>CM054131.1:111445388-112753695 GCA_028751855.1 Ambrosia trifida
TTATTATTGATTATTGATTATTATTATTATTTTTATTTTTATTATTATTATTATTATTATTATTATTATTTATTTAAAATTGATTATTATAATTTATTTATTTTTTATTATTGATTATTGATTATTATTATTATTATTATTTATATATTTTTTTATAATTTTTAAAGCAAAATTAGTATTTTTTATTAAAAAGGAAAACCTAAGTATGCTTCGTATAGAGCTATACTAGACATATAACAGGCCTAGTATTGGGTTGATACTGGGCTGGCAACCAATACTGGACCCTTATATGATTCGTATTGGTCTATACGAATCGTATCAAGACCCATATTAACCCCAATACGAGTCTCAGATCTGCCATACGAACCACACAAACACACATACAAACACACACACAAACGATCAAACACACCCTCAAACACGAACGTTGGTGGATCATCTGTGACACCCGGCAAATTCTGGTTAACAACGTTGTCTAGATTAAAGTCTACCTTAGCGAGTCACGCGTATATTATACTTAACTAGGGTTAGCTAGATAGGTAGATAGGACATACGTGCATTGTTGTGAGTTAATATGTGATTACATGATTAGTGAACCTCGGACGTTGGTGAATAATAAACTTATGTGTCTCGGTGATATCTGACAAACTTATGTGAAAACCATACGTGATTATGTGAACCTAAACCGAACACGTTAATAAAAATCATTAAAAGTGGAGCATGAGGTTGATTAGGGTCTTAACGCATGGGGTTACACTTGTTACGGTCCGAAATAACGAAAACGTCAAAGGATAACGCGTCGGGTGATGAAACGAGACACGAACGAGGGCCTCGGGCCTGTGAGCGGCCGCTCACAGGGCCCGAGCGGCCGCTCGCTCATGTCTGACGGGTTTAAACCGCCTTAAACTCTTATTTAAGCATCCTTAACCCCCATGCAACCCCTAAACTCAACCCTAATCGCCCCCTTTCTGCCCCACACGAACTATTAACCCTAAACCACCTGCTAAAGCTCAAGAACATCAATCGGGAAGCTTGAAGAGCGTTCGGTTGGTTGTTTTGGAGTGTTTGTGGTATAATCTTCATTCCCTTATGTTTTAATCTTCTTTAAATTGTTTTAAAACATCAAAACCTTGTTTGTCCAGGTCTGAAAGTATTTTATAAAAGTTAAAACATGATGATTACGAAGATTAAAAGGGTCAAGCACATTGTTATATAATGAATGTTATATGTTTTGCATGATTATGCATGTTCTTGATGTTTTAGACTTCTAGGGTTTGTGAATAATGATGTTTGTGATGTATAATTAGGGTTTTGATCAGATGTGGTTCTTACTAATGTTGTATGATGATTATTAGGTGTTATTGATTGATAATATGCAACTAGGGTTTGATATAATTGATAATATTGCATGATTAGAATCTGGACAGATTCTGAATGTCGACTTGTAGGGCCTGTTTCGTGGCTTGAAAATAATTGGTTTGATCGATTCTTTGCATGAATAGATTGTACATAGTCTTAGCTTTTTAGAATGGGCAAAATCATCTGATTTGGATGTCGTTTGATATGTTTTTGGAATTTTCATTTAAAATAGGTCAGGTCAGAATTTCGGGTATCAAACTGAGTCAACTTTGAAACATCATAAATCAAGTTTTATAAAGAGTTGGGTTGTGAAATTTTTACAGAAGGTTAATATTGGAGTAATATGAGTTTTCCAAGTGGATTCATCCCGTTTGGATGAATACACAATTTTTGGGAATTTATCTACCAAACTGACCTGTTAGGAAGGTTTTCTGAACATAGATGTATTAGACGAATTTTAATTATTTTTGTGTTTGTATTTAAGACAAAACAAAAATAGGTATTGTTAAGTGAATCCCAAAGAAAATTCAGTAAACATTTGGGAGGTTAACTCACTGATTTGCTATTTTAAATAAATTCGTTTTGATGGCGCACAATCTGTCCTGAAAACACAGATTGTGTATTATGTGCTTATGTGATTAATTGAGGTCTTAGGTGGTATGGAATTGACATGTAACTGAAGTACACTTGTCTGAGACACATACGGAATGTAGAAACTAATTGTAACCAACGTATTCACCAACGGGTCCGTAGGATTTACTTATGCATGTAGAATCACTAGGTGTCACTTACATGCTTTTGAACATTTAAAACACCTTGGACAAACGAGTTATATGGTGTAATGATATTACGCCTATACTCACTTAATGACACTGTTATTAGGGTGTCGGTAGCATATATTACTTGTTGTTCGGATTCCTTGCTTGCACGTTAAGGTGAGTTTACGGCCCCTCTTTTAACTGGTTTCACTTTTCGGGGGAGAAAACATGTGTTAAACTTATGTTTTGGTAACAACTGTCATACTATGGGTTTCTATGGTTTACTATACGATCTTTGGAAGTCCCGGGGGAAACCATGAATGTGCGGGTTAGCACAACGGGGAAATGTGAATAGATCTATTGGGAATGACCAACCCCGCTCGTCGGCTTGGAGGGCCGGGCGAGTGCATATTGTCTCAAACAGGAACAGGTTTACTATTCGGGCACAACATCTGGTTTGCGAGTTAGTAATGGTTTTCCAATCGTAGATGTAACAAAACATACGCCTAGCTAGCGTACTTTGGTTTGCAAATTGATATAGTATGGACAGGTTGAACTTGGTACTTTAATTACAAACCTGTAAACTCACCAGCATTTTTGTGCTGACGTAACTCTTACATGTTTTCTCAGGTCGCTAAGGTAGCACTACGGAACTAGGGCGCACGCGTCTGCACGGCGTCTAGTTAGGGTTGCATGGTTTTCGAACATTGAATACTTTGGTTTACTTTTGGATTATGTTTTGAGAATAAGCTTCCGCTGTATTTGGGGATTTTAAACTTTGTTTTTGAAATTGCATATGTTCATTTAGATTTGTTTATTGTGATCGTTGACTTGGATCCTGGTTTGTCATGCGCCTCGCGGTAAAACTCCGCAAGTGGATTTTGAGGGTGTGACATCATCAGTGTATTAAGGTATGTTTTCTTTAATTTTTCACACGTATTGGGTTGATACTAGGTTAGATTTATTGATTAATTGATCTAGGTTAGATTAGTTGGGCTTGAATTTGGGGCTGAATTAGGGATCTTACATGGGATTCATGTGGATATGATGAATGAATATGCCTCATACAGGGCAATACGAGGCATATTCATTCATGAAACTTGAATTTGGGGCTGATGAAGATGAACAGATCTGGGTTTCTTTATTGAAGATGAATGAATATGCATCATACAGGGCAATACGATGCATATTCATTCATAGTTTTATTTTTTTTTTAATTTTATTAATCTTTTACTTTAATAATAACAATAATAATATATATGCAAATTTTTTATTAAAAAATATTTATTTTTAAAAATAACATTATTTTTTATAAATACCATATATTTTTTAAAATAACATTATTTTTTTAAAATATCATTATTTTTTTAAAAATAACATATTTTTTTTAAAAATAACATATTTTTTAAAAATTACGTAGTATGGCGGATATATTTGATGGCGAGGACGCGGACTTTGACGGGGAGGAGGAAGGGGGACCACCACGCCAGTCCTCCCGCGAGTGGTGCACGAGGACGGACCTCTTTTATCTTTACTGTCTATTATATCGGAGACCGTACGCGCTCGCGCGTTGTATGACGGAGTGGTTTTCCTCCGCCATACACCGTCAGCAGCGGGGAGATTTATACGGTGGTGCGTATGTCACCATCCTCGCTCGTCACTTGGGGCTTCTGCCCGATGGTGACCCCCACTTGCGTCCTCCGCTCCAGCCATCTCAGTTGGATCGTAGGACGATCATTGGCATGCGCGTTACGCGCAAGTTCGCTGGGACGGGTCGGCGTTTTAAGAACGCCGAGGGAGAGCTTTTTGTGCCGGTGGAGTTACCGGAGGTCATCCCACCTTACCCTTGGGATGTTGAGGAGGATATGGTGGAGGACGTGGATGGTCCGTTTGAGGTTGATCTGGAGCCAGAGGTAGAGGATGAGCCGGCGCCTCGAGAGCCACCTCAGTACCCGGCTCACGTTTACCGGGGTGCCCCTCTTGATGTTGTAGAGAGGATGCGTCGTATGGAGCGCAGTATTCGTGATCTGCGTCGCGATCAGGAGGAGATGCGCCGTGGTCACGACGCTATTCTTGACTGGATGACGTGGCTGGCTGAGTCGGAGGCAGAGAGGAGACAGCAAGCAGGATTACCGGTCAAACCCCCACCAGCACCACGACCACCACCAGCGCCACGTGGGGCAGATGATGCAGATCATTAGTTTTTTATTTTCTATGCTTCAGTTATTTTGAATGTATTCAGTACTATTATGACTTCTATTGTATGAACTTCTTAGTTGATATGTATATATTCAGTTCAGATATTTATGTTTGTGATGTTTATTTACTGTTGTTAATAGTTCTTGATCAGTTATTCAGTTACAAATCAACTTAAGTTATATATCTTTGTGATGTATATACAATAGCTACAAATCAAAACTATTTAAAAAATAGAAACAATGTTTAAAAAACAAACCCAACTTCGAAAATTATACGTTAAAAATTAAGACTGTTATTGACGTATTAAGAAGACTCAATTCAACTTCGAAAAATATACGTAATAAATTCAGACTGATATTGACGTATTAAGAAGAGTCAATTCAACTTCTAAAAATATACATAATAAATTTAGACTGATATTAACGTATTAAGGACAGTCAATTCAAGGGGTGAAGATGATTATCTATTTGCCAGGGAATATAGTGGAGATTGAGATTAGCAACTTCATGACTTTTAATCATGTGGTTGTTGGTGTTAAGAAGAGTCAATTCAACTTATAAAATTATACGTTAAAAATTCAGACTGATATGTATCAGACTGTTATTGCACGTTCAAAAAAAAAATATCCTCGTATTGCCCTCGTATAGCCCAATATTTGAAATATCAGGCCCACATATTCCACAAAACCCTAAGTATGAAAAAATTAAAAAAGTTAACCCTATATGCCTCGTATAGCTTTATACGAGGCATATAAGTACGAGGTTGCAGGTTGTACGTGCCTTGGAGTCAGTGTTTCAGCTTTTTGTACCCTATATTCCTCGTATAGCTCTATACGATGCATGAGTAGGGTGTCAAATTAGATTCCTTGGGTGTCCAAATAGCCAGAGCCTTTATATATAAACGTGTTTTTATTAAATTTTATTTGATTAAAAGGAAAAATTCAAAAAAAAAAAAAAAAAAAAAAAGTACCCCCAGTCATTTGGTGGTTCTTGGCTTACATTTGACATGTGACATGAATGGTCGAGACCCGGATACTAGCCTGAAGTGTCACTTCCTCATTATTTTATTTTTTATTTATTTTTTTTTTTTAAACAAAGGAGAGAGAGTGAGAGCAGCTATGAGGGCACGGAGAGACGCCGGACACCGGCGACCATACTTCAACCGGGGAGAGACCGATCCTAGACCTATAACAACCTTTTTCATCTCTAACCTACCTACGGGGGTTACCGATACACTTCTTTGGAAAGCTTTTCAACCTCATGGGATTGTCAAGGATGCATATGTTGCTAGGAAAACGGACGCTAGGGGGAACTGGTTTGGATTCGTGAGGTATCTGGGGGTTAAGAACATCAATGAGGCTCTTAAGAATATGAACACTGTCAAGATTTTTGAGGCTAAGGTGGGTGTGTCCGTAGCTAAGTTTGGGAAGGACCATCGAAGATTGGATCAACCATTCCATTCGGGGGTGCAACAGAGACAAACACAACCGTTTCAACCATTTGTGCAGCAAAGAACTCAAGCGGGAGCCATGGCTAATCAGGGAACAAAGTATGTACCGGTGAACAAGGTTAATGGAGTATCCTTCAGGAACGTGACTACTGGTGAGGTTGGAGCCCAGTCAGATCCTTCGAAAGTTCTTGTGGTAGACGAAAGGGGTGCGATGTACCCGGATCATTGTATCATGAGAACGGTTGTGGGGGAAGCCATTGATTTTAAGGCATTATTGGAGGTTAAGAATATGATGGAGGCGGGGGGATATACGGAGTCACCGGTTAGTTTAGTCGGTGGCATGAAGGTTATGTTGGCTTTCAGAGACAAGAGAACTGCATTGGAATTCTTGGGTAGGAGGGACGAACTTTGGAGCAACGTTTTGTTATCGGCTAAATTATGGGATGGAGGTTGTATTGAGTTCGACAGAGTGGTGTGTCTCAAAGTGCAAGGGATGCCACTTCAGCTCCGTGAAGCTTCTTTCTTTAACAAAGTTGGTCGTCTTTACGGGCCGGTTGTTAAGGAATCTGATTTTTCGTGGCTATCTATGAATAATATGGGGGGGAAGGTGTGGGTGAAAGTAAGCTTGGATAAACGTATAGACGAAGTGATATCGGTGGTTTGGAACGGTAATACATTCAAAGTTTGGGTAGCGGAGATGGAGGACCATTTACTCTTAGATGCAGTTGATATCATAACGTCTCGGGAGGTTGCATCAGTACTAGGTCCTGAGGGGTCCGTTGCTAAGGAAGATGACCTCGAGGAAGGTGAACTAAGGGAGACGCAGGTTCCGGTGAATGGTCCGGTAAGAAACTCACCGGATTCTGATGTTGGGTGTTCGGAAGGTTCAAGGAAAACGAAAGGATTGCATGGGCATGGGAAGGTCAAGAGTCTTGGGGAAAATCAAAAGTCACATGGGGATAGGTGTACTGCAGTAAATGATGGTGTCTCACACAAGGTGGGACCTAGGGGCTCACAAGGATTGTTTGATTTAAATGATTCGGTGGAATGTTTTTCTGTGGGCCAGGGGGAGACATTGGGCCCCAAGCAGAAATCTAGGAAACGGCCTAGACATGCTAGAAGCCCAAACATGGAAGAGGAGAGCCCAACTGGAAAGTTTGTTGGGGCTGAACATACTGGGCCATCGTTAATGGACCGAATTAATGAAATCCATGACACTAATATGTTGAGTCCCACATGTGAGGATAATAAGGCATCTGGTGGGGACACCCCTGTTAATAACTCAATGAATAGACAGCCTCCTTTGGGGATGGATTCTGGTATTGAGAGTGGGGTTGGGTTACACAATGATAATATTAATACACACATAAATTCTAATAATGATAATATTGCCGATAACTTTAATAATGTCCTTCGCTGTAATATTGGTAACAATCTACCAGATTCTGGGCCGGAGACACATCAGGGGCCTGCTGCAGCCGCAAACGGCATGGATCTGGATACGGAGGATGGCATTAGGAAGGAAGTTGAACTCACTACAGAGGCTGGTTCTATCATTGGTATTGCTCTTGAAGGCTTCGAAGGTCAGGTAAAGGAAGTAGTTATTGGTGAAGGTGTTAATATGGGTTGTCAATGAATTTCTTAACAATTAATTTGAGGGGGGTAAGGGATGATAGGAAAACCGCATGGGTGAAGGGTCTAAAAACAAGTCATGGTTCGAGTTTTGTTGGTATACAAGAATCTAAGCTGGGTGAGGATACGTTCTTTCAGTTAAACTGTTTGTGGGGTAGATCGGTTTTTAGTGTAGAGCAGGTTTTTGCCGATGGTAGATCTGGGGGCATAATAAGTATGTGGGATCCGTCTGTTTTTCGAGTTACGTCAGTTGTGAAAAACAGGTCTTATTTGGTTACAACGGGTGTATTGGTTTCTACGGGGGATGTCTTAAATGTGGGTAATATTTACGCGCCAAATGATCCTATCATGAGGCGTAGACTTTGGGATGAGTTATTAACTGAGAGGTTCTCTCGGCCGGGACTGTGGGTGTTTTTGGGGGATTTCAACGATGTTAGGGATCAGGTGGAACGAAGGAATACAGAATTTGTTGCATTGAATGCGGCCTATTTTAACGAGTTCATTAGGAGGGCGGAGCTAATGGAATATAATATGGGGGGTCTCCAATTCACGTATATGTCGGATAATGGGGAGAAATTGAGCAAGTTGGACAGGTACTTGGTGTGTAGTGATTTCATGGCGAAATGGAGTGGCGCGTCGGTAACGGCCCTATCCAGATTCATTTCGGATCACAGTCCGGTGGTTCTTTCGGTAGTTCCGTCCGACTTCGGCCACATACCATTCAGGTTTTACAATTCTTGGTTGGAACTGCCCGGGTTCGTTGACTACGTATCTGGTTTATGTGGTAATTTCCTGTTTTCGGGTCCGCCCGACTTGGCTATTATCACTAAACTAAAATACCTTAAGAAGAGAATTATACAGTGGGTGGGTGAGGAAAAAAAGGAAAAAGGAAAGTGAGTTCTCTTGGTTTAAAAAAGAAGCAGAAAGATTAGATTTGGTGGCTGATACAAGAGATTTATCTTCAGTTGAGTTGAATTTGAGATCTAGTGCTAGGGCCTTTGTTCTCGAGTTTGACCGGCAAAGGCTTATGGATTTAAAGCAAAAGGCGAGAGTTAGATGGGCCATTGAGGGAGACGAGAATTCCAAGTTTTTTCATGGTATCATTGGTGCGAATGTTGCTAATAAGCGAATTCATGGACTCTTGGTGGATGGCGAGTGGGTATCAAATCCGACGGTTATAAAAGACAACGCCTTTGTATTTTTTGAAGACAAGTTTCGGGAACCGTTGCAGGATAGACCAAAGTTAGTATGCCCGTACATTAACAAAGTATCAGACGAGGACCGTGACTCCCTTTGTAGACCATTTTCAATTCAAGAAATTAAGGATGCAGTGTGGGATTGTGACGGTGATAAAGCCCCGGGCCCCGACGGGTTCAATTTTAAATTTCTCAAAAGGTGTTGGTCAGGTTTTCAGGGTGACTTTGTACGGCTTTTTGAAGAATTCTATAATGGGTGTAGCTTGGGGCAAGGGTGTGCATCCTCGTTTGTGGCGTTGATACCTAAGAAGAGCGATCCTGTCGGCTTCCAGGATTACAGGCCAATAAGCCTTGTGGGGTGTGTTAATAAAGTTCTATCCAAGGTTTTAGTGGCTAGGCTCAAAGCGGTTATTGGGAAACTCATCTCACCCGAGCAATCCGCCTTTCTTAGTGGGAGAAATATCACCGACGGGCCTCTTATGCTAAATGAGGTAGTTGGATGGTTAAAAAAGAATAGGAGACAAGGAATGATTTTTAAGGTGGACCTGGAAAAGGCGTACGATTCACTTAACTGGGACTTTTTGGAGTCTATTTTATTACAAATGAATTTTCCGGTGAGGTGGTGCAAGTGGGTGATGGCCATTGTTAGATCGGCAAGGGCTTTGGTCTTGATTAATGGCTCCCCTACACATGAATTCGTGTGTGGGCGTGGCCTTAGGCAAGGCGACCCCCTTTCGCCGTTTTTGTTCCTTATGGCAATGGAAGCACTCACCGGTGTCATGAGGAGGGCTAGCGAAACGGGGTTATTTCGTGGTTTGGGTGTTGGCTCGGGTGGCCTTCATTTGACACACTTGTTATATGCGGACGATGTCGTATTTCTTGGTGAGTGGTCGATTGACAATGCTATTAACCTAAGACGAATCCTAAGATGCTTTTATCTCGTGTCGGGATTAAAGGCAAATCTTGGTAAGTGTAGTGTTTTGGGGGTGGGCGTTACGGATGATGAAGTGCAACATATGGCGGATATGCTCCTATGTAAGGCCGGGTCCTTTCCGTTCACGTATCTTGGATTACAAGTAGGTGCAAACATGAATCTTTGCAAGAATTGGAAACCGGTGGTGGAAGCGTTTAGGAATAAACTTACTAATTGGAAAGCTAAAACACTTTCGTATGGCGGTCGTGTTACACTTTTGAAGTCGGTCCTTAATGCCTTGCCGACTTATTATTTTTCGTTGTTCAAGGCACCCGGTAAAGTCATTGAGGATCTCGATAAACTTAGGAGGATTTTCTTTTGGGGTGGATCGGAAGATAAGGCTAAGATGAACTGGGTTGCGTGGCAAAGGGTTAGTTCCCCGGTTGAGTATGGTGGTCTCGGTTTCGGCTCTCTTCAGGATGCAAACTCGGCAATGCTAGCAAAGTGGTGGTGGCGCTTTAAAGTCGAACCCAATGCTCTTTGGAGGAAGGTCATTTGGGCTATTCATAGCTCGTCCAGGGATTGGAGTCCGATTCCTACGCGGCTATCGATCTCCGGTCCTTGGAAACAGGTTTTTTCTTCAATGCAGCTGGTCAAACGGGTTGGGTTGGACATGGGTTGGGCCATTCGGGGGATTTTGGGTGATGGGCAGGGTGTTTTTTTCTGGCTCGATTGCTGGGCTTCGGATACGCCTTTGGCGTATTTGTTCCCAGCGCTATTCCAGCTAGATAAAAACAAGTTCGCGATGGTGGCTGATCGTGTTCGGACATCGGGCATTGGGTGGGGTTGGGACTGGAAAAGAAGCCGTTTCACAGCAGTTGAAGCTGCTGAGTTCAGTCAGCTTCGCAGCAGCATTTTGGTTCCATCTCTCAGCAGTGCTGCTGACTCGTGGAAATGGAACATCGGCAGCAGCGAAACCTTTACTGTTGGAGCGCTTAAAAGCAGACTGCACGAGGCGAGATTCCAGCAGGCCGTTTTTGTGGTTAAAAACAACTCTTGGGTGCCGCGGAAAGCAATTATTCTTGCGTGGAGGGCGGAGCTAGATCGACTTCCAACTAAATGTGCTTTAACTCGCAGGAACATCTACGTGGGCTCGGATCTATGTCCTTTTTGTGGAGACTTTGGGGAAACAACGGAACATCTATTTGTGGCGTGCGGTCTCACTCAGGTACTTTGGCAACTAATCGCACAGTGGTGTAAAATTAGCCCTCCTATTCTCTTTCATTTCAAAGATCTTCTTGAGTTACATTATCACATTGGTGGCTCGGCTAAGAGGAAAAAGGCGTTCTATGCAATTGTGTTGACATCTATTTGGGTTATTTGGAAGCATAGGAATGAGGCGATTTTCAACCAACGACAAGTTTCTATTCAACGACTCCTTGGCGACATCAAATCACTTAGTTTGTTTTGGGTTATGGCAAGAGCTAGACATCCATCCTTAAATTGGTCTTCATGGGGTTCTTTTAATTTGTCTAGCATTGGGTGGTAGTGTAGTCGATTATGTATATTTGGTGTTTCTTGTACGGTGTATGCTAGTTTCCCGCTAGCCGTGGTGAAATAAATATTTTGTTGATCGTTCAAAAAAAAAAAAAGTGTCACTTCCTCAGTTCCTCTTAGCCATGTTAGCTTGTTCTCTCTAGTATCATAAATCATGAATTTAGATTCTTAAATTCCGCTAAATCTTTTCACCGCCCATTATTGTTACTCGTAATCGCTTCACACTTATAAAATCATTAAAAACATTTCGAACGATATTTCGTTCTATGAAAACAAGCGTTGTACAAAATAATGGAATTTACATATGATGATGCATAAAATGAGGTTAAAATTTGAGTCATAGAGTGTTCCAAAACATGCCTAAAATTACAACTAACATCTCTAAAAGTTAAAAGTTATAAAACCAACATTAAATCAAACCCATTTATCATCACAAGTTGGTACACACAAATTGGAACCAAATCAAAATCATAAAATTTATTATATGCTAATATGAGAGCTTTAACTATTTAAATTAGTTAATTTCAAACAGAATAGCAACATTCTAATGAAAATTTCATGATATCACAAGAAAATACTTTTTTTTTTTCAAGAAAACAAAAAAGTGAGTTTTGCTCTCTTCTAATATGTTTATCGAATTAGGTTGTTTGCCGTGCACACGCGAACAGCCCGGCGCGAGCCATTCGCGAGCCACGCGGCTCATGAACACCACAACAGCCCTACACTAAGGCCCGCGTGAGCAGGTTAACGCGAGCACAAGCGACCACGGTTACGGCGCTATTGTCTTGGATTTTGAGTGGGACGCGAGCGATGGTCTGGAGCGAGTCATAACACGCCCACGCGAGTGATTGCCGGAGCGATAGTTTGGAGGTGGTCGCGCCCACCCACTCGCGCACCACATCACACGGTCTTATAATATAGAGTTTAACGCTTGATTTTTTTTTCCAAGTAATATTAGTCTGAATTCAGATTAGTGAAACCAATCAATAGATACTATTACTATGTTTGATTTTTTTTTTTTTTTTTGTCATAAATTAGGATCAATTATAATGCTTCGAAACGTTATGATGAAGTGACTCGTCTTAGTGTGTCGGTGGGCTCAAATACACAAGTGGTTGCTGATAACATACCAAAACACCCTCCAATCGTTAAATATTTTCAACAATAAAATTAAAGTACCATTGATCATTCGATTTGAAGGACTTGAATACTAGTCAAGGTGTCAACTGGACCCACGTGCACCCAACTTAAAAGGATTTAAACCCGTATACTTATTTAGGGGACGGGGCGTTATCGAAATTGGACACGTGTACCCCACTATCAGCATGGTAACACCGCCGTTACCGGTGACAGTAGGGGACACGTGAATCAATTTCTGGTTCTATCTAACAGGCTGGTATCAAGGAAACGGTCATATTTTTTGACCAAATAATTATATTTACCCACGTTTTTTTGTTGGACCGTTATTTTTTTTACCGTTTATATTTTGACTGTTTGTAAATTTTACCCTATATAAACACATCTACACATATAATTTTATACAACTACATGTTTGAATATGGGTGGTGGCAATATGTTTCCGAATGCGTATCGTCGTCGACAGCGATCATCCCGCACTACACATAAACCAACTACACACCCACCGACTACACGCCCACCAACTACACACCCACCAACGACACACCAACCAACTATACAACCACCGACTACACAGCCTCCCCCAACATTTGAATATTACGAGCCACAACTTCCTGACAATTTGATTACATTTCACGGGACCATTTTTACGATATGATTAAAATACGACAACCGGTTTTGGTGTGATTTTGGTATTATAAATTATGGGGTTTTATAGGTGTAAAAAATGTAGCCGTTAGGTTGCAACGGTTAGAAAATTAATTACCGTTTGAAAATTAAAAAAATGGTTACTTTTTTAATTTAAATGAAAATAAATAAAAGAATCAGTGGAGTATTGCCTCAAAAAAAATGTTTCAGTGAAATGATGTGCCAGTGCAAGATTGGTTAAAATAAGTTAAGTGAAAAAAAAAAAAAAACTAGAGGCGCCCCTTCCCCCCTTAGACGTAGGGGTATGGGGGCGGGGAAAGCATCGGGGAGGTGACGTGGACCTCTTCCCCCTTGGGAACCCCCCCCCCCCCCTCCCACCCTCATTTGGATTCGACACAAACGGCAAAATTCCACCATCCACCCCGTCCCATTCTCCCATAAAAAATTTGACCGTTCGAGAATTATAGCCGTTGATACAACGGTTGTTTAAAAAATGTTTAACTTTTCTTTATTTAAACACTTTTACACATTTATTTTTAAACCACAAAATAAATTTCCAACCTCACCTCACATACACATTCAAAATCTTAAATTGTATAAACTTTCAAGTTTTAAAACCATGGATCCTAGGCGCCCGTTTTTCCCAAACACACCCGCTAACTTCTCGAACCAAGCCCCGTTCGGTTTTCCCTCGACACCCGGTACTCTCGCGTCACAACCACTCCCTTTTTGCGCGTTTAACACCCCTCAAAATCCATAGCAAATGCAAATGCAACAACAACAATGGCAAATGCAAATGACACAAGTCCCGCCCTTCCCTCAAACACAAACACTACCCGAAACACAAACACAACACGAGCTCGATTTTGTTTCTTTAGCCGCGCACGATGATCATGTACCCGAAACCCAACCCCCTCCCCCCCCCCCCCCAAAAAAAAGCGCAAAGAAAGCGAAAAAACGGGGCCAAGATGAAGGCCCTAGTACGAAGGTGGATTGCATTCCTTGGACGCCCATTGAGTTGGAGGTGCTAGCATGAGCTTGGGTTAACGTTTCTACCGATCCAATACTAGGTAAAATTTTAAATCTTTTTTTAGATATTTTCGGTTTTAATAAATTGTTACTAACTTTTTTTAAATAATTGTAGCTACAAAGCGAAAAAGGGATGGTTTTTGGAACCAAGTTTGTGTTGATTTCTTCAAGTTATTACAACGTGAGCCATATCGAAAGGTTCACTCCGTTAGTACCAAGTGTCGGGAGATGATGGGAAAATGTCAAACTTTTGCGGCTTTCTATCAAAGTGCTTGGAATAATCGTACCTCGGGCCAAAGTGATGACAATGTGTTGAAGTTGGCTCTTGAAAGATACGCCAAGAACAACGGGCCATGGGCATACATGAAAGCATATGAGATTTTTAGCAAGTGTGAAAAGTTTAAAGTGGTACCTAATGAGGTGGAACAAGCGAAGAGGACAAAAACGAGCGCATCGAGGAGTGACAGTGGTGGTGGGTCGGATGCGCGTTGTGCTATCAACATAGATGACGACCCAGAGTGTGAAGACGAGGTGCCAACACCTAAGACCAAGAGGCCGATTGGAAAGGACCGCGCCAAGAAAGCGGCCTTGATAGAATTGGTAAACAGGATACTTAACCCTTCCCTCTTGTGGGGTTTCATTATATAGAAATTGTGATCCCATATTTTTGGGATGATTACATGAATTTAGGAAATATAGTTAATATACAAATCAATTACAAATTATCTATAAATATATATGAAGTGTCGGTTATTACACCCCTGCAGTCGAAGCCGGAGGTGAGCGCAGGCTTAGACTGGACCGGAAATCTTCAAATAATATGCGAGGTAATCCCTTGGTGAAAATGTCAGCAATCTGATAGCGAGAGGGAACGTGAAGAACGCGAACGTCGCCCTTTTGCACTTTTTCTCGAACAAAGTGGATGTCAAGCTCGATGTGTTTTGTGCGTTGATGTTGGACGGGGTTCCATGACAAGTAAATGGCGCTGACATTGTCGCAGTAAACCAATGTGGCACATGAGAGAGGATGGTTTAATTCAAGGAGAAGGTTGCGTAACCAACAAATTTCTGCGACGACATTGGCAACCCCTCTATATTCAGCTTCGGCACTGGAGCGGGAGATGGTGGCCTGGCGTTTAGAAGACCAAAAGATAAGATTATCACCATAGTAAACACAGAAACCACTGGTAGACCGGCGGGTGTCAGGGCAACCGGCCCAATTAGCGTCAGTATATGCAACCAAGCGAGGATCTCTGGAGGGTCCAAGTGAGAGCCCGAGATGTGAAGTGCCCTTTATGTATCGTATGATGCGTTTGAGAGCATTCCAATGATCAACTTTGGGAGCATGCATATGGATACAGATTTGTTGGACTGCATAACTGATGTCGGGCCTCGTGAAAGTCAAGTATTGTAGTGCGCCTGCCAGACTACGATATAGAGATGGGTCATGAAAATTGTCTCCAGATTCAGAGCCGAGTTTAGAGCTTGTATCAACCGGGGTGTGGACTGGTTTGCAGGAGGACATGCCTGCTCGTTCAATGATCTCATGGGCATACGACTGTTGAGAAATGAACATACTATTCTGATGTCGCTTGACAGACAGGCCGAGGAAGAAGCTGAGCGGGCCAAGATCTTTCATTGCAAATTCTTTGGACAAATGCGACATTAATGTATGACGAAGAGCGGTAGAGGAAGTGACTAGGACAATGTCAGCAACATATAGAAGTAAGTACACCACTTGAGAATGCTGGTGAAGGATAAATAGAGAGGCGTCACATTTGCTTTGGACGAACCCAAGGGTGAGCACGAAGTCCGTAAACCGTTGGTACCATGCTCTAGGTGCCTGTTTCAACCCGTATAGTGACTTTTTAAGTCGACACACATGATCCGGGAAGTCTTTGTTGCGGAAACCCATTGGTTGATACATGTATACTATTTCATTGAGGTGCCCGTGTAGAAAAGCATTTGTGACATCCAACTGGTGTACCTGCCAAGATTGAGACAAATCAATAGACAAAACAGTGCGTATGGTGGCAGGTTTGACAACGGGACTAAATGTCTCGCCACAATCAATGCCCACTTGTTGAAGGCGACCATCACAAACTAATCGCGCCTTATACCTTTCTAGGGACCCATCTGACTTAAATTTATGTTTGAACAATCACATGCTTCGTATGACATTCATGCCTGGTAACCTAGGTGTTAATTCCCACGTCTCATTTCTAATAAGAGCCTGGTACTCGTCAGTCATGGCTTTGTGCCAAACCGGGATGGACAAGGCGGCAGTGGGATTTTTGGGGAGGGGGACAATGGTCGTGGTGTGGAGGTTTAGACGTTGGGTAGGTTTGGAGATGCCATCCATTGCGCGTATGCGCATGGTGCGTGTGGCGGTAGGTTGGGGCTGGGCCGGTGTTGTAGCCGGGTTAGGGGCCGCAACATTGTGGTCTGGGCTGGTGGTGATGTTTGGGTGGGTTTGTGTTAGGTTGGGCTGGGTGGTGTCGTGTGGGTAAGGCTGATGGTGTGGGCCGGGTGTAGGTGAGTGTTGAGGTTGGGCCGTAGGGTGAGCGCTGTGAGAGACGGGTGAGTGTGGGGCCGAAGGGGAAAGGGCTGGGTTGATTGGTGATTGTGTGTGGGCTATAGTAGGTGGGCTAGGAGGTGGGTTTGTATTGGTAGTGGATGGGTCGATGTAAGGCCAGAGAGCAGTGGGGAACACATCTAGGAAATCATAGGAGGGAGGTGGATTTATGGTGTTGGCGAAGGGGAAAGTGGTCTCGTCAAAGGCCACGTGTAGGGATATGATGATTTGTTTGGTGTGAAGGCTAAAACACTTGTACCCTCGGTGTGTGGTGGGGTAACCAAGGAATACACACGGGGTGGAGCGTTTGTCAAGTTTGTGGATGGTGGTAGATGGGGTGAGTGGGTAACAAAGGCAACCGGAAACTCGTAGGTGATCGTATGAAGGTTTGTGCTCATAAAGGAGTTCAGTGGGTGTTTTATTTTGAAGGTGTTTGATGGGTATTATATTGAGGAGGTATGTGACGGTTTCGAGGGCATGGTGCCAAAAGGTGTTTGGGAGAGAGGCATATGTAAGGAGAGTGCGGATCATATTATTAATGGTGCGTATGGTACGTTCCGCTTTCACATTTTGAGACGAGGTGTGAGGACACGATCGTCTAAATATGATGCCGTTTGTGGAGAAAAAATTGGTGAATGACGAGTTTATGTATTCGGTGCCATTGTCACATTGGAATGTTTTTATTTGTTTTTCAAATTGGGTTTTAATTTGTTGATCAAAGTTGCAAAATGTTGTGTGAACTTGTGATTTATTTGAAATGGGGTAGGTCCAAAGAAAGTTAGAAACATCATCAGTAAACAAAATGTAATATCTATGACCATTAGAGCTCAAAATGGGTGATGTCCATAAATCGCTGTGAATTACATCAAATGGAAAAAAAATACGAGTATTAGAACTAGCAAAGGGTAGTCTAATACTTTTGCCAAGTACACATGATTGGCAAAGTTCATTATTTAAACTGGAAAAATTAATGAAACTAGAAGACTTTAAGGACCGAAGTGGAGCACGCCCAGGATGGCCTAGACGTTGGTGCCATAAAGTCGTGGAGACAACAACAAAAGTAGATAGAAAAATGGTGGTGTCTGGGCCAAGCACAAGGGGGTATAGATCACCGCTGCTGTTGCACCGGAGGATAGGGATCCGGCTCTTGTAATCATTCACAAGAAAACCAAAAGGGTCAAATTCTACAGAGACAGAATTGTCAGTTGTAAAACGACGAACGGATATTAAATTTTTAATAAGTTTAGGGGCGTATAGAACATTTTTTAGGACAAGTGGGGGAAAGGGTGGTGGTAAGGTTTGGTTTCCATGTCCATAAACCGGGATGGTTGAACCATCACCGACGGTAATTTGTTGACCCATGCTATTATTAGAAAAAGAGTCGAAATTAACAAAGGTATTAGACATGTTACCTGTGGCGCCCGTGTCCATATAACCAGTTGGTTCATTGTTAGCATTGAGAGACATGGCTGCAAGGGCCTGATCTATATCTGTGAGCTGATAAGCCGTGTGGTGAGCCTGGTTCGGTTTGGGCCCGAGAAGGCCAGGTCCATTAGAAGTATTATTGAGCTTAGGAGTTGAGGTGGGGTAGGGGCATGGTGGGCTGACCCAATTGGAAGGGTATTGTTGCTGTGAGTTTTGTTGAGGTCCATTCCAAGGGCCATAAGGTGGGGTCGGCCAAAAAGGAAAAGGGGATGGATAAGTTCCATAAGGAGGATACCACCCATATGATGTCTGTTGAGTTCTTCCACCTCGTCCCCATGGGGACCGGCCCCTGCCGCGTCCACGTGTCCGACCACGGCCACAAGAGGAAGCATATGAGTCATGGTTTGGCGGCGGAGCAAAGGAGCGGGTGTTGGTGGTCAACGCCGTGGCTGTAGATTTGGAGCCATGGAGAGCGTGACCCTGTTTTCGAGATTCAGCCATACAGAGCTTGGATCTGGCACTGTAGAAGGAAGGTAGAGGGTCCTGGCCTTGAAGCAAGGTTCCAAGGCTTTCATATTGTTCTGTAAGGCCTTCGATCAGTTGTAAGACCAGCCCGTCATTGTCGATCGGATGACCGACGCTGGCGAGTTGGTCGTAAAGGGTTTTTAATACTTGACAGCATGCTGTGGCGGAAGGGAAATTTTCCAAGCGGGTGTTGGTGAATCGGTGACGGAGATGAAGGGCACGGGCGCTCTTGTTGTCTTGGAAGAAGGCTTCAAGAGCGACCCATGCCTCATGGGCGGTTTTGTTTTGACCGGGTTCGATAATAGTATGGACAAGATCTTGGGAGATCGATCCGAAAATCCACTGTAAAACAATGGAATCGAGTCTATCTCATGTCTCGTCGGTTGTGGAAGAAGAGGCAACGGTTTGTTTGTCTTTGTCAGTAGGGGTAGCATGGGCGGCAATTGGTGGTGGGTGAGGGAGGAGGTGATCGTACACTTGATACGCCTTACAATGTATTTTGAAAAGCTCGGACCACGTAGGCCAGTGAGCGGTATCGATTTCAAGTTTGACGGGTATAAAGTTTGTGATGTTGGAGACCGTAATCGCTGGATGAAGTTTTTCAGCCATGTCAGGTTTGGTCGGGAAGAAGGTTTGACAAGATCGGGTGTTTGCAGGAAATAAAGAAGAGAATAGGAGGCGGGATTAAGGCAGGTTAGAGGGAAGGAGATGTGATAAGGAAGAAGAGTCAAGATTGGAGAAGGAGGGGTAGTGCACGGCTGCAGTGGGCAGCCGAGTTGTGGCGGATCGCTGGCGTAGGCAAAAGAAGACCTAGCAGCCTGATACCAAGACCTAGCAGTCTGATACCATGATAGAATTGGTAAACAGGATCCTTGACCCTTCCCTCTTGTGGGGTTTCATTATATAGAAATTGTGATCCCATATTTTTGGGATGATTACATGAATTTAGGAAATATAGTTAATATACAAATCAATTACAAATTATCTATAAATATATATGAAGTGTCGGTTATTAGGCCTCGAGCTCAAAAGGAAAGGTAAGTGTTCGGGTATGGTACGGAGGTCTGAGTGAAATGACGGGGTAGAGTTTTTGATTTTGTTTTGGAGTGGAGGGTATGGTTTTATTTGGTTTATATATATAATTTTATAAAATAATTTAAAAAGAAAAAACCTTTTCCTTATAGTAACCGTTGGCATGGTTTTGACTTTTGACCATTGCCAATAGTTAAACAAGCATGGAATTTAATGCTGCTTTACTCGGTTACTTCTTACCGATTGGGTCACCTTTTGTCCGTTGCCGATGGGGTGGCGACAGTGTTGCCGCGTAGCAACTGTTGAGTGCCCCGCCCCTTTATATAAACTGAGATGTTATATGCTTGATATGCTTATAGTTGGTCTGTTATTTTTGTCTTGTTTTTGCACTTAACGCCCATCAAAAGGAGTTGTAGTTGATGGGACAAAACTCCTTTTTGCTTTGACATAAATAGAAGAAAATGTATGTAAAGACTTGTTAACATAACTGATTATATTTAATAAATCCATTATATGTTACACAGTGGTAATACAATGGTAGCTTTGATATTACACAACCTAGTCCGTAAGGATCCATGTGATTACAACAATGAATCCAAATTGATCTGCAATTATACAGGCACACCTACCCTTACCCTATAAACTCATAAATGTACACACGCCTTGTCTTTAAGATGACTGAATTCTTCCGACCTGTTTTTAATACAAGTCGACCTGAACTTGACCCGTTTTTTTAAATGAGTCGTATTAGTTGCCCAAACCTGTTTTTTTTTTCATGTCAGGTTCAAGTTGGGTTTCGGGCCATGTCAAGAATTTCCACCTAGGGGACAACACCTCAAAACAAAACATATCTTTATCCGGCATCACTTATGTTATGAATTGAAACCATTGCAAGGTATGAGACTTGTTCCACATCGGTTGTATGGGTAACCAATGTGGGGTTTTATAACCCAATTAGTGGGCTCTCTCTCCCATCAGACTGTTTTAAGTAGCACCAATTTTATATCACCGTTAGTGGTCATCAACAACAGAAAAGCTCGTATAAAAAGCATATAAAAACAAAAAAAAAAGGTAAAATGGAATGAAAAGTAGATGTAAAAATGTTTAACTATGCACGCGAAACGTAAAACAATGAAAATGATAAATAAGTCGATGTAAGACTCGCTTGTTAAACAAGAAAATACAGGCCCAAAAACATTTAATCACACATGCGCGTTATGACGTGCTAGATTGCAAAATTTAAAACAAAACGTAAAACGAAAAATTTATAAAAGATGAAAAGTATATAAGGCCAGTGTTGAAAGTGAAAAAGTGTTGTGGTTAGGTTGTAAAGTTGTAAAAGTAATGATGTTAAAAGTATATAAATTAAAAGTTAAGTAAGAAAGAAAAGAAGTGGGTAAAACCAACCAAACGTAAGAGTATAACCCTTATACACAAAACACCTACGAAACATAAGGTACAATACTAATATGCACAAATATGTTGTAAATTAGATAAGAGTTTGAGGCCATTTGGTCTCATACCATCCACAATTTGGTGGAGTGGTTTGAGGAAATGAAGATAAGAGCTTGTGGCCATTTGGTCTCAAGTTCGAATCCGATCCAGATGGGTTTTACCGCAGTGGGCTTTCAGGTGACGGGTTTTCCCCCAATTGGTTGCTTGGTGAAGTTGGCATGTCTAGTGGGCAGCAATTTGTTTATTGCTAACCCACTAACAGTTTAAGTGATATTTAGTTGGCCGTTCAAAAAATAATAATTTTATATAAGTATACATGACAATGTGTAATTGTTAGCCATTACACTATATAAATATACCAACTTAATGAACAGTGATTTGTGGCATATATGTAATTAATGATGATTTTATGGTGATTTTATGTGACAAGTTCTCCATTCAATTATCACACACATACTGCCATCTCCTCACAACCTCATTTCTCTTCTTTCTCTCTCTAGAGATCACCGTCACCGACTTTCTCTCTCTAGAGATCACCGTCTTCTTGACAACCGATTTAGATGATGTGCCGGTGATCTCTGGCCGGCTGCCAACAAAACATACTGCCATCATCCTCTCTCTCCCGTCACCGCTACCGCCACCGCCAGGCTTCAGTCACCATCCACACCACCATCTGACAAAGATTCCGATCTAGATGCATGTCCCTTTTTCGAGTAGATCGACAAACCCCAAGGTAATCTGATGATGGTGGTGACTATAGGGTGTTGCCGATGACATTTTCGTCTCGAACTTTTAGGCCTTCTGGGCGGCGGTGCCGGCGGTGATGGTGGTAAACTGATTTGAACAGTAAATACATGGCATCTGTGTAATTAAATGGTGCTTTTATGTGCAAATTTGTCAACGGCCTCGATTAGTTGGTTTGTTGTATGTTGATATGTTGAATCATATAGTCTTTATTGTTCTTTAACATGGTTATGTGATGAGATTTATTTTGATTTCGTTTCCTGATTCAGAATACCCTTTTGGTTTCCAAAAGGGTTTTCAGATGGTTGTGGTTATCGTGTTGGTTACCGGAGTTGGACCTGCTTTACGCCGCCTCCATGTATGTTAATGACGGTGGATGGTGGCGATAGCGGTTTATTTCGGCGATTAAGCTTCTTTCGTTATGTATATGAGAGGACGGTGGCGTATGGTGGCTCATCGAGCCTACGTTACCTCCAACCTTTTCCATGGTTGTACGTATATTTCATTTATATTTAAATGGCTAGGATGAATTCCTAATTTCGCCCGATAATCAATGACGATGGCGTGGCAAGGATTGCGGATGGTAGATTTTAACTACAACCCGCCTTGCAGCCATAACTTACGGAAATTCTGAGCCATAGATATCATGATCTTGCATATGAATTATGATATGTTCCGTGTTTGCTTTGTTATTGCGATAGATTAGCATTATTATTATTATTATTATTATTGTTTCTTCCGCCTTGCTATGATGATCTTAAAAGTCTTTTCCAGTTGATGACGGCGTCGCAGGGACGGCGGATGGTAGGTTTTGACCTGCAAAAGACCTTGCAGCCATGATTTCAGGTATATATGAGCCACATAGTTTTGATCTGCCGTATCTTAAAGAAAAATAATAACATCATTGATTGATGTGTTATTTCTTATTATAATTATATTGTTTATGAAGTAAAAAGCAAAATAAATGAGATTTGGTTTTGAGAATGAGATGCGTTTGTGTTTAACTTGGTTATTTGCTTATGTTTTTCAAATTAGAAGAAAGTTGTAACAGATTGGCTCATGAGGTGGTGTCTACACTACAAGGAGACATGTTGAAGAAATCGCCCTTTTGGTAAGACGTCTCTATAAAACATAAAAAGTAACTGTTTTGTAGGACTTGAATTTTTCTAATATATGTTCATATAGTGAATGAGGATACTAAGGATGAATTATATGTTCATATAGTGAATGATGGTAATTCAAGCATTGTAGGCTTGAGATCAGGAAGCTGGATCACCACCGATTCACATTGTAAGTTTCTTTAATTATACAAATTTTATTATTAGATAAAATGTATTTGTTTTTTTATATTTGATCAATCATCTAGCAATGATAGATTTCAGTTTAGAAAGTCAACTACTCATGAATGGAGTTTAACTGCAAGTGTTTTCGTTGTTTTGCAACAGTTGTGGTCTTGGAGCTTTGACTCATTATTTCAAGCATTTGAAGATTATTTCGTTTGCGATTACTGTTAAAATCTTATGTTCAAGACAGTGTATTATTAAGACAAATGTTTATGTTCAAGTATTATAAAACATAAACATGCGCGGCTTGATTTGGCTCGGAAGTTCCTTTGCAGGAAGAAGGTGGGTGACGAGCCGAGGAGGCGTTGCGGTACAACAGCCGGTAATTTTTTTATTTGCGCTTTTTTTCCTTAGGCCTGCATCTTTTATCGCTTTTTTTCCTTAGACCTGCAACTTTTTTGCGCTTCGCCTAGGCCACGAGTCACGCGGAGCCTAAGCGCCTTGACTGCGCCTCACACCTTCGATAACTATGCAGTATTTCATTTTGCCGCGATCACCTTTAATCATTTTAAACCATAGTTAATAGTTTCAGACAATGCTGAACTATTAATGCTCTAATTTGGTTAAGATGGTGTGGTTTTAATGTTAGAAATGTTAATTTTGTAAGTGGTTGATGTAATGTTATAATTTTTGGATTTGCTTTAGAAAAAAAGAAAATTGTTGTAGTTTGTGGTTCATTTTATATGTTTGCCTTTTTTTTAAATTGTGATAGCTGGTAGTTCTTTTGACATTGAAAACTATGGATTCAATGGGGTGTTTTTGTTTTAATTAATCGAAAATAGCCGGCTTAACAACTTTAAGATTGTCTGACATTCATTCTCTTACATGCTTAATCCCATTGTGTTCCATGTTTGCAATTTATTTGACCTTAAAGTCAACATTAACCTTATTAGATGAAAATTTGCCGGTGGGAGTTCTCATTGAATAATTCAGGTGGCTGATGTTGTGTATTGCCTCTTATGCGCTAGGATTGTTAGTCGTTGGTTATTTGGTAATTTCGTTGACAATGTAAGACGCTTACTACGTATTCTTCATTTTTGCCAGTGTCGAATTAACTCTAATTTCATGAGTTGTTTTTCCCTCATCGAATGGGTATTGTCGCTAAGTGCAGGTGTACGTGAAATTGTAAATGTAAGCGTAAATGTTTTTCTTTTCATGTTTAACACCACACAATGCGCGCAGGGAAAACATCATTACTACTAGACAAGCAATGAAGTCTGTGTTTTAGTTTTTAAACAAGGTTATACAGGCCTCATTTATTAGCAATATCAATTTATGTCAGTTATGATGTTTCATTCTTATTTGCAGGTATGTCGATTTAGTACGCAATCGATGAGTGTTAAGTTATTTAAAAGCTCTTTGTAACATGCAATCTGTGAGTATGACTACAAACTATTAGGAATCTTTTGTATTTTTCAACTCTACTTTGAACGTGTGTTTTTACTATGGCAATCGATGTCCTACAAATGAAATAAAAAATATATATGTTGTTTAAATTTGTATCAATTTTTAGTTTTAGCATCACGTTGCGTACCAGTTCTTAAAGAAATGATCTCTAATGAATTGCGTGATCACACGGCCGCAACGCGGCCGTTAAACACCACTAGTTAATTAATAGTTTTAACTGCCAATGAATTTTGACTCCGTTGATAAATGCTAGTTGGATTAAGTGTAATGTTAAAAAGGGATATTGAGTTCAAATCATGCTTGTGAAAAAAATAATGAAAGAACTTCCTTTTAAAAAAATAAAAAATTCAACTTCACTCAACCAAAAAACCGAAAATCCTCAAAACGAGGGCCGCCACACAACCATTACAACATATACAATGGCGACTCACGCCAATCAACCTAAAATAAATCTTTAAATAGCGACCTACTTTTTAACCAAAAAAAGATAGAAGTTATTGTTGTTCCTTGTTAACCAAATACAACATATAGACTTAATATCGATCCCTTAGAATAATTATTTTCTTCCACTTATTACCTCCTGCCCATTTATACATCTCTTAGAGGTCTCTAACGTTGAAAACAAAAATAGGATTTAAACCGCACCACTCTCCTATATCCGACCACACTTGTTGGGCTACCAAACAACTCGAAAGAACTTTCTAGGACGACGGGGTTTAATCTTTAGTCTATATACCCCTCTATAAAGAGTAGAGATTTTTAAGAATCACGAGAAACTTCACTTATTATTAGTTAGAATCGGCCTTAAATGTATCCAATACCACTTGATCCATCAGTCCATCACTTAAAAAATAATTTATTGTTTCAGATGAGTTAAAAAAATGTTTTAAAAGGAGTGTGAAAGGGCACATGAAGATGATGATGATTTAAAGTAAAAAGATAAAATAAAAAGGAATATAATAATAAATGTAAATACGCGTTTCATGTGAATGACTTTTGAACCTTTGTCCATTGAAGCACACACGGCATTCACGTTCGTATCACGTGTCTATTAACAGAATCATCACACGTCCCACCACCACGTGCCTTTCACCTTACTCCATACAAATACAATCAAACCTCACCCACCTTCTTTAAATTTATTTAATATAATATTAATAAAACATTTTCTATTCTAAAACCTATTTTCTATCTTAATAATGAAGTTTCAAAACACACTTAGCAGCAGAATTTATTTTCCTGATATATATTTATTATGTATGGGTAGTAAATAAATAAAAGATTTTTTTTTTTAACAGGAAGAGGATACCTTTATTCCATACTAAAACGAGACACAAGTAAAGACTTGCGTCATTACAAAAGTTTCCTAACCAGAGGTTAGAGAGAACCGAAAAAGGCAAAAAAACACAAAGAACAATACGAGATTACAACCCTCGCCCAATTAACCGAGCGGATCTTACGAGGATAATTATTTTTAGTTACATTTGACAACCAGCACGTTTTCATGAGCCGGACTTAACCGAGCGGATCTTTGCTCATGCTTGGCTCATTTACAAATCGAACCGAGCCGATCAGCTCATTTACAACCGAGCCAGAAATCCAGCGAGCATTTTTCGAGCGAGCGACGACTAGCGAGTTTTTCGGACAACCATAAATTTGGGATGTTTCCTTTAATGTTCTCGCTGTCTAGTGATGATTGAGGTTCAACTGTCTGAGGATGACACAAGTCTGAGGTCCGTTGTCCGATAATAAGGCTAAGGTTGAGGCCGGTGAGGCGATGAGCATACTACAGAGAACAATTGTCGTATTGTGCGTACGTTGATAGTGGGAGACAATTTGATGGCGGACAACTAATGGGAATAAGAAGTTAAGCATGTCTTTTCACGACTTAGAGTTTTACAGTTAAACTTAGTGTTAAGTTATCATTGGGTTGACTATGTCAGTAACAATAAAAAAATATTTGTATATATGCATATATTGAGCCAAACTAAATATAGTGGTATGTATAAAACTATAAATATAAGTGTAATTAATGTGTATATATAGAATAAATTAATAAAAATTCTATCGAGCCGAGCGGACCTTTACTCGTGCTTGGCTCGTTTACAAACCAAATCAAGCTGATCGGCTCGTTTACAACTGAGCTGAAAATCGAGCGAGCATTTTCTGAGCGAATTCCAAGCGAGCGGCAAGAGATCGGTGAACGCCGAACGATTTGAACAACCCTAAATGAGAGGGGAAGGGGGAGTATGACGTGACATTGAGGTGGAGGATGAGGGAGTACACCCCACAACCTTATACGATTTGTATTTGATACCTGTAGTTTCTTTACGTCTTAGACTGTGAAGCTACTTAGTCGAATTTAATAGATCATGCATAGTCATTCTATGACCTCTAGATCTATAAATATAGTTTTTAAAAAAAATAGCTTTACTATTTAAAAAGAACCATCTTATTCTTCGTTTACCATTAGGGGTGCAAACGAGTCGAGCCGAGCCTGAGCTCGACCAGGCTCGAGCTCGGGCTCGTTTAAGTTATGAAAGCTCGAGCTCGGCTCGATTCGAGTTTTGTTTTTAAAGCTCGAGCTCGGCTCGAAGGTAGGTTTCCAAGCTCGAGCTCGGGCTCGGCTCATTTATTAGTTATTATTTAATTTATATTAATTATAATACTTATTTTATATATTCTTTGTTATTTATTCATAGTTTTATAAATATTAATTATTATATTTAAATACATATTTAATATATTAATTAAAATTTATATAAATAGTGGGCTCGTTAAGGCTCGCGAGCCGACTCGAGCTCGATAAACAAAGCTCGAGCTCGGGCTCGTTTACTAAACGAGCTTGGTTTTTAGGCTCGAGCTCGTTTAGGCTCGACTCGTTTTGAGCTTTTTTCGAGCCGAACTCAAGTAGCTCGCGAGTAGCTCAGCTCGTTTGCACCCCTATTTACCATCTAAAAAGTACAAAATTTAAGAAATACAACTTAGTTTTAATGATAAACTTTAATTCTTTATTTTTTTCCCTGTAATAATTTAGTATTCCCTATAATAGCTCTTACTCATGTTAGATAAGGTTTAATTTTTATTACACTACACGTAGTGGTACCTAAATTGGGCGTTATTCCCCTCTTCAAGCCCCATAACAACCATACACTACCCTTGAGGGCATTGTGGGGCATTATCCTTTAAAAAATGGCTTGAGACGTGAAAATAAAAACGTCGAAGAGGGGCATTATGTTGCACTTTCTAGATGGAGGGGTTTTTTCGTTGGAAGAGCATTATCATAATGTCACACTACACATGGTCATTTAAAAGCTATTTCAATAACTAATAACGATAAAAACAAGAGGAAGGTAAAAAATAGAAACTAGAAAAACAAATCGGTCTTCATATGTTCCATTTTATCCTCCTAAACACATGTTAGAAACATGTTTACCATTTTAGAGTTGATAAAACCATCGTTTTGTATGTAAGACCTATTCCTTCTATTTTATAAAATTAAATACATGTTTAAATTAAAAAAAAAATGTTGCATTTATTTCTTTTAATTTATATAAGCTTGTCTATGTCAAATAAAAGATTGGTGGATAGGAATATCACCAGTACTTCCTCTTCCTTATGTTCCACTCAATTAAGGAGGGGCCTATATTATCATCTAATTGTCATATCATTTGTTTTTCACACTTTAAATATGTTTTATACTAAAAGATACATAATTCATTGTTTTTTCTTCAAAATGTCACAGAAAAGGTGCAAATCATTAAATAACTTAGAGTTAAAGTCTCGTGAATCTCTTTTGCTATGTTTTTAAACACATTTCCTTTACAAAACTCATCAAATTTAATTACATACATATATTGAACACGAATTTGATTATTTCAAGGTATTAGGCGTGTTTGGACCCATTGGTTACAAAATTACTTGTTCACTTGTTATCTAGATTTTATTCGAAAGTATAATATCGTCCACACGTTTTTCTTTATTATTTTGTATTTATGCCAAGTTTTTTCTTGTAGCGAGTTTTTTTAGAATATGAAGTTTTTAAGTATAGAGTGGGCCATGCTTGAATAAATCATGAAAATAAGTAAAAAATGTGTATGTTTATTATATTCATGAATAAAACTAATAATTTTTTTATACAAACTAACGTTTATGAAAATAAGTAAAAAATGGCTCAAACACAATAATCGTTAAAATTGTTTGGTCTGATCTATTGTTCAAGCTTGGCCAATTTTGTTTGTCTTATTTCAAACCAATGGTTAATGGTTTGATTCAAAATGCTTATATCAAAATTAAGTGAACCGAATCGTAAACATACTGTATTTGCTAATTAAAATATATTAGGTAGGAGTACTTATATGTATTTGCTAATTAAATATTGGTATTCATTACTTAGCATGAGCAAGGCACATACTATATTAGGTAGGAATACTACATGTATTTGCTAATTAAATATTGGTAGTCACTATTTAGCATGAGAAAGGCAGATATTGCATGTGATATACCTTAATCCAAATAATAATGTCAACAAACAAAACAAAACCAAACCAAACAAAGATTAATCTAAAAAAAATAGCAATCACCCAACAACATGATTTGCAATCTTGTTAAAAACATACATTCACAATATCTCTTCCATGCTCTCTTGGCACAAGCATCTACAGTTATCTGACTAAGTACCTTAACGTCATCTAAACGAGACCGATGGACTTTCTTCCTGATAAGCCACGCGGTGAGAGTATCGTTGTACGACAAGAGTTTAGACAGGTCACGTTGTCCATAGCGAATGGATCTCGCAACCTTCATTTACAAACCACCGAGACGAGGGGACACAACATCTCAGTATCTACAAGGACTGATGGAATACGCTTGCATCAATTTTCGTCCAAATAGATAACTAGGCTCGTCGCGTGACGATGGTGGCTAACCTTCAACATTATAATAGGTGGAATGGAAGTGTCATTCCATGGATATATTTAAATTGACAGAATAACATGACCGCTCCCAGCAGTCAGTCATTTGATTTTCAAGGGGATTTCAATGTCGGCAGTAAGCGTCTTGCGACATTTAACAATTACTGAACACACACCTTTTTATCACGGTTCTTGAAGGGTGATTCACTCCCCCGGATTTATGACGGATTCAGACACAACACACGCATCGAACATACTCGGGCGTTTACCGGCTCGAGCAAAACTATCAAGAATCCTTGAAACAAACAGGTGGATGCAAGTAGAGGAGTCTTACAATGACCTTTGCACCTCAAGAAGGTAGTATGACATAAGCATCAAACTGCTAAGTCTACCCTGAATTATCCTCCAGAATGCGATCCAGCGCTACCGCGAGGGACGCTGAACCACACACGAACACCAAATACATCGGGTAGTGGCTTCCCATGGGTTAATCGTGAGCACTTCCATGTGAGTCCATAGCCAACCACAGGTTGGGGTTTGCTTTTCCCACTACATGCCGTCATCATAACATTGGCCAACGCTGCCTCGGTTGTGATCGGTGGCCAAAATATTTGACATCATCAAAAATTAACAAAACCCTATGACTCGTAGATGTGCGATACGGCCGGCTGATTTCACAATCAGTCCATAACTACATAGGAACATCCAACACTGTCGATTCAGACGAGGGCTATCGAGCCTTCTAGATAAGAATGATCAAACCTTTTAACTCAGCAAGGTCGATTATGTCCTCTAGTTGGAGAAGAAACACCCAACCCTCGAAGACAACTTGGGCATGTGTTAGGTCGAGAATGACTTACTCACAATAACGACACATCATCATACGAGCCACTAGTCTCATAACTGACCCACACAGGAGCCCGTGCTTAAAATACACTGGTTTTGCAGGGACGCACACACTAGGTCTCCACTATGCTCCAGGTATATCATTCCACGCATCTTACCAGACAATCCTTGCTTCAATAGGCAGTGCATCCTCGTATTTCCGCTCATTTGGAAAGATTGTGTAGGGAAGGCATTCAGCTCCTATACAAGGAATCTTTCGTCTCCCGTCCCTATCCGATGCGAGGGTTTACGCCAGGTCACTCATATGAACAAACGTTCGAGCTTTTCCGCGTCCGAACCTTAGAGGTAATGTTGAAGAAAGGTCATTGGGTTTGCTAGGATCAAAAGAAAGGGATATCGACAAGATCTCCCTTTTAACCCATTGGCCAATCAAAGCTAAGTCTGAATCTAGAGAACAAGAACAAATAAGACAATGAGTGATCACCAACCCCGGCCCTAGGGCCCACTAAGGTTACCGTGCACCCCAAATTATTATTACGTGTGCACCCGTAATGATAATCTGTGTTGCCAGATATTTTTGGTGCCCGCTAGTTCCGAGCTTCCTGATCCAAAAATAAAGGGTTCTCACAACCAATGACTGGGACTAGTTTCGCCTCCACAACATCAACAACACGACAACATCTATTAGCACGATAAAGGTTAGTCCTTCAGATCATCCCGTCCACAGGTAAGTAGGTGAGTTCATCGGAGACCGCAACGTTCTTCCCACTTGTTGGTACCGGTGATCGATGCGAGAGTGTGGACTAAGGTGAAGCGTGACACGATATCTTTACTGGAAAAATCTCCGTACTACTTATATGTATTAACTAATCTTAGAAAATCAGATTCCTACATTTTACATTCGGTCCGTTAACATGTCGTAATATAAATACTTCAACATTCAATTATTTGCATTTATACATTCTCGTGTCCCGAATTACACAAGTTATTCATATATATATATATATATATTGTAGGAATAATTACTTTTCATCGTAATATTATTTTTCCTACATCCTAAATATATATTTGGTTATTTTTCTTAAATTCCCAACAACATGTTTTACTTGGAATTTATAAAATAACTGTTGTATTTTCATACACCAAGACTTGGTTATTTTCAGCACAAAAAATGCTCCAACACTTTTATATTACCATAGATATAAAAGTGTCCATTTTTATACAATTTTCACCAAGTCTTTTAAATTACCAACTTATGATAAAACCTTTGTTTTTATATTTCTTAACATATTTGGTAATTTCTATTTTTATAAAATCCTATTTTATAAAAATAACATTTTGTATGAAATTACAATTCGTGAAAATATCTTCATTAACAACCTTGGAAAGTTACATCTTTCTATTTTCAACACTTAATTTTTCAAAAATCGCATTTTTAGCCACAAGTTTCCAAAATAATAGTTTGCACCCTCTAACTTTTGAAGTTACCAAATAACATCCTCAACTTTTAAAAGTTACATTTTTATCCTTATTCTTTCAAGAATGATAAATTCTTACTAAACTAGTAACTTAGTTTTGTCATCTCTTTCATCATGGTTTGTTTTAGCGTTTCAACACTTTTACTAGTCCATAATGATATTGTTAAGGATAATAATAAGTGTATTCGGTAGTTTTAGTCCAAAATGTGCACTTTTGATGTTTTAAAGTTAGTAACTTTGAACATAGAACTTTGATATCTTTCAAAATTTTATATATCCATCATAATTTTATGTTTTGGATAGTCATTTTAAGAAGATTTAAACCACTTTTAAGTGTGTTCAAGTTTTCTTGATAAAAACCATTCAAAACATTTTCAAACATAAGTTTATGTGAACTTTTTAAACTATAAAAACACGAACATTCTTCTATAAAAACTCACGGCCATAGTATCATTTTTATAAATCCATGACGAACTTGTAAAACATGTATTATCTCTTGATCAAAACCCTAGTTACATATTATGTTAGAATCTTTAACATGTGTAAGATTATGTTAACTTTTTAAACTTACAAAAACATTAACAATATTCTTCATACCCTACGACCCATATACACTTTTTAACACTCCCATTTTAGTCTTGTTAATTATATGTTTCATTATGTGAAAGTTCATTATCCTAACCTATGTACAACTTGCTTCTAACACATGTTAAATAAAAACATACATAAACAAGAAGCAAGGATAAGAAACTTACAACTAGCACAAGGCTAGGGATAACCCAAAACTCAAGTGTAAACGAGGTTTAAGTGTGTCTTCCAAGGGTTAAGCTCCAAGTTTCTTGTACACACTAGTTTAGGGTATGGAAAGGAATGATTTTTGTGTGTGTTTGATGGAAAAAACAAGAATGGATTAGGGTGGGATGAAAGTGGCCGTAGGTTTCTTGAGAGAGGAGGAGGTTGATGTTTTTTTTGTTGTGATATTATGAAGTGTTTAAGTGTATATAATATTCCAAAAGTTACATGGTACAAAAGTAAACATTAAGCATGCTCAAATATAATGATTTCGCCAACCAAAGAAAACAACTTAGGGTGGCTCTAGCCACCACATATGGGTCGGCCTCATGGCCTTTGTGGGACCCACCAATTTCGCCAAAATATCTCCTAACTCATCTGGTTATGTTTCAAACGTTTCGATTAGGGTTTTCGGGGGTTTATCACGTGTTTATTACGAGTTATTTCGGACACCCAATTGACTCCCAATTACCCTTAAACATTAATTATTTTAGGTATTGGTAAGTTATTTAGACTTTAATTGGGTGAATTTACAAGTTATGCGCGTATCGGGTGCGATACGCGAACTTTATTCGTTACCAGGAGATTTTTATTTGGAGTTTCCATTTATGGTTTTGAAGTTTCAAAACACATAATATTTCATGAATATATCATTTATTTTATATCCTGGGTGTTCGGGATCGTTTCCAGTTAATTAATTGTTACTGGGTAATCACCAATGTCCGTTTCGGACAAGTTTATTTGCACGCGATTTTGCCGTGCTTTCAATTAAATAAATGCATTCCTATGCATCCTATGGGGAATTTGCTATTCTCTAAAGGCTAAATTAATATAATTAATTTCGAATTGCACTTAATTACCGTTAATTACATATACTAATTACGTACGAAAACACACCGATTTTTGCCGGATGTCACATGTCCTGAGAGAGACATGACAGACAAAGACATGTGAGGGGTGGTGTTTGGGACGGGGACGGAAGTGGGACGGAGGTGGGAGACGGACCACACCTATGAGCCTTACAAGAGTGACAAATAATTGTACCCTATTTATATATAAAATCTGTAACTTCTTTTAACAAATCTAAAACCCATTATCTTATTTAAATTAATACGCACTTTATTAGGGGTAGTGGCATTACTTGTGAGTTTTTTCAATTTCACTGATTTCAATAAATTCTATACTGCTAAATCACTTAACTGATTTCTTTTATTGAAACAATTTTTTGAAGGCAATACTTCACTGATTCTTTACCCAACAATCAATTATTTTCACACATATAATAATATTAAATTTGGGGGAAATCAAAGAGAGAGAAAAAGGTTAGTTTTATCGTGCGTTAACTAGAACAGAAGATGATTCACAGTTCCACTATCAGTATCATCGGCAGTAGTGTTACCATGTTGATAATAGAGTACCCGTGATCGAATTTAATGGCGCCCGGGCCCCTTACATATCTTGCAGGGAATCTATTTTCTGTTTATTTGACACTGATATAATTATTTTTTATAATAAAAAACATCAACTCATGTGTTAAATACCCAAAAAATAATTACCATGTTTTACCCCAATAATATAAAATAAGGGCCATGATGGCATGATGTACAACCTAACCCAACCCTGACCCTAACCTGAACTAACTTAACCATAGTTAACCTTGTTGAAACCCTTGTGAACGACGTGCCACAGTTTATACACGTGTAGTATAGATTAAGGGGCAGCAGAAAGCCAGTAGCCAAAGCCTTCACCTCCCTCTTTCTCTCTCTAAAAAACCCATTTTCTCTCTCTAGAAAAAACCCAAACCTGATTCCTCATATAGGGAAGAAACTTGATTGCTCTGTTTCCTTGCCTTTTAATTGGTTTTTTGTGATTTAAATTCCTATTATTTCTCGGTCTGTTTGTTACAATTTGGTAATCAGAGAAAATTATTCAGATTAAAGATTTTCGAGTATTTGACTCGGTGATGAGATGGGTCAATTTTAGAATATTATTATTATTATGTCTTTCTGTTGAACCGTGTGTTTAATTTCATTTGTTAGTTCATTCAAATATATGAAAACAGAGTCCAATAATAATATTAATAATAATAATAATAATAATATCAATATCAATATGAAAATAAACATGGAAGGTGAGAGCTGGAACGAAGAAGACAAAGCCACTGTAGCAAGCGTACTCGGATCCAAAGCATTCGATTACTTAATCTCAAGCTCTGTATCAAACGAATGCTCATTAACCTCATTACCAAACGACGACAATCTACAAACCAAGCTCTCAGATCTCGTCGACCAACCAAATTTTCTAAACTTTAGCTGGAACTACGCAATATTCTGGCAAGTATCTCAATCCAAAACAGGTGATTTGGTTCTTGGTTGGGGAGATGGGTCGTGCAGAGAACCAAAAGATGAAGAAGATTACGAAATCTCTCGTGTGTTATCCTTACGAATGGACGATGAATCACAACAACGTATGCGTAAACGTGTTCTTCAAAAGATACATGTGTTGTTTGGTGGATTGGATGAAGATAACTATGCTTTTAGTTTGGATAAGGTTACTGATACTGAAATGTTTTTTTTAACGTCCATGTATTTTTCTTTCAAGGAAGGTGAAGGTGGTCCTGGAAGATGCTTTGGTTCGGGTCGACATGTTTGGTTGGATAATAATTTGGGTTCTGTAACGGAATATTGTTATAGGTCTTTTCTTGCTAAAACGGCCGGTATTCAGACGGTTGTTTTGGTTCCTACTGATGTTGGTGTAATTGAAGTGGGATCCATTCACTCTGTTCCGGAAAATCCTAAACTTTTGCAGTTGTTTAGGACTTTGTTTTCCGGGAACCCGGTAAATGTACCGGGTTCTTTACCGGGTTCCCCAACTGTACTACCAGTACCAGTACCGGTTCCGATAATTGTGAAACCGAAACCGAGTTGTGTTAATTCGGATAAGCCGGTTAGGGTTTCGAAGATTTTCGGGCAAGATCTGAGTTCTAATTTGAACCATTTGTCCCATTTGAACCAATTGAATCAGATGAATCAGTTGAATCGGTTAAATCAACCGCAGTTTAGGGAGAAACTGGCGGTGCGAAAACCGGATGAATCGCGGCTTCCGTTTGCGAATTGGGCGCAGTTTAATGTGGTACAGAAGCAGATTGATTTCACTGGGATTACTTCGCGGCAGGTGAGTGTGGAGTCGAAGGGTTCGGATGAGTCACTGCCTGGGAACGAAAGGAAGGCGATGTTAAGTGAGGTTGTGGATGAAAAACGGCCTCGAAAGCGTGGGAGGAAGCCTGCGAATGGGCGAGAGGAGCCGCTGAATCATGTGGAAGCGGAGAGGCAGAGGCGGGAGAAGCTGAACCAGAGGTTCTATGCGTTGCGGTCAGTGGTGCCGAACATATCGAAGATGGATAAGGCGTCGTTGTTAGGCGATGCGATAACGTATATAACCGATCTGCAGAAGAAGCTGAAGGAGATGGAGTCGGAAAGGCGCTCACCAAGTAACCAAAATTCGTCGAATTTGGAGAAAATTGAAGTGCATACCGCGCACGATGAAGTAATCGTGAGGGTTACTTCGCCATTAGACGCGCATCCTGTTAACAAAGTGATGCAAACATTCGAGCAAGCGAAGATTAACGTGATGGAATCGAAGATGACTGCGATTAACGACATGGTGTTCCACACGTTCGTTGTTAAGTCTCATGGACCCGAGCAGTTAACGAAGGAGAAGTTGATCTCTGCGTTTTCGCAAGAAACTAACTTGTCGTGACATCCATTCGACACGAAATCAAGGTAAAAAACCTGTTTTTTTATAAAGTTTTTAACGTTTTTGGATATGTAGAACAGAGAAGAACGTAGAAAAGAGGTTAATTTCGTTGTTTTTAAGGTTTTATATACAGTTTTATGTGAAGATGTTAGATATGTATGTTAATTTGCTATACAATATGGATGTTAATTGTTATATAAGTCTTGGGTTTGAATTTGGTTATGCATTTTGTTCAGGATGATGGTTTTGGACCGACAAGACGGTCGGTCTTAGGCTATACCAGTCCGGTTATGAAAACATTTGTTTGGTTTACCGAAAAAAAAATACCTAAAGTTAGATGATTAAAAAGATTTTGGTTGAAAAGTGGAAAGCTTTCTGATTTGGGGTCAAAACTCAAAAGGGGATAAGTTCATTCTCCGGGCAACTCCGTTTAAAGTGTGACATTACATGCAACTTGGAAACCTAAAGTGTGATAAAAGCCGGGCGAGTAAGTCCGTCCGGTTAAACCAGAAATTAAATTATTGGCGTCGTTGGTTAAGTTACAAGCAAATAGGCGTTAAAGCGTAAATGAAAGCGTCGGTTTTGAGTGAATAAGAATTTTTTTTTTGATGACAACGGGCAATAAACCAAACAAAATAAATGATAAGGCCATGTGTTGTGGTTCGTGGAGGGTTTGTAATGGAGGTGATATGGTTTAGTGGTCGCTCTTGAATACCGCCCCCTTCATTGGTGAAGTGTGAAGGTAGTGGAAGTTTACCGATGCTCACTAAACTTGATTGTTTAAAAATTCTTTTGATAGTTGTTTTTGATAAAAATGAAAAAAAGGGCATAGTGCCCACACATCTCGATAGTCGAAGAGATACATGATGAAAGTGGATGGTTATGTAACGCTGAGGTTGATGATGGTGATGAAGGTTCACTAATGAACCACGCCTATTAGCCTAATAGACTAGTTAAACACCGAATCTTTAGTGTTGCTGGTTACGGTTGTGTCGTGTTTTTAAAACATTGCGAACTCTAATTAAGTAGGAATTAATGAAACGTTTTGTTTTGAGGGAATGAATAAATCTTTTGAGTCTTTAACCGGGGAACTTTAACACTTTGTTTTAGAGTTTCATTAAAGAATGAAAACACTTGTTTATATTTTGCAACCGGTCCGGCTTACAAAAATAATTCAAGTGTGTATATTTTGTAAAAATTCCTAAATGCTATCTTAATTTTCTTACAATGGCTTTCAAATTTAAAGCTGAAAACACTTGTTTATATTTATCTTGATTGTAATTATTAAATGTTGGAAACGTGTTATCATATAATATAGAAATAAATATGTATGTGTTATAATAAAATAGTATTATATTTTTTGTCATGGAACAATGGTGAAAAAAGCAAAAAAAATAAAAAAATCCAATTATATTAGAAAAACGAGAGGTGGATTTGGAGCCCATTAATGGAAAACATGTATAAATGCAAAAACGTGCCATCAAAATAATAGGGACCATAAGTCTTTGATTCCCTTTTGCTTTTCCTTTCTTTTGTGTTCATATAGACTATAGCACATGCAAAACCAACCTCACATGTCAAATTACGACTCTGACCCTAACCTCCCCCTTTATTTTCTTCTACTATAATAAAAAATAACTGATGGAGAATATATATTTTTTATCCGATAACCAAATGTTTTAACATCTCGGGTGTATTAATTAAAATATTAATAATAAGTACGAATCAAAGTAGGTATGGTATGACTCTTATTCAAACTTGTTTAATTTAGGGTGGGACTATTGAACATTGATGCACTTCTCTAATCCATTTTGACACACACCCAACTCTATTTGTCTCTCTTTATATATTTGTATGTAACTTTTCAAAAAAAATATATATTTGTATGTACGGAGTACGTTAGTTGTATTTGCGTGCATTTATACACGTATTTTCAGAAAGAAACATTTCACTATGTAAAAAGAGTAAGCATACCATGTAACATTTAATGAAAAAATTGATGAAACGAAGTTTTGGTTAAAAACAAAGTTCATCTCCAGGGTCCAACGGAGGCAAGGATTTGTCTTTGATAGACTAGGTTTTGCAATTCAGAAATGGGTGGCAGCGCAGCTTGTTGCTCGTCTACCTTCTATTGTAATGTAAATTTCGTATTTTGTTTTAATGAAATAAATAATAATAATAAAAACAAAAAACAAAGTCAGAAAAAGGGACTACAGAATTTATATTTGATCTTTTTTGTTTTTCTCTAAGATGATATAATACATGAAAATGATACATAGTAATAAATTGTTTATTTTTTGAAATACATTACTAGTTCGTTAGACCAAGGGGTGTGATCTTGGTGACAATATGGATGGGGGTTGAGGTAGTAGTGACCCCCGAAGGGGAACACACAACCCACCCCCCTCATTTCGGTGGCTATGTGGAAATTTCCTCTCTCCGTGAGTTCATTTCTTGATCGTTGCACCATTCATGTTTTAAATAAAATAATAAAAAAATAGAAGTGAGAACCATTTTCTTGATTTGAGGGAAGCGAATGGGAATGTAACGTGACGCTAATGTAGACAAGAGGTCACCACATCTCATATCCTTACAAAATATATTGAATAATGAATTTTATTAACTTGAGAAAAGATGTAAGTTTTAACGTTTTCCATTAAGGCCCTTTCTATTCCCACCCCCCCTTGCCTGCTTCCAACCTCCACGTGGGGTTGAAGCACTAACCTATGGCTATAGTTTGGTGCTTTGAAGTACAATGCTGACACAGTCAGCATAGGCTTTGGGATTGGGTTTTTTTGGGATTATTGGTGGGGTCAAAGCACAGAGCTACGACTATAGCTCGGTCATTTGGTATTTTTTTTAACCCCAAAGCGCTAAGATATGGCCATAGCTCGGTGCTTTGGAGTTTTTTTTTTAAATTAATTTGTTTTAATTAATTTTAAATTTAATTCATTTTTAATTGTTTTAATTCATTTTAAGTGTTTTTACTGATTTCCAATAAAAAAAATTTGTTCGACACGTTTTGGTTGGTTTAATTGCTCATCGGTAGTTTTCAGAATAAACTTCCGAGTATGAACAACTTTTGTAATTCAATGTATAATACATGAACTATACAATCAATACCATGATTTATCAAAATACAAATTTTCCATTTCTAATCAATATCCTGGACTTCCGGGCGTTGTTTGACGCGTTTTTGTTGGTTTAATTGCTCGTTGGAAGTTTTCAGAATAAACATCCGAGTATGAACAACTTTCATAATTTAATGTATGTAATACATGAACTATACAATCAATACCATGTTTTGATACAATACAAATTTTATATTTCTAATTAATATCCTGGACTTTCGGAAAATAATGAAATAACCATATTGTTACAATAACAAATGTCAGACTGGACATCTTAAGATCTAATCATACCGAGCTATGGCCATAGCTTGACGCATTGGGTTCATGTGCTTCACTTTATGGGTGATTTATTTGACTAAAACACCAAGCTATGGCTATAGCTTGAAGCTTTGAACGGATGAAAATAAGTTTGGTGGTTTAAATGTAAAGCTCCATCTGAAAATCTAAAATAACAAAAATATAGTCGTGTGATAAATGGTGCTTCTAATCCTGACACAACGATACCTCTAAAACTAGTAAGAACAATCTGTCTGAAAAACACAAGGAACTTTTCTCTCTATGAGTAGAAGACGGAGCGGCGGCCCTAATGGGCCTCAACAACCACAACTTTCATCCAAGGAATTTCAAGATCTCAAGCGCAGGAAGGAGGAAGAGCTATCAAGGTTGAAGACTAACGGTTACAACAACAAGAAGTGGATCCCTGTGATTAGTAAGAGGATGGCAAAAATTGAAAAGAAGTTTCAGAAGCAGGTGGAGAGGTTTCGTAATACCACTACCTTCTTTGTCTCTAATCTCCCTCCTGGGTGCAACCGGGACCAGTTGTGGGAGACCTTTCAGAAATATGAGAACTTGGAAGATGTGTTTATTCCATCCAAGCGTGATGGTCATGGGAATTCGTTTGGGTTCCTGAGGTTCTCAGGTATCCGGAATGCTGGTGAGTGGGCTGCCTTCATTGGTGGTGAAACCATTGATGGGGCGGTTATTGGTGTGTCAGTTGCCAAGTTTAATCGTGATGGTAGCAAAAACCAGACTTGGTCTAATAGTGGGGGGAATTCTGTCTTCTCTAGGTTAGGGCCTTCGGGGCCCAAACCAGAGAACAAGCCAGCTATGGCATTCCCTTCGAGTCATTTGTATAGGGATAATATTAATATGAGGTTGGGACCGAGGCCGTCTTCCCAATCCAACCGTATTGATCTCCCTCCTATGAAGACACAGGCGAAGACCCGGTTGGAGTTTAAATCATTAATCGGGGAGGTTAAAGAATTTGAAGTCCTTAATAAGCTGGAAGAACTGATGTTCGATGAAGTGGATCCGGGGGCTGTTATCCGGTACTTGGGAGGTGTCAAAGTCATGATTACCTTCGGATCCTGCAAAGAAGCCGAGGAGTTTCTTTCTGATCAGTACGAGTTTTGGTCTAGATGGTTTTCCCGGCTATATGTGTGGGAGGGTATCCCTCCGACGTTTGATCGGATTGCGTGGATTAAGGTTGTGGGTGTCCCGGTTTGCCTTTGGGACCGTCACGTTTTTAATAAAATTGGTGAGCGTTGTGGCAGACTCTTTCTAAAATCCAACGCCTCGGTTGAGGATACGGATTTTTCGGAAAACATCATGGCGGTAGTGGTTCAATCTGGGAAGTCTATTTCGGAAGAGTTTCATATGACATGGGGTGGCCATTCCTTTACGGTTTGGGTCAAGGAGATTGATGCCTTGTGGAGGCCATCTTTTCCGTTTAATAGGCTCTCTGAAAGTTTGCCGGCTGGCAATCGGAATCTTTGTTCTGATGGTGTTTCTCAGCCGGAGTGTGGTGAAGCCGAAGGGACGGTTGAGTCTCCTAGGTGCATGGGAAGTATGCATGAGAAAGGTGGCGGCTCATGTTCCAATGCTGATCTGTTGATGAATATGTCCCCACCTGTTGTTTGCATTGGTAAGATGGATGTCCCTATCACTTCCCCAGGTGGGCCCTGTACCCCATTAAGTAAAAACCTTTCATCTCCATCTAGTATTGGGCCGATAAATGTGGACTACCAGGAGCCCAACTTAAACAACAATGGGCTGAGCTTTGTTACTATTCGGAAAAAGGACAAAATGAAAAAAAGAGGCAAAGTGGTTAAGGTTTTTAAAACCCCTGATCTTAACAACACCGCTGACTCGGACCCTTTTAGTTTGGATGCCTTGATTCAGAAAGATGCTGAAGATGCTTGCATTAACAAGCCGGAGTCATCGATTGCTGTTGAGTTGGTGGATCCGGGGGAGGGTAATGTTGCTGATAACGATGGGGGGGCTAACATGGAGGTGCCAGAAGGGGAAGTCAATGAGACGATGATTTATGGTGAACGGCTTGGTATTGAAGTTGATGGGTTCTCTAACCAGGTTCGTAAACTCATTAAAGGGGAACGGGTGGTTGTTGGTTCCTTATGAATTTTATGACGATTAATACCAGGGGGGTGTCTGGCTCGGATAAACCGGGTTGGATTAGGCAGGTTAGGAGGAACGGGAAGGTGTCGTTTTTATGTCTGCAGGAGACTCATGTCTCCTCGGTTCCAGATTCTTTCTGGAGTCGGTTCTGGGACAGATCTAAATATTCGTTTGTTGCGGCTGATGCGTGTGGTAGATCTGGGGGGTTGGTTTCTTTATGGGATCCCTCGGCTTTTTCTTGTACTGATTCGCTGTCAACACAATATTTTATTCTTGTTTCTGGTTTTATTAAAGGTGTTAAGGATAAGGTGAATATCCTCAATATTCATGCCCCAAATGATGTGATTTTGAGGAGACGCCTGTGGGGGGATATTATTTCGGTTACTTGCCAATTCGAGGGGTTGTGGGTAGCCTTGGGGGACTATAATGATGTTCGGGCAGATCATGAAAGGTTGAACTCGGTGTTTGATATGAACTCTGCCGCGGCTTTTAATGATTTTATTAGTCGGGTTGGTTGGTTAGAATATCCGATGATTGGGGGCCGTTTCACGTATATTTCGGACAATGTTGAGGTGAAATTCAGCAAGTTAGACAGGGCCTTCGTTTGTGCCGAGTTTATGGAACAGTGGCCGAATGGTAAGGTTGAGGTGTGGAGTAAAGGTCCTTCCGACCACTGTCCCGTCTCGTTGTCTTGTTCTAATCTTGACTTTGGGCCAGTTCCGTTCAAATTCTTCGACTCGTGGCTTTCGGTTCCTGAAATTTCTACCATTGTTTCTTCAAGAATTGGCAGCGGTATCATTATTGGGAAGGCGGATAGGTACTTCCATGTTGTGTTGAAAGATATTAAGCTTGATGTTAAACAGTGGAGGGATAAAGCCAAAGTGGTGGAAGAAAAAGAATGCAAAGCCCTCCAACAGGCGGTGGAGTACTTAGATTCGATGGCGGTGGATGCTAAACTTAATAAGGATGAGAGGCGCCATAGGGCTGAATTCAGGAAAACGCTTCGGAGATTCGAGCTTAATAGGGCAAAAGACCTCCAACAAAAGGCAAGGATTAACTGGGTCCGGTTTGGTGACGAGAACTCCTCTTATTTTCATAAAGTTATTAATGCCAACATTGCGTCTAGACGGATACATGGCCTTTCTATTAAGGGTGTTTGGGTAAATGATCCTGTGAAGGTTTTGGAGGAAGTTCGTAGATGGTTCTCTTCTCAGTTTCACGAACCCATTAGGCGGAGACCTGCTTTTCTGAACACTGGGCTGTCACGTATCAGTCTTGATCAAGCGGATGCGCTTATTGAGCCCTTTGGTTTTGACGAAATCTGGAATGCGGTTAAAAGTTGTGCCGGGGGTAAAGCCCCCGGTCCGGATGGGTTTTCGATGAAGTTTATTAAGAAGTTTTGGGATAATCTTAAACCCATTGTTTATGGTGTTATGCACGAGTTCTATTCGAGCGGTATTATCTCAGAGGGGTGTAATGCCTCTTTCATTGCTCTCATTCCCAAGGTGGTGGATGCTCAATCCCTTGACGATTTTCGGCCTATTTCCCTTGTGGGATCGATGTATAAGATTCTTGCGAAGACCTTTATGAGGCGGCTGAGGAGTATTATGCCGTGTATTATTTCTTCTACTCAATCCGCTTTTGTCGTTGGGCGAAATATCCTTGATAGCCCTTTGGTGGTTAGCGAGACGGTTGCTTGGGCTAAGAAAAACAAGAAGCGTTTGATGGTTTTCAAAGTAGATTTTCGTAAAGCTTATGATTCCCTCAATTGGAAATTTTTATTCCGAATGATGGATTTTATGGGTTTCCCGGAAAAATGGGTTGGTTGGATTAGGGGTTGTTTATGCTCCGGAAAAAGTTCCGTTCTTGTCAATGGTGTTCCGACTAAAGAATTCGCCATTAAAAGGGGCCTTCGCCAAGGTGACCCTTTGTCCCCGTTTTTGTTTATTATTGCCATGGAGTTTATTACTATGCTTATGAACCGGGCGGTGGAGTTGGGGTTATTTCAAGGTTTTAAGCTTCCAAATGATGGCCCCGTGTTGTCCCATTTATGTTACGCCGACGATGTCTTGTTCTTTGGGGAGTGGTCGGAGGATAATGTTCGTAGTTTGAACCGGCTTTTACGTTGGATTAGCCTTGTCTCGGGGCTTAGTATTAACCGGCATAAGTGTCAACTATTCGGAGTGGGAGTTGATGAGGAGGAGATCGCTAGAATTGCCGGGATCTTGAATTGTAAACCGGGTTCATTCCCTTTTATTTATCTCGGCGTTCCAATTGGTGCGAACATGAAACGGGCTAAACATTGGCTTCCCATTGTCGAAAAGTTTAACAAAAAGCTCTCCTCTTGGAAGGCTAGGCATCTCTCCCTCGCCGGTCGGGTTACCCTTGCTAAATCGGTATTGGGATCCTTAGCCTCTTATTATCTTTCCATCTTCCCGGCCCCTAAGGGTATTGTTAAGAAACTCGAAAATATTAGGAGGGATTTTGTTTGGAACGCCTCGAATAGAAAGCATAAAATCCGGTGGATTAAGTGGGCTACTTTCCTTAGGCCTAAAACCCGTGGTGGTCTTGGATTGGGTAGTATTCGTGACTTCAATGTCGCTATGCTTACCAAGTGGTGGTGGAGATTAAGGAGTGAGCTGGATCAATTGTGGGCCCGGGTTGTTTTGGCCATTCATGGAAACCCCGGTAAGCATAAGTTAGTTCCTGTGAAAGAGGTCGTCACCGGTCCTTGGAAAGACATAAGCAAGGTAGATGAGGTACTCGCTAAGGATGGGATTATTGTGCAAAATCATCTTAAGGTTTCGGTTGGAAACGGGAGGTTGTGCAGTTTTTGGTATGATTGTTGGTTGACTCCGGAGCCGCTCCGCTTACTGTTCCCTGATCTTTTCGCGGCTGCTGCTGATAGAGACGCCACTGTGGCTGACTCTTTGGCTGTTTCTTCTCAGGGGGTGCAGTGGGTTGGCAGGTGGAAGCGGCTTATGTTTTCTACTGCAGAACGGCGGTCTTTTGCTAGATTTCTGTCTGTTATCAACCAGGTTTCCCTCAATGATTGCAGCGACATTTGGAAGTGGGCGAATGATGATGGGGTCGGGTATTCGGTGAAATATGTGAGGGATGATTTGGATAGGGCGAAGAATGGGGCTGTTCCGGATTCGAAGACCACGTGGGATCCTTGGGTTCCTCCTAAGTGTAATGTTTTCCGTTGGAGAGCCTTGCTTGGGAGGATTGCTGTTAAAGTCGAATTACTGAAACGGGGGGTCCAGGTTGACAGCCCGGTCTGCCCGCGCTGTGGTTATGGGGTGGAGGATGTGGACCACGCTTTGTGGAATTGTGTTTTGGCGAGGGCGGTTTGGTGGCATGTGTTTGTGTGGATTCGTGTGCCTCCCTTTCTGGATGTCTCGTCGATTGCTGATTGCTTCAAGAAGCTGCAGGAGCAGCCGGGTTCCAAGGAGTGGAAGCGAGTGGTTCTTTTGATTGCCTGTGCGACTATTTGGCGGCTTTGGCTCGCTAGGAATAAGAAGGTTTTTGATGGCCTGTTTGTCCCGGTTACTAAGGTCGTGGATTTCATCAAGGAAGACTCCTTTGTCTGGATGTGCAATCGGTCTAAGGTTTCCATGTTGTCGTGGGATGATTGGTCAAACTTTAATATTGTTCCCTGTTTGTAATTTGGGGGTTCTGTTGTTGTTCGGCCTGTTGTTTTTCTTTTCCTTTTGTATTCCCAGCCGCTTGCTGGCTCTTTATATCTATATATAAAGTGTTTTGCCGTTTAAAAAAAAAAAAACAAAAATATAGTCACGTGATAATCATTGAGAAATTTAATTATAAAGAACTTGTGTCAGTCAATTATTTGTCATATAGGTTCAATATTACCAACTTTTAATTCATAATTTTATTTTATATCTTATGTATTATTTTTACGGTTTCATTGTACATCTATATTTTTTTCGAACGGTCAACGAAACGTTTCTGCTCGATTATCCATAGGACCCGTAAACTGGCGAACCCAAGAACCCCCCCAAGACTATGCAAGGGGCTGGCCAGGGTAGCCAGGCTTGCCCACGAGGTTTCCGAACTGGGGAAAACCCGATCCCTCACCCGTCCGAAGACCCGCTGTGGAGAACCGGTAAAACCCGGGCGAGATCAGGACTCGAACTCCTGACCATAGGTAAGGAGTCATCCCTCATTTCTCATTAATGTCATCCAAATGTAGCTAGTGAAAATTGAACCCGAGCCTCCCATTATACATCTTTATTTAATACAGATTAATCAATTTTGTTTAATATACTCAACATATGCTACACTAATATAAGATATTAATTTACATAGTTTTTAACGTTATAATTATACGGTCTTGGAGTTGCGCCTGATATAGTGAAAGGTGTAGCGAATTTGGTTAACTGTAAAGTTGGAAGCTTCCTGTGCGAGTATTTGGGAGGTTTTGATGGGTGCTAATATGAATCGTATAAGAAATTGGGACGGAGAGTGGGTTTGTTAGGAGAGGGTGATTGGGCCTATGGAGAAGGGGAGACTCGGTTTGGGATCATTAAACACGATGAATGACAGTTTACTTCTTAAATGATGGTGGCAATTCAAACAAGAAAATTCGGCTCTTATGGTACAAGGTGATTGTAGCCATTCACGCTAAGTTTAATTCTTGGTCATATCTACCTATAAAACCCGAAGTGGGTGGGTCTTGGAGTGGTATTAATAAGGTAGAGAAAGAGTTATGAAACTTGAATGTCAATACTAAATGCTTAATAAAAGGAGTAGTTGGTAGCGGGGAAATAATACAATTTTGATTAGATAAGTGGGACGGGGAGGAACTTTTCATGGACCGGTTTCCTAGCTTGTTTGCTCTTGAAGCAAATAAAAGTGTCATGATTGCGATGCGGTGTGTGAGATGGGAGTGAAATTGAGCTTTATGCAGTAGTAATGAACGGACCGACTTACAAGAATGCAATCAAATTATTGCCGATGCGAGTCTTAATGCGCATAAGGACAGTTGGATGTGGGAACTAGCGTCTGGTGGTGGGTTCATGGTTTCATATTATTGCCAGTTTCTTACAAAGCACCTAGTTCCGTATTATCCTTTTGATTGGGTGGAAGGGGTCCTGAAAAGGATATCTTTAAGTGGAGGGCTGAACAAGATAGATTACCGACATTGAAGGGACTGCATAAAAGAAATATACTTCGCGGCTTGACTATGTGTAAGTTTTGCGATGAAGGGGAAGAGGATGCAAATCACTTATTTACTTCTTGCTTTGTGAGTTCGGTTGTGTGGCAAAAGGTTAGTGCGTGGTATGATGTCCCACAGGTTTTTTGCGTTGACAATTAGAGATCTCCTATCACATTATAAGTTGGTGGAGTAGCTTGGAAAGAAAAGAAAGATCTTAAGGGTGGTGTTTAACCAGTCCCAAACATCCACAACGTATCATTTTATTCTATCATATTAAAAACACTGTGTAAGGTCATTGATATCTATTTAATCTATAAAATATTAATTAGTGTATTTTTGAAAGCTAGGAATGTAGTAATTAATGCAGGGAAGCGATTTAACATTGGTGCCATATTCGGTGAGATACAGGCTCTGAGGTTTATATGGGTTAAGCAACGGTTGAAACAAAGCAGGTTGACTTGGGAAAATTGGGTAAGTTTTAATTTACCGGAAATGTATTTGTAAAACGGTAGTATAGGTAAGGTTTGGCGCGCTTATGGTTGTGCTAGTATCTCACTCGTTGTAACCTTTGAATATTTTATGGTGGAATGAGGTGAGTTTTTTTCTGATAAAAAAATTTACCACTTAGGCCAAAGCGAGGCGCCTGGGGTCAAAGCTAGGCGATTTGGCCTTTTTTTTAAATAAATTAAACTTGTTTTAATTCATTTTAAATAGTTGTTATTGATTAAAAATTAATTTTAATTCATTTTAAATTGTTTTTAGTTGTTCCCAATAGAACACAATTCGTTTGAGGCGTTATGGGTCTTTTATTTCTCGTTTGTGTGTTTTGGTTGAAACATCCAACTTTGTTCAACTTTCATGAATCATTCTACTTGGTGCTCCGACTATACAGTTGATACCCATATTTTTTCAAAACATGATTTTTGCATGTCTAATCGACATGATGGACTTCCGGTCTCTGTTTGACGCGTTTCGTAATGTTTACTAATTTCTGAATGTTGATACTTTTCAAAAATCGTTTGTCAAATCATAACCATCATCATCATTACATCCTCAAAACAGAAATAAAATAACAATAAATAAAATAATAATAATAAATCATTGCTCAGATGTTAGGGTTTGATAAACACAAAACTTATTATTTAAAAAGCAACAAAAACACAAATCGTACCGTGAAATAAAGAGAGGCCCATTAGGAGTGTCGTGGAGGAAGATCGTCGGTTTGCTGTAGTCGATGATGGCGCAAAGGTTAGCGGTAACGAATAATTGTCGGTTTGCTCTCTATATACCAATCAACAGTCGATCCGACTGTTGATTTCTTTCTATAACCGGTACAACTTTTCAGGCAAGCAAGTAAAATTCAGTTGTTATCGGAGAGATATTTGTCAACGATGATGGCAACCTGATAAAGGCTGAACACGAGTATAATCAAACAACAATGCCAAGGGTTTTAAGACAAGGAAGATGAATTGTTGGACAGTGAGATTGATAACTTCTCTATGGAAGTTGCTAAAATAGTTAAACAAAAGCTGAAATTATACAGTTATTTGGAATGTTCCTGATCATTACAGTGAGATTGATAACTTCTCTAGGGAAGCAACAAATTCAAAACAGAGGTAGGTTTGCCAGAGAGTCACTATTCATACATAAAGAGTATAATCAAACAAGGGTTGTTATCGGAGAGATATCGGTCAACGATGAAGGCAACCTGAAACGACATGAACATTTATAACCTTTCTGTACCTGTGGCCAAAAGAACTAGGTTTGTCAGAGGGTCACTATTCATACATAAAGAGTATAATCAAACAAGGGTTGTTATCGGAGAGATGTCGGTCAACGATGAAGGCAACTTGAAACGACATGAACATTTATAACTTTTCTGTACCTGTGGCTAAAAGAACTAGGTTTGTCAGAGGGTCACTATTCATACATAAAGAGTATAATCAAACAAGGGTTGTTATCGGAGAGATGTCGGTCAACGATGAAGGCAACCTGAAATGACATGAACATTTATAACCTTTCTGTACCTGTGGCCAAAAGAACTAGGTTTGTCAGAGGGTCACTATTCATACATAAAGAGTATAATCAAACAAGGGTTGTTATCGGAGAGATATCGGTCAACGATGAAGGCAAACTGATAAAGGCTGTACACGAGTATAATCAAACAAGGGTTGCCCTGAGTCACGGTCAACGATGAAGGTGTGTTGTATGTATAAAATAGTGAATTATTGTAGTGTGTTCGGTATACGATGAAAGGGTTTGAAAAGAAATAGCACAAGTCCTTCTTTAATGTTGTACTATGCATTCTCACATGAACATCCAACAACATTGGTATATGAATAGTGACCCTCTGTAAGGGTCTTGATGAATATCTTCATCAATCTCCTTGATCTACGCATAACTGTGAGAGTCGATTTTCCTATGAGGGTGACTGACAAAGAGATGGTCTTTTTGATGAATGTATTATTCACAAATACATTTGTTTAACTATTTTAGCAATTTCCATAAGATGGAAGGGTTTGAAAAGAAATAGCACAAGTCCTTCTTTAATGTTGTTTATAATTAAAAGGAACTAGGTTGCAAAGGAACTTCAGGTCAGCCAGACGTTTGTCAAAAAGAATTTTGCACCGAATCTAGTCTTCAGGTAAGTCCACATGGTTAATCATCCGATTGTACCATTTTCCTGCAATATCTCATCCAATCCAAGTGTGTTATCACCACACTTGTTTCTCATAATCCAAGCTTATGAATCACCATAGTTAATATTTGAGTAAGTTATGAAGGTTAGAAGATTAGGGTTCATGGTGTTGAAGTTGGGGAAGAAGATACCAGGTGAGAGAAGAACGAAGGGAGAGACTCTTTACCTGAAGTTCCATTGTCACATGAATATCCAACAACAATGGTATATGAATAGTGACCCTCTGTAAGGGTATTGCACCGGCTTGAGATATGAGGTTGATTAACACGGTTAGTGGATACCATGGATCAAAGTGATTCAAGCTAATCAAACTCATATATCAAGCCGGTGTCATTTCAACCAGCCAGACATTTGTCCAAAGAATTTTGTACTATGCATTCTCACATGAATATCCTTTGATGAATGTATTAAGGGTTGGAAACTCTGAAGACCAATGACCCTCTGGCAAACCTCCGTAAAGGTCTTCAGAGTTTCCAAGGGAAGGTAAACATACTTTAAATCAATGGGAAGATAAACATACTTGAAATCAATGGGAAGGTAAACAATTCCAGCAGCTGGATATCAGGCAGACGTTTGTCAAAAGAATTTTGTACTATGCATTCTCACATGAATATCCTTTGATGAATGTATTAGGGGTTGGAAACTCTGAAGACCAATGACCCTCTTGCAAACCTCCGTAAAGGTCTTCAGAGTTTCCATGGGAAGGTAAACATACTTGAAATCAATGGGAAGGTAAACATACTTGAAATCAATGGGAAGGTAAACAATTCCAGCAGCTGGATATCAGGCAGACGTTTGTCAAAAGAATTTTGTACTATGCATTCTCACATGAATATCCTTTGATGAATGTATTAGGGGTTGAAAACTCTGAAAACCAATGACCCTCTGGCAAGCCTCCGTAAAGGTCTTCAGAGTTTCCATGGGAAGGTAAACATACTTGAAATTAATGGGAAGGTAAACATACTTGAAATCAATAGGAAGGTAAACATATATAACATTCTCTTCTTCTTCCCTTACAAATCACTTTGCCATTAATACCAATGGACTACCCTCACGTCGGTATGGCCATCACCTAGTTCCAGGTTGCCTTCAGTTGTTGTCAGAGAGATATCTGTCAACGATGAAGGCAACATACTTGAAATCAATGGGAAGATAAACAATCCTCATCCACAATGTTCTTACATATAGCTACCAACCATCCGGTTGTTTTCAGGTTGCCTTCATCGTTGACAGATAATGAGATTTGGTGTAAGATCATAAGCAAAAAGGTAGACCACACCACTGTTAGTGAACCCTGTGTTGGATGGAAAGTGTCTTCGGCTTAAATGTCTTTGTTGAGTTGAATTGGAGCAATCCCCGTGTTGGATGGAAAGTGTCTTCGGCTTAAATGTCTTGTTGAGTTGAGTTGAGTTGGAGCAATGTCGATAAAAGTTGGTGGTTATTATTTTGTTTTTTAATTTTTATAATTTTTTTACAATAATTATATTAAAAAAAAAACCAATACAAAACACAAAAATTACCACAAAAATAAAAGCTGGATTCCAATCGCCTCGCTTAGGTCAAAGCGAGGTGCCTAGAGTCAAATCAGAATAATAACTTACCTCTCACCACCCTAAATTAATTAAAGCGTCTCAGGGTTTATTAGCCACGCACCCTTCTCTTCTTCACTCACTTCTCTACCTTCCTTTCTTTCAAAACTCGATACCCAACCCAACCCAACCCAACCCTTTGAATTAATTGGGTACTCACACTCAAGTTTTTATTTTTGCATCTATACACTTTTGAGATTACAAAAGTAATCTGCATCCATACACCTTTTAATTATTAACGATTGAATGCTTCTTTTTTTAATTTAATTAGTAGCAGCTCTGTTTTTATCATAAAAGAGCGGTGGATTAGGGAGGCGGAGAGAGAGGGCGGTGGGTTATCAGACGGTTCTGGTGGTGGTGGTTAGATTTCGATCGGTTTATTTCAAAATGAGGATGGGTTAGGTTTAGAACAGGGAAGATAGATTTAATTGTGGTTTAACTGTAGTTAGGTTAAATTGACAGGTGTAAATCTCTGATGGCTTCTTACACTTCTCACGTTAAGGAACTTTATATCATATACTTTCTCTATAACAAATACATAACAAATAAAGGAATAGTTAAAATACAAAAACAAACATGTTAAACATGTTTGAGGGCCTAAGTTTTCTATGGGAGGTTTGGGTTCAATTCCGACTAGCTACATTTGGAGGGCATTAATGAGAAATGAGAGATGACTCCTCACCTATGGTCAGGAGTTCGAGTCCTGATCTCGCCCGGGTTTTACCGGTTCTCCACAACGGGTCTTCGGATGGGTGGGGATCGGGTTTTCCCCGGTTCGGAAACCTCGTGGGCAAGCCTGGCTACCCTGGCCAACCCCTTGCATAGTCCGGGGGGGGGGGGTGTTCTTGGGTTCGCCAGTTTACGGGTCCCATAGATAGTCGGGCAGAAACGTTTCATTGGCCGTTCAAAAAAAAAAAAAAAAACATGTTAAACATGTCAAACATGTTTGTCATTTTAAACAATAATGGAAGAATAGTGAAATATATAAAAGCTAGTACATTCCCTTTCATATAATGTTATCTTATATAATGTTATCTTGAATTTCGTCTATGGCAACGGTGAGTTTCAAGGAGGGTAATAATATCTACGTCCCCATCTAGTGTGACCTTGGCCTCGTTCATAGCGGTCCCTTGTATTAATATTTCTTTATCACTACTCATGAATTTGGCCCCTTGTATGTTGTAGACCAGTAGAAAACTACATCACACAAATTTGTACATATCTAACTCCCATGTGGATTGAAACAAGCCTAAAATTGAACGTGAGTAATTTCATGATATGCGCGATAATGATCGTATTCAAGTCATTCAAAAAATATCAACCACAGAGATAGAGCAACCGTACATCATATTCATATTCATAACATGAAGCATATGGTCAATGCTATAATTTATATTTCTTTTGTGGTTAAAATATAACATTAAATATGGGTTTGTTACTGAATAAAAGTAGAATTAAACTAAGTGAAAATCAAATTAAACACGAGAAACACAAGATAACTTTAGTGGTTGTGGATATAATAAACAAACAATCACATATGGGTTTTGGGTTTAATGGCTTATAACTTACATACCCATTAACCTAGAACCCTAATTAACGACTTGGTAAGGAACACCTTACTACATTCCTTGATACCGTTAGATTTCAAGTCTTTGATAATTTAATCAATAATCTTATGTTGTTAACTAAAGGTTAATTATGCTTGATTTGGATTACAAAACATAGTTACATATGGCGTGTGGCATAGATAATGCCCTAATATACCAATTGTTTTATACCTAGCTACGTTAATCACAGTACGCTTTATGGTCTTCATATTAACATAAATCAATAGTCAACAGTCAACAGTCAATAGTCAATAGTCATAGTCAAAGAGCTATCTTTATGCCTTTATAATTATTTAGTCATAGTCAATATTCTTAGTCAATAGTCTTCCTAGAATCAAGTCATTGTATTAATGTTGTAGCCACTATATAATCTTCTGTGAATAATGAGAAAAGCATATTCGATCCAATTCACTCTATTACCTATTACTCTATATGGTATCAGAGCCTAAAGCTCCCTTGAGCCAACCGATCCATCACAGCTTTCGACAGCCTTCTGTCCGCAACCCACACAACCCTTTCATTTTTCGACAGCCTCAATGGCTCCATTTTTTGTTCATCAATCAAACCAAAACTACAATCGGAACCCTTGTTCCTCAGCCTCAAACCCATCATTGCTACCTACTCGTCTACGTTGACGACATTGTCCTCACTGGAAACAATAATCCATTCATGGACATCTTTGTTCAAGCCCTAAGCAAAAAATTTTCGATCAAAGACTTAGGCCCTCTACATCACTTCCTAGGAATCGAAGTCATTCCAACTCCTCATGGTCTATTCCTCTCCCAACACAGGCACATTCAGGACATCTTAACCACTTTCAAAATGGATGGTGCCAAAGAGGTCCTCACCCCTCTAAGCGTCTCTGAACCGCTTATCCCTTCGGATGCCTCTCCACCCGTTGACCCAACTCCTTATCGCAAACTTGTTGGCACACTTCAATACCTTGCCTTCACCCGCCCTGATATCTCTTTCGCTGTCAACAAACTCTCCCAGTTTATGCACCACCCCAAACAGTCACATTGGCAAGCTCTCAAACGGGTTCTCCGCTATTTGAAAGGAACATTGCACCATGGGTTATTGTTAAATAAACAGTCCTCACTTGATTTAAATGCTTTCTCAGATTCTGATTGGGGAGGCATACATGACGGAGGAAGATCTACTACAGGTTATATATTATATCTTGGATCCAACATTATCTCCTGGCGTTCATCAAGACAAAAAACGGTCTCACGCTCATCCACTGAAGCAGAATACAAAGCACTAGCAAACGCCGCAGCTGAAATCTCATGGGTTAAAAATCTTCTCCAAGAACTCGGTTTTCGCACGACACGTACACCATCTATTTTCTGTGACAACACCGGCGCCACCTACCTTTGTGCCAACCCGGTGTACCATTCTCGCATGAAACATGTTGCCCTCGACTACCACTTTGTTCGTGAACAAGTCAATGCCGGTCACTTAAAGGTCTTTCACATTAGCTCAAAGGATCAACTGGCTGATGTCTTCACCAAAGCACTTCCAAGATCACCGTTTCTTTCCTTTCGCTCCAAGATTGGCGTATCCAATGGATCCTCCATCTTGCGGGGGCGTATTAACATAAATCAATAGTCAACAGTCAACAGTCAATAGTCATAGTCAAAGAGCTATCTTTATGCCTTTATAATTATTTAGTCATAGTCAATATTCTTAGTCAATAGTCTAGTCAATAGGCTTCCAAGAATCAAGTCATTGTATTAATGTTGTAGCCACTATATAATCTTCTGTGAATAATGAGAAAAGCACATTCGATCCAATTCACTCTATTACCTATTACTCTATACTTCACACCCGTGTTATGCTTCCATATGCATATTATACTGTGATTATGATATTTGTAGCCAACGCGGGGCACTAATCAGGCTTAATTTGTGTTTTGCATTTAGCAATGATTTCATCATTTTACACATGCTTAATTAGGGTTTCTCTAACGAGATGTGAGTTTGATTTGTACAATAAGTTTTGTGGTTACAATCTTCAATGTTTATCGACCATCCAAAATTTAAGCTCCCTTGGATAGGATTTGACGTCTACTTGAACTGTTTTGAAATCAGTGGTGGGTTTCATATTTTGAAAGCTTGATAAATTACTAGATAGTCTTAACAAACTAATTAAAGATTATATTTACATTTTTTTTGAAAGGTGATTTTTCTATGTTCATCACAACCCCTTAGAAGGGGATCCCCTAGCCACTCTACAATGGTCAGACTATGTTGTTTTAATCGGGTTCACGCTGACGCGAGAGTGGCCGGCCCACAAGCGAGTCGAGGCCGCGCATAAGGGGCACTAAGGCTTCCACCCGGAAAATTTCCCGCCACATGCCACTTGACAGATGTTGCACCATCCACAAGAGGCAAACCTCTCTGGAATAAATGCACGGTAATAGAAAACCGGAGGGCCATCAGAATCAAACCTGACCCATCAGAATCACTTGGCAAAATATCCAACCATAAATGTTTTAACATAAGTATTTTTCCTTTCTATAAGTATCTGGTAACATCTTTTTGGATAATCAAAGATCCCTTTGCACTTCAATCAATATATGTTTGTGACATAAGTATTTTTTTTTAACGGTTAAACTCCTCCATGTTAGTGAGTGTTGCTACAACAAGGAAAATGACCGGGATTAGGTTGCGAGATGTTTAGGTTAAAGGGTTAGTGGAATATTAGGTTTAAGTTATGGTTAAGGGGATCCTCTGGCTCCTGGAATGGACCTGCACAAGGTAGCAAACACCGTTAGCCTTAACGCAGGAGGGGGTCTCCTGCGTTTGGACTCCGGCGTGAGAATAAGTATGTATTCTTTGGGAGTTAATAATGTAGAGAGTATGAGAGTAAGAGGAGAAGTGAGAAGTGTGTGTGGAATGCGAACCCAAGGGTCTCCTTATATAGGCAACAGAAATCTGCCCAGGAGCTCCCTTAGGGTAGCATCCTTACTATACCTGGCCATGGTTGACTCTCTTTCAGCTGCCTGCAGTGAGACTTTACCCTTTTGGTGCATATTCAGCTTTTTCTATTTTCTAGGTGGACATGGAGCTGTGTGATGTTTTGTTTTATGCCAATAGTCAAAAGCTGAAGCACCTTTTTACATTTCCAACATTTTCTACTGTTCACTTTCTGCTGCACAGCTACCATATGGCAGCCGTGCTGCCTTATGTTAGCGTTTCAGCTCCAGGAAGTTCTACAAACCTTAATACCTTTTTTACTTTGCTTTATTTTCTTGACAAGGGTTTTAGACGTGGTCGTTTTAGGACCCACGTCATCAGCCCCCCAGTCATAAGCATTTGTAAAGAAGTTATAAGTGCTTGTGACTTGTAAAATGTGTCGTTCCTCGGTAGCAGCGTTGGTGGAACGGACCTGCGTGCCGAGGAGTTTAACGGACCCCAAGCTCCCTTATGGGAGCTGTAAAAATTGTGTCATGTCCTTGCTAATATTTTAATCTAACTCTTGTCCCTTCATTTAATTTTGTAATTAAATACTGCTTGCCATCATTACTTTTTAGGCGGCAGACCAATGTCCCATCAGCTGCTGCTGCTGATTTGATGGGCTATGCAGGCTGACGTCATCCTATGGGGAGATGGATGATTTTTTCCTTGGTAACCGTTTGTAGGTTATTTAATTTCAAATTTTTTGGACTTTAAAAGGGGAAAAACCCCTTAATCCCTCATTCCATTCCCTTTTTAGTAAAACCACCTTCTCTTTCCCACGATTTCCACTCTCGCCGGCGTCCTTATTTCTCCTATAAAATCGGTAAGTGCCTCCTTTCCTTGTGCACTCTTGTCTTTGGTCGTTATGGCTAAAAGTGACCTTCTTTCTCAATTTACCCGTTTATCTAAGGCTGATGCTGAACAGTTTTGTTCGGAAATAGGTGTACCGTTGTCTTTTGAACCCTCCGTTCCGAAGGGTAAGACTCCGGTAACCTCTGTTCCTTTCGGTAAACTAGCCGTGTATACTCGTCAGTTTGATCAGGGTAATCTTCGATACCCTTTTTCTAGGTTTTTCTTAAATGTTTTGGAATACCACCAACTGGGTCTTGATCAATTGTGTCCGTCCGGTGTAGCCCGTATCATCCATTTTGAAGTAGTGTGTCGTTGTCTTGGCCATGAGCCTTCTTTGTCCATGTATCGTCGGTTCTTTAGGTTAGCCAAAAATGGAAACTGGTTTACCATTGAGAAAACTCAATGTGAACCAGCCCTGATTTCCAGTGTCATTGGCCTTGTCTCTACTTGGAAGGATAAATTTTTCTTTCTGAACTCTGATTTCCTTCCATTCACTGCTCCAAGGAGGTCTCCTGATACTCCTCTTAATGAAAAAGAGCCTGAGTCTGACACCCTTGATCAGGAGTTATTGGAGAAGCTTCGAACCTGTCCTACCCGTCTCCGTACTTTCCCTGAGGATTTTCTTGTTATGATGGGTCTTAGTGTTAACTGGGATGACCCGGAGACAGAACCCGTGATTTATCACGGTGGGGAGGGTATGTGTTGTTGAGGTTTATTTTCTTTTGTCTTCTTTTTGTTCCTTTGTGGCGTCTAATTCTTTGTTTTTCCCTTTTTTGCAGAGATGAGCACTCTTGACTTCCTCGCCTTGGATGACATTGCCGATGTTAAGTTCAAAGTTCGGACTTCTACTGAGGGGAAGAATGTGGTGGTTAGGACCGAACATGTCCGTTTCCATGGGGAATATACCAGCATTACCTCTTCTCCCTCTACTGTTGCGGAGCCATCAGTGAAGAGATCCATCAGTCTTCGTCGCTCCAGCAAGCGACTTCAAGGTGTTTCCTCTGGACCAGGGAATGTTCCTGCCATTCCTCTTGTTATTGAGGAGGAGGATGAAGATTCCTCACTGATTGCATCTGCCATGGGAGGTATACCTGCCACCGGGAAGGGTAAGTTGACTTTGTCTTCTCCTAAAAAAGATGATGCTGTGTTTAAAAAGCCTAAGGATGTGGTAGCCAAGAGTGGGGACCAGAAGTTGTTGTTGTCAGGAGGCGAAGGAGGGGAGAGTTCAAGATCGGTTGCTGGTGCTAGTGCTGATGCTCCTGTCCCACAGGGTCAAAGTGAGGAGGTTTACGTTCCAAAGTGGGGTATTAAGAGTTCTGACTTGTTGAAGAGGCCTTCTGTCTGCAGAGACTTGATTGACCATTGTGTTCCTGATGCCGAAAGGGCTGCACATCGGGAGTGGACGGACAAGGACTTGATGAAGAAGATGTATTTCCATTTCGGACAGTTCCTATCATTGTTTCCTGATGGCATGTCTAGGTGGAGTAGTTTGTTGGTTCGGAGTGAGCAAGTGGAGGGAGCCTATGAGAAGCATGAAGGGGAATTGCAAAAAGTGAAGGAAGAGTTAGTTAAATATGCTGCTCGGGAGAAGGACTTGGTTCATGAGTTGGCGGTGGCCAGGACTCAGCTTGGTTTTGAGAAAGAGAAGTTTGATAAGATGTTTCGGGGTCTGAATGATGAGAAAGTGAAGATAGCTGAAGAAAGGGAGGGTCTTGCTAAGGCCAGGGAGGCTGTTAGGCAAGAACTGGCTGGTGTGGAGAAGGTTGGTGTGGAGTTGAGAGCTCAAGTGGATCGTCTGACCGAGGAGAGGGATTGGCTGATCTCAAGGGGGGTTCCTCGTTTTGTTACTAACTTGCTTCATTCCCAGGAGTTTAATGCTCCATTGGCTGATATTTATGCCAAAGCTATTGCTTTCGGACGTCATGGGGGAATACAAGCTGGTTTTAAAGCAGCCTCTGAGGGTCAGAAGATCGAGGAGCTTCCTGCCTTTAAGCCTTCTTCGGGTGATGAATTTGTGAGTGCAGTGAAAGCGATGGAGGTCTCCACCTATCCTTACATTGCGAACATTGCCAAGGCCTCCCATCAGCCTATCTCTTTCCTGCAAGGACTGGAGCCTGAAGGTTTGAAGAAAGAGGTTACCGATGAAGTCTTTAATGCCTACGTGTCAAAGAGGCCCCTTCGGATCATGTTGGGGGGTGCTGATGGTGGGGAGGGTAGCTCGAAGCGTTTAAAGCCTGCTGGTACGTCTGATGTTTCTTGTTTGGAGCAGGTATTTGAAAACCCCTCCCCTATTCAAGCTTTGAAGATTGACCCCGTCCCTCCTGCTGGTGAGGATGACCCATTTGCAGGCCTTGACACCGAGGATCTTTATGAAGATGTCGGGAACCGAGTTCTGTCCTTCGCTGGTGAAGATGATGCTGTGGATGAAACTGAAGACTCCATCACTCCATGACTTCATTATGTTTTAATCTTTTTATGTTATGTTTTGGGAAGCTGATGTACTGAAAAACTCTTTTATGTTTTGGGCCTACGGGCTTTTATGTTAGTGGAAGTGCTCCCCCTTTTAGGGGTGATGCTTTTAGTATTTAATTTCTGGTTGTGTTGAATATTTGTGCTTGTCGTTTATAGTGTTTGCAATGTCTTTAACCTTTTGCCATGAGGTGGATGCTGCAGTCACCCATCCCAGGCTACTGGGCCAAGGAACCGATGCAATGCTTATCCTATCAGCTTTTTAACCTTTCTTATAGGTTATAAAATGTTCGTTTTAATCCCAGGTTTTTTAAGTTGAAGAACCGGGGCTATGTTTAGCCTAGTAGGTTACTTGTAACCTGTTATGAACATGTTCGAGCTGTCTTGGTGTGAGGAGCTCACCCTCTTTCATGGGTTTAGGTATTCCAATCTAAAGGACTTGTCCCATGGAGTTGTGGATTGTATTAGGAACTCACCCTGTATACAGGGAGGTTATTACCCTCATTACCTGTTGAGCAGTTGTGGCCTAGGAGCTCATCCCCGTTTCATGGGTAGGTATAGCGCCGGATCCCATGGAGCCTGGTTAGGAGGGGCTCACCCTTTGATAAGATAAGTGACAAGTGAACTATGATTTTAAAAAGAAAGTTCATTCATTCATTAGCTGTTTCATGTGGATTACATTGTAGCATTACAACCGTTTTAAACATAGAATCGTTTCAAATGCTTATCACTCCAGTGCCTCGGGACCAAGTTACCGTTTGGGTCAGCTAGCTTGTAGGATCCCCCTTTGTGGGCTTCCTTGATGACGCAGGGACCCTCCCATCGGGGACCTAGCTTCCCTACGCTCTGCTGTTTGCTGGCCTCATTGCATCTTAACACGAGATCCCCTGGTTTGAAGACTTCCTTTCTAACCCTTGTATTGTAGTAGGCTTCGAGTTTTTTCTTGTATCTAGCTTCTCTGATGGAGGCTTGATCTCTTGACTCCTCCAGGAGGTCCAGGTTGAGTAAGACCTCCTTTTCGTTGTATTGTGCATCTCGTCTTGTGCTTCTTCCTGAGCTTACCCCAATTTCAGCTGGTATGACGGCCTCGCTTCCAAAGACTAGGCTGTAGGGTGTTTTCTGGTGACTTGTCTTCTCCAAGGTTCGGATAGCCCAGAGAACACTTGGGAGCTCGTCCACCCATTTCTTGCCGTACCTCCCTAGCCTTGCTTTTATGCCTTCCACAATGCTCCTGTTTATACGTTCAACTTGTCCGTTGGACTGGGGGTAAGCTACAGAGCTGAAAACCTGTTTGATGCCCAGCTCGATGCACCAGCTGCTGAACGGCTTGTTGGCAAATTGCTTCCCGTTGTCGATTACGATCTCTCCTGGTAGGCCATATCTGCAGATTATCTGCTCCCATACGAAATTCATCACATGTTTCCCTGAGATGGTGGCCAATGGTTTAACTTCCGGCCACTTAGTGAAGTAATCAACTGCCACTAGGAGGAACTTCAGTCTTCCCGGAGCTAGTGGGAAGGGTCCCACTATGTCCATCCCCCATTTGTAGAAGGGCCAAGCAGAAATGACGGGCACAAGATCTTGTTTTGGGCTGGTCTTTACCGGCGTTTGCAGTTGACAGGCTTCACATCTTCTGATCGTCTCGAAGGCATCCTTATGCATGGTTGGCCAGTAATATCCGAGGTTCATGAGCTTAGATACCACGGAACGAGGCCCGGCATGCATTCCACATACCCCTTCGTGTACCTCCCTGATGAGGTAATCACTTTGATTGGGTCCAACACACCTGAGCAGAGGTGCCAAGTATCCTTTCTTGTAAAGCTTGCCCTCCTCGATCGTGTATTACCTTGACTTGATGACCAGCCGTTTTGCTTCTTGCTCGTTATCTGGCAGCTTTCCTTCTTGAAGGTAGGACACTATTGGGGTCATCCATGTAGATTCCGTTTCGGTGACTATGTCTTGGACTTCTTCGTCGTTGATGGAGGGTTCTTTAAGTACTTCGACCAGAACTTTCTTTGTTAAGTGAGCAAACGTCAGGGAGGCCAGCTTGCTTAGGGCATCTGCCTGCTTGTTCTTAGTTCTCGATACTTGCTCTAGTGTAAAGGTCTTGAATTGTTGGACCAGTTCTTTGACCTTTTCCTTGTACTTGATCATCGAAGGTTCTTTTGCGGTGTACCCCCCATTTACTTGTTTGACTACCAGGTTCGAGTCAACAAATACCGTTAGTTCTTGAACGTTCATGCTTCTTGCCAATCTCAAGCCGGCCAGCAGGGCTTCATATTCAGCAACATTATTGGTGCAGGGGAAGTCCAGACGGAGGGCATAAGTGTATTCAGTTCCGTGGGGGTCTTTAATGACTAGACCAGCCCCGGAACCTTCTACACTTGAGGCTCCATCAGTGAAAAGGCACCACTTCCCCTGGAGGCTAGGCTGCTCTTCCTCGACCTCATTCATCTCCTCTTCTGTCTGTAGGATGGGTAGCTCGGTTAAAAAATCGGCGAATACCTGCCCTTTGTAAGCCCTTCTTGGCACATACTCTATCTTGTGTTCCCCAAGGCCGACAGCCCATTTTGCCATCCTCCCTGAATCTTCCGGCTTTTCGAGGATGGATCATAGGGGTTGATCAGTGATTACCTTCATTGGGTGAGCTTGGAAATATCGCCTTAGCCTCTTGGCGGTATGTACTAGTGCCAACACAAGCTTCTCCATGGGAGCATAATTGATTTCAGCGTCTTTGAGGGCTCGGCTGACAAAGTAAACAGGTATCTGTTCTTTTCCCCTATCAACAAGGAGGACTGAGCTTACTGCTTCAGATCCTGCAGACAAATAAACTGTTATGACTTCCCCCTTTTTAGGAGCTGCCATTTCAGGCAGGGAAGCTATGTGTTTCTTGAGCTCCAGGAAGGCAGCCTCTGCCTCCTTGGTCCAACGGAAATCTTTCTTATCAATGCAATTTTTGAGTGTTTTAAAGAAAGGTAAGGATTTCTCCGCGGACTTAGGTAGGAAACGTTTTAAGGCATCAATCTTACCATTGAGGCTCTGCACTTCCTTCTTCGTGGAGGGTGACTTCATTTCGAGGACAGCTTGGATCTTGCTTGGGTTTGCCTTAATGCTTTGCTTCCCAACTATATGGCCAAGGAATTTTCCTTCCTCAAACCCAAAGGAGCATTTTACAGGATTAAGCTTCATGTTTATGGCCCTGAGGTTGTCGAACGTCTCTCGGATGTCTTCGATCATTGCCTTCCCAGACTCGCTTTTAATGACTAAGTCGTCTACATAGGCTTCCATATTTCTCCCAATCTGTTTTGAGAAGGCCTGATCCACCAGCCTTTGATAGGTTGCCCCAGCATTCTTCAAGCCAAAGGGCATCTTTCGGTAGCAAAAGATCCCCTTATCAGTGTGGAAGGCAGTCTTCTCTTCATCTTCCTGCTTCATTTGGATCTGGTGGTACCCCTTATAGGCGTCCAGGAAGCACTTGTATTGGAAACCGGTGAGAGAGTCTACTTTCCAATCGATTTCGGGCAGCGGGTAGCAGTCTTTGGGACATGCCTTGTTTAGATCTTTGAAATCCACACACATCCTCCAGGAACCATCTTGTTTAGCTACCATGACTGGATTAGCCACCCACGAGTGGTACTGTACCTCCCTCAAAATACCTGCTTCTACTAGTTTTTCAACCTCTTGGCAGGCAGCCTGGCTCCGGACAGGTGCCAGGCTCCTTTTCTTCTGGACAACAGGCTTGTAAGAGGGAGCTATGTTGAGGGAGTGTTCTGCCAACCTTCTGGGAACTCCAGTCATGTCCCCGGGACACCAAGCAAATACGTCTCTGCTGTCCTGCAAAAGATTAATTAGTTCAAACATAACCTCATTGACGTGTGCGTAACTATACATATTTTACAATGGATTTTAACACACGTTTTTGCTTTAATATTTATAAAAATGGTTTCGACCTTCATATTAAAACACACACACTAGGGCAAGTGTACCCTGTCATATATGTAGTAAGTACAGATAAGAACCAAGTATCGATCCATGGACGCGCGCGGAGCAATGGTACTAAAACTCTATCCCCGATTCACCAGTAAGTAAAAGATAAGTTTGAGTTTTGTTTAAGACTAAATTAATTCTAAAACATGTAAATAACTTAACTACGACTCCAAATAGAAAATATAAATATATAAGCTATATTACGCCAATCCTAGCATGTCATCTATATAAGAAATAAAGGCGTGATCAACATTCCCATTTTCCGACAGTTAGTGTCCCTTTCGGGCATCCTAACATGACAACTATACAGAAAGCTAACACGAATACACACGTTAACCGCTTCAAGTCGTTTATTAGCGAGCAGCTGATATGATCTCACGCAGATCTTCTAAAGATAAGTTAGTCATCCGTTAAGAGTTTTCTAACCTCACTAATTCAGGGAAGCGATACCGAATACACAACACAGCCACCTAAACTAGCATAAAGTAGAGCATTTCACAACCTATTCCATTTTACCAACTTTGAACCCAGATCTACTAAGATCGCTATTTTTACCAAAATAACTACCAAAGATCATTAATCGTGTCAAAGACTAGTAACGACACCATTAGGCTTTTTAAACCCTTTTACGTGCCGGTAAGCATTTTTAACCGTTATTCGACTGACTTTAACCAAACCAATACCCGGTTACAGTTTCATGGCATAAACTATTTAACAAGTTAACTAGTCTACTACCGGACGATTAAACAGACGGTTTTTCAACATTTATCCGCCTAACACATTCGACAATCGCTAAAGTCATTCAAATACAGCTACAAATCCATCAACAACGAAACAAGGTTGCGCTATGATCATCAAGATCTAAACATGAAAAACGCCAAATTCATACAAGATATGATTTACTATACAAACGATTGTTTAACATACTACATACTAGTGTTCTTGCCCGTAGGCGTACGATTAACTAAATAAACATCACAAACAAGCCAAAATATTCAGATTTGAACTACTTAAAAGTTTATAGATCAAACCATAAATCTTGAATGTGAAGGATCGGATGATGATGGTTGGATCGGACGGCGTCCCGGGCTTGTTCCACGCTTGTGCAGCACTTTGTTAGCCCAGAAAATCGCCTCAGAACCTCTCTAGGATACCCAATTTCACCCAATATCTGATCAGTAAGTTTTGCTCTGTTTTTATACAAGTTTTGATTTTGTGCACGGCCGTGCACATAAAGTGCACGGCCATGCACTTTAACTTTTGATGTGACAGGCAAGTGGGCAATTGGTTCCTGAAAATATCTTGGGTTGCGCACGGCCGTGCAACAGGGGTGCACGGCCGTGCGGGTCTGGTGGTGTCCGGGTACAAGGTGTGCACTGGCTGGTGCACTGGCAGTGCAGCCGAGGAACTGGGTCGCACGGGCATGTGCACGGGAGTGCTGACCAAGGTGCCCGGGAATCTGATGTGCACTAGCAGCTGCACTGCCGTGCCACATGAGCTCGCACGGCCGTGCGCTTGGGGGTGCACGGTCGTGCACATCTTCCAGATTTGCCTGATTGTGCAGCAACTGTCCGTTTAGTCCAGATTTTGTCTGATTTCTTCGACTTTGTCTTTGGGGCGTCGTTTAAGACCTGCAATAAATATATGAAGCGGTTAAGTACCGAATTCGTGCAATTATGGTCGAAAACGCGTAATTTGGGAGTTTAATCGGGGATTTATATATGTATAAATTAACGTATATCACTCATCAGGGAGCAGGTTGTTTACTTTCACGGCCTGCTCCGGATAGGCAGGGTTGATGCTAACGTCCCGGACGGGATCACTGGTTGGTGCTTTCATCTTCCTGGGAGCTTGCATTTCTTCCACGGAAGCTATTAGAAGAGCTTCCTCTGTTGGTTTTAGAGTTGCAATCCCATTGGGTGTTGGGAGCTTCATGAGACCATGTGTTGTCGAGACCACTGCTCCGAAGGTCGCTATGCCCATCCTCCCAATTAGGACGTTATAGCTGGAAGGGTACCTGATAACAGAGAAGGTCAGCTCCTCTGTCCTTGATAAGTCTCCGTCCCGGAAACAGACGCTAAGTGTGAGCTTCCCGAGGGGGTGTACTCGTTCCCCTGAAAAACCCACCAAGGAGGCGTCGGACGGTTTGAGCTTGGACTTGATCTCTGGACTCAGTGATTCGAAACACCTTTCGTACATGACCTCAGATGAGGCACCACAGTCCATGTATACCCTGTCTATAGGGAAGCCATCTAGTTCTGCTTCCACTATTACAGGGGTGATGATCAATTCGTCTGGTGCTGGAGGGAGGCAAATGTACTGCTTGTTCCAAGGCTCGGTTCGAGCTCTCTTGATCTGCTGAGGTCCTTCGTGCCTAACCATGTTGACCTCCTTGTCCTTCCTCCCCTCATCTTTCCTTCCCTTGATGTCCTTAATCAGGTGGGCCAACTCCCCGGACTTGACTGCCTCTTCTATCCTCTTTTTTAGTTGATAGCAGTCATTCGTGTGGTGTCCAGTGTCGTTGTGGAAAGCACAATGCTTGCTGGTATCTCTCTTGCTAGCCGGTTTAGATAGAGGTCGGGGAGGTCGGAACGTGTATTTGACTTCTTCGGTGGAGAGTATTTCCTGAGGGGTCTTTGTTAGGACGGTGAACACGTGCCTTTCTTTCTCTTGATGCCTTCCAGGTCTGGGAGATCGTCTCCTTTCTTCATTTCTTCTTGGTTCGAAAGGCCTTCCAGATCGCCTCTCGTTGTAGGGTTGGAAGTTAGTTCTTCGGGAGCTTGTGGAGCTGTCTCTCCAACTTCCACGATCCCGTTTTCGGTTATCCTGCCGAGTGAGAGCCTCCTCCCCCCGAAGGAAGGCCTCGGCTCTCTCGAAAGCTTCTTCCATGGTCTGAGGAACATCTTCATGGAACCTTCTCAATAGCTTTTTAGGGCGGATGGCCCCCATGAATCCCGAGACTCGAATCTTTTCGGTGGCTCCACTATATTGCAAACCTTCTCTCTTGTATCTTTCTATGAAGCTTCGGAGGTCCTCATGCTCCCCCTGCTGAATTTGGTACAGTATGGCAGCGTCTTTGGTGCACTTTCTTAAGGGATTAAATTTGGAGGTGAAGCTCCTTCGTAGGTCATCAAAGGATGAGATGCTGCGAGCAGGGAGACCACAAAACCACAAGCGGGCAGGACCTACCAACGTTTGCATAAACATGTGGCAACACTCGGCATTATTCCACTTTTCTACAGTGGCTGCTCCGGAAAAGACATTTAGATGGTCGTCAGGATCCTCGGTTCCGTCGTACGTCTTTACGTTGGCCGGCATTTTTATCTTGTTAGGAAAGTCAAAATGTGCTATGTGCTCGGCGAAGCATTCTAGTGACTTGGGACGGTATGGCTCGGAGGGTATAGCCCCGGTTCGGGTGTCGACTGTGGAGGCTTGGATTTGAGGCTGGGGTATGCCTCCACCTTGACCCCCCGGGAGAGCCATTGCCGGTATTTGGTTTAGAGGAAGTGGATACTGCCACGGGTATCCCCCGGGCCATGTGGGAAAACATGGTGGCATATAAGGTGCGGGCTGAGGCTGGAGTAATTGAGGTACATCGCCGCTGAAGATGCAGCCAGCCCTCCAACATAGCCTCCGGCTCCTGCCAAGGAGGCAGCCACGGCACTACAAGCTAAAGGTAGGGACCTTAGAGCTTCTACAAAGGATAGGGGTGTTGAGGATGACAGGGATACTTGAGTGGCTTCCATCACCTGTTCTGCTGTGTACTCTTGGACCCCGGGAGAGAATACGGTTCTGCTGGGACCTTCCCCTGAAAGAAGACCTCCTTGACTGTTTAAGTAAGGGTGAGGGCTTGTTTCGATACGTTGAGTTGTAGGGGAGGTAGTGGTTCCCCACAACGGAGGCGAAGGTGAGAGGGTAACTGTAGGTTCTTCATCATAAGACAGCCTGACCTTTACACCTCTGGACCTTTCTTCCCGTACATAACCGTTTAAGAGGTCTCGGAGTTGCAAGAAGTTTCTTCGTACTCCCTCCGGGGTGATATCCATCCGTTCAACGGGTAACAACACGTCATCTCTAGGAGACGCATAAGCAGCCCTCGAGGCTGGTGGAGTTTGATAGTTTAGCATATCTCCTAGAGACGGTTCGACACATGGTCCGTCCGTTCCAGGTGTTCCGAGGCCAGCAGCGTCACCGGAGGTGTGGCTACTAGCCGGAGTTTCTTGAGGACCCCCGTCTTGGCGGTTATCTCCGCCGGTCATCACAAAAAGAGGTTACTTAGGAACAAATGGGACTGAAGGACTTTCAACAGCTTTGTTCAAAGTAGCGACAGCCCCACGGTGGGCGCCACTTGTTGCTACAACAAGGAAAATGACCGAGATTAGGTTGCGAGATGTTTAGGTTAAAGGGTTAGTGGAATATTAGGTTTAAGTTATGGTTAAGGGGATCCTCTGGCTCCTGGAATGGACCTGCACAAGGTAGCAAACACCGTTAGCCTTAACGCAGGAGGGGGTCTCCTGCGTTTGGACTCCGGCGTGAGAATAAGTATGTATTCTTTGGGAGTTAATAATGTAGAGAGTATGAGAGTAAGAGGAGAAGTGAGAAGTGTGTGTGGAATGCGAACCCAAGGGTCTCCTTATATAGGCAACAGAAATTTGCCCAGGAGCTCCCTTAGGGTAGCATCCTTACTATACCTGGCCATGGTTGACTCTCTTTCAGCTGCCTGCAGTGAGACTTTACCCTTTTGGTGCATATTCAGCTTTTTCTATTTTCTAGGTGGACATGGAGCTGTGTGATGTTTTGTTTTATGCCAATAGTCAAAAGCTGAAGCACCTTTTTACATTTCCAACATTTTCTACTGTTCACTTTCTGCTGCACAGCTACCATATGGCAGCCGTGCTGCCTTATGTTAGCGTTTCAGCTCCAGGAAGTTCTACAAACCTTAATACCTTTTTTACTTTGCTTTATTTTCTTGACAAGGGTTTTAGACGTGGTCGTTTTAGGACCCACGTCATCAGTGAGTATTAAACTCATGACCTCCATGTTATGCATCAAGTTAGTTACCACCACATCGTAAGGGGTAGAGCTAATTACTCTCTATTTTAGTAGTGAAATCTCTCATTGTATGATTAGGTAACCCCTTGGACATTTTAAATGTTTAATAACAGTAAATTATGTTTTTATCCCATGTGGTTATGTCAACTAACACTATCAGCCAAAAAAGTAATCTTTTGACATTTCAGCCACCTAACATCATTTTTCTTTCCTTTTTGACACCTACCATTAACTTCACTTATGGCATATCTGGCTCAAACTCTCCCCCAGCTGATCAATACTCATTCCCGACATCGATCAGTGCCAAGCTCCATGTCAGCTCCCCGATTGTTTTATATGTCAGTAAAATGTCAGCACAACTAGTATATATGGTTTTAAGTACTGCTTTTGTTTGTTTCTGAACAATAGCTAAATTAAAACCCGACACAATTTGTGGTTAGGAAATCCCAGGACGAACTTTTCTTTTATTAACACAACTCTTAGATCACAAAGAGACCATTCAATCATTCATAGTTACTCTTAGCTTGCATGTCGTTTTTGGTTTCCATGTGAGAATGAAATAAATCATTACTTTGTGTTATTTGGTAAGTAGGAAAGAAGAAGGAAGACAGTCAGGGGTAAGTGTTGGCTAGTGACGGTGATAGTGGGTGGTGATATATGGATGTGGTGGGTGGTGGAGGCTGTGGTTGATGGCAACAACGGTGGTGGGTGGCGGCGACAACGATTATGGTAGGTGGTGGAAGCGGTGGAGAGTGGTGGGTTGTGGTGTTGGCGGCCGTTGTAATGGGTGGCGGCGGCGGTGGGTGAGAGTGGGTGACGGTGGTGAGTGGTGGCTGTAGCAGTGGTGGGTGGCGACGACTGTGGTGGTGGCTAGTGGTGGCGGCGACAACGCTGGTGGGTGGTCGGTGGCAGCGACAATGATAGGTGGTGGCGACGACAACGGTGGTGGGTGACAATGAAGCTGGTGGGTGGAGGCAGCGAGTGGTGGTGGTGGGTGACAATGAAGCTGGTGGGTGGAGGCAGCGAGTGGTGGTGGTGGGTTGTGATGTTGTGATGAAGGTGTAAGAGTGAGTGAAATGAAAAAGAAAACATGGGGCGTGGATGAAATGATTTTGAGGGCATGTAATAGCCTGTGTAATGGGTGATTCCGTTCCATTGACGAATCAAACATCATATTTTTCATTCTCGCAATGGTTAATTCTATTCGATCAACCATTCCAACATAACAAACGCTACCTAGCAATTAACTCCAAAGATAATTAAAAAATTAAACAAAACAAACAAATTTATCTAACCCATCCTGGTTTCTCGCATGGGCTGTTGAGTTAGCCCAAACATTCCTCAAGCCCAATCATCAACTCATCGAGATTCGGCCCACTAATATGGAAGTGTGACAAAATGAAAATACTTCGTTGTTAACTATCTCTTTAAATTTAATTTATTTAAATTTTATTATAAGGTTCTCCCAAAGATCTGACTTTTGATCTGGTCAAACCACTACCTCATCGATCACAATGGTTTACCTGCCCCTCTTTCTGACTTCGTATTAGTCAACCATTATTCCTTATTGCCTTGGTTTTCAAATGACATCATTCTAAGGATTTCATGTTTTTAATTATTCTCATATCAATTACAAACTTAAGCACTAACGGTAAGGTTGCTGTCATGTGATATGAAAATAATGGGTTCGAGTTGTTTAATTAGCATTTGCATAGGTAAGTATGCATGGATCAAACCTGGGGCCTCGGATCCCACGCATGCGAAAATCTGCTTTACGGAGTTTTCCATATAAAGTACAAACTTAGAGAGTGATCTTTAGTTTACAACAAAAGTAAGGTATCTACATCAATTCATTAAGAAAATTAGGAAGTAAAAACAATAAACAAACAATATCATATATGTTACGATTCTGTAGATTCAACATGAACAGGAGAAGGCGAATTTCGACAAACCGGACATGTCCCATTCACCTTAAGCCACTCGTCGATACACTCCGCATGGAAGCAATGTCGACACTCGGGTATACACCTCACTGTCTCCTTGACATGGTACTCTGATAAGCATATAGGACATGTTGCATCTTCATGTCCCGGGAGTCGCTTGCTTTCACCTAGAACGACTTTCGTGTAGGACTCGATTGTTGCTTGGTCAAGACCAACAATGTTTGGCGGTGGATTCGCGTCTTCTGGTGTCACAGCAGTGATGTTGGTTCTTCGGTTAAGTTGGTTCCGTCTATCTTTGGTGCACATGAAACATGCGATCACAACCGAGGCTAACATGGCTGGTATAGCCATAGCAAAAGCTATGATTCTGAATATACCCGATGGTTTTGGAGCTGCAATTGCATTGTTAATATTCATTAGATCATATCTTTATAAAATTACCATAAGTGTTGATGTATTAATTAAGTACAAGCACATGGCTCAAGTGATCCTATACTTTTTTTCTTAGAGCATCCACAATGCTATTAAAAATCATGAGTCTGGAAGAGCGTTAGCGTATCACACAAACCGGACGAGGAGTGCATTGGAGGAGTTGGACTTTGGTGGTCCTGTTTGTTATTCCAAACCAGTCCGGTTTGGTTTTAGTAGGGACCACCACACACTCGATTGTTGGGGGGGGGGGGGGGGGGGAGTTATTTGTTTTAAGCCGGTAGTTAACATATAGTTAGTTAAACGTGTACAGAAAGTAGTTTTTTTTTTTTTTTTTAAAGAAAATCACGAGAATAAACATCGACTGTTGCACTTTATCAAAATAAACATCTCAAACGTCTAAAAAAGACGTTTCATTGAAAACAACACAACGAAACGTCTAAATTTATGGGCTTTGCCAAGACGTCTCCGAGACACTCTTCAATTTTTTTCCACCCCATTTTTTAAACGGGCATAAGTTTTTCATAAGATAACAATTTTTTTAAATGCACCAAAAAAAAAAATTGTAACATATCTTACCAGCAAGGTTAGAGAAACATTTTGTCCTCTTTGTGTTACTATTTGCATAACCACAAGAATCACCAAGTCTTTCACACTTTGCACAATCAGGTTTGCTCCATGTTAGACTTATATCCTTATCAAGCTGTGATGTTAACCCATCATCATATGGTCGATCCACCGGCACCCGTAAACGATCAGTGATCACGCATCCCGTCGCATTACTCGTCATCGATGTCACAAAAGTTTCCGAATCAGTAGCAAAAACAGAAAACGAAGAATTACTTAGGCAAGCAATAGGTTTATAACTAGACAAATTTTTTGCATCACTTGGACAAGTCAAAAGAGTGAAGGTTTGGAAGTTAGAAGCCGAAAAAGGCGAATTCGAGAGATCCAACTTTTGAAGTCTAGCGGGAAGGCAATTCAAGCGATCGTTTATCCGAATAGCTGGAGAATGGTAGCTGATACTCCTAACCGAAAACTCACCCGAGCCTGGAAGGTTGATAAGCAGCGTGTTCGGATAACCACAGCGTAGATCAAATCCGGCATAACCGCAGTTTTCGGGCTGCTGGTTGATTAACCGAAAAGGGAAACGGACTTCGGTGAAGCTTTGGCCACAGTAGGAAGTTGGGCAATCATCTGAGGCTGCTAAAGCATAAAGAGTAATGAAGAATAAGAGACATAAGAGAACTTTGTATGACTCCATGGATATCTAAGATTCTACAATGTCCATAATTTAACTAACGTAATATACCGAATTAGTCAAAAGTAGCAATGTATTGTTTGCAAGTAACCTGGTTGTTATTTAATATTTGTAAAAGATTAAAGTCAACGATATTTGCCACCATTAAGATCGCGTCAGTTTCTTATTTAATTTATGAACCACAATATATTAAAAGGTCTAACCAGCCACCGTACATACACAGGAACTAACTAGCAGCAGACTAAAAGTCTCACCACAACTTACAAAAGATCATCTCAGAACTAACTAATATTTTGTTTTTTTTATTTTATTTTATTTTTTTAATAATAATAACCTTTTATTAAAACAAAATATGAAAGTTACATCACAATAGAAGGTAGACGGGCAACAAGCTGCGCCGCCACCCCTTTTTGAATAGCGAACCCTAGTCTACCAAAGACAAATCCTTGCGCCCCTGGAGATGAACTATTGCTGTGGACGACCCGTTGGACCCTGGTCAAGAAACGAATAGCTTCTGGCGCTAGGGAGCCAAAGGTATCAAAGGCCAAAGGGATAAAGACATGTTGGTTCTCTGCACAAGCTTTATCGTGCTTATCTACTTTCTTTGATTCCGCCTTTCTCGATGCTTGCTCAGCTACAAACCCTGATTCCCTTAACCCAACCAAAGGAGATACCCCTGTGAGGTCCACACAAGCATGTTTCCCCCTCTCCCAACCAAAGACAAGCAGATCTGCTGGTCGCAGGGTGGATCTCCCTTCCGCAGGGTCTGTGAGAAAATTTACAGGGGCCTCCTTTTTGGCAGAAATCCCAGCTCTTCTCAGGATGTCCTATAAAACGTCTCTCACCCAGTCATGCCGGTATTTGAACCCAGGGAGCTCTTTGCAATGAATTGCGTGCTCCCCATATTTATCCATGCAAGCTTTACGGCCGATGGGGCATGTCTCATCTTCCGGATACATAGGGATCATCAACTGGTACTTGAGTATAGCCCTGTACTCCACTGCGGACATGCATTGAACCAAACCCTAAATCGGGATAACGGTCAAAAAATCCTGAGCATGAGGACCCTTTAGACATTTAATCACCGCCTTCTGGCGAGAGGACAACTCAAAAACTTCTCCCAGGCTTTGAGTAGTTTTGCTAAACAGAGCATTCGCCAAAGTTTTTTGTGGCTTTGAGGGGGCGGTGTCCTTATTAGAAAAACCGCCAATATCAAAGTCTGGGAGGTAGACATTTAAGCGTTCAAGCGCCTGTTGATAGTCCGAGTCTAGCCCGATGACCCCACTATTTCGAAGGATATGATCCTGAAGTTTCCAAGACTGAGCTCTAGATGCCACAAAGGCATAAACCCTAACATCTCGAGCTGAAAGGAGGCCCAAACCTCCTAAACGCATCGGCAAGGATGCCAAGCGCCACTGGAGGTCCCCGAAGAAGGGGCCACCACAGACAACTATATCTTCAATAGCCTCCCGGAGGCCATCATCAAAAAGGGATACCGCATCCACCATCAATTAGGGTTGACAAGTTCGCAACCCAAAAAGTAACTTAACGACCCCCATGCATGACCTGAGCAGCAGGAGTTCACTTTGGGGATCCCTAAGGCGGGGCAGGAGTTTCAAAAGGTCAACCGCAGCCGTAGCCCGCCGCCCTGCCAACTCCCCAATAAAGATAGGATCTCGGCTAACAGCCCCACCAAGGAGCTTAACCCCCCTCCCTGGTCTACTAATCCCTCTCGGGAAAAGCCCGTCCTGAACTTTCAGCCCATCACACGTCGGCCATAAGACCTCTGTTTTCTTAATATTAAGATGAAGCCCCAAAGATGGCCCATGCACGTTGATAATGTCTAAAGCCTTACCGACCTGAGCTGCGTTGCCTATAATCGTCCCATCATCCAAATACCAAGCATGAAACGAGAGGTTACAGTGTTCTTGAACTCGCATGATAAGGGGGTGTAAGGCAAGAGCAAAGAGAAGGGGCCCCAAAGGATCTCCTTGCTGCACTCCGGTGGTAGCCCCAATACAATCATTACCCACATACAGTCTAGCAGGTTGGGCGTAAAGGAACTGGACCCACGGATAGATAGATGGGCACCGCTGGTGAAACTCTTGAAGAAAGGCTGTGCGGTCGACCATGTTGAAGGCATTAGAGAAGTCTACTGTAAGCAGAGCCAAGGACCCATCCACATGAAAAGAGTTGAGGAACCTGTTGGCACTATGAAGCACCACCTCTGCCCCACTTGGCACCCCTACTCCAAATTGAAAGTCCCCCAGGTACTGGGCAATGTCTTTCCCAACCTTCTTCATTGCCACCTTAGAAACCAACCTTCGCCAAATGCCCCCATACAGCAATAGGCCGAATTCCATTATCGGGCTTCAATAAGGGGGTGAGGGGGGCCGAGGCAACAAACTCGGCAAGTGTCTTAGGGCAGGCCCCCCGCAAGCCATAAGTTGACGACTTCAGTAATGGCCGCGAGCAAACCGGAAGAAGTCACCGAGCCTTCGCCACCAATAGCATCTAACAGGTGTTGGGCCCGTATCCCGTCCCTGCCGCAAGACGTCCCTTTAGGGAAAGATTGAATACATCTGAGCACACAATCTCCATCTATAGATAAAGCGGGCAAGGAGATAGGGCTAGCAGGAAAGGATGGAGGTGGCACCATAGGGTGTTTATCAATGAGGGCTTTCATGGTCGATTCACATAGAGGGGCAACCCCACTGGAGCACAAAAGCTTAACCGCCGCCGTGAAATGCCCATCCTTGACTTTTCGAAGACATTGCTTTATATTAGGTTCCCTTTCATTGTCCTCTTCCCTTCTGACTTCTCCCCTAGGTATCACAACCTCCCCCACGCTATCCAAGAGGGAAGAGACCAAGACCGCAAACCCAGACCCATCTTTCCATACTGCAAGCGCTTGCATGATGCTACTACACTGCAGAGATTTCCTGTATCCTGATCCCCAACCATCCCGGTTGGGTGACGTGGGTTTACATCTTCTACCGCTTGACCTGGCTTCCGTATCCCAACAATGAAATCTTTGACATCTCCCGAGACCCTGGCGAACGATACAACCTCATCGTCATGCTTGCATCCCCTACTTAGAGCAATCATCACCATGCACCTCCCTCATAACCATTTATCTCCTGCCCTAAGAACTTCCCCAACATCCAAAAAAAGGTCCAGATCCTTCGAGATAGCCTCCTTCATAGATAGCCTTCGGTTTTCTGTCTTGAGGTGAGTGCTTTGCATGTGTTCAAGAAGGCGGAAAAATCCGCTGGACCCCGGTTTACCATCTTTACAATCGTGAAAATGTTTAAAGGGGCAGGCCCTTAAACCACTAACAAAGCCCTGTGCAGGACCTCCTGACTTGACATTTCGGGCCTTCCTGGCCGGAGCCATGTGCGAATGCTAGCCATCGAACTCGAGATGAGTTGGGGGGCAAAGAAACCAGCGAGCAAAAACCCTTTACTAGACAATGAGGGTAGCAACCATAGGTTGCCCACCCTCTAAGTGGAACCCCACATAACTCCTTACTCCATAATAATAATAATAATAATAATAATAATAATAATAATAATAATAATAATAATAATAATAATAATAATAATAATTATTATTATTATTATTATTATTATTATTATTATTATTATTAATCTAACATAATCATGATGGAATAATAAAAGGATTAAAAAATAAAGGGAATAGAAGGACAAAGGTGGGCCAGACAAAGATAGACTATAGTCAATAAAATGGACTCACAGAACGGTCGAATGAAAAACTTAACAGGGTCGAAAGGAAATAAAAAAAAAAAAAAAAACGGGGCGAATGAAATTGACAATAGGCAATTGGGAACCTGTTAAAGATAGAAAAGGTCGAAATAAAAGCACCGGAGAGGGTAGAATGTGTTTGGGACAGGGACGAATGGGATACAAAATTTGAAAAAGGACCGTTGGAAGGGAAAAGGGAAAAATAGGGTAGAAGGGGAGGCTGAACGGAGAGGGAAAAATAGAGAAGGAGTTTGTCAGTGGAGGTTTTCAAGAAAATCTGAATCGTTGTTTACCAAGATCGAACCTTAGAGAAATAAAATAATTACAGGGTGGTGGATGAAGACGAAGGAAAGGAACAAGATCAAGATTGAGATTAATGATGAGATAAAGGACGGAACCCAAATTGAATTACATTCTGATCAGGATTCAAACGAAGCTGTTAATTAAAAAAAAAACGTTGACTTATTCTAGAAATTAAAAACGAATTTATTTATTTTTAACTGTAAGGAACTAATATTAACTATTTTTTTCTTGATTTAAGTTAAACTGACACTATTGTTCTGTGTAACAATCCAAAGAAAAGAATAATGAACGATATTATATAAAAAATAACCTCTTGTCTTTAGATTATTAGCCTTGAAAATCACCTCACCCTTGCCTTTAAAATATAGCCCAACATACTGAGAAGCTGAGAAGATCAGAAAATTATACCTTCAACCACTTTTTTTTGTTCTTTGTTAAATGACATTGTTGAAGCCACATATAGATCTCCTTATTGTTGGTATGAGCATACAATATAACCTCACAAACAAATAAGATGAACACTCAAATACTGAAATGCACAATTTTATTAATGGCTAATAATTGAGAGTACATGACTGAAAACACTACAGACTACAAGCTTAAATAGGCAACAACTTAACGGCTAGCAAACAAAGTGGAACTACTCCACAGTCCACATGACTCGGACTCAACAACAGACTTGGCAACAACCACTTATTCAAACTTGAAAGGTAATCAGGTGCATGCATGAAAATAGGAAAGGGAACTTTAATTAATTCTCAACACCCTCCCTTAATTCAAGCATCTTTCTAAACTTCATAAACTTATCCTTGCTCAAAGGCTTGGATAAAACATTTGCCATCTGCTCATCAGTGCTGCAAAACTCAAGAGAAACCATCTTTTGTGCCGCCATATCTCTAATGAAGTGGTGCTTTAACTCAATATGCTTGGACTTCCCATCAATAACTGGATTTTTGGACAATTGTATGGCTGACTTATTATCACACCAAATAACAGTAGCTTCACTTTGAACTATATCCAAATCCATCAAAATCCTCCTTAGCCAAATAGCTTGACAAGTTGCACTAGTTGTAGAAATGTATTCTGCTTCTGTACTAGAAAGAGCAATAGATTGTTGCTTCTTAGTGCACCATGATATAGCCCCACTGCCAGCTGAGAACACATTAGATGACACACTCTTCTTGTCATCAAGGCATCCTGCCCGATCACTATTAGTATAACCTACCAATGTGATCTCCTGATTCTTAACATACTCCAACCCATACTGAATAGTACCTGCAACATTCCTTAACACCCTTTTTGCTGCACCAAAATGAGTTTTAGTTGGCTCTTGCATAAACCTTGTTAGAACATTTACAGAATATCCAATATTAGGCCTAGTATGCTGCAAATACATGAGCCCACCTACTAAGCTTCTGTAAACTGTTGGATCAACAGCTTTAGTAGCATCTTCTTTCTTGTATTTTTCATTAGCATTCATTGGAGTTTCTTCTGTCTTGCATCCCAACATTCCAAACTTCTTGATCATTTCTTCTGCATACTTGCTTTGACACACATCAATCTTCTTTTCACCCTGATACACCTCCAACCCCAAAAAGAACTTAAGCAAGCCCAAATCTGTCATCTCAAATTCATTCATCATACCTTGCTTAAATTCCTGCAACAGTTTAGTATTGTGACTAGTGTAGATAATGTCATCTACATAAAGACAGACATACATCAGTCTATTATCATCAGTCCTTTTGACATACAGAGTTGGCTCATTGTAGCTTATAGTAAAACCATGCTTTATAAAATACCATCAATTCTAGCATACCAAGCCCTTGGGGCTTGTTTAAGGCCATACCAAGCCTTTAATAACCTGTACACCTTATGTTCTTGGTCTGCAACTTCAAAGCCCCTAGGTTGTTAAACATATATCTCCTCTTGCAGCTTTCCATTCAGGAAGGCTGACTTAACATCCAGTTGATAAATAAGCCACCCTTTAGCTGCTGCAACTAATAAAACAGTTCTTATAGTCTAAAATCTAGCAACTGGTGCAAATGTATCTTGAAAACCAGCACTTTCGTGAATACCTTTTTTCCACTAGTCTTGCTTTGTGCTTCCTGATCTCTTCATGTGGACCAAGCTTGGTCTTAAATAGCCACTTCAAAACAATAATATTCTTGTTAACAGGTGCCTCAACAAGCTACCAAGTGCCATTCTTGCCAATGGCCTTTATTTCTTCAACCATGGCTTCCCTCCATTCCTTCTTAAAAACTGCATCATCAAATGCTAGAGGATCACTTATATTTAATACAAATTCACATACAATATATTTTTCCATAGGATTAGTTTGCTCATAGATTTCCCTTAGAGCCTTTGTCTTCAGCAAAGTGGATGCTGCATCAACAGTAGCAACTGCTTCATTTGCTGATGAACTTGCAGATGCACCTTGACTTGTAGAACTAGATGCTTCATTGGTCTCTATAGCACCAGAGGTAGACTCTGGTTGTGAATCAGCAGCAGGGGTACTATGGTCATTTAATAAACCCGAGTGTTGAGTGAACATTGAGAGCAGGTATAGGTTCAAGCATAATCGTACGGGTTAAGTAGGCATGTCATGCAATTTTATTTTTCTCGTAAATAAGTTAATAAATGGATTGAGGGTTTGTTAATTACGGTCTGTTTTAAGTGCACTTGTGTTTGATTGCTTGAGGACAAGCAATAGTCTAAGTGTGGGGTATTGTGATAACTCACAAAATTAACATATAAAACGGGCATAAACGGTCTCATAATATGATACAATTAAGGTTATATTATTAATATTTGGTACTTAATTCGTTCCTATTTGTATTTATCAGGAAAATGGAGCTCCAAGACGGAAACAGAGGATTTCCGGGTAAAAACGAGCAATAACTGGAGGTTCTTGAAGATACGAGACTTTCATCCAGTTCATTGTATGTTTGAAGACAATTCTGGGACTTAAACAATGCTAAAATCAGTTCGGGAGTGACCAAGCACGCCCACGCACACTTGCACGAAAGTCCTGCACGCAAGAGAACAACACAGCAAACTTGGAGAGCAAGAAAACAGAAGCATCAAGGCATGCACGCCCGTGCCAACATCAAGGGCACGACCATGCCAAAGACAAGAAGTACAAACAATGTATGCCATACAGCAACAGAACGTACGTGAGACTACAAGCATGCCCTTGACACACTTATGCACGCCCGTGCTGCCCCTGGAGGCCTATAAATAGCAAGCTAACCCATACCATTTGTTCATCCCTTCTTGTGCTCTCTTGGGGCAGACTACCAAGCTTCTTCCAGAGATCTTGGGGTCCTCTAGGAGGCCTTCTGGCCCTCCTAACATCTCTCAATGGTTAGGCTTCGACCTGCCTTGATTAGCTCGGCCAAGAAGGGGATAGTAGAGTCGTATGCAATAAACATCGAGGGTCGTGAGGATCATGAGAGCTACATATCACTTGAAGAAGGAGAGCTTGTCTATGAGCAGCCATGATTCTTGTGTTGATCATTTATATGTTGTATCTTTTCATTATTCACGAACCCGCTTCGATTTGTAGACTTTTATTATTATTAGTAGTAGTTTATTTTTAATTATTTGTTGTGTTATCTTCTTCTAATCTTTGTTTGTTTATCTTTGTGACAGGTTTGAATGATGATTAACTTAATAACTTAAATTACTATAACTTAATTAATCGACTAGAGGTATAATGAGCTTCTGGTGACCCCGAGCTAGATCCAAGGCGAGGAAACCGGTAGTGAGACAGATCCTTCGGGCTTCTGATATCTGTTGTGGGTGAAAATCCACAGGATGATTTTACCTCACATCCCTAATATGCCATCTCCAGGATGCTGAAAGACTTGACTAACTTCAGACGTGACAGTATTTCAGCATGTGCACATCCTGAGAATGAACTAACAAATTGATTCTCTTATATATGATTGCAGGTACAAATAAGTTATAATATGGATTTACGTGCTTGGTAACATCTATATTATCACCCTCAATTAAAGAAATCAAGGATAGAAATACAACTCGTGGTCAAGATGGAAGATACAGTCAAGATGGAGTTAAAACTGTAACCGATATACATTTAATATCGGCGATAAACAAGGAAACAGTTGGATCATTGAATGACTAAGGAGAAACCGTTAAACAACGGCTACTTTCTGTTGAAGAACTCCAACATTCACCTGAAGAAGTTGTTACGCAACATTGAAGACTTTAACTACTTAGCATATTTCGTGGGGTTGTTTTGTTAACTTCATGTACTATATAAAGGGGGTATTGGACGAGTATAGGACACTTACATACACACTGCTTACACTATAGCTACACTGATACACTTAGTTAATCACAATCATTCACACAATCATTGTAATCGTAGTACACTCGTCCACTTACTCATCCAAAGTTGTATCTTTTTACCATTTTTAATATTAACAAACAAGGCAGGGGCCTAGACTCCTCCCGAGGTTTTATGCCGGCGATCTACAACTGATCAAGGTCTTTCCTCGTAGATCGTGTGTTGTTCTTCTTGTTATTTGCTTTATTTATCTATTTCTGACAGTTCCATCCTGAGGATATAACTGTCCATCCCGAAACTAACCTAGACCATCCCGATCTTAGTTGTCATATTTTTACTTATTAAACATCCTGATACATCATCTCAAGAATATTATCGATTTACAAACATATTTCTACACATTTAGCACTCTACCTCACATAAACTAATTTGGAATACAAAGTTATTTTTATTAGATAATTTTTGACCAAAACAATATCCAAACCGGATTCTAAGCAATGGCTTCTGAAGTGGACCAGATCTGAGCGACACATTTCTGGTACTTACCAGATGATTAAATGATCTTTTGGTAAAGGATGGTTTCCCTATGGGCGCACCAGTGATCGCCAGATTGCACGCCTTTAGGATTATGTGTCGTCTTTATTAAGGATTTCATTAAGTTCGAGAGGTTATGGGTTGGGTAATTAAGTCATCATCCATTCAAACTAACTTTATATTTAACTGATCATTAAATAATAAAGTGTCACTTAAAAGATAAATAAAATAAAGATTCTTTATCAAGTTCTCGTTAATACAACACCGTTAGCCAATGGGGGTACGAGTCGCCTGAGACAGCCGTAAGAGAGATCCATCGGTCTTCATGACCGTTAGCCTATTTAGGGGATACGTGGTTGCCATGATTGACTCCATAGAGAGACCCTTCGGTACGGAATGCGAGAGCTAAGGGAGGTGTACGGTGTTCCAGTTCAGAAGTGAAGCCTACAATTCAAAAAGACGATAAGTTTTAGGACCAGAGACTTGACCGCGGTATGAGGATCCTGCTATACACGAGGACCTGGCGGAGTACCTTCGCGCGGACGCACATCGGGAGGTTGTGCATTTTACTAAGTAGTGGCCCCGCTTCTCTGTCAAATAGTCAACACTTCAAGACCACTCTCATCTTTCGCACAATTAATTATTTTAAATTATTAATCTTAATAATAAACTTAAGTACTTATACGGAGGGCCCTGAGATGTGCATATATATCTACTATATTGTTTTATCTTATCCATTATAAAACCAAACCTTTTTCAAAAACCCTTTTCTTTTAAAGAACCCTCCGTTTTATTTTTCTTCTAAAAACCCGATTAATTAAATGATGAAAGGTTGAGTAGGGGAAAGTGTGAACTCTGGAATACGATACTCAATACTTACCCTGGAAGCTATACTATGCATGTTTGGTTCTCTGCCTATGTGTTGGTTTTAGTTTCTAAAGTAATTATTGTTTACTTTATAAATTTAAAACTTTGCTAATGAGGCTTTAGTAAAATCAATCGTTTCCCCCAAACCATCGTTTTGGGATTGACAAATCAATTTTTTGGCACCGGGGAAATTGATATCTTCTTAACACTAAAACCAAACGCATCAGCCGTCTCCGGATCATTACCCATATTCGATGAAGATGGAATATCGGGATTAGGGTTCACTGGTGGTGTTACTGGAACATTCTCCATGACTGTTTCACTAGTAACTTCTTCATCGTCTTCCGATTTAGAAGAATAAAGTGTTGTTGAAGCCACCTGGAATATCTCTTCTTCCACTACAGGAGCATTGGTATCATCAGAAGCTGCTGCTCGAGGAGTCGCAGTGATCGGACGCACTAACAGTGAAGTTACTGCATTCTCACACTCGCAATACAATCTTAAAACAGCTTCCTCAACCAAGCTTTCTAGATTGAATGACTCAAAGAGTTCTTTGTAGTCAAACATCCAACCAGGCCCATTTCCTGGAACATTTTGAGAGTAGCGTTGAACATCAACATTTGCCCACTCTTCAACCTGTTTAGTCATTTTGTTAAACACTCGTTTAAGTGGTGTCGCGTATCCAACAAAATAACCTTCATCAGCTTTTGTTCTAAACTTTTCCGTAGGATTCAGTATCGTGCATGGTGCCCCGAATGGCTCTAGAAACTCTAAGTTCGGCTCGCATCACTTAAGCAGTTCATAAGAAGTCTTTCCAAACTTCTTTACTGTCAACACACGGTTCAATGTATAGCATGCTGCATGAATAGCCTCATTCCAGAACATAACTGGAAGATTAGAATCTGCAATCATAGTACGAGCCGCTCCAATTAGAGTCATGTTCTTTCTTTTTACAACACCGTTCTGTTATGGAGTGTATGGTGCACTGTACTCATGGTGAATTCCCTTTTTGGTGCATAACGCATCCATCATAGAATTCTTGAACTCCGACCCGTTATCACTTCTGATACGTTTTATCTTTAAACCATAAATGTTCTCCAATCGGGTAAACAGAACTTTCAAGTTGTTGAACGGGTCGCTCTTGTGTTGCATGTACATCATCCATGAGAATCTCGAATAGTCGTCAGTGACCACAAGACAATATAGGTCTCCATTAATACTTTTACTCTTAACAGGTCCGAATAGGTCCATGTGTAAACGTTCAAGTGGAATGTTAATTGAGTTCACTTTCTTGGGTTTGTGGGAATGTTTGTGCTGTTTTCCCTTCTTACAACTCATACACTTATCATTCAAATGAAAGTGCTTCACATTCACACAATCTACAAGCCCGTTCTTCACCAAATTGTTCATTTTTCTCAGGTGAATATGCCCCATCCGTCTGTGCCACATGATAGATTCTTTCTCTGTAGCCTTAGACAGAAAACACGTCATTTGGCCCAGTGTTGTGGTTGCTTTGCTCATGTCAAGAATGTAAAGATTGTTCACTCTCGGAGCTTTAAGCGTGATCCACTCTTTGGGTATAACGAAACCAGGCTTCAAGATGTAGCAAGACTTATCATCAAAGTGTACTGAAAACTTCTTGTCACAAATTTGACTAACACTCAGCAGATTATAATTGATTTGCTTCACATAAGAAATCCTCTCGAAACTTACAATCCCATTGCTAACACTTCCTTCCATTGTTATATAACCTCGGTGTTTCTGGCAAACTCTACATACCCTCCATTGATATTCTTGATGTCAAAGAGTAGCAAAATTTCTTCCCATCGATAAGAACTTCAACTGTACAAAGTGGGTTTCTCTTTCTTAGAAAATTTAAACGAAAAACAAATACAAACATGGGTTGCTTGTGTTCATTCGTTTTGATCAGTATATATAACCAAACAAACGAACGGACACATACACTTAAATGAATGGACGCGAAACCTTAAGCAAACGAATCACTGCCAAACAAATGAATATCATCGACAACTGCTATCCATAGGTAATTACCGACGGAATTTGGGAAGATTTAAAAAATTTCACCCCAATTCACCAATGGTTTTCCAATGGAATTGTTTGCATGTGATACTCATTTTTTTGTAACGGATTTTCTTGTTCGTTTTTGCTGTTAAGAAATACGTTTGCTTGTTCAATAAACAAAGATGCGTACATGAAAAAAATACAAGTTATTTAAAAGACAGTCATTTTTTCAACGGGTTATCATAAAATATGTTAAAATCAGTGTTGGCTTGGCCCAATCTGGGGTGGGCAGCTGCCCAAGGACCACTTTCGAGAAGGATCCAAACATTTTAAATATATTTTATGTACCATTAATTTTTATACAAAAGTTTAAAATTAATTTAAAATCCAATATATTTTTTAAACCTATTAACCTTTCTATTTAGTTTAGACCCATTTATGCAATTAAACACAATGTTGCACAAGCAGGGATAATAATGGTACGGGTTTTGGTAGTCTCAACTCGATACCTAATTATAAAAGTTTATCCCTAACCCATCCTCCAGCTTTAACTAAAATTACAAGATATACATTGAAAATTATCAATACTTTTTTCATTTAGTTGTTGCCTATTGACAAAATATAAATATATCACTGATTAAGAAAGAAAATATCTATTTCATAAATTAAGAGAAAACCATGATTCATGAAATAAAACCAAGATTATGCTGTATTTGCAGACATCCAGTATGAAATAAGCACGGAGTATGGACTATGGAACTATTGCATAAACATGGATTACAGGCTTAATACACATCAATTATTTATGGCCTTAATGCTGTAATAATAATAATAATAATAATAATAATAATAATAATAATAATAATAATATTATTATTATTATTATTATTATTATAATTATATAGAACAACTAATTATAAGTTTATAATTTATATGTTAAAATGGAATATATTTAAGTTAAAAACAAAGGTTAGTTATGTTTTTAATCATATAATAATACTAAGTTATATCCTGAGAGTTTCCCGAGATAGAGAATTCTATTATGAAGTGACAAAATACGTGTTACCATGTAGCATAAAAATTAATATACTGTAATATGAGAAAAAAAATTATAATCATGTGAATAAAAATGAAATTGTATATTAAACAGAGAATGTATGTTTGGATGAGGAGCAGAAGCACCCATTGCAGGACGTGATTGAGGCGATGATGATCTTGAAGGTGTAGCTTGTTAGAAACGACTGGTTTTGACATATTCTGCTCTAGATGGAAACAAACTCCCATTTACACCTTCATTTAGTGTATAGAATTCATTAGAAACTTGTGTACCACACGGATTATAACAATTTTTTTATTTATAATTAGATCAGAAAATTTAAAATTACATGAGGTTGGATTAATAAAACATTAAATGGATATTCAAAGCCTTCTCCTTTGTTGGGTTTATTCCATAAGAAACATTAAAGAGGTTGTGATGAAGACACCTAAGCCTTGCAATTTGGCATGGCAATAGATGAGGATGGCAGGTTCTTAGCTCACCTGCAACCTTTGTTGTTGTTGTTGCTGAAAATCTTAACACCACAACAGTGGATAAATTTCTTGGGGCCGTCATTAGATGTAAGACTACCCGGAGTGGAGGGGTGGGAAGGAGAGGCATGATGCGCCATGTGGCACTTGTGGGACCCGTATGTGAAGGGTGAAAATTGTGTGTGTGTGTGGGGGGGGGGGGGGGAATAATATTATATTGTGTTAAAGTTAAAAAAAATAAAAATAAAATAAAAACTAACCAATCATAATGTTCCACCTCACACCCAAGCCCCGCCCCACGCCCGTGAATTCTTCCCCGCCCAAGGGGCCACGCCATCTTCCCCCCACCCTTGGCGGCGGTGTTCCCGCCCAAAACCCCCTCCACGCCATCTTTCCCGCCCCACTCCTATCAGTCTAAGACACTTTGTAGCGAAACGAGACCTTCATGTATGTGTATGATATCACCACATTACTAATCATTAAATATAAAAAAAATATGATAATAAACACAATTAAAAATATGATATCACCACATTACAAACATACTTGTACAACCAATTAAGTCCTATAATCAATCAAAGAAAGAACAAAACTTAAAGAAACAAATCATTATTATTATTAACAGATAAATAATTTTTTTAAGTCAAACTACAAATTAACCTGCACCATTGTTGTTCTGCACGCTGCTATGTTGTTCTGTTGTGCATGCAAACTACACTAACGGGCTTCGGGCATGACAATCAGAGATTGAAATCAAACACACCTTTTGTGCCTCTTTTCATTTTCTTCATGTCTTCCCCTCATTGCCTCGTACCCGTCTCGCAACCTCGATATAAAACACCCACCACTGCCTACTGTAAACGCCTAGCTACACAGCCACATTGTGTTGATACTTGTGCTTTACACATCTCACTCCGCCTCTTACGCCACAAGATCCGTAAAAGAGAGGAAAACCGACACACATAGATAGAGGCACCAAAGCTGATGTTGGAGGAGGTTTCACAGTCAGTAGTGAAGACATCCTGCCGTCTTTTATTTGTCGCCTCCAATAGTTTTTCGCGCTTCTTTTCATAGTGTTTTCTCCATGCAGACTGTTGTGAGTAGAACCTAAAAAATATACACAATTGAGATGCTTATTAACTTATATAAAATACTAAGAACTGGAAACCATTTTTTTGTTGTTGACCATGATAATCTTAGCATTATCATTATCCCTATCTTATATTTAGAATTGATTTGAATTGATTTGTATAGAGTTATGAGATAGAGTTTGTTCCTGATGTGGCAACTCTAAACCAATTAAAAAATAAATAAATATGATTTAACCTAATCTATTATAATCTTTATCATAATCTATTAAATACCTAATCTACTAAATCTAAATATTAAAACTTTATTATTTTATCTCTCATGTTTTCTCCCATAACTTTTAAACATTAATATATTTTATATACGAGATTTTTTAAAGAAAAAAATTACACCAAATTAACGAGCGTTTTATTATCTTTCCAACGAGTACCATAGTGCTATATAAAAATCGAGAAAAAAATAACTATTTTTTGTAACCCGACAAGTATTGTGTCGGGTTTGGGATTAGTTTAAAAAAATTGTGGGTTTGGGTCGGGTCTGGGATTAGGTGATACCCGACCTGATTACCCGAAACAACATACCCAAATACCCGAACTACATACCCGATCATATACCCATGAATTTTTTAACGCATCACATAACCCTTAGACTAATGCGTTCGATATTTCAATAATTAACTTTTTTTTCTTATTTCATGTTAGTTCTTTTTAGAATGATCGATTACAAACTTTCGAATTCATTTGTAATGGCACTAGATTTATACCCCGGCGCAGAGATTCGTTTTTTTTATATTTGAATATGATAACTTATGGCAGAGATTTGTTTAAAATAATAATAATAATAATAATATTTTATTATGTTATATTAGATATTTCAACCCGGGACGCTCGATTGTATTATAACATTATGATCATCAAATAATAATACCATAGACTACTTTTATGGTATCAGAGCTACGACTCATTAAACGCTAATCGCCATCCGCTTTTTCTTTCCCTTTTCTGTTCGATTCCGATCAATGGCTAAGGACGCTGACAACACAGAATCTTTGGCTATGGCCGCTAAACCCATACCTCTTCACCCCGCGTATTCTGTAACCAATATTCAAAGCTCTTTCGGTTACATGCGGTCGCCTACAAGGTGTTGGATCACATTGATGGCACCGAACCACCCCAGAGACGGCTGCCGAGTACCCTCAATGGGTCAAACTAGATGCTCTAGTCCTTCAATGGATCTTGAGCACTATGTCCGACGCCACCCTTCCTCGTCTGCTGGGACAGGTCTCGACGGCTCGAGCCGCTTGGCTTCAGCTTGAAAAGACCTTTCTCAGAAACAAGAAGGCACGAGCAGCCGCTTTGGAGACCCAATTTTGTAACCTGACTCTTGCAAATTGATCATCCATTGACGATTGTTGTCAGCGCCTTAGCGATCTTGCTAATCAACTCGAAGACGTGGATCAACCTGTTACAGAATCACGGCTAGTTCTTCAATTGGTTTGTGGGCTCCCTCAAGAATATGACATCATTGCCTCGCTTATTCATCAAAACAATGCTGACTGGGATACCACTTGTATGATGTTGCAGGACGAGGTTATTCGGATAGAAGCTCGGCAATGAACAACATCTTCGGTCGTTGTCACTCAACAGCCGAACCAACATGGTTCCTCCTCCTCTCAGCCGACGCCGCCGCAACTACAACCTAACCCTAACCTGAACCCATACCCTCATCAGTACACTTCACGAGGACGAGGGGAGGGGCATGGGACGCTCTGGACGTGGAGGCAGAGGCCGAGGAACAACATGTGCACCATCCGGATGGTTTCCACAGATGCAATCCTACCCCAACTGGGCTTGGTGGGCCACCCCGCCTTCACCATACCCAACCCAACCTGCTTGGCAGCCCAACTAGCAACCAAAGCAGCCTTCGGGCCCAGCCCAGTACCAGGGTTATTGTTATTCAGCCCTGCCCAGTCAATTGGTAGACCAACCATCAGCCCAATACACCTGTTTCTCGGGTCCTCAACCTTTGGCTCCTCCTTCTAGCTACTGCTACAACGCATTGTGCTCATCCGATCTGAGTGCAGCCTTCTCGACAATGCAGATGCAAGCTCAAGCCCCCACTTCTTACATGGACACCGGGGCCGAGGCACACGTTACTCAGGATCAAGGTATGATCAAAATCCCTTCATCATCTACTGCTTGTAATAAACTTTTGGTCGGTAATGGCGAATGTGTTCCAATTCTTAAATCTGGAACCGGCTTTTATACCCTTCCTAACCGAACCTACATATTGCCCAACATCCTATATAGTCCCCAAATAATTAAAAACCTTATTTCCGTTAGACGTTTTTCACGTGATAATTGGGTTTCTATTTAATTTGACCAGTTTGGTTTTGCTTTGAAGGACCTTTGCAATGGAAGAATTCTTTCTCGCCACAATAGCACCGGGGACTTATATCCATTCACCTCGCCACAACTACCACCTCAAGCCTGCTACCTCACCACTGCCTCCGTCCCATGGCATGACCGTTTAGGTCATCCTGGCACCCAAGTTTTAGACATTCTTAGTCGTAATTTCAATTTTCAATTCTTGTCAATTGTCGAATAGCAAACATTTACCATTTTATGCTTCTAATACATACACTTTTGCTCCATTTGACATTATTCACTATGATTTGTGGACCTCACCGGTTCAGAGTAAAACTGGTTATAAATATTACATGGTTCTTATTGACAATTTTTCACACTTTGTTTGGGTTTAAACTCTAAAATTTAAATCTGAAACGTTTCCCACATTTGTGAAATTTCACCGACTCATCCAAACAAAATTTAAACGCCTTTTTAAAACATTTCAATGTGATTTGGAAGTCGAATTTGATAACAATGCCTTTAAAACATTTGCTCATCAAAACGGTTTATTTTTCCGATTTTCGTGTCCCCAAACCTTCTCCCAAAATGGTCGTGCCGAGCGTATGATTCGTCGCTTAAATGACATCATACGGGCCCTTCTCATCCATGCCAATCTTCCTCCCTCCTTTTGGGTGGAAGCCCTCTACACCGCCACCTATCTTCACAACATACTACCTACAAAACGTTTAAACTTTTTTACCCCAACATTTGCCCTTTATCTTCGCCACCCCACATATGACCACTTACGAGTGTTCGGGTGTGCGTGTTACCCAAATACTTCGGTCACTCAACCCCACAAACTCCATACACGAGCCATTTGTTGCATCTCTCCTCGTTACCCACCGGATTTTCGTGGCTACCGATGCTCCGATCCAACGACGGGAAAGGTACACATCTCTCGTCATGTTACATTCGACGAGTCCACTTTCCCGTACACCATTCCCACTTTAGCCACCTCCTACAACTTTCTTCACGACCCCTTACTTCCGGCTTTTTCCTTTTCTCCCACCCAAACCGTCCCTAATACACCACAGCCCATCCCGCCTCAACAACCTCAACCGGCCCAGGCCTAGGGCTACAAACGAACCGAACGAACACAGATAAGGCTTTGTTCGTGGTCGTTTGTTAAAAAAAGTATATGTTAACGAGCAGTTCATGAACACTTACCGAACGATATTTTTTGTTTGTGTTCATTTGCTAAGAAAACATTCATATTCATGTTCGTGTTCATTTGTTAATTTTGTTCATGAAGGCACACAACACAAATGAACATTAATGAACACAAACAAGTGTTCATGAACGCAAATTAACACAAAGAAGTGTTCATGAACGCAAATGAACACAAAGAAGTGTTAATGAACAAAAACAAACACAAACGGACATATATTAACTATTGAATAACATCGAATTCACATACATTAAGACATTAGCTAAATCCACCCAAAATATAACCTAATTGTCTAAACATACAATCGAACACAAACGAACACGTTACCGAACGTTTACGAACATAAACGAACGAACGCGACCTCTGTTCATGTTCGTTTGTTTAACTAAACGATCAGAATCTTTTGTTCGTGCTCGTTCATTTATTAAACGAACGAACACAAACGAACTTCCCGCCGAATGGTTCATGAACTGCTCGCTGAAAGTTCAGTTCGTTTGCAGCCCTAGGCCCAACCCATTACATACTCCCGTAGACCTCGTCCACAAACCTAGGCCCGACAATCCTCCACTGCTAATACACAGCCCCCTCCTGGATTCCCACCTTTGCACCCCACCATGCCTTCGGCCCGTACTCCAGCCCCACCTAATCCGGCCCAATGCAATACCCCTAGACCAACTGCCGAACATGTCCCCTTATCTGCCCCACAACTGGCCCACTCAAACCAACAGTCCTACACCACCAATGTTCATCCCATGACGACTCGGTCCAAGACCGGATCGCTCAAACCTAATACGCCACTCAACCTTAGCACGTCTACCATATCTCCCGTACCCACTACCTATGCCAAAGCTTTTTTAGATCCTAATTGGACACACGCCATGCATGACGAGTTTAATGCTTTGCAGGAAAATGATACATGGGATTTGGTCCCCCGTCTGACTGACAAACCTATCAAACGATGCATGTGGCTATTTCGTCATAAATTTAAGTCGGACGGATCATTAGAGCGCTACAAGGCTCGTTTGGTGGTTAACGGTAAGTTTCGGACTGTTGGGATTGATTGTGAGGACACGTTTAGTCCGGTTGTCAAACCAGCTACTATACGTACAGTTTTATCTTTAGTCGTCTTGCATTCTTGGCCAATCCATCAGTTGGATGTCAAAAATGCTTTTCTACATGGTCATTTACAGGAGACAGTTTTTATGCATCAGCCACTGGGTTTTGTGGACAAACGGTGTCCAAACTTTGTTTGTCGGTTGAAGAAATCATTATTTGACTTGAAACAAGCCCCTCGGGCGTGGTATACTCGGCTTGCAACTTATATTCTTTCGCAGGGGTTTCAGAGCATTGTGTGTGACACCTCCTTGTTTATTTATAACAAGGGTCCTCATGTTGCATATTTATTATTATATTTCGATGATATTATTCTCACCGCATCCACAGATGCACTTTTACAGGATATTATTAGTTCACTCTCATGAGAGTTGCCATGACTGACTTGGGACGTTTGCATCATTTTTTGGGTATTAAAGTGACACATAAGCAAAATGGTTCGTTTCTCTCCCAGTCTCAGTATGCAAAGGATATCATTGACAGGGCTAATATGTCATCGTGCAAGCCCTGTGTTACGGCTGTGGACTTGTCCTACAAGCTTAGTGCTACTGACAGGGCTCTTTTCCATGACCCCACTTTATACACAAGTTTATCAGGGGCACTACAGTATTTAACATTCACCAAGCCAGACATCTCTTACACGGTTCAGCAAGTGTGTTTGTTCATGCATGAGTCGTGTGATCTGCATTTTAATTTTATGAAACATATTATACGTTATTTGCAGGGGACGATTTCCTATGGTATTCGGATTGTAAAATCCAGAGTTCATTCTCTTTTTGCATACTCTGGTGCGGATTGGGGAGGGTGTCCTGATTCACACCGCTCCACCAGTGGTTATTGTGTGTTTTTGGGTGATAACCTTTTTTCGTTGTCTTCAAAACGTCAGCCTATAGTTTCTCGTTCTAGTGCTGAGGCTGGATATCGCGGAGTAGCTAACGCGGTCGCTGAAGCTACATGGTTACGTAACTTGCTTCTCGAACTTCATGTTCCTTTACAGCGTGCGGTTGTGGTCTATTGTGACAACTTCTCGGCCGTTTATCTCTCGAATAATCCGGTTCAACATCAGCGTACAAAACATGTTGAGATAGATATACATTTTGTTCGTGAAAAAGTTCATGCCGGCCATATACGAGTTCTTCATGTGCCGTCTTCCTCTCAGTACGCCGATATCTTCACTAAGGGATTATCTCGAGAATTGTTCCGGTCATTCCGATCCAGTTTAACCGTCTACTCCGCGCCCGCTCAAACTGCGGGGGGATCTTAGCATTATCATTATCCCTAATCTTATATTTAGAATTGATTTGTATAGGGTTATGAGATAGAGTTTGTTTACATAGATATCTTGTATTCATTCCCTATATAATGGGATTGTATTGTAACATTATGATCATCAAATAATAATACCATAGACCACTTTTAGACAACCCGTTAAGGAAAACTCATGGACCCTATTAATACGTTGTAAATGAAGAGACACTAGAAGCTGGATTCAAACCTGGGACCTCTGCATAGAGGGGAATCAGGCGAAGGGTCGCGTTTCACTGCCCCACGCCTCCCCTTGAGGTTGGTGGAGGTTTCTCGACCAGTGGCCAAGACATCATGTCGTCTCTTAATTGCCGGCTCCAATACTTTTTCAGACTGTTGTGAGTAGAACCTATAAAACACACAACTGAGATGCTTATATATAAAATTCTAAGAACAGGAAAGCATTATTTTGTTGTTGACCATGACAACGCGTAAGAAAAACTCATGGACCCCATCAATACGTTGTAAATGACAGGAGCATTGTAAGCTGGATTCAAACCTGGGACCTCTGCTTAGAAGGGAATCAGGCGAAGCATCGCGTTGTGCTGCCCCACGTCGTGAACTATTATTTTGTGCACAATTCCTAGAAGTATGTAGGATATGCGTATAATGGAGCATCCTAAACTGCGATACCACAAACGCAAGTTCATCGGCCACTAGAGCATAAGCTTGAACATCTGTAAGTGCTTCAAGTGTTGTAGTTGAAAAAGGAAGCTGTATCCTTTTTTCTTTGGAAGCCCATGAGAGAAGCTCTTCTCCACAGCAGTCACCAGCCTTGAGGTTACTAGGATTACAACAGCCCGTGCTTCCAAAAACGGTTGTCGTGCTTCGTATCTCGCCACTAGTGATGAATAGCATTTCACGTGCTGGATCACCTTCTCGCACTATGTAGCTATTCTGTGGGTATAGAACTAGTTTTAGACGGTCACACACATGATCCAATAATCGTTCATCCATTTCCTTAAAAATTGGTACCTGCCATAAGAAGTTGAAGCTTGCTTTAACAAATTTTCATTTAAACAGTCAATATATAATGCTGTGCAAAATAAGTGCATCTCACTTTCATTAATGAAGGCAAGCAAAGATGACGCTTTATGTCCTTTCCTAAATCGCGAGGAAGGTCTCTGACAAACGAATCTAAATCAACGCCATGTGTTACATTCCGTTTGAACTGCTGGTATCTCCTAACTCGCTGCCTCAACACCTCAGGGAGGGTTAAATGTGACATAAAATCCTCTGTTTCTCGCATGTTTTCTCTCATCTCCTCCATTCTATTAGTCAGGTTTGAGAAAAACTGCATGTATTTCTGTAACAACAAAAACCGTTCACGTAGAAAAGGTAAACAAAACAAACTCTAAACAGTTATAATAACATATAAACGCACAGATCAGTGTTGCATGTTGAGTGAATTATAAGAACAAAATGTCAACAAATGTCAACTAATAGTTCCCAAGCAAACCGGTGATGGACCTAAGGGTGGAGGCGACATTTACCCACAAGTACTCACACACACTATCCGGTAAGGGTGGGTGGGGTGGTCAGCACAACCAATTTTATCACACCCAATCACTCCGTGTCACCTCAATTTTTCACATTTTATCACATCTATCACTTATAACATGGGCGGTGTCACCATCACTAAATCATTACCAACCAATCCCAAGAAAAACCAACAAATCACAACATTACACCTCATCTCCAAACAAACCAGCCACCCTACACACCTTTTCTCACGGTTGTTATGTACATCACGTCCGCGATGGTTTTTGTCCATCAAATGGTACGCAGGGCGGTGTACCACAGTCATCACAGCTGTGTATCATAGACCGCCCCGTCCACCCTAATATTGGGTGATGGGTATAAAGCTTGCTAAGAATTTTATCTCAAAATCAACTTGATCTTCATTCAATGAAATACCTAAATAAATGGAGTATGTTTATGCAAGAGGTAACATTGTGACACCTAGCTCAACCTACTACGACATTGCCCTTTCTCTCTTTACCATGCAATTACCCACATATTTGCAATCCATAAACAATTTACACATGTGTAAACAGTAAACTTACATGTGTAAAAACAATTTATTTTCCAAATATATGGGCTCTCAAATTAACCCTCCCCTATATATACATATATATTGTCTTGCGACTCGGTACGAGAAACCAACTGCTTTTGCGCTTGGCACTTTGCGCCTCGGTTTTTGACCTCGACGCTTTTGTGCGCTTCGCGCATTTTAGAACCAAAAAGAGGGTCACCTCTTGCAAAGCCCATTTTCCTAATGTCAGGTCATTGGCTTAGCACAAAAAAGAAGCCAGAAAAAATGAATACTATGAATGAAAAATCCACTTTGGTGATGCAAAAAGCTGTTATAAAGAATTGGAAAAGACTGTCAAGACCATTAACAATTAAAGTAGCATTCATTTCACAAAATGTGATTAAATCCGGATGGAATTGGAATGTATATTTATTTTTTATATTGTTCGTTTCAACAAAAGAAGGATTTGGAATTGAACAACCTACGAAAGGGAGTCTACATTCCAATTCCATGTAGATTCCATTCCATTACGTGAAACGAACACACCTACATTCCAAAACAAATTCCAATTCCAGCGCGAATTCCAATTCCAATTCCATTGCATTTAACGATATGAACGCTACCTAAAAGGTTACTTTTGGTAAGAAAGGATTCAGTAAAAAGCAAACACATCACATATCCCAAACATGGATTAAAGCTTTTAGATGGTAAATTAGTAAACAAAGTCAAGAACCATAAAACAAAAACTAAACAGATAAGTGCACAAACCTGCATGTTGCCAAGAAGTAAACCATATAGAATCAATCCAACTATAGTAATAAAGGAAGCAAAAAGAATCTCTCCAGAGAATGTGCTTGATTTAAGTCCTTGACCAATAGAACTATATCCAAAGAGAACATTTCTTTAGCTTACGGATGCAATATTTTTACATGACTTAAACGACAAGTTTAACACATTCATTTAGATGTCTCTAATTCAAGAAAAAAAAATTTACCATTGAAATATGTGTAGGGAAATGGGACACAAAGGGATTACTAACCTTAGATTCTGCAAACCCCACCATGAACAAATCAAAATTTTATGGGGAAAGTTCCTCTTTTCTAACACACCTTTTTGAAGAGCATCAAGGAATATGCCAAAATCGAAGTCTGGTGAATTTTTGATTTCATTTCGTCCAAGAAGAGAACATGATGCGTTGAGGAATCCATAATCTCCCACACGACCCTTTCCGCAGTACAAATACTTGGAGTGGCAGTTATGCCTTTGACATGCAGTATGCCAACATCTCACTGCACTTTCTATTGCATACAAGTACCAAAGGGCTCCCACTACCTGTTTATGGAAAAATTTTCTTGCCTTTAGATGAAGAATAGGCATAAATTTCTGAATGGCAGGGGGAATCTTTATAATTTTTCATGAATTTTTTTTTTGACCAAATAAACTCTTGTTTTATTTTCATTTCATAACTGTCAAATTATATTAAAACAGGCAGATATGCAACAAGCTGCGCCGCCACACCCTTTTCAATAGCAAACCCCAATCTACTAAACACAAACCCCTGCCCCGTGGAGTCGAAACATTGCTATGAATAACCCGTTGGACCCTTGTCAGGAAACAGATAGCTTCCGGTGCCAAGGAGCCAAAGGTATCAAAAGCCAAGAGAACGAAAACATATTAGTTATCTTCGCAAGCTTTAGCGTGTTTTTCCACTTTTTTTTATTCCGCCCTTCTCATTGGACCCTTTTCATGAATAACCATAATTAAATCTTTGTTCCGATTGACTTTTTTTTTTTTTTGAACGGCCAACGAATCAATTTCCGAGCACTCTCGGGCACCCTTTTGGCGAATCAGGTACTCGAGAGTACCCGAGCCACCAATTACCACCAATTCCCGGAAAAACCCAACCACTCACCCGCCCGAAAGCACGACAGTGAAATAATCGGTAAAACCGGTCGGGATCAGGACTCGAACCCAGGCCAATGGCCTGGGTCATCCCTCATTTCCCCATCCGATTGACTTTTTACCATCCGGATTGTGCACATATATAAATATCATCTGGGCTAAATGAAAGAGTACTTACATAGCTAGCAAGCACATAGAGAAAGAAGTTAAAAGCAGCTCCAGCCCAGGCGTTTTCGAGGAGAAAACCAGAAATTTTGGTCACCTTCTGATAGAACAACCAAGTCCGTATAGCTCGAGGGATATATTGAGTGAAGATAATTAGCTTCAAAAAATTCTCCGTGGAAAATGAGGTTGGCATATCTAAATTTGGGATGATGATCAAAACTGCCAACTATACACAAAAATTCTCCTTTACTATGCAGTAATTTAAAAAAAATAAAGCACTTTCGTTTCCATAACTCAAAATTCAAACCGTAATCAATGAATATTTTAAATGTGGTGTACAAGGAAGTTTTGTAGTAAATCTTCGGGGCAGGTGTTTGTATTTGGTAGATTAGGTTTCGCAATTCAGAAAGGGGTAGCGACGCAACTTGTTGCCCGTCTACCTTCTATTTTGATGTAACTTGGCAAGTTATTAAGAATAGATTAATTAAAGTTTAATCTAATATGATGTACAAGTAAGTTTTTAGAGATTTATGAATTTTAATCTATTGCGTTAAATATTTATATATGTTCAAACTTTCCGTTATTTATGTAAAACTGTAAATTTAGTTTGTTATTCTTTTAAGTTTTATAAGATGTTACACACGGGTACTTAACCTAGTAAGCTAACACATTAAAGGTATCATGCTCTTTAATGGATATGTATACACAAGGCAACTAAAAACATATATACATACCTGTGGAAGGGGAAGTGCTGCAAACACATCAATGATGAAGTAGGACGTTAGGTAACGTTTCGCCACATAATAAGAAGGTCTTCCCGTCATTCTCATCCCATGTACATGATGATTAGGTACATAGGCAGTTTGAAACTGGATGATGATGTGAAGTACATATAAAATGTCGGTGAATGAACGAAGGACACAGACAACAATTGCCAAATTTCGGTCCATGTCAAGGCAGGTCTGAGTGACATTAACTATAGGAATATATAGAAACAAAGGGTCTAAAGATAGTGCTAGCAAAGAACGTAACAAAAATACTCTGTTCCATTGCAAAACAAATCCACTCTCTGGATCAAACAGCTTCATTTTCCAGTGATCTCTCCTCTATCAACACTTATTGTTATTAATAAATGGATATTTACGTGTTATTAATAATTGGATATTTACGTGTCACACCAAACGCGCGACTTTTAAGCTAAAGAAGAGAAGACTGAAGTCAAGTAGTAGGAAGTTTCTTTCGATATTATTTCCCTCTGCTAAGTTCACATTAGAAATTACATAGATGATGTTGATGTGTACCTTTTGTAATAATGGAATCTAACTTGGATGGTAGTTACCTTTTTTAAGTGCGTGAACAATTCTTGTCTGCCATTAAAAAAAAGTAAGTGGAATTAAATGGCTCCCACTATTTGCACAAGGTTAGATTTTATCCACACAACCCTCTACGGCCCGTAGAGGCCTCTACGGGTCGCAGACCTCATTTTTTACTTCTTCTACGAGCCGTAGAGGCCTCTACGGCTCGTAGAAGAAGTCTTATTAATTTTGAGAATGAAGAAGGACGAGATGGATGTTTTATGCTGCCTACGGCCCGTAGAGGCCTCTACGGGTCGTAGATAAAAAAAAAAAACAAAAAACGTTTGGGACGAGGTTCGATCTTAGGCACATTATCACACAAACACACACACAAACTCTTATTTCGTATATGGGGACCATCTGGGCTACCAGTTCGCTGGTTTCTTTGTTGGAAAAATTTAATATAACATAAACCAGTATTAGGCACCCTCTACGGCCCGTATAGGCCTCTACGGCCCGTAGAGGGTTTGCTTTTTCAGACTGACACACTGAATGTCAGACTGTTCATTCAATGACCTCGTACCTCGTATGGCTACGGCTCGTATAGGGTTTAAATGCACTACACCAAACCACCTCTACGGGCCGTAGAGGGCTTTACGGGCCGTAGAGGGTGTTCGCATTTATTACACTGACACCCTCTACGGCCCGTAGAGCCCTCTACGAGCCGTAGAGGGCTGTGCAAACTTACTTTTTGTTATTGTGTAAATAACATACCTCAATTAGGGGGGGGGGGGGGGGGGAGGGGTATGGAACGACATGTGGTGTTGGGTTTTGAATCGTAGGTGATGGTCGGCGAGATGATGTACATGTGCAAACGTATGAATATGTAAATAATATTAATAATTTGTGAGGTACGGTTAGCAAGAAGTTAGAGTGATCATGAAGGGAATAGGAAGTTATATTATTTTAATACTACACGATGTGGTCATGGCCTTAGGGGGGGGGGGGGGGGAGGGTATGGAACGGCATGTGGCATCCGCCTTAGCGTTAGGGGCATGAAACAAGAAGGGACAAAATCGGCGGGGTGGTGCTGTTGGCGTGGATGGCCCCGTGGTGGAGTTAAAAATGATAGGATGAGTTTATAAGAGTAAATTAATTTCTTTTTAAATGAGTCGTTGTTGGGACCAATTGTTTTTTTCCATCATCCAGCCGGGGGCCACCACGACATCGAGCTTAGTTGCTCCACACCGGTGGAAAATCCCATAGGGGTTGCCCTACGCTGGTTTCCACGTTGGACCCAGGATGGCGTGAGTGCCATGAATGGGCTTCACATCCCCTTCCACGCCCAACTGCTTTTATCATCAATCACTTACATTTCTAACATCTACCCATTGTAGAGCCATTCAGGCATCATATTCTAAATAGTACCGAAAAGAAAACATGAGTATAACTGTATAAGAACTAATAACTTAACCTAAAGGTAAGGATTTGTGGCATCACAGACTGAGTTGATACTTGTGCATTAGGGTGTTCCACCTAAAAATACATAAAGAGACAATCAAAAGGTCTTCAAAATATTCATCAATCAATAAATCCCAAAACCACAGTATTTAAAGGCTCTGGATATTCAGACATGGAGGTTTTTTTTTATCTAGACATCCCCTCCACGGGACGTAGAGGGCCAAAATCAGAAAAAGACGGGACGTGGAGGTCTCCACGGGCCGTCCATATGCTTACCAATGACTGACAATGATTGGTAATCATTGGCAATGATTGGTAGTGAGTGGGAGTTGTGAAAAAAGAAGTGTGGGTGTTTAAGATGGGTTAGAGATGTGAAATGAATGTTTGGTTTTTTATAAATGTTTTTTTTTTTTTTTTTGTTATTTGTATAAAATGATTTTTTTATATGGATGTTATTTTTAAAAATAAATAGCATTATCCTTATAAAATGATATAATAGTCGTTGCGTAAACATTAACGTTTATGTTGCCAAACTAAACAAAACACAAGATACGAACAATAAAACAAAATAAAGTATAATATTCAAGCATTAACATAATTAAAATTTTTAATACAATAATAATATCGAAATAAACAAACAACTAATCATCATGCCCCTGAGATACACCGGACGTACCGGCCTGCTGACTGCCGGATGCCCCACCCTGATCGGTACGCGGGGCCAAACCCGCTGAAACTTGCCTCTCATTCTCGCTCTGTACCAACCACCGAATATCAGCTCGCATCTCCTGCATCTCCTACCGAATACCAGACCACATCTCCTCCATCTGGTCCAGAACCCGCTAAAGTAGCTGGTTCGTGGTACCAGGCAACCTAATGGCGTGATAAACGTGGGGAGCATGCTGTAGGGCATCAGGGTGCACATCCGCCATCTCTACATCCTCGGCCCCAACCGGCCACTCAATATGTACCGGCGGTTGTGGTACAAATGTCCTGCCAGCCGGACCCCAAGCGCGTTGGTAATATACGGGTGGATTGCTGCCCTTGACCTTGTATACCATTTTCATCTGCTGCATAGTCGGTATATTTAACGGTTTGAAACGCACAACAATAATAATATTCTTAAATAATAATAATAAATAATAAATAACAATAAATAACACTAATTAATAAATAATCAATAATCATATGTGTGTCTCAACGGAGCTAGAAAAAGGTCAACACCTTCAGAAGCACCTTTCTCGTTGTCAGAAGCTTCCTCAAAGTCGTTATGACCATCCTCGGAGTCCTTAGCACCATTTCCGTGCGAATGGTAAGTCCCGTATGTGTACTGCAGGTAGCTTGGTGGCACAAAAAATAACTCATCTTCCTCTACATATTCCTAGTTCAGATCGGGTAGCATCTTCCCATCATTACAACGCACCCCGAATTTAACCTCCTCGTCACTAACTTGAACCCCGGGTCCGAAAACGCTTTCAGAGACCTAAGACTCGTTCAGAGACAGGTCATTGGTTAAATAGCTATGTAAATATGACATCGTGGGACCGAGAAGTCGATATGGGGATGTCTATATAAGTAAATAATATCACCCGTTTTTTTATAGGGATGTCTAAATAATATCACCCCGAAAATAGTGGTGGTGGCAGGGAGTTCAGACTGAAAATTGTACGTTCCACGGCCCGTCTGGGCCTCCACGGTCTGTGGTAAGGTTTATTCGATGCCCCGTCTGGGCCTCCACGGGCCGTCTTTTTTTTGTTTTTACTTTCCACGGCCCATCATGGCCTTCACAGCCAGTGGTTAGGATGTTTAGGGTTTTTTTTATGGGGATGTCTAAATAATATCACCCTTAAAATATAGGCCACCATGCTGAGAAGATCACAAAATTATACCTTCAACCACTTTTTTTTTTTTGTTAAATGAGATTGTTGAGCCACATATAGATCTCCTTATTATCCAATGCAACCGTCCATGGTAGTTGTTGCTATTTTGTGACCGAGTTCCAAGCCTTGTTCGCAATCCAACATGCAATGAATAAATGATGAACTGATTCCAATTCTCTTGAACAAAAAAGACAAACAACAAATGGCACATTAATCCCTTTATTCAAAAGATTATCCTGAGTTAATGTGTCAAGAAAAAAGTGTATGTCCACATTCGTTTGAAAGGAGAACGACGTTTTCTTTATAAAGGGGTGGAAACCTTATCTACCAAGCCATGTTTTGCTTGGGTGTCGTCGGCAAAAAACAAAAAGTGAGTTCCTGGAGGCTAAAACCATTGGGGGGGGGGGGGGGGAGCGAACAATATCTAGCACGGTTTACTTGGGATGTTACAAATGGTAACAGCGTAGGGGCTGGGCCGATGTGTCGGCAACGACGTTGGGCTCCTGGGGGGGGGGGGGGTTTAGAGTTGTAAGTCCTACATTGGTTGAGAAAGAGAAGGGAGCCTTCCTTATAAGGGGCTGGAACCTAGGAGAGCAACTCGTTAGGTAAAAGAAAAACGTGAGTTCCTGAATGAGCAACCATTGGGAACAAAGTGGATAATATCTTGGCACAGTTTACTTAGATGTTACAAAAGCCTCTAGACAAAGATGTTAACCTTTTTTGGAGGCTAATACTCCATTTAGTTTGCCAAAATTCCTCTGTAAAATTCCTTTTGTCCTTCAAAATATCAGTTTCAATTGTCAAGTTCTCGATCCGATGATAGTCTTGTACATAATTAATAAGCACCCTGTATGGATCCATTTCCACGTCTCCACAAAGATCACGTCTCCATTCACATATGCATACAACATTTTCCGGTCAATCTTTGATGAGGAAATCTTAATTTGTTTCAAACATAAAGTCTAGGTAATCGAGATGCTAAATGCGTATTTCTGATCCAAGTGTATTCCAAAACTGAGTTGAATCTCCTTGACCCACAATGTTTTTTTTTTTAAATTGATGAATGGAATTAAGTTCTCTTCTTGTAAGTAATGAATACTTATAACGATCTGACTCTGCTAGAATTATGAGTCAAAATCTGGTCAAACAAGAAGTCAATAAACAAAGTCAAAGGGCATAAGTTAGAAGTATAAAGTCCAGGGGGTTATTCTGCCAATATTTCAAAGTTTGTTCAGTGTTATTTTGAGTTTCTATTCTGTTTGTAATAAAGCCAAAACTTGGAGGGCTATTTGTGTCAAGTTGAAAGATGGTTTGTTAAGAGTTTGTTAACAACAGGTTTAGGGCTTTATAAGTGAGATTAGGTCATCAATTAGGATCAGTCTTCGTAATAATTTTCTCTTTAATTCCTTTCATGTATTCATTCATTTATCAATAATATTCGTAATCATTGGTAGATTGTTGTCGATTGTTTTGGTTTTGGTATTCATTTTACAACAATTGGTATCAGAGCCTGGTGGTGCTCGATTCAGATCAATCAATCGTTATAATGGTGACTCCCAAGTTTGAATTAGAGAAGTTTGATGGGAAGAATGATTTCAGTCTATGGAGGGTCAAGATGAGGGCTCTGTTAGTTCATCAGGGGCCGAGTGATGCCATGCTGGGTGAAGCAAACCTGCCTGCAACATTAATAGAGAAGGCGAAGAAGGATATTCTTGAAAAGGCACATAGTGCAATCATCTTGAGCCTTGGTGACAGAGTTTTAAGGGACGTGTCCAAAGGAAATTAGTAGCAGGGTTATGCGATTGAGAAAGACAGAATTAACGACTGAGGTGGAACCTGTTATAAATGAGATGGAGCATGTCCATAATGAGGTGGAGCTTGGTGAGTTGACCGGTAAAGATGCTGGTGAGTTTACCGGTAAAGATGCTCAGGTAGATAGGGCTGGAATCAGTGTAAAAGGCATCTGTTAAAAGGACAGGATAAATGTGCTAGTTGTTTTGACATAAGTGTTGTAGAAGGTCAAACCTGTCCTGTTTGAGGCTGAACTGAATTCAGCAGATGGTTTGATCAGATTTGTGAAAGAAACAATGGATGATCATTGTTTGGAGGATGTTGTAAGCTAGGAATGTAGGTTACAACATGGGTCAGTTTTGTATTGTATAGAATCAAGGGCATAGTGTTCTGATGTGAATGCAACTGATGGATTGGTCAAGTTTGAGGAAGAAACAAGTTTTTATTCTTGTTTGGAAGGCTGATAAGTTGGATATATCTTGATTGTTGACTCAAGGTGGAGATTGTTGGAAATAATGAGTCAAAATCAATGGTCAAATAAGAAGTCAAAGGGCGAAAGTGATTTGATAAAATCTGGGGGTGATTATGCCATATACTCAAAGTCTTATTAGTGTTATGATATTTTTTAGTTTATTTGTAATAAAGTCTACAAACTTGGAAGGCCAGTTGTGACAAATCAGAACTTAGGTTGTTATAGTTCGTTGATATCCTGATTAGGGCTTATATAATCAGGATTAGGTCATGAATTGGGATATCTCTTTGTAATCATTTTCTTTCAATTCCTTTTGTACGTTTGTTCTATCATTAATAATACTTGTAATCGTTGGTTAATTGAATTAGATTGGAAGAAAAGAAGAGGAAAACAGAGTACGTATAGTCACAGTCAAGAACATAGACATTATTGCATTGTCTAGTTCCTGACATCACTATCAATGATCCTGTCATAACATACACCAATCCCCTTCTAGTGTGCTCACCATCACTAGGCAAGAAAGTCCATACTCCTCTTAATACACAACTGTTCAGCCCATCAGTCCCTTGTTGGAAAAAAAAAACAATCAGTAGATTAACGGGAACTAGACATATCAGATCATGAACAACTATAGCGGAAGAACAAGAAAAAATATCAAGAGCCACAACTCTGATACCATGTAGAAAATAATGATTTGAACTAGATCTAAACTAAAAAACAATAATCAACACAAACGAAATAGGAAATAATGACAAAACGGTGGGAAAAATCTAATTTAACCCAACCTTAAAAACACCCAACCAAAAACACTCAACCAAACCCTAAGAACTCAATCAATCGTTGAGTTATTTATGAGATACAAAGTCTTAACAAGTCGACTGATCAATAGATCAGTTGACAAAACAAACAATACATAAATAAAGACTAAGACAAATACAAGACAAAATCATAGATAGACGAGAAGACGAGAACAATATAAAGAAGAAGACTCAGATTGATCACACCCTAACAATAATCATACAAAGGATATTTATAGACAAAGACTGAAGGTTCTCGAACACTTCTCCACAGCTGGACCATGGGCCCTCTTATCTCACCAACTTGGACTCCATATTGACTTAAGCCCAATTGCACATCAGCCCACAATATCAACTCATAACTGGCCTGTATCATTATAGCCCAATATCTAAAATAAAAGAAAATTAATACAAACTTATTTAATAACTCTAAACAATATTCTCTTTGATTTAAACAAATACCATCATCAGAATACAAGACCTCAATCCCTAAGAAATTTCTTAACATTATTGATTTCATTCTCATTATTACCGGTAATCACAATGTCATCCACATACACAAGTAATATTAAGAACACATTATTCTTAGACTTTACAAACAGTGAATGATCACATACACTTTGAATGAATCCTAACTTTAATAATACTTCAACTAATTTTTCATTCCATTTTCTAGGGGCCTGCTTTAGGCCATATAAAGATTTCACTAATTTACATACTTTTGAATCATTCTGTGTATAATATCCTTCAGGTAATTGCATGTACACATCCTCGAAAACAGGTTCCAATTATTTTGCACAACCAAACTAATTACACACCTAACTGTTACCATCTTAACAACTGGAGAAAAAGGTTTCTCCAAAATCCAACCCTTCCCTTCCCTTTGGTTATAACCTTTGGCCACTAACCTGGCCTTATATCTCTCAACCTCTCCATTAGATTTATACTTGACTTTATACACCCATTACAACCTATAGCTTTCCTATTAGGTGGTAAATCAATAATAGTCCAAGTATTATTTCTATGAAGGGCTTCCATCTCACTATTCATTGCTTCTATCCATTTTGGATCTTTAGAAGCTTCAGAATAGTTTGATGGTTCAACTACTTTATTCAAACTAGCAAAAAAAAAAACAAGAATTTTCAAAAGATAAGTTTGAATAATTTACTACCTTTTGTACACCATATCTAACCTTACCTTCTACAATATAGTCACTACACTTTTTAGGTAAAACTAACTCTCTACTAGACTTCCTAACAGATTCTACTCTATTTCCCTAAGGAGTAACAACCTTATCTTTTGATCTTTCATCTACTGGGGTGTTAGTCCCCCTGCCAACTGTACTACCAGGTTGCTGTTCACAGTTGTGAACTACATCACTTGCAGCCCTGGGAGAGTGATCTAACAACTCCCCGGGTGAAAGATCATGAGAATTATTTGTTCCCCCCTCATCATCGGGAATGTCAAGGTTGTTGTCACTTAATGAAATTTTGGTTTCAAAGTTATCAAAAAAATTTAAGTGAAGTAAATTTTTGAAAACATTTTCTTTAAATTCTGATTTGAAAGGATATATGTTCTCATAAAATTTAACATCTCTGGAAAACTCAACTTGTTTAGTCTCAAGACACCACAACTTATATCTTTTTTTAGAAAAGAGTAGTAACCTATTAAGACACACTTATCAGCCCTGCTACACAACTTGTCATGCTGATCTAAAACGGTTTTAAAACAAAGACAATCAAAATTCCTTAAGTGATCTAATGTGGGGGGAACCCATATATCAACTCATAGTGACTCTTACCAGCTAACACAGATGATGGAATCTTGTTAATAATATAAGCAGCAGTCAGAACACAGTCTGACCAAAACCTAAGTGGAACACAACTCTTGTGTTTTCTCTCCACAACACCATTTTGTTGTGGAGTGTAAACACAAGAAGTTTGATGTAAAATACCTTTGTTGTTACAAAAATTATTAAACTGTTTGTTTACAAACTCAGTTCCATTATCACTTCTAAATATCTTTACACACTTTGAACACTGAGTTTTTAACATTTCATAAAAACTAACTAGATTTTCATAAACTTCTCCTTTCCCTTTTAAAAGGTAAACCCAAACAAACCTTAAAAAATCATCAACAACTGTAAGAAAATACTTATATCCTTCCCTGCTAGTGACCTTATAGGGTCCCCATACATCTAGATGTACAAGTTCACCTAATTGCTTAGTTTTATGGTCACTAAGAGGGCATGGAACTCTTACTTGTTTTGCCTTGTGACAGATTTCACAAGGATGTGAGTCAGAGTTCCCTATATTTAGAGTATCTCTTAACACAGCTAGGACTTGACTAGATGGATGACCTAGTCTACTGTGCCAAAGACTGTGTTCACTAACACTACTGAAACACAAATTACTAAAACTCAAATCACATCCTACAAAGTATCAACCATCCTGTTGTCTACCAGTCACCAGGACATTCCTTGACTAGGAATCCTGAACATAGCATGCGTTCTCATCAAACAACACATTCAACTTATTGTCTTTAGCAAGCTTATGAATAGACACAAGGTTCACACAATAATTAGGAATCATCAAAACATCAACTAAAATCACACCATCAGCAAGTTTAATATCTCCAATTTTAGTTACTTTAGCATTAGTACCATTTGGATCGTTTACTAACAAATTATACATAGATACATCAACACAATTTATCATATTCTTATCACTACCTACCATGTAATGATTTGCCCCAGAGTCCATTATCCACACAAAGAACAATGCAAACTTAACCAAGTTTGAACAACCAGAAAAATTTGTCAAATTATGCACATGAAATGACAATAATAAGTAAAATGTGTACGGATGTTGAACTGGATCGTTGACTGGTGTCACAATGGAAGCTTGGTAGAGAGAGAAACTAGAGAGAGGGGGAGATTACCTCAAAACAAGCCTCATTAGCTTGTGGCTCCATCAACCGTTTATAACGAACTTTCAAACAGAATTATAAACACTTTACAAAACAAACCCTCTAACTTCTATCGTTTACACTTTTGACCCTTCTAACTTTTAACAACCTGTAACTAGCATTTATTACACATAAATCTCATATATGGGTTTGGTGATAGGGTATACGATATTACGATGCAAATGACTCTAACCCCATTCATCATTTACCCACCACCACTGCCACCGCCATCGCCATCGCCGCTACGGCAAAATCCAACATGCTATGATTGATTATCCCTCCCAATTACATCTCCCCTTTCTAGTGGTTGGCGATGTATGGGTCTCGGTTTTAGTTCTTCATCTTCATTTTCATTTAACGATTTGGTCCTCGATGACAGTCGTTTTTTGTTAACCAATATGTCACCGAAAACCGTCACCTGAGATTCTGACGGTCATCATCCAGCACCACCAAGACGTCGACAGCACCATCACAAGCACCAAAACCACGCCGAAACCGTGACCACCTCGGCTGCGTCCGACGAGTCAAATAAAAAATCTAGTGTGCGCTTTGTATATGTTTGCGGCGATCCAAAGTGTCGGCAAGATAGGTAAAGACGAAGACCCTTAGACCGGGTGTAGTAGTGTTGGTTTTGAGCATGGAAGGGGGCATTAACGCCCCATAACGCGGCTCACCATCGCCCTCTCTGGCGTGGATTGCCTTGAATCGATTTTGGCGTGACAACGTGGTTTGCACAATTATTGAGGGGGGCAATAACATTCTCCCACTTGGAGTGGATGGCGTGGATCTTCATCACAACTACGTTTGGTCTTATAGACTGAAGATCAAAAAACTGATTACTTGCAAATTAGGTTAAGAATAGGGAACTAGCTTAATTAGATCTTAGTTGGGATGAACATGCAAAATGAACAGACCGTTAGGCTCGCTACAGGGGAGATTGTAAGGCCTCTCTATGACACCCTCCGGCGAGAAGATAAGTATAGAGAGAGAAAGTGTAGTTCGGAGTGTAGGTTCACGTGTCTTACCTGTACTTGTGATGGGGGTTTTATAGTAGTTGAAAACGTTATGCTTATGGACTAGTAGTACTATGCATCGGTGCCCTTGACTTCCGGACCTATGATTGTACTTGTCATTACCGATTGTACTTGTCATTAGCTTTGAGGTTAGTGTGATGATCATGGAAGCGGCTCGTCAAGGTAGTCACGTGACTTTTGAGGGCCAGTATAATTTCCTTATACCTCTTCATAGACCATTAATATAATTACACGTGGGCTATAAAGGAGACCAAATGGCAATTGGAGTGGAGCAGCGTATGTTCGAGGTTTGACACTATTCTAGCGCCATACATTTAATAAGGCCTGAAGTCTTATTTCTTACAACCACATTCATAACACACATAATGCCACGTTTATAAGGGCGGGCGGGGTCGTTCGTGATGGCCACCCCGTGATGCCCGTGGCCATCATAACCATCGCCCCACCTATTCCGTGATGCCACAACTTTACCACAACCGCGACCACCATCATGGAGAAAAAGTAACATATCATCCTTCTTTCCCATCTATCTCTCCGTCTCTCTCATATCACGGTGTAATGACCACCCCATCGTTTTAGTGATGGAATGTGATGGAGTGTGGTGAAATGAGGTGGCACAATGTGATTGGGTGTGATGGTGTGATGGGTGTGATGACCACCCCGCCCGCCCTAATACATACACACACGGTGAAGCAGCAGCGCAGGTGTTCTGTATTGGCTATGGTCGGTGGTTAGGCTCGGTTCTAGGATTCTAAGGCTGTTGTTGAGGGCCATGGTGACGAACGAAAACCACAGTCGCACCCTCCGGCGATGACTACTAGGGTTCCGGTGACCCATTTGGAGTTGCATGTGTGTTCTCTCAACTGATTGGAGGTAAATATGAACAAAGGTACTGTTTTCTGATTACCTTTGACACTCCCACTTCTATGACCCAGGCGTTAGAGTTGGTGGCGGCGGTGGTGGGGTGCGGCTATTGACGAAGAAGTTATTGCTAAGAAACTATTCTGGATTGTTGATGATGTATGTGGTGTCTTTAGTTTTTTATTTTGTATTGACAAAGTTTGCTTATTGTTTGATTGGTTTCACGTACCCTGAAGTTTGTCCAACTTCATCCGTCGGATGAACCCTGAGAGTTACATGAGGAAAACGGGAAGGTCTGGGACGACTCCTTCCACCCTTAGCATGCCACATTATTTCAAAAATCTACCTTAAAAATTTACATTTTTCCTCCAAAGCTAAACTAATTCAGAATTCCACATTACATTCCATTTTTATATAAGAATATTAAAAAATAAAATTGATAATAATCCACTCTAGACTGCTTTTATCATCAACCACTTACGTCATCTACCCATTATAGTCATTTAGGCATCATATAACACTGAAAAGAAAACAAGAGTATAAGTTGATACTTGTGCATTATGGTGTTCTGCCTCATGATACATAAAGAGACAATAAAAAAGTCTTAAAAAATATTCATCAATCAATAAATCCCAAAGCCAGAGTGTTTAAAAGGTTATAAACAAGCAAAAGATAAACACAAACAAATAAATAAAGCTGAGAATAAACAATGATAATTATTATCTAGGAAATAAATAAAGAAATAAAACACACAATATTCAAAGTTGCAGGATCCCATTTAGGGGCATGAATCTGTAACACTGCACGAACCTAATACAAAATTCGCAGGTTTGGATTTAGTCCGAACGGGTTTGGGTCAATTTCGGATAAAATCGTGAATCACTTTAGCTGAATGGGTCATTTCCTGGTTCCTGTGAAAATGTTGGGGTAGGGTCGGGTTGTTAGCGTTTAGCACCCCTGGTACTCCCATTCCATCGTTAGGTAGATCTTCTGGGTCGTCTTCTTTAAACAGGCCGTCATCAGTTGGGCTGTCGGCTTCTGGGTCAAGTGACAGGTCATTCATATGCTGCAACTTTTTTTGATGTTTTTTACATTGCCTTCTCCATACAGCCTGTATAAAGCAGGCTCCCCATGTTCTCCATTGCTGTGAGTAGTACCTGAAATTGAACATGCAATGGAGAAGTTTTAAAACTTATATACTTGGTTCTGAAAAGGTGTGAGGCGCACTAAGGCGATATGGTCCTCAAAGCCGAGGCGACAGACTAAGATGCAGGCATCACATATGCGAAGCGCAAGGTACTTATGTAATAAATTTTTATATTTCTGATAGGTATCTATAATCATGTACCAAAAACTTGGATAAAAATAACCTCAATATACGATTTATTATAAATAACATGCCCATGTACAAGATGCGCAACTGATGTGCGTGCCTCCTGCAGTTTTGACCTGTGCCTCATGTGCGCCTCCATCCCCTGAGGCACAGTTTTTAAAACCAAGATTATATAGAATACCAAGAATGGGAAACGTCTATTTTGTGAATACCTAAATGTTCGTTGGAAATGCTTATTATGGAAAAGCCTGAACTGGGATACGATGAACAAAAGATCATCAGTAACTAGAGTAAAAGCTTGAACATCTGTAAGTGCTCTGACTGTTCTAGTCGAAAAAGGAAGTTTCTGTCGTTTTTTATCCAAAGCCCATGTAAAAACCTCTTCCCCACAGAAGTCACCAGCTTTGAGGTTACTGGCGTTTAAGAAGCCAGACCGTCCACCATCGGTTGTTATGCTTACTACCTCACCATGTGTGATGAACATCATTTCTTGTACTGGATCACCTTCTCGCAATAAATAACTACCCTCCGTGTATAGAACTGTCTTTAGGCGGTCACACATGGCATCCAACAAATGCTCATCCATTACTCTAAACATTCGTACCTGCAGTAAGAAGTTGAATCCTGCTTTAACAAAAACTTTTTTTTGAATAGACATATCTGCAGAGTAAACAAAAGACTATAAATGTATCTCACTCTCTCTAATAAGGGCAAGAAAATATGACGTTTTATGTCCCTTCTTATATCCCTAGGAAGATCGTTGACAAAAGAATCTAACTCAACACCACGTGTTGTTTTCCATTTGTACTGCTTGTGTCTTCTAACTTGCTGCCTCAAACAATGAGGGAGGGACATACGTGACATGAAATCCTCCGCCTCTTGCCTTTTTTCTTTCATCTTCTCCATTCTAAGAGTCAAGTTTGAGAAAGACTGCAAGTATTTCTATAGCAATAAAAACAGTCAAAGTGTTCAACTACTTAATCTTAGATCACGAACTACGAAACAAGAGTAAATAGACAAGTGCACAAACCTGCATGTTACCAACAAGCAAAGCAAATAAAACCAACCCAATGATAGTAATAAGGTAAGCAAAAAGAATCTCCAAATAAAATGTGCTTGCTTTAAGGCCTTGACCAAGGGAACTGCATCCAAAGAGAATATTTTCATGATGGAACCTTGATTCACTTGCTAGTTGTATGGACCAAAAGTTTATGACAATGATTTTGATTGCTAAAGAGCTTTTGTTAACTAAAATTCGACATTTTCTTAATTTACTAGTGCATTGAAGTATGTATATGGAAATGTGATACATAGTGTATACTAACCTTAGACTTTGCAAACCCCACCATGAACAATACAAAATTTTCTGGCGAAAGTCTGTCGTTTCTATTACACGAGTTTGTAGAGCATCATGGAATATGCCAAAATCAAAGTTAGTTGAATCTTTAATTTCATTCCGTTCAAGAAGAGGACATGAAGTGTTGAGGAAACCATAATCACCCACACGGTCTTTTCCACAATATAAATGCGCCGAGTGACTGTTATGCCTTTCATGTGCAATGTGCCAGCATCTCATTTCACTTTCTATTGCAAACAAGTACCAAAGGGCTCCAACTACCTGTTCATAAATAACATATCTTTGATCATTTATCATGAATAATCATAAAATCTTGGTTATTTATACCTTTTGACTTTTTGTATATAACATGGACTACGCGAAATAGTACTTACATGGCTAGCAAGCATATAGAGAAACAAGTTTAATGCAGTTCCAGCCCATGCTTTTTTTATGAGAAAGCCATGAATTTTGGTCACCTTCTGATAGAGCAAAGATGCATTTATAACTCGAGCGACATATTGAAAGAAGATAATGAATTTCAAATTGTCCTTTGAAAATGAGGTTTGTCCATCTACATTGGAGGTGATTAGCACAACTGCCAACTGCACATAAATCATAAATATATTACACAATGAACATTCTATTAAATGGATACCTTCAAATTTATATTCAATAATGCCCTTTGATTGATTATTTAAGATAGTAATATTATCAAAGTAAACATAATGATAATATTACAGGAAGTCCAAGATCTGCCGAAAGATATTAAAAGGAATATAAGAACAGAAAACAGATATACCTGTGGAAGGGGAAGTGCTGCGAACACATCAATGATGAAGTTGGATGTTAGGTAACGTTTTGCGACATACTGAGGTTCATCTTTTAAGATTCTTTTTCCAAGTATATGATCATAATGAGAAAAATACGCCGTCCGAAACTTGATAATGATGTTAAATACATATAACATGTCAGCAAAATAACGAAGGACGCATACAACAGTTGCCAAATTTCGGTCAATGTCAAGGAACTTTCGGGTGCCATCAACTGTAGGGATGTATAAGAACAACGGATCCAAAGACAGTGCTATCGCGGAACATAACAAGAACGTTTTGTTCCATTGTAAAATAAATCTACCCTCGGGATCAAAAAGCTTCATCGAATTGCTTCGTCGTAATGCACACTTGGCCTAATCACAATTGGTGGAAATTTCAACTTGAAGTTATAAAGTACAAATCTAATACAAAAGACAATGGATGAAACATAGTCAAATGGTGAAAGGAACCAATGTACATGAGTGTATGCAGAGATATTTAATCCAAACTCATATGCTTAAACCAAACTGGCTTAACCTTAAATTATATCAATAATTACTAGCTACAGTGGTGGATCTAGAGGGGGTTCCGGGGGTTCCCAGAAAGCCCCTCGATTTGGAAAAAAAATGAAAATTTTAGTGGAAAAAGTTAAAAAATTAGTGAAAATCTACGAAATGAACCCCCTTGAAGTTATTCCTGGATTTCGCCACTTACTAGCTAGACAATGATGTTCCACAGATCTGTCCTAACACTTTTGCTTCTAAAACTGTAGATATTTAACAAAAACCAAGTGACACACAAAGTTATGGATTCCAATTGTAGGACTCATTGGTGTAAAGAGGTTGATTCTCCCAAAACTTGCACAAGTTTTTAGCAACTACTTGTTGGATATGTGCATGTATATATGTCTTGATGATAAAAGAATATGATGTTTATTTAGCCCATAACAAGATTGTGAATAATGTACTGCATTCTATTCATTTTTAAGCATAATTCAACTATTTTAACCAATTTTACTATAGCTGTTTACCTTTTTATTATTTTTTTATTTTTTACTATTATGCAGTTCCTTTATACTTTTATTTTTAATTTTGAAAGATTAATTTTCTTTGATCCCGTGGGACATGAACCAAGACCTCCCAACCTAGGTTTTTTTTAAAGGCTTTGTTTTTGTCAATGGGCCACCAACCTATTGGTTTTTGTTACCAATTATTTACTACTGTTTTCGATCTTTAAACGATTACCTTTACATATTTCCTATTCTTACATTTTAGTATATCTAAATAAAATTGGTAAAATATAAGATTGCCACAACGGCAAAACCCTAAATCATCAAATTCATATGGTAAAGGGTTAAGTATTCCTTTTGTGTATTTGGCTGCACTACAACGTTGATAAGTTTAATGCATTATATTATCAACTAAACTAATTCAAGATTGTTTAGTATTTCCCAATTCAATAATCAAACGATTATTGAATATGGTTGATGTTATTTAGAAACCCTAAAACCCTAGACACCTCTGTGTACGATTTGTTGAGGCCATGGAGGCCAAATATGGGAAAAAAGACGGGTCGTTGGGGTTTTAATGGGCGGTCTTTTTTCCAATTTTTGGCCAATGATTATTAATCATTGCCAATGATTGGTCAATGATTACCAATAATTGGCTAACCTATAGGGGTCGTTGCAACAGCCGTCGTTTTTCCAACTTTAGGCCTTCCACGGGCCATTGGAGCCTCAATGGGCCGTCGATTTTCTTTGTTTGGCCCTCCACGGCCCATTGAGGCCTCAATGGGCCGTGGAGGGGGTGTCTAGATAAAAAAAACCCTAGTGTTTGAATATCCGATGCCTAAAATATTTACAATTTTAAAAAATAAAACATGATAAACTAGATTATACCCCGGGAACGTCCTGAGGTTCAAAAATCTAATATGACATCAATTTTACATATGAAATAGAATGATGCGCTTTATAGTTACATGCAAGAAAGATTCGAGTAGCACCTAACCTAAAACAATTAACAATGTATCTCCAATGTTAACGCCTAACCTTAAACAATGTCTAACTCCAATATTAATACCTAACCTAGAACAATGTACAACTCTAATACTAACACATGTTGAAAATAGAATTCATATTTACTGATTTGAATATAATTAGTGACTTGCCTATACATCTGCGACACGCATCATAAAACCAACAATAGCTTTCTGGAACAATTTTTATTGTTGCAACAACAACACAAGACATAGGCTGAAAAAAAATATAAAACCTATGTTACTTAAGAAAAAAAGGTGTAATAAGGCAAACAAATATTAATGATAATTAAAAAACTATTAAAACCCTATCAATCTCGGTAAGCTCGTCCAAACGTTTCTTTTCAAAACCAACAACGAATTCCTGAAGCAATGGGTAAACCGAGTGGTCGGAAAGTAGTGTTTGAGAAGTAGAAACACCTTCTTATCCTTGCTTCAATATAAGACTAAAAAATGGATCAAATTAATAAAACAAATAAAAAAAATTCAAATATAAATATAAATCCATAAATAATTGACAGTGTACCTCATTCTTAACTCTTTAACCTCATTTATTTCTACATTCAGAAACACTCGAGTTTCAAAGTTGTCACTTTCAACTATAAATTGATCTAAATATAACAACTTCATAATTATATATATTGAACTCCAATCAACTGACTGACTATTAATAACAACAACAGTATAATAAGAGGAGTATAAAAGAAATTACCTTTCGACTGCTTAACCTTGCCATGCTGTATAACAACCATTATATGGTCATTAGCAGTGTTTTGAGAAATGAATTTGTTAAACTGTTATGCATAACCATTCCACATAGTACATCGCAAAATTGTACCACTACATAAAATCAATATACAAAATAGGTAAATATATATAGAAAAATATAAAAACTCAATAATGATTTGGTTGATTTATTAGATCACAAAATGACGTAGACAAAAAAATGAAAGTAACAACAATACTTTACAAACAAAAATCAGAGAAACGCTTACTCCAAGTCTTGAATATCAAAATTCATCCTTTTAGTTTCTTTGAAGGTCGTCCAAATACGTACAGACCTCCAAACCAAATGACACTACCAGCAACATCTATAAAATAACATATAATTCAAAATATGAAACCCACAATCAAAATATACTACATATTGAAGGTAAAGTAAGAAACAAACCAACAGATAAAAGTTCCTTCGCTTCGCCTTTAAGAATATCTTTAAAAGGCATGAAATTAAATCCATACTTGTAACACCCCAACCGATGGCGGAAACATCGAGGTGTCACGTAGTGACGATTGTTCAATAGCTCATGGACTAAAAGTGTAAATATTGATACATTGATTAAATAATTTATTACATTGAAATGTAGTACAACAATTCTAACTGCCAACTAAATTTAAATACAATGAATCAAAAACTAAATATAAATCCGAAAGCTTTAAGAATGCATCTCAAAACAACCTGAAACATGTACAAAATATTTTGGTCAATACAAAAATTGTATTGGTGAGCATACCCTGTTTGTATACATATAGTAGAAAAGTGTTTCGCAATTCATGTGTTGTATACTGTTTGCAATTATGTAATAAGTAATATCCGTTCAAAATCAACCCTATGAATGTATCAAGAATCAAGAATCAAAACATGTTTAAGTAATATGAATCACAAGACAATGACCAAGGTCTCTCAACAGAGTCACAAGGGGTATACACCATAGTACTATTCATTGAAATGCCAGGCCCTCAAAGGTTAATGATTTTGACAAGTCATAGACACACAAATTAACATAAAGCAAACACACATGAGAATTGCATTTAGCAAAAGAAATAGAAACTCGATAGTAAGTACATGAGTCACCCCAAAATAGTAAAACAGTAAAAAGGGGAAAAGATATACTCACAGTTTGCGAAAGCGATCAAAATCCACTTAAGCGGTTGTGAGCTAAGTAGTGAGAATTCCGAGGAATTCAACCTATAACGTATATGAATACTAGTAAGGTAAAGTCTACAAAGTCTAAGGTATCTAGGGTCTAAGGCATTAGGGTTTGCTAAGTCGATTTGGGGAATTAGAGTTTTTATGATAAATCGATTTAATGTAAAAGTTGTATGTCAGAAATAATATATCAAAGTTTGTAAATGTGGTTTACGTAATATAATTATTACCTTTGATTATTTAGATAAAGATATGCTTGAATATTTAAGACAAAATAATTTAGTTAGTTATTTTAACCAAATTAAAATAAACACAATAATCACAAATAATTAAATAAATAATTTTGAGTTATACAATGATCCAACAAAAGATAATAGAGACATTAAACCATATGAGTATTTCTATTTTATAAGAAAAATATTTATAAAACGGATGTTTAAATTGTATAAATAAATAAATAATTAATTATGTCTAATTAAACATAAATAAGACTAATAATTCAATACATGATCCAAAATTTCTATTTTTATAGAAAATGGATACTTTCAGGTGTAAATTAATTGAAATAATTTTCCCATAATTTTTATAAAGTTATTTCTATTTAAAACTGATTTAATGAAATTAAATCATGCTTAAGTGATTAAAAATAAGAAAATCGACAAAAATGAATGTTTTCTGAACCAATTATTTTTATTTTAGTTCATGATGAGTAGAAATAATTTATGACAAATTTTGAGATAAAAACCATTAAAAATGAATTTTTAATCAATTAAATATGATTAAAACAAATTAAATAATAAAAATTACGAAAATAAGATATTTTCCAGAAATAAAAATTATGACAATTTTCTAGAAGGTGTCAAGAAGCTACTCCTAAATTTTTATAATTTTTGGAGCAAAAATGAATTTATTATGAATATTCTAAATTTATATGTATTAAAATGATTATTATATGATTAAAATAAAAATAAAAATAAAGCTGAGAAAAGGTGGGGGACGCCTGGGTTCGAACCCGGGTCTGCCCACACCAACACCTCAACCTTAACCACTACACCACTAACCATATTAGTGACTTTAATCAGAAAGATAAATATAAATGTATTAGTTTCCCACTCATCTTCTTCCCCAAATAACCAATCCAAGAACCCTAACCTTAATCTAGATCTAATAACCCGATTCTGAACATGATAATGCTCTGTAATAGAGGGCTTTTGACCTATGATGATCGACTAACATAAAACAAGCAAGATGGTATACTTACAACACGTTTTTAGACTCAAAATCGAAGCTTCTAAGCTCGCAAGAAAACGCAAATTGGAGGAGGTTTCTGGACGATTTGATTCAGATTTTTTGTGGGTTTAAGATGGTAATGAATGCAGAAAAAGATTGGAAGGGTCGATTTATAGTGATAATCAAGAAATAAAAACGTTTGATCTCGAATTTTTTTAAGATGTTCGACGGTTACAACATATGGTCATTTAGAACGCGTTTAATAACACATTGATGGCTGGAAACTTGTTAGTAATGATGGGGTATCGAATGGAAACCGAAGGACAGCACTTGAACGCGTTAATGAGCCGTTTTAAGGCCACCGGAGCTTCGCCGGAGCTATTTCCGGTCCGGCAACATACTGTTCAGAATCTGGAAACCCGTTTTTTTTGGATTTGAATTATTATATTTTGCATAATGACACTTTAAGCCCCTTGAAGTTTGTAAGTTTGCTATATTTTATAAAAACTTATAAATCCCTTCTAGCTTAATGAATTTGAAACATATATATTATAAATTCTTACTTGTATATCAATGAAACATAGTTGTATAAATATATATATATATGCGGAATATTTAATTTAGCACAAAACTTACTACATATATTTTTTTTATAAACAAAAAAAAAAATATGAGGACTAGATATATGAATGTTAAAATAATAGAGGGACAAAAGTTGACAACTTGCCGAAAGATGAGGGTGACAGTTGTCACAATACTCAACACCTTGCCAACCAACACTACGGCTAACAGTGGTACACCGATAAAAGTTGATCTTATATAGAATAACGACATCATCCTCTTCAAGTTGATGGTAAAAAAACGTGGATCAAATGACTCTTTATGAACGCCTGAATCTTATCACCCTTAAAATAAACATAAAGAAAATATAAAAATCAATGACAGCAACTTAAATAACATAAAGTAAACGAAAAACATGACATAAAGAATATTTATATTTATATCATCAATAAGAACATAAAATAACTTTAGAGAAAAATTACATTACCTGTTCATCAATCAATATCATTTCTATCTTAAAACTTTCTTTACACTAAAGATCAATGACAACAACTAAAGTAACATAAAGCAAATGAAAACATGACACAAATAATATTTATATTTATATCATCAATAACAATATAAAATAACCTTAGGTTAAAATTACATTACCTGCTTATCAATTGACGAGGTAGGCCCAATCCAGATGGATTAGCCCAATACCACATAAAGGCCTCACTACCTTTGGGCCGGCCCATTGGCAGACACAAACTGAGTGGGCCCAGGCAGTCATGTCCCGTTCAACTGATAAGGTTCAACCTCTTCTTCGAGAATTGGGGAAGGAAGGTTCGATTAAGGAGATAATGCCTATCTCCACCAAAAACCGGAGAGTCAGCTCCAGGAGATAGGCTCAAAGAGGCGGTTACGAGAAGAACGAGAAAGGTTATAAATACAGGTAAAAGGTAGACGAGAAGGTATTCACATATTCACTAACAGCTTCTGTTTACTTCCTTTCATACACCGATTCTTATTCTCACGCCGGAGGGTGGTCACAGGAAATCCCCCTTTCCTGTGGCGAGTCCTAACGGTGTTTTGTTTTGCAGACACCTGGATCCAGTTTGGTAGATCATTCATAGCCGGGACATCGTTCTTGACTACTATGAGAGGTAATTACTTCTTCATTGGCGCCATCCGTGGGACCCGAGGCAAGGAGTTAGTTACCGGCTTGACAACCCAAGGATCCAAGATGGCTTCGAACCAAAACGCCATAGTGAGCACCAATTTGGCAGAGAACAACCAGAATCAATTCCCTACAACAGAGCGGGTTGATGGAGCAGTCGCTAATGATTCAGAAGGAGAAGGAGATGAGGTGGCTCCAGGCTTCACTATTGGAGCATCAACTTCTCGGCCAAGCAGCACCCAGATACCGACGTCTGTCGGAAATCTTCAAGGGCCTTTCTCTTTCGTGAGAGGGCCGGCCCCGTCACACACTTACACTCGGCCGATTGTCAGTACCACTTTCTCAACCGCACGAGTACCTGCTCCTACACCGACTATGCCATGGTACACTGCAGCACAAACCTTACCCCTCTTCTCGGCCGCTATCTCGGGGGCTATGACTTCATCACCACAAGCAACCCTTATTCAACCAAGCATGCCACTCTATACCCCAGTCACACCCGGAAACCAGCCATTTATGCCTTATTATCCCATGTCTCCATACAAGTATATATGTGCACCGTCTGCTGGGGGTGCATACTCGTACCCTTACCCATATATGTACCCGCCTATGCAGCCACCCCTTCCGGGATGGAGCCCCCAAACCGGGATACCTTCAAGCGAAAGGTTGAACAACGTCCGTACACGTCTCACCTACGAGACTACCCCCGGGGGTCCGGGCGCGTCAGTTGGTCCTCCTCATGGGCGGCAGCAGAACCCGGCTGTGCTACAGGAGAACGAAGAACAAGGCGATGATGAAGACCTCACCCGGCCATATCGTCCTCCAACAATGGCAACTTATTCCAAGTTTTCGGAAAGGATAGCCGATGCTCCATTACCTCCAAACTTGAAGCTCCCGTCAACAGTGGGTAAGTATGACGGAACCGGGGACCCTGATGATCATTTGAGCATTTTCGAGTCTGTAGGGACATCTAAAGATTGGCCGATGCAGGCCTGGTGCCACATGTTTGTCCAGACCCTTGTTGGGGCAGCACGGGTCTGGTGGGATAGTTTACCGCCCAGGTCAATTTCTAATTGGAGGGAAATTCATAAAGGATTCACACAACAGTTCAGCCAGCAACGTAGACATACAAAGTACAGAGAGGAGGTAATGCATATCCGCCAGAGAGATAACGAGCCAATGGAGAATTTCATAATCCGTTTCAACAAGGAACGGCTACAAATCCCAGGCCTTACTGAAGAGCTGGCGTGCACCGCATTCACCATGGGGGTGAATGACGACGGATTGTTGAGGAAGCTGCACGGTCCTCACGGATACCCGCAAACTATGGACGAAATGATGACCATAGCCAAGGCATATGTCAAGCAGGAAAAATCGATCGCCATGAATCATGCGGTACGCAAGAAGCATGAAGCTATCAAGACAGGTGACAGCCAAGACTCTCGAAGCTCCAGAAACAGGGGGCGGTCCGGCCAACCCTACTAAAGGGACGACCGTCGGGATGAATGCCGGGACGACCGCCGGGATCATACACGAAGACCGGAGAAGTCCCGGGACTCCTACTCTAGCAGGGAGAAACAGCTTCCAAGCCCAAGTTAGATTATCCAGAGCTTATCAAGACACCGTCCCAGATATTAGAAACTGAAAACCTGAGGCTGAACACTCCTCGGCCGGTCAAAGACTCGCCGTCAAAAGATAAGTCCAAATTCTGTGATTATCACAAGGGTAACGGTCACGATACAAATGATTGTTTTCAGCTCAAGAGACAAATAGAATACTTTGTCAGGACAGGGAAACTAGCACATCTGGTCAAGGATACGAAGCCGGGCCCCTCAGCTTGGGAAGATAAAGCAGCCGGAAAGAAGCCCAGAGAGATCAATGCCATACGGCCAGAAGGAAACAGTGGCACGAAAAGGCGTTTTGAGACAATCGAGCCGTGGATGGAAGCAACAATGACAGTGCCACCTTATTACAAGGCCTTGAGGATGGAAGCATTAGTAATATCAGCCGCTGTGGGTGATTACAACATGAAGAGAATCATGGTAGACATGGGTAGTTCGGAGGACATCATCTATGAACCATGCTTTAGAAGAATGACGAGTGAAGATCAGAAAATGTTGGCACCGGCACATGGCCCGGTAAAGGGGTTCACAGGGGAAAGTGTGGAGCCATTAGGACAGTTGACGTTTCCGGTGACCCTAGGCGATGGTTACAAGGAGCGTATTGTTCTAATCACCTTCTTAGTGATCCCAGCTACCTCCCAGTACAACATGATCATCGGCAGGTACACTTTGGGTCGGATTGATGCTTTGGTATCCACTGCCAGAGGATTTATCATGTTCCCCACTCCACACGGTGTTGCCACCGTTTCAGGGGAAAAAGTGTGTGCTGTGTCCGATAACAAGGCTTGCCGTCAGGCACCGGCAGGAATTCGGGGGCCAGAGAGATGGGTCCTGAGTACGAAACACCCGGATCAGACGGTCACAATTGGAAGCTCCCTTGCACCAACAAATCAGGAGAAGCTAAAGCGGCTGCTAAAACAGAACATGGACGTGTTCGCTTTCTCACCCTCTGATATGACTGGGATTTCTCGGTCAAAGGCGGAGCATAAACTTTCTACTTATCCAAATGTAAGGCCGATCATGCAAAAGAAAAGGAGTATGGCTCCGGACCGGAGAGCAGCTGTAGTGCAAGAGGTAAAGAAGCTCGAAGAGGCTGGAATCTTGAAAAAGACCAAATACCACACGTGGGTCGCCAATCCGGTCATGGTCCGGAAGCATGATGGGACCTGGAGAATGTGCGTGGATTACAACGATTTGAACAAAGCATGCCCTAAAGATGCTTATCCGCTCCCAGAAATAGATCTCAAAGTCGATTCCCTGGCTCCATTCCAATTCAAATGCTTTTTGGACGCATACAAGGGATACCATCAGATTCAGATGGCAAAAGAGGATGAGGACAAGACGGCTTTTCATACGGACACCGGCATATACTGTTACACCAAAATGCCGTTCGGTCTGAAGAATGCCGGAGCGACATATCAAAGATTGATGGATCAGGCATTTGAGCACCAGATTGGCAGGAATCTAGAGGTATATGTGGACGATCTGGTAATAAAGAGTAGAGCGGAAGATATGATGCTGAAGGACATAGAAGAAACGTTCGATACTCTCAGAAAGTACAACATTAAGCTGAACCCGGGAAAGTGCTCCTTCGGAGTTGAAGAAGGAAAGTTCCTGGGAGTAATAGTGTCGAAGGTTGGATTCAAGGTTAACCCAGAAAAGGTGGCAGCCATCCGGAATATGCCTGCTCCCAAAATGCTAAAAGACGCTCAAACACTTAACGGGAGGTTGGCTGCCATCAGCAGATTCCTTGCCAGGCACGCCGAACGTTCATTGCCATTCATCTCCACGCTCAAAGATTGCCTAAACAAGAATAAGTTCAGATGGACTGAAGAAGCAGACAAGGCATTTGAACAGATGAAGACATTTGTTGGTAACCTACCCATGCTTACGGCACCACGTCCGGGAGAAGTATTAAGAATGTACTTGGCAGCCGGCCACCACGCCATTAGTTCCGTTCTTCTAGTTGAAAGAAACAAATGCCAGACCCCGATTTATTATATCAGCCGGACGTTCTCCGACGCAGAAGCTAGGTATCCTACCTTGGAAAAATTGGTGCTAGCATTGGTTCACACGACCCGGAGGTTGCGCCGATATTTCCAGGCGCATGAAGTGGAAGTCTTGACAAATTTCCAACTGGGGCCGATCTTGAACAGGCCAGAAGTGTCCGGGAGACTCGCCAAATGGGCAATTGAAATAGGGGCACTTGATATAACCTTCAAAAAGAGAACGGCGGTAAAGGGACAGGTCCTGGCTGATTTTATGACCGAGATCCCGGAAGGTGAAGAGATCCAGGAATCCACCCCAAGGGTTGAAGATATGTTGGAAGATGATCCCACCCCATGGCAGTTGTATACCGACGGCTCTTCAAACAGCAAGGGGGTCGGGGCGGGATTAATGTTGGTCAGTCCGGAGGGGGTGAGATTCCTCTACGCCCTGCGGTTTGATTTTGAATGTTCCAATAACCAATCCGAGTACGAAGCCTTGCTAGCAGGATTAAGAATGGCCTTGGCTATGGGTGCCACTCAGGTAGACGCCCATGTGGACTCACTACTGGTCAACAATCAGGTCAACGAGTCATATGAGGCAAAGGATGAATCCATGGCCAAGTACCTTGAGAAGACAAAAGAGCTCATGACAAGATTCAAAAAGGTCACATTGCATCATGTGAGAAGGCACAAGAATGATATAGCGGATGCACTCAGCAAGCTAGCGTCATCAGGCACGGATAAAGACGTCCGTATTGAAACTTTGAAGCACCCGTCCACACGAACACCTGAAGTTCATTTTGTTCACACAGTCGAAGTCTCCTGGATGACCCCCATACAAAGATACCTCATAGATGGAAGCTTGCCGGAAGACAAGGCCGAGGCAATGAAGATCCGGACCAAGTCCCTACAGTATGAAATCCAAGCCGGAGTTCTGTATAGGAAATCGTACTTAGGACCAGCGCTGAGGTGCGTGTCCCCTTCGGAGGCACAATACTTGATAAAGGACATCCATGCAGGCATGTGTGGCATACATGCGGGACCCCGGGCTGTAGTGGCAAAAATAACCAATGCAGGATACTACTGGCCCGGGATGCATAACATGGCTGTGGAAGAACTCAAGAAATGTGTCAACTGCCAGAAATATGCTCCGGTAGCGTGTCGACCCAAAAACAACCTGATTTCGGTAACAGCAGCATGGCCATTCCAGAAGTGGGGCATTGACCTGGTTGGGCCATTCCCCTTAGCCCCGGGAAAGCTCAAATACCTGGTAGTGGCCATTGACTACTTCACAAAGTGGATCGAAGCAAAGCCGTTGGCTAAGATAGAGGCCTGCAACATCAAGAAGTTCCTGTGGGAACATGTGGTTTGCCGTTTTGGAGTTCCCCTGTACCTAGTCAGTGACAATGGGACGCAGTTCGTTGATAAGCATATACAGGAGTGGTGCAAGAGCATGAACATACAGCAGATATTCACGTCCGTGGCCCATCCTTAGGGCAACGGCCAGGTTGAAAGGGCCAACAGAAGCATACTAGATGGAATCAAGAGAAGGTTGGATCAAGAAGGGAAGTCATGGGTTGACCAACTCCCACACGTCCTTTGGGCACACCGGACAATGCCCAAGACCAGTAATGGGGAAACCCCCTTTTGCCTGACGTACGGATCAGAGGCAATGATCCCGGTCGAAATAGTGCGGCCATCTAACCGCCATGCCGATCAGGAGACCAACAATGATCAGCTGCTAAGGCACAACCTCGAGTTGTTGGAGGCTCGGCGTGATGAAGCTCACATTAAAGAAGCCCGGTACAAGAAACTGTTGGAAAAATACTACAACAAAAGGGTAAGAAGCTGCTCGTTCAAAAAGGGCGACTTGGTCATGAGAGACAATGAAGCTAGCAGACAACAACCCCAGGGAAAATTAAGCCCAAACTGGGAAGGACCCTATGAGATTGCTGAAGACCTGGGAAAAGGGGCATACCGTTTGAAGCAACTGGACGACACTCCAGTTCCCAGAAGTTGGAACGCCGCCCAGCTCAGGAAATGCTATATGTAATAATGGACGCTAAAACGTCCTAGCCTATAGGCTGATGTAAGCTAGCCCGGACGGTAACCATGATACTCCGGGTCAGCAAGTTCTTTTATTTTTAAGATACAATTAATAATAAGACGCCGATAATGGCATTAGTAATATTTATACATTGCATTATAAACAACCGCTTATACAAGCGAACTTACAAAAAAGGTAGGGGCAGGACAAAAATCCAAAGCCATCAAAATACAACTTCCTACCATCTATACATAGCGCTATATCACTAAGCCATGCTAGGCTATAAAAACTAATTAATGTAACCCTCCAACATGGCAAACACCTCTGCAGGGGTGTGTAGCAGTTCACCTTTAGGGTTGCAATCAGGAGGGAGCACCCAAAACTCCTCATACAGCTTCCTATCCTCCGATTGAGAATCATAGGACCACATCTCCGGGTCTTTACTGACCGTTCCGGGCCCAACAGGAACGGCCTCAGGAGACATGGGCATTTCATCTTCAGTAGAAGTAACCCATGGAGATGACGACCGCCCAAAACCACGCTTGTAGACTAATCCATAACGGTTAGAAGAAGCCATGGGTGCCGAGTCATCCACGACTGTTGCAGTCCCATCTGGTATCAGGGGGGAACTGTGTCTTCCTTTTCTCCATGCTTTGCAGCATCAGATGAACATGAAGGGACATCCCTGTGTCGACGGCGATAAACCAAACGACATTGCCTTGGGGGACGAACATCGCCTGACTTTTGAAATGATGAGTCCATCTGAGGCACAGCTTCATCAAGTTGTCGGGACAGGCGTTGCATTTCCCTTAGCCCCTCAAGAGCATCAAGCTCTCTCAAATAATGCTTCAAGGAAACGAACTTACGTGGCATGGTAAGACGAACGGATAAAATGTGTACGGTTACATGATAGGAAATCCCACTTATAAAGGGAGTAAATATGACGGTTAAGTTGCCATTGGGAGTTTAAACACTCGGTAATTATGACACTGACAGAAGCCTCCTGACACGTAGATGTGACGGTTAAGTTGCAGTGCTGACGTCAGCAGAATGATGGCAAATATTAAATTCGAAAAGACGTTTCTTTGTAGCATGCTAAATGAGCCTGGGCATACATTATTATAATCATAAATTCATTCCACGTCACATTAAAACAAGGAAGTTTACAAGCAGAAATCCAGACATGTCAGTAAACAAAAGACAATAAAGATAAACAATCATTCGCTATCAGAGGAACTTGAAGAGGAGCTGGCAATCACAGGTTCAAGAAGGGCCCGGACGTTCGACATACCCTCGTCACCAGCCTGGGCCTGTAGCTGTGCAAGTTCGTTGAGGGAATCACTGCTCAGTGCTTCCAGGGCCTTGGATGTCCGTTGTTCAACCTCTTTTTCATGATCAGTGGCCTCCGGGAGTTGGCGTCCTAGGATCCAATGACGGTGACCATGTCTCAGACCGTCCTGATATCCGGACTCCACAGCAGTCCGATAAAAGTCATTGAGTCTCTGTTGGTACTGAGTGCCTCCCCGTATATGGCTCCATGAAGCTTGGAATCCCTTTGATATTAACCAATCCCGGTCTGCCTCTAGGACATTCACCCGGGCTTGAGTAGTTGCCAACTGCTTAGAGAGGCTTGTGGCATTGTTGTTAGCAGCCTTAGCGTCCGATTTGGAGGCATTCAGCTGCTCTAACATAGAGTCTCTCTCCTCTTCAGCCCTCCGGGCACGAGATTCATAACCTTCAATTTCAGCGGCTAACTGCTGATACCTTTCCTGGTCACCCTTGGCTTTAGAAGCATTCTCCTTCTCTACTTGCAACTCTTTTTCGAGGAGCCTCACCCGATCCTCCAAATTCAGCACCCTTCGGGCTTGCTGATCCCGGGAACGTAAGATTTCAAGCTTCTCATCATTGTGAGTATTTATCAGACGAGTCTTGTCCCGTTCGTATGTGTCTCGGACGGATGACATCTCAACAAGTTCCTTCCGACAATCACCTAAAGACTGTAACAATGCCTCGGCCTCTACCGACAGTTTGCTATGAGACACGTGCATATCAAACAAATCCCCCACATCCGAACGCCAGCGATGCAGCACTTCATACAGAGAAGCAAGAGAGCTCACACTGGACCCAAGAGCATTCTCGGCAAGCTGGGCGTTGTCCAGTCCTTGGAGATAATACCGTTCGGCGGGCGGAAAGGCATGATCAGCCCAATGCCTAACAACGTCTGGCCCAATCAGTCGGGAGGACTGAGCAATTTTCCATTTTGGGGCGTACTTAGTGTCCGGCAAAGACGGGTTCCAATTGATACCCGGGACATAGACATGAGAAAGCATTCCCTCAGATTCCACGGGCTCCACATTGAAAGGCATTTTCCCAGACCTAACGCCACCAGGAAACGCAACAGGATGATGTTGCACATCGTGTAGCAACTCAGTGAAGCTAACATGTGGCATATCTCTAATGGCAACGCCACTAGAACTCCCGAGATAAAACCCTGGCTTCACAGATGAAGGCATGGAAGTACTGACCGGAGCAGACACATTGCTTAAAGAAGCAGCGGCTGATGATGAAGTAGTTGCAGTCGCCGGAGAAAATGTAACACCAACTGATATGGTGTTCATAGGTTCTTCCACAACCTCCAGACGTGGAGCCAAGGGAGTAGTGGTTGCAGCAGCAGTCGAACAGATAGTAGATACCGGAAGAGCAGCGGATGATGACACAACAGGGTTGTCCACACCCTGCTCTGGCCTAGCTGTAGTAATGGGGCTTTGAACCACGCCCTGTTGGGAAGAAGTACTTTCACCCAGAAGGCAAGTACCTAGAAACAAGAGAACAGCAGCTATAAGTACAGGGAAAAAAAAAAAGGAAACCAAACATAAGACATGACAAAGGATCCTTACCGAGTCTTTCCTCCTTGCTGGCTAGCAGCTCACGACGTTTTGCAAGAAACGATGACACATCGGGAGAACCGGTTTTCCTTTTCCGGGATTTCTTTTTTTTCTCACCAGTAGTGCCAATGGGGTCGGCAACATTGAGGGGATCCGGATTTAGAGGTGGTGAAACCGGTGCCTCTGTGCTTACCGGAACAGAGGTGCCCGGTTGATCAGGAAGATTTTGAACCGGCGGAACAGGGACCACAAAATTTTTCGTCGTCTGGCTAAGAACGTCCGCCTCATCTTCACCCAATAGACGGTCATGCTCCTCGATATTGGGAATTGCCTTCGGATCTATGGCGTCGAAGTAGTGCCACTCATCTGGGTACAAAAACAAATGTTTTAGCTACACATACTTCACAGAGTAAAAGCGATGCAAGAGGATATACCTTGATCTCGTCGACGATACTCCGGGTATATGGTATCATCAACCCAAATGCGGCTCATACCAACGGCCACAAGGGCTCGCTCAGGTATGTGAGTGCACGGGGTGGGATGGTTTACCAATGCCAGATACAGAGGAAGTTTTTCAAACACGGCAGGAGCAGGGCACTCATCAGCAAACCTTGTCTTGCCCTTAGGAGTCTGCACCGGAGCAATGACCGGTAGCACACCCTCATCTATAAAAAAGAATTTCCGTTTCCAGTTCTTATCTTGTACGTTGGGAGGAAAGTTCTCAATACAAGAGGGAGCCCCCGGGCGACGATCAAAAGTGAAATATTCCCCTTATACACAAGCACGTATAACACTCGGAAGACCTCAAGCTGGGGGGACATACCCAGTCCCCGGGCACAAAATTCAAAATGTTTCACTTTGATTAACCCTAAGGGATGCAGTTGAGAAATGTTCACTTTGTAATAGGACAACAATTCGACCATGAATTGGGTAACTGGTAGCCGGCAATGACAAAACTTGAAGAACTCCGCATACAATGTGATCTTCCCAGGCTTCAGAGGAAAAGCAACATCGGTAGGTCCTGGACAAACAGGATTCCATTCCGGCAATATACGCCACTCCGTAAGAAAAGATTGTAGTGTCGTTACCGACCAACTAGTATGAATCTGGGCAACACTCATGGTGGTTCGTGATGTGCTAGTTTTGGGAGCCATGTTAATTGAGAATTCGTTGATTGGGATAAAATATCACCATCCCCATGGCCACTAGCTAATTTATAGGCGGATGCGTCACACGTTTTTAAATTTTGAAAACAAACCGCCAACACGTCAAAACCCTTGAGTTGCTCAGACTGTTAAAACGGCTGAGGTGACAACTCAGGGTGACGTCACATCACGTGCTTTACCCATGTGGCACTACCCTCGATAAAGATTTTATTTTTGCATTAACAGCATGGTCTAAATGTCACATAACTTTTTCATTTTCAAAAAGCCTAGTAATAACCAAGTCTGCTTATCACTAGACTTGGGGGGACATGACGAGGTAGGCCCAATCCAGATGGATTAGCCCAATACCACATAAAGGCCTCACTACCTTTGGGCCGGCCCATTGGCAGACACAAACTGGGTGGGCCCAGGCAGTCATGTCCCGGTCAACTGATAAGGTTCAACCTCTTCTCCGAGAATTGGGGAAGGAAGGTTCGATTAAGGAGATAATGCCTATCTCCACCAAAAACCGGAGAGTCAGCTCCGGGAGATAGGCTCAAAGAGGCGGTTACGAGAAGAACGAGAAAGGTTATAAATACAGGTAAAAGGTAGACGAGAAGGTATTCACATATTCACTAACAGCTTCTGTTTACTTCCTTTCATACACCGATTCTTATTCTCACGCCGGAGGGTGGTCACAAGAAACCCCCCTTTCCTGTGGCGAGTCCTAACGGTGTTTTGTTTTGCAGACACCTAGATCCAGTTTGGTAGATCATTCATAGCCGGGACATCGTTCTTGACTACTCTGAGAGGTAATTACTTCTTCATCAATCAATATCATTTCCATCTTAAAACTTCCTTTCCACTTTTGTATGATACGAACCTTTAGAAACCAGATATCTTTGGATGGGTTCAGATCACAAACAAAACTATAAATTTTGTTATCAACGTCCATTGAGATGATTTAAACAAAGAATTTGAAAGGTGAACTTATGAATTAATTTCTGAAAGAAAATGGTTATGTATAAGGAAAGCATATGGGGTAATGATTATATACCTGCAAAAATCACACTTCCCTATGTTAATTCAAAATTTTCCTCTTAAAACTTCAAAGTTAAGGGCTGAATAAGTACTAAACAGGTGTTCATAACAACCGCTTATAGCAAACAAATGCATAATAGGGGTCAATTATTGGTCTCAACAGCTGTTCGTAAATCGGGGCTAGCAAACAGATGCTTTTAACCTCAATAGTGGTAAATTGAAGTGGCCCACATATTTTTCTGAATATTTTAAGGTGATTAATGACATCACTTTTCACATCACACGCGCATTGTTAGCCTGTCTGTCCGCTTGACAACTCAGTTTTCTTATGTCACTCATGACTCTCCTATTATAGTATGTATAGATTGCTTTCAATTATTATAATAGAAGTGTTAGAAGTGTAAAATTGGCATTGAATAAAAAAGTTATTATTGAAAAGAAATATTTAGAAAAAAAGAAATAGGAAAGGGAATTCTATTAATTCAAATTTCAAACATAGCATTCACATTAGATATATATTAATACTAGATTATATAATGAAAGTTTTTTGAGATAGACAAATCTAATATGAAGTATTAAAATATGTGTCATGATGTAACATAGATATTAAAACTTGATATGAATCATTTTAGCATGATAAAACTTAAAAAAAAAATATATAAACTTCATAGTCCTAGAAAAATAAATTAAAAAACATTCAACCTATTTAAAGTTAAACATAAGGATAGAAACCTAGTTAAAAGAATTAATAAACTTAAGTTTCAATTCCATTGAAGCCTCAACTTGTGCATATAGATCTTTAAGTTTTGCCAAAATTTCTAAATCCTTATTCCCGACATCTGAATTGTACAACGACGACAAATCACGAACAACAGTCGAAGGCATTGACTTCAAAATCCATTGCACATCATCTCGCTCAAAAGTGCCTATGCAAACCATCAAAACAAATCTTCAAATCTCTTAGAATCTTCAAATCCTAATAGTATTTTGCTGTAATTTGTTTAAGAACAATTTTGTTCATTTCATCTTCTTGGTTCTTGGTTGGTGATGCCATTGATGCCTTCATATATTACTCATTGGCTTGCCAATGAGGTAGTGGACAGTGGTCGAGTGGTTGGGGAAAGACTTGGTGTTCCTTGTGATCCAGGTTCGATTCTCACTCTTCAAATTATTTTCTTTGGCGTCGGGTAATGATGGGGCTGTACCGGCGATCACTTAGTTCGATCAATATTGAACTGAACGGGTTTTACCTCAGCACATTGTCGTGACTGCCAGCAAGTGTTCATGGGCTTTGGCCTTAGGTGTGGGTTTTCCCCGGATAGGTTGATAAATGTATCCCGATGCGATGAATTTTGACAGTAGCCCATTTGGAGTATTTGTTGGCCATTCATAAAAAGAGCCCCCTGCCTTAAAATCCACGTTTGCACCATGTAGATAGTGAGGGTTTTAAAGTCCCTCCTTAACTAAGGTGTTATAGAATAAAGTCTTTTTTTTTTAAAGGTTATAGAATAAAGTCTTTTAATTATTTCCTCATAATTTGGTTTATTTTTTTTCTTTTTCTATTTAAAAACAATAAGAATAAAAAAATATATAACGTAAATAAACCCATTGTGCATCAACAAATAAACCATCGTCCATTCCTACACCATTATGTAGTTATTAGACCAACCTCCCCCGACCAACTCCTCCAACGTGCATCGAGCACCATTAGAGGTAATTATTATACCATTCTACTCGTTTCTTTGTTCCAAACAAAAGCCTTGTGGATTGTGGTCTCGAGTTAAATTGTTTGAATCAAACACGAACTTCACGAATTTATAAGGGTTTGTTTTTAGGGTTCTTGGGCGGGGGAAGAGGATGACTTGTTTCCCAACGGTTGACGCCCACCATGCCACTCGCGATCTCCATTGATGGCACCCTCTTTCACGGTGGTGAGGCGGCATTTGGCGCCCTTTCACGCTGATATGGCATGGGGCGCTACTCCACCCCCAAAGCCTTAAAAAACATTCAAATGACATAAATGCTTCTAAATGATAAACAGCAAACAAAATGTAGTAGCTGAATAAACTCCAACTTAATCATGTTCAGGGATTCAGTTTATATAAAATAAATATTCAATTGTGTTCTAGAGTAGTGAAATGTTGAATGAGTAGACCTTAATCATCTATTCTGTCTGGATCTGAATGTGTGGTCCATCATCTGAAACAGAAGATTAGAAATAAGCTTGACCTCAAAAGTAAAAGGTTAAGTTGCTTATAAAATCAAACTAAAACCGTCCATCATTCACGGTTAGATGCTAGAGTGCTAAAAAATAAATAATATAGAAATAGGAACGATAACAATCTAACGATAAAAGTGCAGGCAACTAAAAATTAACGCCTAAAGGAAATCTATCTCTTGATCCAAGCATAAAATTAAATCTATCTTGCGATGTGTTACATTTCGTGTAAATAAGGTTCAACTTTTTATAAGATTTATATCGAAATAGGAATAAAAAATAAGCAAGCTGCAACAGGTATTTGAATTTATTAAAATCATATATTACAAGTTAATATAAAGTATATTTATAGATAGAAAACATAAATTGACCACGAGCTTATAGCTCAAGTGGTTGGGGATATGATGGAAGATTTCTGGCCGCTTTGTCAGGAGTTCGATTCCTGATCCAACCGGTTTTACCGGCTCTTTACCGTCGTGCTCTCGGGCGGGTGAAGGGTCGGGTTTTCTCCAGAATAGGTGGCTTGGTGTGTGTTAGCTACCCGGTGGATTCTAGGGCGGGCACCTAAGACGTGTCTTCACCTAGAAGCGTATGGGTGCTTTCACGATTGTTAGGTGCCCGGATAGCTGACACGTCAGTTTGTTGGCCGTTCAAAAAAAAAAAAAAGATAGAAAACATAAATTAAAAAAAAAAATGAACACATTAGTGTGCACTTAATATAATTCCAAGGTTCATATATACCCTCGAGGGTTGTACACAAAAATATCTCAACCCCTACACATAAGGTTTTGTTTCCAGTAGGATGAGTTTGCTATTCAAATTGGAGTTGTGGCGCAATTTGTTACCCGTTTAACCGTTATCCTGTTGTAAATGTGTCATTTTGTTGTGGATCGAGTAAAGTTTTTGTTGTGGAATACAGTTTATTTTTTTCAAAAAATAAATAAATAATAAAATAAAGTATCTTGACATGAATAATGATGACTGTCCAATGTAATGAAAAATCAAGTAAGTTCGATGTTTAGACAAAATGCCCATAGTGTTCATCCAACCCATGCAAACTCCTGTACATATATATGCTTTTGGGATTAATAGAACTAGGCTAAGGCACCATAACCATCAACCAGAATAAGTAGTTAACTTTTAAATTCATCCTGCTTAGTTGTCTACCCAATCCGTACATGTAGTTTTAGGTTATAGCTCATCTTTTTTATAATAATTAGAATTAATTTTATTTGGTCCTTGTTGTTTAATAGTTTTAATACTTTTACCCCAATAATTTGAAAATGACTTAATAGTTTTTTTTTTTTTTTTAAAAAAAAACTTTTTACTTCTCATTAAAACAAAATACGAAAGTTACATCAACCTTCTCCGACGTCCGGTCACCTCCTCCCTTCTCCGGCGAGCTGATTTCAGGCGTCCGGTCACCTCCTCCCTTCTCCGGCGTCATAACCTTCTCCGGCGAGCTGATTTTAGGCACTCTCCCTTGTCGTCACCTCACCCCTTTCACCCTCTCAGGAGACACCACCCCCTCCCCCACCACCCTTATCCTCCCCCCTTTCCGTCACCATCTCCTCTCCTCTCCGACCCTCCGTTCGTGAATCCACTCTCACCTCTCTCCTAGTCCACCCTCCAACGGTCCTTTTTCAAATCTTACTCGCCCGTCAGCCCTACTCGCCTCCTCCCTGCCAAACCTACTCGCCCGTCAACCCGTCAGCCCTACTCGCCTCTCTAGCCACACCTACTCGCCCCACACCTACTCGCCCCTTCCAATCCTACTCGCCCCTCCCAATCCTACTCGCCTAACCCGCAACCTCTAATTTTTTGTTGAAATTTGCTTTGGAGTTTAGTATTAATGATCTATTAGGTGACCAGAGAATGTAGTTTTACGTGAAAGAAGGAGATGGGTATTAAAGATCTATTAGGCTTGGAGTTTGGACAGCTCAAAAGTTAGACTTGTTTCCTATCATAATAATAATAATAGTTATAATAATAATAATAATAATAATAATAATAATAATAATAATAATAATAACATAACATAACATAACATAATAATAATAATAATAATAATAATAATAATAGGGTAAGGAATTAGGTGGGGTTTCGTTTTGAGGGCGGGCAACTTGTGGTTGCTACCCTTAACGCCCTGTAAAGGGTTATTGCTCGCCGTTTCCTTTGCCCCCCAACTCATCTCGAGTTCGGCGGTTTACATTTCGCACATGGCCCCTGCCAGGAGGGCCCGGAACGCCAAGTCGCGTAGGTCTGTGCAGGGCTCTGTTAGTGGCCTGAGGGCCTGCCCCTTTAAACTTTTTCACGACTGTAAAGATGGTAAACCGGGGCATGGCGGATTTCTGCGCCTTCTTGGACACATCCAAAGCACCCACCTCAACACAGAAAACCGAAGGCTATCTCTGAAGGAGGCTATCTCGAAGGATCGGGACCTTTTTTTAGATGTCGGGGAAGTTCTCAGGGAAGGAGATAAGTGGTTATGTGGGAGGTGCATAGTGATGCATGCTCTCAGTAGAGGATGCAAGCATGACGATGAGGTTGTATCGTTCGCCGTGGTCTCCGAAGATGTCGAAGATTTCATTGTTGGGATACGGAAACCATGTCCAACGGTAGACGACGCAAACCCACGTCACCCAACCGGGATAGTTGGGGATGTTGCCCTCCTCGAGCGTGTCTTTTCCCTCCCTATTCAGACTGTTAAAAGCATCCCCCCTAGTTGTCGTCTGATGTTTACTCAAGCGTTAACAGGTGCTTTACGCAAAGTAGTGGCGTCGCCAAGCTCGGTTGACAATTGGGTCCAATTGCTATTGCTTCCACGGTTAACCCTGAGGGTGATCAGACCGTCCTCCAGGCAAGAGCGAAGATCAGGGAACAGGAAATCTCTGCAGTGTAGTAGCATCATGCAAGCGCTTGGAGAATGGAAAGATGGGTCTGGGTTTGCGGCCTTGGTTTCTTCTCTTTTGGATAGCACAGGGGAGGTCTCGGTATCTAGGGGAAAAGCCAAAATGGGAGAGGACAATGCAAGCGAACCTAACATAAAACAATGTCTTCGAAAAGTCAGGGATGGTCATTTCACGGCAGCGGTAAAGGTGTTGTGCTCTAGTGGAGTCGCCCCCTATGTGAATCGACCATGAAGGCCCTCATTGATAAACACCCAGTGGTGCCGCCTCCATCCTTTCCTTCTAACCCCATCGCCCAACCCGCTCTATCAGTAGATGAGGGTTGTGTGCTTAAATGTATCTGATCTTTCCCTAAAGGGACATCTTGTGGTAGGAACGGGATACGGGCCCAACACCTGTTGGATGCCATTGGGGGTGAAGGCTCAGTGACTTCCTCGGGGTTGCTCGCGGCCATCACTGAAGTTGTCAACCTATGGCTTAGGGGGGCCTGCCCTAAGACGCTGGCCGAGTTCATTGCATCGGCCCCCCTCACCCCCTTATTGAAGCCCGATAATGGAATTCGGCCTATTGCTGTGGGGGGTATTTGGCGAAGGCTAGTTTCTAAGGTGGCAATGAAGAAGGTTGGGAAAGACATTGCCCAGTACCTGGGGGACTTTCAATTTGGAGTAGGGGTACCAAATGGGGCAGAGGCGGTGCTTCACAGTGCCAACAGGTTCCTCAACTCTTTTCATGCTGATGGGTCTCTGGCTATGCTTACAGTAGACTTCTCCAATGCCTTCAACATGGTCGACCGTACAGTTTTTCCCCAAGAGGTTCACCAACGATGCCCGTCCATTTATCCGTGGGTCCAGTTCCTTTATGCCCAGCCAGCTAGGCTGTATGTGGGCAATGATTGTATTGGGGCTACCACCGGAGTGCAACAAGGAGATCCTTTGGGGCCCCTTCTCTTTGCCCTTGCCTTACATCCCCTTATCATGCGGATTCAGGAACACTGTAACCTACCGTTTCATGCCTGGTATTTGGATGATGGGACGATTATAGGCAACGCAGTGGAGGTTGCTAAGGCTTTAGACATTATCAATGTGCATGGGCCATCTCTGGGGCTTCATCTCAATATTAAGAAAACAGAGGTCTTTTGGCCGACGTGTGACGGGTTGAAAAGTCAGGAAGGGCTTTTCCCGACAGGGATTGGTAGACCTGAGAAAGGGGTTAAGCTCCTTGGTGGGGCTGTTAGCCGAGATCCTACCTTTATCGGGGAGTTGGCAGGGCGGCGGGCTACGAGCGCGATTGCCCTCATGAAACTACTGCCCCGCCTTAGAGATCCCCAGAGTGAACTCCTGCTGCTCAGGTCATGCATGGGAGTCGCTAAGTTACTTTTTGGGTTACGAACTTGCCAACCCCACTTCATGGTGGATGCGGTATCCCTTTTCGATGATGGTCTCCGCGAAACTATTGAAGATATAGTTGTGTGTGGCGGCCCCTTCTTCGGGGACCTCCAGTGGCGCTTGGCATCCTTGCCGATGCGTTTAGGTGGTTTGGGCCTCCTTTCAGCTCGAGATGTTGGGGTCTATGCCTTTTTGGCGTCCAAAGCTCAGTCTTGGGAACTTCAGGATCATATCCTCCGAAACAGTGGGGTCATTGGACTAGACCCAGACTATCAATAGGCGCTCGAACGCTTAAATGTCTATCTCCCGGACTTTGATATTGGCGGTTTTTCTAACAAGGACACCGCCCCCCAAAGCCACAGAAAACTTTGGCGAATGCTCTTTTTAGCAAAACTGCTCAGAGCCTGGGAGAAGTTTTTGAGTTGTCCACTCGCCAGAAGGCGGTGATTGAATGCCTAAAGGGCCCTCATGCTCAGGATTTTTTAACCGTTATCCCGATTGAGGGTTTGGGTCAATGCATGTCTGCAGTAGAGTACAGGGCTATACTCAAGTACCGATTGATGATCCCTATGTACCCGGAAGATGAAACATGCCCCATCTGCCGTAAAACTTGCATGGATAAATACGGGGAGCATGCAATTCATTGCAAGGAGCCCTGGTTTCAAATATCGGCATGACTGGGTGAGAGACGTTTTGTGGGATATCTTGAGAAGAGCTGGGATCTCTGCCAAAAAGGAGGCCCCTGTAAACTTCCTCACAGACCCCATGGAAGGGAGATCCACCCTGCGACCCGCAGATCTGCTTGTCTTTGGTTGGGAGAGGGGGAAACATGCCTGTGTGGACCTCACCGGGGTATCTCCGTTGGTTGGGTTAAGGGAAACAGGGTTCGTAGCTGGGCAAGCATCAAGAAAGGCGGAATCAAAGAAAGTAGATAAACACGCTAAAGCTTGTGCAGATAACCAACATGTCTTTATCCCTCTGGCCTTCGACACCTTTGGCTCCCTGGCGCCAGAAGCTATTCGTTTCTTGACCAGGGTCCAACGGGTCGTCCACAACAATGTTTCATCCCCAGGGGGCAAGGCTTTGTCTTTTGTAGACTAGGGTTTGCAATTCAAAAAGGGGTGGCGACGCAGCTTGTTGCCCGTCTACCTGCTATTATGATGTAACTTAATAGTTACTAAGGTTTTTATTTTATTGTCATTTTGCTCCTCGGCTGTAACTTAGTCCTAATTTCAGTTAGACGTAAGTGTATGGCTGTATGCATGTAATTTTACGTACAAGTATTTAATTATTTTCATTAATTCCTTAAATTTTCTTTTGTCTTATATTGATATTAAAAGATAATTTAATTATTTGTTAATGTATACATATATTATACATATATACTTCACTAACCATCACTGCTTGCCAGCACCCTTCTCTCTACTAACCGACCACCACCTGTCAACATGACCAACCCGCCACTAAATAATCAGTTAAATCATCATAACCATTTTCGCCGCCGTACTTAAAGACCATGGACCTAACAACCAATACCACTATCAGACCTAACAAACACCATTGTCGTTTGAAGATCTAATCGTCAAGGTTTTTTGTGCTTTCCTGTAAAATCTCTTCTAGGATTTTATCTCATTTGTAGGTAGTCCTTAGTTTCTAGTCTCGTCTATGGTTTCAAATATCATATGTAGATCTGGTGTCATCCTTAGTTTCTAATCTCGTTTATGGTTTCAAATATCATATGTAGATCTGGTGTTGGTTTAAAATCCGCCAATGGAGACATGTACATCAGGGTGTCGGCTCGTTTGTGGGTCTCGTATGGTTTCAAATCAATTTGACAATGGCAAAACAGTCAATTTCTACAACAAACGTGACGTGTGTCACCACCCTTTGCACAAAGAAATGGGGCGATGGTCCTCAGTAAGGGCGGTGGTGAAGGGTGGTAGAGAGAATGTAGAGAGAGAGAGGTGATGATAACATGTACCTCTTTGTGGTGGTAACAGATGATGCCAGGTGGCGGTGTAGGAGAGAGAGAGAGAGAGAGAGAGAGAGAGAGAGAGAGTTAATAAATATCTTTTTCTTATTTTTTGACATTAAAATAAATATTTACATACTTATTTGTAAATTAAATTACCAAAACACCCTTCTGATTACATGTAAAGTTACCGAAATAACCTTATTTTTAATTGAGTCAGAGTATGGGAACAAACTAACAATAAAAGGGAAACCTCATGGAGCATTTTAGAGATTTTCAAACTATTAGGGCAAAAGTATTAAAACTCTCGAACCACATAAAGCAAAATAAAAGTTAACTCTAATAATAAAGTACAAACTATTTTAACATCAATTAGAATAAAGGGGATATTGGTATCAACTCAGTTGTTTTTGGGCATTATACCATCTATATGAAAATAATACAATCTAAAACTAGGATTTTGCCCATAACACTCTGTTCCCAAGCTTTATTAAAGGATGGAAGAGAAAGGATTAGAAAGGAAGTGGGGAAAAAATGCGTTCCAGAGTTTTTTGTAGGGGGGAAAGGGAGGGAATGAGAAGGATAATAAAGAGGATTTTAGTGTGATTTTCAATATTTCCAATTTGGAAGGAATTGGAGAGAAAGGAAGAGGAGGGAGATCCTTTCTCTTCCATCATTTAATGATCGATAATACATTAATGATACGCAAAATTTACAATCACTATTTTTAACTAACAACATTTAAAAAATTGAACCCCACATGGACGTTGTCGCGTGTTAACTCGCAAAATTTAGAACAAAACGTAAAACAAAAAACTTACGAAAGATAAAAAGTAGACTAAGTTTGGAAGTAAAAAAAGGTTGGGGTTACATTGCAAAAGATGAAAAGCTTTGAGTTAGAAGTGAAAAGTCAAATTAGAGAGGTTATATTTGCAAAAGATGAAAAATCAAGTTTAGGGTAAGATTTGCAAAATATGAGAACTTTGAATGAGAAGTGAAAAATCAAGTTATTTTTGGCTCCGGATATTTGCACAAGAAGTGTTTTTTCAGACTGACACACTGAAAGTCAGTCTGTTCATTGAATGACCTCGTACCTCATATTCCCTACGGGCCGTAGAGCCCTCTACGGGCCGTCTAGGGTTTAAATGCACTCAACCAACTTACCTCTACAGCCCGTAGAGCTCTCAACAGGCCGTAGAAGGCTGTGCAAGCCTAATTTTTGTTATTGTGTAAATAACATACCTCTTATTTTTTTCTCAAAGCTAAAAAAAAATGTGCTAAATATTGGTTGAATAATGCTTTATCAGTTATCATCATCCACTTACATTTCTAACGTGTACTCATCCTAGAGTAGTTTAGGCCTAATATTTCAAAGAATACTGGATAGAAAACAAGCTATTGTCGTTGAAAAAAAAGCTATATAACTAACCTGAAGGTAAGGAGTGTGGTGGCATCACAGGCTGAGTTGGCACTTCTTCATAACCATAACCATTCCGCCTCAAGTTACGTAAAACATTGGACGAAAATCTAGAAACATAGATAGAGGCACCAAGGGAGAGGTTTGTGGTTTCATTGCCAGTAGCCGAGGCATCCTGCAATCTCTTATTTGCCTCCAATATTTTTCCATGCTTCCTTTTACGATGTCTCCGCCATGCTGCTTGTATGACGCTGACAGCCACCCATGCCCTGATAGAAAACCGGACATTTCTGATCAAAAATTTTTTCAAATAAAGTTTAGTCAGAATCGAAAGTCGGACCAATTGCAGACAAGTTTCCAAAAAAAAAAAACCCTAACTTTAGCCTAGATTTAATGAAAAAAATAAGAGCATTCACATCTCATCCTTAATTCTCATCTATCAAATTACACTAAAACTTACTATATTTTCTCTCACCTTTTTTAGTTAAATAATATTTTTTTCGTACTTTTATCATTATCTTTTATTTCTCATTTACTCACAACAACCAGTTTCAAAAACATTAAAAACTAAACAGGGGAACAGTTCCCCCAAATATAATGAACAATAATATTTTCTCTCCCTCTACTCATAGCCTCTCAAACTCACTTTTTAAAATATGGAGGGATACACACACAAATATTTGGTGGATGGGTAATGCTCTAACTCGTGAGAAATTTGAAGAAAATATCTAACTAAGCTTCTACAAAAACAAAATGAAAACAAAATAGTGGTCGTCAATTTCCGACCATTTTCACACAAAAAGCTTTACTGCTATTTAATTATGTTTATGCGTGTATAAAGTATGTATAATGTGTCTAGTTGTATACTTACGTACGTACATACATGCATGCATGCATACATACTTATAGAATAACAAATCTTGTTTTAACTAACTTTAGCCTTTGGTAAAATAAAAGTATTTCTCGTATAATTAAGGTGTCCAGGATATAGAAGAGAAAACAATGGCTAAAGGTTAAAAAATGAAAAAATAAAAACTGATCATTGGTAAGTAGTTGGAAATTTCTGACCTTTTTTTTTTTGACAAAACACAACTTCTAGTCGGGATATTGTCGGAAATTTCTTACTATACAAAAAGCTTTTATATATCGTTATTTAATTATATGCATATGTAAATGTATTTGTTTAATTGTAAAATAACATGCAATTGAAGCGTGACCCGCACTGAAGTGATAGGGTCTTTAGAGCTGAGGTGCCAGCGGCCAGCCTATGGCGCACACATCACTCACGCGAGGCGTAAAGTAGTTATATAATACACTTTCTAGTTCTGAATGGGATCTATCATCACGTACCACATATAATGATAAAAACAACCTTTATATATGATTTAATTAGTATATAATTAACCTCTACATATAACCTAGAAAGCTATATTTACAACCTCCTAATGCACAAACATCTGCACATGTACAAGAGGCGGCACCTAATGCGACGCAATTTTGATCTGCACCTCATGCACACCTTCAACGGTAGGGTGAGTGCGTCTACGCCTTTAGAATATCAAACTTATATAGAAAATCAAGAGTGAGGAACTTTAATTGTGTGAATACCTAATATGTTTGGAATACTGGGATACGATGAACTCAATATCTTCAGCCACTAGAATAAAACCTTGAACATCTGTAAGTGCTTTGACTGTCTTAGTTGAAATAGGAAGTTGTTGACTTATAGGATCCAAAGCCCATTTGAGAAGCTCTTCTCCACAGAAGTCACCCACCGTAAAGATGCCCTCATTGGAGCCATTGCGTTCACATACTAGTCCGCCATGCGTAATGAACAACATTTCATGTGCTTGATCACCCTCTCGCAATACGTAATGATCCTTAGTGTAAACAACTGCCTTTAGGCGGTCACACATAGCATCCAGTAAATGGTCATCAAACTTTTTAAACATTGGTACCTGCAATAAGAAGGTGAATCCTGCTTTAACAAATTTTAATTTGAACACAGTTACTAAGGTGTGTAAATAGCTAGGATATATCCCACTCTCTCTAATGAATGCCCTAAAAGTTGACGTATAATGTCCCTTCTTAGGTCCTTAGGAAGGTCTTTGAGAAAGAAATCTAACTCAACACTTCGTGTTGTTTTCCATTTAAACTGGTTGTGTTTCCTAACTCGTTCCTTCAAGTTCTCGGGAAGGGAAATATGTGACATGAGGTCTTCTGTTTCTCGTGTTTTTCCTTTCATCTCCTCCATTCTTTGAGTCTCTCGTCTTTTTTCTTTCATCTCCTCCATTCTATGAGTCAGGTGTGAGTAAAACTGCAAATATCTCTGTAACAATAGAAACAATCTAATAAGAGTTCAACTACTTATATTAGCTTATTAAAAACATATCTCTATTACATTATTAAGAGCCAAAGGTGGCTACAATAGTATTTTATATATATTTTTTAAGAAACATATGAAAAGTTCCTTGCTTCCCGCCCAAAGTGTCATGAAAATTCTCCCAATACTATCCCTATTTGCAAAGTATGACTATAACTATTTTTACATTTTAAACTTTAGCCTTTTACGATGTTTGCTTTAATTTAAATTAGTGGGCTAATCATTATTTTTATTCATAATTGTCAGGTTTGATGTGGTTGTAAATAAAAATAATTTTAATCAACACGTCTAACTCTAGGTTGGGTGTACAATAATCAGCAAAACTGTATTCTTTAATTTCAGTCTCAGTCTAGGGCAGGTAAAACAATAAAATTAAGTACCGCATTGTAAATTCTTACCGCGGCGGCAACGCGCGGGTTTCTTACTAGTACTATGGTAATGTATTAATAGACTATAGGTCTCCCTACATGTATCCATCTGCAGGTGAAATGATTATGATGTAATTCAAATATATAGCTGTTGTAGATGGACATTGGGGTTGAGCTAGATTAAATACTACGTAGATCAATTAGGAATCCTAGCTAGTCTTCAGGAGGAATTCCATAATAAACGTAGGATTGTATCAATCTTAGGTTGTTAGCTAATTAGTCTTTTTACTTCTGTCTTTTCATTTTTGTAATGTTAATTATAAGAAACATGTTGATCGATAATATCATTAATTCCAGCAAAAAGTAGTCTTATATTTGTTCTAATTTTCTGACTCCAACATTGTGGGATCTATGAACGTATCAACTACAATGAATTTGTTGGAATACAATATTGATTTGCAGCGGAAATGAAAGATGTTTTTTGAATTGAATTATTCGAACAAAGATCAAATGGTGAATGAATAACGATTGAAACAAAATAACAACAATAACCGATACTTGTTTGGACAGAAAATGGATTGTTTTATATTGATTAGAAACGAAACAATCTTGGTAAATGATACAATACACATTATGTTCTATATATACTAACTAACAGGTGTGTTTCTTGGACAGTTAATGTCGAACAGACATGTTGTTTAACTGTCCCATTTTGCCACCAAAATAACTACCATTTCAACCGTCTGAATCAGGGGTATAATGGTCCTTTTACTCCTCCTTACAGCCTTGTATGTTATCGAACATATTGACAGATTCTTGTACACCCTTTTCTATCCTTCTTGCAGCCCTTTTGTGACCCATTAACCCATCATATTTGTGCGAAAAGGTTCAAGATGGCACTATACAGGTCACTCATATTGCCGGGGATGATCAACCGGTAGATGCACTTATGAAACCCCTGATTAAACAACGTGTTAAGGATCTTTCATCCAAGATTGGACATCTCTCACGTTGGTCCATCTTGCAGGGGCGTATTAGATCCAACCTAGTGGAAACCGGGTTCCCCCCCAAATGGAAATAGAATTTTGAATCAAGGTAGTTTAGAATTATCTTGTATACATATCAATGAAGTTAAATATGTAAATGAAACTTATGTTATGTATTATGTATGTATGTGACTTATAGATATGTGTATTAACTCGTAAGTGTACATGACAATATGATATCTATGATTGCAAGTGTACACACAGCATAGGAGGCTTGGGATACTTTGAGGCTTGAATATCAAGATGATTCCCAAGTTCAAGCAGTCAAACTATAAGGGTTAAGAAATGATTTTGAAAATCTCTTTATGAGAGACACAGAACTGGTTGGTGACTATTTTTCCAGGGTTATTGAAGTAGTTAGCCAAAGGAGATCATTTGGTGAAGCCCTTGAAGATAAGAAAGTGGTAGAAAAGATTATGAGAAGTTTGTCCCCAAAATTTGATTTTGTGGTTGAGGTTGCATTTGATTTGGCCAATCTCACTCCTGTCCGGTTGATACTTCAGTCTCAAGAAGCAAGACTGATGAGTAGAAAATCCAATAAGGTTGCTAAGAAGACTGATTAACAAGCACTGCAAGTTTTCCAAAGTCCCAAAAAGAATGACAGTAGCAATAACTACAAAGGAAGAGGAAGAGGGAGTTTTAGAGGAAGGGGTCGTGGCAGATCTCAAGAAAGAGGAAAGGGACCTTAGTGCTACTTGTGTAACAGGATGGGACATGTCAGAAGAGACCGTTGGTACAATGATGAAGTTCAAGCAAATGTTGCATAAGAAGGTAATGATTCTGAAACTCGTGAAGATCAATACCTGTTTCTTGCCTTTGTGAATGAAGAACCTAAGGTACAATGCACACAATCCTTCCTACTTATGACCAATACCTCTACTCTTGTCCTATCTAGTTCATTATGGTTCATTGACTTTGGTTATTCAAACCATATGACTGGTTCTAAAGTGAGTTTTCTGACACTGGATGAGTCATTTAAGTTAACTGTTAAATTGGCTGACAAAAAGGAGATTAAAGTTGAAGGGATAGGATAGGTTAAAGTCATCACTCCTAATGGTCAACAAAAGCTTATTGATGATGTATACTTTGCACCACAACTTGAGTATAATTTACTCAGTGTGGGTCAATTAATGTGAAAAGGATATGCATTGTTATTTGATGATAATGCTTGTATCATCATCAATAAGAAAACATGCATGACATTGATGAAAGTTAATCAAGAAAAGAACAACATGTTCCTCATGGATATCTTAAAGACTAAGACTGATGATGTGCATAAATCTGATCAAGAAGCCATCATATGGCATGAAAGGTTTGGCCATTTGCACTATCAAGGTCTTCTGCAACTATACAACCAAGGTGTGGTTTTTGAACTTCCAAAGATTAAAATTCAAAACAAATGTGAGGGTTGCATTCTTAGTAAACGATAAAAGCAGCCATTTAACACAAGTACTTGGCGTGCAAAGTAGAAACTTGAGCTAGTTCACTCAGATATGTGTGGACCAATGCAAGTTTCTAGCTTAGGAGGCAACAAGTACTTCTTGTTGTTCAATGATGACTACACCAGAATGTGTTGGGTGTATTTTATTGAAAAGAAATTTGATGTGTTCAGTAAATTTAAGCAATTCAAAGTGATGGTTGAATAAGAAAGTGATTGTAAGATAAAGTCATTAAAATCAGATATAAGGGTGGTGAATACACATCAAAAGAATTTAACAAATTCTGTGAAGATAATGGGATCAAAAGAATTTTAACACCACCCTATACTTCTGAGGCTAATGGGGTGAGTGAAAGAAAGAACATGACTGTTCTAGGAATTATGAAAAGCATGATAAATGCCAAAGATCTGCCAAAGCTATTCTGGGCAGAGGCAAGTGCAACAGCTGTTACCGTTCTGAATATTTCTCCAACTAAAGCCTTGGAAAATCAAACACCCTATGAGGTATGTTCTGGATCTAAACCTCATGTAATGAATCTAAAAGTGTTAGGATGTGTGGCATATGCCTTAACACCAGGTCAATTAAAGCAAAAACTGGATGATTAGGGTAAGAAGTGTATAATGATTGGTTATGCATCTCAAAGATTGAGTGGTTATAGGCTTTACAATCCTGTGACAAAGAAGATACTAACCAGGAGAGATCCAAAGTTTGTTGAAGAAGCAAGTTGGGATTGGAAAGGCAAGGAGATAGAGAACGATTACATATTCATGGAAGATCCAATAATTGAAATAGAGCTTGATTCATCAGTTGTTGAGGAAGTACAAGATAGGTCTTATAATACTAACATAGATGGTGAGACTTCTATTGTTGCAGGCAATCAAGGTGAAAGCAGCTCATCTAGTTCACAAAGCAGTGCAGTTGAAACAAGCAAGTATAGGAGTTTGCAAGATATTTATGCTACCTGTCAGTTTGCTCTAACAGCCATAGATCCAACTACCTATGCTGAGGCAGTTGTAAAACAAGAATGGTAGCATGCCATGAAGGAGGATCTGAATGCTATTCACAAGAATGATACATGGGAATTGATTTATCAACCCAAGGGAACCAACCTGATTTGACTTAAGTGGCTATACAAAACAAAGTTGGGGCCAAATGGTGAGATTGTGAAGTACAAAGCAAGGCTTGTGGCTAAGGGATATGCACAGAAGTATGGGGTTGATTATGAAGAAACTTTTGCACTTGTTGCACATTTTGAAATAATCAAATTGGTCCTAGCAATTGCTGCTCATTTTGGCTGGACATTGTTCCAACTAGATGTCAAATCTGCCTTTCTTAATGGCAGTCTAAATGAAGACATATATGTAGAACAACCTAAAGGTTTTCTGATTGCAAGAATAGAAGATAAGGTGTATCGTCTTAAGAAAGCCTTATATGGGCACAAACAGGCTCCATGAGCCTGGTATGATAAGATTGATTCATATTTTGCAGGTGAAAGATAAGATAAAAGCCCAAATGAACCAACACTTTGCTTCAAAAGAACTACTGCTGGTGTCATCTATGTGTGTCTATATGTAGATGATATTATATGCACAAGCTCAAGCATTGAAATGGCACATGAATTCAAGCAAAGTATGAAGACTCATTTTGCGATGACAGATTTAGGCCTGATGACATTTTTTCTTGGTTTGGAAATTAAGCAAACTGATCAAGGTGTGTTTATGGATCAAGAGAGATATGCAACTAATTTGATTTATAAGCTTGGGCTGCACAATAGTGAAAGTGCACCCACACCTATGAACACAAAAGAGAAACACCAAGAGTTAGATGGGTCAGATCTTGCTAATGGAACCTATTATAGAAGCATGGTTAGAGGTCTTATTTATCTTACCCATTCAAGGCCAGATATAGCATTTGCGGTGGGGATTATTTCTAGATTCATGCACAAGCCCACGAAGACTCATCTAGGAGTTGCAAAGATTGTTTTGAAATATGTTCTAGGAACAATTGATTTTAGAATGTGGTATGCAAGAGGGAAGAAAGGAGGAGAAGTTGAGCTGATTAGATATTCTGATAGCGACTGGGCTAATTCTCTTGAAGAGTATTTCTGCTCATGCATTCTCTATTGGTAGTGGGTTGATTTAATGGAGTTCCAAGAAGAAACATGTGGTTGCATTGTCGTTCAGAAGCTGAGTATATCTCAGCTACTGATGCTACATGTCAAGGAATATGCTTAGAAGGGTTCTCAAAGATCTTGGATGGGAACAATTGCAAGCTACATTGATATTCTGTGATAACAACTTAGCAATTTGTCTATCTAAGAAACCTATAAAACACAACAGGACCAAACATATTGAATTAAAGTATCATTTCATTAGAGACTTGGTGTCTAAAGGCTTGGTGGAATTAAGGTTTTGTCCAACATATGAGCAAGTTGTTGATGTATTAACTAAGGCATTGAACAGGAAAAATTTTGAACATTTTTGAAGCTTGATGGGAGTCAAGAAGTTTGGACTGAATTACAAGTTTTGTCCTTTAGCTTTATACCCGATTGCAAAGAATGCCCTTTTCGTTTAAAATTGATGAATTCTGTACTTTATGTTTCAAAATCTTGCATGTTTTGTCTTTTGGCCCTAACTCTGTTATATTTTAACATTATTATGAGGGTAAATTTGTCTTTTTACTCTTCCAGAGACTAATTATATAATTGGTTTAAAGCTTTAGATCCAAATGAAAAATATTCAGGCAATTTTTATAAACCAACCACCCACCACCACCAAAGTATGTACATCACCACCACCATATCTCTAAACATCACCACCCACTTGGAAACATAGCAATCCCACCGGAAACATCACTACTGATTTCACCATCACTGATTCCACCATCATCGCATATCACCACCACTAATTCCACCAACACTATACATCACCACCATTGATTCCACCATCACTGTACATCACCAGCCCTGATTCCACCATCACTGTACATCACCACCCTTGATTCCTCTTCTTCTTAACCTCACCAAAACCTGCAATTTGAACCACCTTGTTTTGGACCGACTTTTGTAAAAACGATAAATACCTTTTGCTTCATCTTTAGCGCACGCATATTATCCAGCTCCGCATCACCAGAGCTTGTTGTTGGAACCCTAGCCCTTTTCTCCTTTGTACAGCCTTTAGGCGACCCACTATTTCTAGTAATTATCCAAGATTGTAGCGATCATTCTATATATTGTACCAATTAGCATGGAATGAAATCAAGAGAAATTATTCCCATCTTACTCTAATTAATCTTATATAGGATAATCTAAATTATTTCCCTTTTCATGCCAATATTATTTTCCAACTCCATAAAGCATGGCACCTGATGAAATCAATGTCGAAGGTTGCAAAGTACTCTTGATGCACCTTTGAATGGTGAAAATACAAATGGCAGGAGGGTGAGGTGTCAAGTATAAGAGAAGGACAACATTTCCAAAAGAAGAAGAGAACAAGGCAAGGCAACCTCTAAAGAAGAAGACAATGAAGTGAGGCCGAGCAATATGTCTCAACAGGTGGGAGCAGCAGGGCATCATTAAAGAAGAAAACGCATAAGTCAAAAGCAAACACAGAGCCAATGAGAACGAGAGCAGAACCATCAATTGTAAAGTAATGGGGAAAGAATTGCCCTCAACTCTTGTTTTGTTTTGAAGAGAAAAGTATATCCAATGAGATACCCTGTCGATATATTCTAAGCAGTCAAGAAAGGCATGTAGACGTGGGTTAAGTTTGGTTAAATGGTACGATGAGTGGTTGATGCACACTGTAATCAAAATCTACTAGTGTCCCTTTAACCGAGAAGCCAAAGTAACACCAGTATTTCATGGTGATTTCACGGATAAGCAATTATATTTAGTTTTCAGGTGTTATGAGTTTTGGAGAGATGCATTGCACTCAGATATAGTATCGTCATGTTTGATGCCCAACCTCAATAGTTTCAAAGCAACCTTAATAGAAAGTTGTTCAACCGTATACTTTATTTTCGTGTTTTTGCACTCGTTATGTACTCTGTTTAGTGGTTGAAAAGGCAACAATATTCTATTCACTAGAATGGTGTTCCTTTTAAAAGGGCCACTAATTAAGAAAAAAGACGTAAGAACTTCATAGAATTCTATCAACTGTCTATAAGGGTTACAAGCAATTAATTTCTTGTAACCGTAATACAGTCACTCCATATTCAATGGAACATTCTTAACACTTCAAAACTTTGATCTTTTAAATTTTGATTGTGGTGTATAAAGTAAACAAACATACTGCACATCCCGTATATAAATTAAGGAACATAATGAAGTTTTTTAGATGGTAACCAAACTCAAGAACCATGAAAGAAGAATCAATAGATAAGTATACAAACCTGCATGTTGCCAATAAGAAAAGCAAATAGAACCAACGAAATGACAGCAATGAGGTCAGCAAAAAGAATCTCCCCATAGAATGTGCTTGGTTTAAGGCCTTGACCAAGGGAACTGCATATATATCCAAAGAGAGCATTTTAGCTTGAGGAAAACATGTATAATTTTCATGACTGAACCTTAATCCATTTACCAGTCATACCAACCAAAATGTTCAAAAATTTTGATTTTAATGCATTACTTTGCATTTAGTCGTCTTGTTCATCGTTTATAAATCACAAATTATGTTAATTTACCAGCTCACTCTTCAAGAAAAATTTCATCATTGAAGTTTGTGGGGAATTGAGATACATAGGGAATTAGCAAAATTACTAACCTTAAACTTTGCAAACCCCACCATGAACAATACAAAATTTTTTGTCGGAAATCCCGCGTGTCTGTCACGCGTGCTTGAAGAGCATCAAGGAATAAGCCAAAATCAAAGTTTGTTGAATCGTCACTTCGTTCGGGAAGACGACAGAAGGTGTTGAGGAATCCATAATCTCCAACACGGCCATTTTTGCAATACAAATACTTGGAGTGACATTTATGCCTTTTACAAACCATATACCAGCATCTTAGTTTACTTTGTATGGCAAAAAAGTACCAAAGGGCTCCAACTACCTGTTTATAGAAAATCTTTCTTAACATTAAAAAGTGACATGAGTGAAGCTAAATCATTTTTCATGAATAACCATCGAAATCTTAGGGACGTAACAAACAAACAAACTTGCAGATTAGGTGTCAGACATTGATATATTTGTCCCCATCGACTTTTATATTACCATCCAGATTGTGCAAAAAATATGACATTCATCTCGAGTAAAGGAAAACATCAAGAACATATTTCACGAAGCATATATCTTTTTTTGTAATCTAATTTGGACTAAAAAACCACTTACATGGCTAGCAAGCACATAGAGAAAGAAGTTAACAGCCGCTCCAGCCCATGCTTTTTCGATGAAAAAAAGAGAATCTTTGGTCACTTTCTTATACAACAAGGAAGCCTGTATAACTCGTGGGACATATTGATAGAAGACAACAAATTTTATAGGTGTTTCCATCGAAAGTGAGTTTGGCCCAATTAACTTTCTGCCTATTATCAGAACTCCAAACTGCAAACACAAGGCACAGAGGTATCATATGATGAATATTTTATTAAAAGGATTCGTTCAGAAAACTTTTAACAAAATAAAACTTTTGTTTTTGTTTCTACAACATTAGCTAACAACATCTACATTGAAAAATATCAAAATTTTATTTGGTAATGCTCTATGATGATCAGGGGCATATCTAGCATAGGTTGAGAGGTAGCCCGCACTATCCTTAAATTTTCTTGGCAAAGTACATTTTTTGTGCAATTTTTATTCTTCTTCGTTTTATATATCGAACACTCCTGAACAAATTTTTTTAAGTCTCCGCTATCCTTCAACTTTTCTTCTAGATCTTTCACTGATTATATTATGCATTTGTATACCTAGCCACACAACTTAAGTCACTATCTCACTTAAATCCATTTAAAAATATATTACATGGGCATTTTCAATATCAAATAACACTAAACGTTGGTTTAATCGGTTTGTTTGCGGGTCACACGGGTTGGTTCAAATGGTTCAGTGGGTTACGATACGGTAGTTAAATGGGTCATCAAGAAATTTACGGGTCATTGGTGTGGAAGAAGTCTAAGTTGACTTGGTTTTATTTTAGGAATTATTATTATATCAGTAGCTTTGAATTTGAATTGTTATTTGGTTTACTCCAAATTTTTATGGTTACCGTTTGTTTTAGTTCGTTGTGTTTTTCTGATTATGTAGGCTATATAAAAGCCAATTCCATAGTTGATAATACATGCGGCCTTTTAATTTCCTTTTCTATTTTACAAAGCTTCTTACCATACATATATGCATATAGTATATATTTGTGAGTGTATTGTGAGAGTTTGATTGTGTATAGTGGAGCCTAAACTAATATTTGGTATCAGAGCCTAGCGCTCGAGAATCGTTACATGTAGCCTCCGCCAGCAGGTGTATCGGTCGGTGGAGGGCAGGGTGAAAGAGTTATGGGTATTGTTTTATAGTAGAAAACAAGAATCGTTAAAGTGTTTTGGTTAACCGTTGTCATGGTGGAAGTGATGTTTTGGATGACGAGGGTGACCAGTGATAAACATTGGTGTTTTGTGGCTGTTAGTGGTGATCAAAGGAAGAAGATTCAGGGATGTTTGGTTGTTATTTGTGGGTTTGCGTAACTAGTATACAATCGGTGAAAACTGGTTCCATGAACGACTTGTTTTGTGATAAGAAGAGACCGGCCTATGCGTGAAAAGTAGGCGTGAAGGATCTGTCAAAGCAGGTGGCTTTAGGTTCGCTTCGTTTAGCAGTCAAAAGGAAACGGTAAAAGCACGTGTGTTGTTTTCATTATCAATGGAGAGCCTCTTGAAACCACTTAGAGGAAACCGAAAACACTCAGTTTCAGGTCACAACTCCCTTAGTTACTGACCCAACCAAAATTAAGAAAATAGAAGTTGTCAAAGATGACAATTACTGTTTAATTGAAACTGAGGAAGAGGATTCGGATGATGAGGACAAAAAACCAAGTCTGTCACTAGAAGAGGATCCCACTAGAGAATCACATTGAATGTGATCCTGACTTTGAGTCTGATGAGGAAACTGATGAGTCAACGGATGGCACTAGTCTGTACTACATGCTTAAAGATTCAAAAAGAGTTTTTTTTGACAAATTTTTTCCAATAATGTGAATAAAGAATTATTCTTAAAGTTTTCAAATCAAAGCCGGGTAATTGTGTTGAACAAACATCATCAAGTGTTTCAAATGTAACATCAGTGCCACAAAATCAATAGACCAGCAGTCAAGGCGGTCAATCTAGTCAGGTTAGACAACCACCAACTATTCCAACAAGAAAACCGTTGATTCCTCGATATCCGAAACACAAAGATATCAGATGGTTCCCTTTTAGGAATGCCCTAAGAAGAGCAAGAACTGGTCCCCCACCAAAAGCAATTGTGTTTGTCAAGTCAACTGGAACTTGGCAAAATTTTGAAAATTGTTCAAATTTACAACATTTCAACAAAAAGACCAAAGAAAGAATGCTCCTCAATCCAACAATGATCATGAAGTTAACTCATCCAGATCCAGTGGTTCATGTGTCATGGTTAATAGTACAAGTCCTAGGCATCCACAACATGTTTCTCATAATCCACACGAACAGAGAACATGATATGAATATCAAGAGGTCAGGCACATAGTACCAATTATCCGTATCTAAGACTTCGTCGAGGACATACTGCTGAGAATTTCAAAACCTCAAATAACCAAATTCCTGAATCACCAAAGACAACAGCTAAGGTGAATTCCAAACAGGACAAAGGTAAAAAGAAGGTTGATGAGGATGTAAATCCGCCAATCGTCGTGGTTAAAACTCCAAAGGCAAAACCAAAGACTCACAACCTAAGGGGGAGCCTAAGAGTAGTTCAAAGCGGCTAAACTGGCAAAGCAACCAGCTAGCCCGAAGGTATCCAAAAAGAACAACCCAAGCCTGTTATGAAAAACACTCTAAAGGCCAAGCCTGAACAAGTTTGGAGACCAAAACCCAATGATGTTAAGTCTGGAAGTTCTAGTAGTTCAAGCAGAGCTCCTCAAACTCTAGTTGCTATGCGTGCATCTTCCACACCATCAAGCGAGTGGATGGAATTCCCTATTCTTGATGCTAATGAACGACCCAAGACTGTAGAGGCTTGGGTCCCCTATTTCATCAAATTTTTAAATGTTCGTGTTGGGTGTTTCTATAGGGCCTATTAGTAGTCTTTGGATTGTTGATAGTGGAGCATCCAGGCACATGACGGGCGACTTATCTCTCCTATTCAATAGCAAGAACATCAATGGAGGATATGTTTCTTTCACTGGAAATAATGGGGGTTATATAACAAAGGAAGGATGTATGTCAAATAGGATTGTAAGTTTTGATCGTATAAACTATGTGAAGCAAATCGACCACAATCTGTTGAGTGTGTCACGGATTTGTGAGAAGAAATTTGTTGTGATCTTCAATGGCATTACATGCTTTATTTTGAAACAGGGATTCGTGATACCTGAGGAGTGGGTCATTATGTCAGCTCCAAAGGTGAACAATTTATATGATTGGGATATGATCCAAGTGATTACAAAGTCTGCCCAGTTTACCTGCTTTATGTCAAAAGCTACTAAGAAAGAGTCCATAATGTGGCACAAACGTATGGGACACATCCACCTCAGGAAGATGAATAAGTTAATCAAGAATGGTTTGGTGGAGGGTGTATCAGTTAAACATTTTCATCTCAATGACATCTATGTCAGCTGCAAGAAAGGACAACAAACGAAGAAGTCTTACCCTAAGAAGAAGATCAACTCAGTGTCTACTCCACTCGAACGACTTCATATGGATTTATATGGTCCAGTGAAGAGGAAAAGCTATATTTACTGTTTGGTTATCACTGATGATTATTTTAGATTTTCTTGGGTAGTATGTATGCAACAAAAGAATGAGACGTTCGGGAATCTGGAAGTTCTGCTCCCTAAGATCGAATCCTTATATAAGTTGAAAATTCGCAGGATTCGCAGCGATAACAGGACTAAATTCAAGAATGAAGCAATGGAAGCTTTTTGTTCTGAACGTGGTATCCATCTGGAATTCAGTGCGCCTTACACCCCACAGCAGAACGGTGTAGCTGAAAGGAAAATCGGACCTTGATTGAGGCTACGAGGACTATGTTGGCGCACTAGAAACTCACAGTGATGTTCTGGAATGAAGTCATGCATTGTGCTTGTTATACACTAAATAGATTCCTAATAGTGAAGAAGTTTGGGAAGACCAGCTATGAGCTCCTCAACCTTCGCAAACCCAATCTTGAATTCCTTTAACCCTTTGGTGTTCCTGTGTACCATGATGATAGATAACGAGAAATTCAGAAAGAAAGCTGAAGAATGATTCTTTGTCGGGTATGCCACTCCTAAAAAGAGGGTTTGGAATACTTGCACAAGGTTTGTTGAAGAATGGATGAACGTTGATGTCCAAAGATACACAAGTAATCCTCAAGGTACAGGACCCGACTGGATGTTCGATTATGTAAGTTTATTTGAGGAATTCGGTCTCGATGGTATAGTAGAAGAATCTGTGGACCAATTGAACTACGAGTGTGAAACCGCTACTAGTTCTTCGTTGGTGCTTCCGATCACTGTTCTCCTGCTGCAGCTCCTTCTGATTCATGTCCTTCTGCAGCATCCGGAGATTCTAAAGAAGAAGAAATAGAAGAAGAAGTGTTCATGGAAGATTTAGAGGAACATGATGCATCTTCATTTGATGATGATTTTGTTGATTCTCCTAAAATATTTTCAGATCCGCCAATTCATCAGGCTAATTCTTCCAATCCTACAGGTATTCCTAATACTACAAGTGGTTTTACAGGTAATACTAACAGTAATCCTGCTGGTCTAAGTGGTACTATGATTACATCTGATGCTGGTCTGCCTTCTTCTAGTTCTCCAATAATAAATTTCAGAATTGATCTTTCGAAGAACAACATGCAAGAGGGTGTCCCTGTCCCAACTCATACTGATTCTAGGATCCATGACATACACCCTCAGCAGAACATCATTGGTAATCTAGAAAGTAGGGTCACTACTTGTGGGCAACTTCGTGCAAGTGCTAAAGCTTTATATTGAAAGATTACTAAATCTGGTGCGTAGAACGATAGGGCTTTTGCTTTATATGTCTCACAAACCAAACCATGAAGCATCAATGAGGCATTAAAGGAAAATCCATGGATCGAAGCAATGCAAGAAGAATTCCTTCAGTTCAGGAAACTTAGTGTTTGGGACCTAGTCGATCTTCCCAAAGGTGCGAGAAGATCAGAACTAAGTGGGTTTACAAGTGCAAGAAAGACGACCAAGGTGTTGTTGTCAGAAACAAAGCTATCTTAGTTGTTCAAAGGTTCCGATGGATTGAAGGGGTTGATTGCAATGAAATATATGCTCTAGTAGCCTGCATGGAAGCAATACACATGTTTCTCGTGTTTGCATCCTAGAAGCAATTCATGGTCTACCAGATGGACGTAAAGAGCACGTTTCTGTATGGTAAAGTGAAAGAAGAGGTGTACGTAGGCCAACCACGGGGTTTTGAAGATATTATGCACAGAGACCGAGTTTACCGTGTAAACAAGGCTCTTTATGGACTTTATCAAGTTCCAAGATCATGGTATGAGACGCTCTCTCAGTACCTTATCTCAAATGGGTTCACACGAGGACTCATTGATTGTACACTCCTCACCTTGGAGAAAGATGGTCACATTCTACTAGTACATGTATATGTTGATGATATCATATTTGGCTCAACTAACGATAGTTTGTGCAGGGATTTTGAGAAACTTATGCAGAAAAAGTTTGATATGAGTGTGTTGGGGGAGATACAGTTCTTCTTGGGTCTTCAGGTTCAACAAAAACCTACAAGAATCTTCATTCATCAGACCAAGTATGTAGCAGACATCTTGAACCGGTTCTCAATGGATGATGCATCACCTGCTTCAACGCCTATTCAGGTCAATCACGGGATTGGACCAGATGAGATGGGTACCACCATGGATCCTACACACTACCACACAATGAACGATTATCTCATGTATCTGACTGCCTCTCTTCCCGATATCATGTTCGTTACATGCCTGTGTGCTTGATACCAGTCAAAGCCAAAGGTTTCTCATATGACTTGGGTTAAGCAAATCTTTCGATATTTGAAGGGTTGTCCGACCAAAGGTTTATGGTACCATTGTGACGATTCGTTTGATTTCATTGCCTATAGTGATCCTGACTTCGCAGGCTGCAAGCTCAATGTTAAATCCACAATGGCTGGATGTCAGTTCTTAGAGAGTAGACTTTTATCTTGGCAATGCAAGAAACAGACATCTGTACTTGTTTCAACTTGTGAAGCTGATACGGGATTACGATTTTAAATTTCTTACTACCCCTATTTACGTTGACAATGAAGCAGCTATAGCTATTACTAAGGACCAGGTTAACAACTCCAAGGTCAAACACATCCATTTACACTATCATTTCATACGCGATTTCTATGAAAAAAAGCTCATTGGTGTTGTTAAGATTCACACCGACCAACAACGTGCTCACCTATTTACGAAAGCCTTCGACAAATCTCGCTTTGAGTATTTGCTTATCGTAAATGGTGTAAAAGAAAAATAAGATTAGTCCATATCGGTTCTTCAGTTTTTGTAAATACTCTCTCTTATTAAAAATACAAAAACATTTGAAAAACCAACAAAAACCAAAAACATTGAAAAATCACAAAAATACAAAAACAATAGAAAATCAAAAATTGAGTTTTTGCTGTGTGGATAAGAGAAAATGATATTATATCAGTGGACTGGCTGATTTCCAATGCCTAAATTGCAAATGATAATCAGTCTTATAAGTGATATACCGGTAGGCCTGAAAATTATTTCAAAGTTGGCACGGTGATATAAACATTAACGACTTAAAGTCGAGTGGTTATCCCTCCTCATTGGCATATGGTCTTAGTACCGAAATCTCGATTATTGGGTTGCCAAAATCTGAGGTTTCGGGTCTTTAAGCCTGTGATTCATCAGAGAACAACTGATCCAATCTTGGATTTACTGCAAATTCGATTGAATCAATCAGGCGTTCTTAGAATGTGCTAAAAAGATATATCCTAACCCAAACCCTAATTCTCATACAAAAAGAAGAGAATTATATCTGAGGAGTGCGAGCACCTTTCATCTCAAGCTACTCATACCGAAAGCTCTGAGTACGTGTGGAGTATATTATAGCTAATGCCAACGTTTATGGTGCTTGTTCACAGGGAAAATGACCTGGATTGGACACACCCACTAAGCTCGGTTTGTAAATTAGCCACACATGCTGTAAATAATATATACGGATCTTGTGGAGATTGTACACTGGGATAGTGACTTGGAATGTGCCATTTAAGCTAAGTATGAAAAAGGGGGTTTCCGGTATCTGCCCCTACGCTGATTGAGTCTCATGTCTTGTAAACGGATGGTCATGGCTTACTCACCCGTTACGATGAAGTTTTGTGCAATGTTTAATACAGGAATGTATTGTGTATTTGGGGACCATTGACCGAAAGTACAAATCTTATCCTAATACTATCTAAAGTGGCGATGAGTAATCCTGATTTTTTAGGTTTAAATGGACCCTCATATTGGTAATTGTTTGTTTAATGATTATTCTAATCTGACTTATGTAAACAAAAGTTATCATGACATGTCTATAAACTGATATGATTCTCTCCCCGGTAAACTCGCAAAAATATTGTTTGTGAATATTTCATTTCGTATCTTTGTTTGAATTTCTTATCGTTTTCGTCAAAATATCAAAAATTCCAAAAAGATTTTCCATTTGTATTTTGTTTTTGAAGAACCGATGCAGGATGTGCTTAAAACATGTTGTTTTACCTTCCTTTCAAAACCGTCATAATCAAACGAACAGCTAAGTGGAGTTTTGAAATTCAACCGGTCAAACTAACGGGTTTGTACTAAAACTGACAAATTTTCAAAATCCAAGGTCAGTCGTGTAAGTCAGACGTTGGCTCAAATAAGGTACGTGTGAAAGATTGGATCTCAGTATGACTGTTGGTTCCAGTTGTGCGTGAGTATCTGATCATCAGTAGGTGAAACTGACATTTAAGTCAAAGTTTGACTAATTGTGAGTTTCAGAGGGAGAATGTGTCGAGGGATGATAGATCCCCACATTTTTGAGTTTCAAGGGTAATATGGTTCTTTATGAATATCATCCTCACATTTTCGGGGTTCAAGGGTAATATGGTTCTTAATGAATGTTTGAAATCTTTTTCGGAACTTGAAATTGTGTGTTCGTGCGTTAAATTGAAGTTTTGAGAATGCAGGGGTAAAATAGTAATTTTCTGAAAATTTCTAATTTCATACGTCTAAGGACTGTGAACACGTACAAAGTTCATATGTGTATAAGCTTACACGTATCAATCATATACGTATGAAGGTGTCATACAAGGACCATTTGTAATGTTATGAAAAAACTCAAGGGTTGGTAGTGTCATACGTGTGACACTATTGGGCTAAGGGTGTCTTACGTGTAAATCTTGTTCATATGGGTGAAGGGTTAAGGCGTATCAGGAAGGGTATATAAGAAATAGTTATCCTATTCTAACACATAATCTCATACGCCTGAAACAAAACCCACAAAAACCCCTCTCATTGACCGATCTTTGACTTTTTATAATTGTTACCCCCTGTGTTTTTCGATCGTTCCCTTATAATCATAATCGATTGGTGAGTAACTTTTTCCAAGAAGGGGTCGATTTGATCCACTATATCTCTTGTTTTGATTGATTTATAGTGTTCTTTAAAACCCGATTTTAAAACTTCAAATTAACCATCAAAACATCAATGTTAAACTGAAATGCTTATTGGGGTTTGATAATCGGCCCTCTTAGATATTATCTACCAAAAATGGAGCTTAATTCGATCAAACAAAGATTTTGAATTTTTGAATCTTCCATACGCGCATGGGTTCATATGCGTGACAAAGAGTCACACGTATGAGACTCATACGTGTACATTTCCACACGTATGAATGCTTCATATGCCTGCACATCAAAAACTTGGCGATTTTGTCATTTTGTTAATTTTAAAGCCGTTTTCGATGTTCATATGTTTTGTGCATGAGCATTTGCATATATGGATTCAATTCCGGGCAACAAATGCAACATAGTTGCGCATCTTGACCCGAATTCAAAGAATGCCTCGGATTATAGAGATGTGATCAACTTCTTTCAGCGTTCTAGGATTTTCTATGCCACATCAACTCACTATGTTCCATATTTGAGCCATCAATGCCAGTTTTGGGACGGAGTTGGATTGCAATTGTAATCCAATTGCGATCGTAGGAAAAATCAATGGATGTGAAGTGGCGATTTCACATCAGAGTATTTGGGAAGCTCTCCATTTTGACAATAAAGACAAGTATCCGATAAAGTTCCCAAAGTACCTAGTCAAAGGATTCCTTAAGAGATTTAAGTATGCTGAAAACATCAAAGACTCCATGCTGTTGAAGTCTGGTTTATGCCGTCATTACCGATAATTAATGCATATCCTAATTCACAACATCAGTAAAAGAATCAGTAGCTTTGATGCAGCCAGAGAGACGATCTGTTCAGCAATGGTGGCAATGATTTTGAATAAACCATTTAATTTCTCTGGTATGATATTCCATCATTTTGAAGGAGAACATGGCCATAGAGTACAAGAACAAGAGATCAATCATGTATCCAGGTTTCTCCATATGATTTTCGATGCTTAGATTCCAGATTTACCAAAGGTTGATAATGATGTGATTAAGCTGGAACATATGAATGACTTGGGTATGTCAAGGATGAAAACTTACAGAACGGGCACATAACCACCATTCAAGAGAATAATTGGACATATTGCAAGACTCAACTATCCAGAACCACCACAAGACAACTGGAGAAATGTCGATAGTGACACTGATGTTGAAGAGGTGGATCCCATTTCGGATGAGGACGATAGTGATAATGATAATGATGATAAAGGAGATGCAGGAGGTGATGAGGATGGTGAAGCTTCTTAGGAAAATCTCCCCAGACCTTCACCGACCCATGAAGCCTCGGTAATTACTAAAGCCATGTGTGAGACAACTGATCCAGGAATCTCTGCGTCAGTCTCTAGGGAACCAACATTTGAAGCTGAATCTACAATAAGACGTTTGGAAAAGGAGTAGCTGAAGATGTCCCAGTTACTAAACCAGTGCCTGCTAGAGATAGTGAGTCTGACAGGGAAGACACTGAAGAAGATTCAGAAGTCAGAACTCTGAAGAAAATTGCGAAAGAATGTAAAGAATTGAAAAAATTAAGGCAAACCCGCGAACTTGCTACCCTACAAGAACACGAGGCGCTGCGAAGAGAAAGAGAAGAACAAAATGATCCAGAGTTTACAATGAGTATGGAAGTGTTGGATGCTGAACTAGAGGAAGATAGACCATAAAAAAACGTTCTGCTGCTAGTTCAAGCAGACCTTCGATGTCACAATTACCGAAGAAGAGAAGGAAAGCTTCAAAAGAAATTTTTGTGACTATCGTAGAACCAACTTCTTCAACCACCCAACCCAAAACTAACAAAGCAACCAAGAAATCCAAATCCAAGAAAACCAAAACCAAATCAGCAACCACAGCAACAAAAACCACAACATCCACTCCCACACCATCCTTGGAACGAACTGCAATCTTCAGTGAGTCAATCTCAGTTGCAATTTCGATTCCAGCCACCACATATGAAACATCCATTGACTTTGAACTTCAGAGATTGCTATCTGAAATCAGAGTCCCTCAGTTCCAACTTCCCCAACCAACCGAAAAAGCACCCTTCATGCTTTCCATGTTACCTGTTCCAACCATATCAACTGGTCCATCTCTCCAGTCACAGATTAACAACCTTCTGAGCATGCTGCACATGCAGGTTGCTTAGAATCTGGAAAACCAATGGAGGATAGCAGAGTCTGAACAATGAGATCACCGGTTCCTGACCATTATCAACGAGACAAGGTCAAAGAATAGAAGACTATCTACAACACTTGATGCGGCGATACTCAAGCTATCAAACAATGAGCAAGAGATTAGATTGTTAACAGAATCTCACAATGATACGAGGAACCGTCTTGCCATTGTCGAGTCTGAAAATCAGAATTTGAAGAAAAGGGGTGATAAATACCTTAACAAACACAAGTAACTTACGTCTGGTAATGGAAATGATGGTGATGACAGTGATGAGGAACAGGATGATGAAGAGGAAGAAGATAAAGATGATCATGAGTCTGAGAAAGATAAATCTGGGGATGATGAGGAGGATCTGGGTGGTGATGGTGGTGCAAAGGCTAGGAAAACAAAAACAGCCGATGCACAGTTTAGGGAGAGAAGAGCAAAGAAAGATCAGGATGCAAGTGGTGAATCTGGTGCAGGAGAATCATCCTCCCAACTAGCTCCAACTGAAGAAGATTTGAGGGTATTTCGGGAAGTTGTAGCATCCAAAGATGTGCCACATGAATAGACGCAGGCTTTCTACAACATGATCTTTACAGATGATGACGGGAAGCCTATGACGAAGACGTATATGGATCTGGAGGAAGGTGAAATACCTCCAGAGCCATCCAGAAAGACGTTGCTCAGATCTTCGGTCTCACATATGAGCAGGTAGTTCCAACGGAAAGTACTGAAAAAGTTTAAGAAGATGATCCATTGTACGATATCGAGATCGAAGACATCACAGAAGAGGAATACCCAGAGTATGTTCAAGAAGATGAGCAGATACATGTTGATATCCTTATGCCTACACACGAAGACTTTGATGTAAGTAACAGATGGTTAAAGTCACAGCTACTTGAAGATGAACCAGAGACGAATGAGGAAAGAAAGAAAAAAGGTTCAAGTGGCGTGTGAAGCGTGGTACTCTAGAAGAAAGCATGAGCCAATCCAAGCGAAGAAGGTTAGCCATAAATGGAATCTCATGACTGGAAACATTGTTAGTTGGATATATGTGGCTCAGGTGAATGCGATTGGGATCAAGTTCAAGAGCATCATCTGATACTTTGATAGTGTTTACCAGATCAAGTCCATACCATACTAGTATGTTCGTGATCTTGCAACATTGAAGCCGGTGAAGACAAACAACACGTTGGAGAGGTGCAGAGGCTTATTGGAAAAAGAAAGCAACTCTAGGTAGGTATATATTCAACCGCAATATCCAAAAAGCTACTAGTCGACTGATCCCATCACTGGTAAGCCGGTCTGGAAACATAAAATCACCCCTCCTGAGATCATGACCAAGGTCCCACTTGTGCCGATAGAGCAAAATTTCTCAGACAAGTTTATCTTCTGGTACTATGACTATATGACTACTGAAGCGGTGATTGTGCTAAAGAATGACCCCAAAATCTGCCGCAAGATTAGATTCTTCGATCCGATGTGGCTGATGAATATGTCTGAAGTTGATTTGAAGACATTGTACAAGAACCAGATTCACTTCCAAGATCAAAACGCAGATAAAGTTGTTCGCTTTCAGAAGATGGTCAGGTACTGTGCTACAAAGAAGATTCATTCAGGATGTGACTAGTCCAAGTTGCAGATTATTGAAGCCTAAAGAGCTGTTGATTGGAAGACTATGTTTTGGGGGTTTTTGTTGGGAGTTTTTGTAAATATCTAGCTAGGTCCAAGGTGGAGTCCATTAGTACACCCTACGGCTATGTCCCTAGTGTAGATATAGGTTTTGGATCATGTATGTTTGTTGTATAGATGTTCGGGTAGCTTTCTAGATGTTAGGGGTATCTTAGGTATTTAGACATGTCATCAGGCGTATGAAAGCTTCATACGCCTGGCAGTGGTACGCGTATGAACTCATACGCCTGCAAGGTCTAGGCGTATGAGGTTGTACCTATAAATACCCCATGTGTTGAACAACTTTGTAACTTTTGCCAAACTTAACAAGGTGCTGCCCATTTTGTGTGTGTGCTCTCTATCACTTTCATATTATTCCTATCTCATAAATTACACCTATAACAATTAATCGGATCGTTGATTCCGCCCTCGATCCGTTACGCGCGTGATACTAATATCTTGTTCGATCGATCCTACAATTGGTGTTCCGTGGCTATTAGTGGTGATCAAAGGAAGAAGATTCAAGGATGTTTGGTTGTTATTTGTGGGTTTACGCAACTAGTATACAACTGGTGGGAACGGGTTCCTTGAACGAATTGTTTTATGATAAGAGGAGACCGACCTATGCGTGAAAAGCGGGCGTGAAAGATCCGTCAAAGCAGGTGGCTTTGAGTTCACTTCGTTTACCAGTCGAAAGAAAATGGTAAAAGCACGTGGCATTGTTTTCTTTGTCAGTGGAGAGCCTCTTGAATAAGGGTGATCGTAAAAGGGTAAAGAAAAAAAAACGGTGTTACATTATGGCATTGGAGTTCAAATCGTGTGGCTTTGGATTTGCCTAGATGAGGTCGTCAATCCTTGATGAGTCGAGATGTTAGTGAACGGTTTCTAACGTAATGCCATGTGAGATGTTACAAGTGTGGTAAATTTGATTTGGTTTGAACTGAGAAGACTTTGGACATGATCTAGGTGAAGGTCGGGTGTTCGGTAATATATTAAACGGGTGATTGTTGGGTTAATTGGTTTGTTTGCTGGTCACACGGGTTGGTTCAAACGGTTCAGTGGGTTACGATACGGTAGTTAAATGGGTCATCAAGTAATTAACGGGGCATGGGTGTGTAAGAAGTCCAAGTTAAGTTGACTTGGTTTTATTTTAGGAATTGTTATTATATTAGTAGCTTTGAATTTGAATTGTTCTTTGGTTTACTCCAAATTTTATGGTTACCGTTTATTTTAATTCGTTGTGTTTCTCATTATGTAGGCTATATAAAGCCAATTCCATATTTGATAATAAATGCTACATGGCACTTATACATGCATTTTCCCCTTTGAGAGTGTCATGTAAGATGTGATGTGGTATGAGTTTTTCTCCCATAATTTTTAAACGTTAACATCTTTTTTATACGAGACTTTTTAAAGAAAAACATTACACTAAATTAACGAGTGTTTTATTATCTTTCCAACGAGTACCATAGTGCTATATAAAAAACGGAGAAAAAAACGACTATTTTTTTGTATGGGTTTGTTCATACATAAAAAAAATACAAAGTGTTTAGATTATTCATTAATCATGTATAGGCAAGTCATTAATTATGTTCAAACCAGTAAATATGAATTCTATTTACAACAGGTGTTAGCATTGGAGTTGTACATTGTTTTAGGTTAAGTATTAATATTAGAGTTATACATTATTTTAGGTTATATGTTAACATTAGAGTTATATATTGTTTAAGGTTAGCGTTAACATTAGAGATGCATTATTAATTGTTTTAGGTTAGGTGCTACCCGAAATTTTTCTGCGTGTAACTGTAAAATGCATCAAGTCTATTTCATATGTAAAATTGATATGTCATATTAGATTACTCAACATCGGGACGCTCCCAAGGTATAATCTAGTATAGTATATTTTGAGTGTATTGTGAGAGTTTTATTGTGTATAGCCGGGCTAAACCAACACTAAAAATGGATTACATAAGCATTTAATATCAAATAACACAAAAGGATAATACTATAGTAAATCTGTAGAGATCAATAAAAATAATCTATATCTATATATATATATATATATATATTGCAAAGCTAATAATCTTACATGTCATAATATTATGCAATCTCTTCTTTGAGAGATACCACATATGATGTGATGTGGCAACTCTAGACAAATTAAAAAAAGGAATAAATATGGTTTAACCTAATCTATTAAATACCGTGGGTTGAGTTATTCTACAAAGGCTACAAAAAATGAGAAGGGTGAGAAGGATACAAAAAACACAATAGATCATGAAATATGACACAATGAGTCACAAAATATAACACAGTGTCAAAAAATATAACACAATGCTGAAGAAAAAAGACACAATTAATTGAAAATATATGACACAATGATGAAAATAAGAAAAAGACACAATGGTACATAAAAGCCACAATAATATAACGCATATTCTAAAAACTACAAGTTAAAACCTCAAAAAAATGAAGACCTAAAAACTAACATCGTAGGGTTCGATAAGACGATTCCAATGCCGCTTGAATGAATTCAATCGGAGTCCGTTTGATACCCTTCCTACGACTTCCTATTTTTCTTTTACTGTGTATTTGATCCTAACCCTAAATACCTAATCTACTAAATGTAAATATTAAACCTTTATTATTTCTATCTCATGTTTCCTCCCATAACTTTTAAACGTTAATATCTTTTATATACGAGATTTTTTAAAGAAAAAAAAATTACACCAAATTAACGAGCATTTCATTATCTTTCCAACGAGTACCATAGTGCTATATAAAAAACGGAGGAAAAAACGACTATTTTTTGTAACCCGACAGGTATTGTGTCAGGTTTGGGATTAGTTTAAAAAAAAATTGTGGGTTTGGGTCGGGCCTGTGATTAGGTGATACCCGACCCAATTACCCGAAACCACATACCCAAATACCCGAACTATATACACGATCATATACACATGAATTTTTTAACGCATCACATAACCCTAAGACTAATGCGTTCGATATTTCAATAAATAACTTTTTTTCATTATTTCATGTTAGTTCTTTTTAGAATGATCGATTACAAATTTCCGAATTCATTTGACATTATATAATATTTTGTAATGGCACTAGATTTATACCCGGCACAGAGATTCATTTTTTTATATTAGAATATTATAATTTATGGCAGAGATTTGTTTAAAATAAATAATAATAATAATAATAATAATAATATTCATTAATCATATATTGGCAAGTCATTAATTATGTTGTCAAATTAGATATTTTATTATGTTATATTAGATATTTCAACCCGGGACGCTCCCAGGATAAAAACTAGTATAAGAATATAAAACAGACATACCTGTGGAAGGGGAAGTGCTGCCAGCACATCAATGATGAAATGGAATATTAGGTAACGCTTTGCCACATCCTGACGTGCATCTATATATTCTCTGTTTCGAAGTTTGATGACGATGTGAAATACAAAAAATATGTCAGCAAAAGAACGAAGAATGCATAGGAGATTTGCCAAGTTTTGGTCCACGTATTGGCAGTTCTGGGTCTTATTAATTGTAGGAATATACAAAAACAAAGGATCCAGGCATAATGCGACCACAGAACATAATAAAAATGTCCTGTTCCAGTACATAATATTGAATCGGCTCTCTTGATTCCTCATCAAATCGCTTTGCACTCTCTCCTGTCTGTCACTACTTATTATTCTCCTCAAGGTTTCTTGCTATGCCTGCTTGTCCTGAACACTATTGATGGAAATTCAAATTTGGAGATTTAAATGGGAATTTATCAACCGTTGGTCTTCTTCACAGTGATAGGCAAGCCTCCTTATTCTACATCAGATTTACTAGATGTACGTTAGAACAAAAATGAAGGTATAAAGTATACAATATACAAAAAAGAAATGGATGCAACTATTAAGTTTAGGGCATGTTTGGAGTAACCGGGGGGGGGTTTGCTACTAGGACTTTTGTTTTCTTTTACTATTTTTAACTAATACTACATTGTCACATCACTATACTGATTCTCTTTGTTGGAGGCAGCACTTAACTGATTCACTTCACTGAAATCTTTATTTTTTAGTTTTTTTTAAGAAACATTAATTAAACATATTATTAAACTAATAAAATAAACTTACAATATAAAAAGTAAATTAAAAATAAACTAAATAAAAGAAAAACTATTCGGAGGCATTCGCTTCGAAGTGCGGTAGATCAAGTGCGTCTAGATGTTCCACGAGATCATTTTGAAGTCGGAAATGCGTATCGGAGTCTGTCAACTCCGCAAGGGCTTGGTCGTCGAAGAACGGTTGGATAGGGGGTCACTTATGTGGACCGGTGATATCGCACGCCCCTCGTCTTTAATTATCATGTTGTGCAATATCATGCACGTATAGACGATGACGCTACACCTAGCAATGGTCGTCAACCTCAAGGGTCGTGCGGTAATTCCCCATTTCCCCTTTAATGCTCTGAATGCTCGCTCAACATCCTTCCCTACCGCCTCTTGCGCCTTAACGGATTTCTTTTCCTTAGGGTCGGTCGGATATCGAAGCGCTTTCACAAACGTTGACCAAGTTGGGTAGATGCCACCGGTAAGATAATATTCACGTTTATATAAGTGGTCATTTAAAGTAAATGGACACTGTGGCGCCGTTCCGTTTCGTTGAGTAAGAAAACCTCGGGATTGTTGGAGGACATTTTATGTCGTTGAGTGAACCGGGGGGGGGGGGGGGGTGGGCAAAAAATCCATGCCAAACCACATATCTTGCAAAGCAACCGCTTCTAGCATGATCGTAGGGTATTGGTGATCGCCTCGCATATATTGTCCTCGTAATTCCCTAGGACATGCTCGCCATACTAAATGAGTGCAATCAATGCTACCGATCATGCCGGGAAGGTGATGTCTTTCTTCATGTGCTTCGTACAAACATGCAATGTCGTTACTTGTTGGTCTTCAGCCCTGTATAACTTAATGACGGCATTGCAAAAAAAAATTGTAAACATTTGCGCGACGTCTGCTCAGAGATACATAAATACTCATCGTATTTGTCTAGAGGATTACCGGTTGCGAGTTGTTTCACTGCTGAAGATAATTTTTGCATGGGCGTAAAACTCTTTCTAAACCGATTGTCCGTGCTCTCTCTGAACCATTCGAAGTTTGCTTCAACATCTGCTACAATTTTTAGAAATAGACGTCTCAACATGCGATACTTTAGTTTAAACTGTGCGTCGGTATATTTTGGTACTTCAGCAAAGTAGTCATTTATTAACCGAGCATTGCCTCCCTCGCGATCACGTGGCACGTATCTTTTTTTAGATGTTGTCGTGTCTTGCTCTGCAGCCCACTTTGCAAGGTCCGTGAGAAACTCAAGGCTACTATCGCCTGAGTGTAAAATCGGGTGCAATTCGAGCGGGGGAATGATAACTTGATCATCTTCTACGTCTACGTCACTCATTCTTTTAAAGGTATGGATATAATTTCTATTTTTTTGTTACTAAACCGTGGGATTACAATGTGTTTTTATACACCTTTGATAAAAAATGGTCACAAAATATGACCGTTCGAACAATTATTAAAATTCACAAATTACATTCAACGGTCAAAAAAGAATTAAAAACCATAAAAATTCGACCGCTGCAATTAAGATACCAAGGTACCAGCCCGTTAGAAAGAACCAGAAAACGGTTCACGGAAACCCTACCAACACGAGTGGCGGCGATGTTACCATGCAGATAGTGTGGTACCCGTGCCCAAATCTAGTGGCGCTCCGTATAACTTATTACTTATATCCTTTGCTAAAAAGTCATACATTCCTAGCTTATAGCTTATCTCATTTTTCACATCATTTTTACCTAATTCAAACCTAAAAAGTCCTTTTCAAACCATAACCCAAACACTTTTAAAATAACCTATGACTTTTTGAAAAAGTCAAAAGTTATAAGGAGGTGGAAACAGGAGAGCCAAACACCCTCTTAGAATATTAAATTAATATTTTATATTATATTTACTAAGTTAGAAACCTATATATTACATGGCTTAATAAATATACTCGTGTGTACTAAAAACATGTGTAATACACAAATTAAATAAACCAACGTATTATACGGATTTTATAAGTATAATGTAATCGGGTAATACATACAGTCGTCAACATATATGTTTAAAAATAAACTTTGATGCATTGTTTCCTTACTGTAACACTTTACTTTCGTTTGCAACTTATCAATTACAGGAGGTTGAATCAATAAATATTAATTAGTTATTAATAAATAGAGAAAATACAAGAAATAGTTTAGAAAATATAGATTAAATAAATATGAGACATGTTGAAAAATTAAGATTTAATATTATTATTTGATATAAGATAGAAATTAAAAACTTATGATCTAATATTATTATTTAATATTATTATTTAATAGGAGTGAGTAACCGTAAAATTTGATTTAATATAATTATTTAATTGTAAAAATTAAGATAAAGATAAATATATTAAAATTAGAAAATGAGATTTAGTGACACTTTTTCAAATCCTTTATTAGACCAGGTGTAACGGCTCGTTAAAGGGGCGCTAATGCCTCAATTTCGCGCCCCATTCACCTGCAAACACCGCCCCCCATCAAGTTAATTGGGCGCTAACAAGTCTCACACAAAATATTTTGCGGCCGGGCTTCACTCCTTTCCTCCTCCACATCTCCAACAGCCATATTATTATTATTATCTTTGTTTTAGTTTAAAAAAAAATATTCATCACTGTTGGGTTTAGCCATTAATGAATAAGAAAGAGGAGTTGCAGGAAGGTGACTATTGACAAAGAAGAAAGAGAAAGTTTGGAGTTATTATATTAATATAATATTATTTGGTGAGTTACATGGTTTAAGACCCACCGTAGTGGTGGCGTTTTTCGGCGTGATGGGCAAAAATAGCGCCCCCACACCATCACAGGAGGCGTTATTTATTAAAAACTTGTTTCGCGTTATTTGTATAACGCTAGTGGGGGGTTTGACCAACCAATCACACCTTGCCACGTGGCAAGGTGAAATAATCATAAATTCAAAATTTCGACCGTTTGTTTTGAACAGTAATATTTATCTGTTTTTACTATATATATAGGTAAATGATATATTGGAAACCCTTGTTATAGTGAAAACTCTGGAAACTCTAACTTCCCGAGCTTTTTTTTATATGAAAATTTTAGGGTATGTAACATACATGATTTTAAGCATTTTGAGCCAAAAAAAAAAAATCAAAAAAGCGCCGAGCACTTTTTTAAAAAAAAAATAAATAAGTTTTCGGGTAACACATTGTTAACACATGTTAATTTCGCTTAACATGTGTTACCCGAAAACTTATTTTTTTTTAAAAACAAAAGTGCTCTGCGCTTTTTTGATTTTTTTTGGCTCAAAATGCTTAAAATCATGTATATTACATGCCCTAAAATTTTGCAAGCCCTAAAAAGCTCGGGAAGTCAGAGTTTCCAGAGTTTTCTAGATAAGGAGGGTTTTCTATGGATCCCTACCATATATATATATATATATATATATATATATATATATATATATATATACACACACACACACACACACACACAAACACACTTCACAAACATTTAAAAAACACACTACACAACCAGCACAAACGCACTACAATAATTTATAAAAACTACACTACAAACACACTACAAACTAGCTATGGGTGGTGACTTTCCAGATGACCTTGCCGAGCCGACGAATCTCCTGCGATACGCTCGCCGGAGACGTTGTGCACCTCCTCAATAAGTGTTTTTTTCTTCTCCTCCTCCTCAACAAGTGTTTTCTTCTCCTCCTCCTCCTCCTCCACAACAACTGTTTTCTTATCCTCCTCCTCCACAACAACTGTTTTTTCTCATCCTATTCCACGTGTCTCCAACCCCGTCCCCTCCATTCCTCCACTCCTTGGCTACACTCCCACACACCCTGACGCTGATTTCACTACAGAGGAGATTGTGTGGTGCGTAGATTATGTTATGGCTCAGAGAGGATTGGGGCGTCTACAGTTTGTGGAGACTCAACCAAACCCCACCCCACCCTAACCCCTCCTGATCGGGAGCCAACCGAGGAGGACCTGGAAGCTTTAAGGGATGCGATAGAAGAAGAACGAAACAATTTTTCCCCTCCTCATGAGTACTGCTGCATCCCCTCGGATGCGAGTTCCGACGGTCGCGATAGCGATCGTTCCGTGTCCCCGCCGTACTACACACTCATGGACTCGGACAATTACTCTTCATAGGGGAGAAAATTAGGATTAATTATTTAATGTTTAAATAAGTAATTTAGGATTATCTAGTGTTTAAATTAATATTAGTTGGAACTTTTTTTTTAATATTAGTTGTAACTTTTTTTTTAATATAAGTTGTAATTTTTTTTAATATTAGTTGTAACTTTGTTTTTAATATTATTTGTAATTTTTTTATATTGATTTGTCTTTTATTTTAATTAATTTGAGCTAAAAGATTAAAAAAAATAATAAAATAAACAGCCAATCACAAACATGAGCATTATAAATAACCCCCCACAACTACACCCCCTTTTCACTTTATCTCTCCATGCTGACTCAGCTGCCATGTTGACCAATCAGAAAGGGGGACGTTATAAATAACCCACTTCACTACACATGGTCTAGTATGGTTGGTTTGCTTTAATTTTTTTATTTTTTATTAAATGAAATATTTAAATAAAATATATTAGTGTGTTTATTAAATTTAAAAAAAATGTCTCTTTCACCCACCATTACACCCCTTGCCCCTTTAATGCCTCTTTCACCCACCAAAGTGGTCCCACATGCCAACTGTCAAAAAATATCCATTTCACTCACCAAATTTCACCCACCATTACACATGGTCTTAGAATTGAGATGATGATAACTTAAAAAGATACAAATTATTATATTATTATTACTAGGTTATATCCTAGGAAGACAATCTAATATTAGTATAAAATATGTGTTATGATTTAAAATAAAAATTAATTTACTGTAATATGATAAAGCAATAATACACATATAGATAGATGGATAGGGGTTGTTTCACGTTTTTTACTTAAAAATTACACTATTTTGAGAAACCAAACACCCCGAGTTGGTATCTTAGGAATGAATGTCGAAAAAGGGAGATGAACTTACCTGGTAGCAAATTAAATCCAGAACCACCATATAGGTGTAACCAAAATTAAAATGATGTTAAAAGAGAACACAAACATATATAACAATGAAGTTTTTGATTATGAAAATATATGATCATGAGCAGGAAGCTTCCTGTCAAGTAAATGGAACCATCATCGTGTTCTGTTTATACTTGCAAGTATGAAATATTAAATTGGCTACTACTTCCTCAGACCTTTGACTTTGGATAATAATTCCAAATGACAGTTATCCTTCGTCGAAAGCTCGACCAGCGAGAAAAAGTCTTTGTTTATAATGATGATTATAGAAATACAAAAAATGACACAAAACATCAAAAGGATGGGTTAGGTTGGATAAAGATTCATGAATAGTCTTAATGGTTGTTGAAGTCACAACTTTCGTTGCTTCGTTAATAAACTATTTATACTTTCCATAATAGGAGAAGCGTGAGTGACATCAGAAAGCTGATGTGTCAAGCGGAGACATAGGTCACCAATGCCTGAATGATACAAAAAGTGATGTCATTAATCAGCTTAAAATATTCAAAAAAAAATACGTTGGCCACGTGAAAGTACCGCTGTTGTTCTCAATAGCGGTTCGGTAGCATTGGGTCTGCCGTTATGCACATATGTTGCAGCTGTTTGGGCCCTAAGTTTGAATTTTAAGGGGGAAAATTTAAATTGACGTAGGGAAACGTGCATCATTAGCTCCTTATATATAAGCACATAACGAATCCAGCCATTTCTAATATTAGCTTTGAATTTTCTAAACAAAGATTTTCAAATTTCCCTCTTAAAATTTAAAACAATGTCGATGTCAATGGACAATGAAGAAAACCATGTCACTTTTATTCGTGATCTGAATCCAGCCAAAGACATGTGGCACATGAAGGCTCGAGTCATAAGAAAGTGGAAGACAACTTATAAGTTGGAGGTGATATTCATTGATGAGCAGGTAAACTTTTTAACTTGGTTTTCTTTCTTATTCTTGAAGACGTGTTCTTTTGTGCATACTTTTTACCTTCTGTTATAAGGAGCTGCAGGGCGATAAGATTCAAGGTTCTGCCAAGGCACCTTTTATGCAACTTTTTGCAGTCAACTTAAAGAAGATGGTGTGGTTGTCTTATCTAAGTTCGGTGTAGGTGAAAACAAGGACATCTACAGAGTTGTAGGACATCAATTCAAAATCATTTTTTATCGTTATACAACTGTGAAACATGTTAAGGGCTGGGAAGGTGTTGAGTATGGTTTTAACTTCTTACATTTCAAAGAATTTCATAACAGAGAAGCCAAGAATCTGTTCAGCGTTGGTTTGTATTTTATTTTTTAGTTTAGAACAAGCTTTAACATTCAGTTTGGTTGAACATTGTTCCTTTAAAGTTAACAGATGTTTGGCAAAATTGTGTGTTTTGTTTTTATAGATGTTACTGGTAGCGTCATTTGGTGTGGGGACTTGGATGTGTTTGGACAAGCTCCTAACGAAACCAAACGGAAGAATCTTGATCTTCAGGACTTAGAGTAAGGATTCCTTAAAATCGTTATACAGTTTTTTCGAAAAGTATTGTATCTCCTATTCACATACCTGACAGTTAACAAAAATATTCTATTTTTAAGGTGAGTCTTACGCTTCAATAGTTGAAAACAATCATTGTTAGAATTGCAAATTTAATTTCTGTAATAAATGTTATGAAGAAGTTAATCTATGATTGACTATTTTGAATCTTATGTGGAACACGTTTATTGATGTAATAAATCATCTCTAATTAATGTTTGTATAGTACCAGTTTTTGTATTTGTTTTACATCTATCGTTCTGTTGTTTTGTTGTAGAGGTACGACGTTAAGATGTGCATTGTGGAACTCTTATGCAATACAGTTTAAGGAATTCATTTCCAGCATCACTATGGAGCATCTACTGGCTGTTATCCAGCATGGAAGGGTTAGAGACTGTAAGGGTAACTTGTGTTTCAGTGTTGTTATTTTAAAAATATATTAATATAAATGAAGTCAGTAAAGATATGTGTGTTGTGAAATTTTAAGAACGAATTACAGTTCAAACCGATAAGTATGGATCTCGCCTCTTTCTCAATCAAGGAATAGATGAGGTTTCTGACCTAAGGAGGAGGTGCTATTTATTTATATTTCTATAGGCAAATTTACATTTAATTTGCTTTAGCTTTTAGATGTAATTCGTTCCATATTTATGTAGTTTGATGTTGAAACAAGAACAAGAGTCTGGTTGTACTTCTCAAACTGTTCCTTCTTCCCAGACTGTTTATCCATTGCGTCAGGAATTCATAGTTGGAACACAGAAGAAGCGTGTTGACGAACTGATTGACATTCAAGAGGTTTCAATTTTTTATACGTACCTTTGATATGTCTTCGCTTTACTATATGTTTCTATTCTTTAAAAGTGTATGTTGAATATACATTGTGTTTGCAGCCGATGTCTTTTGTTGTGGTTGCCACAAAAAAAAAAAGTGTTGAAGAAAGCTATGTTGGTTTTATGTTGCCTGCCTGTAACACCCCAAAAACCCGAATTTGTATTAATTATAATGTTTAATTAATATATGGCATGAGATGATATGACTAACTTATTTAACTTAATTAAAATGCCTGTTAGTTAGAAGGAAAATAAGATTGGAGACAAAATAGATGGGTGTCAAACCCTAGGGGCTGAAATTGCAAATTTGTCAAATAAAACACACTTAGTGGGTTGGGAAGGAAAAAATGAATCCCCTGGAAGTGTGTGTGTCGACACCTTGAGAGGGGAAAACTTTCTCAAGAACAAGTTGTGCAATTCAGCCAAATCAAGGTCAATTTGAAAACTAAATAGCTGCATGTTTGAAGATTTCTAATCATCTAGTCGCAACAAGCATAAGGTGAGTTGTAGTATCCTCAATTGGTGATAATTTTTGTTAGAAGTTCTTGAATGATGAGGATTTTAGCATGAATCCCAACAACTCTATGTACTTTCATGTCGTGATTGTGTATGGAATCATTATGTGAACTAGTATGTGGGTAAACTTGATATGATGTAGTTTTTGATGGAGATTCATGTGTGGTGGAAGTGGGTTTTGACATTTTGGTGTAACCCATGTTCTTTTTGGTCAAGTTGATAACTAGGTTAAAAGAATTAGAGATTTTGCTATGTTTGACATCTATGTATCAATTATAATAGATATTTGGAAGAAATATGATGATTGATGTGATGAGCTATGAAAGTAGGCATGAAATACTTGTACATTGTGTCTTAAATGTTGTAAGCACACCAAGTGTTTAATGAAATGTCTAGATTAGTATGATATGTGAATTTGTATGCAAGACTTGACAAATATGAAAGTAGGGTGATAATTAATACAATTGATGGTAGGTTAACATGAGAATTGTGCTTTAGGAAGTATTCATGTGGGAATTTAGTTAATTGTATGATTTGGTAAGAAGTATGCATTAGTAGTGTGTACACTATGCTTAAATAATAACCTTTGAACTTTAATAAAATTATCGTTTTATGTTTTTAATGATTTTTCTATTATGTGATTATTTATGGGTTTAATCTTTGTATCAACAATCCACACAAATGAAATTTATCTTTGTTTCAACGTGAATTTTCGTAACGTTGTTTTTAAACTGGCCGGTTGTTTTAAACATTACTTAACCTTTCAGTTCTTTTAAAACGCCAAACGCTCTTCTCTAAGTACATCATTGCAATGTATTTTTTATCTATATTTAGACCGTCCTATTGTAATGCACAGCCATCGTTTTATCTTTATATACATTTGGGATATATTTTCAATAACTTTGGTTTTGTATACAAGAATATAGCTTTTCAATGACGTTCAGTTCAAAATATACGGTCATCAAATGATTTTCTTATCGTCACTTTACGATTTTCTTATTTTTTATCTACGCTTTCGAAGAGTCAGCAAAGTGGGTGGTAACCCGTTGTTATTAAATATGGGTGGGCCATTCAACTTAAGCCTTATTTATTCTAACTTTCAAGCCCACTTTCTATTTTAACTAACATCGACAAACTTGCTATTTGAAGAAACACCGATCTAACAGTCTATATATGATAGTGCTAGCATGTAATTATAAGAAAGGACGTGATTATCATTCATAAATAACAGAGTGAATACAGGACACTTATCTAGACTATTACAGAGTTTCGACTATAATTTATCTTTCACAGCTATATGATATGAATTCTCTCTCGCCGATCCCTTCTTCTGATGACGAAGGGGGGTATTTATAGACCCCTGAGGTGGTCTGTGATTGGCTGTGAGAAGAATGACAGTTGTCTCGTACGATTACAGCCGTTGCCATTCTTCGCGTTGTCGCTCTGTGGTTGGTCCACGTGTCCTGCTGTTGTCCTTTCTGTCCTTTTCTGTACCTCGTACCTGCAGGAGATCATGGAGCAGGGAATAAACGCCTCTGATTGGCTACACGTCCCTGCTCTTTTCGGGTGACACCTGTCCTCTATTTAGATAGCGTGCGCCGTCTTCTATAACTCCACGTCATGTTGTTGTGTTGACGTGTATGTGAGTGTAAGATTGTGCGCACGCGCGGGTACATATCTCTTCAAGTCCCCCTAGTCTAGCGTGTTGTATGCGTAGCATGCGAGACGCTGGACTTAGTAAGGTAGAAGTGTCAACGCGGGTGATTTTTGTGTTTTTTCTGACTTCTGGTATTTGTGCGCGATGTCATGCAAGTGGTGAAGTTGCGGACGTCTGTAATTAATGCCCACATCAATATTGTCAGGCCGCGCGTATGAAACGACAGGTTGGTAGCCGGAACGTCCCTGACAGTTGTACAGTGTCAGAGACGTGGTGGGCCCGCCTAGCCGTTTCAAATGCTCTTTCTCTTTCTTCCGGTGACGTGTAATTTTCTGGTTGGTTGGCCCTTTCATATTCAAAAAACCGTCAGATCCACGTGTAATCCCCCTATTTAACCCCCCTTTTTCATTTGTTTTCTCCCACTCTCTTGTCAAGTACTCTCTCTAAGTTTCTCTCCATTGTTCATCGGTTTTTCCATTTTTTCACTGTTCTTTAGCATCCGGAGGGTGATTTCACGCTTACAAATGGAACACGTTATGAATATCCAGAAGAAGAAACGTAGAGGCTCTAGGAGAGGGGATGATGGGTCGAAGAAGGGGCCGCCGCATGCCAATGAGGTCACGGCGGTTTGGGGGAGGGATGAGTTTAGGAAGTTCTGAAGGGAGTATGGGTTCCCCTCCTCGTATGGTGTGGAGATACCCGCTCCTGATAAGACGATCCTTGAACCCCCTGCCGGGAAAGTTGGGTTGTATGCTGCGTATTTCCGGGACTGCAACTTTAGGGTCCCTATAACTCGGTTTTTGGGCACCTTTGTGCGGGCGGTGGGTTTTCATATTAACCAGATCCACCCTGGTTTGATGTCTAGGCTCATGTTCTTTGAGTTTTGTTGCCATGCCCACAAGATTGAACCCTTGGTGGACATGTTTTATGTATTCTACAGTTTGAGTTTCGTGGAGAGTTGGCTCTCCTGCAGGCCGCGCGCTGGGGTGCCTGCATGTGCTGGGGCAGGTATGAAGAGCTTTCGGGAGTGGAAGCCCAAGTTTTTCTGGATGAACCAAGGGGTTATCTCCATAGAGATGGGTCGGTTGGACCCGGCTAAGGGGATAGGGAAGGTTGTGCTGATTGATTACAAGGAGCAGGAGTGGTTTAAAACTTTGACCAGTCATCCTGTGGATCTTTGTGAGATCCCGGAGACTAGGTTGGTGATGGCTGGGATGAGCATCAAGTATGATGTGAAGGGCCGTAATCCGCATCTCACTCAGGATGGAAAAGGTTGGTTGGTGCTCTTGTTGCCGTCACTCTTTGCGCACCATTTATTTATTGTTGTTAATCTGCCCTTTTGTTTGTTTCGCTTTCAGATGTCAAGAACCTGTATGACATGTTGTTGGGCGGTGACAACATGGGTTTTGCATTTAGGGAGCTGGCGGAGGATGAATTGTACATCCTGGAGAGGGCATGGGACACGTTGATTCGCCCTCAGCTGGATGTGGTGGTGCAGGATCAGGCCCCGCCGCAGCTGTTAATAACTGAAGCAGGTGAGTACTCGCCACTTTTGTCTAATCCTTCGCCCGTCAACATGTTCATGCAGACGAGCTTTCCTTTAATTGTTATATCCAGTGATGAGTCTTCTGACTCATCGAGATCCTTCTCTCCGCGTCCGTCGTCCGCAGGCACCCATGATCCCCAGTCGCCGCCTGCGCATGCTGTGAATGAGAGTGATGAGGAGACTGAGGATGATGACTTTCTCATCCATCGTATCGTCAAGCCGCAGTCAGGGGCAGTTGGAGGTGAAGACTGTTGTTTTGTTTTGAACCACGAAGTGGTTAACAGATATTTTGAAAATTACCAACCTTTTGAACGAAGCTACGTTGAACTTTCAAATGCGTTCGTTCAAGGGGAGTCGGTGGTGAAGTTGACTGAGGAGGTGTAGGACGTGATGGTGACGAAGCTTGTTTCAACTGAGGCGGTGGAGACCGGGCCTGTTACTGCCGATGTGCCCCTCCAGAAAAAACGGTCCAGGCGTGCTGGATCTAAAGGCAAAAGGATTGCGGGAGAGTTGACACCCCCTGTTGAAAAGAGGGTGAAATTAGATGACCTTGTGCACTCCGCAGAAGATAGCTTGTTGGGTAAGTGCCTGCATTTCTTTTCCTATCTTTGTGCGTTATGATTGTTGTTATTTATTGCTCGTCATTTTGTTTTTGCAGCAGATTTGTTAAATGTTGGTGTGCCGGAGAATGTATCAATGGCTCCATTTGCTGAAGGGTTTAACCTTGGTCCTTTGGAGCAGAAATCTCCAAGCCAAGAGATTCAGGAGCCTGCTCGTACTGAGGTTCAGGATGATGTGTTAGTAATATCTTCTCCGGTGCGTCAGTCGTCACCCACTCGTCAACCTACGCCTTTGCGTCAGCCGTCGCCTCCACGCCAGCCGACACCCGCGCGTCTGCCCACCCCTCCTCATGATATGTTAGAGGCTGGCTCTGGGCGGATTTCGCCCACTGACATGAGCGAGGGTTATGGGCGGGATATTGACATGAATGTAGATGATGATGATGATGAGAATGAGAAGAGGGTGACTACCGAGCCGGGGGTAGCTTTTCGAATGCCCCTCCTTATGGAGGTGGTGAGTCATCCGCTGGCATATTCGTGCCAAACTGGACGTTGACTCCGGCCACCCGATTTCTTGATGTGGAGGATTGTCGCCAGCTTTCGGCTAATCTTGTCCCCCCCCCCCCCCCCGAGGAGCGTGAGCACCAGGCTACTCGTCCTCGAGGTGAGCTATTGGATGACCATATTATAAGTATGGCAAATATGCTGTCCACCTCCGCTGAGATTGTGCGCGAGTGGGGGTCTATGGCTCATGACCGTAACAGATTCCACCAGGATTTGAAGCGCATGACTGATGAACGCGACCAGATGCACAACGAGTTGAAGCGTGCCAAGTGGGATGCTGTTACTTTCCGCGAGGAGCGGGATAAGATTCAGGGGCAGTTGTCTGAGAGGGAGCAGCAATGGAAGGTTGCTTGTGCCAAGACAAATGCGAAGATGGAGGCGTCCGCGAAGCGAATCAGTGAGGCTGATGCGCAGAATGAAGAGACCTCTAAAGAGTTGGCTCGTATGGAGAGGCTCGCGAAGCAACATTACAACAAGCTGCTTGAGTCTCGTGACTTGTTGAGGGAGAAGGATGAGGAGATTGCTCAGTTGAAGGCGGCGAAGGAGGAGACAGATAAGGAGAATCTGGCGTTGCAGCAGCAAAACGCCGACCTCGAAGGGGAGCTGTTGGATACCCGCGAAGAAGTGCGCTTGGCGCAGGGGGATCGTGAGTGGTTGCTCACCAGTTGTGTCCCTGAGGTCTGTTTTTATCTCTTACCTTTGTGTCTTCTCTTTTAACGGCCTTTGATATTTGTACTAAATGTTTCTTTTTGATGTTTGCACAGGTGGCTTATTATGTGAAGAAATGTGACCAGACGCGCCAGGCCGTGGCGGCAGTAAACGATGTCGCGAAGCTTGTGGGGCGTAAAGCTGGGTTTCTGGAGGGTTATCAGCATGCTAAGGATGGCAGAGCCCTGGAGCAATTCGCGTTGCATGGGCAGGATCTTGATGCTGTGTTTGCGAAGAAGGCTGCCGACTTTGATGGGTTGAAGTATGAGTTAGTTGACTTCATTGTTGGCCACCGAGACCGCCCGTCCTGCTATGAGTTGAAGCAGTCCTTTGACAAGCAGGGTCTCGTGCATACGCGGAGCGAGTATGCCCTTAGGAGGGCCAAGGCGGCAGATGTGGCTTCGGGTGAGCAGCCCGAGGCTAGTGAAAAGCTGGACTTGTCTGGGTCAGAAGAAGATGATGAATACAGCGACGCGTCCTCCGAGTTTAAAGATTGTAGCCTGTTGCTGCTGTATTTTGCTTTTTATCTATAAATGATTTGAACATCTTTAATGTCTTATGCGTGTAATTGAAACCTTTCTTTTGATGAAAACGTGTTTGCTTAATATCTGTTGCTCAAGTTTATTGTTTCGCGCCAGTTTTAAATATATGGCCTAGCATAGGTTTGTATTACATGCACACGACTCGTTTGTTTTGCGCGTTGTATCTTAACCATACAACGCTTAGTTTAAGGAATTGCAACTTAACAGTGCAATTTTAGTTTAGACAATGTATCTTACCCATACAATGTTTGGTTTGCATGTTTTATTTTAAACATACATCGCTGAGTTTGAGGAATTGCAACTTAATAGTGCAATTTTAGTTTTAGACATTGTAGCTTAACCATACAATGTTTGGTGTGCGCGTTGTATCTTAACCATACAAACACGCAGTTAGGAAATTGCAAATTATCAGTGCAATTTTTGTTTAGACATTGTATCTTAGCCATACAATGTTTGGGTTGCGCGTTGTATCTTAACCATACAACGCGCGGTTTAGGAAATTGCAAATTAACAGTGCAATTTTAGTTTAGACATTGTATCTTAACCATACAATGTTTGGTTTGCGCGTTGTATCTTAACCATAGAAACGCGCAGTTTAGGAAATTGCAAATTATCAGTGCAATTAAATTAATCTGACATGCTTCTATTTTCATCACGTGAGTACTAGGAGGCAAAGCAACAATGTGATTTGTCAATTAAGAGAAAAGACGTAAGAACTTCTTGAGTTCTATCAACTGTCTATTAGGTAACAAACAATTGATTAGAATATATTTGAATTGATCACATATATTCTAATTGATAGATGGTAAACTCCTTGAACTTGTTATTGATTTTACCAATGTATTTATACACAAGAATGATATCTCTTATATTTGGGTGGAGATATACATTGATTGAATGCAAATTATATACAATAAATATAAGATCACATAATATTATCTGTTATACCCCGCAGTCGAAGCGGGAGGGGACCGGATGCTTAGACTGGCTCGGAAACCTTCAAAGAGAATGCGCGGCAACCCTTTTGTGAAAATATCGGCTACTTGATAGCGTGAGGGGACGTGTAGAATGCAGACCTGTCCCCGTTGTACTTGTTTACGAACAAAGTGGATGTTGAGCTCGATGTGCTTGGTGCGTTGGTGTTGAACTGGATTCGCTGAGAGATAGGTAGCACTGACGTTGTCACAGTATACTAAGGTAGCGCGGTTCAGGGGGTGTATAATTCGAGCAACAAGTTTTTGAGCCAGCAGATTTCAGCTACAACATTAGCAACATCCCTGTACTCGGCCTCAGCACTTGAACGAGAGACTGTGGATTGCCGCTTAGACGACCACGAGATTAAGTTATCTCCATAATAAACACAATAGCCGCTCGTGGAGCTGCGAGTATCCGGACACCCCGCCCAATCGGTATCCGTGTAAGCCAGGAGGGACGTGGTGTGCGATCGAGTGAGAATTAGGCCAAAATCCGGTGTCCCCTTAATATAGCGCAATATGCGCTTCATAGCATTCCAATGATCGTCCGTAGGGGCGTGCATATGCATGCACACTTGTTGAACGGCATAAGCGATGTCGGGTCTCGTGAATGTAAGATATTGTAATGCCCCAGCTAAGCTTCTGCATAGGGTTGGGTTATGGAAGGGCGAACCCGAAGTGGCACTGAGTTTAGGGTGTAAGTCGACCGGAGTTACCACGGAATTGCAAGAACTCGTATTCGCCCGAGATAGAATTTACAAGGTGTAAGACTGTTGGGATAGAAACATGGAGTCTTTTGTTATTTGGACTGAGATTCCAAGAAAATAGCTCAAAGGGCCTAGGTCCTTCATGGCAAACTCGCTGGCAATACGAGAGAGCGGCTGTTTGCGAAGATGATCAGAAGATCTGACGAGTAAGATGTCGTCAACATAGAGGAGAAGGTATGCGATGTCTTTGCTATGATGCAAGGTGAAAAGAGAAGCATCACATTTATTGTGTGAGAACCCCATAGTTAATACATAATCTGTGAAGCATTGGTACCAAGCTCGTGGTGCCTGCTTAAGCCCATAAAGAGATTTCTTCAACCGACACACATGATCCGGAAAGTTCGTGTCCTGAAAGCCCATATGTTGATACATAAATAACGTTTTCTGTAAGTTGCCATGTAAAAAAGAATTTGTGACATCAAGTTGCTGCACCGACCAAGATTTGGACATGGCAATGGATAAAACAGTCCGTTTGGTGGTGGGTTTAACCATTGGGCTAAAAGTCTCCCCACAATCAATGCCCACTTGTTGTAAACGACCATCACAAACTAGTCGGGCTTTGTACCGCTCTAATGACCCATCAGATTTAAATTTATGTTTAAAGAGCCACATACTCCAGATAATATGCATATCTGGGCGTCGAGGAAGTAACTCCCATGTCCCGTTTTTAATAAGAGCATGATACTCGTTGGTCATGGCGGCAAACCATTCCGGTGTGGTTAAGGCAACAGATGGGTTTTTCGGTATAGGCACAATTAGTTTGGAAATGCCGCTCATGGAGCGTGTGTGAATGGTACGAGGCGGGGGAGGTGGGACGAGAGCTGGGTTAGGAGGTGGCTGTGGGGATGGTGCAGGTGGAGGGGGATGGTGGTCGTGATGTGGGTTGGGTAAAGCAATTGGGTTTGTGGAAGGGCCTGGTGAGTGGGGTGAGTTGTGGGCCGGACTGTGTTGGGCCGAAGGAGGAGTGGGATGAGGCGGGGTATGTAGGGTGGGCTGTTGTGGAGCAGGGTGATGGGCCGAAGGGTGTACTGGGCTGACATGGGCCCAGAGAGTGGGCGGAAAAGGGGTGGACAAAAATTCATAGGAGGGTTGGGGCGAAATAGTGTGTTTGAAGGGGAAGGTGGTTTCGTCAAACGCCACATGACGAGAGATAATTAATTGTTTTGTTTCAAGGTTGTAACAATGGTAGCCTCGATGTTTTGGTGGATAGACGAGAAATACGCAAGGTTAGGAGCGGTTATTTAGTTTATGAGTGGTGGTGGGTGGAGTTAGTAGGTAGCATAGGCACCCCAAAACACGTAGGTGGTCATAGGTGGTAGTGGTGTGGTATAGTAATTCGGTGGGAGTTTTGTTACGGGTGGTTTGGTTGGGTAGTATGTTGAGTAAGTATGTGGCGGTGTCGAGGGCAAAGTTCCAAAAATAGGTTGGTAGGGATGCATGTGCCATCAACGTGCGAAGTATGTTGTTGATGGTGCGTATTTTGCGTTCGGCTTTACCGTTTTGTGAGGAGGTGTGTGGGCAAGATAGGCGAAAGAGTATGCCGTTTGTGTTAAAGTATTGGGTGATTGCATTGTTGACATACTCTTTACCGTTGTCACATTGAAAAGTTTTAATGGTTTGTTGAAATTGTGTTTTGATTAAGGTGGCGAATTGGGTGAATGTGGTAAAGGTGTCGGATTTTTTGGCTAAAGGATATGTCCACAAAAAATTAGTGAAGTCATCCAAAAATAAGACGTAATAGTGATGACCACTAGAACTAATAATACGGGATGTCCACAAGTCACTATATATTAAATCAAATGGTTGAATAGAATAAGAAGAAGAACGGTAAAAAGGTAGTCTGATACTTTTACCAAACACACAAGATTGACAAAAATTGTCTTTACATTTACTGAAAGAAATAGAACTAGAATGTTTTAAAGAATCTAAAGGTAGTTGTCCTAGATGACCGAGACATTGGTGCCAAAGATCTGAGGAGATGGAGACGAGTGCCAATGGTGGTGAAGTGCCCAGCCCGAGAACAAGTGAGTAAAGATCACTGCTGTTGTTGCACCGGAGCAGTGGGGTCTGGGTCTTGTAATGCTTCATAAGAAAACCAAACGGGTCAAATTCGACACTAACGGAATTGTCGGTAGTAAACCGATGAACGGAAATTAAATTTTTGAGTAATTTAGGGGCGTAAAGGACATTTTTTAGTATAAATGGTGGGAAGGGTTTGGGTAGGTATTTTGTGCCATAACCAAGGAATGGGATAATTTGACCATTACCAACAATAATATTTTGAGACATGCTATTATTAAAAAAAGTATGGTAGTCACCTTGCTCGTTGCCCATGGTGCTCATGGCACCAGTGTCCATGTAAAGAGTAGGGTCCGGTTGCTGCAAAGACATGGTGTACATCGCCTGCTCAATGTCGGTTAGAGTGTATGCTGCATGATGGGCCTGAGAGGGCTTTGGGCCTAGGAGTCTTGGGCCGGCCGTAGGGTTTGTGGGGCGGCCGGTGTTGGTGTTTGGGTACGGACAAGGCGGGCTTAGCCAAGGATGTTGGTATGAGCTAGGTTGCTGGTACGGGCTGTAGGAGTAGTTAGGCTAGGCCCACAGTGATGGTGTAGGCCATAACTAGACAGAAGGAGGGTAATACGGTGGTGGGCGGCCGCGGCCATTGGATCCCCGACCTCTGCTGCGGCCACGACCTCGGCTTTGGTCATATGTGACCTCTGGTCGAGCGTCATGTGGTGCGGTTTGGGAGGTCCAAGTGGTGGTAGAGGTGTTTAGGGTGGTACCGGCATTTTTATTCGACTTGCATAAGTATGGATCTCGCATTGTAGAAGATTGGTAGAGGGTGTTGTTGGGAGAGAATGGTGGCCATGCTCTCGTATTGATCGTTGAGGCTCGCGATTAATTGAAGGACTAACCGATCGTTGGTGACAGGAGCATCAACATTAGCAAGTTGATCCGCTGGTACCTTAAGTTCTTGACAATACAAGGTCAGGTTTGGAAAGTAATCAAGGCGGGTGTTGGAGAATTTTTGGGTGAGATGGATAGCACAAGCGCTTTTATTGTAACGAAAAAGATCTTCTATGGAAATCCAAGCGTCGTGAGCGGTTGAGGTGTTGTTAATGACAGTGTGTAGTAGGTCGTTGGAAACAGTACTATAGATTCATTGTAAAACAATGGTATCTAGGCGTTCCCATTCGTCCGAAGGTTGGGTGGATACGGAGGAAGAGGATTTGGCGGAAGGTGTGGGGCGAGGATTGAGGTGATCAAGAACCATGAAAGCTTTACAATGGATAGTGAATAGAGTCGCCCATGTTGCGTATTGGGATGACTCGATTTCTAGAAGGATGGGTATAAAGTTCTTGATGTTAGAGACGGTAGTGGCGGGATGGATTTTGGATTCTAAGTTTATCGGGGCGGCCGAAGGTTTTGGGTCAGGATCGGTCATGGTGATATGATGTGAAGGGATTGAAAGAATGAAGAAGCGTGGGTGGTGAGAGGTAGTAGGCGGCTGATGGTAGCTGAGGGTGTTAAGGAGGTCGACGGGTAGGGTTTAAAGGAAGAAGACGGCCCGGACTCTTGATACCATGATAGATGGTAAATTCCTTGACTTTGTTATTGATTTTACCAATGTATTTATACACAAGAATGATATCTCCTATATTTGGGTGGAGATATACATTGAATGCAAATTATATACAATAAATACAAGATCACATAATATTATAAATTACTAATTAATTGCTTGTAGCCGTAATACTTTTGAATTTTGATTCCGGTATATCTAGAGTAAACAAACTTATTGTACATCTGAAGTAAGGAACATAATGAAGTTTTTAGATGGTAACCAAAACTCAACAATTATGAAACAAGACTAAATAGATAAGTACACTAACCTGCATGTTACCAATAAGCAAAGCAAGTAGAACCAACCCAATGACAGTAATAAAGTCGGCAAAAAGAATCTCTGCTTGGTATGTGCTTGCTTTAAGGCATTGACCAAGAGAACTGTATCCAAATAGGGCATTTTAGCTTAATTAAACAAGCGTAATTTCATGATGGTATTATTGTCTGTGAGGACAATATCATCTATGTACCATGAAAAAATAGAATATTATTGTGGTTGTAAATGAAGAGGTGATGGGAGGATGGTTAACCACGTCTTAGAATGTATAGTTATAAGTTTTTAAGTGTTTAATTGTGTAAAATATAGTTACTTTGAGACTGGTTGTGATTTGCAGGTACCCATAGTTAAATGGAGCTTAATATAGCTGGGGAAGAGTTTGGAAGCACATGGATGTAACCCTAAGTGAAATACAAAGAAAGAGGAAATCCTAAGATGGGATTTTGGCAAGACCTAGCGCAAGCTTGCACTAGGCGAGCACACCTTGCACCCTTGGTCAGTTTAAGTCTTGAATGTTTAGGCTTTTTGTATGTGCTATAAGGATCAACAAATCAACAAAGAAATGATCAAACAAGTTTGATTTAGCTGCGGAAACCCTAAACCAATCACAAAATGATAATCAATCAGATCAAAACAAGTAAATCATCATTCAAAGCTTTTTCATTAATAATCAAGACTCAATTACACGTTGATAAAGTGAAAACAACCAGGTATGAATGTGAATTAAGCTAAATAATATCCTAGAGAGAGAATCAGAAAGTGGAGGGAACAAAATGACTCAAAGTTACATTCAAAAAATCAGCTTGACATATATATAGTCTGCACATTCGCCCACTTCGTAAGTGCGAATGTGCAGGTTCAACCACTTCATCCGGTCGAACCAAGCCATACATAAGAAACCTATTCTACATTCGACCAAAACCTCTCCTTCGCACCTTCTGAGTCTCCTTCGACCATACAAAATCTCCTTCGCCCACTCGACTCAAACTATTAACATATGTTTATTGTAAATCCAAAGCATTAGTCGCATAATTGCATCTACAAACTCCCCCTCGACTATTTCTTGGATTGTTTAACTCTTCGTTCCTCATCCATCCTTTTGTTCATCATCTTGATCCTCAAAAGTTTCTTTTCTTCTAAAGTCATCAGTTTCTCAAACACTTGCTTCGGCTTTTTCTTTTTCCCTTCAGGAATCTCTTGAACTTTCACAAACTTGCCGAGCTTTTTGTCAAAGTCGCATCCGACGTTAATATCATGAGCAAAACACAAAAATACCACTCGCTGGTATTTACTAGCATGTTCAGCATCTTTAACATCACTGAAGATAGGATTGTAATACAACATTATGATGTCCTCATGTGAGCAATTCACTAACCACATGGGATAAAAAATGTGTATTTTCTTGAAACTTTTATCACCATCCTTCAGAACAATAACAACTTCTGCGATCTTCCAGTCGTAGTACCACCAGATAAAGTCTTTGGCGAAATGTTGAGGAATCTGCAGCAATGGAATGTGTCTCAACACTTTCGGTGGTTTATACTTTAAGGTCACCTTGGGCAAACCAGTTATATCATCAATAGTCTTCTTGTGAACAATGCTTTTGGGATATTGAGGTTCAAAGAGGTTCCACTTCGTCCTGCTCTCCCTAGCCATCTTCTCAGCAAAGTATGCAATCTGACCATTTGTCGTACCGGTCATCTTGTGTCGACAAATGTCACGAATTGCCCAATATGGGAGAGTCTTCAAGTCATGGAATCTATCAAAGTATAGAATTCCCTTTTCCCACTTCATTGCTACACATTTCAGTTGCTTTATAAACTTCCATCCCAACGCCTTTCCTTTGAACATGTCGTTGTGGAATTTATAAAAGCTACCTTGAATCTCAGGTTTAGGACGATTTGCCTCTTTCTCTTTTAACTCCCTCAATAACTCTTTCAAGCTGTCGGATTGTCTGATAAACGGTTTCTCATGCCCTCCGAATATCTCATTAACAAACATATCACTTTTCTCTCTTGCTCGTCTCTCGGCTTCCTTTATTAATTCATCCGTGAAAGCAGTAAATCCAGAATTCTTGTCTCTTTTGAAATATTCTGGATACTCTTCACTCGTCACATCCTCAACTTCTATATCTTCGAAACCAGGTATATCACAATCATCAGAGTGATCTCCAGCTTCCTTTTCAGTTAGATCAGGAATCTGGTTATCAGCTAATAATTCTTCAACAGTTTTTCCTACCTATTTCGCCAAACCTTCAAATATCTCTAATGCCATCGCCGCCGAGACTTCACGGTCTTCCAAATCTGGATCATTGTATTCTAGTTCGAACATCCTGTCACGAGATTCAAAGATCTCAGAAAATCTACTTGTCATGTCAATCGTCCAGACTCGATCAGTGAGCATCTGGCGATACATCTGTTTGTCTTCTTCTGACATTGACTTCAGCTTTTCGTTCCAAAAGATCATATCATCATCTACAGATCCTCCAGGTGCTTTAGAACTAGATTCTCCTTCTTTTCCAGATTCTCTCTTCTCATACTTGTATCTGTTTGTATCATCTTCATCATTGTCATCATCATCATCAGATCCAGAACTGATATCTTCACCAGAACCATCATTTGAACCATCATCATCATCATCCTTCTTCTTCTTTGGAGCTTTGCCAGCATCTTCATCAAGATCTGCATCATCCTCCTCATCCTCATCAGATAGTTCAAAATCAACTTGCTCCTCTTCCAACTCTTTATCTTCTTCACCTTCTTTCAGCTGAGGAGCTCGAGAGTATAAATCCTTGATCAGATTATCCATGTTTTTGTTACTCTCTTTCAGCTTCTTGTTTTCATCTTTCAAAGCTATTATCCGTCTGGTATTTCTCTGCTCATGTTTTAGCAACTTTTTATTATCCTTCTGCAACTTTTTGATCTTCTGTTTCAACTCTTCATTATTTTCATGTGTTGAAACAACTACATCAAGCATCTTTGAGTCGTTTTGTCTAAGTTGGGCAATCTCAGTCTGCTGCTTGTTAATCAGATTCATCATTTCAGAAAGTCTCCGGTTCACAGTATCCATCACATCACTATCAACTGTAACCTTTTTCTTGGGGACTTCAGCAACCTCTGGTAGTTTACCCTTCTTAATCTTCTTCAGAACATTATCTAATGCTTCATTGAATGCATCAACAGGTAAATCAGCTTCCTGTTCCGTTCCTGAAGTAGATGTGGTTTTCTGCTTCTTTGAGGCTGAAGCAGCGACTGGAGATTTCGAGCTAGTAGCAGGTGTTAATTTCTTTCCTGCTATCAGTGTTTCTATTTCTCTAGCTCTCTTTTCTGTAGGTCTCACAACCTTTTCCTTCTTCTTATACTGGGGCTTCTTCGGTTTCTCCCCCTGAACTGGCGAACCAGGAAAGTCTCTTGTTCCCAGACCTAAATCTTCCTCCTCTTCGTCCAAACGAATAAGACTCTTCATTCTCTGCTCTTCAATCGATCTGTTCAAACTAACAGACTCACCAGCCACAGTGGCCTTGGGCTTGGTAGTCTTCAGCGTTTCAGTTTCAGAATCCCAGTGTTCATCTTCTTGCGTCTCTTCAGAATCAATCGACGCTTCATCCACTATGTGCAATCCCTTTTTAGCCATTGTCTTGTTTCTTCGTGGTGTGCTCTTCTTCTTAGCAGGTTCAGAAACAACCTCTAACCTGATCTCTTTCTCCTTTCCCTTTCCACTCTTTGCACCAACATTAACAACCTGTCGCTTACGCTTTGCATCTGGATCAACAGGATGTAATGGGTTATCTTGATCAGAATCACTGTTAGCATGTCTCACTAGACCTTCACCTGGATCTTCATAGTCAACCCTCGCCAAATGTCCAAATAAACGTCTAACAGGTGGACGTTCATTCACTGACAGACCTTTATAAGCTTTCATCCTAGCCAGTGTATTGATTGACATATGTTCTTGAACGACAATGTGCTTAGGATCCCTCTTCAAATCTTTGTATTTATAATCAAACACCATCTGGAGGAATCGAGGATACAGCAAAAACTTCAGATTCCTCATACCATTCACAGGCTCCAACAAATGTTCCATCAGCATCCCTGATACATTGAACGGTTTGTCCAATACCAGTGCCACCATCATCGAGCTAATACTCTTACGCATCAAATCATATCCTCCAGCAGCTGAACCAAAAACGTGTATCAACACATGTGCCAAGTATTTGAACTGTGGACACAGCTTTCCCTTATGCAATGAACCATCAGTAATCGGTCCATTGTACTTCATCCTCAGAAAGCACTTTCGTTGAACCATAAAGCTAAGCTCTCTGGGATCCGTCTTCTCATCTTGAAGATTCAAGGCTTCTCTAATATCCTGCTTTGATACCACTTTGTATGTGCTATAAGGATCGACAAATCAACAAAGAAATGATCAAACAAGTTTGATTTAGGTGCGGAAACCCTAAACCAATCACAAAATGATAATCAATCAGATCAAAACAAGTAAATCATCATTCAAAGCTTTTTCATTAATAATCAAGACTTAATTACATGTTGATAAAGTGAAAACAACAAGGTATGAACGCGAATTAAGCTAAATAATATCCTAGAGAGAGAATCAAAAAGTGGAGGGAACAAAATGACTCAAAGTTACATTCAAAAAATCAGCTTGACATATATATAGTCTGTACATTCGCCCACTTTGTAAGTGCGAATGTGCAGGTTCGACCACTTCATCCGGTCGAACCAAGCCATACATAAGAAACCTATTCTACATTCGACCAAAACCTCTCCTTCACACCTTCTGAGTCTCCTTCGACCATACAAAATCTCCTTGCCCACTCGACTCAAACTATTAACATATGTTTATTGTAAATTCAAAGCATTAGTCGCATAATTGCATCTACACTTTTACCCTATTTAAAGATATCCTCAACCCCAAACAAAAAAAGTCCTTAAACCTTAGCCATTTTTTAGCTCAAAAGCATGAATATTTTCACCCCAAACCTCAATTACATCAATTCCCTCATGCAATTAACGTACAAAAAAACAATTCAAGATCCGATGATGATGAGCGGCTAGCCTCCTTTGAAACTGCCACAGATTGTATGATTCATTTATGTGACACTCAAACTTGTTGATTATAGTATTTAAGATTGTTTTTCATTATTGAAGAATACTTATGGTTATTTTAAGTCAAATAAATCGTGTGTGTTCTTGCATCATGAGCAGTTTGATCATTGGGAGGGTTTTATGCACATATGCTGGTTTGGTAAGTAGATTGCATAGGTTATTATTAAAAACTTGTCTTTTCTTATCAGTTGAATTAAACCTTTAACAAGACCATGTCTATGTGGTATCTAACTAGTTAAAACAAGTTTGGGTAAATCATTGAACCGAAAATCCGAAGGAGTACAGGACCATGCTTAAATACCAGTTGATGGTCCCTCTCTACCATGAAGAAGAAGTCTGCTTGATATGCCGTAAGGCCTACCTGGATAAGTACGGGGAGCAGGCGGTTCACTGCAAGGATCTGCCCGGGTTTAAGTACCGACATGACTAGGTACGGGATGTTCTTTGGGACATTTTAAGAAGAGCGGAGATATCAGCTAAGAATGAGGCTCTTGTGAACTTTCTGTCGGACCCCGCGGAAGGGAGATCCACCTACCTTGCGACCAGCAGATTTGCTTGTCTTTGGGTGGGCGGGGAAAAACACGCTTGTGTTGACTTAACGGGAGTATCCTGACGTGTGCGTAACTATACATATTTTACAATGGATTTTAACACACGTTTTTGCTTTAATATTTATAAAAATGGTTTCGACCTTCATATTAAAACACACACACTAGGGCAAGTGTACCCTGTCATATATGTAGTAAGTACAGATAAGAACCAAGTATCGATCCATGGACGCGCGCGGAGCAATGGTACTAAAACTCTATCCCCGATTCACCAGTAAGTAAAAGATAAGTTTGAGTTTTGTTTAAGACTAAATTAATTCTAAAACATGTAAATAACTTAACTACGACTCCAAATAGAAAATATAACGATATAAGCTATAATACGCCAATCCTAGCATGTCATCTATATAAGAAATAAAGGCGTGATCAACATTCCCATTTTCCGACAGTTAGTGTCCCTTTCGGGCATCCTAACATGACAACTATACAGAAAGCTAACACGAATACACACGTTAACCGCTTCAAGTCGTTCATTAGCAAGCAGCTGATATGATCTCACGCAGATCTTCTAAAGATAAGTTAGTCATCCGTTAAGAGTTTTCTAACCTCACTAATTCAGGGAAGCGATACCGAATACACAACACAGCCACCTAAACTAGCATAAAGTAGAGCATTTCACAACCTATTCCATTTTACCAATTTTGACCCCAGATCTACTAAGATCGCTATTTTTACCAAAATAACTAACAAAGATCATTAACAGTGTCAAAGACTAGTAACAGCACCATTAAGCTTTTTAAACCCTTTTACGTGCCGGTAAGCATTTTTAACCATTATTCGACTGACTTTAACCAAACCAATACCCGGTTACAGTTTCATGGCATAAACTATTTAACAAGTTAACTAGTCTACTACCGGACGATTAAATGGACGGTTTTTCAACATTTATCCGCCTAACACATTCGACAATCGCTAAAGTCATTCAAATACAGCTACAAATCCATCAACAACGAAACAAGGTTGCGCTATGATCATCAAGATCTAATACGTGAAAAACGCCAAATTTATACAAAACATGATTACATGCTAAACGATTGTTTTTTCTACTAAAGAGTACTAAACATGATTACTAGACTATAATGTATTACATAAACAACACAAACAAGCTTAAACAAACTGATTTGAATCAAATGAAAGCATAATAGATCAAACCATAAAACTCGAATGTGATGGATTGGATGATGATCGATGATCCGGATGAGTTCCCGAGCTCGTTCCTCGCCTTTGCAGCTGCTCACATGTCCAGAAAATCGCCCCGAATCGCCCAGAGACCACCCAATATTTGATCAGTGGGTTTTGCTCTGTTTTTATAGAAGTTTTGATTTTGTGCACGGCCGTGCGCATAAAGTGCACGGCCGTGCACTTTATCAACTTGAGTTGACGTGCAAGTGGGCAAGTGGTTTGGCTGCTCCTGGAAATATCTAGATATTTGGCACGGCCGTGCACCTAAGGTGCACGGGCAGTGCCACCCGAGAAAAGGAGTTGCACGGGCACCCGCACGGGAGTGCTGATCAGGGTGCCCGAGAACATAGGCTGCACGCCAGGTCGCACTGGCAGTGCAGCTCGTCTGTGTCCGAGTAACCTGAGCCCGCACGGGCGTGCACCTGGGGTGCACGACCGTGCACTATTTCCCGACTTAGCTGATTTTGCAGAAACTTTCCGTCTTGTCTGATTTTCGCCCGGTTTCTTCGACTTTGCTCGTGGGACGTCGTTTAAGACCTGCAATAAACATATGAAGCGGTTAAGTACCGAATTCGTGCAATTATGGTCGAAAACGCGTAATTTGGGAGTTAAATCGGGGACTTAAATATGTATATTTTAACGTATATCATATCCCCTTTAGCTGGTTTGAGAGACAATAGGTTTGTAGCAGGACATGCGGTTCGAGGGGCAGAGTAGAAGAAAGTGGAAAAGCATGATAAAGCCTGTGAAGATAACCAACATGCCTTCGTCCCCCTGGCTTTTGATACTTTTGGGTGTCTGGCACCGGAAGCTATCCGGTTTTTAGCACGGTCCAATGGGTTATACATAGTAATGTCTCGACTCTGGCGGGGCAAGGGTTTGTTTTCAGTAGACTTGGGTTCACCCTATAGAAAGGGGTGGTTGCGCAACTTGTTGCCCGTCTGTGTGTTATTTTGATATAATTTTCGTTTTTATGGAATGAAATGATACGAGTTTTATGGAAAAGAAAAATAATAATAATAATAAAGTTCATTTCTTTATAAATCAAACCAATCAAACAAATCAAATCACTTTAATGTCAACCGCCGCCGCCACTGTCCACCACTACCACCATCGTTGCCGCTATCGCTCATTGACCACCACCACCGTAGATGGCACCCACTATCAACCGCCGTGCACCACCACTCACCACCGGGATTTTATTTCTTCATCTTTTCCTACCTAGTTTTAGGGAGAGAGCTCGAGAACTAGTGTAAACACAAACAAAAAAACCATAAAAACCCCACCTCCACCCTCAAAAAAACTAAACCCCCCCCCCCCCAACCCCCGCCCCTAAAAAAAACTAGACCCCCCACCCCATCCCAAAAAAACCTGAATACCTAAAAACTAAACTCTAAAGCTAACCCTTTCAAAAAAAAAAAAAAAAAAAAAAAAAAAAACCTAACAATAATAGTGAAATGCACATGTGTCTTATTTTAAACTTCTTATATAGAGTTGTTTTAAGTTTATTCAAGTTTGTTGTCCTACACATGTCTTACTTTCAACTTATGCTATAATATGCATGACTAAACAATTGAGGAGTTCGAGTGTATTTCATATCTCACTTCGTATCCATTAATGATCATTGAATAAAAATTGTCTCGTTATATATCACATCGCGTAAAATGATCAGTTAATTATGGTCATTGAAAATTTATTCAAAAGTATGCTCTAATAGTGAAATGCACATGTACATACGGTACATGTTTGTATATATCTATCAGTGAAACTGAAACGCACATGTGCAGTTAATTATAGTAATTGATAATTTATTCAAAAGTATGCTCTAATAGTGAAATGCACATGTGCATCCGACATGACGTAATATAAGCATTTTTTTTTGGAAATAGTAACACTAGATAAACATTTTGGTGTTTTTACTTTTTTTATTTTTTAGGGTATATAATTTTTATGTTTTGGTGGAGGGATTTTTGTGTTCACACTTGGTTCTTGAGTTCTCTTCCTAAATGGTGGTTCTGAAATGATCCAAATCCTAAATGGTGGTCCAACTGAGAATGAATTATGCTTGTTCATTTGCTCTCTAGATGTTTGACCTTAGTTTTGCACAGTTAGAACTTGTATGACTTATACATTTCAAAAACAAAAAATGGTAAGTGTTAAAATGATAAAAGGCACTTAGGATACTAAATAAATAAAATGTACCCCTAGAAAACCCATTTTGAATCTTAATTTTTCGTTTCTTTTACCTAAATAAAATGAGTACCAACCGCTTATATCATGGAAGAGCTCCAAGAACCTAACGTCACCTAAATGCTCGAGACTACAAAAGATCAAGTTGGGAAAAGTCACGAGTATGTATAAGTCAAAAAGGAGGGAACAACACAAGACGGAGTCAAGAGAGATAAATCCGATACTAAAAAAAGAGACATGTTGGTCCAAGAAGTATCAGCCTCTTTTTAACCAAATGGCAATGAAATTTTAACAATATGAAAATAGCTTGCAAAATGAGAAATAAAACTTTCAGAGATAGAGAACACACGAGTTATCGAATTTTTGAGTGTATGTATTAATCACCTTATTACAGGATAACCTCTTAGACTGTCTGTTGTGTGCCGCAAGCAAGCAGGCGCGCACCCCAGCCACAACAGCCCCACGCGAACAGCACGATGTTGGTTGCGTGCGTTAACAGGAGAAAGTAAGCTTTGGCCGCGCCGGTGCTCACTCCCAACCATAACGGGATCAAGTGACTGGGTTACTTGAAAATGAAGTCGGTGGCTTACGACTGTTGACTTGCGACCCACAACGAATATTCTTATAACCTATTTTGTTTAAAAAAACAGATAACTCAAAGAATTCTAAATTTCATGATACCTATTTTTTTATTTTTATTGTGCCATAACTAAATTTCATGTTATTACAAATCTCGTGTTAGACATTAACATGTTTTTTTTTTAACAGCAAAACAAACTTTTATTTAATATGCTAGCAAGTAGCTAGCCACAAACGACCAGGGGAACAGTCCGGAAAAAACAATTCAAAAAACAGAAAACAAACATACATCCGAAAAAAAAAACCCGAACATTATCCCATCTTTAATGAATCAAATCTACCCCAAGAGTCCCACGACATATCCGACATTTTCGCCCGTTTAGTAATCCACATAAAACTCATGACCTTTACCTCTTCCATGATCCGTCTCACCGGCACTTCCTTTTGGTTAAAAATGTAGTCATTCCGGGCTCTCCAAATACTCCAAAAAGCCGTCAAAATAACCCCATAGAACGCTTTTCTCACCCGAGCACCACTCTTAGCAGTCAAAGGCAGAGAGAGCAAATCACGGGCATGGAATATGAAGCTATGCGGCACATTACACAAAGAGAAAATCAACTGCCATACCTCCATAAAAGCCGGGGACCCCGCAAATAAATGATCCACCGACTCTATAGTTGTGCCACAAACACTACATACCTGAGAGCCAACATGTATGTTCCTTCGAGCTAAAGCATCTGCCGTAGGGAGACGATCAAGGAAAGCACGCCATGCAACCACGACCACCTTCTTAGGAACCCAATTGCACCATATAAAAGATGATATCGGAAGAGTATTTGTCGCATCAAAAATACAATTTTTACACACTTTACCGAGTAGTCATGTGAATTCCCCACGGCCCAATTCCATGAATCACTGCCCAAAGAAATAGAAATCCCACTTAACAGTGCCATCAAAGAGTCAAGTTCCCTCTGCTCATCACTTGAGAAATCAAAGCGTCTCCACTCGGCATTGAACCCCGAATGCGGCACATCATTATACACACGATCCGAAACAAGGCATGTTTTATTCTTTTCCAATTCAAACAACAGTGGGAATTTTTTGTGGAGCACATCATCCGAGCACCACCAATCAAGCCAGAAAAAAATTGTCGACCCGCTACGGACAGTGGCTTTAAAAACTTTTTCCGGCTCAAAAGGAAGCAAGTTTGGGATACTTGCTATTTGTTTCCACACACCTGCCATAGAGATCTTTACCGGAATACTAGACCAGCCCCGACCCGTACTATGAATAGACCACACCACCTTACGCCATAACGATTCATTAGTCGTTTTAAATCGCCACCACCACTTAGACAACAAACTCAAGTTCGCATCACGAAGAGATCCCAACCCAATGCCCCCCGTATTCAACAGGAACAATAACCTTTTCCCAAGCTAACCAACTCATTTTGTCCACTTCGTCGGTACCGCCCCAGAAAAAATTCCGTGTCAGTTTCTCAAGCTCATTTATAACTTGCACAGGAGCTCGAAATAGTGAAAAGTAATATAAGGGCAATGAACTTAGTACCAATTTCAGGAGAGTTATCCGACCACCGTATGACAGGCACTTTAATTTCCACGCGGACAGCTTCTTACGGACCTTAGCTAGGATCGGATCCCAACTTCTAACAAGATTCATATTAGATGCTATAGGAACACCAAGATGAGTAAATGGAAAGGCACCCGATGGCACTCGCAAAACAGAAGCCATCTCCAAAGTTTCAATATGATCAACACAAACACCATAAAAACGACTCTTAGATGGACTAATCCGTAGACCAGACACCAAGTAAAAGTCATGTAACAGTCTGCGCAGATTCAAAGCATTCCGTTTAGACCACTCTCCGCAAAAAACCACATCATCCGCATACATGAAATGGGTAAGAATAGGCCCCGAACCACCTACCCGAATTCCATTGAACGTGCCCAACAAGGAAGCCCTTTTAATAATCCGAGAAAGCCCCTCCATGGCTAAAATAAACAAAAACGAGGACAAAGGATCCCCTTGTCGTAGGCCACGTTGGCACGAAAACTCATAAGTCGAAGATCCATTGACAAGAACCGAAGCGCGAGAGCTCCGAACAAGAGACATCACCCACCCACGCCACTTAGCTGAGAAATTCATTTGGGCCAACATGTCATCCAAAAAATCCCATCTTAAGGTATCGTAAGCTTTCTCTATATTGACTTTCAGAAGAAAAAAAAAACTCTTTAATTTCGCTCTTTTCAACCACGCAATGGACTCATTAAGGATCAAAGGCCCGTCAAGAATATTTTTATCACTTAGGAAAGCGGTTTGCTCCTCCGAAATGAGCCGTGGCATAAACTGCTTAAGGCGCAAAACGAGGACTTTAGAAAGCACTTTGTTCAGCACCCCGACCAAACTAATAGGCCTATAGTCCGAAAGAGTGGCTTGGTCACGACCCTTTGGTATAAGAGCAATGAAAGCCGAAAAACAACCTGGACGAATGTACCCATTAGGGTTGTGACTTTTCACAAAGTAACTTAGTAACGTATGACGCCCTCATCTTTTGGCATCAAGTTTAGTCTAGATACGCGTTGTCTGTCTTTAGTGAATTGGCCTGACCATATGGCTTTAGTTCGTCCAAAGTGATCAAGAGACTTATTCCACAGTATCGACTGATGGGCCAACGGTATTCCAACCATGATCATTTTGTGGATGCCATATTTTTGTGATGAGTGGTCCATTTCTAAATGCGATCGTGGATGCTTTTTTTTAAGTAATAGTGAATGAAATCAATGGTGTCTCACATAATGAAGTGGAATGTTGGTCTTTTATAATCAGTTGAGCGTGCATATGGTTCATTTTGGATATGTAGGTCTCACGATGTGTTACATCCCGCCAAGACGGAAACACGGGAATATGATTCAAAAGGTTTTCAAGCACAAGATTCGAGCAACACATAAGATGTAAATTAAATAAATATCATCAAGAGATAAATGTTGCCATAAATTATTAAAAATAACATAACATTGTGTGAAAACGAAACATTGTCTAAAATTTCATGGTTCAAATACCAAGACATAATGTAGCAAACATAACCCAACGAATGATGATACCACAGAGTGCATGCTCAAACCCTTCTCTCAAGTCTCCGCCCCGCATGATCAATTAACTGAAAAACATGCATAAAAGATTTGTCAACATAATGTCGGTGAGTTCACAGATTTTAATGTACTATGTAAAGTGCTCGTTAGTATGAAATTCCATGAACATATTTAAAAAATCTTGCTTCAAAATAGACCAAAACTTTCGGATAAAAGTAAAATTAAACCCGTCAGGTCCCGGTGCTTTACTCCCATCACAGTCAAATACGGCATATGAAATTTCATCAATCGAAAACGGACTATCCAAAACAGCAACATCATCCGTGGACATTCTAGTGATATCCGGACATCTAAACTCCGGCTTTGGGCGACTAACTTCACTAATTTTTTTCTCAAAAAAAGACGCCACCATGTCTTTAACTTTATCCGGTTCCGCAACCCATTGACCTTTATTATGAATCCCATGAATTCGATTGTTCGTCGTGTTAAGCTTAATAATTCCATGATAGTACCTTGAATTCTCGTCCCCTTCAAGAGCCCATTTAACACGTGATTTTTGTTGTGCGTCTAACGATCTCAAGTGCTCTTCCTCAAACATAATCTTCTTTTCGTTAACACGTTCCTCCATTTCAGAATCAGTTAATGGCCGAGATTCAGCAACAACCTCCAAATCTTCAACACGTTTTTTAGCACACAAGAGTTGTAAATCCCTTTGCCTACGTTCATTATTGACCCATAATTTGATTCTCCCCTTCAACCATTTCAACTTTGCCGCTAACGCAACGTCAGCAGGCCCTAAAAATTCAAAAAAAGAAACAACAGAATTCACAAAATCAACGAAACCCGGTAACTCCAGCCAAGAGTTATAGAACCGGAATGGGATATGCCCGAAATCCGCGTCCTTCAATGATAAAAGCACCGGGCAATGGTCAGAAAGATGGCGAGCAAGGGCCGTGACAGCCGCCCCGGGCCAACGGTTCATGAAATCAGTGCAAACCAATACTCTATCCAATTTGCTTAGCTTATCCCCTTGACCGGACATATAAGTAAAGTTGTAGCCTCCCATGTTATATTCAAACAACTCCGCCTCCCGAATAAAATCATTAAAATATATCGCATTTTGCAAAGAAAACTCCGAGTTCAGCCTTTCATCAGCATGTCTAACCTCATTAAAATCCCCCAAAAAGACCCAAAGCCCATTCAAAGAACGCCTATAAAATAGTAGCTCATTCCAAAAACTCCGTCTAGTTGCCGGGTCATTCGGAGCATGAATATTTGCAATATTCACAATAACATTATCATGAACCAAAACCCCCGATATCACCATTACATAGCGAGATTTAAAAACCCCGGTTTGGCGGAAACAATCAGGATCCCACCAACAAATTAAACCCCCCGCATTCCCATCAGAATCAACACAATCAAAATTATAAAGAGTGTTACCCCAAAACCTTGAAAGTGACCAAAGAGGAGGATTAGCAATCTTCGATTCTTGAAAAGCTAAAAAATTAACCCCATGCTTCAATCTCAAGCCCTTAACCCAAGTCGCCTTACCTTTACGCCTTATCCCACGGATGTTCAATGACATGAAGTTCATTAACAACCCGAAATCCCATTTTCCGAGATGATCTCCTCCACAATCGGACTGCAAAAAATTTTCAAATTCATACCAACTACATCCCCTACCTGAACAGTGGCGTTTACCTCTTTATCAATATCAACCACCTCCTCTAATAAGTCATTGACATTCACAGCTGAAGTCTTACTAACACCATCGAGTGCAGCACCAGAATCCGTAACCAATTGAACCGGGTCAACACCACCGTCTACCTGGTCAACCGAAGGCAAAGGACCTTCCACCGCCGCTTCATCCAATCGGTCATTTAGATCCGGGCACCTCGCCGGAGTAGCCACCGTATCAGACGACAAGGATTCCCTTATTCTATCTTCTAGAGAACTATTAAAAACCAACCTTGGTCTTTTCCTACTCTTATTCACGTTAGAATTTCCAATGTTGAAGCCCAAATCAGAATTCCCCACAAATTCAGTGGGCTTAAACCTCTCCCCATGGCCCACCAAATTTGAATGATGGGCGGGAACAGCTACGTGAACTCCAGAAGGCAAGTCAACATTACCATGCAAAACGACGCCTGATTGCCGGCCGAATTTATCGCGCCATTAATATCCGGAATATTCTCTGGCACAACCCCATCCCCGGACTCTGGTAACACTCCCCCGAATTCCGGCAAAACATCCTGAATCTCTCCTTCTTACATATCATCATCACCACCGTTCACCTCTTCGAATTCCGGAACCCACGAAGACCTTTCCTCGACCACCCAAACAGAGTAGCTACTACCTTTCCACAGAATATTAACCTCTTCATCAATCCGCATATTGGAGTTAGTAAGAACATGAGAATAACCGACCGAGTTATCCAATCCTGTCAAGGAAAATTCCGAGGGCCAGACCACGTCACCAAATAATTTCCCAACCCTATCATAAACCTCACTATCCCGAACAACCACCGGTAAGCCTACTACCTTAAGCACTGCAATACGCTCAAAGGGTAGAGCTTGACCCGTCCAAGGAACAACCGAGATCAACGCCTTCTTCCACACCTCCTTTTTGACCTCCAAAAATGTAACACCCCAACCGATGGCGGAAACATCGGGATGTCACGTATTGATGATTGTTTCAGTAGCACATGGTATAAATTGAATTTTAAATAATTTATTCAAAACATAAATATCCAAAATAAAGTGATGTCTAGAAATTCAAATACATGATATCAAATAAGCAACAACTTCAAATAACTTCAAACAATAACTTCATGATAAATCCTCATGCAAACTCAAGCCTCAGCTTCATTGTTACCTGAAACATGTTAATTTTGAAAATATTTTTGGGTCAACAAAAGTTGGTGAGAATTACATAGGTTTTGATAATCGAATAAAGATGTTGTACAATTCAAGTGTCATGGCAAGTCTAGTCCATATGTGAAAACATACTAGAAGTAAATCGAGTGCATAATCAACCCTTGTGAGTGTTATAATGTGGTACATCCCATACGCTCATGGTTCACTCGAATATGTTATGCGATAACAATCACCCACGCTACCTTTGTAGGAGGCACGTATCCGGGTGGGATTGTCAGTCCAATAGATCTATCATTGTATATCGTCGGCTGATCAATGTTAATGATTATGCTAGAATTGTGCTTACCCTAGTCATGTTTAAGACATAATGCAACATAGAAAAACACATAGACACTTTGATGATTGAATTGCATATAGAATGTTGTAACATGTTTCACCCCAAAAATGGTGATAAATAAAAAAGGGGCTATGTAAAACTCACCTTAGCAAAATGTTATATCTCTTGAAAAATAGAATAGTGTGTTGCCCAACAATGCCAAGTATTACCCTATAATTAAGGTAATAAATATGTCTAAGTCTATCTAGTCTACAAATATATATATTCTAGGGCTTCGAATTGGGGATAAGTGCTCGTTTGATTAATAATTAAAATGTTTGATAATTGAGAGAAATTTGATAAATAAATAAACAAAAGTCTTTTTATAAAATTTGAATCAAAGATGGTCACAATAATGAGTTTAAAGTATAAAAATAATTTTTATAAAATTATTTTCTCAAAAATAGAATATTAAATCTATTTATTTCAAATTGTCAAAATTTAACTTTAATATTTAAAAATACTAAAATTAAAGAATTATTAGATTAAAATCTATATTTCTGCTCCAAATAATCAGAAATAATTTATATAAAATTTTGGTGCAAAAATATTGAAAAATGAATTTATTATGATTTATTTATGATTAAAACTAACAAAAATTGATTAAAAATATTAAATAAATGATTTTTCAGAAATAAAAATCATTTCAGAAAAGTTTATTGTTATAAAAACTCAGAATAATTTTTGTGGAAATTTATAAAATTTTTTTGATATTTTTATAGAATTTTATAAATAAAATAGAATAAACTTGAATTATTTATTATATATATTAAATAAATAAATTTTTGAAAACTAAAAATTGTATGTTAAACTTTTTCATTAGATTAACATAATATAATTTTTGTAGAATTTATAAAAGAGTTTTGGTATTTTAAAATGAATTTAAAAAAATATAAAAAGGAATTTATATATATATAAGTTTAACTAAAAAAATATGCTTGTTGATGCCATGGTTCGAACCCGGGCCCTTGGCCGGTTCGTGTGTTTTAAATCACAAGCCCAGACCAACTGGTCTGGACCCTGAGAACGATTTGTTTCAGATTATTATAATTATATAATATAAGAGAAATTGATTTATAATTGTTTTAAAAAGAAAGTTCAAAAACCGTTTCAGTGGGACTCGAACCCGCGTGACCTTGATTAACATCATCAGACACAACCACTTGATCTAGATCAGTGGTTGTGTTTGATTCTCGTTTCTTTAAATTATAACACATATACAGAAACTGTTCTTCCCCAAATTATACGAACGAACCCTAGATTTTCCAATCGAACAAATCACACAACAATGACCTAATTAACCTTAGGGTTATTGTAGTGTGTATGCCGAACATCAAAACCCATCAAAAATAACAGACTTACAGGACTGAATCGTGGGATTTTGCTCAGTTAAAAGAAATAGTCAAACACGAGCTCGAACGCTTCAATGATGGTTCAATAACAGAAATGGGAGATTAAAGGAGTGTATTCGGCGATTGAAGAAGGTGTTGTGATGTTCAATTTATAGTGGGGGTGGTCTGGATCGTTGAATTGGAAGGTTTGACCTCAACTTAAATGAGTGGCGCGTATACGAGCATAATTGGTATGATTTAAATGTATAATTGCATGTGTGTAGGACGCGAAATAGACCGGTAATCACGATATCTTACCAAATCATGATTAAAACACGTATAAATTGGTTTGATTTTGGTTGATTGATGTTTCAGTTGACTATTCTAAGTCAACTGTCATAATGCAGGTTACTATATATTTAAAATAGGTAGGATTAATAACACCAAAGTCGTGTAGACCAGATGGTAGTGTGTTGTGTGTTGGGTGACCCGGCTGAGGGCTCGGGTTCGAATCCCGGCCTCAGCATATAATTTTTTTGATAATATAACTAACATATATGTATACTATATATTTATATTATAATATTAAGGGTCCAAATACGTCACAATAATTTTTAATGGCGAATAATAACAATGAAACTTGACGTTTTTATGATAACGTACAAGTATTAATGCGTAATGTTACAAAAAAATCTTGCACCTCCACATTATCATGGAAGGAAATAAGCACTGTTAAACCACCCAAGTAGGAGACAGCCGCCTCCTTATATCCTGCCTCCGCTAGCATCTTCTTAACAGAGTATAGACCGGCTATAGTATTAGATACCCCAATCACCGCCCTACCCATACAGTGCAATGGATAGGTAGCCCCATCACCATGCAATTCAAGTACCTTCTTGGATCCAGAAGTCCCTCCAATAACATTAGTCAATGGAGGAAACTCTGACGCCACAAAGTTCTGATCTTTTGGAACCCAAGTCTTCTTACCCGTATCCGTAACACCATAAGAAATCTTACGATGTCGATGAGCACGATCGAACATGGCTAAACACACCAATATCCGAGACTCCATAATAACGATCTCATTCAACCTCTCTAACACTGCATACGGATCTTTAATCTTCACGCAACGAACAAACCCAATAACGATCTCATTCAATCAAGAACCTCGTGTTAAACGTCTGTTCAATATAAATATGAAAAGATGTTCTATCGAGTGTGAAGACTGAAAATGGTTTGTATTTAAATGATGTTTTACAGTGTGTTTAAATTAACCACCACTACTTCATATGTACAGTGGAAACCACCACTTATATATAAGCACATTTATATATAATTACAATATGAACCAATTTGACTGTCTTTTATTGTACAAAATTTTGTGTATGTTCTTCGGACTGTAATTACAAGTATTAATGAGAAAAGTCTAATACAGTTATAGTAATAATATGTTCAACCTGTTAAAAATCAGTGTTAACCGAAGTAGATAAAACAGAAGTTAAGTAGGTACAGATGTATTTAAAGTATAAGCTCGCCTATCTTATAGTTGTATTAAACCAAGATACTACACACTTAAGCGTGTTTAAACCACCACTAGATTGGTAGGGCTGGAATTACAGTACTTCATTAATTCCAGAAATACAATATGTGATTTAGAGATTACTGTTTTGAACCTGCTTGGATTTGATTAAACTTGTTAGTAGCAGATTTAGAATTTGAAATGGTATTGAAGTGTGGTGGTTGTAGGTGGGTGGTTGCAGATGAGATGAAAGGTGGAGGAGATGGTGGTGGTGAAAGGTGGAGGGGATGGTGGGTAGTGGTGGTGGGTCTGATTAGGGAAGAAGACAATTGGGAGAGATATATGTGACATTAGATCCTCTGCTTCTCGCCTTTTTTCCTTCATCTCCTCCATTCTAAGAGTCAGGTTTGAGAAAGACTGCAAATATTTCTGCAACAATAGAAACAGTTAAGTCTTCAACTCATGAGAATCTTATTTCCAGTGATGTATTTTAATAATTAGAATATAGGTAATAAAAACAAACTAAATAATTGTTCAGGCATTGCCTTGGTTTCCCCGTGTACACTGGTCACCATCACCAATTATCACACTAATATGAACAGATTATACAGACAACGCACTACTTGAAAATTGGCTATTTGCTACAAAAGTTTTTCTACGGAAAAAAATGTGTCACAAATTTTGACAAAGTTGCTACTCATTTGTGACGATAAAAAACTTTAAATTTTTTTAACAAATTTAAATTTGATACACAATAGAAAAACTGTCACAAATGCGTAGCAACTTTGTCAAAATTTGTGACGCATTTTTTTTTCCGTTGGAAAACTTTTGTAGCAAATGACCAATTTTCTAGTAGTGACAGAAGGTAAAAGGAAAAAAGAAATTTTCAAACCCCAGAAGCGGAATCAAAATTTAACTATGGTAACCTTGGCATTGGGCTAAGCACCTCGTCCAAAACTCTATTTTCTTTATAAATGCACTAAATTCATTTTTTACAGTAGTTAGCGGACACGTTAAACTTTGTTTCTAGAATTTGAGCTCATAGAGCAGTGAGATGTTCTATACAACACAATGTTTGTGTCAGGATTGCTACTTAGCACACATCTGAAGAAGTCCTCATATAAGCCGGTACCACTCTAAAGCAAACTGGTGCTAGAAAAAGTAGCTCATCAAGCTTATCATATGTAGGAAACCATTTCTTCTCTTTCAGGTGTGGAATTGAGTTTGCAGTCAAGAATCCTTCCCCCAAACCCATGCCTACATTGGGTCTCCCACTCTCCCTGATAAGCAGTCTACTCTAACTAAGTCATCTGCGCTATGTGTCAACCACCTACTCTAACTGAATGAAGCAATGACTAGGGTAAAACCAGGGGAATGAATTTGTGACACGACACAAGCACTGGGTTTTAAAAAGCGCGCCTAGGTGCGAGGCGCATGCCTTTGCGCCTTATGTGGTTTGAGGCGCGCTGAGGCGTGTTTTTTTTCTGTAATTTGAGTGTTTTTATGCATCAAATTGTTGTACAACAGGTTCTTAGGGTTGCGCATGTAGGTAAAATCATATATAAATCTTATTTATAGCTTTATTTTGTGCGCCTCTAGCCTTTTAAAACCAAGCATCCTAACACAAAAATTGCGGGCTCAGCTTCGGCATAAACGGGTTGGGTGACTTTAAGGTCAAACTCGTTAACCCGTTTAGCTAAACATGTTAGATCGTGTCAACCTGATGGGTCAAACTCGTTAACACACACACATACATATACACTTCAGCAAAATGTCCGATGGAATCCCACTCATTGCAAAGTTATCGGTGTGGTATGAGGAGGGTGTGATATAGGCAAGCCTTACCTCTACCCCAAGGGGGAAGGGGCAGAAAGAGTACTTCCATTGAGACCCCAAGCTCAAGTTTTTCACATAACATTCGAAACGATGTGAGCCTTTGAAATTACTCACGTGCCAAGCTCAAGCTTTTCACATAAGACTCGAAACGATGTGAATGAATAGAGCTCTCTTAAGATAAACAAGCCAAGCTCGAGCATAGTTGAGCTTAGGCATGATTCGGCTTGTTTACAATGACCATATGACCTAAGAAGTTCCAAATTTCTGCAAGTAACTTCGATGATCCATGGAAACTTCAACTACCATTGTGTCGGCCTTCTTTTCCAAAAATAAGACTAGAAGTACGTTTTCTGACGCCTTTAAAGGCAAGGGAGAACCACTGAAAATTGGTAAGTACTTGAAGGACGAAAAATGTAATTTACTCTTTAATTAACCAGTTAGAGTAGAGCAGAGGAGGAAGTAAAACACTCAACCTTCTAAAACTCCTAAGTGAGTGTTGCGTTCATGCAAAAACCCTTTCTCTAGTGTCAGTGGCTTTGGCTTAGCAAGAAAAAACCCTAAACCCTAGAAAAGAAGCCAGAAATCAATGTAAACTATGGATGAACAAGCCACTTGATGATGCCAAAACCCTCACCCCTAACTAAAAACCAAAAATATTATCAAGACCTCTTAAAATTAAGATATTACTTCTGGAAAGGAGGTATTGATTAATAAACAAACATGTTGTGTATCATGTATATAGAGTTCAGAACATAGTGGAAGTTTTTTACATGGTAACCAAAGTCAAAAACCATGAAACAAGACTAAACAGGTAAGTGTACAAACCTGCATGTTGCCAAGAAGCAAAGCAAATAGAACCAACCCAATGACAGCAATAAAGTCAGCAAAAAGAACCTCTCCATAGTAAGTGCTTGCTTTAAGGCCTTGACCAAGAGAACTGTATCCAAAGAGAATATTGTTTAATTGAACGTTAAGACAATCATTTTAACTTTCATGATGAATCTAATCCATTTATTAGCCATACATACCAGACGGTGCAACACATCTTGTTTATAATCACTAGTTTTATAAATTAGCTTATTTAGATGTCTAAAAAAATCACCATTGAAGTCTGTAGGAAATAAGATGCATAGTGCTTAGCAATTACTAACCTTAGACTTTGCAAGCCCCACCATGAACAATACAAAATTTTCTCGCGTATATCCCTCGTTTCTACTACGCGAGTTTGAAGAGCGTCAAGGAATATGCCAAAATCAAAGTTTGTAGAATCCTTAATTTCATTACGTTCAAGAAGAGGACATGAAGTGTTGAGGAATCCATAATCTCCCACACGGTCTTTTCCACAATATAAATACTAAGACTCACAGTTACGCCTTTGACATGCGATATGCCAGCATCTCAGTTCACTTTCCACTGCAAACAAGTACCAAAGGGCTCCAACTACCTGTTTATTAAAAAAAAGATCTTTCTTACTAAACGGGTGAATCTTCAACATTTTTCATTAATAAGCATATTATCTTTGGAAAATAGCAAGCATTCTTGAAGAGATTCAGTCTCACAGATTTAGATACATTTGTTTCCATCAACATTTAAGTCTTTTGTGCATTAAACTCTATATTGAGATAAAAATATGGGACATTCTTCTAGAGTAAAGAAAACACCCCAAAATACATATTACAAATCATGCATATTTTTTTGTAATGTAGCTTTTCCAGTTTGAAATAGTACTTACATGGCTAGCAAGCACATAGAGAAAAAAGTTAAAACCAGCTCCAGCCCAAGCTTTCTCAGTGAGGAAACCGGAAATTCTGGTCACCTTCTTGTAGAACAAAGAAGCCTGTATAACTCGAGGGATGTATTGAGAGAAGATAATGAATTTCAGAAGATTTTCCGTCCAAAATGAGGCTGGCCCGTCCAAATTTGGGATGATTACCAAAACTGCAAACTGCAGATAAAAATTACGAAGACGTTGTCTAATGGTCATTTTGTTAAATATATATATATTCAGATTCAGATGTTCCTTTTAGTAAAAATAGCATATTTGTTTCTATTTACACATCATAAGTTAACAAACTTGACAGGTTTAAAATATAAAAGATATCCATTAATGCCCTTCGATGGATTTGTATGCCCTCTTAAGTCACTACCTCACTTCGCATTAATTTAATCCAAAAATACCTTATGTGAGTTTTTTTCAATATCAAAGTATACCTAAGGATAATATTATAACAAATCTCAAGATATGCATAGAGATATCAGAAGAAAACAGACATACCTGTGGAAGGGGAAGTGCTGCCAGCACATCAATGATGAAGTAGGACGTTGAGTAACGTTTAGCCACATAATAAGGGTCATCTATGAATTCTCTTTTCCCAAGTATATGATTATAGCGAGGAACATACGCAGTTCGAAATTGGATAACGATGTGAAATGCGTATAATATGTCAGCAACAGAACGAAGGACACATACGCCAATCTTTAACTTGTGGTCTGTGTCAAGGCACTTTTGGCTACCATTAATTACAGGGATGTAGAAAAACAAAGGATCCAAAGACAGTGCTATCACAGAGCATAATAAAAATGTTTTGTTCCAAAGCAGAATAAACCGACCCTCCGGATCAAAATACTTCATCGAATCGCTTTCCACTCTCTCCTCTGTATCAACATTTATTATTCGCCTCGAGCTTCGTTGTTATGCACGATTAGCCTAATCACAACCAAAAAAGAAACATCATACCACATATTAATGTCCCAAAGTGTTGGTCTTCTTCATAGTGACAGATAAGCCTCAAAAGTCTACATCAACTATGCGATATGTTATAACAAAACTGAAGTTATAACGTACACATTTTTCAGAAAAGGCCATGGCAAAATAAACTTGCAGAAAATCATTGTCCCTTTAATATTTTCTTTAACTACTACTTGTTGCATGTGTGTAAGTCTTATAACAAGCTTATGCACTTTGTAACATAATCTTCATATATTAAGCATAAATCTGTAGAGTGCAGGTGTGCAACCCGGTGCTCAAGGCACATCATCTATGAAACAGTTTGGAGGCAAATCTTTACACACTGTCTTTGCTTTGCATATTGCAAAGCACCTGTTTCCGGCCATCATAAGCACTGATCATATACATTCATTCCTTAACGAACTTGCATAAATATATAAATTTTCTCAAGTCACTTAGAATATGCGAAAGACAAAGGACTACAACAATTGTCCATGAGGTTCGATTCCAAATGACGAAAATCGTATTTCGTTAAAATTATTTTGAGATCTCGCCCCTACTTCTTCACTAAACATCTTCCAAGAAACACTCAACCCAGATTTCCAAAACATCTTGCCTTGCAGTCCATGGATACATATGGATTTTCTAGAAAAAGGAAAAAAGTCTAGTTTAAATACACTCATAATTTTTGTTATTGTGCTTGTAAAATCGTGCGTCTTTAATTTGATATTCTATGATTTCATTTTGCTCTATTAAATTAAAAAATAAAAAACTTAAGTCACAAATAAATTTTGTTAAAATGATGGTCAAGAATACCAATTTATAATCAAATGGGTTAGAATAAATACATGGTATAAATGTTAATCTCAAATATTTGAACATATTGCATGAGAATGATTTTGCAGGTTGTTGCTGACTAGGATGATGACCGGATGTCTAGGATGCTGACTGGATGATAGCTGGTTGCTGACTAGGATGCTGATGGATAAGCTGTTATGATGTGGACTACAAGTTGTGGGCTCATACAAGACATCGGGCTATAGAAGACATTAGGCCCATCTGTATAAAGTGGGCTTAATATAACGAACTGAGTTTATCAAAGAGATCTGAGGCCCATGAGATCATTATTATGATTGTGTTTTATGTGAACGGTCGTGATCATTTTGTGCTTTCTCTCTACGGCTGAGATTAGTCTCACACGGATCCCTATGCATTCTTTGGAGCTGACCTATATAAACTCTCTATCTCTCTCATCAGAATTCATTCATTCAGATTATTATTCGTTCACTTTTTCTTTCTCTCAAATAGTTTTGTACTTCCTCTCTCATTTGTTCATCTAGGGTTTGATTGTAAAGATCTGTGAACGTCTTGTTCCAGATCTTAGTAGCTTAGATCATTCTATTGTTTAGGTGTTTGTGATCGTTTAGATCAGAGGGTTGTGAGGTAGAGAGTTGTGAACTTTGTATTTGTTCTTGATTCATTCTTGGGTGTAAATCATTGGTTTGGGAATAATAAAAGTTTTAGTAGTTCTTGATATCATGTTTTTGACATGGTATCAGACCTCTAGGTTCTAGATTTATCCTGATACTGATTATTTTGGGGATTTCTCGATCTGGTGTAGATCTGGGGATACTCTTCCGCTGATACTCGTGATTCAAGAATTTGTGGTTGAATCTGGTTGGATCTGACAGATCATCTAAGGATCTGAATCTGTTCGTGTTGATTACTGGATTGGAGTTTTTTCTTATTGCTTAAATTGCCTCACAATTGTATAACCCTAAGTGAAGATTGTACGATTGTGAGTTTGGCGAACCCTAACTTGGGCCCCCCTTTGGTGAGATCGTTCCACTCTGTGTCTCTTTTAGTATTGTGTGTCTAGGAGCACTGTCCGGGTTAGGTGGACCGGAATTTGGCTCAAGTTGATTGGCTTGTTTTGGTTGTGTCCGTCTAGGTCTAGGTCTAGGTGCAACTCAATTGTGTTAACATGGATCCTCAACTCTGTTAGTGAGGATCTCTATATGGGTCATGTGTTTTCTAAGTCAGCCTGTGATGTCTGGGCTGAGCTTAAGGAGACATATGACAAAGTTGATGGTTCTGTGGTATTTGATTTGTATCAAAAGATAAATTCATTTAGTCAAAATGGTATGAGTGTAGCTGAGTACTATCACAAGTTAAATATAATGTGGAAACAGTTAGATCAAATCTTGCAATTACCTGCATGTACTTGTAATGCTGCTAGGGAGTTTAATAACTTTAGTAGTATGATCAAGCTAATGCAATTTCTTATGGGACTTGACAGTGTGTATCAACCTGTTAGAACTAGTTTACTAATAAAAGATGTTTTACCTTCTGTTAAATAAGCTTTTGCAATATTTTCAAGGGAGGAATCCCATAGAAACTCTATAGGTGGGTCAAGGAAAGGACAAACTGTTGGTTTTTTTGCTCAAACAAATCAACCATCAGACACTAACAAAAGATTTGATAAAACAGTAGGACAAACTTCTAAATGTACACACTGTCATAAAACTGGACACTCAGCTGATAAGTGTTTCCAGTTGATTGGGTACCCACCATGGGCTAAGGCTAGGGGTATGCAAAATAGGAAAGTAACTGTTAACAATACTAGTTGTGATAAACCTGATGTTCAGCTTTTTTCCTTGACTAGTGAACAAATGTCTAAGCTCTTAAGTTTGTTGTCTGATAAGAGTATTGATCCTCCTCAGAGTCATAATGTGTCAGGTAACATGTTAAATCATCCATTCTGTGCAAATGTTTGTGTTAAACCTATTTTTTGCTTTAATGTTAATGGGAAAAAGGTTAGGATGGGTTGGATAATAGACTCGGGAGCTAACCAACACATGGTGACTAGTGAACATGAGTTGTCTGATTACATTGATGTGTCTGATTTAAACATTCAAGTTAGACACCCAAATGGTACAATTGCTTTGGTTACCAAAATTGGAACCTTAAAACTTAATAATAAAGTGGTATTACATGATGTCTTTGTTGTTCTTGAGTATTGTGTGAACCTTATTTCTGTGCATAAACTTGTTAAGGATAATCACTTGTATGTTGGTTTTGATGAACATAATTGTTATATTCAGGATTTGTCAACAAAGAAAACCCTGGTGACTGGTAGTCAACTTGAAGGTTTATATTTTTGTGGTGGATCATACATTAGTAATAAGGTAGGTGTTACTAATAAGACATTTGATCTCTGGCATGCTAGATTAGGGCATCCTGCTGATGTTGTGATTAAGAAATTGGAGTCAATTGTAGGAACTATTGGTCTTAAAGACTTTGAGTTTCCATGTGATGTGTGTCAGAAGGCAAAACAGCACAGGGAGCCATTCCCTTTGAGTGACCATAAGTCTAATAGTGTAGGTGATCTTGTTCACCTTGATGTCTGGGGTCCTTATAGAGTCCCAAGTAGGGAAGGTTTTAGATACTTCCTTACTATTTTGGATGACTATTCTATGGCTGTGTGGGTCTGTCTAATGAAGCACAAGAGTGAAGTGTTTGAAAATATACAAGAATTTGTTAACATTGTTAAAACTCAGTTTAGTAAAACTGTAAAATGTTTTAGAAGTGATAATGGGTTAGAGTTTATTAACAATCAAATGTCTAAATATTGTACAGATCTGGGTATATTTCATCAAACAACTTGTGCTTATACACCCCAACAGAATGGAATAGCTGAAAGGAAACACAGACATTTACTTAATATCATTAGGTCTTTGCTGTTTCAAAGTAACTTACCTGTTAAGTTCTGGTCAGAATGTGTATTGACTGCTGCATATTTAATCAATAGGACCCCTTCTTCTGTTCTGGATGGAAAGACCCCCTATGAGCTCATGTTTAACTTTGAACCCTTCCTAGGACACTTAAAAGTTTTTGGTTGTTTGTGTTTTTCTACCATTCTAAATGAGTCTAATAAACTAAGTGAAAGGGCTGAAAAATGTGTTTTCATTGGGTATTCTAATGAGAAAAAAGGATATAAGGTTTATAGTTTAGAATCAAAAATCATATCTTATTCTAGAGATGTGAAGTTTTATGAAACCATATTTCCTTTTAAAGATAAAAATGTTTTTCATAGATTTGATGACAACAACATTTTTGAAGTTAATTCTTTAAATTTTTTTGATAACTTTGAAACTGAAACACAAACATCTAAAATCCCTGAAGATCCCAATGATGAAGGAAGGGGCTCAGGTATGGCTGATTCAGGGACACATGAATTACAGCAATCCTCTTGTGTTGAAAACCAGGATGATGGCTCTACTGAATCATCAAGTCCAGGTAACAACAAAAGAGATGATAAGGCTGATCATGTGATGACTGAAAATGAAAATTCTTCTATTTCTGAGGGCAATAATTCTTTAACTCAAAGTGTTAGAAGAAGCATTAGGGGGACTTCCCTTCCAAGGAAAGTTGATGACTTTATTGTTGAAGGGAAGGTTAAATATGGTCTAGAAAGAGTAGTCAATTATGCAAACCTATCTTGTGAAAACAGAGTGTTTGCTTATATGCTTAATAAAAGTGTTGAACCCAAAACTTTTAAACAAGCTGCACTTAATCCCAATTGGATCAGTGCTATGAATGATGAAATAGAAGCCTTAAATAGAAATAATACCTGGACTTTAGTTGATCTTCCTAAAGGAAGAAGTCTTGTAGGGTGTAAGTGGATCTATAAGATCAAGTATAAGTCTAGTGGTGAGGTAGAAAGATTTAAGGCTAGGCTTGTTGCTAAGGGGTATAGTCAAAAGGAGGGAATTGACTTTGATGAAACATTCTCTCCTGTTGTAAAATTTGTTACAGTTAAAACTGTTATGTCTATTGCTGTTCAAAACAGCTGGAAACTATTTCAATTAGACATTAATAATGCTTTTCTGTATGGTGACCTCAATGAGGAGGTTTACATGGCATTGCCTGGAGGGGGGGTTTTTTTTCTGAAAATGAGACCAAGGTCTGTAGATTAAATAAGTCTCTTTATGGGCTGAAACAGGCCCCAAGAATGTGGAATGCCAAACTTGTTAGTGTTCAAAATGGTCTTGGTTTTTGTCAAAGTAAATGTGACTGAAAATAGGTAGGATTAATAACACCAAAGTCGTGTAGACCAGATGGTAGTGTGTTGTGTGTTGGGTGACCCGGCTGAGGGCTCGGGTTCGAATCCCGGCCTCAGCATATAATTTTTTTGATAATATAACTAACATATATGTATACTATATATTTATATTATAATATTAGGGGTCCAAATACGTCACAATAATTTTTAATGGCGAATAATAACAATGAAACTTGACGTTTTTATGATAACGTACAAGTATTAATGCGTAATGTTACAAAAAAATCTTGCACCTCCACATTATCATGGAAGGAAATAAGCACTGTTAAACCACCCAAGTAGGAGACAGCCGCCTCCTTATATCCTGCCTCCGCTAGCATCTTCTTAACAGAGTATAGACCGGCTATAGTATTAGATACCCCAAGCACCGCCCTACCCATACAGTGCAATGGATAGGTAGCCCCATCACCATGCAATTCAAGTACCTTCTTGGATCCAGAAGTCCCTCCAATAACATTAGTCAATGGAGGAAACTCTGACGCCACAAAGTTCTGATCTTTTAGAACCCAAGTCTTCTTACCCGTATCCGTAACACCATAAGAAATCTTACGATGAGCAGGGGCGGATTTAGGCCCTTTCGCCGGGTTCCCGAGAACCCATTCGGTTTGTAATTTATAGTGTTAATGTATATAGAAAACTGGAGAGGAACCCATAAGAAAATAATTTAGGAACCCACACTAAAATGTTAAGAGTGCTCTAGTGGTTGAACTGCTCCATCATAAACCATAAACAAAAGGTTCCGGGTTCGAGACTTGTGTCACGCTTTTTGTTTTTTAAAGATACCTGGAACAAAGGGAAGACATGTGGTTTTTAAAGCATGCATGAAAATATAAAGTGATGCAAGATAACATTTAAAAGTTAAAGCACAAGAAAAGATTTCAATATCCGGTAGTTTTTTTATTCGTAAAGACAATGATATTTATATTACGTGCTTTAAATTTCTAATGCCGATAATTTTTTCATTATTGTATCGTATTTATATTATGTGATGAACCTTACCTGACCCGAACCGACAAACCGACCCGAAGTTGGAACACCTAAAAAAGAAACCCAGTGAAAAAAATTCCTGGATCCGCCACTGACGATGAGCACGATCGAATATGGCTAAACACACCAATATCCGAGACTCCATAATAACGATCTCATTCAACCTCTCTAACACTGCATACGGATCTTTAATCTTCACGCAACGAACAAACCCAATAACGATCTCATTCAATCAAGAACCTCGTGTTAAACGTCTGTTCAATATAAATATGAAAAGATGTTCTATCGAGTGTGAAGACTGAAAATGGTTTGTATTTAAATGATGTTTTACAGTGTGTTTAAATTAACCACCACTACTTCATATGTACAGTGGAAACCACCACTTATATATAAGCACATTTATATATAATTACAATATGAACCAATTTGACTGTCTTTTATTGTACAAAATTTTGTGTATGTTCTTCGGACTGTAATTACAAGTATTAATGAGAAAAGTCTAATACAGTTATAGTAAAAATATGTTCAACCTGTTAAAAATCAGTGTTAACCGAAGTAGATAAAACAGAAGTTAAGTAGGTACAGATGTATTTAAAGTATAAGCTCGCCTATCTTATAGTTGTATTAAACCAAGATACTACACACTTAAGCTTGTTTAAACCACCACTAGATTGGTAGGGCTGGAATTACAGTACTTCATTAATTCCAGAAATACGATAGGTGATTTAGAGATTACTGTTTTGAACCTGCTTGGATTTGATTAAACTTGTTAGTAGCAGATTTAGAATTTGAAATGGTATTGAAGTGTGGTGGTTGCAGGTGGGTGGTTGCAGATGAGATGAAAGGTGGAGGAGATGGTGGTGGTGAAAGGTGGAGGGGATGGTGGGTAGTGGTGGTGGGTCTGATTAGGGAAGAAAACAATTGGGAAAGAAGGTAACTTTGTCACTGACTTGATGAAAATGTCTTTGACTTAACTGAGAAATTTAACTGGGTTAAGTGATTGGACTGTTTTGCCCTATTTTCTGAAAGATCGGGAAGTGTTCAAGCAATTTTTAAAAGATTGGACTGGATAGGCATATTGGCCCAAACCTCAGGGACGGTTTTGATAATTTACTCTATTTAATAAACTTGAAAAGTTCTTGAATTTTATTTACCAATTTTTTTTAATGTTCAAGTAAAATATTGTGATAGGACATGGATGGCCAAAATGCCACTATTGCCTCAAGGCACCCACTTTATAGCCTAGCATGTAACTCAATGCTTGGTGCAACACTTACTTGTACATAGTGTTTTAAAACCTGTATTTTTAGCTACAGCAATGTTATCCCCAAACTCAAATTGATTTTTAATATTATATTTATAATAGTAAGGAATGAGCTTAAATCGTCTACTCTGTCTTGATCTACATACGTCGTTCATTATCTGAAACAGAAGATTATAAAGAAAAATGAGCTCAAAACTTAAAGCTAAGATGCTAATAAAACCAAAACAAAATCGTTCATCATTTGGGGCTACACGCTCGAGTGCTAAAAAAACAAAGTATGAACGATGACAATCCTACAATAAAAGTCCGTCCTTTTAAAAATAAACTTGTAAAGGATGCATATATCTTTCGATTTAAAAACACAACAAACCACATTTGTTACGTGTAGATTAGTAGCAACTCTTGGGATACATGTATCACAAGACGACGAATTGACTTTTAAATCAATATATATACTTGGCAAATAAACCTTGTTTTCTTGTTAGATACTAAAAGGGGTCTTGCACTTTATAAATATAATAGCGATTTTGGACTCAATTGTCAAGTACAATCTGTGCAAATCGCTCATGCAGTTACAATTTTGCAAACTATGGTGTTCTTTTCATATATTCACAAGAAATTACGATGACCGGTGTACAAGGAAAAACCAAGTAACTAAAATGTTTAGGCAATTTCTCATACTATAAAACATTAATCCAACCCACGCAAACAATTTACGTTATAGAGACCAGCGTTACAGGGATAATTTCATATAAACAAATATGCTATAATATTATATTTACCTAACCTTCCATAAAAAGAATATGGTAGTTTTAAGTGTCACCAAAAAGAGAAGGCTACAATGGTCATAATGATATCGAGTTAATAGCCAAAATCGTCCCTGAGGTTTGGTCACTTTTGCCACTTCAGTCCAAAACCCAAACCTTTTACATCTGGGTCCTTCAGTTTTTTTTTTCTTGCCAAATTCGTCCCTGACAACGTTTAAGTTGTGGACTGAAGTGGCAAAAGTGACCAAACCTCAGGGATGAATTTAGCAAAACCCAAACCTTTTTCAGGGACGAATTTAGCAAAAAAAAAAAAAAAAAAAACTGAGGAGCCAGATGTAAAAGGTTTGGGTTTTGGACTGAAGTGGCAACAGTGACCAAACCTCAGGGACGATTTTGACTATTAACTCTAATGATATCCATATGATCTAATCAAAATTACTTTTATCATCATCTACTTTCATTAAAAGAAAACAAGCTATATAAGAATGCAACTTTACCTGAAGGTAAGAATTGCTGCATCCTCATGAAAATTAGGCTGAAATGGCTTCTGAATGTGCTCCAACTTAGGTGTTAATACTTGTGCATTATACATATGATTCCTCCTCAGGATACGTAAAGCATTGGAGGAAAATCTAGACACATAGATAGAGGCGCCAATGCTGAGCGTGGAGGTTTCACTACCAGTGGCCAAGGCATCCTGCAGTCTCTTATTTTGCTCTTCCAATATTTTTTCCTGCTTCCTTTTACAGTGTCTCCGCCATGCGGACTGTATGTAGCACGCTGCCCATGTCCTCCACTGCTGTGAGTAGTACCTAAAAAGACCACACACAATTGAGAAGTGTATCTACTCATATAGAACTCTTTTTTCGTATACCATGAGAACCTGCTAGGAAAACTCATGGGACCCACCAATACCCTGATAACTAATGGCACCAAGTAACGCACCGCTTATGTGGGGCAGGTGGCCTTCAAGGGTTAAGGACCAGTGGAAGCTGGATTCAAACCTGAGACCCCTTGAAGGTTAAGAATGTTAAAGTTTTATTTTGTGGATACCTAAAAGTATGCTGGAGAACCCTGCTATGGAGACGCCTAAACTGGGATGCAACGAACAAAAGTTCATCAGCAACTAGAGCAAAAGCTTGAACATCTGTAAGTGCTTTGACCGTTCTAGTTGAAAAAGGAAGTTGCTGACTTCTAGGAGCCAAAGCCCATGTGAGAAGCTCTTCTCCACAGAAGTCGCCAGCCTTTAGTTTACTAACATTGAAGAAGCCAGTTCTTCCACCATCGGTTGTCTCGCTTAATACCTCGCCACGCGTGATGAATAGCATTTCACGTGCTGGATCACCTTCTCGCACTAAGTAGCTTTTCTCTGTGTAAAGAACTGGTTTTAGACTGTCACACATAGCATCCAACAAATGTTCATCCATTGCTTCAAACATTGGTACCTGCAGTTATATTAGATAATATTATCAGATTATGATTTGTTAGTATGAGCCCACGGGCTTGGTTAGATTTCTAGGGTTCCTTGTAATCTCTATATATTGTAACCTAACAATTCAATAATATCATTGAGTATTCTATTATCTTACATGGTATCAGAGCTTCTGGTTTCCTTACGCTCTGACTGCGGAGGAGTATTAGATAATATTATCAGATTATGATTTGTTAGTATGAGCCCATGGGCTTGGTTAGGTTTCTAGGGTTCCTTGTAATCTCTATATATTTAACCTAACAATTCAATAATATCATTGAGTATTCTATTATCTTACAAGTTAGAAGTTGAATCCTGCTTTAACAATTTTCGGTTTGACGCTTAAACAGTCACTATAGTTAAAATAAGAAGCCTCTCACTCTCTTTAATGAAGGCAAGCAAAGATGATGCTTTATGTCCTTTCTTAAATCCCAAGGAAGGTCTTTAACAAATGAATCTAACTCGACACCACGGGTTATTTTCCACTTGTACTGCTTGTGTCTCCTAACTCGCTGCCTCAACTCCTCAGGGAGAGATATATGTGACATTAGATCCTCTGCTTCTCGCCTTTTTTCCTTCATCTCCTCCATTCTAAGAGTCAGATTTGAGAAAGACTGCAAATATTTCTGCAACAATAGAAACAGTTAAGTCTTCAACTCATGAGAATCTTATTTCCAGTGATGTATTTTAATAATTAGAATATAGGTAATAAAAACAAACTAAATAATTGTTCAGGCATTGCCTTGGTTTCCCCGTGTACACTGGTCACCATCACCAATTATCACACTAATATGAACAGATTATACAGACAACGCACTACTTGAAAATTGGCTATTTGCTACAAAAGTTTTTCTACGGAAAAAAATGTGTCACAAATTTTGACAAAGTTGCTACTCATTTGTGACGATAAAAAACTTTAAATTTTTTTAACAAATTTAAATTTGATACACAATAGAAAAACTGTCACAAATGCGTAGCAACTTTGTCAAAATTTGTGACGCATTTTTTTTCCGTTGGAAAACTTTTGTAGCAAATGACCAATTTTCTAGTAGTGACAGAAGGTAAAAGGAAAAAAGAAATTTTCAAACCCCAGAAGCGGAATCAAAATTTAACTATGGTAACCTTGGCATTGGGCTAAGCACCTCGTCCAAAACTCTATTTTCTTTATAAATGCACTAAATTCATTTTTTACAGTAGTTAGCGGACACGTTAAACTTTGTTTCTAGAATTTGAGCTCATAGAGCAGTGAGATGTTCTATACAACACAATGTTTGTGTCAGGATTGCTACTTAGCACACATCTGAAGAAGTCCTCATATAAGCCGGTACCACTCTAAAGCAAACTGGTGCTAGAAAAACTAGCTCATCAAGCTTATCATATGTAGGAAACCATTTCTTCTCTTTCAGGTGTGGAATTGAGTTTGCAGTCAAGAATCCTTCCCCCAAACCCATGCCTACATTGGGTCTCCCACTCTCCCTGATAAGCAGTCTACTCTAACTAAGTCATCTGCGCTATGTGTCAACCACCTACTCTAACTGAATGAAGCAATGACTAGGGTAAAACCAGGGGAATGAATTTGTGACACGACACGAGCACTGGGTTTTAAAAAGCGCGCCTAGGTGCGAGGCGCATGCCTTTGCGCCTTATGTGGTTTGAGGCGCGCTGAGGCGTGGTTTTTTTTTTTCTGTAATTTGAGTGTTTTTATGCATCAAATTGTTGTACAACAGGTTCTTAGGCTTGCGCATGTAGGTAAAATCATATATAAACCTTATTTATAGCTTTATTTTGTGCGCCTCTAGCCTTTTAAAACCAAGCATCCTAACACAAAAATTGCGGGCTCAGCTTCGGCATAAACGGGTTGGGTGACTTTACGGTCAAACTCGTTAACCCGTTTAGCTAAACATGTCAGATCGTGTCAACCTGATGGGTCAAACTCGTTAACACACACACATACATATACACTTCAGCAAAATGTCCGATGGAATCCCACTCATTGCAAAGTTATCGGTGTGGTATGAGGAGGGTGTGATATAGGCAAGCCTTACCTCTACCCCAAGGGGGAAGGGGCAGAAAGAGTACTTCCATTGAGACCCCAAGCTCAAGTTTTTCACATAACATTCGAAACGATGTGAGCCTTTGAAATTACTCACGTGCCAAGCTCAAGCTTTTCACATAAGACTCGAAACGATGTGAATGAATAGAGCTCTCTTAAGATAAACAAGCCAAGCTCGAGCATAGTTGAGCTTAGGAATGATTCGGCTTGTTTACAATGACCATATGACCTAAGAAGTTCCAAATTTCTGCAAGTAACTTCGATGATCCATAGAAACTTCAACTACCATTGTGTCGGCCTTCTTTTCCAAAAATAAGACTAGAAGTACGTTTTCTGACGCCTTTAAAGGCAAGGGAGAACCACTGAAAATTGGTATGTACTTGAAGGACGAAAAATGTAATTTACTCTTTAATTAACCAGTTAGAGTAGAGCAGAGGAGGAAGTAAAACACTCAACCTTCTAAAACTCCTAGGTGAGTGTTGCGTTCATGCAAAGACCCTTTCTCTAGTGTCAGTGGCTTTGGCTTAGCAAGAAAAAACCCTAAACCCTAGAAAAGAAGCCAGAAATCAATGTAAACTATGGATGAACAAGCCACTTGATGATGCCAAAACCCTCACCCCTAACTAAAAACCAAAAATATTATCAAGACCTCTTAAAATTAAGATATTACTTCTGGAAAGGAGGTATTGATTAATAAACAAACATATTGTGTATCATGTATATAGAGTTCAGAACATAGTGGAAGTTTTTTACATGGTAACCAAAGTCAAAAACCATGAAACAAGACTAAACAGGTAAGTGTACAAACCTGCATGTTGCCAAGAAGCAAAGCAAATAGAACCAACCCAATGACAGCAATAAAGTCAGCAAAAAGAACCTCTCCATAGTAAGTGCTTGCTTTAAGGCCTTGACCAAGAGAACTGTATCCAAAGAGAATATTGTTTAATTGAACGTTATGACAATCATGTTAGCTTTCATGATGAATCTGATCCATTTATTAGCCATACGTACCAAAAGGTGCAACACAGCTTGTTTATAATCACAAGGTTTATAAATTAGCTTATTTAGATGTCTAAAAAAATCACCATTGAAGTCTGTAGGAAATGGGATGCATAGTGCTTAGCACTTACTAACCTTAGACTTTGCAAGCCCCACCATGAACAATACAAAATTTTCTCGCGTATATCCCTCGTTTCTACTACACGAGTTTGAAGAGCGTCAAGGAATATGCCAAAATCAAAGTTTGTAGAATCCTTAATTTCATTACGTTCAAGAAGAGGACATGAAGTGTTGAGGAATCCATAATCTCCCACACGGTCTTTTCCACAATATAAATACTTAGACTCACAAGTACGCCTTTGACATGCGATATGCCAGCATCTCAGTTCACTTTCCACCGCAAACAAGTACCAAAGGGCTCCAACTACCTGTTTATTAAAAAAAAAAAAGATCTTTCTTACTAAACGGGTGAATCTTCAACATTTTTCATTAATAAACATATTATCTTTGGAAAATAGCAAGCATTCTTGAAGAGATTCAGTCTCACAGATTTAGATACATTTGTTTCCATCAACATTTAAGTCTTTTGTGCATTAAACTCTATATTGAGATAAAAATATGGGACATTCTTCTAGAGTAAAGGAAAACACCCCAAAATACATATTATAAATCATGCATATTTTTTTGTAATGTAGCTTTTACAGCTTGAAATAGTACTTACATGGCTAGCAAGCACATAGAGAAAAAAGTTAAAACCAGCTCCAGCCCATGCTTTCTCAGTGAGGAAACCGGAAATTCTGGTCACCTTCTTGTAGAACAAAGAAGCCTGTATAACTCGAGGGATGTATTGAGAGAAGATAATGAATTTCAGAAGATTTTCCGTCCAAAATGAGGCTGGCCCGTCCAAATTTGGGATGATTACCAAAACTGCAAACTGCAGATAAAAATTACGAAGACGTTGTCTAATGGTCATTTTGTTAAATATATATATATTCAGATTCAGATGTTCCTTTTAGTAAAAATAGCATATTTGTTTCTATTTACACATCATAAGTTAACAAACTTGACAGGTTTAAAATATAAAAGATATCCATTAATGCCCTTCGATGGATTTGTATGCCCTCTTAAGTCACTACCTCACTTCGCATTAATTTAATCCAAAAATACCTTATGTGAGTTTTTTTCAATATCAAAGTATACCTAAGGATAATATTATAACAAATCTCAAGATATGCATAGAGATATCAGAAGAAAACAGACATACCTGTGGAAGGGGAAGTGCTGCCAGCACATCAATGATGAAGTAGGACGTTGAGTAACGTTTAGCCACATAATAAGGGTCATCTATGAATTCTCTTTTCCCAAGTATATGATTATAGCGAGGAACATACGCAGTTCGAAATTGGATAACGATGTGAAATGCGTATAATATGTCAGCAACAGAACGAAGGACACATACGCCAATCTTTAACTTGTGGTCTGTGTCAAGGCACTTTTGGCTACCATTAATTACAGGGATGTAGAAAAACAAAGGATCCAAAGACAGTGCTATCACAGAGCATAATAAAAATGTTTTGTTCCAAAGCAGAATAAACCGACCCTCTGGATCAAAATACTTCATCGAATCGCTTTCCACTCTCTCCTCTGTATCAACATTTATTATTCGCCTCGAGCTTCGTTGTTATGCACGATTAGCCTAATCACAACCAAAAAAGAAACATCATACCACATGTTAATGTCCCAATGTGTTGGTCTTCTTCATAGTGACAGATAAGCCTCAAAAGTCTATATCAACTATGCGATATGTTATAACAAAACTGAAGTTATAACGTACACATTTTTCAGAAAAGGCCATGGCAAAATAAACTTGCAGAAAATCATTGTCCCTTTAATATTTTCTTTAACTACTACTTGTTGCATGTGTGTAAGTCTTATAACAAGCTTATGCACTTTGTAACATAATCTTTAAATATTAAGCATAAATCTGTAGAGTGCAGGTGTGCAACCTGGTGTCATCTATGAAACAGTTTGGAGGCAAATCTTTACACACTGTCTTTGCTTTGCATATTGCAAAGCACCTGTTTCCATCATAAGCACTGATCATATACATTCATTCAGTAATAAACTTGCATAAATATACAAATTTTCTCAAGTCACTTGGAATATGCGAAAGACAAAGGACTACAACGATTGTCCATGAGGTTCGATTTCAAATGACGAAAATCGTATTTCGTTAAAATTATTTTGAGATCTTGCCCCTACTTCTTCACTAAACATCTTCCAAGAAACACTCAACCCAGATTTCCAAAACATCTTGCCTTGCAACCAACAGATCAGTGACAGGGTCAGAAAGGGCGATTTCTTAACGGATTATGTAAATTTCTCTATTTTTATCTACTCGACCCCTAGAAACCAAGGTTTTGTTTTCAGTAGGATAAGGTTTGCTATTCTAAAGGGGGTTGCACTTGCGGCGCAGCTTGTTGCCCGTTTACCTGCTGTAAAATCGCCTTTTATTGTGATGAAATTTAACAAACCCTAAAAGAAAGTAATGTTATGATCCCAACCTACGAATGTAGTTAATTGTTACTAAAAAGACTTAGTTTTACTATTCACAAAGGGCTAGCGGAGCAGCTTGTTGCCGGTTTGCATTCTGTTTCGATGTATTGGATTGCTATATCGGTTCGGTTAGCTAAGAAAACATTATAATTATAAATTAACCATAAACAAAATCCAAATTCTGAAGTAACTTTATTAAGATGAATTTCACGAATAATCAAACACAAGTGTGTACCAATCGATTGGCGTCAGTTCCCAGGTGTTAGGGTTGTCTCTCCATGTAGAATCGTATTTCGTGATGATTAATAATAATATTATTAGGGTATTGATGCGTCTCTGTGTTGTGTTCCATGAATCCATGTATCAGTTCAGGAATGGAGATTGAAGAATATTGGAACAACAGAGTGGCAACACAAACGATTTGAAAGTTTGAAACCCGATTACCCGAGATACTCGGCTTTAACATACTCATCGTTTTAACTTGTTTTTTTTTTAAGGCGTACTTTAAGTCAAATCCTAGTCCTAATAATCGTTGATTCGTTGGGTTACAAGTTTGAGTTATTCCACATGTCAGGCCATTTCAACCTTAATGGTTATGATTTTTCGATAGATGAGAATCGAACCTGTGACCAACCCTGAACGGGAACCCTCTGAAGAGGTAAACAAACTCTCCTACCTCAAATCAGTTGGGCTGGAAATCATCGTTTTATCTACTATGTTACGATTTAACTAGAAATTAAATAAAAAACCAGAAAAAGAAGTGATTGGTAGTTTTTAGATGGCCTTCATAAAAAAAAAAAAAAAAAAAAAAAAAAAAAAAAAGGTTAATGCAAACCAATGGTTAATGTGTGTGAATGGCATGGTGGGCCCTTTGTTTAACGCCCTTAGGTGAGTGTTTGATGCATTAACATGGTGATGTGGTATGGGGGTGCCAGACCACAAACCAAACCTTAGTGGGTTAATATCCGACCTTAGAACGTGGAGTCGAATTTAGAGTAAATTATACATGTGTGAATAGTTATTCTAAATATGAGGTAATTGATGTTAGTCATAACTCAAAAAAAAAAAATTTAGATTTAAAGGTATGTAATTAGCAATTGAGAATGATTTAGAGGAATGAAAAATACCTGTTCAATATTTCTTGAGAAACAACAATTTTTTTTTCTTAGCTTTGTAAAATAAAATGAAAAGAATATACCAACATATAAATATTAAAATTTAGAGTAGGAAGTAGGAAGCTTCCTACCAAGTACATGGAAACCATGGTTCATACTTGCAAAAATCAAGTTTACATCCTTTGCTTGGCCCGCTTTGGATTGTCAACGCTTTACCTAAACCTTAAGGCAACCTAAGTTGGTGAGTAGAGCAACTTAGGTTGCAACTCGAATTGTTATTTTTTTTAAATATTTTATATGATGTTTGAAATGTGTCATCATGTCATTTTTTGTTATATTTATTTCATATAAAACTTATTATAAGAAAAATAGTTTAGGTTGGATTGTTAATGGGTGTCAAAGTTTAAATAGGGTTGGACTAGGTTGGGTTGTGAAGGGGTAAAGAAGAGAGAGTTCTAATTAAAAGCTTAAGTTGAGTTAGGTTGTGACTTTTAAACTATAGTCAGTCCATGGATACATATGGATTTTCTAGAATAAGGAATGAAAAAAGGAAAATAAAATGAAAAAAGTCTAGTTTAAATAGACACTCATAATTTTTGTTATTGTGCTTGTAAAATCGTGCGTCTTTAATTTGATATTCTATGATTTCATTTTGCTCTATTAAATTAAAAAATAAAAAACTTAAGTCACAAATAAATTTTGTTAAAATGATGGTCAAGAATACCAATTTATAATCAAATGGGTTAGAATAAATACATGGTATAAATGTTAATCTCAAATATTTGAACATATTGCATGAGAATGATTTTGCATGTTGTTGCTGACTAGGATGATGACTGGATGTCTAGGATGCTGACTGGATGATAGCTGGTTGCTGACTAGGATGCTGATGGATAAGCTGTTATGATGTGGACTACAAGTTGTGGGCTCATACAAGACATCAGGCTATAGAAGACATTAGGCCCATCTGTATAAAGTGGGCTTAATATAACGAACTGAGTTTATCAAAGAGATCTGAGGCCCATGAGATCATTATTATGATTGTGTTTTATGTGAACGGTCGTGATCATTTTGTGCTTTCTCTCTACGGCTGAGATTAGTCTCACACGGATCCCTATGCATTCTTTGGAGCTGACCTATATAAGCTCTCTAACTCTCTCATCAGAATTCATTCATTCAGATTATTATTTGTTCACTTTTTCTCTCAAATAGTTTTGTACTTCCTCTCTCATTTGATCATCTAGGGTTTGATTGTAAAGATCTGTGAACGTCTTGTTCCAGATCTTAGTAGCTTAGATCATTCTATTGTTTAGGTGTTTGTGATCGTTTAGATCAGAGGGTTGTGAGGTAGAGAGTTGTGAACTTTGTATTTGTTCTTGATTCATTCTTGGGTGTAAATCATTGGTTTGGGAATAATAAAAGTTTTAGTAGTTCTTGATATCATGTTTTTGACATGGTATCAGACCTCTAGGTTCTAGATTTATCCTGATACTGATTATTTTGGGGATTTCTCGATCTGGTGTAGATCTGGGGATACTCTTCCGCTGATACTCGTGATTCAAGAATTTGTGGTTGAATCTGGTTGGATCTGACAGATCATCTAAGGATCTGAATCTGTTCGTGTTGATTACTGGATTGGAGTTTTTTCTTATTGCTTAAATTGCCTCACAATTGTATAACCCTAAGTGAAGGTTGTACGATTGTGAGTTTGGCGAACCCTAACTTGGGCCCCCCTTTGGTGAGATCGTTCCACTCTGTGTCTCTTTTAGTATTGTGTGTCTAGGAGCACTGTCCGGGTTAGGTGGACCGGAATTTGGCTCAAGTTGATTGGCTTGTTTTGGTTGTGTCCGTCTAGAGGCTCCCGAGTTAAGACCTGCGGTGGAATCGTTTTGAGAATCCACTGATCTGGATCACTGGCTCGGCTTCGCCTAGTGTGTCTTGTTCTTGGTTTTATTATTATCTGATTATCCTGTGTTCTTGATTACTCTTAAGGTTGTGTGTTTTAAGTGCTTGCATTATATGTGATTAATTGTTTGATTACGTGCATTAGTTGTTAACTACTATGGGTGATAACATTAACCCTGCTGCTGCTGGTGGTGATCAAATTGTTAATGCTAATGAAACTTTGATTAGCAAACTTGATGCTAGTGACCCTCTTTATTTGCATCCATCCGACTCTAGTAATTTGACCATCATTTCATTTAAACTAAAAGGGTCAGAGAATTACTCAGTATGGGCTAATGCTCTGACACTTGCCTTACAGGTTAAGAACAAATGGGGTTTTATAGATAAAAGTTGTATTAATTATCTGAAACTAATGACATACTTGCTAGACAATGGGATAGGTGCAACTCAATTGTGTTAACATGGATCCTCAACTCTGTTAGTGAGGATCTCTATATGGGTCATGTGTTTTCTAAGTCAGCCTGTGATGTCTGGGCTGAGCTTAAGGAGACATATGACAAAGTTGATGGTTCTGTGGTATTTGATTTGTATCAAAAGATAAATTCATTTAGTCAAAATGGTATGAGTGTAGCTGAGTACTATCACAAGTTAAATATAATGTGGAAACAGTTAGATCAAATCTTGCAATTACCTGCATGTACTTGTAATGCTGCTAGGGAGTTTAATAACTTTAGTAGTATGATCAAGCTAATGCAATTTCTTATGGGACTTGACAGTGTGTATCAACCTGTTAGAACTAGTTTACTAATAAAAGATGTTTTACCTTCTGTTAAAGAAGCTTTTGCAATAGTTTCAAGGGAGGAATCCCATAGAAACTCTATAGGTGGGTCAAGGAAAGGACAAACTGTTGGTTTTTTTGCTCAAACAAATCAACCATCAGACACTAACAAAAGATTTGATAAAATAGTAGGACAAACTTCTAAATGTACACACTGTCATAAAACTGGACACTCAACTGATAAGTGTTTCCAGTTGATTGGGTACCCACCATGGGCTAAGGCTAGGGGTATGCAAAATAGGAAAGTAACTGTTAACAATACTAGTTGTGATAAACCTGATGTTCAGCTTTCTTCCTTGACTAGTGAACAAATGTCTAAGCTCTTAAGTTTGCTGTCTGATAAGAGTATTGATCCTCCTCAGAGTCATAATGTGTCAGGTAACATGTTAAATCATCCATTCTGTGCAAATGTTTGTGTTAAACCTATTTTTTGCTTTAATGTTAATGGGAAAAAGGTTAGGATGGGTTGGATAATAGACTCGGGAGCTAACCAACACATGGTGACTAGTGAACATGAGTTGTCTTATTACATTGATGTGTCTGATTTAAACATTCAAGTTAGACACCCAAATGGTACAAATGCTTTGGTTACCAAAATTGGAACCTTAAAACTTAATAATAAAGTGGTATTACATGATGTCTTTGTTGTTCTTGAGTATTGTGTGAACCTTATTTCTGTGCATAAACTTGTTAAGGATAATCACTTGTATGTTGGTTTTGATGAACATAATTGTTATATTCAGGATTTGTCAACAAAGAAAACCCTGGTGACTGGTAGTCAACTTGAGGGTTTATATTTTTGTGGTGGATCATACATTAGTAATAAGGTAGGTGTTACTAATAAGACATTTGATCTCTGGCATGCTAGATTAGGGCATCCTGCTGATGTTGTGATTAAGAAATTGGAGTCAATTGTAGGAACTATTGGTCTTAAAGACTTTGAGTTGCCATGTGATGTGTGTCACAAGGCAAAACAGCACAGGGAGCCATTCCCTTTGAGTGACCATAAGTCTAATAGTGTAGGTGATCTTGTTCACCTTGATGCCTGGGGTCCTTATAGAGTCCCAAGTAGGGAAGGTTTTAGATACTTCCTTACTATTGTGGATGACTATTCTATGACTGTGTGGGTCTGTCTAATGAAGCACAAGAGTGAAGTGTTTGAAAATATACAAGAATTTGTTAACATTGTTAAAACTCAGTTTAGTAAAACTGTAAAATGTTTTAGAAGTGATAATGGGTTAGAGTTTGTTAACAATCAAATGTCTAAATATTGTACAGATCTGGGTATATTTCATCAAACAACTTGTGCTTATACACCCCAACAGAATGGAATAGCTGAAAGGAAACACAGACATTTACTTAATATCACTAGGTCTTTGCTGTTTCAAAGTAACTTACCTGTTAAGTTCTGGTCAGAATGTGTATTGACTGCTGCATATTTAATCAATAGGACCCCTTCTTCTGTTCTGGATGGAAAGACCCCCTATGAGCTCATGTTTAACTTTGAACCCTTCCTAGGACACTTAAAAGTTTTTGGTTGTTTGTGTTTTTCTACCATTCTAAATGAGTCTAATAAACTAAGTGAAAGGGCTGAAAAATGTGTTTTCATTGGGTATTCTAATGAGAAAAAAGGATATAAGGTTTATAGTTTAGAATAAAAAATCATATCTTATTCTAGAGATGTGAAGTTTTATGAAACCATATTTCCTTTTAAAGATAAAAATGTTTTTCAAAGATTTGATGACAACAACATTTTTGAAGTTAATTCTTTAAATTTTTTTGATAACTTTGAAACTGAAACACAAACATCCAAAATCCCTGAAGATCCCAATGATGAAGGAAGGGGCTCAGGTATGGCTGATTCAGGGACACATGAATTACAGCAATCCTCTTGTGTTGAAAACCAGGCTGATGGCTCTACTGAATCATCAAGTCCAGGTAACAACAAAAGAGATGATAAGGCTGATCATGTGATGACTGAAAATGAAAATTCTTCTATTTCTGAGGGCAATAATTCTTTAACTCAAAGTGTTAGAAGAAGCATTAGGGGGACTTCCCTTCCAAGGAAAGTTGATGACTTTATTGTTGAAGGGAAGGTTAAATATGGTCTAGAAAGAGTAGTCAATTATGCAAACCTATCTTGTGAAAACAGAGTGTTTGCTTATATGCTTAATAAAAGTGTTGAACCCAAAACTTTTAAACAAGCTGCACTTAATCCCAATTGGATCAGTGCTATGAATGATGAAATAGAAGCCTTAAATAGAAATAATACCTGGACTTTAGTTGATCTTCCTAAAGGAAGAAGTCTTGTAGGGTGTAAGTGGATCTATAAGATCAAGTATAAGTCTAGTGGTGAGGTAGAAAGATTTAAGGCTAGGCTTGTTGCTAAGGGGTATAGTCAAAAGGAGGGAATTGACTTTGATGAAACATTCTCTCCTATTGTAAAATTTGTTACAGTTAAAACTGTTATGTCTAGGGGTGCAAACGAGCCGAGCAGCTCGCGAGCTACTCGAGCTCGGCTCGGCAAAAAGCTCGAGACGAGCCGAGCTTTATCGAGCTCGAGCCGAGTTTGAGCCTAAAACAAAGCTCGTTTATTTAACGAGCTCGAGCTCGAGCCTGTCATGTAAAGCTCGTTAGGCTCGTCGAGCCTTATCGAGCCTAGTATAATATTAATTTTTTTAATATTTAATAATATTTACCATTCATTTAAAGTTATTTAGTAAACGAGCCCCGAGCTCGAGCTTCACTTATCGAGCTTACGAGCCTAAATGAACTATTATTTATATTATTTTTATTTAACATAATAACTAATAAATACTAAACGAGCCAAGCCCTAGCCGAGCTCGAGCTTGAGAAATTACAAACGAGCCGAGCTCGAGCTCTGAAAACAAAGCTCGAATCGAGCCGAGCTCGAGCTCGAGCTCTTATAACCTAATCGAGCTCGAGTTCGAGCCTGGTCGAGCTCGGGCTCGGCTCGGCTCGTTTGCACCCCTAGTTATGTCTATTGCTGTTCAAAACAGCTGGAAACTATTTCAATTAGACATTAATAATGCTTTTCTGTATGGTGGCCTCAATGAGGAGGTTTACATGGCATTGCCTGAAGGGTTTTTTTTTTCTGAAAATGAGACCAAGGTCTGTAGATTAAATAAGTCTCTTTATGGGCTGAAACAGGCCCCAAGAATGTGGAATGCCAAACTTGTTAGTGTTCTAAATGGTCTTGGTTTTTGTCAAAGTAAATGTGACTATTCTGTGTTCTTTAGAATATCAAGTTCTTCTGTTGTCATATTACTTGTGTATGTTGATGATATTGTACTAACTGGTGATACTGTTAGTGAGATCAATGAGGTTAAAACTTGTCTTAAAGAAAAATTCATGATAAAAGACCTAGGAGAGTTGAAATATTTTCTAGGTCTTGAAGTTGTGTCATTAGGAGAGACTATGTGTCTTTCACAAAGGAAATACTGTTTGGATTTATTGGCAGAGTATGGCATGTTAGAATGCAAGCCTGTCAACAATCCTCTAGAGCCTAATCATATCTTAACTAACACTTGCAATGATAATTCTGTTAAAACGACTAACATAACTGGCTATCAACAGCTAATAGGAAAATTGATATATCTATCTCATACTCGACCTGATATATCCTATGCTGTACAATATTTAAGCCAGTTTATGCATAGTCCTACAGAAGGTCATTTAAAAGTAGCAATGAGATTGTAAAGATATTTAAAATTGGCTCCTGGAAAAGGTATTTCTTTAAAGAAAAGTACAAGTTTTAATCTTGTAGCCTTCTCTGATTCAGATTGGGCTAAGTGTACTGTCACCAGAAAATCAGTGACTGGATTCTGTATATTTCTAGGAGAGTCTCTTGTGTCCTGGAAAAGCAAGAAACAGTCTACAATTTCTAGATCTTCTGCTGAAGCAGAATTTAGGGCTACGTGTTCAACTGCATGTGAAGTAATTTGGCTTAAGAACTTGTTATCTGAATTAAAGATTGAAGTTGAGTTACCTGTTCATGTGTTTTGTGATAACAGTGCTGCATTGTCCATTGCTTCAAACCCAGTTTTCTTTGACAAAACAAAGCATTTTGAATTAGACTTGTTTTTTCTTAGGGACTTAATTACTAAAGGTGTCATTCAAACTTGCAAGATCAGCTCAGGTCAGCAAGTTGCTGATGTTATGACTAAAGGTCTAGGAGTTGTTGTTCATGAGGAAATGTGCAAGTTGTTAAAATCAGTTGACCCATTTGGTTATCAAATTGTGGGGGGGGGGGGGGGTGTTAAAATGATGGTCATGAATACCAATTTTAGGGATGAGCTCGGGACGGGATCGGTACCGAACCGATACCGATCCCGACAATACCGATACCGAAAAGTCCAAAAACCCAATACCGATCCCGATACCGAACACATACGGTACGGTACGGTATCGGTTCGGTATCGGTACGGTACCGGTATGGTATCGGTATTTTGCCTTAAAATACCGATACCATACCGATCCCGTACCGATACCGATAATACCGAAACCGAAAATCCATAAATATGGATATCGATACCGATCCCGAAACCCCTCGGTTCGGTATCGGTTCGGTACGGTATCGGGATCGGGACGGGACGGGATCGGTATTCGGGCTTGAATGCTCATCCCTAACCAATTTATAATCAAATGGGTTAGAATAAATACATGGTATAAATGTTAATCTCAAATATTTGAACATATTGCATGAGAATGATTTTGCAGGTTGTTGCTGACTAGGATGATGACTGGATGTCTAGGATGCTGACTGGATGATAGCTGGTTGCTGACTAGGATGCTGATGGATAAGCTGTTATGATGTGGACTACAAGTTGTGGGCTCATACAAGACATCGGGCTATAGAAGACATTAGGCCCATCTGTATAAAGTGGGCTTAATATAACGAACTGAGTTTATCAAAGAGATCTGAGGCCCATGAGATCATTATTATGATTGTGTTTTATGTGAACGGTCGTGATCATTTTGTGCTTTCTCTCTACGGCTGAGATTATTCTCACACGGATCCCTATGCATTCTTTGGAGCTGACCTATATAAGCTCTCTATCTCTCTCATCAGAATTCATTCATTCAGATTATTATTCGTTCACTTTTTCTCTCAAATAGTTTTGTACTTCCTCTCTCATTTGTTCATCTAGGGTTTGATTGTAAAGATCTGTGAACGTCTTGTTCCAGATCTTAGTAGCTTAGTCATTCTATTGATTAGGTGTTTGTGATCGTTTAGATCAGAGAGTTGTGAGGTATAGAGTTGTGAACTTTGTATTTGTTCTTGATTCATTCTTGGGTGTAAATCATTGGTTTGGGAATAATAAAAGTTTTAGTAGTTCTTGATATCATTTATAGAAATCAAGCGGAAGCGATTTTCTATTTGGTTTTATTTATTTGTTTAAACCCTGCAGCGGGAGGGCTGCTCGGTCTCTAAACGCCAACGACTCTCAAAATGGCTAAGTGGTTGTTGGTACAAGAAATGTAGAGAGAATATGAAAGATGTTTTATTGTAATATTTTGGTTCATCAAATGAGGAGACAAACTCCTCTATAAATACAAGAAAGGAAAACATAAAAATAGGAATGAGCTAATCTTGGGGCACAAACATGGAGGTAGTCTTGAGGCATAATGTAAGGAGCTAGTCTTGGTCAATAATGTTGGTCTTGGTCAATATTCTTCAATAAAGATGGTCAATGGTCATAATCTCCAATACTCCCCCTCAAGTTGGAGCGTGAAGGTTACGAACGCCCAACTTGCCAAGTAGTATTTTTTCCTTTTCGAATACTCCCCCTCAAGTTGGAGTGTTTGTTTTTTTTTTTTTGCGGGCTCATAGATTTGGACCCGACTTTTCTTCTTGCGGGTTCAAGAAACCCGACTTTTCTTCTTGCGAGTTCAAGGAACCCGGCTTTTCTTCGCGAGTTCAAAAGAACCCGACTTTTCTTTTCTTGCGGGTTTAAAGAACCCGACTTGTCTTCTTGCGAGCTTAAAGAGCCCGACTTTTTTTTCTCGCGGGCTCAAGGAGCCCGACTTTATTTTTCTTGCGAGCTCAAGGAACCCGAATTTTTTTTCTTGGAAGTTCAAAGAACTCGACTTTTTTTTTGCGAGTTTAATAACCCGACTTTTTTTTTTTCGCAGGCTCAAAAAACCCGACTTTTCTTTTCTTGCGGGTTCAAAGAACCCGACTTTTCTTTTTCTCGCGAGTTCAAAGAACTCGACCTTTTTTTGCGGGCTCGTTGATTTGAACCCGACTTTTCTTGCGAGCTCAAAGATTTGAACTCGACTTTTCTTTTTGGTCATCGATTTCCTCCATCTTGCTTTCACCCCCTCATTGCCTCCTTTATTTTTTTTTTTTTTTTTTTTTTTTTGAGCAGAATCAGGAACACTGCTCTGATACCATATAGAAATCAAGCGGAAGCGATTTTCTATTTGGTTTTATTTATTTGTTTAAACCCTGCAGCGGGAGGGCTGCTCGGTCTCTAAACGCCAACGACTCTCAAAATGGCTAAGTGGTTGTTGGTACAAGAAATGTAGAGAGAATATGAAAGATGTTTTATTGTAATATTTTGGTTCATCAAATGAGGAGACAAACTTCTCTATAAATACAAGAAAGGAAAACATAAAAATAGGAATGAGCTAATCTTGGGGCACAAACATGGAGGTAGTCTTGAGGCATAATGTAAGGAGCTAGTCTTGGTCAATAATGTTGGTCTTGGTCAATATTCTTCAATAAAGATGGTCAATGGTCATAATCTCCAATAGTTTTTGACAAATTTAAAATAAAACAACCTAAAGATTAAAAAAAACAACACCTAGAGATGGACAAAATCCATTTGGTTTGCCTAGATTAGCACCAACTTTCGTCTTACACATTTTTTTTTCTTGGAAGCTGAAACTTTTTTTGCTTGAGCCCTCCATTTATTTATGTTTTACGTGTGGTGTTGTGCGTATGAATTTTTTTTAAAGATTTGGTTTATTTATATTGTGGGAAAAGGTTAAAAAACAAAAAACCAAATGACTCATTCAAATAAGGCAATTGCTCCTAAATGATAAATAGCAAACAAAATATAGTAACTATGTTGGTTTATTCTGCATAAAACATTCAAATTTGACAATTAATCGTTAATAAACTCCAAGTTAATCAGGGTCAGGGCTCCAATTTACATATTTTCGAGGAAAATGATATGTTGAATGAATAGAACTTAATCATCTATTCTATCTTGATCTGAATATGTGGTCCATCATCTGAAACAGAAAATTATAAAGAAACTTGAGCTCAAAAATAAAGGTTAAGATGCTAATAATATCAAAACAAAAATCGTACTTCATCATGCAGGGCTAGATGCTAGAGTGCGGTGCTAAAAAAAAAAACACATGATTTAGAAGTAGGAACGATGACATTCTAACAATAAAAGTGCAGGCAACAAAAAATAAACGCCTAAAGGAAGCATCTATCTCTGAATCTAAAGAAATCTATCTTGCGATGTGTTAAACATCATTAATACAAATTTTCTCGTATTAAATACGCCTCAATTTGTAATGAGATGCATAACGAAATAGGAATTAAAATTAACAAACTACAACAAGGTATTTGAATTTAACAAAAACATTATATATTAAAAGTTATAAAAATATATTTTACATAGAAAACAGAATACTAAATAAAATTAAATGATCATTAGAGTGCACTTGGTAATATCAAGGTTCAAGTATACTATAATTTCTGGGAAAATACGAAAAAGAGAACATCATAATATGAAAATCGAGCGGTTTGGGACAAGTACAATTTGCGTAAAATCACTCATGCATTTACATTTTTTTTTTTTTTAAGGAACTTTGTATTTCTTTTTTTTATTATATTAGAAAAGCAACAAGAATTACAAGTGAGGCGCGGGTAAACGGGCAACAAGCTGCGCCGCAACCCCTTTTTGAATAGCAAAGCCTACTCTAGGTATTTGTTTGCAAAAATTTTGTGTTCTTTACATATTTTGTCAAAGAATAATGATGTTTAGACAAAATGCCCATATAGTGTTAATCCAACCCATGCAAACAGTTTTTGACATCCTATATACATGCTTGGGACTTATAGCTCTAGGCATATGTCATCACCATAGCCATCGACCAAAACAAGTGGTTTAACTTTTTTAATTCATCCAGCTTGTGTATTAAAAACCATACCTGTAGTTTGAGCTATAGCTCTATCTTATCTTGAATAATAAAGTATAAACTATTTTTGACATAAGTTAGACCAGAGGGAATGTTGGCATCATACCAGTAGTTTTTTTAGCGTAATAATACTATCCATATGATAATAATACAAGCTAAACTGCTTTTATAATCATCCACTTACATTTCTAATATCTACCCTTATAGAGTCATTTAGGCATCATATTTCAAAGAATACTGGACACAATTAAAACAAGCTATAACTTACCTAAGGGTAAGGATTGTGGCATTACAGGCTGAGGTGACACTTGTGCGTTACGATTCCGCCTTGTGATACGTAAAGCATGGGAGGCAAATATAGATACATAGACCGAGGCACGAAGGCTGAGGGCTGAGCTTTCATTGCGACTAGCAAAGTATCTACGCCATGCAGCCTGTATTAATCTGGCTGCCCATGTCCTCCACTGCTGTGAGTGGTACCTAAAATAGAACATGCAATTGAGAAGTTTATCAACTTATATACTTGGTAGCGTGAACCACACCGAGGCGAAAGGGTCCTCAAAGACGAGGCGCGAGCCCTAAGGCACACACATCAAATATGTGAAGCGCAAGGTAGTTCTGAGAGGTATCTATCATCACGTACCACATATTTTGATATAAACAACCTTTATATGTGATTTAATATATAGATAACCTCTACATACAACCTACAGAGCTATATGTGCAATCTAGTACAAAAAAAATCTACTCATATACAAGAGGCTACACCTAATGTGCAAGGCCGTCCCCCAACAATATAATATAAACTCATCATTCAAAATATAAAAAAAAAAAACCATAATATAATGATATTTGTTATAAAGCAAACAAAACAAAAGTATTGTTTTTTGTTTCCGTTATATAGTCCCGGTGTTCAATGTGATCGTGAATCCATGAGATCGTCCCGGTGTTGGTTGTTGTTTTTTTTGTTTGGCGCCTCCCCTTCCCTTATCCTCACTTAATAAACTAAACCTAAAAATTTTATTGGGTTTAAACGTTAAAATTTGAATTGAGCCTAAATATTGGGTTAATTTCAATTGTGAATAGATATAACAATAGTAAAATATTGGGCATATTAAAAACTAGAATTCTAAAATATAAAATCACAATGGGCCTAGTTAAAAAAATTAATATATATAATTTTTAAAAAAATCGGGCCTATTTGAGGGTCGGGCACTGAGCTTGTGACCACCCGGGCCATGCTCAGGGCCGGCCCTACTAATGTGCACAGGTAGCTCTTAGGGTGGCCGGGGACGACCCATGTCTAGGACCCATTTTATTCAAGGCACATTTCCATAAAATTCCTATATTATACATATGTTATATATCTATATCTATATCTATACTATCTATATCTATATCTATATCTATACTATATTATAAAGCATTTCCTAAGGACTTCTTAAAATTTAAGAGGTACAAGTTTGATTCCTTATGATACAACATACAATGCATATAATAACTAACTTTTGAGGGTAAAATTGTCTTTTAAACACCATATTTAATCAAAAGGTAATCAAGAGTCATGAGATGTTTATGAGACCCCATGACATTCAATTCTACAATTATTTAAAGCACACTAAATACAACACATATAAAAAATCATTCATAATGCTACATGTTTTGTTATAATCTTTATAAAAGTTAAAGTTTTATAAACCTAATAACACTATATAGAAATCGAGAAATCCGTGTTTTTAATTATGAGATAACGATTTGAATTTTGAAATGACTACTTATGTCTAATGTAATCTAAACTATACGGTCGCCGGATTCTATGATCGGAGAAGAAAGCTTATGTTTATAATGAATTTCGAACAAAGATATTAATAAATATTCATATAAAAGGAGTGGACAATAACAGACGAATAAATTAATTAATAATAATGGGTTCTTCTTCTTGAGTACTTCAACTCAAGTCCACATTTACAGCTCAAGAAAAATTTTCGATTATCTATAGAAAACCAGTTGGACCGATGTTCATAATCGATTAACCAAACTGGAACAAATAAAGAACTGAAATCAATCAGTTTTTGAAATATCTTAATCGAAAGTTTTGGTTATGGCTCGATATGGAAGTGAACCGAACAACAGCTTGTACACACCCTTAAAATCACTAATTGAAGTGTTGTGGTCTCCGCCGCAACGCGCGGGCACCCCACTAGTATATATATATATATATATATATATGTATGTGTGTGTGTCCGTGTCTTATCTTGAAAATCCATTTTGAACATAAAACTTGAGCCCAATGAAAACTCATTTAAAACTCAAAAACTTATTAGCCCATTTATAAGCCCAAAACTTATTTAAAACTGAAAGCTTAAGGAGTTAAGGTCTAAGGGGAATATCTTTTTGTAGGTCGGATAGGGCACCTAAATCTTAAGAGATATTGCTAATGCGCTTGCCTCAGGCAATTTTGACACGTGTCTCATGTACGCCTCCACCTAGTCATGTTTGTGTGCATGCACATTTTGTAATACCAAGCTTATATGGAAAACCAATAGTGAGGAACTTTTATTTTGAAAATACCTAAAATTAAGTTGGAAAAATCTTCGATGAGAATGCATAAACTGGGATGTGATGAACAAAAGATCATCAGCCACTAGAATAAAACATTGAACATCTGTAAGCGCTTTGACTGTCGTAGTTGAAAAGGGACGTTGTTGACGTTTAGGATCCAAAGCCCATGCGAAAAGCTCTTCTCCACAGATGTCACCAACCTTGAGGTTACTCGTGTTTAAGAAGCCAAGCCTTCCACCATTGGTTGTTATGCTTGTTGCGTTACCATCTATGATGAATAGCATTTCATGTGCTGGATCACCTTCTCGTAATAAGCAGCTACCCTGCGTGTAAAGAACTGCCTTTAGACGGTCACACATAGCATCCAGTATTTGTTCATCCATTGCATCAAAAAATGGTACCTGCGATAAGATATTGATAGTGGTTAAGACCTTAAACACATAATGAACTGGTGTCTATTAGCAGTTATCCGGTTTTGTTGATAACTACCACATGAAACCGTGCCTTGATAAGTGTCTAATAAACCTAACTTAACTATACTTAATGATGCGTGACAAGTTTTATTATATTTACATTATATATTACACGTAGATATCAACACTAATACGATGCATACACTTAAGATAACATGATGAACAAAGATCATGGTCAACAGATATCTCACTCTCTTTAATGAAGGCAAGCAAAGATGACGTCTTATGTTCGTTCTTAAATTCCTAGGAAGATCTTTGAGAAAGGGATCCAACTCGAAACCACGTGTTTTTTCCCATTTGTACTCGTTGTGTCTCCTAACTTGGTCCCTCAAGGGCTTAGGAATGGAAACATGTGACATGAGGTCTTCTGCTTCTAGCCTTTTTTCTTTCATCTCCTTCATTCTAAGAGAAAGGTTTGAGTAAGCCTGCAAATATTTCTATAACAATAGAAACAATCCAAGAGTTCAACTTCTTATATTAGTTTATTAAAAACATAAAATGTGGTAATGTATTAATAGATTATAGGCCATCCTAAGTTAAAAAGAGAAAAGGTATTATGTACATTGTGATTATATAGTTACACACTACTACCCTCTAATATATGAACATACCTAATACTAAATAATACTTGTGTAATGTCCCCCCTTAAGCTAAGCACGGGAAACAAGTTGTACCTTGTCCCTTATGTACTATGTTTTGTGGTTGATTAGTCAGAACTTCTTGAGTTCTATCAAGCGTCTATCACAATTACAACTTACAAGCAGTTAATTAGAATATATTTGAATTTACAAATACCCTTTGAATTGTATAAAAGTATTTTTAAATTCAAATATATTTTCATTAACTGCTTGTAACCATATTGGGTTGAATTCCTCTTCTCTAACCATTTCATTTTCAATGCAACACTCTTAATACTTCATATATTTGGTCTTTTGAATTAAGATTGTGGTATATCATCATCATACTCAGTAAATCTCTCCAATAGCAAAATTAAGGTACGGTCTTAGAAGAGTAAGATGTAAACAACCTTACCTCTACCTCGTAGGAATAGAGATACTACTTCTGGTAGACCCCGGGCATCAAGCCTAGGATATAAGGGATGGCGCTCAAGAATCGGCACACAGGCCGCTTGGTGCATGTAACCCTTTGTCCTTCGGCTATCAACGCCACCACATGATGAATGATTAACCGTCCGTCGTTTTTAACATTATTTTTGCGAAATTAGTAAAATAATGTTAAAATTAGTGCAATTTCACTATTACTGTCTGAAGGGCCTACACATATATACATTATATGCGCACACTGCAAGCAGGTCGTAATTAAGGTATATAAAGTAAACAAACGTAATTTAGTTTTCTAGATGGTAACAAAACCCAATAACCATGAAACAAGACACAATAGATAAGTACACAAACCTGCATGTTGCCAATAAGCAAAGCCAATAGAACCAACCCAATGGCACCAATAAAGTCAGCAAAAAGAATCTCCGAATGGAATGTGCTTGCTTTAAGTCCTTGACCAAGAGAACTATATCCAAAAAGAATATTTTAGCATGAGGAAAAAACTAGAATTTTCATGATGGAACCTTGATCCATTTACTAGCCATACTAGCCAAAAAAAAAAAGTACAAAAATTTTGATTTTAAGTGCACACGAGCTTGTTTATAGATCACAAGTAATGTTAATTTACAAGTTCATTTTAGATGCCTCTTGAAGAAAATTTCTCTATTGAAGTATGTGGGAAATGAGATACATAGCCAATTAGCGATTACTAACCTTAAACTTTGCAAACCCCACCATGAACAATACAATATTTTCTTGCTAAAGTCCCTCGTTTCTGTTACACGTGATTGAAGAGCATCAAGGAATAAGCCAAAATCAAAGTTTGTTGAATCTTTAATCTCACTCCGTTCAATAAAAGGACAAGAAGTGGTTAGGAATTCATAATCTCCCACGCGGCCTTCTCCACAATAAAAATACTTGGAGTTACAAGTTTGCCTTTTACATGCAATACGCCAGCATCTTATTTCACTTTCTATGGCAAAAAAGTACCAAAGGGCTCCAATTACCTGGTTTATATAAAAAAAAATTAACATTAGAAGAGTGACATGGGTGAACCTAAATCATTTTTCATGAATAACCATATAAATCTTAGGGACGTCACAAGCAAACTTGAAGATCAAGTCTCACACATTCATAGACTTGTTCCTATATGTTGGTAAATCAAGAACGAATTGAAACAAACAAGATGCAGATTGACAAACTATACTATCTATATCCGGATACAATTGTTCAATACATCCACCCCACTTATACAATATGAATCGTTGCCTTCAAGGGTTGCATCACTTTATTAGCGTTGATTCATAATGTACCTACATAAGACACATGACTTGATAAGTTGCCAAGTTCCAATCTTATTACTGATTTACTTCTAGACCATTTACATATTTACAATAGAATAGACATACTATACAGTAATAACATACAGACTCTTGTACTGATAAATTCAGTTTATATATCAATATTCCACTTTAAACTAAACTTAGTTTAAGAAGGTCTTTAACCTTCTTCAATATCTAGTTTTCCATTACAGAAGTGTTAGTTCATCATCGTCCTCCTCCCGGATTAGGTTTGCCTCCTCTTTTTTCTCCCACTTTGGACATTTGTGTCCAAGTTCGTTGAACTTGTTATTAACAACATTAATCAAGTCAAGTCAAGTCAAATCTCTTAGTCAACCATTGACTCCCTAACATAAATCAAGTCAAGTCAAGTCTCTTAGTCAACCATTGACTCCATGATTTTAGCCATTGTATTTATATTGTACATTATACTTAGTCAACCATTGACTCCATAATCTTAGCTAGAGTTAGTCATATGTAAGCCTATATAAAGGCCTTGATGTATTGTTGATAGACACACAACTTTCATAATACAAAAACACACAACATTGTTCATTACTTTATATGGTATCAAGAGCCTAAAAGCTCCCTTGAGCCATCTTCGATCCCAACCTACTCGACAGACACATTCTGTCCGCATTCTGCTTCTTTTTTTTCTTCTTTTGATTCACCATGGCCAAACAAATCACCCACATTACCGCCACCACAACCCAAAACCAAGGGCCACCTCGAACTACCAATACCAACACTCGCCCAACTCGCAACAATAACACCTATTGCTACTATTGTAACATTCCCGGACATGACACTAAAGATTGTCGCAAACTTAGTCGCTTCCTACGAGAACACAATGTCTCATCTCAAAATACCAACACCCCGGTGGTTAACTACACCACCCCTCACCCAACGGCTACAACTCCATCTTGGATGTGGGACACCGGTGCATCCAACAACACCGCGAACAATAACCAACAATTTCCCGTTCTTTTCGAATACGGAGGACCCGATAAGATCGTGCTAGGTGATGGTAAAACTCTCCCTATAACTCATATTGCTCAAACAACTATTCCAACAAAATCTCGTCCACTTCTTTTAAATAACATTTTAATTGCTCCTAATCTTCGAAATAATCTTATTTCCGTTGCCAAAGTTTGTCGTACTAATCGTGTTTCCGTTGAATTTTTTCCCTATCATTTTTTTGTCAAGGATCTACGCACGGGGGCGCGCCTCATGCGGGGAGTGAACATCAATGATGTCTACTATGGACCAATCTCATTGTCTCCTCAAGTCAACAACACCCAAACAAACTCTCATCTCATGTGGCACCACATACTTGGACATCCATCGCTTCAAGTGTTCAAGTCTTTAATTTCTAAATTGGGACTTCGTTTTAATAAGGTGACCCATGAGTCTTTTCATTGTACTTCATGTTCCCTAAATAAAAGCCACAAACTACCTTTTGGCAAAAACTCTTTTGTTGCCAATCAACCTCTACAACTTCTCTACTCTGACGTATGGGGTCCCGTAAAAAACATCAATCGATGGCTTTAAATACTATGTCATTTTTGTTGACTATTTCTCCAAATACATTTGGTTATACCCAATCAAACAAAAATCCGATGTCAAAATTCTTTTTCCACAATTTAAATCTCTTGTTGAAAACTTTTTCAAGACCAACATTGTTGTGTTGTTCACTGATAACGGGGGTGAATATGTGGGTCTTTCACCTTATCTTGCCTCTCAAGGTATCTCCCATTACACGACACCACCTCACACACCGGAACAAAACGGTATTGCCCAACGACGTCACCGACACGTTGTGGAAACCGGCCTCGCATTACTCCATTACTCCCACTTACCACAACATTTTTGGTCCCATGCCTTTCAAACCGCAACCCACTTAATCAATCGTTTGCCTACACAGATCCTTAACAACAAATCTCCCTACGATATGTTGTTCAAAACCGCTCCTACTTATTCCAAACTCAAACCGTTTGGTTGTCTTTGCTACCCATGGTTACGACCCTATGCTACATCCAAACTCCACTCCCGTTCAAGGGCGTGCATATTTCTTGGGTACTCATCCTCGAAATCGGCATTCAAATGCTATGACCCTACTAGTCACAAACTATACCACTCTCGCCACGTTGAATTTATCCCACATATTTTTCCATCTCAAACCACCAACACCCAACCCAAAACCATGTCATTTGACTCCTTCCTATCCACATACCAATCGGCCTAATCAACCTCCTCTTCTAACCAACCTCCACAGCCCACATCACCCGAAGCCCAAACCCCTACTCCACAAACCCACGGCCTACCTCCTCTACCTCCTGCACACAACCCACCCTCCGACACAACAGGCCCAAACAACCCAAGCTCCCACACAACATGCCCTACACCCCAGCCCACCGAGACACCCTTACCAACTGGCCCACCGACTCCACCCGATAGCACCACCCCTACCCCAACCGCTTCCCACTCCACCGACCCCAGTTCACCAATTTATTCATCCAACACATCTGATGATCCCACGAACTCACCTCCACATAACCCTCAACCACCTCGTCGACAACCAAAACCCAACTCAAAGTATTACAACCCCAACTTTGTCAACTCTACCACCATTCACCCTTTACCCGTTTCTCTTGAACCATCCACTTATACTCAAGCCTTGAAAGATCCGGATTGGCGTCATGCCATGGATCTTGAGTATAATGCTCTCCTTCATAACAACACTTGGGAACTTGTCCCTCACACAACCCAAACTCCCATTGGTTGCAAATGGGTATTCCGAATCAAACGTAAACCCGATGGCACGATTGACAAGTACAAAGCCCGTCTAGTTGCCAAAGGGTTTCACCAACAATATGGAAAAGACTATCATGAAACAATTAGTCCCGTTGCTAAAACTGTTACCATTCGCACAGTTCTCTCTATTGCTCTTTCAAAAGGATGGTCTTTACGTCAACTAGACGTTAATAATGCGTTTCTTCATGGGACTCTTCACGAAGATGTCTTTATGGTGCAACCTCCCGGGTTCACCAATACGGAATTCCCACGTCACATTTGCAAACTCAAAAAATCCCTCTATGGGCTTAAGCAAGCACCGCGTGCATGGTATATCGAATTAACCAACTTTCACACTCGTTTTGGCTTTAAAAAATGCAATTCTGGCCCCTCTCTCTTTGTATACAACCTCAACAACATCACTTGCTACCTCCTTGTGTACGTTGACGATATTGTCCTCACCGGCAATCATAATCCATTTATGGATTCCTTTGTTCAAGCCCTAAGCAACCAATTCTCTATCAAAGACATAGGCCCTCTCCATCATTTTCTAGGAATCGAAGTCATTCCTATGCCTGATGGTCTATTTCTTTCCCAACATCGCCACATTCAAGATATTCTTACCACCTTTAAAATGGATGGTGCAAAAGAGGTTCTCACTCCTTTAAGCACTTCCGACTCTCTTTCTTCCTTTGACTCCACTCCCCCAGTCGATCCCACTCCCTACCGCCAACTTGTAGGCACTTTGCAGTATCTTGCCTTCACACGTCCCGATATCTCCTTTGCCGTCAATAAATTATCTCAATTCATGCACTCACCTAAACAATCACACTGGCAAGCTCTCAAACGGGTACTCCGCTATTTGAAAGGAACGGTCCATCATGGGTTGTTCTTGAAATGCAATACTAACCTAAACTTGCAGGCCTTTTCGGACTCGGACTGGGGCGGTATTAATGATGGGGGACGGTCCACTACAGCATATCTCATATATCTTGGGTCCAATATCATCTCTTGGAAATCTGCTAGACAAAAAACCGTCTCTAGATCATCTACCGAAGCTGAGTACAAAGCACTCGCTAATGCTACGGCTGAACTCTCATGGATTAAAATTTTACTTGGTGAACTCGGGCTCCCAATTAAGAGCACCCCATCACTTTACTGTGACAACACCGGAGCTACTTATGTATGTGCAAATCTTGTTTACCATTCCCGCATGAAACACATCGCTCTGGACTATCACTTTGTGCGGGAACAAGTCAATTCCGGGCAACTCAAAGTTCTTCATGTCAGCTCCAAGGATCAACTCGCGGATGTGCTCACCAAACCGCTTGCACGTGCACCCTTCCTATCTTTTCGGTCCAAGATTGGAGTCTCCAACGGATCCTCCATCTTGCGGGGGCGTATTAACAACATTAATCAAGTCAAGTCAAGTCAAATCTCTTAGTCAACCATTGACTCCCTAACATAAATCAAGTCAAGTCAAGTCAAGTCTCTTAGTCAACCATTGACTCCATGATTTTAGCCATTGTATTTATATTGTACATTATACTTAGTCAACCATTGACTCCATAATCTTAGCTAGAGTTAGTCATATGTAAGCCTATATAAAGGCCTTGATGTATTGTTGATAGACACACAACTTTCATAATACAAAAACACACAACATTGTTCATTACTTTATACTTGTAACATTTAATGTGGCTTTTCTCCTCCTGGACCCGTTCACCAACCTTTCTTTTTCCAGACATCTAACCTCCTCCTCGGCCATGCCTAAACCTTTCACAAATTGAACTTTAATAATCACAATGCTCACATATGTGATCCTTAGCCTTATGTTTCCTTCTTCTCTAGTGAATAGGAGTTTACTTGACGTACATGTCTTCCTCCTTAGTTTGCTTTTTCGTGCATTTTTTCAAGAGCCTTCAGTCTCCTGATGCCTTCTTGGAACAACATTGTGTTGAGATTAGCAAACGACTCAATTGCCGCTATTATCTGGATGTATTTTTTCCTGTACCAAACCCAAAAGCTTTCAAACAAATCTTTTATCATTTAATGTATGCCCAAGACCACTCGTATGTGATGCAGTTTGACTTATCTTTCCCGCATAAACATGGAGTGATTCATTAACATCCGTTCTTAGGTGTTCAAATTATGTCTCTAGTGTTTGCAATTGGGCTTCCTTAACCTTGTCATGTCCTACATGACGCACCTTTAAAGTGTCCAAATTTTCTTTGGCTAAAGTGAGATTAGCATTTTGCTACACCATATTTTCTGGGATTGCTAGGTATAATATGGCAATTGATGCATTATTCATTACCACCCAAATCGTGTAATTTGAGATTAGCAATCGACTTCAGTACCCACAGTTGCTTCCACTGCTTTCCAAATCCCATGGACATCAAAGATGATGCGAATATTTCCCACCCGAGTCGTGTAATTTGTAGAGTTTAATATTCATTGAAAACTCATAGTGGTTTCTCTCTCCTTGATTAATAAGTTTTCACTGTTCCTTGGTGGATGTACATTATGAACCGCTCTAATACCATTATTGGTAAATTAAGAACAAACTGAAACAAAATAGATGAGGATTCTAACTAAACTATTGATTTATGGATACTATTGTTCAATACATTCACCCTACTTATTCAAGAGATGAATCGTTGCCTTATTGGGTTGAGTCACTTTCTTGGCACGATTCATAATGTCCGTACATAAGACAAGTGACATGGTAAATTACCAAGTTTCAATCCCTTTACATGTTTACAATAACACTTTGACTCTCAACATAGTATACAATAATGATATCAAGACCCTTGTGGCTTGTACTAATTATTGGAATATAGTATTTAAGGTTTTAGTATCGAGTCCAGGGCCCGGTTTATCTCTATATATTGTAACTCTATAAAGTGGAATACAATCAACCAATTCTATAATCTTACATGGTATCGCACATAATACCTTTTTTGTTGCACCACCAGAAAATACAAACCCTAGCCGTCACCTTTTGAGAAAAACCATAGACATGACGGCGTGCCACCACCACCCTGTCAGCCATCGTTGGTTTCCCATTTGTTTTTTTCTTTTCTTTTTTTTTTTTTTTTGAATTAAAGTCCCACTTTTGGTACAAGATTTCGGTCGTCTCAGGCTGATAAGGTTTCTTACCGTTGACGATTGCCCGTTATATTGTTTGGAAAATAGTTTTAAACGAGTTGACGTTAACCCGCGCGTTGCGACGGGATTAGGGCTGTACACGAGCGGAGCCAGGCTGAGCTAGAGCTCGATTACAAAACGAAGTTAGAGTTTATTGGATTATGAAGAGGTGAGGTAGATAGGTAGTATGGGTGGGACTTTCAAAATTTGAATTTTAGAATTGGGTTTAGAGCCAAAATATATTACTTTCATCTATATATTAATTACACATACACAAGCCTGAGTCGAGCCATATGTCGAGCCATCGAGCCGAGCCATGAGCTGAGCTACGAGCTGAACACCCCTGGCTCGAGCTCGGCTCGATTACAAAATGAGCCAGCTCGGCTCGGCTCGAAAACAAAATGAGCCAGACGGGATGTTGGTTATAATGTATCAATCCAGTGCATATAAGTAAATCAGACGTATAGATAAGTTGCTTGATTTTTTATCTGACACAACAATTTGATAAGTTGCTTGATGTTTTTAACAATATAGTTGAATATCTCAAACATTATTATTACTCTCCTTTGCTATTATGTACCTTTGATTCGTTCAAATAACATGAAAACATCAAAATTCCAAATCAGACTGGGGATCGTTGGAAATAAATTTGATAAATGAATATGTTTTTTATATCATAATTAAATATCTCAAATATTATTATTAGTCTATTTTGCTATTCTGTACTTTTGAGTTGTTCAAGTAACATACAAAACATCAAGATTAAAAATGGGACTCGGGATCACGATTTTTCACAAAGCATACCGTTTGTTATACAAAACAAATAAGATCAAGATTTAAAGAAAAAAAAAATGAGTTTTACTAATCAGATTCGGGATCATGGTTTCACGCAAAGCCTATGCTTTGGTGGGAAATAAATACAATCAAGTTTTTCAAATAGGAAATAGGATAACGGTTTCCCGCAAAGCATATCGTTAGGAAAGAAACAAATACAATCAAGGTCTCACTTGAAACATAAATTGAGTTTGGTACGACTAAGACTTAATTTCGATTAATACAAGACAAAATTGAACGAAATAACCGGTTGATCAATCAAAATTTGGATACGGGTTTTTTCCTAAAAACATAGGTTTTAAATATTAAACGAAATAACCGATTGTTCAATCAAAAGTGAAGATGGTGGGTGTCAAATTGATAGAAAGTAAAATTAAACACTGTATAATTTATTTAGGGAAACATAAATATGTTGATGGTGTTGTAAATGATGTGACCCACCGCTAGCAGAGTGATCTATCCTTAGAATTTTATTAGAAATTCCAGCAGCAATAAACCCATGACCATCGAACATTAGAAAACGAAATAGGAAATCAAAAACACAAAAAGGAGAAATGCCAATCCCTGTTTTGTTTAGAAAAACCATCGACATCTTTGAAATCGGAAATTCGCAACATCAAGCAATAATTGATCTTTCGCCCAATATAATCAAAACGAAGTCAAAAGTTCCCATCAAAATTAAAGAACAGAATAGCAAGGGTTTTGTGTTGAGAAAGACGAACTGAAACAAAAACTGAAGTCGCCTTTTTATTTAATCAAAAGCACATAAGAAGGAAATCTAGGAAACAACTTTTTGTTGTAATCAATAAATCGTAAACCTGATTGGAAAGATCGAATAGCCAAAATATAAAACAAATGTTATAATTGTCGTTTCAAGGTTTTAAAATTATGAACTTTAACTTCTAAATCTTGTTTTTGTTCGAAAGGAAATATTGGAAATTGGGAGTGGGCAAAATGGTGGGTGTGAAGACGTATATTTGTGAGTTTGGCTGTTGTGTTGGTTGGCGGTTATTTTCAATGGTAGTTATTTGAGAAAGGACATGATGGTTATTAAATGGTGTTAGGTTGCTTTGAAGATATGACATGGCTTAAGGGGAAAAAGTTAACGTTGTTAACTAAAAGTAACTAAAGATTGTTAAGTTACTTTTTGTAGTATTATATAATAATGTTTGATTATAATTTTTTCAGTGGTCGATATAATCAATCAATGATTAGTATGAAATTGATTTTGAGAAAGCAATTTGACAAGTTCTTTGTGTCATCGGTCATCAATTGCCTTCATGATAGTGAAATTGATTTTGACTGCGTTGAACCACCATTGCCGTAGAATTTTTGGGTTTCGCTCCAAATCTCAAGCCGCGCCTTCCATCCGATTGGTTTTTTTCCGTTTCGATGAATTTTTGGCTCCTCTTCAATCATTTTCATTCGCAAGTGTTCAACAACCACCACACATATGATGCTACGACTTCATCTTGTTGATCCCGCTTCTCCATCAAGCCGTTCTTGGTTGTTGTGCCGTCGTCGCTAATTAGACTATAGTCCCCCGTTGCGCCGCCTGTTGGACTATTTTCACCCCCCCCCCCCCCCCACCCAACCTTGTTGCCGTCTTGCCGGATTTGATGCCTCTTGCATGATTACCGGATAAATTGAAAGTTGTGGATTGTTGTTGAAGATTATGGATCAAAGTAGGAATTTTCGCAAACATTTTGAGTTACAAGTCAAGGACCAAATCAACGATATGTTTCTTTATTATTGTTTCTATTATTGTTTTTTTTATGTTTTTTTTATTGTTTTCCAGGCTGATCGTCTGATTCTCTACCGTTCTAATTGCGGGGAGTATTGGAATATAGTATTTATGGTTTTAGTATTGAGCCCAAGGGTCCGGTTTATCTCTTTATAATGTAACCCTGTTGAATGTAATACAATCAACCAATTCTATTAGGGATGGCAAAAAGTCCCGAGCCCAACGGGTATACATGAAAACCGACGGGTATGGGACTGGTTTGGGATTGGAAAAAAAATATTTTGCGGGTATGGGACGGGTATGGTATTAGGTGATACCCGACCTGATTACTCGTTTACCCGAAACATATACCCATAAATTTTTAAGTTATACATATATTTTTTATTAACTATTTTTCAGTAATGTTTCTTTTTAATAGATTCATTATTCGAAAAATAGACTTTTCTTTTGAAATTTATATTTTAATGTCATTATTATTTATATTTATACTTGTTTATATTCCAGGATCTTCATAGGATAGACAAATATAATATTGTCAAAATATGTATTATAATGTAACATACCAATTAATTTACTACTAGTATTATGCCCGCGTGCTTCGCTGCGCAAATACAATTCTACAAAAAAACATGGCAACGTATTGCATTCTAATTTGGCTAAATTTCGTAAAGTATATCTCTTTCTCGCTCTCATTCTCATAAGAGACGGCTTTTGAAAGTAAATTTAAGATTTAACAATCAAAATTACAATTCTTGTTTTTTTTACAACCCACATATGTTTTTATTTTTATTTTTATTTTGTTCATACAATCATTCAAGCTTAACTTTCTTAGTATAATATAATGATTTTAGAATTTATATTTATATTATAGTCATTTTGCAATTGATCTAGACGGTCACTTTGTCTTTTTAATTGAAATCATATAAGGGTGATGAGCTTCAAAACAACTCACATGATAGTAATGAATGTGATAATTCAAATACATTAATAAGTCTCTAAATTGATTATATAGTTATAGTACAAGTACATGTGCATAATGCAATAAGGGGTATTATGGGAAACTTTTACATGACATATCTATGTTAAAGCATGAGTCTCTTGATATCCCATCTTAAAATTGGTGTAAAATTACTTTTCTAGACATGTCTCCTCCTTAATAAGGTAACACAGATAATATGATAAAGCAACAATTTAATCATTTAATAAGAACAAAATTTTATATTAAAGAAAGAATGTATGTTTGAATCAGGTGCAAAGACAGAAGCAACCGTTACAAGGCTTGATTGAGGCGATGATTTTGAAGATATAGGTTTTTTATCAATAAAATATTAAATGGTTTCCAATAAGCAAAAATATAAAAAGAATTAATAAAGAAAATAAATAAGAGATAAACGTGGAACTATTATTTAATTTTATATATATATATATATATATATATATATATATATATATATATATAGGTTTATGATCCTGTACAAAGTACATTTTTCGTGAGAAGTGTGAGAAGAACTAAGAATTGACATGTAGACATCATGTTTTGGATTTATGAATGATGTTTTAGGTTGTTTTAACTTGAAAAACATCAAACACAACAATCTAAAACACAATACAATGTATTATAGTCATTAAATTTAAAAAACAGCTAAAACACACTGCTAATGTTCTTAGCATGGTGTTTTAAGTTTTAAGCCTAAAATACATTGTTTTCAGTTTTTAATTGTTATGTTTAGTGTTTTTATAGGCAAAACAATCCAAAACATCACAACTAAGTTCAAAAAATGATGCCTAAGTATCAATTTTTAATCCTTCTCACAAAAAAAAAACACTTTGTACACGATCTTGACCCTATATATATATATATATATATATATATATATATATATATATATATATATATATATATATATATTCCAAAGTTTGAAATCTTACATGGCACTCAAAGAGATGATTCTTCCCTTAGGCCTTAAGTGTGTCATGTGACATCCTACTTATTTATATCCAAAAATCTCTCTTTCTCGTGTTTTCCCCACAATTTTAAAACTTTAATAACTTTTATATAAGAGATTTTTTTAAAAAAAAATACACCAAAATAACGAACGTTTTATTATCAACCCAACGAGTACCATAGTGCTATACAAAAAACGAAAAAAAAAATAACGATTTTTTTGTCGGTTTTTGTTCATATAGGAAAAAAACATAATGTTTTCAGATAATTTATTAATAATGTATAAGCAAGTCACTAATCATGTTTAAACTATGAATTATATTTTCATCAAGAGCAGAATATGTTAAAACCACTCTTTTCAAAAAAAAAAAAAAGTCACAGCTTCGATACTACTGCCTAAGGCTGCAAATGAACTGAACTTTCAGCGAATAGTGCATGAACCGTTCAGCGGGAAGTTCGTTTGTGTTCGTTCGTTTAATAAACGAACGAACACGAACAAAATATTTCGTTCGTTTAGTTAAACGAGCAAACATGAATAAAGGCCACGTTCGTTCGTTTATGTTCGTGAACGTTCGGTAAGATGTTCGTTTATGTTCGATAGTTTAATAAGGTTTTTTGTTTTTATAATTTGTCCTAATATTATTTTAGTTTTATTTATTTAACCCACAAATAAATAAATAAACATATATGTATGTTAATTCAATTTTATTAGAAAGTTAATATATATCCGTTTTTGTTTGTTTCTGTTCATGAACACTTGTTTGTGTCCGTGTGCGTTCATAAACAAAATTAACATACGAACACAAACGAACACGAACATGATTGTTTTCTTATCAAACGAAAACGAACATAAAATCTCGTTCAGTAAGTGTTCATGAATTGTTTGTGAACATATATTTTCCTTAACAAACGAACACGAACAAGGCCTTGTTCGTGTTCGTTCGGTTTGTTTGCAGCCCTACTATCGCCTCAATCACACCCAACAATGGTTGTTTCTAACTCTGCTCCTCATCCAAACATACATCTTCTTTTTAATATACATTTTCATTCTTATTCATGTGATTAAAATTGTTGTTTTTTCATATTATTGTACATTAATTTCTATGTTACATCATAACACATATTTTATCACATCATAAAAGATTTATCTATTCTGAAAAGCTTCTGGGATATAATCTAGTACTATTTCATATGAGAGAGAAATAAGATAATATTAAGATTTTTATTTACTATATAGTAAAATAATAATAATAATGATAAAGATAAAAAATATAAATTAATAAATATTAGGTTAATTGAGTTATTTATAACCTAAAATTTTTAGCGGAAGTTTAAGGGTGGGGACGGCCTCACCATGTGTCATGTGTCCCCACCCTAATCGTTATACTATATATAAATATCGATACAGATATAGATGCTACAAAATATAAAAATATATTTTCAAATACGTGTTATAATATATATTTGCATTTTAAATATTTTAAAGATTAGTATGATGATAATGATATGTTATTTATTTATGGGTTAGATCAAATACACAGTGAAAGAAAAAATAGGAAGTTGTAGGAAGGGTATCAAACGGACTTCGATTGAACTCATTCGAGCGACATTGGAGCCATCTCATTGAACTATAAAATCTTAGTTTTTAGGTTTTCGCTTTTTTGAATTTTAGCTTGTAGTTTTAAAAATTTATGCTATATTATTGTGTCTAATTTTCATCATTGTGTCTTTTTCTAATTTTCATCATTGTGTCATTTTTGCGATTCATTGTGTCTTTTTTCTTTAGCATTGTGTTATATTTTTTGGCATTGTGTTATATTTTATGGATATTGTGTCATATTTTGTGATCTATTGTGTTTTTTGTATCCTTCCCACACTTCTCATTTTTGTTACACTGTGTATAATAACTTGACCCTGTTATTTATTACAATATAATATATAATAAATTAAAGATTTCTAAAACATAAAACTATAAAAGAAGTAAAATATATATACATGCAAATCCCAATAGGTTTACCTGATATCCGTGGGTATGGGATGAGATTTTGTGATTGGGTATGGGTATGAAATTAGTCATACCCGTTGTCATCCCTAAATTCTATTATCTTACACTAATAAGTTCAGTTTATGTGCCAATGATCTGTGGACCAATGGGTTACACAGTGAGGTGTGCAGGTTTTACTCCACAGGTCGGGGGTTCGACTCTGGCTTGTGGTGGTTTCCTGCGCGAGTTGTGGACTAGGGGTCGAGACATGTGGAAGGGCGAGTCGGTCTGGCAGCCACTCTTTCAGGGCTTAAATGCCCACCGTGGAGGATCGAACCCGGGCCGAGGTTCGCCCCAAGTGGCGAGTTAACCACTGGGACGCCGTTCAAAAAAATAAGTTCAGTTTATGTACTATCGACTTTTTACCATCAAGATTGCGCCGTAGAATTCTATATTGGTAAAAAATATGACATTCATCTCGAGTAATGGAAACCACGTAGAACGTATTTCACCAAGCATATATCTTTTTTGTAATCTAATTTGGAATAAAAAAAATAATAATAAATAAATAAATAAAACCTTACATGGCTAGCAAGCACATAGAGAAAGAAGTTAAAAGCAGCTCCAGCCCATGCTTTTTCGATGAAAAAAACAGAATCTTTGGTCACTTTCCTATAGAACAAGGAAGCCTGTATAACTCGGGGGACATATTGATAGAAGATAATATATTTTATAAGTTCTTTCGTAAATGAGTTTGGCGCAACCATGTTTTGGTGGATTATCAAAACTCCAACCTGCACACAAAAAAAACATAGAGATATCATATGATATGATGAACATTTTATTAGAAGAAGGATACGTTCAAAACTTCTTTAATAAAATAAACAATTTGTAGGACGTTAGGTAACGCTTTGCCACACGTTGATAATATTATAGTAAAGCCCACAATAGAAAACAGGCATACCTGTGGAAGGGGAAGTGCTGCCAATACATCAATGATGAAGTGGGACATTATGTAATGCTTTGCCACACGCTGAGGTTCATCTATATATTTTGCGTGTCCAAGTACCTGAGACGAACCTGGAACAAGAATCATGGTTCGAAAATTGATGATGATGTGAAATACATATAAAATGTCAGCAAAAGAACGAAGTACACATAGGACATTCGCCAAGTTATAGTCCGCGTCAAGGCACTTCTTAGTGTCATCAACTATAGGAATATATAAAAACAAAGGATCCAAAGACAACGCGAACACAGAACATATTAAAAAAGTTTTGTTCCACTGCTGAATGAATCGAGACTCTGGATCAAAAAGCATTATCGAATCTCTTTGCACTCTCACCTCTTCAACGTGTATTAATCCAAATTAATCTCTGAAAGTACAAAGTTAGACACATCCAGCTTATAAAAATATGCTTTCAGACAACTATTATAGCAGTCTTCTGAGGTTGACTCATTCTATAAAAATAATGTTTTTAGGATATTATTTTCTCTTCCTCTTGCCAGCTCAACTCACTATTTTCTCTTTCTTTTCCGCCACAAAAAATACAAGGAGATAAGGAAGACAATAAAGTGCAAAAATAACAAAACCTTGACTTGTTAAACGTTGAAAATTGCCTCCTATTTTTGTCATTTTTATTTATTTCGTTTCAACCATAAAAATTCCTCAATCATCGACTTTATTACTTTATTCAGACAATTAATATCAAAAAACGCTGTCTTTCTTATAATTAACTAGTTTTTATCTCGGAAGCGTCCCAGGTTGTAATATCTAATATAACATAATAAAATATATTATTATTATTATTATTATTATTATTATTATTATTATTATTATTATTATTATTATTATTATTATTATTATTTTAAACAAATCTCTGCCATAAGTTATCATATTCAAATATTAAAAAAACGAATCTCTGCGCTAGGGTATAAATCTAGTGCCATTACAAATGAATTCGGAAGTTTGTAATCGATCATTCTAAAAAGAACTAATATGAAATAAGAAAAAAAAAAGTTAATTATGGAAATATCGAACGCATTAGTCTAAGGGTTATGTGATGCGTTAAAAAATTCATGGGTATATGATCGGGTATGTAGTTCGGGTATTTGGGTATGTTGTTTCGGGTAATCGGGTCGGGTATCACCTAATCCCAGACCCGACCCAAACCCACAATTTTTTTTAAACTAATCCCAAACCCGACACAATACCTGTCGGGTTACAAAAAATAGTCATTTTTTTTCTTCGATTTTTATATAACACTATGGTACTCGTTGGAAAGATAATAAAACGCTCGTTAATTTGGTGTAATTTTTTTCTTTAAAAAATCCCGTTTATAAAAGATATTAATGTTTAAAAGTTATGGGAGGAAACACGAGAGATAAAATAATAAAGGTTTAATGTTTAGATTTAGTAGATTAGGTATTTAATAGATTATGTTAAAGATTATAATAGATTAGGTTAAATCATGTTTGCCGTTAAAAAAAAAGGTTAAATCGTGTTTATTTCTTTTTTTTTTAATTGGTTTAGAGTTGTCACATCACATCCTATGTGTCACTCTCAAAGGAGAGATTGCATAAGAGTATAACATGTAGGATTAATCCCTTTGCAATATATATATATATATATATATATATATATATATAGATGTCTTTATTCATTTAGAAATATCTCAATTTTCCTTCGAACACTAAGGTGTTGTTTGTTTTTTCTGCAGGAAAAGGTCTGCAGTCTGCGGACCACATCTACAGACATCTGCAGGAGAAGAGGTGGACCAAAAGTCTGCAGTCTGCAAGAAGAAGACTGTTTGTTTGTTAACGTCTGCAGACTACTGAAATAAACTGAAATTTAAATAAACTGATTTTTTTAAAACAGTCTGGTGGTGGACCGTGGTGGTGGTGGTGAATGGTAGTGGTGGTGGACCGTGGTGATAGTGGTGGTGGGTGGTGGACCGTGTTGGTGATGGTGGATGGTGGTGGTGGTAGACGGTGGACGGTGGGTGATGGTGGTGGTGGGTGGTGGTCGTGGACCATTGTGGTGGTGGTGGTGGACCGTGGTAATAGTGGTGGTGGGTGGTGGACCGTGGTAGTGGTGAACGGTGGTTGGTGGTGGTGGACTGTGGTAGTGGTGGACGGTGGTGGACCGTGGTGGTGGTGGACGGTGGTGGTGGTGGACGGTGGTGGTGGTGGGTGGTGGTGGTGGGTGGTGGTGGTAGGTGGTGGGTGGTGGTGGTGGACCGTGGTGGTAGGTGGGTCGTGGTAGTGGTGGACCGTCATGGTGGTGGTGGACCGTGGTGGTGGTGGACCGTGGTGGTGGTGGACGGTGGATGGTGGTAGTGGTGGACGGTGGTGGACCGTGGTGGTGGTGGACGGTGGTGGTGGTGGACGGTGGTGGTGGTGGGTGGTGGTGGTAGGTGGTGGGTGGTGGTGGTGGACCGTGGTGGTAGGTGGGTCGTGGTAGTGGTGGACCGTCATGGTGGTGGTGGACCGTGGTGGTGGTGGACGGTGGTGGTGGACGGTGGATGGTGGTAGTGGTGGACGGTGGTGGGTGGTGGTGGTGGACGGTGGTAGTGGTGGACGGTGGCGGGTAAGGATAAGAGAAGAGGAGAAGACCTTAGAAGACATTGGAACATGTTTGCACCAAGAAGAGGTCAAGAAAACCTTTTTGAGTGAAAGGTCTTCCAAAAAACAAACAATCTGCAGACCTCAAACGTCTGCACACATCTGCACGGCACAGACAAAAGAGGCCAGAAGTGCTTTTAAGCAAAAAATAAACAGCCCCTAACACATTTTAACCCCCGCCAATGGTTGTGTGTGCGAGCATGGAAATTTGGTTGGGGAACTCGCGTGAAAAGTTTAGGAAGCTAGCCCTTGGCAATGGCATTCTAATTGTTTGCTCATTTAAAAAAAAAAAAAAGAACAAAACTATTTTTTAAAACTGTCTTTCACAAATTTACCCCATTAAATCACTCTTTTTTATTCTCTTCTAGGCGAAATCCCGTGTGAAAACACGAGAATACTATATAATATTTTATGGTCTATTTACTAAAGACCAAATCAAGAAGCCAATCGTCTGTTGTAAGAAAATCTGTTTAGTAAGATCTGTTCCTCTCACGGTACCAGTTGATAGTACTGATCAGATGTTTAATACTGAAGGGTGTTTGATGTGTTTGTTTAAACACATTTTGTTAACATCTTAATTATGTATACTTTTGAGTCTTTTATTGTGTGTTTTTACTCGGTCTTAGTTATTTATTAGTGTACATGTGTTTTGTAGGTGTTTGTGGATAATGAGCTCAAAACAAAAGATTTTTAATTGAGACACAAACACTTGAGAGCATGTGTTCATGGACGTTAGAGCGTAGACGAGAAATTTTGGTCGAGCGAAGAACACCCGAGTTGAAAGAAAATAATATTAGTATAATAATAATAATAATAAAAAAAAGAAAAAGAAAGAAAAGTAAAACTTTAATGAAAAAGGCATGAGGCTACGTGAAGTAATTAAGAAAGAAAAAAAATAACAAGCCCATTTCACAAGCTTGTGAAGGGTGAGGATTAAACTTTTTGTGGAGGCCCAAGATAAATGATTGGGGTATTATTATTCTCGAAAGAGGAAAGGAGGTTGGATGATATTTTTGACGGCTGTGGAGAGGAGTTCGAAAGGAGGAGGGTTCGACTAGGCACAAGGAACAAGGGGAGAGGAAATGGTGGCTTCTACTCTAGCCATGAGCGGTTAAGTCACATGTGGTTCTCTCCAGGTGAATGGTTAGTTATCTTTGCAAGGGTTAGTGTTTGTTAAACATTGGATTGGAATTATGTTTGTTTAAACTTTTGATTTCAATTGTGGTTTACATTAATAATGGTTTTGAACATTTATTGAATGATTGGCTTGTTTGGATTTCATCAACCAACGCGGTTTCTTATCGAGGGTCATTAAATACTTGCAAATCGTGTCTTTCAACATTACGAGTCATTAAGATATTGTTAGGTGATAATTAACCGAGTCAACAATCGCAGTCTAGTTAACGGTTGTCAGCAAAGTCATTAATCAACCTTATTTATCAATCATATTAAACCACAAATCATGTCTATGTGATTCCAATTGACCTATTTGCAAACCTGAGTGAATTTGGCTAACCAGAATTCTAGAGAGATCACCTTTTTTTCATATTTGTTTCTAAGTTAATTTCAGTTTTCATTAGTTTAGCTACTCAAGTAAATCCAAATTTCAGTTTTAAATTAATTTTAATTATTTTTAGTTTAAATAATCAAACGAAACGTGTAATATTAACCACATGCTCCTCGTGGATTCGATACCCTACTTACTCTAGCTATCTAGTTTATTTAGGTTTTCGCATGACCCCAACGACAGGTCATTAGTGTTACAACTACGGAAAGATAAATCAACAGACGCATGAAAGCTCTGTTAGGATAATAGATATTAAAAAGAAACAGACAATCTTAAGTTCAATTCAAATATCTGAGTTAAGAAATCTACATACAAAATGGAAGACTTGTAAAAGAACAACTCCAAATATTCTTAAAAAAATGCTTTAATTCGAATTAACACATTTATGATATCCAAGTTAAAAAAAACTACATACAAAATACAAGCAAACATAAATGAAGGCTTCTAACAAACAAACCCTAGAGAATGATCTTTCTTGCCATTGTCATCGAAACAAAAACACGAACAAACGAAGTACGGTATTCAACTTCTGCCGCACTTGCATTAAATATAATCACAATAAACGTCGACAACCCTTCCTAGCTAAACATCGTCAAGTTCAAAAACCCGGCCTAAACTTTTTAAACAGGGTTTGTATGTAGTAATAATATATTGATGTTTTTCTTTAATAGTAAGAATCTTCAAAAAAGACCAATTCCAACTTCTTTACCAACGGATTATTGGTAATCCATTTTTCTTTGAGTGTAAGAATCTTTGAGAAGATTGGTGGAAGGGCATTTAAACGTAATATCATTATGCATTTGGGATGGAGAGTTTCAAAGTGTCTATAGTTGGAGGGATATAAAGTTGGAAAATGACTATTGGTATTTCCCCTCCTTTTATAAGGTGAATAAACTATCTATCTGTAAAGTTAATTTTCAAGTATAAGTTGCATTTTAAGTAAATATAAAGTTAGAACTTACTTTTGGGGCCTTTTATAGAGTGAAAGATAATTGGAACACAAAAATAATAAAATAATAATCTTAATAACTAAGTTCAAAATCGTAATTATTAAGTTTGGAATTTGAGTCTCTGTTGAGATAAAATAAGAATCTCATTGACTCATTCTACGGTATTGAAAGATATCCTCATTTTGTTATATATACTCTGGTCTATAACATCTGTTGACTTGTCAATAGATGTTGTCACACAAAGTCTCTCAGTGTTTAAAATATCCTCATTTTATTATATATCATGTTCTATTTTACCACAGCTGTTGACTTGTCATCAAATTTGTCAAACAGCATAAACAATATAACTTGTTTGGTAAGAAAGGGCATAAACAATTCAACTTACAAAACCACACATTAGCGATGTTTGTACAAGTTTGTTTTTCCTTATCACAAATTCAAATCTTTACGCCCTTCCTACTTTTCACCCTGCATACAACAACATAGATTTAGCAATTACTAGAAAACAGCACGTGGAATATACAAACAGAGTTACTTATTCAAGTATTTGTGCTTCAATTTTATTTATTGTTAGAAGAAGACATCTTCAATGTTGATATTATTCACTTGAATCAAAAGTAACATCACTGGAGCTTATACTTTCAATACTATTTTATATCAACATTTGTAAGTAACATCACTAAAGCTCATACTTTCAATACTAATTTACGTAATTATAAATTAGTATTGAAAGTAGGAGCTCCAGTGGTGTTACTTACAAACGTTCACCAGACAAATAGATTGTGAAGTACCATATAATTGAAGGGAAGCTTATAATCGAAGCTTGAAAGGAAACTTATAAGGGAAGATTAATATAGGGTGAATTGCTGAAATCGTCCCTCAGGTTTGTTGAAAGTTGCCACTTTCGTACATACTTGTGATTTCTTGTCATAACCGTACATAGGTTCCAATTACTTGTCACAATTGTCCCTGGCACTAACAACGTCAACTTAGTTCAGTTAAGTCAGGGGTATAATGGTTAATTCACGTTTTAAAGGTTTTTTTTCCCAAAATCGTCATTCCTCTAAAATTACAAATAAAAGAAATATAAATATTATTAAAAAAAATCAAGTGGGTCCCACCCACTACCCTACCTAATTCAACTTCTTCACTTCAACCCACCCACCCACCACCCATCTCCACCTTTCACCACCACTACCCTACCAACCATTTCATTTCTATACCATTTTAGACGTTTCTTCAACACACAACCTTACTTCATCCTTCCTCATTTATCAACACAACCAAGCCGCCTTCATGTTGCTCATTCCTTTTATTAATTACACAGGTACTACGGAATAACCAACCCTAACCTTCTCTCCTCCTCCGATTATTATTATTATTATTATTATTATTATTATTATTATTATTATTATTATTATTGTTATTATTCCCCAATCAAACACTTGGGCTCTTCCACTGATCAACAACAAGAAATCAGATCTCAAATCCTGTTGAGTGTTGAACGACTCGATTTGGCCGTCTTCTACTTGTTCTGGATCTTTGGTATCCATACACAGATTTCTAGATCTAATCATACATCCATTCAGGGGGTCCGAAAATCAGGTCGTGATGCTTCTAGGAACGTTTGGTGTGAATTCTAGAAAGAATCAATGGCAGAGGTATGTGTTTTGCTCATCAAACGTTGACCTTAGTTTATACCATATTAAAGAACGAAATTTGTTTGGACACAAAGGTTGATTTTGTTCACGTTGGTTAACAACACTTCCGATGGATTTCAAGTTGAAAATTTCTCTTTAATGGATAGCAGAGATATGCATACATGTATGTTGGTTTAGTGTCTGTTGTGCTTATAGGTAAATGTGATATTGATGGTTTATGTGCAGATTGAAGGGTGTCTGCATATTGAAAAGACTGCAGATAAATGGGGGAAGAATGGAAAGGGTGACGAGTTGCAGGAAAAAATGGTTTGAAGTATTACTAAGATATATGTCTAGCAACAGACGTTAGGTATAACAAACGATATTTTACTAAATAATACATTTACATTATCCGAGTTAAGAAATTACATATAAAACATTGACAAAACATAAAGAAGATATGTTTATTTATTCTAACATAGCAAAAACAAATGACGATTATTCTTTCGATATATAATTAGCGAGAGACTTATGGATTAAGCCTTCTCTTTAATAAGCTCTGGATATTGTAATCAAACGATTCAACCACGTTCCCCTACCGACACGTATTTACTTGAGTGTAAGAATTTTCTGAGCCCATCCATTCAAACAACATTACAAATGGTGCGGAACACTGGTGTGAAGGCATTTAAACATACAATCAATATACATGTAGCATGGAAAATTTGAAAGTGACAAAGGTTCAAGGGAGAAAGAGATGGAAAACTAAATAATAGTGTGCTCGCATTTTATAGATTGAAGAATGCCCTTAGTTAATATAAAATGAAATGACTATAATAAAATAATAATTTTAATAATTTAAAATAGTAAATATTATTATTAAATTTCAAAATAATACAAAGGTGAAAAAACTAAGTTTCAAAAAAGTAATCATGATTTTCACAATCGAGGCTCTAAATCTTCAATGGAGATTTTGTTACAAATCAGGACTATAGACAATTAATACCAAAATGCCAGTTACTTGTAAACAGAGTCTTTAATTCCCAAGGATCTGTTGTACATTTTTTTTTATTAAAGTATTGTTGAACTGAAGAGATGTTTAAATCAAACAGATTCACCGAAAGATCTGTACAGACCACATGAACAGATGAATTAATGGTCTGTTGCACATGTTAAAACTACTGAAGAATGTTTCCAGCAGATGTTGATACAGACGTTCTTTACAAATTCTCATCAACAGACGATAAATTGCCTATTTCTAAACTTCAAAAATCACAAACCATAAAAATTATAAACATACTAATAACATTATAATTTTATTAATAAATAAAAACTGAAAAAAAAAACATAATACAATTTAATCTTCCATAAATTGTTCCGCTCGTTCATTCAAATAAATTATCCTAAGTATGATCATTTGTTCTAGATTAAGATGAAATGTGTTGCGCCTGGTGTTACTCATTCTTATATGGTCCAGTTCTTCGAGAAAATCCAAGTCATTAGAATACTCTACCATCAATCTGTGGTATCTGCTCACTGAACCATTATCATAGGACGCAATCACCATTTCATACTAATGAACGTAAAACCAACTTACTACACGATATGGCTGAATCCATTCTTCATCAGCAATTATTTCTTCCAACATTTCCATTAATAGCATTTCATTTGAATACCTTAACCTAATATTTCTACCAACTTCGTACATCCTTCTCAAAAATACAATATCCATTTGGGCTATGGTTTTCCTTGATCCATAAACATACTGTGCATTATTATTCATGTACACAATATAGCAGTAACTCTGAATAGAAAATTTCCAGTGTACAGTTTGCTCCATTTTGAATGATTTTTTTTCTAGACGCCTGACCGATAGATTATTTCAGATTGATAATTAGAATCAATAGAAAAAATTACTTAAATACAGAAAAACTACCGCGTGAGTTTAATAAATCGAGTTTCAAGGTCGTCATTATTATTTGTCACACGCGACTCTTAATATTCTACGCTGAGTTTCATTAGAAAACAAAACACTGTGTTATTACTTATAAAAATATTGGTTATTCTATATAATTTAACTAATATTACTTTTACATATTCTTATGCTTATAAGAGAAGTTATATGTAATGATTATACCTGCAGAATAATTAATGAAATACACTTTTCTATGTTAACTTTAAAATTTTGGCTTCAAAGTTCAAATTTGGGTGGCTAATTTTATGTTATAATAAACATAGGTTAGATTAGTTAATATAATTTAAGTCTGCAAAATTCAATAATTGCTATGAACAGTTAGGGCTGTACACGAGCCGAGCCGAGCCGAGCCAGGCTGAGCTCGAGCTCGAGCTCGATTACAAAACGAGCCAGCTCGGCTTGGCTCGTTTTTCAAGTCGAGCTGAAAAGTCGAGCTCGAGCTCGGCTCGTAAATGTTCGAGCCGAGCTCGAGCTGACTCGAGCCAGCTCGTTATTTTTTATTAATTTTTTTTAAAAAAATTTCAAATATTTATAAAATAAAAAACAAAAAATAAATAAATAAAATTACACATATACATGTATATTTTTTTATTTTTCTAAGTTAGGGTTTATTGAATTATGAATAGGTGAGGTAGATAGGTAGTATGGGTGGGACTTTCAAAATTTGAATTTTAGAATTGCGTTTGGAGCCAAAATATATTACTTTCATCTATATATTAATTACACATACACAAGCCTGAGTCGAGCCATATGTCGAGCCATCGAGCCGAGCCACGAGTCGAGACACGAGCCGAGCTACGAGCTGAACACCCCTGGCTCGAGCTCGGCTCGATTACAAAACGAGCCTTTTCGAGCGAGCTTTTTTCGAGTTTTTTTCGAGCGAGTTTCGAGCGAGCCTCGAGCCGCGAGCTTTTTGTACACCCCTATGAACAGTTGTTAGAAATATTATTAATATATTTATTCAGCAACAGACGTTAGATATAACATCATTAACAACTATAGCTACCAATGGGGTTGTGGTCCATTGGCAAAGGCAAAGCCTTTAAAACACCTAGGCTGTGGAAGGTCTTGGGTTCAAGTCCCATAGACCAGAGGATTTAAAAGAAATTAACCTTTAAAAAAATTAACAACTATAGCTAGAAGTTTTTTTTTCTATAATTATTACTTATAACCTTAGCATTCATTTAAGTGAAACATTTATAAAAAAACAATTTATTGACTTTTTGACGTTTCTCATCCAAAGGCTAATCCAAACACTTCTTTTAAAACACATTTTCAAAAAGTCATAAGCCAATAAGCACTTCTAATTTTTAAATACATTTCAGTACAAATCCAAGTTGGTTTATATTTTAACGTAAATTTTTGTCAGCAGTGGGTCAAGTCAAATATAAAACGTTTTAGTGCTTATTTTAATATTTAATGTGCTTTTCAGTTAATCTACATTTAGACGTAAATTTAGTTAAAAAATGAACCGGATCAAATACCTTACAACATAAATTTGAGTGACTTAAGTTTTTACGCTGCCACAACACATGGCGGGTCAAAATGCTAGTTTAGATTTATTATCATTTAATGTGTGTATATACATATGTGGGTGATGTGAAATTAAAGGGGGTTAAATCATTTCTTTGGGATGAGATGAAGTGAAAAAAGAAAAAAGTGGGTGATGTGGCGTCTACGCATTTAACGAGTGTTAAAGTATACCTCAAGGCCTAATGATTATTTTGTCCTATTATGCTAGATAAAACATTAAAATGAGGTAACTAATCCTAAATAATTAATAAAAACAAAAACATATGGTAGCTGAATGAACTCCAAGTTAATCATGTTCAGTATTTACAGTTTACTTCTTTCTAAATCATCTACTCTGTCTTGATCTGCATGTGTGGTCCATTATCTGAAACAAAGGATCATAAAGAAACATAAATGAGCTCAAAATTAAAGGGTAAGAATTTAAGATTCTTATAAAATCAAACTAAATTCGTTCATCATTCAGGGCTATATGTTAGCTAGAAAAAAAAGTTGTTGAGGTTGTGAAGGTTGTTGAGCAGCTAGAATGGAAGGGATTGATTGTTGGCTCTGCATCTGTTGAGCAGGCATCTGTACATATTGTATTTGTGGCACATATTGGATTTGTGGAGCTTGTGCCTGTACAAAATGTGCACTTCCCTATGTTCCATTATTCCTATTATAACTAGGGTTAAACTGATTTCCAGACTGAGATTGGTTGTACTTAGAGCTTCTACACTCTCTAGCAAAGTGTCCCAACTTCTGACACTTATGACATCTAAGCTTAGATTTGTCAAAACCAATTTTTGTATAACTATTTAGTCCTGGAAATTTCCTTCCTGACCTTTTATAAAATTTGTTTGTTTTTATGCTTAACATGGCCAGTTGGTGTAAGATGTCCATTTCTTCTAAGTCATCACTGCTAAAAAATTTTAAATCATTCATGATAAAACACATGTTATCAGCAGTTTGACTATATTCATCATTGTCATAACTTGGGAATGATCTTTCTGATGAGATCCCAGTAGTTATGTCAATGTGGTCAAAAGATCCAAAACTATTTGAACAAGTAGGTGAGTCTTGTCCCAATAGTGTTGTACTACCTGGTAGATAGTCATCAGCTGTCTTACCAGAACTTTGCAATTTCTTCTTTTGATCAATTTCTCTTTCAAAAGTTAGCAATCTCCCATGCAATTTTGTAAGAGTGAGGGAGTTAAAGTCTGGTGAAGATCTGAGGACTATAGAATATGTTTCCCATTTTTCAGGTAAAGACCTTAAAAATCTATGAAACATATATACATTTGTATAGGTATGACCATTTAATTTTAACTCAGATATTAATGAGGAGAATCTTTCAAATTGTTGTGTTAAAGTTTCCCCATTTATGTGAGTAAATGTTTCATATTGTTGAGCCAGGATTTCTCTAGTGTTTGCAATCACCTCTTCAGTTCCTCCAAACTGTTCTTTTAGGCAGTCCCAAAGCTCTTTGGCACTTTCACAGTGTAAAAGTCCAGAGTAGATTTCATTTGTGAGTGCCATTGCCAACATAGAGAAAGCTTTAGCATCAGGCTCAAGTTTTAGGAAATCATCTTCTGTGTAGTCTTTTGGGTCTTTTGGTGTTTCAACTTTTGTTTCAAAATTAATGTTTACTGGTTTGTGAGGACCATATATCACAGATTTCCAACAACCAGTGTTGGTCTGAGACAAAGTATGATCCATCCTTTTCTGCCATATGTTATATTCAGAACGAACAAGCATAGCATGTTTATTGGCAGAACCAGTATTATGTGGATCCATTTTAAAGAGTATTGATTTGTCAAATATCTCTTAAAGTGATGGATGTTGAAAAAGTGAACTTTTAATCCTTTATTGAATATCAATAAGAGCATGTGTCTGATTCTCAATGTGTTAGATTGATATGTGATCAGATAAATCAGTGCTCTGATACCAATTGTTGGATCAGTATGCTCTTTGACAGTTTACTTGCTTGTGAACACTTATGTGTTTTAGCAAGTTTAATCAGATTTGCACAGCGGAATAAGTATATAAAGATTCACTATCAACAGGAGTTATTACTCCCCCTGGATGTTTTCTCATGTACTAAGTGTGCTAAGACATTAGTTTGCAATTCTTGTCAATTGTCTAAGCACATACATTTACCATTTTCATTATCTCAATCTAGTACAATTTTACCTTTCTATATAATTCACTGTGATTTATAACTTCACCCGTGCTTAGTAAAAGTGGCTATAAGTATTACAAGGTCCTTGTTGACGATTTCACATGATTCAAATTTTTAGACTGAATTACAAGTTTTGTCCTTTAGGTTTGTACCAAATTGTAAGGCATGTCCTTTAACTTTAAAATTGATTGGTTTTGTCCTTTATCTTTTAAAATCTTGCACGTTATATCCTTTATGGCTAACTTGGTTAGTTTTCTCCGTTAAGTTTGGTCATGTGACCTGCACGTGAGGGTATTTCAGTAAAATCACCCTCTTATCTTCTTCCCCAATTTATCATAAACCCTAACACCCATTTCAATCAACAAATGGCATGCAATCAAGATCAAGACCTTGTTCTTTTGCTCTCTAACCCGTTACCCTCTCTCTCCCCTCTCTCACACCTCGTCTCTCTCCCTCCTCCCTCTGTTACAGCGGCGGCTGGCCACCACCCACCTTATGGGGGTGCAAGGCGGTGTTCTTTTGCTCTCAAACCTGTCACCCTCTCTCTCCTCTCTCTCACACCTCGTCTCTCTCCCTCCTCCTTCTGTTACAGCGGCGGCCGGCCACCACCCACCTTATGGTGGTGGCGACGCTTGGTTTCAAGCCCAAATCGGGTTGTGGTGGTCGTCTTATGGTGGTGCAAGGCGGTGCGAGGTCCGATGGTTTGGATTTCGGTCTCGATTAAGGTTGATGGGTGGTAGTTGGTTATGGCGGTGGGAGGTCTGATGGTTTGGATTTTGATTCTTTTCTGTAAGTTCTTTTTCTAAATTAGAAATTGTAGCCTTCATTTCCTTTAATTCATTAACTTCCACATTTCCAGTCTCATTACTGTGGTGGCGGTCTGGTGTTAGCCATAAAGGACATAACGTGTAAGATTTTAAAAGATAAAGGACAAAACCAATCAATTTTAAAGTTAAAGGCATAGTTGTCAAAAGCGCGCCTAGTCGTGCGCCTAGGCGCGCCTAGGCTCGAGGCACACCAAGTGCGCTTCGCCCTGTGAGGCGTGCGCCTAGGCACTGAGGCGCACTATCAAGGCTGTTTTCAGGCTGATTTCCGGCCAAATTCAAGCTAAAAGTTGCATAAACCTCTAAAACATCCTAAAGGAGTCATAAACAACCCTAAAACATCCTAAAGGGGCCCTAAGCAAGCTTAAAATATCTCTAATATCCCTAAAAATGTATTTTATACTATGCGCCTAATTATAAACAGCCCTCGTTTTTTATGCACCTTGCGCCTAGGCTCCGGGCTCGGCCTGTGCGCCTTAAGTGCGCCTAGGCGCTTTAACAACTATGGTTAAAGGACATGCCTTGCAATCTGGTACAAACCTAAAGGACAAAACTTGTAATTCAGTCAAATTTTTAAATGTGAAACATTCGCCAAATTCACCCAATTTTCAAATCCGAATTCAAAATGATCGTAAAATCCTTTCAATGTGATTTAGAAGATGAGTTTGACAACAACAATTTCAAAGCATTTGCCATCGCCCAGGTCTCCAATTCCGATTTCCTTGTCCTCAAACGTCCCAACAAAATGGGAAATCGGAACACATGATTCAACGCCTAAATGAAATCATGTTAATCCTCCTTACACGCGCCTCTCTCCCACCCACCTATTGGGTTGAGGCACTACACACTGCTTTTTACCTTCACAACATCCTCCTCACTAAACTTATCAAGTTTCAAGCTCGCAAATCCGCTCTCTACCTACACCATCCCTTATATGACCACCTCTTAAAGTCTAGGTGTGTATGCTATCCCAACACTTCAACCACCCATCCCCATAAACTCACCACATGATCCACAAGCTATGTTCCTAGGCTACCCTCGTGACTACCGTGGCTATCGATGCCTAGACCTCTCCACGGGCAAGGTTACCTTCTCCCGACACATTACATTTGATGAGTCGGTTTTCATGTTTGCCACACCCGCCACCAACTTTGAGTACTCTTTCTTGCAAAGTGACCCATCACCGGCCATCTTTCAACCACATCCACACATACCCAATCCCGAACCCACACCTACCCAAAACAACCAAAACCCACCCATATTAATACCAGACACATCACCTTCTCAGTCCCACACCGCTATCCCTACAACATCAAGGTTCGGTTTTCACTATCACCGAACCCCTCGCCAACTAGCAACCTCTGTCACGACCACATCTGATCCCCACCCAGGTCCTACAGCCACTTCCTGTTTCAACTTCCGCTGCCCCATCTCCAGCACCTCCCACTCCACCGCCTCCGCCCCCAGCTCCTCCACCCACCCATCCTATGATCATCCAAACCTTGGGTTCATTTCAATCTCCACACCCAATCTGATACATCTTTATCCCCAAACCCAGCCTCCCACTATCCATATGACGATCATCCAAACTAAACTGCTTTTACCATCATGCACTTACATTTCTAAATCTAACATTTCTAGAGTCATTTAGGCATCATGTTTCATAGAATAACCAAAAGAAAACAAGCTACAAGACATATGAACTTACCTAGATGTAATGGTTGTTGCATCGTAGGGTGAGTCGACACTTGTGTATTATATATACGATTCTGCCTTAAGACTCGTAAGGCACTGGAGGAAAATCTAGACACATAGATAGCAGCACCAATGCTAAGGGTGGAGGTTTCACTGCCAGTGCCCAAGGCATCCAGCAGTCTCTTATTTTCCTCCAATATTTTGCCATGCTTCTATTTATAGTGTCTCCGCCATGCAGCCTGTATGAAGCAGGCTGCCCATGTCATCCACTGCGGTGAGTGTAACCTAACATAGAGCACACAATTGAGAAGTTTTTTCAACTAAATTACATAGAATACCAAGAATTGAATGGGAAACTTCCATTTTGTCAATACCTAAATATACGCATGAGACGCTTATCATGGACAAGCCTGAACCGGGACACAACGAATGAGAGTTCATCAGCCACTAGAGTAAAAGCTTGAACATCCGTAAGTGCTCTGACGGTTCTAGTTGAAAAGGGAAGTCGTTGACTTTTAGTATCCAAAGCCCATGTGAGAAGCTCTTCTCCACAAAAGTCACCGGCCCCGAGGATACAAGTATTAAAGAAGTCAGTCCTTCCGCCATCGGTTGTTACACTTTCTATTCTGCCATGGGTGATGAACAACATTTCATGTGCTGGGTCACCTTCTCGAAATAATAGGCTACCCTTCGTGTAAAGAACTGCCTTTAGACGGTCACACATAGCATCCAGTAAATGTTCATCCATTGCATTAAACAATGGTACCTGCAGTAAGAAATTGAATCCTGCTTTAACAAATTTTAATTTTAATAGTCACTAATGCTGTATAAACAAGATATCTCACTCCCTGTAATAAAGGTAAGCAAAGATGACGTTTTATGTCCCTTCTTAGATCCCTAGGAAGGTCTTTGACAAAAGAATCCAACTCAACACCACGAGTTGTTTTCCATTTGTACTGCTTGTGTCTCCTAACTCTCTGCCTCAAAGGTTCAGGGAGGAACATATATGACATGAGATCCTTCGCTTCTCGTTTTTTTTCTTTCATCTCCTCCATTCTAAGAGTCAGGTTTGAGAAAGACTGCAAATATTTCTGTAACAATAGAAACAGTCCAAGAGTTCAATTACTTGTATTAGCTCATTTTAATATTATATTATGGTTATGTATATTAGACTATTGGTCATCCTACGGTACACATCTGCAGGTGACATGATGTTTGCAGATGGACATTGAGGTTGTGCTGCAATAAATAGTGGGTCAAGAATGTTCGGTATGAGGTAATGAAATGGCCAAGAGAATGGAATGGACAAAGGAATAAAATGGATCATTACCATTCCATTGTCTTGTGTGACCAGTATTTCGGTTTAGGGACAAAAAAAATTGACTCATGTAAAAGCTTCTTGATTTTCTATCATTTGTCACTCCATTGGACCGAATTCCTATTCTCTATTTGACACATTTCATATCCGTCATAACACTCTTAACTTCAAAACTTTGATATGTTTGAAATTGGTATATGAAGTAAACAAACATATTGCACATCCCGTATATGAAGTAAAGAACATAATGAAGTTTTTTAGACGATAACCAAACTCAAGAACCACGAAAAAAGGCTATATAAAAAAGTATACAAACATGCATGTTGCCAATAAGCAAAGCAAATAGAACCAACCCAACAACAACAATAAAGTCAGCAAAAAGAATTTCCCCATAAAATGTGCTTGCTTTAAGGCCTTGACCAAGAGAACTATATACAAAGAGAGCATTTTAGTTTAAGGAAACAGTGTAATTATGATGACGGAACCTTGATCCATTTACCACCCATACCAACCAAAAAGTACAAGAATTTTGATTTTGAGTGCACAAGAGCTTGTTTGTAAATCACAAGTTATGTTAATTTACCAGCTCATTTTAGATGCCTCTTTAAGAAAAAATTGTCATTGAAGCTTGTGGGGGAATGGGATACATAGCGATTACTAACCTTAAACTTTGCAAACCCCACCATGAACAATACAAAATTTTCTGGTGGAAGTCCCGAGTTTCTAATACACGAGTTTGAAGAGCATCAAGGAATATGCCAAAATCAAAGTTTGTTGAATCTTTGATCTCATTTCGTTCAAGAAGAGGACATGAAGTGTTGAGGAATCCATAATCTCCCACACGGCCTTCTCCACAATATAAATATGCAGAGTGACAGTTATGCCTTTTGCATGCAATATGCCAGCATCTCAGTTCACTTTCTATAGCAAAAAAGTACCAAAGGGCTCCAACTACTTGTGTATAAAAACTTTCTTACCGTTACAAGAGTAATAGGCACAAATTTCTCATTGACATTGGTGAACCTTCATAACTTTTCATGAATAAGCATATAAATATTAGGGACTTAGCAAGCCATCTAGAAGATCAAGTCTCACACATATTGATATATTTGTTCCTGTCGACTTTTTACCATCCAAAAAATATGCATAGAATTCTATATCGGTACAAAATATATATAGCATATATCTTGGGGAAAGGAAAACATCAAGAACATATTTCATGAAGCATGTATCTTTTTTGTAATTTAATTTGAACTACAAGAAAGAAAAAAAAAAACTTACATGGCTAGCAAGCACATAGAGGAAGAAATTAAAAGCAGCTCCAGACCATGCTTTTTCGATGAGAAAACCAGAAACTTTGGTCACTCTTTTATAGAACAAGGAAGTCTGTATAACTCGAGGGACATATTGACAGAAAATAATGAATTTTAAAAGTTTTTCCTTTGAAAATGAGGTTGGCCCATCTAAGTTTCGGCTGATTATCAAAACTGCAAACTGCACAAACAAATCATAAACATATCACATGATGGACACACGTTCAGAAAATTCTTTAATACTACAACATAAGCCAGCAACATCTTCAAATAGTAATGCTCTTTGATGGATTTTTATGCCCAGGAACACCACTTATGTCACTATCTGACTCAAATCCTTCAAAATATCTTACATAAATATTTTCAATATCAAAGAACACATAAGGATCTGCAGAGATCTATCAATTATCAAAAAGAATATAAGAATAGTAAAAAGGCATACCTGTGGAAGGGGAAGTGCTGCCAACAAATCAATGATGAAGTAGGACCTTAGGTAATGCAATGCCACATACTTAGGATTATCTACATATTCTCGACCATATACACGAGACGAAGTAACAAGAAACATGGTTCGAAAATTGATGATGATGTGAATTACATATAATACGTCAGCAAAAGAACGAAGTACGCATACGACAATCGCCAAATTTCGGTCCATGTCAACGCACTTCTGGGTGCCATTAACTACAGGAATATACAAAAACAAAGGATCCAAAGCCAGTGCAACCACAGAACATAATAAAAAAGTTTTGTTCCACTGCGAAATGAACTACCCCTCTGGATGAAAGAGCGAAATGAACTGCCTCTCTGGATAAAAGAACTTAATCACCTCTCTTGGCACTCTCGCCTCTCTATCAACACTCATTATTCTCCTCAAGCTTCGTTGTTAGCACGCTTGGCCTAGTAACAACTGGTGGGAATTCAAACATGGAGATTCAATTGTAAAGAGTTCATAAAACATAAAAATAACCATGATACCGCATGTCAGTGTCTGGCCTCAAGGGTCGGTCTTCTTCATAGTGACAGATAAGCTAAGTAGTTAACTCGGCCGATATATCGGTGATATATCACTGATATCTCGGTTATCGGTCATCAACCGATATATTGGTACCGATATTTTGACCGATATTTTGTACCGATATTATCGGCGATATTGGCCGATATTTTACCGATATATCACCGATATTCCCGATATTGGTGTTTTTCTTCTTAGTTCTTCTATTTTTCTTACTTCTTATAGTTGTTATTAGTGTTTTAAGTCTTAACAAGTTCCTACTTGCTACAATTGTTAGTGTTTGAAACAAGACAATACAATAGGATCGTTGATTGATCCTTCCCTCTATTCCATTCAATATATAATAAATTACAAGTCCCTATTTTAGGATGATTACAAAGTAAGTAAGGCAAGTTATTTAAATTACAAATCATACTCTAAATACAAAGATGCTATCTATTACACCCCCGCAGTCGAAGCCGGAGGTGATCGAAGGCTGAGACTGGAGCGAAAATCTTCAAATAAAACCCGAGGGAGTCCCTTTGTGAAGATGTCAGCAATCTGAAAGCGTGAAGGCATATGTAGTACGCGAACCTCGCCCTTTTGTACCTTTTCACGAACAAAATGTATATCGAGTTCAATGTGTTTTGTTCGTTGATGTTGAACCGGGTTACCTGAAAGATAAATGGCGCTGACATTGTCGCAGTAAACGAGAGTAGCACTTGAGAGAGGGACTTTGAGCTCTAGCAAAAGGTTACGAAGCCAACACACTTCTGCTACTACATTGGCAACTCCACGGTATTCAACCTCGGCACTGGAGCGAGAGACAGTGGCCTGACGTTTGGAGGACCAGGAGATGAGAGTGTCACCATAGTAGATGCAGAAACCACTGGTGGAACGACGAGTGTCAGGGCAGCCGGCCCAGTCAGCATCAGTGTAAGCTATGAGTCGTGAGTCACGGGACGGCCCGAGGGTGAGGCCGAAGTCACTGGTACCCTGTATGTATCTTATAATTCGCTTAAGAGCGTTCCAGTGGTCAGTCTTGGGAGCATGCATGTGCGTACAGATCTGCTGAACTGCATAACTAATGTCTGGGCGAGTAAATGTCAAGTACTGGAGGGCCCCTGCAAGACTACGATATAAAGTGGGGTCATGGAAGGCGTCGCCTGCGTCTGACCCGAGTTTGCTGTTTGTGTCAACAGGGGTATGGACGGGTTTACACGAAGTCATACCTGCTCGTTCAATTATTTCTTTGGCGTAAGCATGCTGTGAAAGAAAAAGATTATTTTTCTGTCGCTTTACCGAAATGCCAAGAAAAAAACTAAGTGGGCCGAGGTCTTTCATTGCAAACTCGGCAGAAAGGTGAGAAAGAAGAGTGGACCGTAATGTGGCAGACGATGTAACTAGAATAATATCGTCAACATAAAGGAGAAGATAAGCCACCTGAGACCCATGGTGAAATGTAAATAATGATGCATCACATCTACTTTGCGTAAATCCCAGTGTGAGAACAAAATCAGTAAACCGTTGGTACCAAGCCCGTGGTGCCTGTTTCAACCCATATAGAGACTTCTTCAGGCGACAGACGTGATCAGGGAAGTCTTTGTTTCGGAAGCCCATAGGTTGATACATGTAAACCGTTTCATGCAATTGGCCGTGAAGAAAAGCGTTGGTGACGTCCAACTGATGAATCTCCCAAGACTGAGATAGTGCAATAGATAGTACCGTCCGTATAGTAGCCGGTTTGACAACCGGACTGAAAGTCTCGCCACAATCAATACCCACCTGCTGAAGGCGACCATCACAAACAAGTCTCGCTTTATAGCGTTCCAATGACCCATCAGATTTATACTTATGCTTGAATAGCCACATGCTCCGTATAACATTCATATTAGGCAACCTCGGTGTTAATTCCCAAGTTTCATTTTTAATAAGAGCATGGTATTCGTCAGACATGGCTTTATGCCATTCCGGTGTGGACAAGGCGTCAGATGGGTTTTTGGGGACGGGGACGATGGTGGTGGTATTAAGGTTTAGCCGGTTTAGAGGTTTGGTGATGCCATCCATCGCCCGAGTACGCATTGTGCGACCGGACGGTGGAGGGTGGGCTTGTTGAAGTGGAGGAGGGGATGGCTGAGGGTTGGTCGGGCTAGGAGGTTGGGTCGTGTGTTGGGCCTGGGGCGGTGTAGGGGGATGGGTAGTGTGGGCTGATGAGAAAGGGATGGGGCCGGGTGGAGAGTATGGGGCCGTGGGGTGGACAGGAGAAGGTGTGTGGGCTGATGTAGTGGACTGTGTATGTATGAGGTCTGGGAAGTGGTGGGCCGAGGATTGTGATTGGGCCGAGGAATAGGGTGGGTGTTGGTCTGGTTGGGGTGATGGAGCGAGTGGGTCAACAAATGGCCATAGAGATTTTGGGAATTCAGAAAGAAAATCGTAGTTGGGTGGGGGAGTTATTTTGTTGGTAAAGGGAAAGGTGGTCTCGTCGAAAGCAACGTGACGGGAGATAATTATTTGTTTGTTTTGTAGGTTGAAGCATTTATACCCGCGGTGTGAAGCGGGGTAGCCCAAGAACACACACGGGGTAGAGCGGGGGGAAAGTTTGTGGATGGTGGTGTAGGGAGTTAGGGGATAGCAGAGGCAACCGAATACACGGAGGTGGTCATAGGAAGGTGTGCGGTGATAGAGGAGTTCGGTGGGAGTTTTGTTTTGTAGGTGTTTGACGGGGAGAATGTTTAGGAGATAGGTGACGGTTTCAAGGGCATGGTGCCAAAAGGTGTTGGGTAGGGATGCATGGGTTAGAAGGGTGCGGATCATGTTGTTGATTGTTCGAATCATGCGTTCCGCCTTCCCATTTTGAGACGATGTGTGGGGACATGATCGTCTAAAAAGAATGCCATGAGATGAGAAAAAAGAATTAAAAGAGGAGTTGATGTATTCGGTGCCATTGTCACATTGGAACGTTTTAATGGGACGTTCAAATTGGGTTTGTATTTGTTTGTGAAAATCACGAAAAATGGTATAGACTTGTGATTTATTCGACAAGGGGTAAGTCCATAAAAAATTAGTGACATCATCAAGAAATAAAATATAATATCTATGGCCATGAGTACTCAAAATAGGAGAAGTCCACAAATCACTATGAATCAAGTCAAATGAATTAAAAATGCGAGTATTAGAACTAGCAAAGGGTAGTCTAATACTTTTGCCAATTACACAAGATTGACAAACATTATTATTAAAGTTCGAAAAATTGACAAAATTATTTGACTTTAAAGATTGCAAAGGTGCACGTCCAGGGTGGCCTAGACGTTGGTGCCATAGTGAGGAGGTGACAGCAGCAAAAGTTGTTGGAAAGGTTGTTGTTCCGGGCCCGAGCATGAGAGGGTAAAGATCACCGCTGCTGTTGCACCGGAGGATAGGGATCCGGCTCTTGTAGTCCTTCACAAGAAAACCAAAAGGGTCAAATTCCACAGAAACGGAATTGTCGGTGGTAAACCGACGGACAGAGATTAAGTTTTTAAGCAATTTAGGGGCATAAAGGACATTTTTTAGGATTAGTGGTGGGTAGGGTGGTGGTAAGGTTTGTTGGCCTTGTCCAAGTACCGGGATGGTTGAACCATCTCCAACGACTATCTGGTGTCCCATACTATTATTAGAAAATGAATCAAAATTAACAGAGGTGTTTGACATATTACCTGTGGCTCCCGTGTCCATGTACCCGGTGGGCTCCTGAGCATTGTTCAGTGACATTGCATGGAGGGCTTGATCAATATCAGTGGGGACATAGGCCGTGTGATGGGCCTGCGATGGTTTAGAACCGAGAACACCGGCACCCCCGTGGTTGGTATTGGGTCGATGGGATGAAGTGGGGTAGGGGCAGGGTGGTGCGGCCCAAGAGGAGGAGTATTGGGTTGAGGTATGGGCCTGTGGAGTGGGCTGATTGGGCCAAGGATGGTAAGGTGAAGGGGGAGGCCAGTATGGAGGGTAGGAGGGCCAGTAAGGTGAGTAGGAAGGTGGTGTGTGACTGCGACCACGACCCCAATTCTGTCTGCCACGGCCGCGTCCGCGGGAGCGACCGCGACCTCGACCCCGGTCGTAAACAGGATCGGATGGTGGGGGAGAGGCGGAGGGTCGGGTGGTGGTGTTGGTATGGAGTGCGGTGCCGGCTTTTTGGGAGGTTTGAAGAGCTTGGTCCGCTTTTTGGGATTCGACCATACAAAGTTTGGACCGAGCCTTGTAAAACGTAGGTAATGGTTCTTGTCCTTGGAGAATGGTTCCAATACTTTCGTATTGCTCGGTGAGACCGGCAATTAGTTGAAGGACAAGATCATCATTATTAACCGGGTGACCTACGCTAGCCAATTGGTCGGCTAAGGTTTTTAATTGTTGACAATAGGCGGTCATAGAATCGAAGTTTTCAAGGCGGGTGTTGGTGAAACGGTGACGTAGGTGAAGGGCACGGGCACTCTTGTTATCTTGGAAAAGATCTTCAAGAGATGTCCATACCTCATAGGCGGTTTTGTTTTTACCGGGTTCGATGACGGTATGGATGAGATCTCGGGATATCGTTCCATACATCCATTGGAGGACGATGGAATCAAGGCGTTCCCAAGTTTCATCCGTGGTGGAGGATGAGGCAGGAGTTTTGTCTTTGTCAGTGGCGGGTGGGGTAGCGGGTGGTGGGCGAGGGAGAAGGTGGTCATGGACTTGGTAGGCCTTACAATGAATTTTGAATAGCTCCGACCAAGAGGGCCAGTGAGCGGTATCAATTTCAAGTTTTATGGGGATAAAATTGGTGATGTTGGATACAGTGGTGGCGGGGTGGAGTTTATCCATTTGGGAAGGTTTGCGAGAGTATGCAGAATGGAAAAAAAATATGGTAGTAGGAAGACTAAAGAATATGGTGGGGTATAGGGGAATCGTAGGAGGGGCAGAGGGTTAGTCTAAAGTGAATGTGAGGGGATTGGTGAGGACAGAGGGTAAGGCTAGATGAAGACAGAGGATCGATGACCAGAAAAAAAATGGCAGGGTTGCCGGCGGTCAGGTCAAGGCCTGCTTTGATACCATGAAACAAGACAATACAATAGGATCGTTGATTGATCCTTCCCTCTATTCCATTCAATATATAATAAATTACAAGTCCCTATTTTAGGATGATTACAAAGTAAGTAAGGCAAGTTATTTAAATTACAAATCATACTCTAAATACAAAGATGCTATCTATTAGTGTTTTGCAAGTTGTAAAAGGTTAATTTGTTAATCATAGGAGAGTATATTGAATTGTTAGTGTTAAATTGCTACATGTATGGAATTTGCATGATATAAAAATTGCCGATATCCCACCGATATCTCACCGCGATAACCTATCTCAAATATCGGTTCTTCACCAATATCCGATATTTTACCGATTAACTGCTTAGCAGATAAGCCTCCAAAGTCTACACCAACTATATGATACGTCACAACAATATTAACGTTATAAAGTAAACATTTTACAGAAAAGGCAGTGGATGCAACATACTATAATGGCAAAAGAAACTTGCAGAAACCTACTGTCCCTTTGATATTCTATAAGGCAGTGTATGTCTTAATGCTAAAAAAGTATAATGTTTATTAACCTCATAAAAACTTCTTAATTATGTACCATAATCTTTTTATCTTAATATAAATCTGCACCAAATTCTGGTTCCGTGAACCAAATTCTGGTTCTATCTAACTGGATCTTTCCCGTGAGTTTCTCTCTCCAAAATAAAAAATATATATACTTGTGGTGGAGAAGGTGCAGTGGTGGTAGCAGTGAAGTGCATATTATTATTTTATTATTATTATGTGTGAAAACAATTAATTATTGGGTAAAGAATCAGTAAAGTGTTGCCTCTAAAAAACTGTTCCAGTAAAGTAAATCAGTAAAATGACGTGGCAGTGTAGGATTGGTGTAAATCATTGAAGTAAAAAAAAAATTATGGAGCGCCCCCCCCCCCCCCCCCCCCTAATAATCGGCTACTTTTGCCATGATTAACTGCCTATAAGTGTCCCTAATCTCCGACTAATATCCGATGTAATGTTTGCCTTTTTTGGATAAAGTATATAATCTATCTATATATATATATTGCAAAGGGATTAATCCTACATGTCATATTCTTATGTGATGTGGCAAGTGTAAACCAATTAAAAAAAAGGAATAAATATGATTTAACCTAATCTATTATAATCTTTAACCTAATCTATTAAATACCTAATCTACTAAATCTAAATATTAAAACTTTACTATTTTTTCTCTCATGCTTCCTTCCATAACTTTTAAACGCTAATATCTTTTATATACGAGATTTTTTAAAGAAAAAAATTACACCAAATTAACGAGCGTTTTATTATCTTTCCAACGAGTACCATTGTGCTGTATAAAAAACGGAGAAAAAATGACTATTTTTTGTAACCCGACAGGTATTGTGTCGGGTTTGGGATTAGTTTAGAAAAATTGTGGGTTTGGGTCGGTTCTGGGATTAGGTGATACCCGACCCGATTACCCGAAACAACATACCCAAATACCTGAACTATATACCCGATCATATACCCATGAATTTTTTAACGCATCACATAACCCTTAGACTAATGCGTTCGATATTTCAATAGTTAACTTTTTTTTCTTATTTCATGTTAGTTTTTTTTAGAATGATCGATTACAAACTTTCGAATTCATTTGTAATGACACTAGGTTTATACCCCGACGCAGAGATTCGTTTTCTTTTATATTTGAATATGATAACTTATGACAGTGATTTGTTTAAAATAATAATAATAATAATAATAATAATAATAATATATTTTATTATGTCATATTAGATATTTCAACCCGGGATGCTCCCGGGATAAAAACTAGTCAAACAAATATAGGAAAGACTAATTATTATAAGCTTAAACACTAATTATAATCCCTATTTTCAGTAACAAATTCCTATAAATCAGTGAGTTAAGGTCAGAAAATATGCTTCCCGACAACAAAGCAATCTCACCCCAAATAATATTACTTAATTAAGATGAGTTTCACAAGTAAACACAATATGTACAAATGAACACTACTAGTTAAGTGTTAAAAGCATAGAGAAGAGAGGTTACAATCAAGTGCCGGCCGTTGACTGAATAATGATGTCTCTCTATGTATTGGTTGACTTTTCCGTGTGCTTCCTCTCACAGTCTCCCTTGGTGATGATGGAAGAGAATACCGTGCACTTAATCTTGTTGGCTTTGTCTTTATAAATGAGTATTTTATTTGCATTTATTTATTTACATACCATTTATTTAAAACAAGTGTGGTTTCCTAGCTTCCTGGCGGGCTTCGGTTAGTAGTTGAAAAGGAATAATCTTAACCTGAAACTTGTAAGATGACAGTCCCAACTTGTTAATGCTATTATTTTGTTGGTCCTAAACTAACCACTGTTAACTTATTCTGTTAACTGCCTACGTGGCATCACATGTGGTATCCTACGTGTAATATTTGTTTCTGTTAACTTATTCTGTTACAGTATTGGTACAACACACCCTGTAATAGTTGTTTCTGACTATGCTCCTCATCTAAACATATATCTTCTTTACATCATAACACATATTTTAACACTTCGTATTATATTTGTCTTTCACGAAAAGATTCTGGGATATAATCTAGTAAATATAATAATCTATACTATATTATAAAGCATTTCCCAAGGACTTCTTAAATTTTAAGAGGTATAAATTTAGTTGCTTATGATACAACACACAATGCATAAAATAACTACTTTTGGGGGGCAAATATGTCTTTAGAACACCATATTTAATCAAAAGAATGTCAAGAGTCAAGAGATGTTTATGAAACCTAACTACATTCAATTTTGTAATTACTTTGTACATATTAAATAGAAAACATATAAAAATTTCACAATGCTACATATTTTATTAACATTTTATATAAAAATTGAGAAATCAATAGTGAAAGATGTGTTTTAATTCATGAGGTAACGGTCTGAATTCTGAAAGTATTATGTATATGAATATTCATATACGTAAACATGCCTAATCTTATCTAAACTAAACTATATGATCACCGAATTCAACGACCGAAGGAGAAAGCTTCTGTTTAATTTAGCCATATCTAATAATCTCTATGCGGGCTAGGAGATCAAATTTCCTAAACCTTAGATTAGACTCTATATATTGATGCATTGTACTTGTAACTCCTTATAGCACACAAATAATAAAAAAAATCACTATAAATTTTACACATTTTTATCTTTCTAATTGTTTTCAAAAGATGAGAATGCATAGACAAAATTAATGAATGTTTATAGTTTGATGCAATTATTTTTTACTTGAGATGAAAATACTTATATCATGTTGTTACAAGTATTATTTATTTATATTATTTAAACAAAAGGTTTTGGAAGTATTTTACCTCGCAATGAATTGATACATTTTGATGCAATTTTCAGTTCCGCCGCAACGCGCGGGTTACCCAATGGATACTGAATTCAAAAGTTGGAGCTTCTAATGTTTGTTATTTGTTAGTTTATGGTTTTCATTCGTCCATTTTACTAATTATACCTGTTTATACATATCTTAATCATTTAAGTGTTAACTTCTTGGTTTTGCATATTCATTTAGATGAAAAACATACGAAGATGAACAAACCAATAGCCATACAAGCGTCTAAGGTTGTATTTATTAATGTTTAATTTTTTAATATTAACATGGTTGTTATTTTATGTGGTATATTGTATGTGTTTTATTGCAGGATAATGGTGATAATAGTGTTGAGATTATTTTCTACGGTGCAATGTTTAGTCCCTACAAATCTGATCTTCAACATGAATATAGTGAACAGGTAATATCAACATTTATTTCATCTTCTATTAACTTGTGTATTAAATATTTTTAATTTATTTTAAAGATCAGATGCATGAAATTAATAGGAAGAGATCCAAGAGGCTATCTTAATGGAAATGGAGTCAGGTTATTGATCTAGACAATTCTGATGAAAATGACAAAGAATACATATTTGATGACACTTTAGATAGGAGAAAATGGAGGGAACTCATCCTCACCAAAAGATGTAATAATCAAACATGGAGATATACAAGAAATTTCAGTGATCGTTCTTGATGACGAATGGTGGGCAGACAATATAGATGAGATCATGCAGACTTGGAACGTGTATGACTAAATTGATCTCATGATTCAAGTTCACTAGCTTTTATTTTTCTCAACTTTTATGTTTATTAATACGTATTTTTCCTTTCGTATGTTACTTTATTTTATCAAATGTTTCTTAAAAGTACTTTACAATTTAAATGTTAAATCTTTTTAATTACTAGACATGTGTAACGCTTATGGCGTATATCCACCGCAATGTTGCTATAACAAATACTATACGAATTTGAAATAAGTACCGAAATAAAAAGTGTCACACCCGCCGCATCGCGCGGGTTTCCTACTAGTAGTGAGAGATGTGTGTGTATAAAACAGTAATATTATTATATATATATATATATATCAATTACAATCACACTTTTGTGCCAGTCAAGTTTGCGTCTTTTGGTTTTAGCCACAATCTTTTGGGATATTTATGTTGATGGCAGAGGCTTTTGGCTGCCTAAAAGTCTAGGGGTGTGAATTTCTGACACGAAGTGATAACACGACCCAAACCTACCACGAAATTAGTGGATTTGGATTTAGTCTAAATGAGTTCAGGTTCGGGTCAACCCGGGCAAGTTGACGAGTTGACCCGTTTAACCTATTTATACTATATATTGTTTTTTTACAATATGTTTTATGTTATAAATTAAATTGGTTAAGTATTTTACGCTACACGTATAACTTAAAATAGAAATTGGTATGAGATTTTATAAATAAAACATAAGTGTTTTATATATGTTTGCGTTTTTTGTAGTAAAATTTAAATTTTAAATACATTAGTTTGGGAAAAAAATTAAGTTGACCGGGTCGGGTTCGGTCAACCGGAGAATATTCAGGTCGGGTTTAGGTTTATATGTATCTCACAATTTTCGGATTCGGTTTATGTTCATGTAAAATTTTCCGGTCGGGTCGGGTTAGACCCACCAACCCGCGAACCTGACCCGTTAAGCACCCCTGCCTAAAAACATACAAACATACCTATCACCCAGTCGAGAGAGAGAGAGAAACGCAAGAAAAAGTGATGGACGAGGAGCCAACCTTTTCATCCCGGTGTCGTTTGTGGGTTTAATGACTAAGGCACAAATCAGAAGACGTCGTAGTGGTGGAACGAAGATGGTGGTAGGTGATGACCCTTGATGACATTTGTTCCTGTGATAGTAGTGACCTGTGAAGAATTAGACAGTAACGGTGACGACGATGGTGTTACCCGCGATTGTAGATGGGGACAACGAGAGGTTTAAACGTTTGAATGGAACGGTGATGGGAGAGTGTGAGAGTGCAGAGTAAAAGTTTTTGGAGTTTAACTGGTGTTGAAATAAGTTCAGCGAGTGATGGTTCATACTGTTTGGTGGTTGTTCGCCTCTCTGTAAACTCAAGTTAGTGTCGTCGTGTCAGGATGATAGAGGTTGATGTTTCAATGGTAATAGAGGTGGCGGTTAGAGATGGTTGCCTAAACGAGGTTCACTGTGGTATTCGACATATGGTCAAAGCGGGTCAATACTGTTAACAAATTTCAGCCAAACAAGTCGGGTCAGATTTGGTCATGAAAGGTCATGGAGGATTCAGGGAGGTATAAATGATTAACAATTGCTTGATTAGCCATGTTAACTTTTTTTTTTTATTCGAAGCCAAATGTTAATTGTGTATCACATGTAAGACATAACGAGATAAAAACCCCTAACCGACTATATAAATTTATATGAACACATAGGAATGAATATATTTCTTCGGACTTTAGTATGCATAAACTCAATATGATTATTATTCAATGTACGCCTAAATGCGACATATGTGACTTGGGATATATAGGTGTATACACAATTAGGTGATAAGACACGAAAATCAAGACACGAGACTTGGAGATATACGCATAAGTACACGTACCAGGCCTACAAATTTTTTTAAAAACTGAATTGCGCCGGCGCGGAGCGCCGGTGTTACCCCTGGTTATAATAATAGTGGTACAGGTTTTGATTGGAGAATTGAATATAAACCAACCTGGTAACCGGCAATTATAAATAGAAACAAATTTCATTAGTAAGTCCACATCTCAATCTTCTGTTACTATCCGAAGTAGGAACGCATTAGATATGGTTTTTAATTTTGAAGTTCAATTTATAATTTTATAGTTTAGTATAATAGTAGAAGCTTAGGGTCACAACCAGAGTAGGTATTGAGTAGTTTAACTTTGGTTAGCATGGATCGGTCAGCCATGCTTAAACAAAGTGAAGGTATCCGGCACCAACCATGATAATAACTAGTTAGGTGTATCATTAACCTAACCTAGGATTATGTAATTGTATCAGGATCCTGAGGTATCACCTAATCATACTAAAAAGTGCTAAGCAACCGTTAAGCATCGTTAAACATGTGAGTTATCATGTTTATTTATAAAATTGTGATTGTATACTTGTCCAGTCTGAAGTGGTAATAAATAAGAATGGTGTAATGTGCAATTTATCAGTAGGGTTCCTCATCTGCATCACGACACCACCATACCTATGCGATGGCTGCGGGGGGGGGGGGGGGGGGGGGGGGGGGGGGGGGGGGGGGGGGCTCTGACAAACCATTTGCTGGTGGTTGTGAAAAGGTCATGAATGGCATAGGGTTGCCATTGACCAAAAATATTGCAACCCATGTTGCATGCATGTCAATTGTATTTTGTAAACTGCATAAAATGAGCTCACTAGTATATAGCTAACATCATTTTAAGTATACATGTCACAGGTAATCAGTGAGCTAGTAGGATTTAAAGAGAAAGCAAGCGAGACATGAAGACCTAGAAGTTGATAGATGTTGAATATTGTAAATAAATAAGGTTTTTGTGCCCAGGTGTTTATAAGTTTTAATGAAATTAAGTTATGTTTTGCTTTCGCAATAAGTTGTATCAATTGTGCATGATCACCTAGGTTACGGGTGGGGTGTTACAGTTGGTATCAGAGCCCGGGATTTTAGCGAATTAGGTATTGCACTAAGAATGCCTAAGCTTTAACCAGAACATCTACCAACAACATATTAATAATTTTATAAAAGACTATTTTTTAACAATTATATATATAAGTAAAAACTAGCTTCGAGTTAAATTCAATATAATAAAAATAAAATAATCACAAATTATGTGTGTACGTAAACAGTAACTAGTGGAATTGCCCGCGGGCATACATATTTTTTTAGCAAGAAAATGTTACTATCTTTTAGTTATTTGGATGAGATGTTTCGCAATAATACTCCCCCACATTGACACCACAGTTCGTGCATACACCAGCAACCTGAACGATGATCAAAAAATAGTAAAATACTCATAAGCGATGAACACAATGAAAAAATACAGAAGTATGAAACTCATCAATCAGTTCTACTTTGAATCAAAGTATACAGGTTGCTCAGTGTCACAAACAACACAAATAACCTGCAACGGTCATGAATTTCATCACAACGAGATAGTACACAACTCTTAAAACTTCAACTTTGAGTCTAGATTAAGCATTATCATATTAAAAAGATGCCCAAAAGCTAAAGCAGTGAAACGCACTTGCTTTACAACACGTTTTGAAGAAGATTACTATAATTAACCATCAATTAGCAACTATTTAAAGAGACGAAATGAAGAAATCATACCCAAAAGCAGCGACCGAAGGTGTCCTCTTTTCCCGATGCAGACTGACGAGCAACCGCTATCAACCATAATGTCGTTGTCATTGTCTCCGAAACCAATCTTTGTCGTCTTCGTCTCCTTTGCTCTCCCCCCCCCCCCCTTCTCTCTCTTTCTCTCTCTCTCTTTATCCCCCACCCCACCCTCTCTCTCATATCGTGGTGAAGCCTTGGATGTCTCATCCCATCAATGAATTATTAGGCACATGCTATCCCTTACTAATCAAACTACAAAATGCTCAAAGTACATATCTAAATTCAAATAAAAGTAGTAACAAGAAAGAGTTATAGAAAGACTAAACCTTGGGTCTCCATATAAACTATTCTCTTATGGATTGCAACTGGTAATTGAACCTGGATTGAAATTGATATTAGTTTCTCAATTTAAGGTATTGAAATCGAACGTACAGTAATTGAATCGACGATATGAGACCCCTTTTAACCGGCCTGAGCATAACCATGTATCAATTATCAAAATCATGTTTGAAAGCTTCTCTCAAGTCTTTAATCTTTACCTGAAGCACTTAGATTGTGTGGTTAGAAATATTGAAGAATTAGATTGTGGGGTTCATCATCATCATCATCATCATCATCATCATACTCAGTTAATCCCACCAATAGCAAAAGCTAAGGTAGGGTCTGAGGAGGGTAAGATGTAGACAGCCTTACCTCTACCCAGTCGGAATAGAGAGGCTGCTTCTAGTGAGACCCCCGGCTCAATAGTGGTTTTGTCAAGCCTTAGACAATAAGGCACATAACACTTAGCAATCGGGACAAACCCAATTGGTGCATATACCCCTTGTCTTTTGGCTAGCTGTCACACCACGCCAATGGCGGAAACACGTGGCGCAACGCTCGAAAGTATATCAAAGTCAAGATTAACACAAACTATATTTAATTAGAAAAGATCAATTTATTAGAATGTCGGAAATGAGTATCTTGTTACAATATTGCACAAGGCATTACTTAAAACGATGAACATTAAGTTCCAATGTGGGTAATTCCGTTTATGTTCCACCCGAAGGTAACAGTGAATGAAATCCCGACCAGTATCCGACATCCCGAATTCCACCGCACTAGCCCCATATCTATTCAGCACTTAGTTACCTGAAAGATATGTTTAAAAAGACGTCAATATATAAAATATTGGTGAGTTCACAGGTTTTAGTTTCATAACAGTAACACTTTCACAACCATCGACTCGACTCACTTTACCGTATAATTACTTTCCCATTAAGTAATTATACTAGGATCTTGTCGATCGATATTCCGTTTTTACAACATGTGCGAACCTGCACAACTTGTGGCCTTTGTAAGGAGTAGCTAGCTCCTACAAACTATAATGATGAGCAATCCCTTGAGCCCCATAACCAAACCAAGACTAATAATAATGCCCCGCTCCAAGTCGTTACTCGGTTTTCCCACGACTTAAGTTCAGAATATATGCACCCCAGGCATAACCTAATGCATAATCGACGCTATCGATTAGGGGTGGGCCTTGTCAGGCACCAATAGTACTATCCAAATATTCTTTCGGTTTCATTTCCCTGAATTAATGATTACGGAAGAGAGGACTCAACCCCGAGTGGCGATCACTGCTCAAGTACTCATCAAGCCACTTATCACATTTTATCCTTTGAAAACCTTTTCAACATGTGACAAACTTTGACAAACATATCTTTCCCCCAGTTAAAAATAGTAAAATGGGGCCGTGAAACTCACCTGAATCACTGTCTGGCTCACTAGGTAGATAGCATAGAGGGTCCCGCACCTACAAACGTCCTAGACGTATAAGTCACTATTCCTATAGTGCATGTGCCTTGGCAAGTTGTACACCCAACTCCCGACCACAAGTTATTCCAAATCCCGTTTAATTAAGCGCGTATCCTAGGTTTCGTTGGCGTTACATTACCCTTTGCGTTACAAGTTATATGTTACTCTTGTTAATATTTCCTTAACTTGTATCTTATTATCATCGACTCGACGTCACTTAACATATAATTATTTTCCCATTTAAATAATTATACTTAAGATCGTATCGCTCGATATAATATATATTTCGACCCTCGACCCGACTCACTTTGCCGCACATTTGTTTTCCCATTTAAACAAATATACTAAGATCTTGTCGTTCGATTGTATATTCTTAACGCCCGATTCAACTCACCATACCGTGTATTTATTTTCCCATTCAAATAAATATACTAGGATCTCGTTGATACGGCATACACGTATATATATCTTTGTCTTTTCGTCGCGGCTTTCCTTCCCACATATCTACTTTCCCATTAAGTAGATATACTAGAATTTTGCCGAGACGAGCGTACATATATATAAATGTGTAATTTTTCTTGTTAAGTATATACGTTTGTTTAACGTCTTATTTGTTTATGTCATGTGTTTCTCCCACGAATAATTCCTTTAACACTTAGGAAAGTGTTTGTTAGTTTTCACCCATGTATATATATATATTTTACTTCCTAAAAATATCTATTTTTCTTATCTTGCCGCAATGGCATTTTTCTCATGATTTGTCCGTGTACGGTTCGTTAACGCGTCTTAGTTCGATATCTTAACTCGATTAGTTAATTCTTCCAAGTCTTTCCCAACATGTGTTTTATAGAAATATTATCCACATTTCTAACCCATGTTACTTGGAAGGTTTGTATTTTAGCCCAACTTGTTAACTTAGATACAAAAATGCTTCCAATACTTTTATATTCCCATTTATATAAAAGTATTCATTTTTGTATAAGTTTCTCAAGTTTGCTTAACATTTTTATAAAATCTCTATTTTATAAAAATCCTTATTTTAAAACCCTTTGTATTTTTATAACTTTCAAAAATACACTTTCATACAAAATACCCAAGTATTTCTACTAGTATTTACAAAAATCATCCTTAGACTTTATTACTTACATTTTTGACACCGAACTTTCCATACTTGTATTTTTGGACTAATAGTTTCTAAAATATCCATTTTAGTCCTCTAACTTTCAAAGTTACAACTTTAGTCCCTTAACTTCCATAAGTTGCATTCTTCCACTCTAGCTTCCAAAGTTAACATTTTTCACTCAAAATAGTAAACTTTGAATATTCAACTTTTTATTGGTAAGTTATTTTTGTATCAAAACACTTATGTTAGTCTTGTATTTCATATGGAAGACTAATTATATGTGTGTTTTATGTATTTGTCCATTTTATCAAAATATCATTCATCTAAGTAAGCTAACTTAGATTTTCCATCCTCTTCATTTATGAACTTCTAATATGTTTTACCACATATTATAACTTAGATGATCATAATAAGATGATTTAAAGTTACCTTTAACATATTCAAGTTCATCCCAAAATCTTAACCAAAACATCATCCTACTTAGCTTTAAATGTAAACTTTACATATTTTCAAGATTATATCTCCATCATCATCAAATCCATGATTTATTTCCATATCTTTAATCATCCATTTTACATATGTAAAACCTATTAAAGATTATGTTCAAACCTCTTTTTAAACCCTTCATGTACAACTTGCTACTAAGAACACATACATGAATAATAATAATAATCAAAAACAAGATTAAGAATGCTTACTACTAGCACAAGGCTAGGGAAGACAAACACCTTGGATTTGAGAGGGGTTTAGTGTGTTCTTCCAAGTGGTTTAGCTCCAAGCTCTTGAAACACACAATAGGGGTTTGGATGATGGATTGTTTTAAGTGTTTTGGAGATGTAGAAACTTGAAAGGATGATGTGTGTGTGTGTGTGAAAATTTACGGCCCAAGAGGAGGAAAAGAAAGGAAGAAAGCTTGAATGCGTAAGTATCTAACACATGTTTATATAATGCTATCACATGTAATCTTCCATGGATCTTGTAAGATTTACTTGAAGATTTTATGTGTACTTAGGTGATCTTGGGTGGATATGAAGTGTGTGTGTATGTATATAGCCGTATGTATGTATGTATAGATAGGAGGTTGCTTGCAAATCTTTCTAAAGGGTTGTAATCTTATCATGATCTTGCATTAGATCTTTTATACAAGCATGTGTACTAGTGTAATAATAAGATTTATCCTTGTCTTGGATTACTTGGCCATAGGGCCGATTTTGTCTTACATAAAGTAAGATTTTGGCATGCTTTGTACCTTGTGAAATCTTACACATTATCATGATTAATATCCCATGCATGCTTATTAGATTAGTAGGTTATCATTACAACAACTTGCAAGATGGTTACAAGGCCATTTAGGCCGGCCCTTGGTGGGTCTAGGTGGGGTCCACCACTTCAAATATTTACCCAATATTTGTTATGTTTAATCCCCCGTCGTTCGGGTGCCGTTCGGGTATTTTTCGGGTTTTAATTGCGCGTTATTCGGACATTAAAAATACCTTTAATAACCCTTAAATATAGTCTAATTTAAGCGTTGATTGGTTATTTAGGCCTTTGCCGGGTGAAATTATGAGTTATACGCGTATCGGGTGCGGTACGCGCATTTTATTCGTTACCGGGAGATTTGTACAAGACGTTTTCATTTAGGGTTTTGGAGTTCCAAAACTCATTATATCTTATGAAAATACCCTTTATTTTATATCCTGGGTGTCCGGGATCCGTTTCGTTTATTTAATTATTACCGGGTAACTGCCAACGTCCATACCGGATAGCTTATTCGCACATGATCCAATCATGTTTTACCATTAAACGTATGCATTCCTATGCACTATTTGGAAATTGCTATCTCCTAAGGCCTTGATAATTTAATCACACATAATTGCATTTAATTACGTTAATCATTTACTAATTACTCTGTACGGAATTACCTTATTTTTGCCGGTTGTTACATTCTCCCCCCGTTAAGAGAATTCCGTCCCGGAATTCAATTCAAGTTACCCATCACAATAGTATCCTTGAACAGGGCGGGGTGTTTGCGCTTCATGAGATCTCCTCTTTCCTAGTGAGTCCAGATTCATGCTCGGCTCACGCTTAGTGCTCTAACAAACACAATGTCATAGTTCAACTACGACTAAGCTCTTGGTCATCCCACCTTGACACATCTATCGGTTTCCCGAAGTAGTCGAGCTTATCGTCAACCGGACTTCCGCCGGTCGAGGAATTGACCAAAACTTCCTCAGTCTGGGCTTGCAGGATTTACCTAGAGTCCCACTAAGCTCTTACGATAGTCCGAGCTTAATCATCACGAGGCCAATTTTGATTGATATCTCCGTACCACCGAAGTATTAGGAACTTGGCCTACTACAAACTCTAAGCTTATTGACACCTCCTCGGAGTATGACTCTCAGTGTAAACCTATTATTAGACCGAAGTTCTTAAGGCCTACGCCTTGTCTGTATGACTTCTTAATAGGTTCGCATCTCATCCAAACAGTCTTTAATCTGCAAGATCTACTGGCCATCCCTCGAATAACCTAAACCAGGTTATGTATCTATCTCCGTCTGTCAATCGACGAACTGGAGATTTACACGTATGCCCTCCAAGGGCTTTGAGTAGTACACCCCGAACACTGGGATGCTAATTCCTATCACATAGGAAATTTTGGTGAGGAAGCTCATAATCATGTTTTACCATTAAACGTATGCATTCCTATGCACTATTTGGAAATTGCTATCTCCTAAGGCCTTGATAATTTAATCACACATAATTGCATTTAATTACGTTAATCATTTACTAATTACTCTGTACGGAATTACCTTATTTTTGCCGGTTGTTACACTAGCAATGTCACCACCTGATGCATGATTAACCTTCCGTCATTTTTAACGTTACTTTCACGAAATTAGAAAAATAACGTTAAAATTAGTGCAACTTTACTTTTGCCCCCGAGGGCCACGCATATATACATTATATGCGCACATCCGTGAGCGGGGTTAAGAATTGAATTCATTTTGATGCTCTAAAGTTTTTAGTTGGTGAGTTAAAAAGTTGTGTGTGTGTATATATATATATATATTATATCAAAAATATCTTAATATTAAGTTTATTTTTTTACTTTAGAGCTTCTACATTCATAGAAAAGTGCATTCAAACATTTCATCAAATATCACAAAAAATGTACAAGTTGCTCTTGTAAATAGGGTAGTATTAGAAAAATTTTCATGACATCTTAGGTGTGAAGCAAGGAACTGTTTATATGCCATTTTAAAAATCATATTAAATTACTATTGTAGCCACCTTTGGCTCTTTATAATATAGATTTATTTTTTTACTTTAGAGCTTCTACATTCATAGCAAAGTGCATTCAACCATTTCATTAAATATCACAAAAAATGTACAAGTTGCTTTTGTAAATATGGATAGTATTGGAAAATTTTTCATGACATCTTGTGTGTGAAGCTGTTGAAAATATTGTCACAAATATTATGATTCAAATATTAATATATTTATTGGGCCCAGTCATTGTATGGGACGAATGTTATTCTATTTTGGGCTTGTTATTGTCTCGGGTGGAATAGTGGGCCTGTTGTGCTATTGGGCTTAAAAGCCTAAGAAGGAGAGGCTTTAATCCTGATCGTCCGGTCTTTATGATCCGTGTGATGCATCATCGTGTGGCTGTGAGCTGCTAAGTTTGTGTTTTCTTGATAGAAGCTTCGAGAGGCAGTATATAATGAGTTGTTCTCTCTCATTTGAGGGTTTAGCTCAGATATTTTTTCATTCGTTGTCTTTGTATCCTCTCTGTAATCAGTCTAGGGTTTCTATCTTTGTATTCTGTAAGATTATTTATATTGTTTCCTTAAGTTAGATGATCAACTGATCTTAATACCATCAGTAGATCACTAACATTGTATTGTTTACAGATTTCTATATTTGTAGAGATCTAGGGTTTGGTTGGGTACTGATTTGGGTTGGTAATAATAAGATTTTGTCATCGTTTTCAGTTGCTATATTATGTTTATATTATGTTTTTATTTTTATGCTTTTATTTCTTAGATGAGGTCTGTTTATATTATGTTTTTATTTTTAATGTAATATATTTTTATATTTATTGTACTGTTGTTTTAATTTTTAGTGTAATGTTTTTTAATATAATTAATATTATGTGTTATTTAGTAATTTAAAAAAAATATTAAATCCACAGTGGCATGGAGGCAACCCACCTACTATACATATCACCAGCACTCCGTGCAAATAACTTTTTTAGAAGGTAAAGTAACTTGAATTCACGTGTCAGATCATGCCCCCTCAAAGCATGACCACACCATGTAGTCTAAAAAAGAGTCAATGGATGCACTAATAGGAGGTGCCGCCCAGATTGACCAAGTAGCTATAGTCATTGTACTAGTCATTTGTGTGTATATATATAATATATTTATATTGTATTTATTTATATTGTTAAATTATTATTATTATTATTATTATTATTATTATTATTATTATTTTGTAGTTTTAATTTTTCTTCTTATTTTTATTTTTATTTTATTATTACCCTTTTATTGTTTTGGTTGGCTTTTGATTTACCAAGTCGTGCTTTGTTGACAATGATAATGAGAAGTTGTGTATCTTAGCCTCTTTATTTTACAATGAATTTGATGACTAGTGGGAAACCCGCGCGTTGCGGCGGGACTGATAAATCGAACAAAAAATAAGTGAAAAAACACCGAGTCAAAAAACACGTGTGGTGGCGATTTAACTCGCCATATTAAAAAATTATGTTAGAAAAAAATAAGTAAATCGAAACCATAACATAACCACATAAAAATGAAATAAAAAAACTAAAAAAAAAAAAAAACTTTCATGACTTGTTTGCCTATGCTTAGATGAATTGTATTTATCACACTCAAGTATTTTTAAACGAAACTTACATTCAAAGGTATATAAAAATAAAACCAACATAGTAACTTTTCTTTTCTCTTTCTTCTAAACATAAGATAATACTATCAACAACAATAAGTTTGACCTATTTCATATAAAAAAAATTAAGGACGCAAGACAAATTTTCTCCATAACATGCATTTCCACTTTCAATCCTGTATCCATAGAGTATTAGGAATACAAGATTTTAGAATAATATTTTTGTAACACAAATAATCAAATAATACTTATCTAGCAAACTCTAGAGTTTTTTTATTAATAATCATTCAACCAAATTTACAATATATTAAATACCATATGTAGAATAAAATTCACTTCTATCTAATTTAATCATGATCAATTGACCATAATTACGTGAAATATTTGTTTGAAATTAATTATAAACAATTTTTTTTCTCCGGTCATAGGATCCGGTAACGTGTAGTTTAGATATGATTAGGCATGTTTAGGTGTATCAATATAACGTAATAATTTCAAAATGCAAATCGTTACCTCACGATTAAAATCACAGTTTTCATTATGGATTTCTCGATTTTTTATAGTATTATCAAGTTTATAAAACTTTTAACTTTTATAAAGTACCTAATTTGTATAAAAAATTATTATAACAAAACATGTAGCATTATAAATGATCTTTTATATATTTTATATTTAATGTGTTCCAAGTAATTATAGAATTAAATGCCATGAGTTCTCATAAACATCACTTAACTCTTGACTTCATTTTGATTAAATATGGTGTTCAAAAGACAAAATTGCCCCAAAAAAGTAGTTATTATATGCATTAGGTGTTGTATCATAAGCAATTATACTTGTACCTCTTAAAATTTAAGAAGTCCTTGTCAAATGCTTTATAATATAGTATAGAATAGTATAGATATAGATATAGATATAGATATGTATACATGCGTCAATTGATTTTTTTTGTTTATGTGTTTTACGAGCCTTTTTAGTGAGGGTGGTCGTAGGTGGTGGTATGACAATGGTACTATTTGGCCAGTTTTACGCCCCCGGCCTAACACTGGGCCTTAAGTCTAATTTCATGTAAATATAATCTATATCTATACTATATATATAAAGCATCTAAGAGGGATGACGGTAAAATTTAAGTAAATACAAGTGTTTATGCTCATGGTACAATAGTAAATGAGGTTAGTTTAGGGGCAAAATTGTCTTTCAACTTCAATATAAAAGTGATAATCAAAAGCTATTAATTATGTAAAAAATAACCAAACATTTCTTTTATAAACTAAATTATAATAAATTGAAAATAAATCAAATAGTTTATTTTCTGAAGTACAAATATAAACCTTTTTATTTTCTTTGATGACAAAACGTGCATATATATATATATATATATATATATATATATATATATATATATATAGGTTTAGGATCCTGTACAAAGTACATTTTTCGTGAGAAGTGTGAGAAGGACTAAGAATCGATATGTAGACATCATGTTTTGGATTTAGGAATGATGTTTTAGGTTGTTTTAACTTGAAAAACACCAAACACAACAATCTAAAACACAATACAATGTATTATAGTCATTAAATTTAAAATACAGCTAAAACACACTACTTAACGCTTAAAACACACTGCTAATGTTCTTAGCATGGTGTTTTAAGTTTTAAGCCTAAAATACATTGTTTTCGGTTTTTAATTTTTATGTTTGATGTTTTTATAGGCAAAACAATCCAAAACATCACGACTAAGTTCAAAAAATGATGTCTAAGTATCAATTTTTAATACTTCTCACACTTCTCACAAAAAAAAAAAAAACACTGTGTACACGATCTTGACCCTATATATATATATATATATATATATATATATATATATATATATATATATATATATATATATATATAAGGGTCCATGCAAAACCCTCATAAACTGGAAAACTCTGGAAACTCTGACTTCCCAAGCTTTTTAGGGCCTGAAAATTTGAGGGCATGTAATATACATGATTTTAAGCATTTTGAGCAAAAAAAAAAAAATCAAAAAAGCGCCGAACGCTTTTTTTTTTTTTTTAAAGTACTTGACGTTTTTTTGATTTTTTTTGGCTCAAAATGCATAAAATCATGTATATTACATACCCTAAAATTTTCATATAAAAAAAGCTCAGGAAGTTAGAGTTTCCAGAGTTTTCCAGTTTAGGAGGGTTTTCCATTTATCCTTATACTATATATACATATATATATATATATATATATCGGTTATAAACAAAATCAAATAGTTTATTTTCTGAAGTACAAATATAAACCTTTTTATTTTGTTTGATGACAAAAAGTGCATATATACATACATATATATATATATCAGTTATAAACGATATATATATTATTATTATCATCAAATCGGATCAACCTTCGGTAATCGATAATGGCGGACCAGAATCATTCAGTGTCGTCTGTAAAAGAAGGAATGCTGACGTATTGTTACCTCCTTCTTTACATAGCTCTATCCAGTGGCCAGATCTTCTTCAATAAGGTCGTTTGCCACTCCACAACAATGTTTGTAATATGTAACTATTGGAAAGTTAGAGGACCTTTATAGTCTAAATCCATTGAAAAGGAATGGGCTAAGCTAGTCCTTCACAGAAGCTTGCTCTCTCTCATCTGCCATGGCGATGGCAATGGGGTGGTTTACTACCCCATCTACGCACAAGCAGTATGACATCAATGATATACCTCGTTAGGTACAACATCCCAGAGACCATCACTTGCGAGAATAAGCAATTCAAATTCTTCATCAAGCTCTTGTTCCTGAAAAAAAAAACCATACAGGTGAAAAAGAAGCAACCGAATAAACCGGCTTCATTGTCTTTTAAACAGTAAGCCATCAACCCCCCCCCCCCCCCCCCGGACAACACTGCGACAAAAGCAAGTATAGCGAGTGAATATGTAGAGAGAGTGTGTGGGTGAGGGGTGACATTGTTAGGGTTTTAATTTGGGGGAAAAGAGGGACGAAGATGATGGTTTTTTTATTAAAATAATCATAGAGTGAAATGTCTAAATTGTCCCTCATTAAGTAGGTAAAATGACAACCATACCCCTGACTTTAACGAGATTTTTTAACTGAGTTAGTGAAAAGGACGAATTTGGCAAAAAAATCCAAACCTCAGGGAAGGAATTGCAAAAAAAAAAACTTTTGTACTGGAGTGGCAAACTGACCAAAACCACAGGGACGAAAATGGCTATTAACTCTTTAAAAGTACTTACGTAGGTGGCTGTGTAAAGTGTTTTGTACCAGAGCCGGTCCTAGGGGTGGGTGAGCCGCACCCCCGGCCGAGGCCCGTTTTCTCGGGGGCCAAAAATTTTCCGTCAAGCTGCAGTTCTCGCGACGACTTTTCCGTTGTTTAGCGCGGATCTACTAAGGCGAGTACGTAGTCACGGGTATATGGAACGAAAAGTCGCGGACCTAAACGTGGAAGAGACAAGGAGTATGGATATGGACGACGGTGGTGAGAAGGTGGCTTAGAGGACGCTCACTTTTCACCTTCTTTTTCATTCATTAAAATAGAAGTGTATGCATATATATATATATATAGGCATAGTAGCTATAAAATTTAATGGAAAATGGGTAATTTTGTACCAATTTAAAATACATATATAATTTACTACTATTGGTTATTTATTTGTGTCTCTTTTTATTTTTGTGAATGAAATATATGGTTCTTCTAAAAAAAAATAATAATAAGTAGCAATGTTAATAAATTTGAGAACATAAATAACCCTTCACATTATGATTTTAGATAGTGTATGTTATTATATGTATCATTTTTCTTCTGAACGGCTATTATATGTGTCTTTATTTTAATTTATTTTAGTTTTAGTTTTTGGTATAACAAGAATCCTAGGATAGTTTTATGATTCGTCGGTTAGCTATGACGGTATATCGTTCTATTAATATACTAGATTATACCCTGGGAGCGTCTCGGGTTGAGAAATTTAATATGATACATCAATTTTACATATGAAATAGACTGATGTATAACTCTAATATTAATATCTAACCTAAAACAAATTAACAATGTACAACTCCAATGCTAACACCTAACCTAAAAGAATATAGAACTTGAATATAACTCTAATATTAACACATATCCTAAAGACTAAACAAATGTACAACTCTAACATACAAATATTGATACCTAACTTAAAACAACGTATAACTCTATTAACCTATTCGGCTCTGGTTGAAAAAAAAAAATCATATTTACTGATTTAAACATAATTAGTGACCTGTCTATACATGATTAATGATTTACCTGAACACTTTGTGCTTTTTTTTCCTCTATGAACAAAACCCCACAAAAAAAATTTCTCCGTTTTTTATATAGCACTATGGTACTCGTTGGAAAGATAATAAAACGCTCGTTAATTTTGTGTAATTTTTTCTTTAAAAAATCTCGTATATTAAAGATATTAACGTTTAAAAATTATGGGAGGAAACATAAGGGTGAAAAATCCAATTTTATTTTTAAATTATTTTTTTCCTAAAATATCTCAATGTCACATGGGATGACACATGGCACACTCAAGGAAGAGAATGCCTCTTTGAGTGCCATGTCATTAAAATGGCTTTGGTTTATTATATGTATAGATTTTTGCTATTGCTGTATTGTTAATCCTTATCATCTTAAAAAAAAGTTTATATAATTCCTTAAAGCTTGAGGGCCTTTCTTTCGACTCGGCCAAGGCACTTGAATCCTTAAGACTGGCTCTATTTGTATCCAAAATGTATGAAGATTATTAGTTTTCCTATCCAAAAGTAATCAAGTTTTCAAAGTGTTCCATTAAAGTTATCATTTTTTTTAAAGAACCAACAAACTTTCATTATGTGTTTCACTATATGTCATCCCGCCGCAACGGGCGGACACCCTACTAGTATCAATAACATTATCAAGGTGAGAGTCAAGCTCTCACTAACAATTCAACATGTTCTTATATACAAGTTTTTGCTGATCTTATGAAATAGAAGTTATGAGGATCTTAGTTTTCTAATACATGTGAGGGTAGTAATTCTTTCATAAACTTGTAAGAATCTTAATTCTCAACCACAACTTGTCGTGAGGATGGTTCTTAAGTACAACTTATCTTAATTCTCAAATACAAATCATGGGGATCATTGTCCTCAATTTCCAAGAAAAAAAAACTGAGGATATAAGTTCCCAATATGCATAAAAATCAAATTATATTTGTACAAAAAATGAACCATTTTCATGCATATATGCTGTTATAGAAAGCTCTATGTATTTATATTAGCAATAATAGCCCCCAAATAACTTCTTTTCAACTAATATAGCTTTAAACACCTATTCTTCATTTAAAATTGCATAAGCATGCATCTTTTGTTTTAGCTAATATGCAACAATATAATCATATGCCAACTTTCATCACAAACAAAACCAACTAACTATAATTTCTTAAATTCATCTTTTCTCATCATTTGAAGTCATTCATAATCATCTTCTTAAGACTCAAAAGTCAAAACACTTCCAAGTCCTCTTGGGTCAGTCACTCACTCACTCATTCATTTAAAATTGCATAAGCATGCATCTTTTTTTTTAAGCTAATATGAACAATATAATCACATGCTAACTTTCATCACAAACACAACCAACTAACTATAATTTATTAAACTCATCTTTTCTCATCATTTGATCATAAAACCACAAGTCAATTACACATTCATCTTCTTAAGACTCATGTGCTCTTGGGTCAGTCACTCATGGCACAACATGAACATCTACAAACAAAACAACTCCTTAAATAACATGGGCTTTGCAGGATCTCTAGGCCCAATTACACTATACCAAAATTAGGGTTCATCCATCCATCCATACCAAATCCTACACAAAATTAATCCTCATGCATTTTTGCCCTACTTTCTTCTAAAACTTAAATCACATAATCCACTTCCCTGATCTTTCATTCATTTATAATTTTATAATTCTTTTTTATTTTTCTTTCTTTTTTTCTTTTATTACATATTCCTATTTTATCTCCCAAGATTCATATTCATATTATCCCATCACCAACAATCACTCAATCAATCATACCCACCATTCAAACATACTAAAAATCCCTACTTTTTTGCTCCATGTTTCAAGATTTCACCTAAAACATAGGAAAAATCCCAACTTTTTAGTACCCATTAAACACACTCTCTGTTCTTGCTTCAAGATCCTTACAATCTTCAAAAAAATCCGATTTTTATTATTTATTTTATTAATTCAATATCTTTTTATAATTCCCACTTGTGTTTTAATGTTTTGTTTACAATCTTTTTACAAATCTTTGTATCAGATGTTATAGTTTTTTTTTTTAGGGTTTCTAGGGTTGTATTGATCTGGGATTATTATTATTATTATTAAAAGTTGTGTGGCATTTTTGTAATTAAAGGTTGTATGGGTGACCATGATGAAGGGGTATTGCCAAATGGGCTAGTGCCCAATGCAGCTCCACTGTTGGAAAGTTTGGATTCAGTTAGGTGGTTAAAGGCTGAAGAAAGAACTGCTGAGCTTATTGCTTGCATTCAGCCGAATCAGCCGTCGGAAGAACGGCGAAATGCGGTTGCTAATTATGTTCAGAGGCTTATTATGAAGTGTTTTCCCTGTCAGGTGATTCTTTTTCCCTTGATGTTATGCTGTTTTCGTGCGTAGATTTTGTCGATATGATACATAAGTTATGGAACATGAGGATTTATTGTGGTTCGGTTTAATCTGACCTACGTTTGCGGGCTGCAACTAGGATCTTGTTATTTTATTTGGAGGTGATGAAAACATTACGATGCGCGAAGCGCTAGTGCGCTACCCGTTTATTTTATAATACAAAATTAGGGTATATAACTTTGGGAACAAGAAAACATAAGTTAAGCATTGTGCTTAATTTAACCCGATTACGATTAGGGCCGGCTACTCTTTGGGAAGCCTCTACACCCGATGGATTGTATGTTGAAACTTGAAAGTTGTCATTCCCACGTGAAGTTTATAATATGAAAAATCGTTGTTTATGGTATTGGTTATATGTGTTTTGTTATGCATTGTATGGTTGTCAGCAGTCGAGTTTTTGATATTTGAAAGATATTATCTTTGCTCTAGAATTAATTCCCAATGCCCATTCGTTTAGCGTTATGTTTCTCTTTGGCACTTTGAATGCTATCTAATGTAAAAGAATACTTAAACGCCTTCCCGGGAATTGGGGTACACACAAAGGGAAAAGGACACAAGCGGAACAAAGCAATATGAACTATGGGCAAACACGACTATGACAACTTGGTTTTAGAAAGCGTGCCTTACGCAGTCATGTGCGTGAGGTGATTGGAAAAACACCTCAGAGGTGGCATTGCATACGCGTGTGGGTCAAAGTTGGTCACAACTAGGGTCCATGGTTTAAAAAGGCTTTCTGAGGCTCGCCTCGAGGCTTACGCCTCGGCTGAGGCTATGAAAAAACGCCTCAGAGGCTTAGCCTCATGGGGGTCAACTGAAACCTAAGCCTCGGCCTATCTGAGGCTTTCCGAGGCTTTCCAAGGCGGTGAGGCTGTGAGGCGAGGCGTTGAGGCTTAAGCCTCAACACCTAAGTCAAAATTGGGTCTAGGTGGTGAAAATTGGTTCAAGTCGGGTCACAAATTGTACTTGGAACGAGTTCCCACCTCAAAATCCAACCAAAACACACCTGCCCCTCTACTTTGATTCGAATTAGAATTTGATTCGAATTAGACTCAATTGATGACATCTATAGGGTGGCAGACGAGGCTATGTCACCACAAAATGATGAATTGTTAAATTCAATTGGTTGGATTAGAACAGAGGGAGAGGAGAGAAAAATCGTATATAAAAGGAGGTGGCATTATGGTTTTTATTAACTTTTGGTATTTTTACATTTAACCCCCTCAATGTTCACTAGTTTACGTTTGGTCTCCAAACTTAAGTTAAAGATTAAAATGCTATTAAAACTATTTTATGATGTTTGTTTCACTACTAAATTAGATTTTATAATATTCATGATGTTTTGTTTTATATTATAGTGTATTTTTATGATATACATATATATTTTTTGTTATTGTTAATAATGTTTTGAGGCTTACGCCTCGGTCCGCCTCGAGGCTTACGCTTCGTGAGGCTAACAGACAACGCCTCGAGGCCCGTTTCAGCCTTTTTAAACCTTGCTAGGGTCGGGGAGGCTCGTACGTAAAAATGATTAAAAGGGGATGAAGAGATTATTTAACGTTTACTTGATGAAGGATGATGATACGTAAAAGAGACGAGTTATTTTGTTTGTCCTTAAATGTTCTCAAATTTTCATGTTGTAGGTTTTTACTTTCGGTTCTGTACCTCTTAAAACGTATCTACCCGATGGAGATATAGACTTAACAGCATTCAGTAGCAATTCAGCTTTAAAAGACTCATGGGCTAGTGAGGTTCGGGATATGTTGGAGACTGAAGAGAAGAATGAAAATGCTGAATTTCGTGTTAAGGAGGTTCAATACATTCAAGCAGAAGTATGTTACTCTTCACCTTTGATTTTACGTATATAAATTAGTATATTATTCTGAATATTATTGACTGTTGATCTTTAAACCGCAGGTAAAGATTATAAAGTGTCTCGTTGAGAACATTGTCGTAGATATATCTTTTAATCAGGTTGGAGGATTGTGCACACTTTGCTTTCTTGAAGAGGTTTGTGACAAATCTTTTTGGTATAATTTCATTGCTATGATATCATATTTACTCAACATAAATATACACATTTTCAAATTTACGGTATTCATACCGTTTACTTAAAACTTGCATTTGAATATGAGAGTTTGTATTGTAAAGGGAAATATGGGTATAACAGTCATATTAGAAAGTGTATTAAATGAATTTGATATATATGAAATTTAAAGTATTATGAATGGCTATACGTGATTATATTAATTCAATACGGTCATGGTTAAAAAGCGTGCTGAGACGCGATGCTCAACAAGGCTTGTTGCTTTTTGCTTTTTCGCTCGGCGTCTAGAGTAAACACAAGAAGCGCATTTTTTGGGTTTTTTTGGCCTGAGGCGCGCACCTCTTGTACCCAGGGTGTTTTTATGCAGCATATCGTACCTTGGGTTTTTTTTGGCTTGTACATGTAGGTAAAATGATATAAAAATCTTATTTTGGGTAGGGACCCTAAAAAGATATGGGATATATAATAAAAAAAATTATATAATCACCCTGCTTCTCGGGTACGAAAAGCTTTGCGCTTCGCGTCTCGATTTTAGACCTTGTCGCTTTTGTGCCCCTTTCGCTCTTTAAAACCAAGGATAGGGTAAATTCAATGTTATGCAAGTTTTTAGGGGCATATATGATTTTATGAAATTTTCGCCTATTTATATGACATTTTTAATGATGTTATTATGTTATTGTTATGATGGCAAACTATACATGTGGCAGGTTGATAATTTGATAAACCAGAACCATTTATTTAAACGTAGCATTATCCTAATCAAAGCCTGGTGTTACTACGAGAGCCGAATACTTGGTGCTCATCATGGGCTCATATCAACTTACGCACTCGAGACCTTGGTTCTCTACATATTTCATGTTTTCAACAATACTTTTGCCGGCCCTCTCGAGGTTGTCTGATTTACAAAAGTTTTTTTGACCTTATTTTTAACACTTTTTGTTTACATTTTGACTAATCGTGTTTCATTCGCAGGTTTTATACCGTTTTCTGGAGTTCTTTAGTAATTTCGATTGGGAATATTTTTGCGTTAGCCTTTGGGGTCCCGTGCCAATAAGCTCACTTCCCGATGTGACTGGTAATAGTGTATGATGTTTTTTTATTTAACTTGATGAATATACTGACCGATTTAGGTAGTGTCGGGATTTTTTGCTCACGTGGATATTTTTTATAATATAATTGTAGCTGAGCCTCCTCGTAAGGACAGCGGAGAGTTGCTTCTTAGTAAAGTTTTTCTCGACGCTTGTAGCACTGTGTACGCGGTTTTTCCTGGTGGTTTGGATACGCAAGGGCAAACTTTTGTTTCCAAACATTTTAATGTTATTGATCCGTTGCGAGTCAGTAATAATTTGGGACGAAGCGTCAGTAAAGGTATATATATAAAACAAGTCTACGAAAAATCTAAGTTAAGCTCTCTTTTTTTTTTATGCATGTTTCTTTATTTCAGGTAATTTTTATAGAATACGCAGCGCGTTTGCTTTTGGGGCGAAAAGGCTGGCAAGATTACTGGATTGCCCTCAGGAAAATTTAGTTGCTGAAATAAATAATTTTTTTACCAACACGTGGGAGCGGCATGGCAGTGGGATCCGGCCCGATGCACCCGGTACTGATACCGATACCGATTCATTGCGGATCAATATGTCGATATCCGACGTTCAACCTGTTGTTGATATCCCAAAAGTCAATTCAAGTGGCAAAAAGTTTAAAGAATTCGTTGGGCGTGAGAGTGAATTTGAGGACACTCATTCTCATAATACACGTCGTCAGCATGCCACGTCAGCTTCTGGTGCCCCAAACCAAAAGGGACATGCAAACCTAAACAGAGGGCAGAAGAATTTGACGTCGGGTCAACTGGTCAATGACGTGCAAAGGTCTCCTTTTGCTAGAACACGGTCTAGTCCTGAACTAACCGATGATTACAAGGATGGTTCTTCTCAAATTAGGCCTAACCGAACGTCACCCGAACGTGAAAAAAAGCTGCCTTCAAACAGAAGGAAGAACGTCGAACCCGAGTTACCGAATCATAACCAAACCCAAACCCAAACCCATCAAGGGTTTGATGTTTCTGCTGATTCAAACAGCGAGCCACAAAGAACGCATCAAGAAGAACAGGATCTTGTGAACATGATGGCGTCTTCTGGACTTTATGGGTTCAATGGTCAGGTTCCTATGCCAATGGGTCATTTACCGTTCCCGTTCCCGCAATCTTTTCTAGCGGGAATGGGATACGCACAGAAGAACTTCTCGCCAATGTTTCCCGCATTCTCGGGAATGCAGCTTCCACACGGTTTGGTTTCTCCTCAACTAACGCATTTCTTTCCTGGGCTTGGAGCGACATCGGATGAAAATTCCATCGAACCAGTAAATGAAAACCTTAGTTCTGCGCAAATGGGGTCTGCCATCGCCAACCATGATTCTTGGCGGGAAAAAGATTCAAGCTTTGAACCGGATAGAAAGGTGGCGAATTCTGAAATTGTTACATCAGATGAAATGAATCGGGTTTCTTCAGCTGGGTTAAGTTACGTTCCTCCGCCTCGCCGTGTAGGTCAGTCCGGTGGTCTGGTGAGAAGTCAGAGTCAACAGAAGTATAAAAAGGAAAAACGCGGGCCATTGAGGGACGATAGCGATGCAGTTTCTGACGAAAGAACTGTAAGTTCAAGATTCTCGTCTGCTGCACACAGTAACTCTGTAAAAAGTAAAACTTCATCCGAGGGTTCGTGGGATGAAACGTCTAAGGTCAACAAGTCAACTAAGGAAAAACGAGGGAAAAAACCAGTTGCCGTCTCTGCTGAGTCATCAAGCGGGTATTTCAAAGGTAAGACAATGTTCGAGAGTACATCGATTAAACAGTCCGAGGACGATAACCAGAACTCAGTTCGTCCACCAAGTGTTGGCTCAGACACGGGACCGCCACCGATGCATGTTCCAAGGTCTCACCAGCCTGGTTATGAACTTGCTCAAACCAGTGGACCTGACTCAATGATTCCTATGGGTCCGATGATATTAGGTCAGAATTCTAGACAACGGATGACGGATAATTCAGGAGCTATGCCCTTAAAGTTTTTCCCCACCGGGCCACCTGTTCCGTTCTTCACAATGCTTTCTTTCCCATCCGGACCGTCTGACCCATCAAGTAGCGTTTTTCGTGCGGATAATAATACGGATAATGGTGATGCAAGTCAGAATTTTCATGTTGACGGGCTTGATCTAGATCGTTTGCGAGACCTCGGTCCTGATTCTTTGAGAGGGCCCGTCCCTGCTGATACCGCAGAACAACGGAAACCCGATATTCTTAACAGCGACTTTGCCAGCCATTGGCAGAATCTACAGTTTGGTCGGTTCTGCCAAAGTCCGTATCAGCATGGGCCACCCGCATACCCGTCACCTCTTATGGTCCCGCCAGTTTATTTACAGGGCCGTATCCCATGGGATGGTCCGGGTAGACCCGTAGCAAACATGAATTTAGTGACCCAGTTCATGAACTATGGGCCTCACCTCGTTCCAGTTGCTGCACCCGTTTCCAGTCGGCCTGCTAATGTTTACCAACCATACGTGGAAGATCTCCCGAGACATCGTAGTGGGACCGGGACTTATCTACCGAATCTCGTAAGTCAATTCATCAGACGTTTTATTTTCCAGTTCCGAATTTCGCTTGAGTTTAATATTTATTTTTATTTGCCTTGTTTTGTTAGAAGGCTGCGGTTAGGGACCGGAGTTCTTCGGGCACACGAAGAGGGAACTACAATTATGACAGAAGTGACAACCATATTGATAAAGAAGGTAACTGGAATTCTAATTCAAAAGCGCGTGGCTCAGGCCGCAACCATAATCGTAACCACATGGATAGATCAAGCTCACGGTTGGACCGGTTGAATGGTAACGAGAGTCGGACAGACAGGTCAACGGGTTCATACAGACATGATCCATTCTCGACATACCAAACCCAGAATGGCTCGTTGCATCATGGACCAAATCAAAGCGGTCCGGCTAACATGAGTTATGGCATGCATTCGAACCCTGGTGGACCGTCATCAAACGGGTCAGCTGTTTCTTCTACGGGGACAGGGTATCCGTATGAACATAGCGCCGGCTTTACTCCTCGTACTGAACCACTCGAGTTTGGGTCGTTAGGTCCAGCGGGCTTTTCTGGTGTGAACGGGCCAGCCCGGTTAAACGAAGGAAGTCGTGGTAGGGGTGCATTTGAGGAACAACATAGATCATATGGTAATTCTGTACGACAACGGTCTTCACCAGACCGGCCATCATCGTCACATCATAGAAGGTAGCTTGTCGTCGAAAAAATGTCCCGCTTTTAAGGTTTTTTTTTTTTTTTCGTTTTGAGCGTCGTCGGTTCGATGATATGTACTCTTGTTACAAATGTTGTATTGTTAGATGTAGGATTAGGCATCCATCCACCCTGTTGTTATACATGTGCTGCTACTACTACTGCTGTCCTTTTGACTGATGATGTTAGTAGTACAGAAGACAGTTTTGTTGTACTAACTTCAATGAGACAATGTCCAATGTATCATTTATAAAATTATAACAATCAAATGAAGAAGTTTTAGTTTAGTTGCAATACTAGTATTGCTTTTCATGTTTTAATTTTTTTTTTAAATTACATCATAAAATCAAATATTTTATTCTTCTTAATTTGAGTGGGTGAATAGGTTTTTCTTAAAAGAAAATTAAAACTCTAATAAAAAGAGGTTTATGAATAATTGTCACTACGTGACACCTTGATTATTTTGTCATTTGAAACTTAACAATAATAATGCAAGTAAAAGAGTTTAGTAAAGGAATGATAAAACCAATTAATAAAGGTTTAAGTGGGTGCTAAATAATCCACTTTACGTTCTCTCGCTGATTCTCTAATCAGGAGTTGTTCCACTAACGTTTCTCTTAAACAAAAGAGATCACCAGTACAAGCGTTTTAGTGTATTTTTTTACACTTTTTCACACATTAAGTATATCAAGAGACTGAATCTCGATAACAATCACCAACTAAGACTATCCGTTGTGGAGGCGTGAGCCACCGGACGCGAGCCATCGATCACTTGACCTGTTGTGGCTAGAGGTGAGCATCGGTGCGACCAAATGACACTTTCTCCCGTTAACCCACGCGACCACCATTGCTTGTGCTCGCTCGCGCCGGGTTCGCGTCAGACTGTTGTGGCTAGGGGTGACCACCGGTGCTAAAAATCCGTTCGCTCGTGCCTCCACAACAGACAGCCTAATTGTAAGACCCCTCACAAATTATTCTTCATCACAACAATAGTGTTGTTCTCAATACAACAACAGTTACAAGGATTGAAAGATTGGAACTTGTAGCACAACTCTTCTTTTTGCTCTTTGATCTTGATTCTCTCACACAAAAAAGAGAGAATCTTATAGATTTTTCTTAAAAGAAAATTAAAACTCTAATAAAAAAAGGTTTATAAACAATCGTCATTACATGACACCTCGATAATTTCGTAATTTGAAACTTAACAACAATAATAATGCAAGTATGTAAAGAGTTTAGAAAAGGAATGATAAAAGTTTTATCATAAAACCAATTAATAAAGGTTTAAGTGGGTGCTAACTAATCCACTCTACGTTCTCTCCCTGATTCTCTAATCGGGATTTGTTCCACTAACGTTTCTCTTAAACAAAACAAAATCGATCACCAATGCAAGCATTTTAATGTAGTGATCATCTTGTTCAACACACTACGTCAAGATTAATATGTATTTTTTACACTTTTTCACACGTTCAGTATATCAAGAGACTGGATCTCGATAACAATCACCAACTAATTGTAAGACCCCTCACAAATCATTCTTCATCACAACAATAGTGTTGTTCTCAATACAACAACAGTTACAAGGATTGAAAGCTTGGAACTTGTAGCACAACTCTTCTTTTTGCTCTTTGATCTTGATTCTCTCACACAAAAAAGAGAGAATCTTATATATCAAAAATGGGTAGCGGCGCAACTCGTAGCCCGTTTACCCACGTCCCACCTGTAAGAGTTGTCGGTTTTCTATTAAATCTTATATATCATTTCTTAATACACAAAAAACAAACCAAGGCTAGCATTCAGAGGGTGTTTCAGATTGCTTATTTAACTTTAAAAATGCTCTTGGTTAGAAGTGCTTATTGACTTATGACTTTTTGAAAATGAGTTTTAAAAAAGGTTATTGGATTTTATTACTTCCAACTATATGGCATTGGCCGCTGCCACTCCCAACTATCACTTTGACTCCCGCCACCCCAAACCTAACACTTTGTTTGTTGTCACTCCAGATCTGACGTGGCAAATACCTCCGGAGTGACACAACAAACAAAGTGTTAAGTTGGGAGTGGCGGGAGTCAAAGTGATAGTTGGGAGTGGTAGCGGCCAATAACATATAGTTAGGAGTAATAAAATCCAATAACCCTTTTAAAAGAAAGTTTATGGATTAGCTTTTGAGATGAGAAACGTCAAAAAGTCAATAAATTGTTTTTTTTTAAATGCTTCGCTTAACTTATTGTGAAGATTGGTTGTATGGGTGGTAACTTTGTAATTTTATTCCAAAAGTCAAAAGCCAAAAGCTATGATTTCTAACTTTTTGAAAACAATTTTTCACCCTTATTGTAAAGCCAAAACCAAAAGTGCTTTTGTTTTACACAAACAACTTATTAACTTATTAGCTTCTTAGAGAAGTCAATAAAGAGTTTTGAAACACAATCCCAAACACCCTCTTAGACGGTGGCTTTGAACGTTGGACGAATGATCTCAACTTTTGTTAGTTTGTAGGTTTCATCATGAAGAGGAGATAAAACTAGAAATTTGTATTATTTTTGAAAAATAATTTGGCTTATGAGATTACGAAAATTTACCCTCAGGTGTGTATGTGACATGGCCATGTAGGGCGACCTTGTCACATGATTGAGACTTTGTGAGGCAATAGAGACAAACTTGACTTAGTGACTTACGTGGTGGAATCAACAATGTTAACATGTGAGAAGTGCAGTTTTATTTGGGTCACATTCAACTAATGGACGACAAACCAAGTTAATAATGAAGTCTTTACCTTTGTGTTAAGAACAAATAGCAAGTTGATCAAATAATCATCACATAAAACTAATATAAACATTCAAATAACACAAAACTAATGTCGTCGTCGTCATCATCATCATACTCAGTTAATCCCACCAATAGCAAAAGCTAAGGTATGGTCTGAGGAGGGTAAGATGTAGAGCCTTACCTCTACCCTGTCGGAATAGAGAGGCTACTTCCAGTTAGACACCCGGATCAATAGTGGTTTTGTATCAAGCCTTAGACAATAAGGCACATAGCACTTAGCAATCGGGACAGACCCGATTGGTGCATGTACCCCCTTGTACTATCAACGTCACCACCTGATGCATGATTAACCTTGCGTCATTTTTAACGTTATTTTCACGAAATTAGTAAAATAACGTTAAAATTAGTGCGACTTTACTTTTGCCCCCCGAGGACCACGCATATATACATTGTATGCGCACGGCCGTGAGCGGGGCGTAACACAAGACTAATGTATTAATCTATTTTTAAAATTAGAATTTGAGTAATGACGATAACATTACAACAAAGTTTCAGTATGGTTTCAATAAAATATAATAAAGCTACAGTGGATTATATAATTAGAGAAAACAAAATACAGGAAGATGAAAGATGATGAAAAATACGTATGACAATAAAGTTATCAAACTGGTATTCTTTTTAAAGTATGACAATATGGTATGCAAATGAAATATGATGAAAAACTTATTTTTATGATATAGTTTTTTTAGGGGTAACTTTGTTAAATAGTAACCAAATTTTAGGATTATTCTAATTAGGTCACTTATAAAAACTTTTGTTCTAATTAGATAACTCAAAGTTACTTTTATGTTTTAATCCTAGATATCTTACCTAAATAGAAGGTCATCCATCCTATATGCTATTTATTTAGTTTTTTTTTTAAAATACGTTGATTAAAAAAATAAAAATTAGTTTTTAAAATTGCAAAAAGAAAAAATTAAATTTTGTGCATTAAAATAAAACATTGTCCGATTTTTTTATCAATGAATTAAGAATCGAAATATTTAATTAAAAAAAATTATTGTGGGAATTTGTTTATCATGGGAATACAGGAAGATGAATCTCCAGCCACTGCATCCTCGTTTCACAGTTGTGCAACTTACCAATTAGACTATGGGGTGTGGGCTTGGTGAGGGGATCGGTGAGGTGATGTGGCCACCGTCCCCGTCGGTGTACACCCTCCCCCCGGTCCCTTGTTCGGTGCCAACGGGACATTTTCCCCGTCCTCCTTTTTTCTTCTTTTTTCTTTTTTTTTTCTGAGTTTTTAAATGTTGTGGAGAGAGAGAGAGGGGTTTAAGAGAGAGAGAGAGAGAGAGAGAGAGAGAGAGAGAGAGAGGTGTTTAAGAGAGAGAGAAGCCAGAGGTGACCGGCGACCGGCGACGGAGACAGATGCAGAGAGGTTTGAGGAAGATGTGGGGTGCTTTGGAGAAGATGGTTTCAGAGGTGTGTGGTTTGAGAGAGAGAGAGAGAGAGAGAGAGAGAGAGAGAGAGAGAGAGAGAGAGAGAGAGAGAGAGAGAGTGGGGTGATTTGGAGAAGATGGTTGAGGAAGATGTGTGTGTGGTGTGTGGTGTGTGAACATGATTTTGTGTTTTTTTTTCATTTAAATAAAAAAAGACTAAATAATATCAAAAAATAATAATTAAATAATGGAAGGGGAAGGGGAAGAAGGGGGAACCATTTCCCCTAGAAGGAGGAGGAGAAGGGGGAAAATGACGTGGCGCTGATGTGGACAAAGGGGATGGAAGGAGGAAGGGTGACCACACCCCATAGCCTTACCACCATCACCATTCACCACCCTCTTCAACAGTCATCATCATAACACCGCCATACCTATCATAGCCCATCAAAACCACCTAGCCACCATATGTTTCGAGAATTTCAACCACACCCTCACTGTCACCAATCGTCATCATCAGCCTCCCTTCATATTCAATTGAAGCCGTAACCAATAGCAATGTCCATAATACCTGACAGTCACCACCATCTACCACCTTCGCAACCACCAGACCACATCATCTTTACCTTCGTATTAACATCGATACCCATCAATTAGATCAACCCTTCACAACCTCTAGTTCAACCTTGTAGTTGTTGTTCGATTTGGTAGGTGAAATGGCGATGGGGAAGGTTGTTGCCGTTGGGAGGTGGAAGTCAGTTACCGATAGTGGTGGTTTTGCCGGAGGCTGGCCGTTAGCAATGTTACCGGTGGTGTTGCCGAAGAGAAAAAACGAGGGAAGGCTAGGTTTAATCAAATCTTTTTTTTATTTCTTTTATTAATCATGTTAACATGTTTCAAACAATAACAAAAGAAATGCCACATAGGAGGGTTTACCTGCTATTCAGGTAAGCTATATAGGATTAGAACATAAAATAAACTTTAACTACTTAATTGGAACAAAATTTTCTATGAGTGATCAAATTGAAACACTCCTAAAACTTGATTACTATTTTATGAAATATTCTCCTTTTTTTTTATAAAAAATAATGTCGTATGAAAAAGTTATGGCCATTTTAAAAATAGGGGTGAAACTTTAATGACGCAATAATTTTAGCATCGTGCCCCTGATTATCTAGTTTAATCTATGGCTAATAATCATTCTTATACTTTTTACGCTAAACTTCTTTTTACATTAGCCTCACCCTACTAATAATTTAACAATAATATCTAAAATGCTTTACTATAACAGGTATATATTTAATATGGTCATTGTTATCATTATCATTATACTATAATAACATACCTTTTGATTTGAACAGTATTTTAATTTTAGTACATTTTAAAAAGTCTTTAAATATAAACGGTTCCAAGTATGTTAACAAAAAATGTCATGGCACAGATGGTGAAAGTGATATTGTGTTTGGTTTCGTGGCTGGGTTCGAATCAAGTAGCCATCTTTTTATTTTTCCATCCTTTTAGCTACATTTTTTATTTAATAAAAAAAAGACCTGAGTGCTTTCCAAGTGTCATGTTATTATAGACGGTTTGTCTGTCTGGTGATCTCTGGTTTGTTAGTTTAGGCGGTGGTGGACACCCGTCCACTGCTCTACCCTTCTTCTCCCCACATTACACACTCTCTTCTCACCTAGAGAGAGAAACGCCCCATTCTCACCTCTTTCCAGGGAAGAGGCTCCAGACCGTTTGGCTATCTTCTACCTCCTTTCTCTCTTTGTCTCCCTAATCTCTTTCTCCCCCGTAGCTCTTTCTCTCCCTAATCTGTGATGTAACATCCTTGGTCCACCTCTTTACTCCAGCTCCTCACTCCTCTGCTTCAATATGTTGTTGGTTTCAAAATGTTGTATACACTCTTTGTGTGACTTTTGGATGTCTGTAATGTTGTTGGATGAGGTTGTTACTCCTCAATTTAATTTAGATTTTAAACTTTCTAATTTGTTATCTTTTGTGGTTTTTTTTTAGTATAAACTTTGATTTAGGATAGAGATGGGGTATTGTACTATTCTTATTGTTTCCATTTATATATTTATTTGCGGGCAATCTTGGCACTTAATTGTTGAACCTTTTTGTACCCAGAGTAATTCAGGATCAAAAGCACAGGAGGATCTGGCTGCAGCTACAAGTGCTGTGAAGGTATGTTGATGTTCTTTGTTGCTAAACGGGACTCTTTTATATTAGCCCACACAATTTATTTTGCCTCTGTTGCTATTGATCTACTGCAGGAACTCATGTATAAAGTCAGAGAAATTAAAAGCAAAGCCGAACAAAGTGAAGCAACGGTTTAGGAAATATGTCGGGACATTAAAAAACTGGATTTTCGGATCGGTACACGAATGCGTAAGAAAGGTACATTTCATGACACTAATTGGTTCATAAATTTGCTGATAAGTGTAGATCTGATTGCTCACGAACAAAGTAATTAGCGCCTATAAATATAGTTAGTATCTTTTAAATTTAATCTCTAAGCAATGGTCTATCTCATTATGATTATACTACAATTATATTCTTGTCTTGCTATTGCTATATGTGCGTGGTGTGGTGTACTTTCGATGATTGGTATATGTTTAGTGATTACAGTTGCCATTTGTGGAGCGAACAATAATGCACGTGGTAATAGACTAATAGTAATCACAACAGGTCTGTCGAGGCATACGTGTCAACAACCATCGTAAAATATATGGAATAGTGTGAAACAGTGTATCAAGTAGTGTGATAACAAAAATAGTGTAGCTTTCTGTTGACTGCATTTTAGTATGTTATGATGTGTAAAATTCATAGGTAGAGACAAGATTCATTGGATTTGAACATAACATTTGGATGGTTAAGAAACAAATTTATAGATGGGTGTGATGTATAGTACCCTTGGATATGATATCCATTTGACAGGCTGGGAGAAGGTGGGTGCCTTCCAGGTAGAGGTATATGAAGCGTCTTGCGGGAAAACATTTGTAGCTCAGTTGTACTTGTATATATATTTTTTTTAGCAGCCTACAAACGTGTTCTTCGGATCATGATCGAAGACGAGGCACAAAAGGAGCATCACACATGTCAATTGTCAACTATTATTTCATGGTACTAAGCAAATGGATTATAACTAACAGTGAATCAAAAGTTAGTGGTCCATTATCACCTGTAACCAATTCTGGCCCGAACACTGTGCTAAGTTTCATTTTTGTCTACAAAAGCTAACTATAGTAACATGGTATTACAATATTATTAAAATATTAGGTGTTTTTGGTAGATAGTTGTAGTCTTCAAGTTATTGCTATCATAAGTGAAGACTATGATTGTTGGTACTACAGATCTTTAGTTTGTGCGTGGGCGATCTGTATTTTGTGTGTTTTGATGGGTGTAGTGGATGGTCTTTGTGTTGTCGGTAGCAGCGCCGACGTTCGTTGTTTCCGAACCGTAAAGGGTGGGGTTGGTTCGCTTTGGCTGTTTCGGATTGTGTTCTTAGGCGCTGTTGACATCTTACCTGGGTTTTCGAAGCTCATCGATCAGATGTTTTCTGAAACAATGACTCAGCAGCGATAGAGGAACTGCGCAACAGAACTTCATGGAGGCTGTTAGAGCAGCTGAGGAGCACCAAAAGTCGAAACAGGTGGGTGCACGAAGTGGTGCTCAGATGACGGAAGGTGGAGTGTAGATTGGTCAGCAGGCAAAAGAGCACCTTTCGGGTGCAACGAAATACCTGCTGAGAAGGAGGCTACAGCGTCGGGTTACACCAACATCGGCCAAGAAGGCTGCTAGAGCGAAAGATTACACTGTCCAGAAGGGTCAGCAAATCGGCCAGCAGGCGAAAGAGACCCTTCAACTGGCCCGCATTGTCGCGCCATTTTCCATTAATTTATAGTCTCATACTTGGCGGTCACACGCAACAACATCAAAGCTAACCGACTCAATCCGTTTTTGACCGACACGATCTACGTTTTCAGCTGCGAACTTCAGAACAGAGGAGCAAAGGCGCGATTAATGGTGTCGAGTTGGAGTAGTGAATGTCGTACCTCAGGCAACGGTAGCGGCTGATACGGATTGTTAAAGCCTTTTCTTTTCTTTTCTTTGAAGGTCTATGTGTTTTAGTGTCTGACCATAAACACCCAAAAGCTCCAGGTCTTAATCCAAATTTAAAATGTTAAAAGCCACTAAAATTGTTTAAATTTAAAATCTTAAAAGTGACTAAAGTTGTTTAATATACATATATGTGTAATCAACAATACACATCACTACATTAAGCAACAGATAGGCAAATTGTTTTCTGTTGAACTGAATGTTATGTAGTTTGTTTTTTACATGAAATACTATCTGGATCAAGAATTGTTTAATATGTATCTATCTCTTAAGTTATAATGTAGCTATCCTTTATGTTGCAATGAATCTGCAAAATAGAAGAAGACCTTAGTTTGATTTTTCCTTCATCTTAGGTGGACAATGAAAAGAAACATGCTGGTAAAAACAGAATATTTTTACCATTTCTGTCCTTAATAATATGTTTCCCAATAAGCACCAAGATTTTTATTACAACACCATTTGATAACTGCTCATAGGCTTCGTTGTTTTTTACCGACTATTCTCGTGCCTTTATTTACTCAGGTATTGCGTCAACGCCAAAATCAAAGACAATACAGGGGAAGTTGATGCCATCTTTTTCGATGAAGCGACGACTGGAATGATAGAAGTCGGTTGCAACGACATGTAGTTCAACTCGGAGAGGACGACCCATATGAGATTCCAGAGAAAATCCTAAAGGCGATAAATAATCCGAAAACATGTCACTTAATGCCAAGGCTAATAACCCAATGGCAATAAATAGCGTGTCTCCCACCGATCAGTCAGCAACACCTTTTTCTCGCTCTCTAGATGGGTGTGCGTCAATTGTTTTGTAAAGAAAATGGTGGGTTGAGTTGTTTTCAGGGTTTTCGCAATTGTTTTACTTTAAGGGTTTTGTGATTTTTTAATGAAATAATCATCACTTTGACATGATGATCTTTAATTACTTACTTAAATCAGAAATTATATAAGAAGCATACACGGCCAAATATGTTTGCTATCGTATTCCAGCTAAGAATATGCTCTTGGGGGAGCGTGATGACTTTGAGATTGCACAGGTAATTACGAAATCATCCTTCAAGCATATTGATAAACTTTTTGATGAAATAAAGCTGTTTACTTGCAGGGTAGGTGCGTCCTGGAAACTCAGTGAGCGAACAAGCATCCCATCTTTTAAGTCCATTACACTAACCCAAACTTAAATAACTCAAATGGATCATTGTTTTGGCTGGCAACTGTTATGGTCAAACTAATAATTTCAACCACAACGTACATACTACCCTGAGCCTAATTTCTGACTATACAATTATGCGTTCTTGCCTACAGGTAACAATGTTATGTTGAAAGTAGTATTTGCAGTCATAACATTTTTTTTACGTGAACAACCTGCATTTACACGGTTCACTTTGCTACCTGTTCTGGCCACGGTAAAAAAAAATGCATATTGGCCAACTTTTGCTTGGATTCATAAATGATGTTTATTTTGCTAATATGAATAAAATCTTATATTATTAAAAGCTGATCGTTGCAGTATAATATAAGCAAAGAGCATTATGGTTTTTATTGAATGACTAATGTTGAGGTAGAAGAAAGAAGGTTAAAGGTAATTACTTTCTGTTAATTTAGTTTAGTTGCTCATTTGACCATTTATTTTCACAAGGATGTCTCTTAATTCTATGACCAACCAGGAGGTTACAGCCTCTTGAACCATTTTACACAACTACAACCACATCCTATTTATGAATTTTGGTATTCCTTATCACATATCACAGGCTGCACTTTTCATAGAAGATGAAGACAACAACATGGACATGCATAATAGCAGATATGGTACCTCTCCAACCCTTTACAAATTCATGAAATATAGATCGAAAACAAAGCGAAACCAAAAGGAAGCTCTTAAGCATAGAGATGAGTATAAACGTTTGCATATTATCTTATCACGATTAGCATTTAGAACTGCTTAAAAAACTACATGTTATCAACTATATGACCAACTTTACAATTACGCTACGTTTTGACGAAAACATATCTTTACGGCTCATTCTCAAAGTCTGACATTTATTAGTAATTGGTTGCACGTCTAGACGTCTGATGGTAGCTGTAAATCTTATTATAGCAGCAAGTTTTCATTCTTTAATCATAAACTTAACGTTTAACAATTTTTTTTTTTTTATGTTGAATGTTAATCAAACACCACATAAATGCAGCCATGTGAGACCTTGATCTTTGATATTTCCCGTTTCACCCATCGGTGTTTGCAAATTATATGACCATTTCTACATCGTTGATTACCGGTGGATGATCACCGACCTTTTAAAGATGGTTTCATCATTATTCCTTTGTCTTATTGTGCAGGCTAATTACATAGGCTCCACTATTTCCGCTGAGCATTTATTTGCCACTCATTAAGTCATCATTTATGCATGCAAATCCAACTTCTATAAGCCAATCAAACTTATATAGATACATAAATAGAGATCGGAGTGGCAGTGAAACCTTCAAAATTTTATCACGATCGAGCTCTATGTTGTGATCAATGTTGTGGTAGACGACATTTGGATCTATAGATAGAGGTTGGTGGTGGATGGGAAACGGCGTCGAGTTATTCTGGACATCAGGCGAAGAAAATTACTGGATTCAATCTGGTGGATCAGCTTAAAATGTTGTTTTCATTAGGCGCAACGCGCCGCTTTGTATATAACTAGTTGACTTAATTGTCTATATTTTATTAATTGATAAATATTCGTTGGACGTATTTACTCTTATTATGAAAATATGGTAGGGGTGATAATTCTAGACATGGACACAATTACAAGACAAGAAACTACACAAACTTAAAAAGTTTCATGTATGACCTTAACAAGTTTCGTTTCCTAAATAGGTAAACACCAATAGACTTCTTAATTTTCGTGCTTAAACAGGTTATATACATGTTTACCTGTGAAGTACAGGTAGTACATGATAAGAGTTTTTTTATTAAATAAAAAGTAGGATGTGGTATTGATATTAGATACGCCTCCTTCCTGTTTCAACATAAAAAAAAACCCTAAATCCTTGAGCCACCTCTCATTCACAAGTCAGAACTTAAAAGACTCTTCAACTCCATCCATCGTCGAAGTGAAGACCATCCCTAAATCCTTTAGCCACCTCCATCAACCGTCGAAGACCATGCCTAAATCCCTCAGGTTCGTGCTCGTGTTCGATATTTATGGTTTTGCTAGATAGGTCTTATCGTGTTAACCTGGTATAAACATGTTCATGTTCATGTTTGGAAAAAATGACACAATAAGTTATCGTGTCGTGTTTACATGTTTCGTGTTTGTGTTTTAACAGGTTGTGTGTAACACAATATGCCAACCCTAGAATATGATTTCTCATTAGATGTATAAATATAGAGATCACACGAGAGGGTTGACACAAATATCTGTTAGTGCATGTTTGGTGTGACAAATGCCTCTTTAGACTAGTATCATTTTGTGTTGGCTAATAGGCTAATTGTAACATACCTGACATTGTCATAAGTCAAGTATGATAATCTTTTGTGTTTTACCATAGAAAACATAGTTAGTAAAGAAGATAGATATGGGGAGAAAATGGCCTTAGGCGAAGATGCCATTTGGCATCTTCGTGGTATCTGGGGCTGGCATCTTCACCTTCTGCAGGTCCAGCCCATGCAAATATAAATACCTTGCATGGGGTGTAGGCTAGGGTTGGTTGGCCAAGTGCTTGTAAGTAGATATTATTCTACCAAAATTTTATCAATAGACAGGCAAGTTAATAAGTATTTTCCTGTTCTTAATAGTTTTGGTTTATTCATTGTTTGCATAACATCTATCAAGAGATTCCGCACCTTGATAGATCTGAACTAGCTTGTAACTGATCCATTCCAAGGACCTACAAATGATATCAGATCCATTGGCTTTTAATTGTTTGGTTCGAGATTGATTTAGGCATAAACGAGTTTATTTTGGTTTTGTTTAAGTTGGTTTCGGTTAGTTGTTCGGCTGAAAGGTGTCCAATATTGTTTAGTTTAATTTTCGCAGAAGTTATTGTGTGGATAGAAATAATTTCGTTGTGGAGAATTGTGTTAGGAATTTACTATATCACGGCACACGAAGATAGCTTTGAACAAGATAATATAGCGAACTTGTCCAAATTCACCTAAGCCTTCTTCAAACGAACTTGGTTATTTTTTTAAAATATACTTGTGGAAGTTGGTGGGTTTATTAAAAGATAAAAGGAAAGAATTTTGAAGTTATCTCATTTGGTCAAACGAATTTAATTGGATTTTGGGACCCTTATTCAACAAAGGTGGTGCAAGAATTTATGCTCTTTTGTCGTGACATGTTTCATTAAAACTATAAAAGAAAGGGTGTTGCATACTTTTACTAACATTAAAAAAAAACATACAATTTTTTTTTGGCATTTTAAATAAAAAAATGTGGGTAATACTTTTGAAACCTTTAATTCGATATTGGCGTACCGGGTCTTCAATATAGAACGAACAATGTTAAAATGGATTTTAGACTTGCAATTGAAACTGCTCTTAAACCAGTAAAAATTGAGGATTTTGAGGACTGGCGAACCACATTTAAATCATTTATCAAATGTGAGGATGATAGAATGTGGGAATGTATTATCTATGGGTATGCTAAACCTGTCTATGAAGGAACTAACGGCATCAAACGAGTACCAACGTACAGTAAAATGCAAGAGTCTGATAAACGAATGTATAATGCTGAGGGCAAAGCTTTTGCAACTATTTACAACTCTTTGCCAAATAAGATTCTACATGAGTTTAGGAGTTATGACAATTCCAAAGAGTTGTGGAAGGCATTGGAAAGACGTCTTACAGTGAATAGAAAGGTTATGAGATGTAAGTGGGTATACAAAATTAAATATAAGGCTAATGGTGAAATTGTAAGATATAAAGCTAGGTTAGTTTCCAAATGGTACAACCAAAGAGAAGTTCCTGATTTTGGAGAGACCTTCTCTCCTGTTGTAAAAATGGTAACTGTGAGAGTTGTTTTCAATCTTGCTGTTATTAATAATTGGCCATTATACCAACTTGACATAAACAATACCTATCTATATGGGTCTATTTCAGAAAATGTCTACATGATGTTGCCTTAGGGTTATTTCTCAAAAATGAAACTAAAGTATGTAAATTAGTCAAGTCTCTCTATGGGCTTAAACAAGCTCCTAGACAGTGGAATGAGAAATTGACTAATGTCTTGTTAGGTATTGGTTTTGTGCAAAGTGTATGTGATTATTCTCCGTTTATTAAGTCTGATAACAATATATTTGTTGTATTGTTGGTGTATGTTGATGATATTATTTTAACAGGGAATAATGAGTCTAAATTAAAAAAGGTTAAGGAATGTTTGAGTTCAAAATTTCTTATTAAAGATCTTGGAATTTTGAAGTATTTTTTGGGCATTGAGATAATATACTCTAATGTTGGTATTTGTCCTTCTCAAAGAAAGTACTATCTTGAACTATTGGATGAGTTTGGATATTTGGGTTGTAAACCTACTAACACATCGATTGAACAGAGTTATATTGTGTCTGTCAAAACTGGTAAAAATAATACATTACTTGACAATATAACTGGGTATCAAAAGTTGATAGGAAAACTCATATATCTATCTTTGATCAGACCTGGCATAAATTATAGTGTTCAGTTTTTGAGTCAATATATGCATAAACCTACTTATGGTCATCTTCAAATTGGCTTAAGGTTACTTAGGTATTTGAAACAATCTCCTGGAAAAGGAGTTATGTTTAGTAAAGGTAATAATTTAACTTTAACCGGATATGTTGACTTTGACTAGGCTAAGTGTTTAGATGCAAGGAAGTCTATTACAGGCTTTTGTGTGTATTTTGGTCAGACTCTTGATTCTTGGAAAAGCAAGAAGAAAACACTATCTCTAGGTCTTCGGCTGAAGCTGAGTATAGAGCAATGTGTTCTGCAGCTTGTGAAATGATTTGATTAAATAATTTGTTGTTTGAATTGAAGGTAAATGTCAATTTACCTTTAAGACTTTATTGTGATAGTAAGGCTCCTATATCTATAGCAGCTAACCCTGTTTTTTATGATAGGATCAAGCATTTTAAGCTTGATCTACACTTTCTCAGGGAAAAGGTGTCAATGGCATAATCAAACCTGAAAAAATTGACTCACAAAGTCAAATAGCTGATGGTCTTATCAAAGGTTTAACCATAGAGCAATACAAAGCATTTTGTGAAGGCTTAAAAATGGTAGACATATTAAATAGTTGAATTAAGGGAGGATGTTAAAAATATATGTACAAAAAATGTACATTTATAATTCAAGTATTATAACATTGGTGAACAATACATTTTGACATTATCTTTGGGCCTGCTCTATTGTGTTGGTTAAGTAGTTTTAGGTTATAATATTGGGTTGATTATTTAATGGGCCCGTTGGCTATTGGGCTTGATGGATGGCTGAGGAGAAGTGTCAGCTGGTTGGCCTTTGGCCCAGCTGGTTGAGTATAAATAGATTATTATCTCAGATATTTCTTTGGGTTTGTCATTATTTTTTTTCATTTGTTTGTATTCTCTCTCTCTCTCTCTCTCTCTCTCTCTCTCTCTCTCTCTCTCTCTCTCTCTCTCTCTCATATTCTCGAGTATTTTGAGGAAGGTTATGGTTTCGTCTTAGTGTTCTTGTGGTTATTCATCTGTGATAACTAGTGTATGATCGTGTGTGTACGATCTTTAGTTTTCTAGTTTGTAAGTGTTTGTTTATTTGTATTTTGTAAACATTCATATAATCAACTGATCTAATCAATCAGTTGTTTCCTGTTATTCTTTTAGAATCTCATCTATTGTTGAGATTCAGGGTATTTGAGGGGTGTTTTCTGGTTTGGGTTAATAAGATTTTCAGTCACGTTTTTCGTCGCCTACAACTGTTGTTATCTTGAATATGAGTTTGTGTTGGCTCAGTTGTTGTTTGAATATCAAACCCTAAATTTCCACATTAACAAGTTTCATTTCATAAACAGGTCGACACCAATAGACTTGTTAATTTTTGTGCTTAAACAAGTTATATACATGTTTACCTGTTAAGTACCGGTAGTACATGATAAGATTTTTTATTAAATAAAAAGTAGGATGTGGGATTGATATTAGATACGCCTCTTTCCCGTTTAAACATAAAAAAAACCTTAAATCCATGAGCCACCTCTCATTCAGAAGTTAGAACTCAAAAGACTCTCCAACTCCATCCATCGTCGAAGTGAAGACCATCCCTAAATCCCTCAGCCACATCCATCAACCGTCGAAGACCATGCCTAAATCCCTCAGGTTCGTGCTCGTGTTCGATATTTATAGTGATACTAGACAGGTCTTATCATGTTAACCTGGTATAAACATGTTCATGTTCGTGTTTGGAAAAAATGACACGATAAGTTATCGTGTCGTGTTTACATGTTTTGTGTTTGTGTTTTAACAGGTTGTGTGTGACACAATATGCCAACCCTAGAATATGATTTCCCATTAGACGTATAAATATAGAGATCACACGTGAGGGTTGACACAAATATCATAACCTCGTCATTATGAAATCATCATTCCCTCTCTCTAAAATCGTGGTTCATCATCACCGTACATCCTAAGCAAGAATCTGACCCATAAAAACATGTCTACATATATTCAAGCAAGATCCGGATTAACGAGTACACATATTCTCTCACTATCTCGTTGCATCATGTTTATTTAAACGAGTTTTTTTTTTTTGGTTTTGTTTTAAGTTGGTTTCGGTTAGTTGTTCGGCTGAAAGGTGTCCAATATTGTTTAGTTTAATTTTCGCAGAAGTTATTGTGTGGATAGAAATAATTTCGTTGTGGAGAATTGTGTTAGGAATTTACTATATCACGGCACACGAAGATAGCTTTGAACAAGAATATAGCGAACTTGTCCAAATTCGCCTAAGCCTTCTTCAAACGAACTTGGTTATTTTTTTAAAATATACTTGTGGAAGTTGGTGGGTTTATTAAAAGATAAAAGGAAACAATTTTGAAGTTATCTCATTTGGTCAAACGAATTTAATTGAATTTGGGACCCTTATAGATTCAACAAAGGTGGTGCAAGAATTTAGGCTCTTTCGTCGTGAATGTTTCAATAAAAGAAAGGGTGTTGCATACTTTTACCACATTAAAAAAAAACATACAATTTTTTTTTGGCATTTTAAATAAAAAAAAATGTGGGTAATACTTTTGAAACCTTTAATTCGATATTGGCGTACCGGGTCTTCAATATAGAACGAACAAAGTTAAAATGGATTTTAGACTTGCAATTGAAACCGCTCTCAAACTAGTAAAAATTGAGGATTTTGAGGGCTGACGAACCACATTTAAATCATTTATCAAATGTGAGGATGATAGAATGTGGGAATGTATCATCTATGGGTATGCTAAACCTGTCTATGAAGGAACTGACGGCATCAAACGAGTACCAACGTACAGTGAAATGCAAGAGTCTGATAAACGAATGTATAATGCTGAGGGCAAAGGTTTTGCAACTATTTACAACTCTTTGCCAAATAAGATTCTACATGAGTTTAGGAGTTATGACAATTCCAAAGAGCTGTGGAAGGCATTGGAAAGACGTCTTACAGTGAATAGAAAGGCTATGAGATGTAAGTGGGTATACAAAATTAAATATAAGGCTAATGGTGAAATTGAAAGATATAAAGCTAGGTTAGTTTCCAAAGGGTACAACCAAAGAGAATGTCTTGATTTTGGAGAGACCTTCTCCGCTGTTGTAAAATGGTAACTGTGAGAGTTGTTTTCAAGCTCCTAGACAGTGGAATGAGAAATTGACTAATGTCTTGTTAGGTATTGGTTTTGTGCAAAGTGTATGTGATTATTCTCCGTTTATTAAGTCTGATAACAATATATTTGTTGTATTTTTGGTGTATGTTGATGATATTGTTTTAACAGGGAATAATGAGTCTGAATTAAAAAAGGTTAAGGAATGTTTGAGTTCACAATTTCTTATTAAAGATCTTGGAATTTTGAAGTATTTTTTTTGCATTGAGGTGTTATACTCTAATGCTGGTATTTGTCCTTCTCAAAGAAAGTACTGTCTTGAACTATTGGATGAGTTTGGATATTTGGGTTGTAAGCCTATTAACACACCGATTGAACAGAGTTATATTGTGTCTGTCAAAACTGGTAAAAATAATACATTACTTGACAATATAAATGGGTATCAAAAGTTGATAGGAAAACTCATATATCTATCTTTGATCAGACTTGGCATAAATTATAGTGTTCAGTTTTTGAGTCAATATATGCATAAGCATACTTATGGTCATCTTCAAATTGGCTTAAGGTTACTTAGGTATTTGAAACAATCTCCTGAAAAGGAGTTATGTTTAGTAATGGTAACAATTTAACCTTAACTGGATATGTTGACTTTGACTAGGCTAAGTGTTTAGATGCAAGGAAGTCTATTACAGGCTTTTGTGTGTATTTTGGTCAGTCTCTTGATTCTTGGAAAAGCAAGAAGCAAAACACTATCTCTAGGTCCTCGCCTGAAGCTGAGTATAGAGCAATGTGTTCTGCAGCTTGTGAAATGATTTGAGTAAATAATTTGTTGTTTGAAGTGAAGGTAAATGTCAATTTACCTTTAAGACTTTATTATGATAGTAAGGCTCCTAAATCTGTAGCAGCTAACCCTGTTTTTTTATGATAGGATCAAGCATTTTAAGCTTGAACTACACTTTCTCAGGGAAAAGGTGTTAATGGCATAATCAAACCTGAAAAAAATGTTTTAGAAAGTAGCTAATGCTCTTATCAAAGGTTTAACCATAGAGCAACACAAAGCATTTTGTGAAGGCTTAAAAATGGTAGACATATTAAATAGTTGAATTAAGGGAGGATGTTAAAAATATATGTACAAAAAATGTATATTTATAATTCAAGTATTATAACATTGGTAAACAATACATTGTGACATTATCTTTGGGCCTGTTCTATTGTGTTGGTTAAGTTGTTTTAGGTTATAATATTGGGCTGATGATTTAATGGGCCCGTTGGCTATTGGACTTGATGGATGGCTGAGGAGAAGTGTCAGCTGGTTGGCCCTTGGCCCAGCTGGTTGAGTATAAATAGATTATCATCTCAGATATTTCTTAGGGTTTGTCATTATTTTCTTTCATTCGTCTGTATTCTCTCTCTCACTTCTCGAGTGTTCTGAGGAAGGTTAGGGTTTCATCTTGGTGTTCTTGTGGTTATTCATCTGTGATAACTAGTGTATGATCGTGTGTGTATGATCTTTAGTCATCTGGTTTGTAAGTGTTTGTTTATTTGTATTTTGTAAACATTCATATAATCAACTGATCTAATTAATAAGTTGATTCCTGTTATTCTTTTAGAATCTCATCTATTGTTGAGATTCAGGGTATTTGGGGGGGGGGGGGGGGTGTTTTCTGGTTTGGGTTAATAAGATTTTCAGTCACGTTTTTTGTCGCCTACATCTGTTGTTATCTTGAATATGAGTTTGTGTTGGCCCAGTTGGTGTTTGAATATCAAACCCTAAATTTCCACATTAACAAATTTCGTTTCATAAACAAGTCGACACCAATAGACTTGTTAATTTCCGTGCTTAAACAAGTTATATACATGTTTACCTGTTAAGTACTGGTAGTACATGATAAGATTTTTTATTAAATAAAAAGTAGGATGTGGGATTGATATTTGATACGCCTCCTTCCTGTTTAAACATAAAAACACCATAAATCCATGAGCCACCTCTCATTCAGAAGTCAGAACTCAAAAGACTCTCCAACTCCATCCATCGTCGAAGTGAAGACCATCCCTAAATCCGTTAGCCACCTCCATCAACCGTCTAAGACCATGCCTAAATCCCTCAGGTTCGTGCTCGTGTTCGATATTTATAGTGTTACTAGATAGGTTTTATCGTGTTAACCTGGTATAAACATGTTCATGTTCTTGTTTGGAAAAAATGACACAATAAGTTATCGTGTTGTGTTTACATGTTTTGTGTTTTAACAGGTTGTGTGTGACACAATATGCCAACCCTTGAATATGATTTCCCATTAGACGTATAAATATAGAGATCACACAAGAGGGTTGACACAAATATCATAACCTCGTCATTATGAAATCATCATTCCCTCTCTCTAAAATCGTGGTTCATCATCACCGTACATCCTAAGCAAGAATCCGACCCATAAAAACATGTCTACATATATTCAAGCAAGATCCGGATTAACGAGTACACATATTCTCTCACTATCTCGTTGCATAATGTTTATTTAAAGAATTCATCAATAGTAATAGTGGTATCTTTTTTTTTTTTTTTGAACGACAAATTTTTATTCCACCTTTATTTCATCTCACCTTGCATTTGCAAGGATTTGAACCCACAACCTTATATTTGTAAGGGGGGACACCATACCACTGTATCTAATTATTTATATTTTGATTTAAACTAATTTTATATTATTTATTTAATTATTCTAATTTCGTTTATTTTTAACGATCAACTAAAGTATTGCCAGGTACTCTGTACGCGGCCCCCAATGGCCGAAAGGGGCCCCAGGCGGCCTCTAGTCCGTACAGACAGAACCCTTCAGCCCACCCGTCTCCTGTTCCAGGGAAAACCCGGCCCACAAACCCGCTCGAAGGCACGACGGTAGTGAACCAGTAAAACCTGGAGGGATCAGGAGTTGAACCCATGACCACAAGGGTCAAGGGTCTCTCCATCACTTCCCAACCACCTACCCCACCACAAGGGTGGGGGTATCCATCACATGCCTCCCGTAGGAATCGAATCCGGCTCCCCAAAAAAAGAAACGGTCCTTTTACCACTAGGCCACATATCAGGATATTATCCTATATTCGTAACCGATGTGGAAAACATGTAGATGTAGGGACACAACTTTTGGAGAGAGTAACATACATAAGTATGTTCACGTGGGTGACAATGTGATATCACGTGGGTGATAATGTGATAGTAACAACTCGTTAATAAACTCGTGGGACCAATAACCACAACTACATCACAATTATTTATAACACGTGACGTCAATTCAAAGTTGAGGAATTTAAGTCTAATAATAAAAAGGGAAAATGGCCAAAATAGCCCGTTGACTGGACGTTTGGCATAAATAGCGCTCTATACTGTTTTTGGAGAGACGGGACATGGCTCCCAACGTGCCTGAACCGTCTCCGAGAACGTTTGGTTTTAGATCCAATAACCAACCAACACGTGGCGTCTCTAATCCCGAGGCTGTACCGTCTCTCTCCAGACGGGTCAGAACTCTCTCCCAGACGGTTCACATTTCTCCATGCCGGTTGGCCTTCGGTTCAACCGTCTCAAAAGACGGTTCACATTTCTCCATGCTGGCTGTCGTTCGGTTCAACTGTCTCAAAAGACGGGTCACATTTCCCAAGTCGTCTTAAGCCGTTTTGGGCTACCGTCTGAACCGTCTGAACCGTCTCACGAGTGTATATAAATACCCCAATTCACTTAACGAAATTTGCACCCACCGCTCTCCTCAAAGCTTTCATCTTCCAAACCAATGACGTTTTTTGCTTTCCCAGCCGAAGCCTACCGGCTTACGAAAATATTGTCCGATTACTTGGATTGTTGTTTCATCTGCGTACGGCTACTTGGATTGTTGTTCCATCTGCGCGTGGTTTAACCCGTGTAGAATGGATCGATGATGTGGTGGTCTACATTTGAGGCAAGTTTGTTCGCTTCCCAAATTTATGTCTCGATGTTCGACGTGTGCACACTGAGAACTATTGTTAAATAAAACGAGGAAACGTCCCGGACTTGTCTGTGTAGAGCACATACACCATTCGAAACAACGTCTATGTAGACCACTGCTACTACCACCGCTGTGGAGGACAAAACATCTAACATTAGGATGTAGTCTTCAATAGTTGGTTAGACACTTCGATTACTTCAAACAAAGTTCTTAGTTCTTTGGAAGTAAATTTAGGAAGTTTGTTGTAATAGTATAGTTTGTTTATTGTTGTTGTAATAATATAGTTTGTTTAATGAAATATTTACTTTAATATAAAAAACAAAATTTAAACATTCATTGCATTAATAAAAATACTTGGATTACTACAAAAGTTTAATAAACTACAAATTAATTAAGACGATCCCTCATCATTTGCCAGGCAGACACGTGTTTAAATTCTTTGTGCTCCCTATTTTTATACTGTCTTTTTGAGTGTCTAATTGACACGTCTTCGGGCATGTTGGAGGGTACCTCCTGAAGTGTCCGGTTGTGGTACCTGTTGAAGATTTGACACTTCGTGGTCAAATCGGTCAACTTCCGGCTAAGGGACTCGGTTGTTCGGTCTGACCCTCCAACCAGCCGATTGTATTCGTGCAATATTTGGAACCATTTGTTGGTTTGGTGGGTGCTTTCTTCGACATGACGCCATGCTGCAATCAGTGCAATTTCCTGTTCTTCGGTCCATCTTTGCGGTGCCATTTTGGATGAATTAGACGGTGTTGGACGGTGGTGGTGGGGTGGTGGATAGTGTTAGACGGTTGTGGGGTGGTGGATAGTGTTAGACCGTGTTGGGGTGTCGGGAATGGGACGGGAGAACGGTATTTATAGGGCTGAGCTGGACAACCGAAGCGTCGGACTATCATCGGGACTCACCGTACTTGGGAAATGTGAACCGTCTTGAGAGACGGTTGAACCGAAGGCCAGGCGGTACAGGGAAATGTGACCCGTCTTTTGAGACGGTTGAACCGAAGGGGCAGTCGACATGGGGAAATGTGAACCGTCTTTTGAGACGGTTGAACCGAAGGGGCAGCCGGCATGGGAAATGTGAACCGTCTGGGAGAGATTTCTGACCCATCTGGAGAGAGACGGTACAGCCTCGGGATTAGAGACGCCACGTGTTGGTTGGTTATTGGATCTAAAACCAAACGATCTCGGAGACGGTTCAGGCACGTTGGGAGCCGTGTCCCGTCTCTCCAAAGACGATGGAGAAGGCTATTTATGCAAAACGCCCGATCAACGGGCTATTTTGGCCATTTTCCCTAATAAAAATCCAAAACAAATAGGACTATAGTATTTTCTGATGAAAAATATATATTTTTTTAATAAAAAAACTTTGTTTAATAAAGGCACCTAGTACATACCATGAATGTACAGAGGTCAACTAACAACAATATGACTACGGTATAAGCTTACAAGAAGACCATAATTAGAATTCATTGATAACATGAAATTATGGCTCCTGATTATGCTCCAACAAATGTTACTAACTTGTGACCACTAAAGGGGCTTTCGAGTGGTGACACATATCACGAGTATAGCCATGTAACGAATGATTGCTTCAAAGTTCAAGCAAAAAAGACGGATTGAGGGAGTGGTCCACACACATGGATCACTTTGTTAAGAAACTAAAAAAGTCCTGTTCCAATCAAGTCGGATCGAGGCAGGACTAGTAGGGTCTTCGGATTGAGGTAGAACCAGTGGCGAAACATGAAAAAAAAATACTAGAGGCCGAAAATCACGAGACCCAAATTTTTTCCTATCAATGGGGGTCAGAAGATCAAATCGGTGGGGGCAAAACTCAATTTATATAAAAATGACCTACGAAAATCACAAACTTTCACCATTAAGCCAAAAAACGGTGGGGCGGGGCACTCCCTGACCCATTATCCTCCGCCAATGGGTAGAACAAAACACATAGGAAAAAATTAACCCGAAGCAATGTTCCTTGTAGGTTATGTCTATAGGATTAAAAAAATTTACTTCCACAGTGACAAATTTATTGGTTTTCAATAAATTACACGTTTAACTAAGATTAAATATTGTAGAAATCTAGAGGGGGTGTATATGTTTTTCTTAACATTAATAACCACTTTTAATTTTTTTTGCAAGGTTAGAAAGTATTTCTAGTTAAAATCTTGTGATAGTTGCAAATCAATAAGATTAAGTTTATCAAAATAACTACAACTCTGAATTGGATCATATTATATTGTTTAAGCATAGAGAGAGATCAAGAGTGTATGAAATAGCTGTGTTGATGAAGGATCATAGAGAGACCAATACTTAGGGGGTGTTTGGGATTGCGCTTTGAAATGGATTTTTAGATTATTGCATTTTAAAATTCAAATAATCAGTTTCTAGTGTTTGAGGTTAAGTTTGAAATTGATTTTTAAGCTACCAAAATGCAATAATCTAAAACCAACTTTACCACTCCTTTTCTAAAACAAATAAAGTGTTTTGAAAAAGCAATCCCAAACACCCTCTTAATATGCTAAGTATATCCCTTACACAAGTGATTTTGTATGTCTTGTGTCCCCTTTAAACGACCAATACCCCATTAGTCTATATCATTTTTTATTTTTTTTTCACCTATTTTGGGTTGAAAAATACGCCACGTATGGAAGATTTCCTTAGATTTTGTTTAACTAAAATACTTTACTAAACTTTCTTTTAATGAAACTTCAGATTTTATAAATTATTTGATTCAATTATTAAAACTCATTTTGGTGTAGTTATACCCTAAAGATATTTTACACAAGATATGTTACAAAAGATATGTCAACATAGTTGATTTGTTATTGTTCCTAGTCGTTTTCCATTGTGAAACATTTATCAATTATTGAAATTTGTCTAGAGATAAGGCGGTCGTTAACCGACTTGAGCATGATGCCAAATATGTGTTTGTGGTCATTTTTGAAACACATAGTTTCTGGTAAGAAGTTTGGCAATCGTACCATGGATCGTCCATACGCCAGTTAAACTTTTGATCCTTAATTCTCTTGTTACATCAAGGCTTAGTTTTCGCATTTGGGAAGATGGCATAATTAACCATCTAGTTACCTTAGAATATCATGTAACCTATATGTAATGGACACTGCATAATCTTAAGCTCAATCAAATCACAATCATTGTATAGTCATACATTCTAGTCAATCATATTAATTGTATAGTCAAACATTCTAGTCAATAGTCTAACACACTAGTCAAACAAACATTCTAGTCAATAGTCTAACACACTAGTCAAACACATTTATTGTAATTATAGTATCTCCTATTATAAGTCATGCACTGCAAGTATAAAAAAGATGTAATATTTGTGGCCACCCGTACTGAGTACAGGTGAGGTCCAAAAGTCACTGTGAACAATATCAAAGGGTGCACGAGTACAATTAAGCAAATCATAAAATGACAATATCAAAGGGTGCACTTTTACCAAAAATGCAAGATTGACAAAGTGTTTTATTAAATTTTCCATAATCAACAAAAGAAGACAGTTTCAAAGACTGTAACAAATTATTGCCAGGATGACCCAAACGTTGATGCCGGCGATCTTGAGGAACAGTAGTAAAGGCGGAGGGTTGGTTTTGTGGAAGTGGGAGTGGTGCAGTCAAAGGATAAAGATCGCCCGTGCTATTGCATCGTAGGATAGGAGCACGGGTTTTGAGATCTTTCACAAGAAAACCAAATGGGTCAAACTCAATAGAGAGTAAGTTATCAGTGGTAAGGCGACGGACCGAGATTAGGTTTTTAATAATGTTTGGGGCAAATAAGACATTGTTACGTTTAAGTGGGGAGAAAGGTGGTGGGAGGACTTGGTTGCCTTGTGCCAAAACCGGGATGGTCATGCCATTACCAACTATTATATTTTTATTAGTGCATTTATTAAAATTAGACAGAGAGTAAATACCTTGCGCATTGGCAGAGTGAGAGGAGGCTCCAGTATCCATCAAGCCATGGTCTGGTGGGTTAAGAGCCAATGAGTAGAGTGTCTGCTCAGGATGAAGGAGTTTAGGATCCATTTATCAGAGGGAAGAAGATGCGAACAGAGGGTAAGAAGGAAGTGAAAGCGGCAGAAGGGTGGTGAACGACTGCAGTGGGCGGCCAAGAGTGGAGGATCAACAATGATACTCGTTGAAGCAAGAATGCTCTGATACCATGTAGAAATGTATGAATGTCAACTCCCTTTCTCATTCACATTTCATTCCTTTATATACTTACAGTGCATGACTTATAATAGGAGATACTATAATTACAATGAATGTGTTTGACTAGTATGTTAGACTATTGACTAGAATGTTTGTTTGACTAGTGTGTTAGACTATTGACTAGAATGTTTGACTATACCATGATTGTGATTTGAGTGAGTCTAAGATTATGCAGTGTCCATTAATATGCACCAACAAATAGGTTGTAACAGATGTCCCGTTACTAAGATACGATGCAACATGAGAAACGTTCAAAAACGTCCAAATATTGTTGGGAATTTTGATGCACCAACAAATAGGTTGTAACAGATGTCCCATTACTAAGTGTTTTCTAGACAATGGGGGAAGGGTACGAGAGTTTTTGGTATACCCATAACCCGAATGCAAAACTGTGACCGTCACTCGGTCTCATACAAATTGCGTACTTTTTACTCATATGTTGGATTAGTAGGTTCTTTGGACATTGACACATATAAGCTAGGTACCAAACCGATCCCAAAACCATTTTTGCCATAACTTTTGGTACCGATATAAAAAATATATGGTACGGTATCGATACGGTATTGATATTTTAAGGTAAAATACCGCTAACGTACTGATACCGAATCGTTCGGTTCGGCTCAACCTTCCCTCCCCCAGGGAAGAGTCTCCAAGTCAGGAAATACCGATACTGATTTTCACCAAAATTTGATAATGAATTGGTACCGAAAATGAACCGGTATCGATATTTTTTATATCAGGATCGGTATTTTTGGTGTTTAGTTCCGAAATGCTAATCCCTATATATAATCTTACTAGCTTAGAAACATGTGTATTACACGGGTTGAATAAGTGTAAATTTATGTATTAAGTAATAAAGATGTTATATCTATAAGAAGACTCGTGTATTGCTCGTGCTGAGTGACCCGTGCATTATTCGGGTTGAATAGGTATAATGTAATTGGTTAACACGACAATCGTAAACATATATCTTTAAATAATGAACTTTAATGTACTATTTACTTATTATAACATTTTACTTTTGGTTATTATTAAGTTAGAAATATGTGTATTACACAAATTAGATGTAATAAAATATAAGAGGGTTATTAATAATTGAAAAAAATAAATTAAATAGTTGAAGAAGATATATTTAATAAAGAAATGAGAAGCGGGGAAATTAAAATTTTATTTTATAGGGAGAGAAAAAAAGATTTAATATTATCATTTTATAGGAGAAACAATTGAAACTTGAAAATTATAATATAACTAGTATTTCGCCCTCGCGCTTCGCTGTGGAAACAGGGATCTACCCCTGTTAGTAGACATATTGGCGAACATTATTATTATCTAAGAGAAATAAGGGATAAAAACACCATTGAAAAATAATAAACCTAAATAATATATACTCCACCAAATTTGATTCATAGCCTAATGTATACTTACACATATTTACCATTTGATCAGCCAATAGCAAGAGTGTTCCCAATTGATGAAGAAGTCCTCGAGCGTCGGTTAGCAAATCAAGTATGAAAATGTTATCCTCTCCATTTACAGTAGAGCACTATGAAAGTATATTAAGAAAATTAAAAAGGGTATGACTAAAAGTCAGTCAAATTTTAGTTTAAAAAGGTTCGATAAAAAATACTAAAATTATAAGGATGTGTAACAACTAAGTAATGGATGGATTAATGAGAACTTACGGTTTTTGAGTACACTACCATGAACCTGGGTGTGATGCTCTCCTAATAGTATCCATCCCTATTCAATCAAACAACAACCATAAGGATCATTGATAACAATAGTCATCAATACCCAAACAACTACAACCAAAATTACTCATATTAAAAACCATATGATAAAAATTCAGTATGTAATTGATCTAAATCTTACCTAATCGTCTAACCGTTAGGAGGTATATGTATGCCTAAAAGAAAGGAAAAAAAGTAAATTAAAGTTACCCATAGTGTTTTTGATTCTGAACCCTGCTATGGCCTTCTAACATTTATCAGCAAACATTCAGCCTTTGTTAGTTAAAACATGGACTACTTACATGAACTTAGGCATGTCGTCCCTGTCGTGCTCACAATGAAAATGCAACTGACAATGTCAATATGATTGTATGGCTGACATCAACTTTGACAATAGGCGCGTTCAGCGGTCTCAATTGGCTCAGACATCGAAGAAAAGCAAAGTGCATATGCAATATGGCAACAAATCAGCTGGTTGCGTTGTCAATGCATTATTATTGACATCGCCTTCACAACCAGTATACAAAGCCAATAGCAAGCGTCATAGCTATGGAAAAACGATGTTGTCATCTTGGCCAGAACGACAATTGAACGTGCAATAACAACAGGACGCCACAATGATAAAGGAAATACCACATTTATCAGCATACATCCAGGCATAAAAATGGCCTTAAGGCGTCACTCTTACATTATCATAAATGAGCATCAATACATACAACAGTCTCCAAGGCTGAAATTACCCAAAAAAGTTATGGTTTACACCACCATCATAAAGTAAAACAACATCAGAGATGATACCAAAAAGTTAACTTTGATAATAGGCGCATTCAGCGGTCTCAAATGGCTCAGACATCAAAAAAGCGCATACGCAATATGGCAACAAATCAGCTCGTTGGTTTGTCAATGCATTATTATTGACATCGCCTTCACAGCCAGTATGCAAAGCCAATAGCAAGCGTCATAGCTATGGAAAAACGATTTTGTCATCATTGCCCAGAACGACAGTTGAAGGCGCAATAACAAGAGGATGCCACAATTATAGGGGAAATACCACAATGATCAGCAAACATGCAGGCATAAAAAGTGGTCTTAAGGCATCCCTCTTACATATCATAAATGAGCATGGTCAATGCATACAACAGTCTCCAAGGCTCAAATTATCCCAAGAAGTTATGGTTTATACTTTATACAACCATCATAAAGTAAAACAACATTAGAGATAATACCAAAAACTTAGGTTTTACAACCAAGACAGCAAACCATAATCGAACCAACATACCTGCTAAGCAAAATGTTGTCATCATCATCAAGCCGAGCTTGGGTGGTTGTACCACCACCGCCGCCGCCTAAGATGGTTGTCGGATGAACCGGCCGCCGGCAACGGGTCGCCCTGCCCTCCACACCGTCACAACCGGAGGAAAAGAATGCCACAATGGGCTTTAAAATCCCCCTAAATACAGGTACCTAGAAAGCACCAATTTCATCTCTCTCCCCCTTGTCTCGAAATGGGACTGTTGTAGCGCCGCGAAAGCCAATTCGCCGGCGAACGAAACATTTGCCGGAAAATGGTTAGAGAGAAGAGAGAGAAAGGTGGTGCTGCCTTTTAAAAGAGAAATAAGTGTCGGGCCTTTGGTTTAGATAGAAGAAGAAGAACAGAGTAAGGTCTTGTACGTAGGGTTTGCTGTGGTGGGTTGTACGGTACAACATGCACGTATCTCCAAAAAAAAATTTGTTTGCGGTACTGTAGAGCAACAGTATTGTTACACTCACAATGTGAAGTTGCTAAATATAGGAAAGATAATATTATCTATCTATTAGGGTGGACGGGGTGGTCCGTGATGGCCACTCTGTGATGACCGTGACCATCACGATCACCGCCCCGTCTAAAATATCACGGCCAGTCGTGATGGCTGAAAACTGTGATTGTAACACCCCAACCGATGGTGGAAACATCGAGGTGTCACGTAGTGACGATTGTTCAATAGCTCATGGTACTAAAGTGTAAATTTGAATACATTGATTTGAATAATTTTACATTGAAAGGAAATTACAGTATACAATAGTTCTAAAGCGCCAAGTCTAACTAAAATACAATAAAGTCAAAGCTTAAATATAAATCCAAAAGCTAAAAAGAAGCGTCGCAAAATAACCTGAAACATGTACGAAAATAGTATATGTCAATACAAAAATGTATTGGTGAGCATACCCTGTTTTGAATACATATAGTAAGAAAAGTGTTTAGCAATTCATGAGCGGTACCATTTGCAATTATGTAATAAGTAGTATCAGTCAAAACCAAGCCTTGATGAATAATGACTAACACATGAATAACCAACTGAATAATGAATTAACAAGACAATGACCAAGATTCTCTCAACAGAGTCTCAAGGGGGTATACTATAGTACTATTCATTGAAATGCTAGGCCGCAGAACGGTTAATGATTTGACTAAGCATACACACAAATTCACATAAAGCAAACACACATGAGAATTGCATTAAGTATAAGAATAACATTTGATAATAGTGTACATGATTAGCCCCAAAATAGTAAAAATGAAAAAGGGGAAAGATATACTCACAGTTTGCGAAAGCGATCAAAATCCACTTAAACGGTCGTGAGCTAAGTAATGGGAATTCCGAGGAATTCAACCTATAATGTTTAAGCATACTAATAAGGAAATGTCTAAAAGTCTAAAGTATCTAGGGTCTAAGGCATTAAGGTTTGCTAAGTTGATTTGGGGAATTAGAGTTTTTATGATAAGTCGAATTACTATAAAAGTTGTATATTAAAAATAATATACTAAAGTTTGTAATTAGGATTTAGGTAATATAATTATTGCCAATTGAATATTTAGATGAAAATATGTTTGTATAATTAAGACAAAGTAATTTAATTAATTACTTTCACTAATTATTGTAAATAAATACAATAATCATAAATATTGGAATAAATAATTATGAGTTACACAATGATCCAACAAATAATAACTAAGACTTTCCAACATAAGAAATATTTCTATTTTATAATAAAAGTATAAAAGTATTTATAAAATAGATGTTGTAATAGTATAAATAAATAGACGTTTAAATTATGTCTAATTAAACATAAATGAGATTAAAAATACAAGCCATGATCCAAAAATGTTATTTTTATAGAAAATGGATGCTTTCTTATGTAAATCAATGAAAATAATTTTTCCATAATTTTTATAAACTTATTTATATTTAAAACTGATTTAATAGAATTAAATCATGTTTAAATGATTAAAAATAGGAAAATTAATAAAAATAAGTTTTTTTTCTGAACCAATAATTTTTATTTTAGTTCATGATAATGAGAAATAATTTCTCAAAAAGTTTGAGATTAAAATCATAAAAAATGATTTTTAATCAATTAAATATGATTAAAACAAATAAATTCAATAAAAATATGAAAATAAGACATTTTCCAGAAAATAAAAGTGTGAAAATTTTCTTTATGGTGTCAAGATGTTACACCTAAATTTTCATAATTTTTGGATTAAAAATGAATTTATTATGAATATTTTAAGTTTAAATGAATTTTAAATGATTAAATAAATGTTAAAATACAAAGATAGCAGAAAAAAAACAGCAAAAAAAAAATGATGTGAGATGCCTGGATTCGAACTCAGGCCATCACACACATATCTCACATCCTGAACCACTAGAACAGAATGATGTATGTGATTTGTTTTAGAAAAGAAAAATATATAACATTATATCAACTTCATCTTCTTCCCCAATCTAACTTAAGAACCCTAACCCTCTACCCAAATCCAATAATCCATCTCAGGCACATTTGGATTACGAATTTAAGGGGCTTTTGATCCTAGAAACCAAAGAAATAAAACGGCAACAAGTAATTAAACTCACATTAACGTTTTGGCTTCGAAAAAAAGAGGTTTCAGTCGACGAGCATGGACCGAATTTCGAAGGCTTCTGGACATGTTATGGAACGAATTTTGTGTGGCTTTTTGATGTGTATGTGCTCGTGAATGTGTAGGGATAAACACTTTATAGTATTGTTCAAGTAAATAACGTATTTGAGTCACTTAAAGATTTTCGGTCGGTTACTAACTCTAAACTCGAATAAGACATAATAATATGTGCGTTAGAATTCGTTTTAATGATGGGGTTTTGAAGCAAAACATTGGAGAAACGTTTTGGGATGTTAATTGCTTAAATTCTCGGGTTAAAACCCGGTTTATGGGCTCGCCGAAAACTGACCGGAATCCGGCCGGAAAACAGCCGCCGGAAAAACGTAGGAGGCATAGGGAGAGGAGTTTTGATTTTTTTAAACTTTCATATTTTGGCAGGAAAGGTCCCTCCATGTTTAACTAGGTTAGTTTTAGGTGTAACTTGGTTAGAAATTCCTTTTTATAAACTTAACCATACTAACTAACTTTTAGTTTTAACCAAAACCAAACTTTTTTTTTTTTTTAGAATCTAACCATTTTATTTTAACTGACCAAATAACTAGTTAAGTGTATTTCGTAAGTTTCGACTAAAATTTTCACACATTTAGTAATTCGCCAACGTTGAAAAGTATAGGGACTAAATTTGACAATTGCTTAAAGATGAAGGTGACGGATGTCACAGTCTCCCATACTTTAGAAAATTTCGTCTCGAAATTTCTTTTTAGTGGAGGTTTCTATGAAACAAACGGTGTTGTAAAGGTCAACTAGAATTTTTTTTATTTCATCATTTGTGATTCGACAAAATTTAAATAGTTTTCTAATACCCAAAGTAAAAGTTCCAAAATCTTTGACAGTTGACCCGTAGTTAGAAAGTTAAGAGAATAAATGTGAAAGGTTTTGGGAATGTGTACTGGGATGTCACAGTGATGCTCATCACGCTTGACTTATGTGAAATCTCTCATTTAGTTCTCGATATCCTAAACAAAACAAAACACAACTCATAATTCATTCTAGCTATAATAAAACAAAACAGCACTACTTACGTAATTAGGGCATGGGTCTTCTAGGTGTTGGGGTATTGCTCCAGTTAATAATGCCATTACGGGTGTTTGGAAGAATTGTGTTTCTTTTTGGAATAAGCATAAGGTTGAGGGGGTGGGTCTAAACGGCGTTATTCATGATAGTCTTGGTAACAGAGGTCAATTAAGGTTTTGGTTGGATACGTGGTTGGGTGTTCAACCGCTAAAAGCTATGTACCCTTCTCTTTTTACTCTTGAAAAATACAAACGTGCCTTGATCGCTGATAGAGTGAAGTATATAGGGATATCTCGGGTGTTATTTTGGGATTGGATTCGGGCTCCGTCTTCTGCAGGTGAGCTTCTGGACAAGCAGAGGCTAGAGGCTCAGCTCTAAGCGGTCAATTTGGAGGAAAGCGATGATAGCTGGGTTTGGTCATTCACTACAAGAAATTATGGCTTTAGGGGCGACACTTTTAGGGGCGACCCGCTTTTTGGTACGAATGCTATCTTCCAGGTTGCTTCGGTTAAACAATGGTTACGTGGCACGGTCATTTAAAGAGGGGGTAGTGGATTGGGATAGATGGTGTTTGTTTGATGTAATGTGATCTTTGACTTTGTATTGTCTTGGTTTTCGGCTTCTATCTCCATCTTGGTGATAGTTGTCGGTTTTGGTTGGTTTTAATGAAGTTCAATTTTCAAAAAAAAAAAAAAAAAAAAAAAACCTTACGTAAATAGGGAATTTTTTTATAGAAACAAAGAGAATAATTGAAACCTATACATACACCTGAGTTTGGTTCACGAGAGAACGAATATTGGGCAATAATAATAAAAGCTTATTATTAATTTTTTTATTATAAATTAGTAAATAGACTTTGGAACAGACCTTAGTAAACATTTACAAGAGACTTTGAAGCACCAGCAGTTTCAAGAATAGACCGTATTCTTGTAGCTGTTATTTAAAAACTGTTATTATATCTAAATAAAACATAAACTGCTAAAGAGAGCACCAAATGAAATTATGCAGTTGAAACAATTATCTGTTTACAGTCTTAAAATAGCTTCAAGTTATATAGTTTATTAAAATATTACGCCAGGTACCTAAATGCCAGTCTTGCTATTGTTAGATTGAAGGTCACTAAAAGACCCTAAGATATTGTTCTTGATAGCTTCATAAAGTGTCTAATAAAAGGCTTATTACTGATTCGCTACTTAATAATTCTTTTGCTAAATGGAATTCAATATTAATGGTTAAACAGCATGACTAACTGATTTTATTCCTGTTTTACCAATTATTGTTTTCCAATTAACAGGGAACAAAAATCTGATTACAAGTTTGAGAGGCGTGAACCGTTCGACGTGGTCTGGTCGATCCATTTTGGCATCAAGTAGCACAGGTAACCGTCAACCCATCAACATAGATTTTGAAACATGTTAATGTGTTGTAAATGAACATGATAATATATTATTTTTTAAACATTTTGATTACATGTTATTGTCGAGGAAAACATGAGGAATCAGTCAACTATTGTAAGGGGAGCTGTCAATCGTGTTAAGGTTGTTGATGTTTCGCCATTGAAGAAATTCAGGTTTTTTTCACTCGCTTTTGGTTAATTTAATATACCATTTAAACATATAAGGTTAATGCTAATAGAGTGGCAAATGTGGTAGCTAATGAGTGGAAAGATGCTAATGATAAAGTGATGTTAGTAAAACAATGGCTTGATGAAAGAAGGTTCTTGCAGGTATAATGGAACAGTGGTTCCGGAACTTTCTTTTCCATAAAATTTATTTTCCTCTCATTTATTGACTTGCCAGTTTCTTGGTTTGACTATTTTACTCTTTCGTTAATAGGGTGTGATGCAACAGTTGCGGGATAAGCTAACAATAATTGAGTGTGCTGCAAGATCTAAAGCACAGTTAAAAGTAGCTATGTGATAAACGACATTTCTTAGAGGTGGCAAAATGGGGTGGTTTGGTAACGGGTCCATACGGGTCAGGTTGAAAAATGTCGTTTTTTGTAGGGGTTAAAATGCATTGGGCTCGGTTGGTTTTTGTCTGCAAAAATCTTTTTGTTCATTGTAAAAAAAAGGTTTATGAATAATTAATGTTATTTATTGGACGACTCACCCCTTTTGACCCACGTATCCTGTTTTAATGATGTGCTTTTATTTGAGAGCTAAGACATATGAGCAAACCCATTTATATGTAAACAAATCAAAATTGCCACTTTTAGCTTTCCTTTAATGGTATCTGTATTAAGTTTTTCTATATGATCTTAGGAAAAAATATCATTTGCGACTTAGAGTGTTGGAAGATACTTTAAGGCCACCTAATCCCATCAATCGTAGCAGCTCATCTTTAGGTGGAGCTGATAGCTTTACCAAATTGCACTCTATATGAGTTGCAGCCATGAAAACATGGGAGGTACAAATAAATCAAATGTTTTAATTGGATAGAAAGTATGAATTTTCTATGAGGTTTTTTCTGTTTGATCTACTCATCTACATGTGATTTTGAACTATAGGATATCGTTTGAGCATTTATTTATTCTATAGATTTAAGTGCCAATATTGATATTTTGATATTGTAAAGGATATTGAGTTAATGGAAAGGCGGATTGAAGATCTTGAAAAGAGCATGAAGCAGAGCAATGACAAACAATTAAAAGTAGAGCATGAAGTGTGTTTGAAGGTATCAACTATTGATATTTTTATTTTTGAATATGAAGTAGAACCATTGTTTATTTTCGAATATGAAGCTTTTTTCTCCCCTTGTAGTCAAAATTTCTGGCTCATCCATCACCAGTCAGCAATTATGACTTCTCTCCGGGTGATGTTTCTAGTTTTTGGCGTTTTATTTGTTGTTTTATGAAATGATAATGCTTTTGACATGCTGTAATTTGTGATATCTTCTGTTATATTATGAATCAAGAGCAGCAGGTGAACAATGTTCCACCAACTGCTGTAGTTGCTGAGGCAGCAGCTATTTGCATTATTTGCACCTGGCCACCCAATGCAAGTAATTAACAAAAAAATGTCATTAATATAAAAGAAATGATATCCATAGCTCCAGATGCAACAATTCCTTAACTTCTGATGGATCCACATAAGAGTCATCTAATAAAACCAAGGCATGCTACTCTTTTCTTCTATTTAGCTGATGTATATACATCAGAATAATATTTTACTCTATTTAGCTGATATATGTAGTCCACTTCTATCATAAAACTATTAGGTGACACTAAAGTTAAAAAACCACTCGTAGTCGCTGCAGTTGGTCACAGCCAAACAGCCGCCGCTGCTGGTCGTAACCGAACAGTCGTTGCTGCTGGTTGCAAATTTTGTTGAATTTAGTGTTCTATAAAAGTTGTCAAATGGTTCAAATAGGTCCGATGGCTTATTATCATATTAAAAAATCATCCGACTACCTTACTAATCAATGACGACATAGATTTGAACATAATATATATATGCGATCAACGCCGTTAACCACTATTTGACAGGAGTTATTAAACTAACATAACAGTTTTGGTTTGCAGGTTTCAAGATTCAATGGCGATGCATACCTAAAGAAGGAAGAGTTCAATAGAGAACCTCTATTAGCAAAGTTTAGGTAGAGTTCAACGTAATATGTCTTTGTTAAAAGCACTCCAATCCAGAATTGTATAATACTGCTATTAGTATGGTTCTCGCCATAACTATGACTGTTAAGTAATTTGTGAAATTGTAGTTAGTTTATCATTGCTCTAATTGGCATTTGATAGTTAGTTAATGATTCTTTTAGTGAAATGACATGTATAAGAGTTTATATTTATGAAATTCAATACAAAGATGTATTTTAATAGTAAAAATTAATAGATCACTTTGGTGAGAAAGGTCTGTTGAAGACTGTTGATATGTAAAGACTGTTTGAAGATAATATCTGTTGATTAAGAAACAGTCTGTTGTGAAGAAGATCTGTTGAAACTAGTAGTGGTTGGTTTCAACAGATGGAGAGTATGTTCCATAAACTCAATATGTGGGTCATTCATTAATATATTTAATGTAACATATGTTAGTATATCAAAGCTTAAAATATTAATATACTTAACATCTATTAATACATCAAAGTTAAAATATTAATATATCTTACAATTGTTAGTATATCAAAGCTTAAAATATTAATATATATTACATATGTTAGTACATTAGTATATTTAATCTAACACCTGTTTGTATATCAAAGCTTAAAACATTAATATATCTAACATCTGTTAGTACATCAAAGCTTAAAATATTAATATATCTAACATCTGTTAGTACATCAAATCTTAAAATAGAGTTAATTGCCAATTTAATCCCTGAGGTTTGTCAAAAATTGCCACTTTCATCCAAATCTTTTTTTTTGGTCAATTTAGTCCCTGTGGTTTCATTTTTTTTTTGTCATTTTAGTCCCTGAGGTTTGTCAAAAATTGTCACTTTCATCCAAATCTTGTTAGGCCACAGGGACTAAAATGACAAAAAATGAAACCACAGGGACTAAATTGACCAAATAAAAAGATTTGGATGAAAGTGACAATTTTTGACAAACCTCAGGTACTAAATTGGCAATTAACTCCTTAAAATATTAATATATCTTACATCTGTTAGTACATATGTGATCCATTCATTGAATGTTGTTTTCAGCTTTAGTTGGATTTAGTCTTCCCGTGTTTTCACACGGGATTTCACCTAGTTATAATAATTGAAAGCAATAAATCCTACATGGCACTTAAAAGGGCATCCCCCCCTTGAGTGTGCCATGTGGCAATGACATGTCATTAATAATATAAAATTAAAGCTAAAAATGACATGCCGTGTGACATTAAGTGATTTTAGAGAAAAAAAACTTAAAAAACAAAATTGGATTTTTCTCTTTTATGTTTTCTCCCATAATTTTTAAACGTTTATATTTTTTATATACAAGATTTTTTTTATAAAAAGTTACACCAAATTAACGAGCTCTTTATTATCTTTCCAATGAGTACCATAATGCTATATAAAAAACGGAGAAAAAAACGACTTTTTTTTTGTGTGGTTTTATTCATACAGGAAAACACAAATTGTTCAGGTAATTCATTAATCATATATAGGTAAGTCACTAATTATGTCTAAACCAGTAAAGCCCTATGGAGCCCAATAAAACCCCCCATTACACATGTCCTAAAAATTATTATTTTATCTAACTCTTTTTCTTTACCGACACTTGAAACTAGAATAATATACTGACAGTCACAAAAAAGCTAATTGCCCTATGGCCAGGTGCGATTTGATCGCAACTTTTTGGAAAGTACACCTTTACTCTCAATTGTTTGTTGACATGAATCATTTTTATTTTTCAAATGGTTCATCAAATAAAAATATAATTATGATAAGGGTTATGGGTTTCATACACCCGTGACATCACATTTTAGGAGGTATGACATCATATTTTGGGGTATGTGGCAATCTCCTGTTGGTGTATGATGTGGGCCAGTGTGTATGAATCCTAAATAGATGGTGTATGGTTTCTAAATACCTTATGATAAAAATTAATCAAACAACTGTACTTCTGTTATTAAAAAGGCAAATGCCATAAAAAAAATACTTTTAATTTTTTTCTTATTGAAGTCCCCCAAGCATAACTTTTGAATATAAAAGTCCATAGAGTTGTTAAAATTTAGTGATTTTTTTTATAGGAATAATATAAAATCATCAGTCATTTCTTAGGGGATGGGGCGTTATCAGAATTGGTGACGGGTACCCCACTACCAGCACGGTAACACCGTTGCCACCCATGCTGGTAGTGGTCCCGTGAATCAAATTCGGGTTCTAGTTACCGTGCGTTCACGGATGTGGTACAAACTTTCAACAATTTTATTCTTTTTTTATGTTTTAGTCTTTTCTTTCTCACTCTCTATTCTTTACTTGCAGGGTTTTTTTTAACTCTATTGAATGGTAAGTGATGAAGATGGTGATATATATAAAAGTTGTGTGTGAATAGATATGTGTAGTGTGTGTGTGAAGTATACAGAGAGAGAGAAAAAAAAGATTAAAATAATTTTTTTCTTTCTTTGTTACAAGTTCACGAGATGTGCTCATTTCCTCATTTCTTTTTATTATTATTATTTTTATTGTTATGTGTGAAAATAATTAATAGTTGGGTAAAGAATCAATGGAGTGCTGCCTACAAAAAAGTATTTCAGTGAAGTGATATATCAGTGCATGATTGGTAGAAATCAGTAAAGTGAAAACAATTTCAGTTGAACGCCCCTTGGGCCCTTATATGCTCACAATGGCCATCTACGATTTGCGGCAAAAACAACTAAACAAGCGCCCCAATTCCATGTAAAATATAATTTTTAATCGCTCAAACAAAAACCCACATCCTTGTTTGAATAACTGAATAAAAATATAGGTGGTTTACATTTGCAAGTACTAACATTGTACACATAACTCATATATGGATTTCTAATAAATATATTTCATTCCAAGTTTATTGATTATAAATTTTATTTTGTGGTTACTTTAGATGGTGAAGAAATTGATTAGCGATGAAGATATGGAAACAATGAAGTTAGCATTCAAATTCGAATAACGGCAGTTAAGATAAACATGGCGGGGCTGAACACATTTGTACCCAAAACAAACTCGCTACTAAGCTGCGCTACATCCCTTCCATTGGTTTACAGTTGTGGTTTTTGTTCATACATGAAAAAAAAAATACAAAGTGTTCAGGTAATTCATTAATCATGTATATGCAAGTCACTAATTATGTTCAAACCAGTAAAGCCTCATGGAGCCCCAATAAAGCCGCCCACTACACTTGCCCTAAAAATTATTATTTTTTCAACTCTTTTTCTTTACCGACACTTGAAACTAGAATAATATACTAGATGATTTATGATTTATAATTGATAGTCACAAAAAAAAAAAAGTTAATTACCCTATGGCCAGGTGCGATGTTTTTTTGAACGGCAAGTGGTGCAACCGGTGGAGCTCCGGCTAACATCCTGGGCCAGCCTGTACTGATTACCCATTTCACCTGGATTGGGAATCTCCCCAGGTGAAACCCCCACATGTGGTAAATATGGCTCCGACAAGAATCGAACTCTCTACTTCCACATGATCTCCACTCTAACTCCCCCAATATTCATCAATTGAGCTAGGCTTTATCAACGGCCAGGTGCGATTTGATCGCAACTTTTGGAAACTACACCTTTACTCTCAATTGTTTGTTGACACGTATCATTTTTATTTTTCAAATGGTTCATCAAATAAAAATATAATTAATTTTTAAATATATATATATATATATATATATAGGGTAGGGATCATACGAGAATCAACTTTAGGGAGAGAACCAGAGAACCATTGTCAACATAAACAAAAAAAACCTAAAAACCCCACCTTCACCCCTTAAAAACCTAAACCCACCCACCTCACTCCCTAAAAACCTAAACCCCCCATCCCCCACACCGTCCCAACCCCCCCCCCCCCCCCCCCCCAATTGTGAAATGCACATGTGCATCTGACCCCACACCCCCCAAAAACACGCTCCATCCCATCCCCCCCAAAAAGATACCCCCTCTTCCACCATACTAAAAAACTAAACCCTAAAGCTAAACCCATTGAAAAACTTAACTATAATAGTGAAATGCACATATGCATGTAGTACAATTATCTTATTTTATAGTTTTATATAGGGTATTTTTTAAGTTTATTCACAAACAACCCCAAAAAACCTAACCTCATTCCCATCATACCTAAAAACTAAACCCTAAAGCTAAACCCATGAAAAAAAAAACTAACTATAATAGTGAAATGCACTTCGCGTTTATTTAAAGATCATTGAATAAATTTTTTTCCACCTTATATATCATATCACGTCCATTTAAATGATCATTCCATTATGGCAATTGATAATTTATTCAAAAGTGTGCTCTAATAGTGAAATGCACATGTGCATACGGTATATGACGTAATTATGACGTAAAAAAGGCCATTTTTTTGTTTTTTTTTATTTTTTTTGTATTTTTTTTCAGAAAGATTAACACTAAAAAAACATTTTGGTGTTTTTACTTTTTTTATTTTTTTATTTTTTAGGTTATATAATTTTTTTATTATTTTTTTTTATTTTTTGGTGGAGGGGTTTTTGTGTTCACACTTGATTCTTTGGTTCTTTCCCTAAATAGTGGTTCTCAAATGATCCAAATCCTATATATATATATATATATATATAATTATGACAAAAATTAATCAAACCACTGTACTTATTTTATTAAAAAGGCAAATGCCATAAAAAGAAGTAATATACTTTTGCTTTTTATCTTAAACTTTTTTTTTCTTATTGAAGTCCCTAAGCATAACTTTTGAATATAAAAGTCCATAGAGTTGTTAAAATTTAGTGATTTTTTTTATAGGAATAATATAAAATCAGTCATTTCTGATATGCTCACCAGTGGCGCAGCTCGGGGCAGGGAGGGGCGGCCGATCCCCCGAATTTTCGTTTAAAAGTTCTGATTATATAGTATTCGTATAGAAATTTTTTAGTATATACGGTTTCGACCCTCGAAATTAGTTTTCGACCTCCCGAAAGTAGTGATTTCTGACCCCCGGTGACTTCCGACCCCCTGAAGTTTCGGGTCAAGCTTCGCCACTGATGCTCACAATGGTCATCTACGATTTGCGGCAAAAACAACTAAACAAGCGCCCCTTTTCCCGAGGATTTCTTAGTCATTATGGGTTTGAATACCAATTGGGACAATCCGGAGACCGAACCGGTGATATATCATGGTGGGCAGGGTATGTGTTGTTGTGGCTTGCTTTCCCTACCCATCTTTCTTTGTTTGTTTCTTACCTGATTTTCTTTTCTTTTTGCAGAGATAAGTACCCTGGATTTTCTCGTGTTGGATGACATTTCTGATGTTAAGTTCAAGGTTCGTGCTTCAAGTGAAGGGAAAAACGTGGTAGTGAGGACTTAGCATGTTCGTTTTCAAGGGGAGTATACTAGCATCATTTCATCCACCTCGACTGTTGCAGAACCTTCTGGGAAGAAGGCAGTCACTGTTCGTCGCTCCAGCAAGCGATTGCAGACTGCTTCTTCCTCTCAGGAAACACAACTGCCATTCCCTTGGTTCTTGAGGATGCGGATGAAGATTCTTCAATAATAGCCTCTGCTATGGGATATGCACCTGCTTCGGGGAAAGGTAAACTTACTTTGTCCTCTCCCAAGAAGGATGATGTTGTGTTTAAGAAGCCGAAGGATGTTGCAGTTGAGGGTGGGAATCAGGAGCTTTTGTTATTGCAAGGTGAGGGAGGTGAGAGTTCTAAGGCAGTTGCCGATGTTGTTGGTGACCCATCTGCACAACGGGGTCATGATGAGGGGATTTTTGTGCCGAAGTGGGATGTGAAGAGCAGTGATGTTCTGAAGAAAGCTTCTGTTTGTTGTGATCTGATCGATAATTGCATTCTTGATGCTGAAAGGGCAATACACAAAGAGTGGTTGGACCGTGATGTCATGAAAAAAATGTATTATCACTTTGGGCAGTTCTTGTCTTTGTTCCCGGATGGGATGGCCAGATAGGGCGAGTTGATGTTTCGCCTGGAACAGGTTGAGGGCTTTTATGAGAAGCATGAAGCTGAGCTGGTGAAGGTGAAAGAGGAATTGGCACGTTATGTTGCCAGAGAGAAGGATTTGGTGCATGAGTTGGCTGTGTCCAGGACTCAAGTAGGTTTGGAGAAAGAGAAGTTTGATAAGATGTTTAAAGGGTTGAATGAGGAGAAAGTGAAAGTTGCTGAGGAGAGGCAGGGTTTGGCTCGTGCTCTTGAAGCTGTAAAGCAGGAGCAAGTGGCGATAGAAAAGGTTGGTTTGGAGCTTCGGTCTCAGGTTGACCGTCTGACTGAGGAGAAGGAGTGCTTGATATCCAGAGGTGTAGCACATTTTGTCACCAACCTTCTGCATTCCCAGGAGTTTAACGCTCCTCTTGCTGATATCTATGTAAAGGCTATAGCCTTTGGCCGTCATGGGGGAATCCAGGTTGGCTTCAAAGCGACAGAGGAGGGTCAGAAGCCCGAGGATCTTCCATCCTTTAAGCCTTCTTCTGGGACTGAGTTTGTTGATGCAGTGAAGGCGATGGAGCTCTCCACTTATCCTTATATATCTTCCATCACCAAGGCTTCTCAGCAGCCTCTTACTTTCCTGCAAGACTTGGAGCCGGAGGGTTTGAAGAAGGAAGTGGCCGGCGAGGTCTTCCAGTCTTATGTGTCCAAAAGGCCTCTCAAGATCATACTTGAGGGAGGCAGTGGTGGGGAAGGTAGTTCGAAACATTTTAAACCTGCTGGTACGTCTGGGGTTCCACACTTGGAGCAGGTATTAGAGAGTCCCACCCCACTTCAAGCCTTTAAGGTTGATTCTACCCCTCCCTCTGCTGAAGATGATCTGTTTGTTGGCCTGGACACTGATGGCCTGTGAAGACGTTGGTAACAAGAACCTAGCTTCCACCAGTGAAGGCGATGCCACTTTTGAAGCTGAAGACTCTGCTACCCCCTGATCTAGTTATGTTTAAGTTGTCTTATGTAATGAACTTTTGGTTGTTAGCCCTAGAGGCTTTTAGGACTTTGCGTGGAAATGCTCCCCCTTTAAGGGTGATGCTCTTTTTATGTTTAATGTTTGGTTGTTTTGAACGTGTTACTTGTCATGTGTTGTGTTTGCAATGTCCTTAACCTTTCCCATAGAGTTGAATGCTGCAGTCATCCAGCCCAAGTTACTTAGACAGGGAGCTGATGCAATACTTACCTTATCAGCTTGTTTGTTCATTTGGAACCTTATTCAATGGTTGTTACATTAAATGTTCGTCTTTTATTTTTATGTGAACATGTATGAGCTGTCTTGGTGTGAGGAGCTCACCCTCTTTCATGGGTTTAGGTTTTCCTTTTAGGACTTGTCCCATGGATTTGTGGATTGTATTAGTAACTCACCCTGTATACAGGAAGGTTATTAGCCTTGTTTCCTGTTGAGCAGTTGTGGCCTGGGAGCTCATCCCCGTTTCATGGGTAGGTATAGCACCGGATCCCATGGAGCCTTGTTAGGAGGGACTCACCCTTTGATAAGACAAGTGACAAGTGAATCGTTCTTAAAACCAATTTCTTTCATTAGTCATAACGTTTGGAGTACATAGTGATATTACAACCATTTAGACATAAAATCGTTTTAAGTTCTTGTCACTCCAATGTCTTGGGACCATCTTGCCGTTGGGGTCAGCTAGCTTATAGGACCCTCCCTTATCCTTGATGACATAGGGACCCTCCCATCGGGGACCTAGCTTCCCCACACTTTGTTGTTTGCTGGCTTCATTCCACCTTAACACAAGGTCCCCTGGTCTGAAGACCTCCTTCTATACCCATGTGTTGTAGTAGGCTTCCAGCTTCTTTTTGTATCTAGCCTCCCTGATGAAGGTTTGATCCCTTGTTTCTTCCAGGAGGTCCAGGTTGAACAACACCTCCTCGTCATTGCATTGTGAGCTTTTGCAAGCACTTCTCCTTGAGCTTAGCCCAATTTCTGCAGGTAGGGTGTCCTTTGGTGCCTGGTCTTCTCCATAGTTCTTATCACCCATAAAACCCTTGGGAGCTCATCGACCCATTTTTTGCCATATCTTCCCAACCTTGTTTTGATTCCTTCGACGATGCTTCTATTCATGCGTTCCACGTGCCCATTGGACTGAGGGTAGGCTACCGAGCCGAATACTTGCTTGATGCCTAGCTCGGAGCACCAGCTGCTGAACGGCTTGTGGGCAAATCGCTTTTCGTTGTCCGTGACGATCTCTCCTGGCAGCCCATATCTGCAAATAATTTGTTCCACACGAAGTTCATCACATGTTTCCCGGATATGGTAGCCAATGGCCTGACCTCTGGCCATTTGGTGAAATAATCGACAGCTACCGGAAGGAACTTTAGTCTTCCCAGGGCTTGTGGGAAGGGGCCCACTATGTCCATCCCCCACTTGTAAAAGGGCCAGGAAGAGATGATGGGTACAAGATCATGCTTTGGGTTGGTCTTTACCGGTGTTTGCAATTGGCATGCTTCACACTCGCGAATTGTCTCGAATGCATCTTTGTGCATAGTTGGCCAATAATAGCCAAGATTCATTAGCTTCGACACAACAGCACGAGGCCCGGCATGCATGCCACATATCCCTTCATGTATCTCCCTGATGAGATAATTGCTTTGATTGGGGCCCACACACCTAAGTAGGGGGTGCCAAATGGCCCTTCTTGTAGAGCTTATCGTCTTCAATCACATATTGCCTTGCTTTGATGACCAGCCTCTTTGCTTCTTTCTCATCATCTGGCAGCTTCTCTTCCTTAAGGTAGGACACAATGGGAGTCATCCATGTGGATTCTGTTTCGGTGAAAACATCTTGGACTTCTTTGTCATTAATGGATGGTTCTCGGAGCACCTCAACCAGGACCTTCTTAGTTAGGTGAGCGAACGTTGGAGAAGCCAATTTGCTCAAGGCATCAGCCTGTTTATTCTTGGTCCTTGATACTTGCTCAAGTGTGAAAGCCTTGAACTCCTTGATGAGCTCTTTAACCTTATCTTTATACTTAATCATTGAAGGCTCCTTAGCCGTGTACCCTCCATTTACTTGTTTGACCACCGGGTTGGAATCAACGAACACCTTTAGTTCTTGAACCTTCATATTTTTTTACCAATCTTAAGCCTTCTAGCAAGGCCTCGTATTTAGCGACGTTGTTAGTGCAGGGAAGTCAAGACGGAGTGCATAGGTGTATTCAATTCTGTGGGGGTCCCTAATGACAAGAACAGCCCCGGAACCCTCTACACTTGAGGCTCCATCAGTAAAAAGACACCACTTCCCTTTGAGGTCAGGCCGTTCTTTCTCGACCTCATTCATTTCTTCTACCGTCTGCTGGATGGGTAACTCAGTGAGGAAATCAACAAACACTTGCTCTTTGTAGGCCCTCCTTGGTATATATTCTATCGTGTGCTCCCCCAAGCCAATGACCCATTTTGCTAACCTCTCCGAATCTTCAGGTTTTTCTAGAACAGAGCGTATTGGTTGGCCGGTGACAACTTTCATTGGGTGAGCCTGGAAATATCGTCTCAGCCTCTTGGCAGTGTACACAAGGGCTAGTACCAGCTTCTCTATGGGAGCATAGTTGATTTTAGCATCTTTGAGGGCCCGACTGACAAAATATACTGGTATTTGCTCTTTCCCTCGGTTAACCAGGAGGACTGAGCTGACCGCTTCTAATCCTGCAGACAAGTAAACTGTTATTACTTCCCCCTTTTCAGGTGCGGCCATTTCTGGCAAGGAAGCTATGTGTTTTTTAAGCTCTAGGAAGGCAGCTTCTGCCTCTACCGTCCAACAGAAATCCTTCTTATCAACACAGTTTTTTAGTGTTCCAAAGAAAGGTAAGGATTTTTCCGCGGACTTGGGCAAGAAACGTTTCAAAGCAACATTTTTACCATTGAGGCTCTGCACTTCCTTCTTTGTGGCAGGAGACTTCATGTCTAGGACAGCCTGAAATTTGCTTGGATTAGCCTTGATACTTTGTTTTCCCACTATATGGCCAAGGAATTTTCCCTCCTCAAACCCAAAGGAACATTTCACTGGAGTTAGCTTCATGTTTATTCCTCAGAGGTTATCGAAGGTTTCCCGGATGTCTTGAATCATGGCCTCCCCGGACTTGCTCTTGATAACCAAGTCGTCTACGTAGGCTTCCATATTTTTCCCGATCTGTTTTGAGAAAGCTTGATCTACCAGACGTTGGTAAGTTGCCCCTGCATTTTTCATGCCAAAAGGCATCTTTTTGTAGCAAAAGATCCCCTTGTCGGTGTGAAAGGCTGTATTTTCTTCATCTTTCGGTTTCATTTGTATTTGTTGATACCCCTTGTAGGCGTCCAAGAAGCACTTGTATTGGAAACCTGTGACGGAATCTACCTTCCAATCAATTTCGGGCGGGGGTAGCAGTCTTTAGGGCAGGCCTTGTTAAGATCTTTGAAATCCACACATATCCTCCAAGTTACGTCTTGCTTTGCCACCATAACTGGATTGGAAACCCAAGAGTGATACTGGACCTCCCTTAGGATACCAGCTTCTACTAACTTTGCGACCTCTTGACAGGCTGCCTGGCTCCTAACCAGGGCCAAGCTTCTCTTCTTCTGAACGACTGGCTTATAGGAGGGAGCTATGTTTAAGGCATGTTCAGCCATACTTCTTGGGACCCCGGTCATGTCTCCTGAGCACCAAGCAAATACGTCTCTACTTTCCTGCAAAAGATCAGTTAGTTTAGACATTACCCTTTCAGGTAGCTGGTTATTGACTTTGATGGTCTGCTCCGGGTAGGCAGGGTTTATGCTGAGTCCCCGAACAGGGTCACAAGCTGGTGTTTCTGCCTTCCTGAGGTCTCTAGCTTCTTCCACAGTGGCAATAAGCAAGGATTCAGCTGAGGGTTTGAGCGTGGCGATCCCATTTGGGGTGGGAAGCTTCATCAGGCCATGTGTTGTTGAGACTACGGCACCAAAAGTAGTGATGCCAGTCCTTCCGATGAGGACGTTGTAGCTGGATGGGTACCTGATTACTGAGAACGTCAGTTCTTCTGTTCTTGCCAAATCTCCATCTCTGAAACAGACGCTTGGGGTAAGCTTCCCTAAGGGATGTACACGCTCCCTAGAGAAACCTACCATAGAAGTACTTGATGGCTTGAGTTTGGCTTTGATTTCTGGACTCAATGATTCGAAGCATTTTTCATACATCACCTCTGATGAGGCACCACAGTCCATGTATACTCTATCCATAGAGAAACCATCCAATTCTTCTTCTACTATCACCGGGGTGACAATTAACTCATCTGGGGCAGGGGGGAGACAGATGTATTGCTTGTTCCAAGGCTCAGTACGTGGCCTCTTGGTCTGTTGACTCTCTTCTTGTCTGATCATATTGACCTCTTTATCTCTCCTTCCGTCATCCTTCCTCCCTTTGATGTCCTTGATCAGGTGAGCTAGCTCACCTGCCTAGTGAGAGCTTCTTCTCCCCTGAGGTAGGCTTCTGCTCTTTCAAAGGTTTCCTCCATTGTTTGAGGAACATCTTCATGAAATCTTCTTAAAAGCTTTTTGGGTCGTATGGCACCCATGAAGCCCGACACTCTGATTTTCTCTGTGGCTCCACTGTATTGCAAACCTTCCCTTTTGTATCTTTCGATGAAGGTTCGAAGATCCTCGTGTTCCCCCTGCTGGATCTGGTGCAGGATTGCAGCATCTTTGGTACATTTTCTCAGGAGGTTGAAGTTTGAGGTGAAACTTCTCCTCAAGTCATCGAAAGACGTAATGCTCCGAGGGGGGAGGCCACAAAACCATAGGCGAGCTGGTCCTACTAGCGTTTGCATGAACATGTGGCAGCACTCAGCATTGTACCATTTTTTTACGGTAGCTGCCCCGGAGAAGAGATTCAGGTGGTCGCCTGGATCTTCAGTCCCATCGTACGTTTTTACATTAGCCGGCAACTTGATCTTGTTGGGGAAGTCAAAATGGGCTATGTGTTCAGCAAAACATTCCAGGGATTTGGGACGGTAAGGCTTCGAAAGGGTAGCCTCTACTCTTGGTTCTGTCACATGTGGGATGACAGGAGGTTGGGAGGTTCCTGGACCTAGGCTCTCAGGAAGAGACGTTCCTGTTGCTTGGTTTAGGGGAGGTGGAACCTGCCATGGGTGACCTCCTAGCCAACTGGGGAAGTACGGCGGCATGTAAGGTGAGTACTGTGTGTGTAGGTAGTTTGGGTACACCGTTCCTGTGGAGAAGACAGGTCCTCCAGCAGGACAACTGACTCCCATCAGGGAAGTGGCAACTGCACTTCTAGCTAGGGGTAAAGATCTCAAAACTTCCCCATAGGAGAGGGGTATTGAAGAAGGTTGAAGAGCCTACGTGACTTCCAATAGCTGTTCTACTGTGTACTCTTGGGCCCCGGGGGTGAGTATGGAATGGCTATGGCCTCCTCCAGAAAGGATTCCTCTCTGATCGTTCAGGTAAGGGTGAGGGTTTGTGTTGAGGCGTCTGGTGACCGGCGAGGTAGTAGTTCCGACTACTCGAGGTCCAGGTGAGAGGGTAACGGTTGCTTCTTCGTCATAAGACAACCTGACTCGTACGCCTCGGGACCTTTCCTCCCGTACATAGCCATTCAGGAGGTCTCAGAATTGCAAGAAATTTCTTCGTACTCCCTCCGGGGTGATATCCATACGTTCTATGGGCAATAGCACGTTATCTCCAGGGGACGAGTTAAAAGCCCGTGAGGACTGTGGAGTCCAGAAGTCAGGCATGTCCCCTAGAGACGGTTCGACATGTGGTCCGTCCGTTTCAGGTGTCTCTCGGCCTGTGACATCACCGGAAGTGTGACTGCTGGCCGGAGTTTCCGAGGGACCCTCGTTTGGGTGGTTATCTCCACCGGTCATCACAAAAAAGGGTTACTTAGGAACAAACAGGACTGTAGAAACTTCCAGCAGATTTGTTCAAAATAGCGACAGTCCCACGGTGGGCGCCACTTGTTGCTACAACAAGGAAAATGACCGGGATTAGGTTATGAGATGTTATAGGTTATGAGTGTATTATGTTTAGAGGGTCCTAGAGCTCATGGAAGTGACCTGCACAAGGTAACAGACACCGTTAGCCTTAACGCAGAAGGGGGTCTCCTACGTTTGGACTCCGATGTGAGAATAAGTATATATTCGATTGGAGTTGGGAAATAATGAATTAGAGAGTGTAAGAGTAAATAGAAGAAGTGTGGAGTGAATGTGTAGAATGACAACCCATGGGTCTCCTTATATAAGCAATGGAATTCTGTCCTGGAGCTCCCTTATGGTAGCCTTCCTACTATACCGGGTAAGGATTGACTCTCTATATGCTCCCTGCAGCGAGACTTAGGGGGTGTTTGGGATTTGATTATTCAAAACAGATTATGCGTTTTGAAAAAGCAGGAGTGGAGCTGCTTATAGATTATTGCGTTTTGGTAGCCTAAAAAATTGATTATCTGTGTTTTCAAAACGCAATACCAAACACTAAAAACTGATTATCTGCGTTTTCAAAACGTAATAATCTAAAAATCATATTCAAAACGCAATCCCAAACACCCTCTTAGCCCATTTGGTATGTTTTTAGCTTTTACTATTCCCTAGGTCTTGCTTGGAGCTGTGTGATGGTTTTGTCTTGACCATAGTAAGAAGCCAAAATACCTTTTTATGTTTCCAATAAGTTTTACTGTTACTTTCTGCTGTATAGTTACCGTATGGCAGCTACGCTGCCTTACATTAGCTGTTCAGCTCCATTAAGTCAGGCAAACCTTAAAACCTTACGTTACTTTATTTTTTGACAAGGGACTAAACGTGTCGTTTTAGGACCCACGTCATCAAATAAACTGAATAAAAATATAGGTGGTTTAGAGTTGCAAGTACTAACATTGTACACATAACTCATATATAGATTTCTAATAAATATATTTCATTCCAAGTTTATTGATTATAAATTTTATTTTGTGGTTACTTTAGATGGTGAAGAAGTTGATTAGCGATGAAGATATGGAAACAATGAAGTTAGCATTCAAATTCGAATAACGGCAGTGAAGATAAACATGGCGGGGTTGAACACATTTAAGATCTGAATTCAATTCTAAAAATGTGATTTTCTTGTAAAAAAAATATTATTTTATCAACTCTTTTTCTTTACCAAGACAGTGAGACTTGAACCCGGAATAATAAAGTAGATAGATTTATAGTTACCATGACCTCATATTCAAAACGCAATCCCAAACACCCTCTTAGCCCATTTGGTATGTTTTTAGCTTTTACTATTCCCTAGGTCTTGCTTGGAGCTGTGTGATGGTTTTGTCTTGACCATAGTAAGAAGCCAAAATACCTTTTTATGTTTCCAATAAGTTTTACTGTTACTTTCTGCTGTATAGTTACCGTATGGCAGCTACGCTGCCTTACATTAGCTGTTCAGCTCCATTAAGTCAGGCAAACCTTAAAACCTTACGTTACTTTATTTTTTGACAAGGGACTAAACGTGTCGTTTTAGGACCCACGTCATCAAATAAACTGAATAAAAATATAGGTGGTTTAGAGTTGCAAGTACTAACATTGTACACATAACTCATATATAGATTTCTAATAAATATATTTCATTCCAAGTTTATTGATTATAAATTTTATTTTGTGGTTACTTTAGATGGTGAAGAAGTTGATTAGCGATGAAGATATGGAAACAATGAAGTTAGCATTCAAATTCGAATAACGGCAGTGAAGATAAACATGGCGGGGTTGAACACATTTAAGATCTGAATTCAATTCTAAAAATGTGATTTTCTTGTAAAAAAAATATTATTTTATCAACTCTTTTTCTTTACCAAGACAGTGAGACTTGAACCCGGAATAATAAAGTAGATAGATTTATAGTTACCATGACCTCTTGTTCTAGTGGAATGGTGCCCCCCCCCCCCCCCCCCCTACAAATTTGAGAGTGTGAGTTCAATTCCTTGCAAATACAAGGTTATGTGGAAATAAGGTGGTATAAAATTTGCCGTTAAAAAAATAGATTTATAGTTGACAAAGTCATAAAGAGATGTTAATTAATGGTTATTAATTAACCTACTGGGACTTTATATACAAAAGTTACGCTGAGGAACATCATGGCATGGTCAAGTTACAGTTTGATCCCAACTTTTGTAAACTATACCTTAGTCTTAATTGTTTGTTGACATGTATGGTTTTTTTTTTTTCATATGATTCACTAAATAAAATATAATTATGAAAACAATGAACTAAATAATTGTTATACTTCTTTTATTAAAAAAGGCAAATGCCATGAAAAACTAATATACGTAATTTTTTTCTTATTAAAGTTCCTCAGCTTAACTTTTGTGTATAAGACCATGTGTAGTGGGGGGCTTTATTTATAAAGTCCCCCTTCCTGATTGGTTTACGTGGCAACTGAGTCAGTATGGAGAGAGAAAGTGAAAAAAGGGTGTAGTGGTAGGGGCTTTATTTATAAAGCCCCTGTTTCTGATTGGTTGTTTATTTTATTATTTTTTTTAATCTTTTAACTTAAAATAAAACACAAATGAATATAAAAAAATTACAAATAATATTAAAACACACAACTAATATTAATTATATTAAAAAAATTACAACTAAAATATTAAAAAACACACAAATAATATATAAAACCACAAATAATATTAATTTTCATCTTCGGATTCTTCATACTCTTCTTCTTCGTTTTCTTCACCTTCTTCTTCATCTTCGCCCTCTTCGTTTTCTCCTGCGTTTGGAATATACCGAGCCGACCACGCTTGTTGGACCAAATCCGCCGTTAACGCGTCATGTACTTCATGGTCACGAAGTTCATGTGCGTTGAGCATTCTTTCTTCCATATTAGCTTGCGGTAGATCCTGAACGGCTTCCGGTACATAATTTTGGCATATCGCTTTACCTTCATCTTCTAATATCATATTATGCATGATTATACATGCATACATAGCATCTCGCAGCTTGTCTGTGGTCCATGCACGAGCAGGGTTTCTTATGTAATGCCAACGTTGTTGAAGAACCCCCAAACATTTCTCTATGTCCTTTTGCGCCGCCTCTTGAACATTTTTAAAGTGTGCCATTTTTTCATCGTACGGGTTACTAAACGTCTTAACGATAATGCTATACCTCGGATATATTCCGTCAGCCAAACAGTATCTGTGTGGGTAGTAGTTTCCATTAGCATAAAAGCACGCCTTTGCTACCCTGCCAGAAATGAAATCCTCAATAATATGCGACTGCTCAAAAACGTTTAAGTTGTTGCATGACCCCGCAACACTAAAATAGGCCGACCAAACCCAAAGATCGACTGAAGCCACCGCTTGAAGAATAATCGATGGTCCTTTTTGGTCACCACGTGTGTGTTGACCTCGCCAAGCGGTTGGGCAATTATACCACCGCCAGTGACGACAAACGCTACCCAGCATTCCTGGTAACCCATGTTCATTCGTATGCACCTCGTAAATTTTTTGTAAGTCGTACCAAGTGGGCCTTCTAAGATACCGGGCTCCGTACAACTTTATTATTCCTAAAAAAATAAATACAAACATATATATAAAAAAAAGTTGATCTAACTATATACAAAAATATATAAAAAGGTAAATGAATTTGCTTTAAAAAAAGTGATGTACCTTGGCAAAAATACTCCAAAGAATCGCGTGTTGTTTTCTCGGCCATTTTTAAATACTCGTCGTTGATATCCGTCGTGTTGCCGTATGCGAGTATACGCAGTGCCGAGGTACACTTTTGAATAGACGTGAATCCCATCACCCCCCTAGCATCCGATTTTTGTTTAAAGTAAGGAAACGCGTTTTCCAGATCTCCGGATATACGTAGAAATAAACGTTTGCTCATCCGGAAACGACGCCTAAACGTCTTTGGGTCGGGGTAAGTCGGGTTTTCATCAAAGTAATCCTTCATCAATCGAGCATTTGCCGATACACGATCTCGTTGGTAATATTGTCTAGTTTGTTTTGGACGTGTAGGCGCACTAGTTTCTTCAATATACCTCGCCGCAAGCGCAAGCGCACTCGTAACCGCATCTTGCTCCAACTCTTCGTCTGTCAAATCACCCTCGTCGCCTAGAAACTCTTTGTAATATTCTCTCGCAACGGATGATGACGCGGGGGAACCCATTTTTTTTAAATATTGGTAATACGTGTTTTGTGTTTATATGTGTTTTGTGTGTTTATATATTTGTGTGTTGTGTATATATAAAAACCAAAAAAATAGCCGTTCAAAAGAAACGGTCATATGACCGTTGCAATGCTCCTCCACCACGTGCCACATTTTAATTGGATGAAACAATTTTGAACTAGCGTTATATAAATAACGCCATCGGGTTTTTTTGGTATATAGCGCCCTCCGTAGCGGTGTGGGGGGCGCTATTTTTCAATTATTTTGACAACTCGCGCCCCACTACGGTGGGTCTAAATTCCCTAGTAGAGTTGTTAAAATAAAGCAAAGTCGTGATTTTTTTTTTTACAAGAATAATCTTAAATCAGTCATCTCTGGTCTGCTCACAATGGCCATATATGATTTGTGGCTAAGACAACCTCAACATGCGCCCCAATTCCATATTAAATTTTTCATCGCTCAAACTAAAACCCACATCCTTGCTTGAATAAACTGATTGAAAATATAGGTGGTTTGTAATATCAAGAGCTCTTTGTTATTTATTTCTTGAAATGAATAAAAAAGATAATTACAGCCATGGTTTAAATAGAGATACAAAAGCCTTAAAGATGGAAGGCACTAATTTGGCTATCAAATAAAAAAGGAAAACATATATCTTGTATTGACGGGGCAAATCTCGCTGATCCCCATTTAACGCTAATTCTTTCCCTTTAACACTCCCCCTCAAGTTGGATAGTGGGATTCCCAAAATTCAACTTGCTCAGACATTTGTGTAGGATCTTTTCATTTACAGCTTTTGTCAAGATATCAGCGAGTTGGTTTTCTGACCGAACAAACGGGAGAGTGATGATCTCTGCCTCTAACTTTTCTTTGATAAAAAGTCGATCGGCCTCTATATGCTTTGTTCGATCATGCTGTACTGGATTTTCTGAAATCTGGATGGCGGCTTTATTATCACTCCAAATTTTACTAGCTTCTTGTGGAGGGTATCCTATCTCTGTAAGGAGTCTCCGGATCCAAAACACCTCAGTTAATCCCCTCACAATTCCTCAGAATTTAGCTTCTACACTTGAAAGAGCGACCACCTTTTGTTTCTTGCTTCTTCAGGTGATAAGATTTCCACCGACCAGAGTGAAGTAGCCTGGAGTGGACCTTCGGTCTCCTTTATCCCCTGCCCAATCTGCATCGGTGAATACTTGAGTTTCTAGGTGTCCATACTCCATTGCATTTGAACATGACTCCATGTCCTGCTGTTCCTTTGAGATACCGTATGATTCTTACAACTGCTTCCATGTGAGCCTTTTGTGGTTGATGCATAAATTGACTAACAGTTCCCACAGCATATGATATATACGGTCGGGTGTGCGATAAGTAAATCAATTTCCCTACTATCTGTTGGTATCTTTCTTTGTTAGTTAGGTCTGCCTTTTCTTCCATGTATAATTTCTGATTTGCAATCATGGGTGTCTCTGCTAGTTTGCAATCAATCATGCCAGTTTACGCAAGTAAGTCAAGAACATATTTCTTTTGGCACATGAATATCCCATGTTTTGACCTCAAGACTTCAATACCAAGAAAGTATTTGAGCCTTCCTAGGTCTTTCATCTCAAATTTTGTGAACAAGTTTTTCTTTAGTTTGGATATCTCTTCTTGGTCATCCCCTGTGATAATCATATCATCAACATAGATTATTAAGCAAGTTATAAGATGTCCCCTCCTTTTGAGAAACAATGTATGGTCTGAATTACTTTGTGTAAACCCATAGTTTCTCATGGCTAGAGTGAATTTACCATACCATGCCCTTAGGGATTGTTTCAGTCCATAGAGGGCTTTCTTTAGAAGACACACTTCTCCCTTTGTAAACTCGTCTGTGAAACCATGTGGGGCTTCCATATAAACCTCTTCTTTTAGATCTCCGTGTAAGAAAGCATTCTTCACATCAAACTGGTGTAAAGGCCATCCTTTGTTTGCTGCTATGGAACAGAGAACTCTGATGATATTAATTTTTGCAACTGGAGAGAAAGTTTCGGAGTAATCAATTCCATACGTTTGTGTATAGCCTTTAGCTACCAATCTTGCTTTGTATCTTTCAATTTCTCCATTGGGTTTGTATTTAATTATAAATACCCACCGACACCCGACAGTTTTCTTTCCAATTGGCAAGACACATTTCTTCCATGTGTTATTTTTCTTGAGAGCTTCCATTTCTTCTATCATTGTGTTCTTCCATTCTCTTGATTTTAAGGCTTGTTCTGTATTAGTAGGGATCTCATCAAAGTATATAGACGCAGCAAAAGCTTTGGCTTCTTCGGATAGATTTCCTTTGGCTATGTTAGCCATTGGATATCTACTTCATCTAGACTCCCTTTCGGGGGGAATATCTTTTTGGTGGGACTCCCCGATTTGCTCTTGGTGGTAGAACATATCTTTCTGATGCGTCTTCTTGTATGGGATAGTTATCTTGCTCTTGCATATGCTCATTATTTTCTTCTTGTTCCTGTACATTCTCATATTGATCTAATGTGTTAGTTTCATCCGGATCAAGTACAAGAGAAGAATGAGTGTTACTTACCTCAGGTATTAGATTGGGAGCGCTTTGGGTGGCATTAACATTTGAGTCTTCAGGTTGTGTGGATGGATGAGACTCATCTTGGGTGTTATGATGCTTTTCTTCTTCATATGTAACATATCTCAACCAACTCAGTGTGTCAAGATATTCCCTCTCCCCCTGACTACTGTGTTGGGAGGCATAGTAGTACTCAGTTTCAAGAAAATCACAGTTCATAGTCGTGAACATGTGTCGGGTTTTTGGGTTTAGCATCGGTATCCCTTTTGAGTTATTCCATATCCAACAAAGACACAATTTTCAGCACTAGCATCAATTTTAGTTCTGTGTGTTTTTTGGTATGTGGACAAAGATGGTGCACCCAAAGATTCGTGGTTCAATGGTAAGAACGGACGGAGGGTTAGTGTATTCTGTAAGAACTTGCAATGGGGTTTTTAATTTCAAAATATAAGTAGGGAGTCGATTAATGAGATATGCAGCCGTAACAAGAGCTTCTGGCCAAAAAAAAAAAACTTTGGAACTTGTGATTCTATTAGAAGGGCCCGTGTTATTTCTAATAGAATACGATTTTTTCCCTTTGCAACACCATTTTGCTCTGGAGTGTGCGGACATGTGGTTTGATGGATAATCCCTTTGTTTTGGAAAAAATGTTTCATGTCAGAGTTGACAAATTCTCCTCCATTATCAGATCTAAAGATCTGAATGTTTTTTTTTTTTTTTTTTGAAATTGGGTTTGAACAATGTTTTAAAAAATGATAAATTTATCAAAGACTTCGGATTTGTTTTTTAATAAATACACCCAGGTCATTCGTGTGCAATCATCCAAGAATATAACAAAGAAACGAAAGTTTTGACCCCTGATAATCGGGGTTGGACCCCACACATCTGAGTGGATTAATGAAAACGGTGAATCAACCCTTGTATTATTAGGTTTAAATGTATTACAATGGCTTTTGGCTAACACACAAGTTTCGCAATGTGACTTACAATTAGAAGGAAATAATTTTGGAAATAAGACATGTAAATAACCAGTGGATGGATGCCCCAGCTTTCTATGCCACAACCAAGTTTCTCGTTCTACTGTTCCATGAGAAAGTAGTACATATCCATTTTGAGTCACCTCATCCACATAATACAACCCTTGTCTCTCAGTGCCACGTCCAATGATCGCTCACGTCCTGATATCCTGTAAGATACAAAAGGTGGGTTGCATAAGAACTGGGCAATTTAATTCCTTTGTTACATGGCTTATTGATAGGAGTTTATGTGATAGGGCAGGGACATATAGACAGTTTGAGAGTTTAAGTGTTCGTGATATCTCGATAGTTCCCCCATTTTTTACAATCATCTTTTCTCCATTTGCCGTGTGTATATGATTTTGTTGGTTTGGATGGTATGGCAAAATCCGACAAGTCATAAGACATGGTATCTGTTGCTCCGCAATCAAATATCCATGACGATGCATGTTTTATAATATAATTTTGGACTATATTTGCCATACCATTAATGAGGGACCCCCTTTTGCAATTTTTTAAACTCTCTTCTAAGTAGCCAATAAATGATGTTATTTTAAAAATTTCAGATTTTATAGGGGTAATATCTGAAACTTTAGAAAAGCATCTTTGACTTTGGTTTATATTGAAAAGAGAGAATTCGGTTTTCAAGGCAGGCCTCTCAACCCCTATACATGTCTGCATAAAGAAATTATCACTATCTTCCTTCATGTTGGTCGCCGATGCTACACCTCTAAAACCGGTGGGTTTTTTTTCCGATTATAAACATCATCATCGGTTAAGAAATCATCATCATCTTCCTTCATTATTGTCGTTGTTGCTGCACCTCCAAAGCCGGTGGCTTTTTTCCGATTATAAGAAGCATCATCGGTTTCCTTGGCAACATAACTTTTACCCTTCTCTGGTCCAGGGTTTTTGGTGCCTTTCTTGTGTTCATCGGCCCACCAATCGGGATAACCTACAAGACGAAAACACTGTTCGTTGGTGTGCCTCGTCATCCCGCAGTGGTCACACTTCAGGTGTGTTTTATCTTCTTTTACCGGCGGTCTGACCTTCTTTCCTTCAGACCGGTGGTACCCTTTGGTTGCTAGACCCAGCCCTTCCTTTTCGGTGGCCATTGCTCCCAGAATATTCTAGTGAGTGGCTTCCTTACGAACACCGACGTAAGCCGCCTCCGCAGAGGGAAGAGGGTCCATACGGAGTATTTCCCGTTTAATGGGTTCATATTTCTGGTTGAGGGCATTAAGAAATTGAAACAATTTTTGTTCTGACCTGATTTTTGAGTACGCCTTGATGTCTTCTAGACACTTCATGGGGTTTGGATCGATCCTGTCTATTTCCCCATACTCCCTGTAACGAGATCTAGAAGTCTTCAAGAGAACTATATTTTTGTTTGAGATCGTTGGCCTTAACATGGAGATTAAATGTTTGTAATTTGTCTCGTCCGCTACTGTAAGTAAGCACCAGGGCGTCCCATAGCGTTTTCGCAGTGGGATACTCGGCAGGTTGCCTGCAAGTACCGGTTTGATATTTTGAATTAGCCATGAGAAGACAATTAGATCTTCTTGTTCCCACTGCTCATATTCTTCACTTGTTTGATCTGGGGGATTCGATGTTAAGTGCGATAACAGGGATTTGGATTTTCCGCCTATGGCGACACGAATCATCCGGGTCCATAATGCGTAGTTCTGACTATTGAGTTTGAGATTGATTTGAAGGTTGTCAGATAGTTTTGGATTTTGTGGCTGTTGGTTAAGGATGTTTTTAAGAGGTTTGCGAGTTGTAGTGACAACCCAGAGTCCGAGTTGCCGTCTCCGGACATGGTAGCTCGGATGATAGAATCAAACGGTATATGATGAGTGAGCCTGCTCTGATACCATAATATCAAGAGCTCTTTGTTATTTATTTCTTGAAATGAATAAAAAAGATGATTACAACCATGGTTTAAATAGAAATATAAAAGCCTTAAAGATGGAAGGCACTAATTTGACTATCAAATAAAAAAGGAAAACATATATCTTGTATTAACGGGAAATGATGCAAAGAGCAAATCTCACTGATCCCCATTTAATGCTAATTCTTTACTTTTAACAGTTTGCACTTGCAAGTACTAAGATTGTACCCATAACTCATATAAAATGAAATTTCAACGACTATACCTATGGCAATGGTATGCGTATCTTATATAGTAGTGTAATGTTCTTCGTGATCTTCTGAATTGTGTAATCACTTTTATATTGAAGTATTTTGAGCGTCAATCAGATAATTCAGAAAATCAAAAACTAGTATATGTGGCTATATTGTGAAACTTTACTCTGAATATACTCTGAAGCAACACGATGCTTCGGGAAATAGTGTGTCAATTTGACGTGTAAAAACATACAGGTGTTAAAGAAGTTTATGAATACATTTCATGTTTGTTAATACGGTTTCTGCTTCTTGCCAGCGAAAAGAAACCGAACTAATGTCGTTACTAATCGACACCATTTTGAAGTTGAAGCTCTTAATACGGTTTTGGATATACAAATTCAAGAACTTGGAAATCGATTCTATGAGGTATCAACTAGTTTGATAGAAAATGTGTTTGGTTTAAATCCATGTGATTCGTTTTTTAAGTTTAACATATCTAAGATAGTGCCATTTTCTGAGATGTATCCGAATGATTTTAGTAAAGAGGAAAGTTGGTGTGTCTCGGGTGATCTTACGGTCTTTTATCACAAATTAAAGGAATATGATAAATTTGCAAAACTAGATGAAATATCTGACCTTGCTCGTGTAATGGTGGAAACCAAAAAACATAATATTTTTCCTTTGGTTTATCGGATATTGAAGTTATCGTTGGTTTTACCGGTTGCAATCGCAACCGTTGAAAGACGTTTTTCTAAAATGAAGCTTATCAAGACGAATTTACGCAATTAAATGAGTGAGGAGTATTTGAATAATTAATGCTTTACTTTGTGCGGTCGAAAGAGAAACTTTTAATAAAGTAGAAGAAATGGATGTAATGACTCAATTTTAAGCTTTCAAAAACCGAAGATGAGAAACATATTATGTATGTCTTTAACTTTATTGTATGAACCTACGGTAAAAAAAAAAAATCTAAACATTAACCCTAAAATTTTGGTTTAGATCCATCACTTATGCCCACCTGAGCCACCTAGCCGGTTAGGCCCACTCAAGTAACACGGACCGGTGTAGCCTATCCGTACCCGAGTCCCATTCCGAGCTCCCTAAGGATAGCATTGACACATTTATAATGGTGGGTCATGAATTTGTGGACTCCTGCGTACTGGGACACATGGTCACGGATAGCGACTATTTACATGTTTTAGCCACAGTGCCCTTTCTATCATAACCCTTTCACACACACATCACACATATAATCTCTATATATTTCTTAGAGTAATTGCAAATGCAAGAAAGTCCTCACCAAATAAATTCATTGCCTAACTTCTCTTTCTTCTCCTTCTTTAACGAATAAACGTTGGAGGATGAAGAAGAATAATCGATCCTCCAAGAACCACAATGAGTTTGAAGGTGAGTTTTTCAAAAAAGACTTTTTTTTTTTTTTTATATATTTCAATCTAAGCCTACCTCGCTCGCCCAGGCCTGCCGGCACAATAATGAAATGAAGGAGCTAATTTGCTTGCTTGTGCGGCGATGACCGCTCGGCTAGCTAGGGCGATTCTAATTAATTCCATGCTAACGCTTTTTTTTTTACTTAAAATAAAAATTCTCATTAAAAATAAAGAATAAATTACATAAGGATGGTAGATAGGTAGACAAACTATAAGTTGCGCCGTCATCCCTTTCTAAAAAAAATCTGGTAGCCTTCTTTATTTGTATAAGTTAAAAGTTAAAATTTTAAGTTGAAAATGAAGGAGAGATATTTTTCAAGAACTCAATGAATATTGATGATGAGTTAAAAGTTACTTCTCATAATTATTATGAGTTTCCTCCTGAATTGGTGACTTGGTGGTGGAATATGATCGCGTGGCAACATTGGTGTCACGATGACTTCAGTCTTCCGTGAGTGATTCCAATTTGTTGGCCGTTTAAAAAAAAAAGTTAAAAGTTACTACTTGCGACCGTTTTGGATGTCAAAAGTCGTGTCATAAATCGCAGTGATTTTCTTATATATATAAATATGTGACAGTTAAATCCTAAATGGTTATAAATCTTAAAATAAAATATGACAAAACAGTTGGAATTTGGCAGAGGTGAGCAGTAGAAAATGGGAGGTCGTTAACTTGTCAGACCAAGAAGAAGATCTGGTTTACAGGATGCACAAGCTCGTTGGTAACAGGTAAGTAACAAACTTTTGAATTCATATTTGAATTTTTGTTATAAAAAAAAAACATCGTTTCATTTAATAACTTTACAAGGCATGCTTGTTTGCACTTGCATTATTTTTCTTAGGAAGTGATTTATGAAACTAATTATAAATAATATTTACCAGGAAATATTACTTTTGGTAGATAGTAACTTTGGGTTAAAAGATATACTACGGGTTTAAGGCAGAAACTCAAATAACCTTTTCATGTATCGTAGTTCAAACAAAATAGTCAAATGTTTATATAGTTCTCGTTTTCAATTTAAAATGGATACTTAATTGTCTTATCATCAAGTGTGAGATAATAACGTTAGTGACCCAGTCTTTTTGTTTTCGATTTCTGATTTTTAAAATAATCTAATTTCCATGGGAAGCTCTTTGGGTGTCAGGGAGGACCCACTGAGCACATTTTTTTTATAAGATGCCTATATACATATGTTATGTGTGTGTGTGTGTTTTTCAGTAAAACCCCGATTTTAAACTTACAACTTGTGTCTATGGAAAACTCATTTAAAATCCAAGGACTTATTAGCCAATTATAAGCCCAATACTCATTTAAAACTCAAAAGTTAGATCTAATATGCATATTTTTAAATGGCTCGGATGGAGCACCCAAATCTTTAGGAACTCCTATGCTAATTGCCGATTCATATATTGAAAAGTAGAAAACTGTTGTTTTCATTCTTATTTACCTGATTTAAACTATTGTTTTTTTCATATTGTAGTACATTCTTTTCTATATTACATCATAACATGTATTTTATCATTTCATATTAGATTTGTTTATTTTCTTTTGGCTAATGATTAACTGCTAGACCCATATCGTAACTTTGAATAATTAACGATCTCAAATTCTCAAACTTTTGCTACATCATTGAGATTAAGTGTGTAGAACACTGATGCATATACACGGTGATGAAATATTTTTATTTTTCTTTAATTTATTTTATTATATTTTTGTGCTACGTGCGTTCGAGAATGCCTGGTATATTCGAGTAACACCTTATATTCATAACATGTATTTTCAGATGTTGCCCAATAAGCCCAAAAGGAAGAAAGTTAAAGCTAGGGGAATGTAAAGTTGTTTAGGCTTTTAGCAGGATTTGTATCAAGACATTGATTAGTTGATTATGGTTGTCTAAAGCATATATTATTACTAAAATTGGGTTGGGTTATCCTAAAAATGACCTTTATCCTAAGAAGTATAGGAAGCAAAATTATTACATGGTGTCAGAGAAAAATACACATGGTGTACGTCAACTTTTTTCCCAACATGGTGCCATTCTTCCACATAGTTTAATCGCGTGTTGGTTTTCTTGTACACGTGATATTTCTCGGATGGCTTCATACACTTTTTAGGCAATAAAATCCTTTTTACCAAAACCCAAACCAATTACTAGAAATTGGGTTAATTTTAGTGACCGATCTGACCAGTAAATTAATTTCATCTAACATGTAATGATACCGGTAAACAAAATTTTGGAACCACTATTGGTGGATATACTAAACAACGGTACCGTCAAATAATCTGTGGGAGTTTTAAGTGACAAATCAAAAACAAAATATTTAGTTGAATTCAAGTTGCAAACATGCTTATAAATGAAAAGCCGAAATTATCATATGATTAAAACATATTTTTATTGATCATTGTTATTATTTACTATAAACAATTTGAAGTGATGACACATTTCAGGTGGGATTTGATCGCTGGTAGGATTCCTGGCCGGAAACCCGAAGAATTAGAGAGGTTTTGGTTGATGAGACACAGTGAAGCATTTAGTGATTTGAGGACTCAAACCAAATCTTAATATTATGTACTTTGTAGGTACTTTATGCACAAAGTTTATGTAATCATATGTTATGAGGTATAACATAGTTGTGTGACGAAAATAAGCAGCATGGTCAGTGACACGAAACCTGATAGAATGGCAGCCTAATTAACAACCATCAGGTTAAGTTAATTTTGATTAATAACCAAAACTAAACTTTGGCTATATTTTTTGCTTAGAAATACATGAAATTGGGACATAAAAGCTAAAAATATATGAATACATAATGTTTCAGTTTTGACTTGGTTAATTTCAGTTAACTAAGGGTAAAAAAAACGATACCGATTATAAGTTAATCGGTTTTTGGTTAATTCAGTTTGATTTCATCTATTTTTTTATTTAATTTCGGTTAATGGTTCAATTATTGTTCACCCTAAATATTATTAATCACGTAACAAATCAATTTGTACAAATTAAAAATATTAGCATTACTACTCAAATTAAAGAGAATAACATGTTCGTTTTTATAATGTAATTTTTTTAAAAGAATATTAACGTATGAAAAAATTACAGTCGTTTAAAATCATTAGGGTAGTTGGCTTAAAATAAGGAAAAAAAAACTATAATTAATGTTTGAAAGTACCTTCATTTTAAGGTGTACCTTTTTCGTTAAATAAAGAATGTTTATAATTTTTTGGTATCTCAAAATACCCTTGTAAAAAATGCATTGTTAGTTTGAAAGACTACTTTATTTTTATTTTTAAGGTGTACCTTATTTGATTAAACAACTTTTTCTTCTTTTAGAAAGTTAAGAAAGAAAAAACACTTAGCGAAAATAAATATGTGGGGTATAGTTATGGTAAATGCACTCATCAAGTGTTATCAAAACAAAATTTCATTGTTTTTCACATAATAGGTAAATAAATTTGGTTAACTAGAAGAATTCCCCGTCGCTTCGCACACAAATGCGGCCGGTTGCGGCTTCACCCACCAGAAAATATGCTAACATTATGTGACACAACCACGTGTCGTCGTTTCGCCAGATAACTTTCCACCTCACACAACAACCGTATTTACGCGCCAACCAAGAATCCACAGTGGCACAACCTAATCTCCGGTTGTCTTTTCCTACGCATCACAACCACCTACAAAGCCACCGCCTAGATTCGTTGGGAAACAACACCGACATATTATTGATATTGAGGGTTGCTCACTATAAAGCCGATTTCTTATGTGTTTTGTATGCGGTATTAACAACGAAATGTAGGAATGAAAAGCTTTATGGGTCGATGTGGGATGGCTTTTTTGGGCAGTTCGTGAGGCTTTCTGAGCGTTTGGGAGAGTTTGTGGCAGGTTTTGGGCGGTTGGTTTGGGTTGTATATGGGCGGTTTGGATGCTAACAATGTTTCCAAAATTGTGGCATTGTTTCCAAAATTGTGGCAGAATCGAAAGGAAAAAAGTTTTGTTGGGAAAAGTTGGAAACCTCAAAAGTGGCTATTGCGTCGTCAGTTATGATTTAGTATATAGTATAATTTAGGAGTGTTCATTTCACATTCTCATGAGGGGATTGACGATGTGGGCTCCCATATGTAGCAAACGGATCGAATAAATGTTGGTTAAGAGAATTCAAGTCGATCGGGTGCAACGTTGGTGGCGTAGCCCAACATCAATTTCAAGAGAAACGCACATAATATTTTATTACAAAAAAAAAATCAAACCGATGCCTATACATGCTAGAGCTCCACGACTTGTGGTGTAGTGGCATGAGAAGTGAATGGTATGACTTGGGACTGAAAAGTCTCAGCTTTGATTCCTGATCCTGCCTGGGTTTTACTGATTCTTTACTGTTGTGCCTTCGAGCGGGTGAGGGTCAGCTTTTTCCCCGGATCTGGTGACTAGGTGGGTTCTGACTACCAACGCTACTTGTGGACGAACATCTAAGACGTGTCTTCACCCAAGAGCGTATGAGTTCTTTCATAGTGATGAATGCCCCAGATAGTCGGGATATCAATTTGTTGGTCATTACAAAAAATAATTTATTATATATTTAACAAATTGCACCTAAATCCAAAAACGTGTCTTGTTCTGTAACAGCAACCTATATCTCATCTCATTCCATTCATCATCCTCTTCCTTCGTCCCAATAACAAACAAACAAACAAACTAGGGTTTCATAAATCCAATGAAACATTAAAAAAATCGATCCATACGATCATAATAAACCAACCGTCATGAACTCCGATTATTATTCTCCTGAAGGCCCCGGAGACTTTGGTTTTGCCTTCAACGACAAAAATTTCTCCGATCGTCTTCTTCACATCGAGATCGTCTCCGATTCCATTCATTCTACGCCCGATGCTGAACCGAGCCTTTCTGATTGGGTTAGGAACCGCAAACGTCGAAGACAGGATATTAAAAAGGAAACCGGTCAGTTATTATTATTATTGTTATTATTATTATTATTTTAAATTTTGATAGAATTATTCCGAATTTAATCATTGTATATTGTGCAACAATAATATCCATTGAGCTAGCATAAACAATTAGTTTAACTCAGAGTTTGAAAAAGAATGGAATCGAGCCTTGAGGTGTTTGCTCTTCGCCTCAGGAGGAGTGACATAACTGGTTAGAAATAGATGTAGTTATAGGTATAGGTATGGTAGTAATAGTAGGAAGAAGGTAATGTAATAGGTGGATAAAGATTGAGATTACAATACTGTTCACAAATGTGATAAAAACATGTAGGGGCTGTTTGGTAGCCTCTTAATGAGGCTCTTAATCATTCAGTGCTGAATGATTCAGCATTCAACGTGTTTGTTTCAGCCTCTTAATGGAATGATTAAGGCTAATCATTAAGACTTGGGATGTTGCTGAACCATTAAGCACTGAATCATTAAGCACTGAACTAGGCTGAACCTTAATGAAACTATCATACCAATGTGGAACAAGAAAACTAACCATTAAGAGGTCCAGCTTAATGATTCAGCACTTAACCATACAGAACTCTTAACTATTCAGACCTCTTAATGATTCAGCACTTAATCAACCAAACAGCCCCGTAATCTAATTAGTAATTAGAGTTATCTTGTTTGGTGATTTTAGTGTGGACAATCGTTTTATGTAGATGGGATCATGGGATTTACGTGAAATTAAAGGGACAGTTAGGAGGTACTGAGTGCACACTAAAGTATGCTAACCTAACCCTGGACTTAGGGTCAAGGGGCAAGCTGATACAAATCAGAGTAGGCAACGGATAGGTGATTTAAGACTTAATTGAACGGTAGAAAAAGGATTAGATCTAAGGATCGTTTGTACAAACAATACCAACTGGAGATACAGACACACCACTATGGTTAGAAAATCAGGTCTAAGAACACCACCTATCGTGCTAAGGATCGTTTGTACAAACAATACCAACCGGAGATACAAATACACCACTACGGTTAGAAAATCAGGTCTAAGAACACCACCTAATCACCTATCGTGCCACAGTCGAACTACGTACTAACTAGAAGGAAATTGCGAAACTAAGGTACAACCTAAATACCTAATAAGCTGAAATTACAATTAAATAAGCATATAAAATAAACTAAAGGTAAACATGGATAAAGAAACAGAATGCGGCCAGTTGTTGGTAGTGGCAACTTGGGGTACCTTGTGCATGGTTGATTATGCACGCGTGGGTGATATTCCGCGTCATGGGTCAGTGCGACCCAGTTTGATTAAATGGGTCGGTGACCCCATATACAACACAAGTGCTCTTGTGGGGTCAGGGCGGCATGCTGAAACCTAAACCGAACGAGTGGCACATTGAAATCTAAACAAGTGGCAGGGGTTACGGGTACTATTGATTTACCAGTCAAAAGCTTGGTTTAAAAAAGCGCGCCTGGGGCGCGCTTTAAGCATTTGTGGCGCGAGGCGTTTAGAAAAACGCTTTTTTTTTTTGCCAAAAAGCGCTGGACTACATGAAGCGCCGCCTCGAGCGCTTGAGGTGCGCGCTACAGTAGCGCTACAGTAGCACCTCAGCCCCAAAAACCCTTTTAAACTGCTTTATTTGGCCGCTACAGTAGCATAGTTGTCAATCGCGTCTGTAGCGGGCGCGATAGCGAATAGCGTCGCGTATCGGCCATTTACCGCTACACAGTACATATCGGCCCGCTATCGAGCAACTAACGAAGTCCGGCGACGATTCCGGCGACGTCCTGTAGTTCTTTGCCGGAGAAGATGAAGAGAAGATGAAGAAAAGTTGAATAGCGGCTGAAAAGCATCTGGGTTTGTGTGTTTTAGACTTTTTAGGGTTATTTAACTTTATCAATTTTCATGTTTAACCCTTCTATCTTTCATTTGTTTACATATAGTGCCTAAAACTTTTAAATTTTACATAGAAAGTATAAAATTAGTTTGTGTATATACACATTTGGTCCTTATACTTCTAAATTTGTACATAAAAATATTTTTAATTTTTTAATACCTTACCGCTATTTACGAAATAGCGGGCGCTATTTCATCGCTATCGCTACGTAGCATATCGGTAGCCCTTCGCTATTTACCGCTATTCACTATCGATAACTATGTACAGTAGTGCCTCGTCGTTTTTATGTTTTGAATATGCTTTTTAAGTGTTCAAGGGTGTTTTATAATCATGTTTTTGTGCTTATGATCGATTACCATGTAGAAAATGTCATATTGACATATATAAATATTTTTTTATAATTTTTTTAATACTATACGTGAAGCTCTCGCCTCGTGCTTTAAGCCCCGCGCTTCGGATTTTGGAACCAAAACGCCTCAGAGCGCCTCGCGCTTTTTTAAACCAAGGTCAAAATTTCTCCTGGATCTTGCCTCACCTCACCTGTGTTTGGTCGGAAACACAGTAACACACGCCTTTGTTGCACCTAGAGGAAGTATCTCACCTCACCTGAGCCGTGTAGACACATATGTCTTGTGTGCTTTTGACCATTATGGTTTTGGGCTTTTCTTGATAAATGGGATTCAAGGCAGTTCAGTGCTGCAGTCTCTTTGAGCACCTGGGAAGGCTGTTTTTGACTTTCTATTAGTATTTAGGTCTCCCAATGGTTGCTTATTGACTATTAAATTATAATCAAGCACTTGGCACTGCATGAATGCTCCGACTTTTGCCTTGTGTTTGTGAGTAATTAAATTTGAATAATGAGGTGTCAAGTGTTTGAAATTTTTAGTCCAGAAGGTGGCTGATTTAGGAAGCAAGAGCTTTACATTGTGCTTAGTGTTATTTCTTACGCTAAGCAGTTAATGCGGTAAATTATCGGATATCAGTCAAAGACCGATATTTGAGATATAGGTTATCGCGGTGAGATATCGGTAATTTTTATAGCATGCAAAATTTATATATATAGCAATTTAACACTAATGATTCAATATACTCTCCTACCAGTAACAAATAAACCTTTTGCAACTTGCAAAACACTAACAATTGAGCAAGTGGAATTTATGAAGACTTCAAACACTAGTATTTAACACTAACATTTAACAATTAAGACTTAAAACACTAATAACAGCAATAAGAAGAAAGACGAATGGAAAACTAAGAAGAAAGTACCGATATCAGGAATATTGGTGATATATCGTTAAAATATTGGTCGAATCTCAGTCAATATCTCCGATAATATCGGTACCGATATTTTGTACCGATATCTCGGTTGATGACCGATAACCGACATATCGGCCGAGTTAACTGCTTAGTTCTTACGTGTGGAATAATAGAAGGTATACATGTAACATTTGGATTTTCATCATCCTTTTGAATTCTAGCACATAACTTTTAGAACATTTTTATTAATCTTCTTGTATCTTTTCCAGCATATTAAAAAAAAAATTAAAATTTTAGTTTCTTCATTTTTACAGCTGTAGACAGTGCTGATGGTTTGCCAGAGGAACAAGTTCTCAATCGAACTGATCATCTTCCTGATGATGATGTAGACACTGAAAATCAAGATGAAGAACCTGCAGCAATGGTTGAAGAATTGCCATCAGGTATTACTTACCCATTATCATTTGTATTCTGATTTTCATTTTATGTTAGTATATATTCCGACAAGTATTGCTTCTAATATCAGATGACAATGAGTCAAACTGGACATTGGAGTGTTCAAAAGTATTAAGAGTTGAAACTTTACACATTAGCTCTCCGATTTTAGCTGCAAGAAGTCCATTCTTCTACAAGGTGACATCTCAAGGTTCTAGTGTATTTGATTTCTTCGAGTTCACGGTTTTATTTCTTGTTTTTCATGTTTTAAATTTCCATGCAGCTTTTTTCAAATGGAATGAAGGAGTCAGAACGCCATGTAAAATTGCGAATCAGTGCCTCAGGTTTGTACTTTCTAGTCATGATTTATTTCTAATACGTTTTTTACATTTGGTACTTGTTTGTTTCATTGAATGTCTTTGGCTTTTGTTTTTTTGAACAGAAGAAACTGCCCTCATGGAACTCTTGAACTTTATGTACAGCAATAACTTGACAGTTACTACCGCTCCTGAACTGCTGGAAGTACTGATGGCTGCCGACAAATTTGAGGTTGTTTCATGCATGAGATATTGCAGTCATTTATTAAGAAACCTGCCAATGACACCTGAGTCTGCAATACTTTATCTTGAACTTCCTTCCAGTGTTTTAATGGCTGAAGCCGTTCAGCCATTAACTGTTGCTGCCAAACAGTTCCTTGCTGTCCGTTACAAAGACATAACCAAGTAAGATTGTTGAAAATAAATGCTAAATGTCAAATTCTTAGTGAATAATATAAAATTTTCTAGGCCTGTAAGTGTAATCAACGTTCATGAACCACTTGGCCGAATCTTTTATTTTATTTAATAAACAAACGAGCAAACATGAATAATTTATTTTGTTCATTTATTTATATAAGTGAACATTAACACATGCCCCAATTGGTCATTTACATTCATTTACGGTTGTTCATTCACATTCGTTCGTTTACATTTGTTCATTCACGCTCATTCATTTATATGTTTATTTTATGTTTATTAGCTCTAAGTAATACAATTTGGTCCACTATCTGTCAGCCCAATCAAATTCTGGAACCAAGCCTAATAGATCAATGACTAAACACGTGCATTGTTTTTTGTTTATGTTCATTCATTTACTTCCGTTTAGGACATTAGCGAACGGACACAAATACATTCATTTTGTTGATGAACAGGCATGAACACTCTCTTAACGAACAAACACAAACACATTCATTTCTTAATGAACGAACATGAACAAGAAAAAATCAGTTCATTTAAGTGTTCGTGTTTGTTTGCTTTTTCAGTTGAAGTTAACCGAACAAACAAGTCTCCGTTCGTGCTCGTTTGATTTGTTTACATGCCTAAATTTTCTTTAATATTGTCAGGTTTCAAGATGAGGTTCTTAAATTGCCACTCTCTGGATTGGAGGCGATTATATCTAGTGATGATCTTCATGTGGCATCAGAGGACGTTGTTTATGAATTTATTCTTAAATGGGTCCGGGCTCAGTACCCCAATTTAGATGACCGCCGTCAGATTCTTAGGACCCACCTTGCAAAGTATATTCGCTTCCCTTACATGACATGCAGAAAGCTTAGAAAAATCTTGACATGCGCCGACTTTGATCCGGACTTTGCCCAACAGGTGGTAATTGAAGCACTTTTTTACAAAGCCGATGCCCCACACAGACAACGTACATATATCAGTGATGAAAGCTCTAACATTAATCATCGGTTCATAGAACGGGCCTACAAGTACTTGCCCATTAAGGTGGTCGAATTCGAACAGCCACGCCCACAGTGTGTGGTGTACTTAGATTTAAAACACGAGGAGTGTGCAAGTCTGTTTCCATCAAGCAGGGTTTATTCTCAAGCATTTCACTTGAGTGGTCAAGGGTTCTTCTTGTCGGCCCATTGTAACATGGACCAACAAAGCTCGTTCCACTGTTTCGGGCTCTTTTTGGGTATGCATGAAAAAGGGTCAACTTCTTTTGCGGTTGACTACGAGTTTTCAGCGAGGTCAAAGCCTGATGCAGAGTTTGTTAGCAAATATAAAGGCACCTACGTATTTACGGGTGGCAAAGCCGTCGGGTACCGTAATTTGTTTGCAACTCCGTGGACTTCATTTATCGGGGAAGATAGTGTTTACTTTATTGATGATGTTCTTCATCTTAGGGCTGAGCTTACTGCTAGGCGCTGAGAAACTAACAAGCAACAAGCTTTTCTGCGCTACAAAGGTACACATTTTTTTGACAAAATAGTGGTAGTTTAACGGAAACCGAATGACGAATTGTAAATTGGTAACGGGTTTAACGGTATCTTTTTGCGACTTGTAGTTGTTTTTAGTGTAAACTGGCAAAATGTTTAGATATTGTTCTAGTCCAAGTTGATCCACATTATTAACTATATTACAGTTGCCTGGTTTGGTTAATAGTATTGATATATGTCTCTTTATCTTTTTTTTTTTTCTTTTTTCTTTTTCTTAATCATTAGTACAACTTGCTTACGCTGTGGGTAACAGGCTTTTGCAAGAGTTTATTACCTTTTTTTATTAAAGATCTGGAATTCGCAGATAGATTACCCAGTAAGAAGTATGAACCATTCAGACTCAGTATAATGATTACGCATTTAGAGGCAAGTGTTTGACTTATTCAGACATCTGCTCGTGACACAAACAGTCTGAAAGAACTATGCCTGACCGATTCAGACATTTTTTCCATTAAGATCTCATTAAGAGCCGAAACAAACAATCCCTGATAGTTGTTAATATGTTTAGTGACGGTTGTTATCTACTCATCTCAAGTCCTCTGATATGCAGTATTGATAGCCTCTCCTTCATTATGCATTTTATTTTAGAACTTAATAGTTATATAAAACTGCTAAAAGAATACTAGGGTGATTTTTTAACAAATTGTGCATTTAAGATGTATAGAGATGAACACATTTAAAGGCTGTTTGGTAAGCCTCTTAATTAGGCTTTGAACCATTCAGCGCTGAATGGTTCAACATTCAGCGCGTTTGTTGGTTCAACGCTAAATGATTCAGCATTTAGCGTGTTGGTTTCAACTTTTGAATGGAATGGTTAAGGTTGAACCATTAAGCACTGAACTAGGCTGAACTTTAATGAGACTCTCATAACAATGTGGGACAAGAAAACTAACAATTCAGAAAGTTTTTTTATATTTTATTTTTTTTATAGTTTAAATATCTTAAAACTGTTATAATTTCATATCATTAAATTTATGGTTTTTCCACGTATCGCTTTACTAAAACAATGAATTGCATATTTATCCAACCCTTAAAATCAGTTCATATGTTTGTTTTAGGAGGGAAAGTATGTAATTAACTTTTCTTAGTTGATGAAATATGTAATAAATGACATTAGGAATGGAAAATATGTGAATGACAATTTATTAAAACCATTATATGGCGGATATCATCATTATATATTTATCCTTACATAAAGGAAAGGAAGGCACATTAAACATCATCACACACATATCCATAGTTGGATATCATCACTGTTTATTCTTGCATACATATATTAAGATACGAATAGGTAACCGCTCCCTAGTTATATGGGGACGGAATCAAAAAACAAGAGTGTGATATATTCCTTGATCATGTTTTCTGGAAATGTGAACGCGTCGTTATACTTGTAAAACACATCTATTAGTCGTCCAATATTAACAAGTGGAGCCAGTATTCCCATTGGGACCTCCCTTGGCTTTAGGCATCCCTCATTTACGTCTTTCCATTTATCTTCAACAACGTTTTTTATCGCCTCGATGGCTACATCTTCCGACACTCCAAAAGTCTTCATATATGCATCTACACCTGTGATTGATGGACCTCTTGTACGCTCAAACTTCATATACACACACATGGAAGTAACAAGTTATTATATTAGAACCACTACATGTACGTTATAGCAAAATAATATATATTGTCATGCTAAAGTTGCAATTTAAGTTATATAAGTTGTATGAATTTAGTAGCATAAAAGAATTTCGTACCGTAAAAGACGCGAGATCCTCTTGAAGTCTAGCAATGAACTGTTCAGCTGTGAAGATCTTTGGATGACTTTCGTACCAAGCAATGGCTTCTTGCGTGACAATCTTGCCCGCACCACTCAACGCTGACTTATAAAGAGCATCAACTCCAGAAGTAATCAACCCAAACTTTATAAACTCTTCAAATGATGGCACCTCTCCGCTATGCCTCCATTCAGCTTCTTGAAGGTAGGCTGTAGCAAGTTCTTGAAACTAGATTCATATCATAATATAAATGAATGAAAATTATTAATATAAATATAAATATAATATTGATAAACTATTTGTAAGTAAGAATTAATTTATAGTAAAGCGTACAGCTTTTATTGAAGCCTCAATGAGATTTGTTGTTCCTTGTTGAGGTATTTGTTTGTTCCATTCAGCATACTCGTTCAATATAAATTTATAATATGGTTTAATATATTCTGGAAGTTGCGATACAGCAGTAATGTCCCACCTAAAAAGATCAAAACATGTTCAAGTGTGTGTGTGTATTAACAGTGTGCGATATACACATATTAACACATCAACTTGATGCCAATGAGAAATAACGAATACCTATTTATTGCGTGTGTTAGAACTCGCATCTCTTCAATCGTAGCATATGCATCATACGTGTCGTCTAACACCAGAAAAAACAGCAAAGCTTTTGTTGTTAAGATTCGCGCTTGAGAGTAACAAGGCTCCAGGAATAGTGTCAATGTCATTACATAGAACTCAGGCACTCTATTTCTTACATAACATGTTTCAACTTGCAGTTCCAAGTCCTTCCACCACCTAAATAAAACTCATAAAGAAATTATACTTTTCATAATGGGTCGAAGATCAAAAGTATAAATTTTAAAAGTAATTCCTTTGTGAAAGAATCGAAGAAAACTAGAAACTATTAATGGTGATCAATGGCTTCGTATATAAAATAACTCATAGGATCTCTATTTGCGTATAGAGGTGATACACTGCAAGATAACTAAAAAGATCTAACAAACTAATGAGATAAGAAGACCAATAAATTGGATATAGATAACTACCTCATAACTTATAAAACTATGATAAGAACGGTAAGATGTAATACAGGTGAAGGATCATTTAAGAAGAAACTTAATGTTAAAAGAAAAAGGAGCAATGGTCATAATTGTAAAACTATAGTTTATAATTCAAACTTGGAAATCAAGAAAACTAGCTAGTATCAACCAATCAAGTATTATTTTCTTTTTTCATTTTCTTTAAATTAAACCAATAATACTTTTGTTTAGCGTGCGAAACTTACTTTGAAATACTTTGAAGTTCTTCTTTTTGTATCAGTTGCAAGTAGTTGAAGTGTAGTTTTGCAAGAGTTACTAGTGAGTCGTATCTGGAAATTTCTTCTTCAAAATGAGACAAATACTTCCTTGCTTCAACCATTGGATGCCCTCGATGAACAGGTCTCTCCAACGCATGTTTCACTTGCTTCGCAAGAGTACCTTGGACTGTTTTTTCTAGGGATCTTAGTTTAGTTTCCGTGAATGCAAAGGCTTCATCTAATATAGATTCTCCTTTAATTCTTAGTTGAGCACTTTCATATAAACTAAGCATGCCCCTCACATCTTTACTAACGTCTTCATTGAATTCACCAGATTCAAAATCCTTGAACTTGTTGAATACATCTGCATCCATAACCACAACAAAATGTATTTACGGGTGGTTTATCAAAGTTATAAGCGTTTCTAGGAGGTTTAAAAATTGTTTAGCTGCTAGGGAATACATCTGCATCCAGGGCCGTCTCCGAGAATCTCCAAAACGTTTTGGGCCTAGGGCGACTAAAAAAATCGAGGCCTTTGTAAAATTCATGTTTTAACTTTCAATTTTCAAATATTAATAATTCAAATTTCAACTTTTAATTATCAAACATCAATACCAAGAATATATATTATATTAAAAAATAAAGAAAAGTTGGTCTTATTCATTAAATGCATGAAGTGAGATTTGAACCAAAGTTCTCAATCTTAAAATATAATTCACTAACAAATTCATCTACATTGGCTTTGTTCTTATTTCCCACACCAATGTAATTTAAACACCGCGCATTGCGGCGGAAACCACAACACCCCCAATTAGTGATTTTAAGGGTGTGTACAAGTTGTTGTTCGGTTCACTTCCATATCGAGCCATAACCAAAACTTTCGATTAAAATATTTCAAAAACTGATTGATTTCAGTTCTTTATTTGTTCCAGTTTGGTTAATCGATTATGAACATCGGTCCAACTGGTTTTCGATAGATAACAGAAAAATTTTCTTGAGCTAGAAATGTGGACTTGAGTCGAAGTACTCAAGAAGAAGAACCCAATATTATTAATTAGTTTATTCGTCTGTTATTGTCCACTCCTTTTATATGAAAATTTCTTAATATTTTTGTTCGAAATTCATTATAAACATAAGCTTTCTTCTCCGATCATAGAATCCGGTGACCGTATAGTTTAGATTAGATTAGCCATAAGTAGTAATTTCAGAATTCAAATCGTTATCTCATAATTAAAAACGGCGGATTTCTCGATTTCTATATAGGATTATTAGATTTATAAAACTTTAACTTTTATAAAGATTATAACAAAACATGTACCATTAACATGTGTGTTTAAAATAATTATAGAATTGAATGTTATGTGGTCTCATAAACATCTCATGACTCTTGATTACCATTTGATTAAATATGGTGCATAAAAGACAATTTTACCCTCAAAAAATAGTTATTATATGCATTGTGTGTTGTATTATAAGAAATTAAACTTGCACATTTTAAAATTTAAGAAGTCCCTAGGAAATGCTTTATAATATAGTATAGATATATATTCTAAAAATTTAAAATTTTGGGCCTCCAGGGGGTTTGGGCCTTGGCCCGTTACCCAATCCGCCCATGCCCAAAACCAGGCCTGTCTGCATCCATAACCACTAATTAGTGACTTACCACAGGAGAATCTATAACCAAACTTTCTAAAGACTTGAAAGTGAATAGATATTGTATAGAGATCTGCTTCTCGGTATGTTTGCAAGTTAAGCTGGTTGAAAAGCATATAAAGTTGTCCATCTATGTCTTCCAAGAAAAGATATGTCAAACCAAGACGATCCAAAGAATAAATGAAATTCAATTTCTCATTAGGATCAGTTGAAGGGTTTAATATCAATCGTCTAAGTTGTTATTTTGGCTGCTCCATAGCTTTAACATATGCTTCCAATTTCTATAAAATGAAACAAGGTATTCTTACTTTTAACGTAAGGAGATCATTAACATACCAATACAATAACGTATGTTAATTCTGCAATTGTGTGTGAGTAATTGATAGACCTCTTACCGAATTGTCACGAGAGAAAGATAGAAAGCTATCGCCCCAAATCGAAGAAGGAAAGTTTGCCAAAGGACGTGCTGGCTCTATGGTGTTAGCTTTAGTTGCGGCCATTTGTGGAATGTGTAAGGATTTTGCAATAGTTATTGGAATTCCTGAAAATTCAAAACTATATAAAATAAAAATACCCTTCTAAAGAATCTCCGGCAAATGTAAATCTTTACAAAAACAATCCAATCAAAATATCAAATTGTTCAACCTACTTTAAAGGGTGAAGCTTTTAAACTTCTCTCTCTCTCTTTTTTTTTTTTTTTTTTTTTTTCAAACCAATGGGAAATAAGCATCTCAACGACTCAACGGTTAACTTTATTAGATGCAAGACCAAAACGGTTTTATAAGACATGGTTTTATAATCATGTTCGACACTAACTTCAGCCATTGCCACCCATAGAAGAACTATAGTCTATATATAGTGTCCAAGAACGCGCAATAGTGAATAAATCATAAGAAACGTTTTTTTTATCGGCGAATAAATGTGTGGCAACCGCCCTTACGGGGCGCCGTGCCCAAGAATCGACTACTCGACCTCCAGCAGCCCCCGCCTTCTCCCGATACGCGGAAACCTAAGCCCCACCCGCCCGAAGGCACGACAGTGTTATAGAACTCAGTAAAACCTCGCCGCCCATCAGATTCGAACCGGCACCACCCGTGTTCGATCTTCACCCGGATACCAAACCATAAATGATGAAAGTGGAGATCGAACCTTTGATCACATAGGTGAAACAAAAGCACTCCACCACTATGGATGATAATCATAAGAAACGTTAGTTGGTAACTCAACTTTTGTATTAGAATGTAAACCCCTTGCCTCCTCTATTGATTTACCAAATATTTATAATACACAGTATTCTCTACAATTATGGAAGGGATAATCACACATTTACAGTTTACAATATACTAAATATAATATGCTATTATTATTTTCTTACTTCAATTCAACTTGAATTTGATCAGTCCATGAATTGGATAATTATGTTACTTTTGATCGACTAATTAACTTCCACTCAATGGATTATGCTTTCTATCAGAGTTTAAACATATAATAAAAAAACGTCTAGCACACATGCATGCATGCATGAATCCATGCATGCTTGAATCCCTACTTAATACTTCAAATCTAAACTACCCCAACTTCCTAAAGCTTTCTGACCACTTCTAAAATGCATAAAATAATCAAGTATCAACCAACTAGTAATTCGAGGAAGTGCGCTAAACCTGAAACCCGGTTGAAGGAGGTTCGAAACGGACGAGGTGGAAGGTTAGGTAAGGCGGTGCAACGAACGGAGGCATGGGCAGTAGATGTCATCGCCATTAGAATCACTAGCAACTAAATCTTACCATCCACACTCACACTTGCCAATATTTATAGGCATGATAGTAACGAGCAAAGAAACCCCAGTGAGAGAGTAAGTGACATAATTGCCAAAAAAATCTCCACACAGAAACACGTGGCTATTGCTAACAAATAACTAAAAAAAGTTAGGTTTTACACCAAATTACAAAGAAACCTAAGTGATACAAAACATAAAAATCCAAATCACGCAAAACACGTTGCTAATAAAATATTTTTAAAAATATATAAAACTAAATTATATCCCGGAAGCTTTCCGGGATAGATAAATCTAATACGATGTGATAAAATATGTGTTATGATGTAACATAGAAATTAATGTACTATAATATGAAAAAACAACAATTTTAATCATGTGAATAAGAATAAAAATGTATATTAAAAAGAAGATGTATGTTTAGTTGAGGAGCAGAGCTAGAAAACAACCAATGCAGGGCGTGCATGAAGCGGTAGTATTGAAAATGTGATTTTTTATTTTTTTTTGGAAAATAGTGGTTTTAACCTATTCTGCTTTTAATGAAAATAAAATTCCTAGTTTGAACATGATTAGTGATTTACTTAGACATGATTAATGAATTACCTGAACATATTGTGTGTTTTCATGTATGAACAAAAACCGACAAAAAAATCGTTTTTTATTCCGTTTTTTTGTATAGCACTATAGTACTCGTTGGGAAGATAATAAAACGTTCGTTAATTTTGTGTAATTTTTTTTTAAAAAAATATCGTATATAAAAGTTATTAATGTTTTAAAATTGTGAGCGAAACATAAGAGAGAAAAAGACTTTTGAATGAAAATAAAAAGGAGGTCACATGATAACTCAAAGGGAGAGGATGACTCATTTGAATGCCATATATCAATTCATGCCTTGAAATATTAATATGATCTTTACATCAAATCAAATATAGTAAAATAATATATGTTTTTACACAAAATCTTGGATAATACTTGTTAAATAATAATAAATCACTCGTTTTCAAAATAGTAGCGGATCTACACCAAAACTTAAGGGTAACGTTCAATTTTTTTGCCGTATTTTCAATCAATTGGTGAGACTCGAGACCGTGGAATAGTGGTGTTATATGGTGAGTGGTGTGTTGCCAAAGGTGGTACTGCAAAGGTGGATGGAGTGCAGCCGAAGAGTGGCTGAGGCGCGGAGAAAGTAGCGTTGTTCATGAGTTGAGTGAAGCCAAGCCAAGCCAGGGCAAGCTCGAGCTCGGCTCGATTATAAAACAAGCCCACTTGGCTTGGATCAAATTTAGAACTCAGCTGAAGATCCAAGCTCGAGCTTTGCTTGTTTTATAACTAAGATGGCTTGGCTTGACTTGGATTTAAAAACTAAATTTATTATTGAATAATTTAAAGAAAACATTCGAAATGAGTTCAGCTTAATACGTTACCAAAATCAACTTCAATAAAGCACAAGTTTCAAATTTCAATGAGATACAATATATTTTCATGGCTCTTAAGCATCATATTCCGTAGATATCTTTACTCTTAAGTAGTTGTATAATAAAAAAAATATATTATATGTATATAAAATAAAATATGTTATAAGTAAAATAATCTGAGCTAACGAGCGAGCCAAATCGAGCAAACTTGGCTCCTTACGAACCGAGCCGAGCTAGGTTAACTTTCTAATCGAGCCGAGTAGGCTCGGCTCAGTTTCAAACCAAGCCATATCAAGCAAATTTTACCGAACTAAATCCGAGCAAGCTCTCAGCCACAAGCTTTTGGAAAATAATGGAATGTAATTTCTTGCTCATTCTCATTGATTTGGTGTCAATATATAATACACAAGATCTCCTAAATTAGTGGAGAGATATACATGACAATTATACATTATAAATGGGAATATAAATTTAGTATATTTAGTATTTACAATACTATTACGCCCCCGCAGTTGAAGCGTCGGGAGGGCCGATGCTGAGACTGTGCGAAAGTCGTCAAATAATACACGCGGAAGACCTTTTGTGAAGATATAGACAATTTGATGGCGAGAAGGGACTTGTAAGACACGAATGTTGCCACATTGCACTTGTTCACGAACAAAGTAGATGTCGAGCTCAATATGTTTAGTGCGTTGATGTTGTACCGGATTGCCAGAGAGATAGACAACACTAACATTATCACAATAAACCAAGGTTGCACGAGTGAGAGAATGATGAAGCTCGAGAAGGAGATTGCGTAACCAGCAAATATCAGCCACGACATTCGCAACACCCCGATATTCTGCCTCCGCGCTGGATCCGGAAACACTATACTGACGCTCAGGAAATGAGGTTATCGCCCAAGTAAACACAATAACCGGACGTAGAGTGTAACACCCCAACCGATGGCGGAAACATCGGGGTGCCACGTATTGATGATTGTTCGGTAGCTCATGGTGAATAATAAATTTCATTAGATGATTTAATTGAATTACATACAATTGTTCTAAAATTTGTACATCAATTTGAATAAAACTATACACATATCTTCAAGCATCAATTCAAATCTTCAAGCAAATAGAACCTGAAACATGTTAAGTTGAAAATGTTTTGGGTCAACAAAAGTTGGTGAGAATTACATAGGTTTTTGATAATTGAGTAAAAATGATGTGCAATTCATGTGTCATGTCAATCTAGTCCATATGTGAGAACATACTAGAAATAAATCGAGTGCATAATCAACCCTGATGACTGTTATAAAATGATACATACCATACGCTCATGGTCCAATTGAATATGTTATACGATAACAAACACCCACGCTACCTTTGTAGGAGGCACGTATCCGGGTGGGATTGTCAGTCCAATAGATCTATCAATGTATACCGTCGGCTTGTACGGAGTTAATGATTATGCTAGAATGGTGCTTACTCTAATCATGCTCAAGACATAATGCAACATAGAAAACACATAGACACATTGATGATTGAATTGCATAAATGATGTTGTAACATGTTTCACCCCAAAAATGGTGATAAATAGAAAAGGGGCTATGTAAAACTCACCTTGGTAAAATGTTATATCTGATGAAAAATTGGATAATGGTGTTGCCCAAATGTATCAAGTATCACCCTATAATAAGGTAACAAATAAGTCTAAGTCTATCTAGCATACAAATGTATATGTTCTAGGGCTTCGAATTGGGGATAATTGCTCGTTTGATTACTATTAAAAATATTCGCCAATTGAGAGAAATTTAGTAAATAAATAACTAAAAATCTTTTTATGAAATTTAAATTTAAGATGGTCACAATAATATGTTTAAAGTATAAAAATAATTTTTATAAAATTATTTTCTTTAAAATAGATTATTAAATCTATTTATTACAAATTGTCAACTTTAACTTTAATAATTTAAAAAATACTAAAATTAAAGAATTATTAGTTTAAAAATTATATTTCTGTTCTAAATGATCAGAAATAATTTGTATAAAATTTTGGTGCAAAAATATTAAAAATTGGATTTATTATGATTTAATTATGATTAAATCTAACAAAAATTGATTAAAAATATAAAATAAATGATGTTACTGAATTAAAAATTATTTCAGTAAAGTTTAATGTTATAAAAACTTAGGATAATTTTTGTGGAAATTAATAAGATCGTTTTGATATTTTTATAGATTTTTATAAATAAAATAGAATAAACTTGATTTAATTATTATAAATATTAAATAAATAAATTTCAGAAAACTAAAAATTGTAAGTTAAACTTTTTCACTAGTTTAACATAATGTAATTTTTGTAGAATTTATAAAAGTGTTTTAGTATTTTAAAACGAATTAAAAAAAAATACAAATAAATTATATATATGAATGTTGTTTTTAAAAAGAAAGAAAGAAAAAAAACTTGTTTGTGCCGGGTATTGAACCTGTGTGGACCGGGTATGATGCACCAGACACAACCACTTGGTCCAGACCAGTGGTTGTGTTTGGTTTTAATTCGTTTAATATATATATCATATAAAAATCGTGTTCTTCCCCAATTTAATAAGAACAAGCCCTAGATTATTCAATCGTTCGAATCACACAATGTTAACCCAATTAATCATGGGGTAAACACTGAGTGTTGGCCGATCATTAAAACCCACAAAAGAAATTACACTTACAATACAGATTTGATCTGGATTGGAAAGTCAAACCAAAAGTCAAAATACGATTAGAATGATAATTTCAGTGTGATTGGAGAAGAATTGAAGATGGAGAAGAGAGTGTGAGCGAGTTTCAAAGGTCTGGGTTGGTCCAATTTATAGTGATGGCATCTGGTTCGTATTATTGGCAAGTTTGACTGGTTTTAAACTATACGCGTAATGATCTTCAATTTGGTTAAATTGATTGCAATTATAGGTGTAATTGATTGATGATCAGGCCGATAATTACATAATCATTCCATTCTTGGATCATCTATGAGTTATTGTTAATTAATTTGGTCAAAGAAAAGAAAAAAAAATAAATAATATATCGCTGCTGCTGATTTGCGACCAGCAGAGAAGAAGGAAAGGCAGCGAAAATAAAGGTTAAATACATTTAAGGTTGGGTTTAAAACAACAAAGAGGTGTGGAGCAGATGGTTGTGACGCGCGTGTGGGGTGTGGTGTGACTCGGGTTCGAGTCTCAGTGGGGACAAATCTTTTTTTTGTGTTTTAACAGCAAAGGAGGGAGGACAAACAAGTGGGCCGGTGGTTTATTGGGTCTTGGGTGGGCCTGACAAAGGTGGAAGATGGGCTGTTTGGGCTGCAGTTAAACATGAGGAAGTTTGGGCTGGTTGTTTTGAGTATTAATAAAAATAATTCTACAAAAGAGAAATTCTAGTGTTTTATAATAATAATAATAATAATAATAATAATAATAATAATTATTATTATTATTATTATTATTATACATACATATACATATAAATTGTGTATTAGGGGTAGTATATCAAATAAGGCTTTTACGTTGAAAAGAATTTGGGGAAATTTTTTCGATGTTACATAGAGCGTCGTGTGTCAGGGCATCCGGCCCAGTCTGCATCCGTATAAGCCACTAGAGAAAGATGAGGAACTGGGCCAAGTCGAAGGCCGAAGTCTGGAGTACCCTGAAGGTAGCATAGGATGTGCTTCAATGCATTCCAGTGATCAAGTCGAGGGGCATGCATATGCATACAAACCTGCTGAACCGCATAAGAGATGTCTGATCGTGTCAAAGTAAGGTATTGTAATGCCCTGGCAAGACTACGGTAGGTAGTCGGGTCGTCATGTAGAGGGCCAGAGTCAGCAGATAGCTTGGACTGTGTATCAACAGGTGTAGCAACTGGTTTGCAGGAGTCCATAGAGGCCCGATTAAGAATGTCTTGAACATATGCCAGTTGGGATAAGAACATGGAATTACCTTCCCTGGTCACCTGTATACCCAAGAAGTAAGAAAGAGGACCCAAATCCTTCATCGCAAATTCATCGGATAGTGTGGTCAACAGACATTGACGAAGGGCTTCGGTGGATGTTGTGAGAATAATGTCGTCCACGTATATGAGAAGATAAGCAATGTCTTTCCCATGATGATAGATTAATAATGAATTATATGACTTGCTTTGACGAAACCCTTGTAAAGTGACAAAGTCGGTGAATCGTTGGTACAAAGCCCGTGGTGCCTGCTTTAGTCCGTATAAAGACTTTCGAAGACGGCAAACGTGATCAGGAAAGTCTCTGTGACGAAAACCCATAGGCTGGTGCATGTAAACTGTTTCATCCAAGTTGCCATGTAGGAACGCATTAGTGGTGTCCAACTGATGAATGGGCCAAGACTTGGATAAAGCTAAAGAAAGTGCAAGACGAATAGTAGACGGTTTGATCACGGGGCTGAAAGTTTCGCCACAGTCAATACCTGTTTAGCTTGAGATTTTTAACATAGAGTCCACGAATATACTCAAGCAACTAACGAAAGTGATGTTGGCATAATGTTTACCCTTAGGTGCTTGTTTAACTAGTATTCTACCCAATTGACTCGTTAGCCTAATTGGGACATTAACAACCTTCATCTAAGACCATTTTCTATGAATTATGATTCCCGTTTAAGCTTCTTTTGTGACACTCCAAAGGATAGTTGATATACGTTAATTTATACATATAAAAAGCCCCAGTTTAACTCCCCTTTATATACGTTTTTGGCCTTATACACGATGAATTGGTACTTATTTGGGTATCTTTATGATTACAGGTCTTAATCGGTGTCCAGGAAGCAAACCGGATCAAAAACAAAGGTTTCTGCGCGAAAACGGAAGGTTTGTCAATTCGAGAAGCCGTGCGCTTTTATCAGATTGAAGAAAATGAAGTTTTCGTGCACGCTTAAATGTGAGCGGCCGTGCGGAATGAGTGAGCGGCCGCGCACTTTTAACAGCTCTTTAAAAATAGGGCAAAACGTCATTTGTAGGGTATTGGGTGATTTTTGGGCGATTTTGGGGCGATTTTGGGCGATTTCTAGGGCTTGTGAACTGCTATGAAGCCAATTAACAATCTTGGGAGGAATCCAAGTCAATTAACATCATCCAATCCATCATAAATTTGCTTGTTTATGGTTTGATTCTTGACCTAATATTATTTCAAATCTGATTTTGAAGCTTTGTTATGTTGTTATGATTAGTATTTGTAAACCTATAGGTAAAAACATTAGTATTTAGTAGTTTAAACAAACTTTGTATGTTAATAGTATTTTGTATGAATTTGGTGTTCTTCGTGTTGAATCTTAATGAACATGTTATGAGCAGGTTTTGTTATTGTTAGATTCGTGGTTATGTTCGTATGGCTATAATGATTATTGTGTTGTGTTAGTCGGATACATGTAGAAAAACTGTTCGATTAATCAATCAGTAGTGAACTAGTTAACTTGTTGATGTGTTCACACCATGAAACTGTAACTGGGTATTGGTTTGGTTATAGTCTGGCGAATAATAATCATGAATGTTTATCGGCACGTAAAAAGGTCTCAATCTGCTTAATGGTGTTGTTACTAATCTTTGACACGATTGATAATCTTTGTTAGTTATTTTGGTAGAAATGGCGACCTTATAGAATAGCTTGTGTTATGTTCTACTTTATGCTAGTCTCGATGGTTGTATTGTGTATTCGGTACTGCTTTCCTTGATTAGTGAGGTTAGAAAACTCCTAACGGATGACTAACTTATCTTTAAAGATTTGCACGAGATTATATCAATAGCTCACTAATGAACAATTTTAGATGGTTAACGTGTGTTATCGTGTTAGCTTTCCAAAAGGTTGTCATGTTAGGATTCCCGAAAGGGATACTAATTGTCTAGAAATGGGAATGTTGATCTTGCGCCTTTATTTCATATGTTATGTAGTTGACATGTTCAGGTTGTTATTATAGTATATATATATATATATATATTGTATTTGGAGTCTTATATATATATATGTATATTTGCTATGCTTAGTTTAAATTAAAATAAATTAGTTAAAACAAACATTCACCTATCTTTTCTTACCGGTAAATCAGTGACAACGGTTCATTACAATCGCTCCGCGCGCGTCTATGGATCGATACTTGGTTCTTATCTATGCTTTACTACACATGTGACAGGGTGCGCTTGCCCTTTAATGTGTGTTCTAATGTTAAGATTAAAATCATTTTTATAAATTTAAAATGCAAAGCCGCGAGCGTGCGTGTACATATTAATATGTATGCTCGTGGAACATCAAGTTTTTGGCACCGTTGCCGGGGACGCGACGAGCTTTTGGAACGACCCGAGTTACTCCTTTACCGGTATACATGCTTGTGAATATCTGTCAATACTTGTTTATTTGATTAATTTCTTTGTTTATAGCAATCTTTATTTGTTCAATTATTTGTTAATAGAATTGTTTCTATTCTTTATTCGATTAATTTTTTGGTTGATATATTGGATGGATTATTTATTGGTCCGTTGGTTTGCATATATGTTTGTTAATTTATTTGCTTATAGATTTTTTTATTGATTATTTATGAATTTGGATATTGATAAATTTGATTTATCTATTGTTGAATTTATTGGTTTGCGTATAAATTTGATTGATTCTTTATTTAATTTATTTGATTTAATTGTCCGGATTCGGACTAATTGTTAATTTGAATTGTTGAATGTTAAATTCTTTGTTGATTTTTGTTTATATTGTTTATCTTGTTTGTATAGTTATGATTTTTATGTATATATAGTTTTTATGTAAATATATAATGGAAGTCTGGGTACGTTACATTCAAATTTGATGGTTCGGATGTTTTTATAAAAGGTTTGGGATAAGAATAGTTGGGAAGTTTAGTTAATATAGAAGTGGTTTTAATAAAAACAATTTTCTGTGAAAATGCTTCCTTGCGATTCGCAAAGAAGCTGGGCTTATGGTTCCACTTTAAGTGAGTTCCTAATTACCCCAGATTTTATCTTTTATTGTTCGCGATTCGCGAACAGGATCACCAGAGTCCTTCGCGTGACGCAAATAGCCACTATCTTCCGTTTTTAACTCATTTCATTGACATCCATCATCGTTTCTATCCTTCAACTTCCGTTATACTATTTTTCGGTGAAAAAGATTGTTTTCGCGCAAGCAAAAAGACGGTCTTTATCTTGTTGCGACGCGCGAGCACCTTGAGTCATTGTACTCACTTGCGCCATGCGAGAAGCGGTCTATACTTCTTCGCGATGCGCGAGCGACACAGATTTCGCTGAAAATATTGTATATTTTCATATTTTATATTTTTTCGTATTTGTATATGTCATATTTTTAATTTTGGTTTTATAATTTTTAGTATTTTAATTTTTGTATATTTTCATAATGTATATCTTCATATTTTTAAGTTTAGTGTATAGTTTTTAGTATTTTGATTTTGTATATTTCTTTTATTTTTCATAGATTGAGTCTGTATTTATCTTTGTACATTGTGTCAGTCTAATCATGGGATGGTTGATGTTCTTTTCATTGCTCGATCGATCTTCTCGCCCGTACTCAATCTCCATTCGGGCGAAAACGATCTTAAATAAAATCTTTTATGAAAACGACCATTCCAAGAAAGTCAAAATCCAAGTTGGACTTAGTTGAAAGTCAACGGGCAACGAGTAAATCTTAACATTCGGGCCCGTATGACCAGGATGTGGAAATACTTGAATTCCACGACCGCGCGCCTAAACGCGCGTGGAAAAGCGAGTCAAGCTATCGGCTCGTGCAAAAACGTAGCTTCGCAGGGGCATTCATGCCCTTAGCAACTTCATAATGTTTTAGATGTGCAGGGGCATAAATGTCCTAATGAACTCCATAAAGTTTTTAACTTGTTGTTTAGTTTGTTTTTACAGGATTGATTCGCACCAAATGATTGTGTGGATAGTCGCTTCAAAATCAGAGGTATTATTGTACTAAGAAGTGTCGTGAAACAGGTATGTTGGTTGTTTATGTCAAAACTGAGCAAGTGCAGGCATTTTGAGGTGAAACTGCAGCAAAAAAAAGACACATCTGCATGCAGTGAACGACCGCTCACTTAGAATGAGCGGCCGCTCGCTGTGGTCTGTTCGAAAATCTGCAGGGGCATTCTAGGAAATTCAAAATTTTTTATGAGAACTCAACCCTAGAAACCTTTTGAACGGCCGCTCAGTAGTGTTTTCACAACAAAAACCTGCACTTAGCTCTCAAGAACACTAACAAACCTCCCAATGCACCACCAATTTTCAAATCCAAGGTATGAATCTCCTTAGTATAAATTATTGTTTCCTTCTTTCAATTTTAGGGGTTTCTTCATAATATTTAACTAAACCCTAAATTTGCAAGATGGTTGGCATATCTAGTATATTGTTAGAGTAGTATAATAATTTTAATGTAGTTTTAATCTTAGTTTTAAAGTAGGTTTGTTTAAGAAAGTTTGGGGCTTTCTTCATAATTGTTCAAACAAGCCTCAAATTTCGGACGTTCTTTTATGTCTTTGTTTTTAATTCAGTGCTGATGAATGCTTGGGATTTTATTTCAATGAGTTGTGTGTTTTGGAGCGCCTTTTAGCACTTTTGCGGGTACTAAGGAAAAGGAGTTCTGGATAAACACGAGCACTGAGGGCTGAGCAGACACGACAACGTCTTTGGATAACCTTCAGTTTGCTTCGACACCAGGGAAGTTTTAGTTTCTCTTCTTTGCACTATACTTTAGCTATTCATAATGCTTTACTATTTTTAGAGTCAAATTGGGGACAATGTGATGTTCAAGTGTGGGGAGGGTAACTATGTTAACTTTACTTAGCTTGCACTATAGTCTAGCTCTTCATAATGCTTTACTATTTTTTGAGTCACATTGAGGACAATGTGATATTCAAGTGTAGGGAGGGTTGTTAACTATATTAGTTTTGCTTATCCTAAGTTGTGAAAAAACTCCCAGTTTTTAATTTTTGTGGCATAACACTTGAGCAAAAAGCCGTGAATTCTTCATAATTTTTGTAAATTAATACGGTTGGTTGTGTTTTAAGAAGTGTTAGATTTGATAAAAGCGGACAAGCCAAATGAAAAACAATAGAGTTTGATAAGCGTGGTAAACAAAAGAGTGACTGGCATGTTAATTCTTACACTTGTACCCATTCCTTCCGTTACGTGAGCATTCTTTTTAAGCCTTTTATTGCTTTTTCAGTACTTGCTTGATATATGCGGAATATGAGTGCGCCGAATGGCTTATGTGATTTAGAACTTGTTATTAGCATACTTTTCGAGATCATATATGTGTAGAGTTGCATGAAAGTGATTGAGGCATTTAGGATACCCTTTTGATTTAAGCCTTTTCTTTTCGTTTTATCCGTTTCCCGCACCCAAAGGTTACCCTTTTGAACGTCATTGGTCTTCAGAGTTTCCAGCCTTTAAGATGACACTTCTAGGAGATTCATGAAGATATTCATCAAGACCTTGGTAGAGGGTCACTATTCATATATAAAGAACATTAAGTAACCAATTGCCAAAGGGTCATTATTCATCAGAGTTTTCAACCACTACGAAATTTGTCTACTCACAGTGGTGTGGTCTACCTTTTTTCTTATGATCCAACACCAAATCTCATTATCTGTGAACGATGAAGTCAACCTGAAACAACCGGATGGTTGGTAGCTCTAGGTGTTGGAAGCAATGAGATGATTTCGTACAAGATTCCAATGCAAGAAAGTCAAATTCAGTTGTTGGACATTGTGATCGGGAGAATTCCTCTGATCCATTCATCACAATCATTGCTCCAACATAACTTGCACCAACTTGAGATATGAGTTTGATTAGCTTGAATCTCTCTGATCCATGGTATCCACTAACAATAGCGATATATGTCATCTTCTTCTTCTTCAACTTGCATCCTCATATCTTAAGCCGGTACAAGTTATGTTAGTGATATCTGTCATCTTCTTCTTCAACTTGCATCCTCTTGATCTTCACACTTGCTTTTGGAGCTCTGATCTTCTTCCAAGGAAAGTAAAGCTTCAGGTGAAAGTGGATACCATGGATCAGATAGATTTAAATTAATCAAACTCATATATCAAGCCGGTGCAAAGTTATGTTAGTAATATCTGTCATCTTCTTTTTCAACTTGCATCTTCTCGATCTTCACCAAATCTCATTAAATTAACGAATGATCCAGAGCAAGTTGTTGTTGGAGACGTACCTGTCAACGATGAAGGCAACCTGAAACAACCGGATGGTTGGTAGCTGTAGGTAAGAACATTGTGGATGATGATGATAATAACTTCTCTTCAGATTCTGATTGCACCGGTGGAATTGGAATTGGAATTAATGTTAGGAATTGGAGTGGACAAACCGAGGCCCAAGGTGAATCCGTTTAGTGATGGTAAACGTAGAGAGGTTTTGCTTTAGGAGAAAGGTGTGGATTATCGGAATTGAATACTTAGAGATGACACGCGAAGCTTTAGACTCCAAGCGGATCCCTTGATTGCCAACTCACATCCCGTAGAACATAGGCCTTTACAAAAGTTTGATCAATTCGCGTTTTTCACTTATTTAATAAAATTTAACGCGCATATCGCATTCGAATTGGTTTTTTATTTTTTGTAAAAGTAGAAAAAGTATAACAACATTAACAACTAACAAAAATATTGTAGAACAAAAGAAGAAAGTTTTCCTCTCTGTTACCAAGCATGTCAAGAAATGAAAATTTTCTGATAGTGCAGATCAAGGTCTTCATGATTAGAGATGATAAAGGATAACGAAGATTAATGTTGTATTTTTTCCCGGAAGTACTGAATCTATTGTTCAAGCTTCCTGAATCTATTGTTAAAATCTTTGACTATACGTGGTTGATTATGTCAAGTTTAAGTCGTTGATTCATATGGAAATCGAAAACGCCTATATGGACGTTTGATTAAGGTTATTTACTTTGTTTTTAAAATTTTTTAACTTTTTTAAATAATTATATTAAAAAAATAAAAAACCAACTCAAAACACCAAAAAATACCCCAAAATAAAACTTTGATCCAAAGCGCCTCACTTTGGCCAAAGCTAGGCGCTTTGGATCAAAAAATTCCACTTTTCCCTGCCACCTCGTACACCTCATTTGATTTGACCCCAAGCGCCTCGCTTTGGCCAAAGCGAGGCGCCTGGGGATGGGGGGGGGGGGGTAGAAATAGAAGGGTGGGGGTGTGAATAGATGGGGCCTATTCATACTGATCTTAATAATGATCTTGTTTTCAAATGTATATTAAACACCCCACAACAAACTATTGCTGAAAGTTTGATGTTAGTATTCAAGTTGTAATTGGTGTTCTCGGAAAACGATTTCAAACAATAAATATGTATTTGCCGGAGTACCCGGTTGTTGACATAGGAAGGAAATCGGTAATCAACCTAAAATAACCAATTTGCACTTTTGTTCATGTTCAATTTTTTTCCATGATACTTTCCATTATGTTCAACTTTTGTCCTTGATACTTTCCCTTATGTTCATCTTTTGTCCATGTTTTACTTGTCAATTTATAATTTTGTAATGATACTTCGTTTACTTTGTTAAGAGAGTTTGTTATTATAAAATATAATTTCATTCAACTTATGATCAATTTTGAACCTAGGATTTACCCTCTAAGAAGCATCAAGTCTACCAACTTATGATCAATTTGCAAATTTTTAATAATTTGCTACATTCCTAATTTGGTAATATTTGTTAGATTACTGATTTGGAAATAATAGTTTTCATATCTAAGACCTTTTAGCATTTTCATTAATAATTTTCTAGATTCCTGATTTGTAATGAAATCTGCATTCAATATTTATAAAGTCTCGACTGCATAAATCATGATTTAGTTTTTGAAAGAATAATTTTAAATATTTTAGACTATGAGGTGTGGTTGAGGGTAGTCTTAGTAGGACTACGCGCTACATAAGGAAAATATATATCCCCCCTAAAGATGACAACATGTAGACTAACAAAGGGTGTGTGGTGGTATTCATTGGGTTTTTTTTTCTTATAAAAGATTATTCATTTCTCAAACTTGCCAAGTTACATCAAAATAGAGGGTAGTCTTTCACTTTTATTGGTCCATTTTTTTAAAATTTATAATACATGTCAAATAAATAGATAATACATCTAAAAATATAAAAACCCATATAATATTGAAATATAAGTTGACATTACAAATAAAAAAAGACACCTAATATTTTTAAAAAAAAAATACTTCTAGCTATAGTTGTTTTATTAATGACATTATATCTAACATCTGTTACTGAATACATATATAATAATATTTCTACAACTGTTCGTAGGAATTATTAACTTTTGTAGAGTCACATTATATTAACAGATCTAACCTATGTATATTATAACATTATCAGCTGCCCAAATTTAAACTTTGGAGCCAAAATTTTAAAGTTAACATAGAAAAGTGTGTTTCATTAACTATTCTGCAGGTATAATCATAACATATAGCTTCCCTTATAAGCATAAGAATATCTAAAAGTAAATTTAGTTAAATTTTATAGAATAACCAATCTTTTTATAATTAATAAAACAGTGTTTTGTTTTCTAATGAAATTCAGCATAGAATATTAAGAGTCGCGAGTGACAAATAATAATGACGACCTTGAAACTCGATTTATTAAACTCACGCGGTATTTTATTTGTATTTAAGTAATTTTTTCTATTGATTGTAATTACCAATATGAAATAATCTATCGATCAGACATCTAGAAAAAAATCATTCAAAATGGAGCAAATTGTACACTGGGAATTTTCTATTCAGAGTTACTGTTATATTGTGTACATGTATAATAATACACAATATGTTTATGGATCAAAGAAAACGATAGCCCAAATGGATATTGTATTTTTGAGAAGGATGTATGAAGTTGGTAGGAACCTTAGGTTAAGGTATTCTAATGAAATGATGTTAATGGAATTGTTGGAAGAAATAATTGTTGATGAAGAATGGATTCAGCTATATCGTGTAGTAAGTTGGTTTTACGTTCATGACTAAGAAACGATGATTGTGTCCTATGCTAATGTTTCGGTGAGCAGATACCATAGATTGATGGTAGAGTATTCTAATGATTTGGATTTTCTCGAAGAACTGGACAAGATAAGAATGAGTAACACCAGACGCAACACATTTCATCTTAATCTAGAACAAATGATTAGACTTAGGATAATGTATTTGAATGAACGAGTGGAACAACTTAATAAAGATTAAATTGTATTATGTTTTTTTTCAATTTTTATTTATTAATAAAATTATAATATTATTAGTATATTTATAATTTGTTTGGTTTGTTATTTTTGAAGTTTAGAAATACTTAATTTATCGTCTGTTGATGAGAATTTGTAAAGAACGTCTGTATCAACATCTGCTGGAAACATTCTCCAGTTGTTTTAATATGTGCAACAGACCATTAATTCATCTATTCATGTGGTCTGTATAGATCTTTCGGTGAATCTGTTTGATTTAAACGTCTCTTCAGTTCAACGGTACTTTAATTAAAAAAAAATTGCACAACAGAGACCCTTGGGAATTAAAGACCCTGCTTACAAGCAAGTGACATTTTGGTAATAATTTTGTACAGTCCTGATTTGTAACAAAATCTCCATTGATGATTTAGAGCCTCGATTGTCAAAATCATGATTACTTTTTTGAAACTTAGTTTGTTCACTTTTGTATTATTTTGTTATAGTCATTTCATTTTTTATTAACCAAGGGCATGTTTCAATCTATAAAATGGGAGCAAACTATTATTTAGTTTTCTATCTCATTCTCCCTTGAATCATTGTTGCTTTTAGATTTTCCATGTCACATCTATAATGATTTTATTTTTAAATGCCTTCACACCAGTGATGTGCACCATTTGTAATGATGTTTGAATGAATGGTCTCAGAAAATTCTTGCACTCAAGTAAATACGTGTTGGTAGGGGAACGTGGTTGAATCAATTGATTACCATATCCAGAGCTTATTAAAGAGAAGGCTTATTATAGATAATCCCATAAGTTTCTCGCTACTTATACATCAGATGCATAATCGTCATTTGTTTTTTGATATGTTAGAAGAAAGCAACATATCTTCTTTATGTTTTGTTAGTGTTTTATATGTAATTTCTTAACTCGGATTATGTAAATGTATTATTTAGTAAAACATAGTTTGTTATACCTAACGTCTGTTGGTAGACAAATATCTTAGTAATATTTCTAACATCTGATCATAACAATAATTGAATCATTCAAAGCGAAGTTATATGAATCTTCCCCTATAAGCTTCTCTTCAGTGCTTTCAGCAAATCATATATTAATCTTACCTTATAAGTTTCCCTTCAAGCTTCCATTATAAGCTTCCCTTAATTTATATCGGACTTTACAATCTATTTGTATGATGAACGTTTGTAAATAACTTCACTGGAACTCCTACTTTCAATACTAATTTATAATTTATTACACGTAAATTAGTATTGAAAGTATAAGCTTCAGTGATGTTACTTACAAATGTGAATATAAATTAGTATTGAAAGTATGATCTCCAGTGATGTTACTTTTGATTTAATTGAATATTTTCAACATAGAATATGTCTTCTTCTGGTAATAAATAAAATTGAAGAACAAATACTTGAATAAGTAACTCTGATTGTATATTCCACATGTTGTTTTTTTAGTAATTACTAAATCTATGTTGTTGTATCCAAGGTGAAAAGTAGGAAGAGCTTGAAGATTTTAATTTGTGATAAGGAAAAACAAATTTGTACAAACATCCCTAATGTGTGGTTTTGTAAGTTGAATTTTTTATGTTGTTTCTTAACAAACAAGTTAAATTGTTTATGTTGTTTGACAAATATGATGGCAAGTCAACAGATGTGATAAAATAAAACATGATATATATATATATAATAAAATGAGGATATTTTAAACACTAAGAGACTTTTGTGTGACAACATCTGTTGACAACTCAACAGATTTTATAAACAAAGGTATATACAACAAAATGAGGATATCTTTCAATACTGTAGAATGGGTCAATGAGATTCTTTTTATCTCAACAGAGGCTCGAATTCCAAACATAATGATTACGATTTGAACTTACTTTATTAAGAATATTATTTTATTATTTTTATGTTCCAATTGTCTTTCACTCTATAAAAGGCCACAAAAGTAAAGTTCAAGTTTATATTCACTTCAAATGAAACTTATACTTGAAAATCGACTTTACAGATAGATAGTGTGATACCCCGCAATTTCAGGTTTCTGATTTAACTAAACTCTAATTACTTGCACCTAGATTACTTGCATTTTACTTGACTAGAGTTAACTAGGTAAGTCACACGTTCACACACTAGATGTATATGTATCTATGGGCTATCATAGATTGACAAATACATGATTAAACTTATGAAGGTTTACAAATATTAATCTATGTGTGTACATGCGGAACAATCTCCTATACTTCTATATGTGCTTGTATATATATGTATATACACACACGCAAGATATATATATATATATATATATATATATATATATATATATATATATATATATGTATGCCTACCCTCATGAATGGTTAATATCATGAGATGATTAGATAAACTAACCTAGCTACACCATGATACATCACTATCACTATGACAATCTAGAATCCTTGGAACTATCAATCTCTAGTAAGAATGTTCTAGGAAGGGTCACCATCAAGTCCACACATCCATGACTAGATGGTTATTGATCATTAAGATCACAATCCTACATACTAGTAATCGGCTAGAATGAATAAGGTAGTACACTTGCACAAAAGAGAAGGGATAACAACCTAGGACACCATGAACCATCACCATCAACTAGAAGCCTAAGTTTTGCCTCTTCCTCTCCCTATATTTTCGGCCATAGACCCCTAGCACCCAAGAAGCTTCCACACTAGCAATTAGAGCCTATGATCCATCAACATCCAAGCAAGTGAGACAAAACATGGCATTGAACTATCACTCTCCTAGCCTACATTGTACTCGGCCGATTAGGAAGCAACAACTCACGCAACTTGACTTCTAACTCATTCTCCTAAGTGATGTAATCCATCTAGAAGCATAGTGAGGTCATGAATTTCACCAAAATGGAGAAACCTATGCTAGACCAAGCCTATAACATTACATACATTTCCTTTCCTTGTTGAAAATGACATGTGAGTATGCATGTAGGCATGCGACTAGAAAGCAAAGACAGAAACAAGACAAGATGACAACTAATCACACTTACACCTTAATGTACCTCTAATAGACTTCTAGGACTTAATCATGGTTAGACTTGGCCAAGAATAGGAGGTGAGATGGGTATGCCAACTCATGGGTAGGACACTAGACACTTTGCCAACATATAAGCACCAAAATAGCATAGAACCTAAACATATAGCTAGGAAAGAATGGTGGGGACTTACCATGGAAACCACTATATAAGGAAGGCTCATGAAACACTTCAACTTGCACCAAACACTCATCCAAAACCTTCCCAAGTTTCGGCTTTTACTCACCACTCTCACTCTAATACTCTCGGCCAAAAGGCACCATCCCGAGTAGATAATCGAGCACTAGGAAGCTTCAAGTCTAAGAGTTTCCCCCTTCCTACTAGCTAGTATCAAGGTAAGTTCTAATCGCTTATTTTTCTTAAGTTCCATCGGCCCTTATTGTGAACCCAAGCTTAGGCCCTTTGATCACTAGGATCGGCCCCCAATTGGCAATGATAAGTTGATTATTATGCGTTTAGTAATCAAGCTTCTATTATGCGCACATTGTTTCACTTATAAGACCAATTATGTTATCTAGTGTTAGAGTAATTGGTTACACATTACACATGGATTCATGAAACACTTTAGATCAAACTTCTTATACATGAAACATGATCTACACAACTTGATGTGGTTCACAAAAGTGGGTGTCGAACTTGTGTGATAAACAAGAACATAGTTTAATATGTCTTAATGCTCATAGGGAGATCTTTGTTGGAACGATAGTTACTTTCTCTGCTTTGCTAGATCTCTCGCACAAACACCAGGTGAGTTTCACTACTCTTTTTCTCAAAAACATGCGTCTCGAATGAGACAACTTTCTAAACTTTTTCATAGTTCGGTTTGGGACTACTCACACACATCCCAGGTTTGGGGTGCTATGATTCACTAGGTGAATCTGCTTTCACTAATTCATGCTTTATGTCCTTGATGAACTAAGCCAACTCTATCATTGAAGTCCTTCTAAATACCGAATGAATTGCCGGGTGGGCAAGCGGGTTACTAGTTGATAGCGCTATTAGGTTTCACAAACCTCACATTGTGCTGGAGAGCATGGGTGTGAACTATAAATTAACATATTATCATTGCTGGTAGACAATGATGCAAGGCACTTTGCTCACTATTGTGGGATCTTGTTGTTTAGCAGTTCGGTATTACCGGTTTTAGTTATCATGAGTGGGCTAGCTATCCCTGGCATGTGAATTAGCATTTACTTGTCAAAACATGGTCTAGAGGACCTACGCATTTACTTAACTTTGTGAACTCACCAACTTTATGTTGATACACGATTATTATACCTTTTTGCAGGACACGAGTTCGAAGCACGAGTAGGGCATGCATCATATAAGCATCATGGGGATACGAATACTTATCTATTTTTGAAACTTTAAATATCTATTACGATTTCGAACGCGTTGTTCTACGCAAACTATTTGGATAACTATTATCTTTAAATTTCGCTTCCGCAACTATTGAAATATTTGATTATCTATGAAACTTGTTTTACAATAACGAACTAAATGGTTTCGGCATTTAGAGTCGTTCATGTGACTTATGGCTATGGGATCCTGATATCACGCGCCTCGCGGTACAAACCCCGCAGTGAAAATTTGAGGGTGTGACAGATAATTTATTCACCATATAAAAGGAGGGCATTTGAACGTAATATCATTATGCAGATAGAGAGTTTCAATGTGAAAATAGTTAAAGACATATAAAGTTAGAAAATGACTATTGGTATTTCCCATCTTTATATGCCTTCAACTATTTTCACTTTGAAACTCTCTATCCCAAATGCATAATGATATTACGTTCAAATGCCATTCCACCAATATTCTCAAAGATTCTTACATTCAAAGAAAAATGGATTACCAACAATCCGTCAGTAGTGAACTTCGAATTGGTGTTTTTCGAAGATTTTTATAGTCAAAGAAAAACATCAATCTATTATTACTACATCCAAACCCTGTTTAGAAAGTTTAGGTCGGGTTTTTAAACTTCATGATGTTTAACTAGAAAGGGTTGTCAACGTTTGTTGTGATTATATTTAATGCAAGTACGACAGAACTTGAATACCGACCTTCGTTTGTTCATGTTTTTTCGATGTCTATGGCAAGAAAGATCATTCTCTAGCGTTTGTTTGTTAGAACATTCTTATATGTTTGATTGGATTTTTTTTTTTGCTGGATATTGTAAATGTGTTAATTCAAATTAAAACAATTTTTTTAAGAATAGTTAGAGTTGTTCTTTTACAAGTTTTCCATTTTCTATGTAGATTTCTTAACTCAGATATTTCACTGAAATTAAGATTGGCTGTTTTTTTAATATCTGTTATCCCAACACATCTTTCCAATGTTCGTTGATTTATCTCTTCGTGGTTGTAACACCCTTCAGTATTAAAACAACTGTTTGTAGTAACATCGATTTTAGAAATATATCCTTAACTGACCCACGATAATTGAATTCTTAATTTGGTATTTACCAAACAGACCATAGCCGTTGGTCTGTTTATGTTTTTTATATTTTGGTGAGAAATTGTTTTAAAAAAAAAATATATAATCTTCCCGTGTTTTCACAGGGGTTTCACCTAGATGCTTAGGTATTTATATATTTTTTTTAGATGTTTGAAGTTTTGTTTAGTTGTGACTGTATTGAAGTTACCTAAAATTTTCTATCAGAATGAAGTAGATGCGTTGATATTTAAGGGATCTTCTGTTTGTTTTTAACATCTGTTATCCCAATAGAACTTTCATCCGTCTGTTGATTTATCTTTTCGCGGTTGTAACACCTTTCAGTATTAAACATCTGATCAGAACTATTAACTGGCATCGTGACAGAAACATATCTTACTAAACAGATTTTTCTTACAACAGACGATTGGGTTCTTGATTTCGTCTTTAATAAACAAACCTTAAAATATGATACAATATTCTCGTTTTTTCATACAGGATTTGACCTATTATTATATATAACAATTTAGGGTGCTTATGAATAGTGTTATATTTTTGTCTTTTTGTGAGTTTTACTTTTTACCCCTTTACTTTCATCTTTTACAATTTTATCACAAAACATTGTTAATTTATAATCCAACACATTTCCATTTTAAACTTTAGTCTCTATGCTTATCAATTTTTAGGAGTTATGTTTTCGTCTAAATTTTGAGAGTCAACACGCTGTAACCCGCGTACGTTGCTAAATGTTTTTACCTTAATGTTTCCTCGGTTAACGGATATGACGCGGGTTCTTACTTTTTTTTCGACTTGGTTATTCTTTTATGTGTTTTAGATATCGGTCTAAATTTCAGTGTTAATATGTCGCAATGGGTGTGCGTTGTTCAATATTGTCACATTTAGTTTTTTGGTTTGATGGTCCGCCGTAACGCGCGGGTACTAAATACTAGTTAAAGATAAATAAATGGATGTGTAGGGACACAACTTTTGGACGAGAGTAATTAGTATGTTCACGTGGGTGACAATGTGATAGTAACAACTCCTTCTCATTGATAAACACGTGGGACCACGAACCACAACTACACCACAATTTTTATTTTATTTACAAGGGGGAACGAGTCGTCATCCGAATTGTTCACGGGTACCAAATACCAGCACGGTATCACCGCCGTCATACACGCTGGTAGTGGTCCCGTAGACCGTTTTGCTGGTGCTCTTTACCGTGCTGGTACCGGCTGTTTTTGTGATTTTTATAAATGCTAAGTTTTCATTTTACCCCGTATGTTTTAGTGTATTTTTATTTTAACCGTCTATTTTATATGTATAACATTTATATATTAGGGTTTTGTATTAACCGTACGTTTATTAGAATGTAAAGTAAATAAAAAAAAAAACCTTGCATTAATAAATACTAAAAATACATTAAAAACAAAGAAAAACACTTAAAGTTTGCGCAACATTCGCCATGCCTCGACATGGTCGAAAGCGTTGCCGTATCGAACCTCATACTCATATTGAGCGAATTCGATAGCTAACTCCTCGTCAAGCTCCGGATCGTCCGTCACTTGTTGCTCTTATAGGGTGGTCCACCTCTCACATTTGATGTTGAGGTCGCCCCACTTGAACTGGAGGTCGCGGACAGTCTTGGTTATGTTGTTGCCAACGAGTTCAACGAAGTCGATAAACACTCGAGCCCAAAACCCCTGGGGGAGTTGAATTTCGGGGTCGTTCGACGCATCCTTGTGGCAAACCACAAGGGTCATTTCTTCTTCTTTGGTCCACGGGTTCATTTTTGTGTGTGTTTGGGTTTTTAAACCGTGGTAAATTGTGGCTTTTAACCCCACGGTTTGATCACTTTATATACAACGACGGTGGCACTGTTAAGAATTAATTCGCTGACTGTTTAGGTGGTTAATTCAATTTACTCGACGGTTTCCAAGATAAAAACTTAAATTTGGCTGACCGTTTGGTGGAACGGTTGAAATAGTAATTAAATGTTAAAACCGTGTAAAAATGTAAAAAAAATAAAATAAAAACTTTGGGTATGTAAATGAAAATAAATAAAAGAATCAGTGGAGTGCTGCCTACAAAAACGTGTTTCAGTAAAGTAAATCAGTGAAGTGATGTGACAAAGCATGATTGGTTAGAATCAGTTAAGCTATAATCAAAAACTATGAGCACCCCTTGTTCCCTAACACGTGACTCAGAAGATTGAATCTAGAGAGCACTTCGACCAGGGTTGAAAAAATCCAAACAAAATAGGGCAATAGTATTTTCTGATGAAAAATATATATCTTTTAAACAAAAAACTTTGTTTAATAAGGGAACTCCCAGCCATACACTAGCAGGTCCACTAGGCACAAAAAAACCTAAAAGTGGTGCCTTATGTTAAGAAAACCATATACACCCCGTCTAGATTTTTACAATATTTAATCTTAGTTAAACCTGTAATTTATGGAAAACCAATTAATTTGTCACTGTGGGAGTAATTTTTTTAATCCTAAAGACACCCTACCAGGAACATTGCTTCGGGTTTACTTTGTGTTATTGTGCTGGTGAAGGAGTTCCTTTATGGTGGGAATTCTTATCTATGTTTGGTTCTATCTCAATTCAGTGGTGAAGCTTGATCGGAAATTCTAGGGGGTCGAAAGTCACAGCTTATAGGGGGTCGAAACCGTATATACAAAAAAATACGGATACTATATAATCGAAATTTTTGAGCGAAAATTTCAGGAGGTTAGGCGCCCCTCCCCACCCCTCAAGCTGAAGACCCTTCTAGTCGCCTCGGTCTGACTTGATTGGAACAAGACTTTTTGAGTTTTTTAGACCATGCGTAGTGGGGGGCTTTATATATAAAGTCCCCCTTCCTGATTGGTCCACGTGGCTGTTGAGTCAGCGTGGAGAGAGAAACTGAAAAAGGGGTGTAGTGGTGGGGTTTTATTTATAAAGCTTCTGTTTCTGATTGGTTGATTTTTTTATTATTTTTTTTAATCTTTTAACTCAAAATAATTAAAATAAAATACAAATAAATATAAAAAAATTACAAATAATATTAAAAAAAAATTACAACTAATATTAAAAAAAAATACAAGTAATATTAAAAAAAAAGTTACAACTAATATTAATTTTCATCTTCGGATTCTTCATATTCTTCGTCTTCGTCTTCATCTTCTTCTTCGTCACCTTCATCTTCACCTTCTTCTTCATCTTCGTTTCCTCCTTTGTTTGGAATATACCGAACCGACCACGCTTGTTGGACCAAATCCGCCGTTAACGCGTCATGTACTTCATGGTCGCGAAGTTCATGTGCATTGAGCACTCTTTCTTGCATATTAGCTTGCGGTAGATCCTGAACGGCTTCCGGTACATAATTTTGGCATATCGCTTTGCCTTCATCTTCTAATATCATATTATGCATGATTATACATGCATACATAGCATCTCGCAGCTTGTCTGTGGTCCATGCACGAGCAGGGTTTCTTATGTAATGCCAACGCTATTGAAGAACCCCAAAACATCTCTCTATGTCCTTTCGCGCCGCCTCTTGGACCTTTTTAAAGTGTGCCCTTTTTTCATCGTATGGGTTACTAAACGTCTTAACGATAATGCTATACCTCGGATATATTCCGTCAGCTAAATAGTATCCGTGTGGGTAGTAGTTTCCATTAGCATAAAAGCACGCCTTTGCTACCCTGCCAGAAATGAAATCCTCAATAATAGGCGACTGCTCAAAAACGTTTAAGTCGTTGCATGACCCCGCAACACCAAAATAGGCCGACCAAACGCAAAGATCGACTGAAGCCACCGCTTGATGAATAATCGATGGTCCTTTTTGGTCACCACGCGTGTGTTGACCTCGCCAAGCGATTGGGCAATTATACCACCGCCAGTGACGACAATCAACGCTACCCAGCATTCCTGGTAACCCATGTTCATTTGTATGCACCTCGTAATTTTTTGTAAGTCGTACCAAGTGGGCCTTCTAAGATACCGGGCTCCGTACAACTTTATTATTCCTAAAAAAAATAAATACAAACATATATAAAAGATAAATACAAACATATATAAAAAATAAATACAAACATATATAAAAAATTGATCTAACTTTAAAAAAAGTGATGTACCTTGGCAAAAATACTCCAAAGAATCGCGTGTTGTTTTCTCGGCCATTTTTAAATACTTATCGTTGATATCCGTCGTGTTGCCGTATGCGAGTATACGCAGTGCCGAGGTACACTTTTGAATAGACGTGAATCCCATCAACCCCCTAGCATCCGCTTTTTGTTTAAAGTAAGGAAACGCGTTTTCCAGATCTCCGGATATACGTAGAAATAAACGTTTGCTCATCCGGAAACGACGCCTAAACGTCTTTGGGTCGGGGTAAGTCGGGTTTTCATCAAAGTAATTCTTCATCAATCGAGCATTTGCCGATACACGATCTCGTTCGTAATACTGCCTACTTTGTTTTGGACGTGTAGGCGTACTAGTTTCTTCAAGATACCGCGCCGAAAGCGCTAGCGCACTCGTAATCGCATCTTGCTCCAACTCTTCTTCTGTCGAATAACCCCCGTCGCCTAGAAACTCTCTGTAATATTCTCTCGCAATGGATGATGACGCGGGGAACCCATTCTTTTCGAATATTGGTAATACGTGTTTTGTGTTTTGTGTGTTTATATATTTGTGTGTTGTGTGTTTATATATAAAAACCAAAAAAATAAATATAGCCGTTCAAAAAAACGTTAACATGACCGTTTGAAGACCACCACCACGTGTCCCATTTTAATTAGTTGAATCAATTATAAACCAGCGTTATTAATATAAGGCCACCAGCTTTTTTTGGTATATAGCGCCCCCTGTAGCGGTGTGGGGGGCGCTATTTTTAAAAAAAATTGACAAATCGCGCCCCACTACGGGGGTCTTAACTAAGTGATCCATGTGTGTGGACCACTCCCTGATTTGGTCCTTTTCGTGTGAAGCAATCATACATATTATCTCAGAGAGATTAAAAAAAAGGGATAAAAGAGATAAAAGGATTTAATATTATATGTATCTATTAAATTAGAGACACTTGAACAGTGTCTCTAATTTAATATATATATATATATATATATATATATATATATATATATAGGGGAGGGTTATCTTGAGAACGCTAAATATCGTGAGAACCGTGAGAACAAGTAAAAAAATCAATCAAAATCAAAATTTTTTAATACAAGCCTCATTATAATCAAAATACAACATTAATAGATGAATTTTCTTTCCAAATAATTCATCTTTTCTTGCAAAAACACTTTCAAATTAACTTTTTACACATGTGTAAATGAAGCAGTTTACACATGTATAAACAGTAAATTTACACATGTGTAAAAACAAATTATTTCCGTATACGTTTGAATTTTTACGCGTAAATTGTGTTTTTGGAATTGTATTTTAGTAATAAAGATAAGTGTAAAAAGAAATTTTGAATTTGAATGGTTTTAGATGTCGTTCTCACGGTTCGCACGAATTATAGGTGTTCTCAAATTAACTTTCCCCTATATATATATATATATATATATATATATATATATAGGGAGTGGATAATATGGAAACCTCAAATAATGGAAAAATCCTGAAAACCCTCTAGTGACCATTGGTCAAGTTTGATCAATGGTCCATAATTATTTGAATATAATAATCATAAAGCATGTGGGCCAATCTAATAAAAAATATAATTAAGGGCATTAAGGTCATTTTAAACATGAGATTTGACACTTCTGAATCCTAAGTTTTAAAAGGTTGATTTGACACTTGTCAAGTCACCTCTCTCCTACTTTATGGCACTTTTTCCAGCACCAATATTAACATACGTTAGTGTTGTGATACAAAATTCTGATCTCGTGTGAGACATCGCTAACATGTGTTAACAGACATGTACTAAAAATAACAAAATAAAAGAACACATAAAATGTATATTTATTTAAGAAATGATAAAAACGATCATTACAATCAATACTAAAAACGTATTAAAAACGTTTAATATAAACATAATTATTTGTGAATGACAAAAAAAAAAACTATCATGACAACATAAAAAAAATCTAGCTATGCTTCGTTCTTGATACCCATCTTCATCTTTAACATAAAACATCTCTTCACCTAAAAAAAAGATAACACGTGTTAGTTGGGATCTCCAAAACACATAATGAGACATCACTGACATGTGTAATGTATTCTAAAACATATGTTTTACTGAAATAACGTATGTCATATGAACCCTAACACATGTTAGTGGGGCATATACTAACGTATGTCATATGAACCCTATCACATGTTATTGGGAGATAATGAGACATCACTGACATGTGTAATGTATTCTAAAACATATGTTTTACTGAAATAACGTATGTCATATGAACCCTAACACATGTTAGTGGGCCATATATTAACGTGTGTGAGCATACAAGACTCGGACCGCAAAAACATGACATGTACCCTATACGAGTTCATAACAATTTCACTTGCCAAAAATCTAATAGCATGTGTTAGCATATTCTAAAACATATGTTTTACTAAAAATAACGTATGTCATATGGACCCTAACAACTGTTAGTTGGGTATATACTAGCATGTGTTAGCATCACTAACGTGTGTGAGCATACAAGACTCGGACCGTAAAAAAATAGACATGTACCCTATACGAGTTCATAACAATTTCACTTGCCAAAAATTTATTAAATAAATACAAGAATTATTTAAACACCCTATTCACCAAAAGATTAAAAATTTATAATCTTTATAAAAAACAATAACTTACCACAGCCACATCGCCAACGCCGCCTTCTTCCAATAGCCTACTCATGTAAACCAACCCTGGAACAGATACACATGTTAGTTTGGGATCCTCAAATACATAATGGGGCATCACTAGCATGTGTTAGCATATACTAATATAAAAAGGCTACAAATTTATTCATCAATCACATGTGATCATCTATCAACCTCATGTCCCCAATCCAATAAAAATCTAACATAAACAAAATAATAATAATAAAAATAATAAAAAAGGTTAACATAAGTTTTTTTTTTCACTCAAGCATTTGATCGAACACTTGGTATGCGAACAAAAACTATCCCCAAAACTATTATTATTATTATTCTAACAAAACCTAAAACCTAACAAAATCAAAACGTAACACAAAACGCACAAATAAAAAAACGTATAGTGAAGCTAATATATTGAAATTAATTAATACTTTTTTTACCACCATCACAAATCGAAAAAAGAAAAAAACAATAAAGCATTTGCCATCCACAGTAGTGGTCAAAGTCTTTATATATTGGTGGTTATGGTCTTTCTACACTTGAATATATGTACTTGCCTTTGAGTAGATAGAAAATCAAGGGAAAAAAATATACAGTAGACTTTTATTTTTATTTTTACAACAAAAAGTCTACTAAACTATATTAAAAATCAATCCATTTACCTTTTAAGTAGTTTACCCCCATCATAAATGAATCGAAAAAAAAATAACACTAGAATAATTATCTACATTCTAGAACACTAACCTCTTAACATGATGATGCTCTGTTCGACGGTGACAGAGGCGGCTGTTCTTGTTTGACGAACTGGAGAAGCACCGACTGAACAGATCTGCTCTGTTTCGTTTGACCTCTGTTTCGTTGGATACTTTAATTGCATCTACAAATTAGAGCAACTGAAGAAGAAGAAGTGGTGGTGGTGGTGGTGATGGTTCTAGAGAGAGAAGGGTAGAGAGAGAGGGCAGAGAAAGAATGCATTTGAATTTTGAAAAAGAAATGAAGAGAGAGAGAGAGAGAGGGAGAAATAATATATATAGGGAGAGAGAGAAGGGGGGTGAGGAAAATGTCTAAAGTACCCTTGCTAATATAATATTATCAAATATTGGCTTGGTTGATGTGGATGAATATGGTCCACTCAATAGATTTCTTTGGGTTTTTCCATTTTGAAGGGTTTTTCCCATATACTTCCACTATATATATATATATATATATATATATATATATATGGGTCACTAATTTTAGGTTAACTTTATTTTTTTTTGTAATTTGACTATCAAATTTAGACTACCAAACTTTTAGCTTTTATGATTTAAAACTTTGGTCACTAACTTTTAGTTTTACTTTATTTTCTTCTAATTTGATCACCAAACTTTTAGCTTTTAAGATTTCAAACTTTGACCACCCAACTTTTTTAAACTTGCATTGCACTTTGGCCAAACTTTTAGCTTTTAAGATTTCAAACTTTCATCACCAAACTTTTAGCTTTTAGCCGCGAGTATTTTTTTGAAGCCCACGCAAGAATAATAGTCACTTAATATTATCTTTTATGTCCACGAAACCCTCCACGCAACAGAAGCTCCCACAACGACGCACGATCTTTAATGTCCACCAAATCTTCAACGCAACAGTAGGGCTGTACACGAGCCGAGTCGAGCCGAGCCAGGCCCAGCTCGAGCTCGAGCTCGAACCTAAACCGAGCCAGCTCGGCTCGGCTCGTTTTTCTGATCGAGCTGAAAAGTCGAGCTCGAGCTCGGCTCGTAAATGTTCGAGCCGAGCTCGAGCTGGCTCGAGCCAGCTCGATATATTTTTTTTTATTTTTTTATTTTTTACAAATATTTATTAAATAAAATTAAATAAAATTACACATAATCATGTATATTTTTTTTTATTTTTCTAAATTACACAAGCCTAAGTCGAGCCATATGTCGAGCCATCGAGCCGAGCCACCGAGCCGAGCCACGAGTCGAGCCATCGAGCCGAGCCACGAGCCGAGCCACGAGCTGAACACCCCTGGCTCGAGCTCGGCTCGATTACAAAACGAGCCAGCTCGGCTCGGCTCGAAAACAAAACGAGCCTCTTCGAGCCGAGCTTTTTTCGAGCTTTTTCGAGCGAGCCTCGAGTCGCGAGCTTTTTGTACACCCCTACGCAACAGGAGCTCCCGCCGCGAAGCGCGGGGTAACAGAATCCTAGTTATTATTTTATAGGAGAGAAACTTGAAAATATAAAATAATATTATTATACAAATTTATTTATTACATATATTGAATAAGAGAGATAAAAAAATAGGGATAAAAGACTTTTATCTATTATACAGGGTAAAAATAAAGATTAAAATTTGAAGAACTATATAATTTTTTAAAATTGGGATAATATATGTTATGACACGTGAAAATCATTTATTATAATAGGGATATGTAGGGCTGCAAACGAACTGAACGAACACGAATAAGGTCTTATTCGTTTTCGTTTGTTAAAGAAAATATGTGTTTACGAACAGTTCATGAACACTTACCGAACGAGATTTTCTATTCGTGTACATTTGTTAAGAAAACAATCATGTTCTTGTTCGTTTGTTAATTTTTTTTCATGAACGCACATGAACATAAACATACATTCATGAACACAAACAAGGGTCTATGAACACAAAGAAGTTTTCATGAACAGAAATAAACACAAAGGGACACATATTAACTTTCTAATAAAAGGGAATTCACATACATATATGTTTATTTATTTATTTAGGTTTAATAAATAAAATAAAATAAAATAATATTAAGACAAATTATAAAAATCAAAAACCTTATTAAACAATTGAACATAAACAAACAAACATAAACGAACACGTTATTAAACAATTGAACATAAACAAACAAACATAAACGAACACGTTACCGAACGTTCATGAACATAAACGAACGAACATGGCCTCTGTTCATGTTCGTTCGTTTAACTAAACAAACGAAATATTTTGATCGTGTTCGTTCGTTTATTAAACGAACAAACACAAACTAACTTCCCACCAAACGGTTTATAATCTGTTCGCTGAAAGTTCAGTTCGTTTACAGCCCTAGGGATATGGTTACAAACCCGCTTTGTCGTATTTTGTTTCTTGGACATACATGTCCAAACCATTCACTTATAAATACTCTCTTTGTAAATATTCATTCACCGTCTATTTCATTGCTGAACTACCTATCTCTTTAAAAATATTTTACCACTTAGACCATGTGTAGTGGTAATGGAAAAAACTTAAGGCCCCTGATTCTGATTGGTCCATGTGTCAGCTGAGTTAGTTTGGGGCTTGAAGTGAAAAAGGGGTGTAGTGATAGTGGGAAAAAGATAAGGCCCCTGTTTCTGATTGTTTGTTTATTTTATTATTTTTTAATTAATTAACTCAAAATAATTAAAATAAAAGACAAATAACATAAAAAATTAAAAATAATATTACAAACACACAATTAATATTAAAAAAATTACAATTAATATTAATTTTTTTTACAACTAATATTAAAAAAAGTTGCAAATAATATTAAAACACACTGCTAATATTAATTTAAACATTACATAATCCCAAATTACTTATTTAAACACTAGAAAATCCTAAACTACTTATTTAAACATTACATAATTAATCCTAATTTTCTCCCCTATGGAGAGTAATTATCCCAGTCCTCGAGTGTGTACTCCGGCGAGGACACGGAACGATCGCTATCGCGACCATCGGACCTCGCATCCGAGCGTATGCAGCAGTACTCACGAGGAGGGGAATAATAGTAGTAGCGTTAACCTCTTCCTCAGCAGCCCTAGCTGCTTCATACTCCTCCTCAGTCGACTCCCGAGGAGGAGGGTTTAGTGTGGGTGTAGCCTGGAAGTGGGGGGGTGGGGTTCGGTTGGTTCTCCACCAATCGTAGATGGCCCATTCCCATCTCAGCCATCGTATAATCCAAACCCCAGATGAGCTCCTCATCAGTTAGCTCAGCATCTGGGCTTGGGCTAGTGTACCCTGGTAAAGGAGGAATGGAGGGGACGGGGTTGGAGACACGGGGTAGGATATCCACCACCCATAACTGCTTTGTAGTGTGTTTGTTTTGTAGTAGTGTTTTTTAATGGGTTTTTGTAGTGTGTGTTTTGTAGTGGTATTGGGATATATATATATATATATATATATATATATATAGTTTTTAAATAAAATAACCATTATCTTTAAATTTTTTTGACCGTTGCCCCTCGATTTTTTTGACCGTTTTATTTTTTTGACCGTGGGACATATGGCAACGTCTGATTGGATGAGGGATTTGTTGCATGGCGTTATAGTGATAACGCTTGTTGTGATTTGAAACACATAGCGCCCCCTGTAATGATGGGGGGACGCTATGTTGTGATTTCAGGCCACAATCATACCCCATTACACCCGGTCTTACTATCACATTGGAGTTTGATCACGAGGCTTAAGCTCGTGGCTAGGCCAACATTGCTATTTTTATCTCTTATTAGTCATTGGACGTAACCTTAAAGCACACCTAAAGTTCTGAAACAAAAAGTCATCTCTGACATGATTGTTTTGAATTTTGTATCTACAAGAAATGATTAAGCACTACCACATACTAAGAAACAACCAAATCAATCACTGTGGTTGTTCTTGTTCGTGTTCATTATTTAAGAAAATTATAGTGTTTATGAACACTTTATGAACACTTTCTGAATGAGATTTTCTGTTTATGTTCGTTTGTTAAGAAAACACTCGTGTTCATGTTCGTTTGTTTATGAACACACACGAACATAAACGAACATTAAAGAACACAAACAAGTGTTCATGAACAAAAACAAACACAAACACAAACACAAACGGACATATATTAACTTTTGAATAAGATCGAATTCACACACATTAAGACATTAACTATATTCACCCAAAATATAACCTAATTATCGAAACATAATAATTACTTAACATAATATTGGTAAACATAATAAAGTAGTGTCGCAAAAAACTAAGTTCGCATTGGAGGTGGATGGTAGATGGCATCGAAGATGAAGGGCATCAACACTGGAACGAGAAAATATAATGAACCTGGATACTAAAAGTAGGTATTAATCTCATATAGTCATATATTTACCTCACATATATTATTTATTAGGATAAAATAAATAAAAATATATAAGAATATAAAAAATGATAAAACTTAAAAACCCTAATAAACTATCAACACAAACGAACATAAATGAACACGTTACCAAACGTTCACGAACATAAACGAACAAACGCTGCCTTTGTTCCTGTTCGTTCGTTTAACTAAACGAATGAAATTTTTTGTTAGTTTTCATTCAGTTATTAAACGAACAAACACAAATGAACTTCTTACCAGACAGTTTATGAACTGTTTGCTGAAATTTCAGTTTGTTTGCAGCCATAGTTGCATTTCATCATCTTATCAAAAACTACTATATATCGTGGCATTCATTCCTCCTTTCAATTTCAATATCTATTTTAAGACTCCATTTCTATTTTAGTTTATTGTGTTTATTCCATTCCTATTTTAGTTTATTGTGTTTATAAGATCATGTGTAATGGGCATTGTATGGGCATGAATAATTATGATAATGCCCCCAACACCACCCCCTATGGCATTATATGGGCATTAAGAGAGTGGGACATTTCTAGTATAATGCCCAAATAGGATAAAAAATATGGAAAGTAATAAATAAAAAAGGCATCAAGTGGCTTTAATCATTACACATTGTTTTGAGGGGCATTATGAAAATGATGTGGAGGAAAATGCCTCTAAGGGACATGAACCATTACTTATAGTCTAAGAGGAATATCCATCCTCAAAATTCATAAACACAGACATCTTTGTAACAGAAACTTGACCTTAACCAACAAGAACAAAAAAATAGGGAGTTTTAATGGAATATTATTGTTAAAAAGCTTTTTTACAAAAGCATTAAAAGCTCTTTGTAATTAGCTTGAAACAATTAACAATTACAAGAAGAAAATCAAAGTCATAGATGATACCTGACAAGAAAAAACTACATCACACATGTAATAGATGTTTAGAAACTAGGCCAAAATGTGTGCTACTAGAATTTTTTTTTTTCTTTTCACTGATTTTAACCAATCCTGCTTTGCCACATCACTTTACTGAAACACCTTTTTGTAGGCAACACTTCACTGATTCTTTTAATTTTTTTTTATAATTTCATTAAACCTTTTATTATTATTATTATTATTATTATTATTATTATTATTATTATTATTATTTCACACGGTTTAAAATTAATTACCATACTATTTCAATCGTCCCAACCTCACGGTCAGAATTCAGTATGGAAACCGTTCAATCGAATTGATTGGCATTGATACCGTTCCACCAAACCGTTCGAAATTTTTTATATATAAACTTAGCATACGGTTGGGTTAAAACACACTTTTACCACCATTTATATAAAGAAACACACACGAATGTGGAGTATGCGGCTCGATACGACAACAACTTTGACCATGTCGAGGCATGGCAACTGTTGCGCCAACTCTAGTTTTTTTATTTCTTTTAATGTATTTTATTTTTAGTTTTTTATGTTTAATAGTTATGAATTTTAGTTTTTTATGTTTATTTATCTTTAATGTTCCTATTAAACAAACCGTTTAAAAAAAAGGTAGAGATATACATAAAACAAATTGTAAAAATAAAAGAAATCACAAAAAAAAGTATATAAAAAGTCAAAAATAAAAGAAATCAACGGTACCGACACAGTAAACAACACCAGCAAAACGGTCCACGTGACCACTACCAGCGTGTATGGCGACGGTGATACCGTAGTGGTAGTTGATACCCGTAGCCAATTCGAATGACGCCCCGTCCCTTCTCAGAAATGTTGATAGAATTAGAAAAAATGCCAAAGTTGTTTGGCAAGGATTTGATAATAAGATAACATTATTAATCAGTTCTGGATTTTGAAGTTGACTAGACGATGTGTAGGTTGCTCCACGTGTTAACAATTATTGAAAACGTGTTTTCTATATAATACGTAAGCATAGGTACGTAAGCATATACATACATAAATATACATAAAGATTTTTTTAACAGCAAACACACTTAATAGCTATATGTAAATTGCAACCAAGAAACTGACAAGAATAAATACATAATAACTATATGTAAATTGCAACCAAGAAACTGACAAGAATAAATACAAACACCAAAAAACGAAAACAGATTACAGCAAGCTACCAACATTGAACTCAGCCCAGTTGACCCAACTACAGTTGAGAGATTTGGCGCGATGTATTATCAAAGATAGGCGTTCTTTTATAAGATCCACCGTAACTTGAATCGTCCTTATGGCTTTTTTTATATCCGAAAATAGTTTAGTATGTTAATAAGGTAGTAGTATAGTACCATGCATCCCATTATAAATAGTAGTGTGACATGTTTTAGTCCGTAACAACATTTAAGTTTCACACCTGTTTTATTTAATCATTTTATAAAAACTAAAAAAAAACCCTCTAATAATTCCGCAATATTACTTACTCAAATTCTAGCTACAAATAGTTCAAGCTACCGGTTTCACATATTTTAAAACTAGATTATACACCGGGAGCGTAATAAGGTTGAGAAATCTAACATGACACATCAATTTTACATATGAAATAGATTGACGCGCTTTACATTTACATACAGGAAAGCTTCGGGTAGCACCTAACTTAAAACAATTAACAATGTATAACTCCAATGTTAACACCTAACCTAAAATAGTGTATAACTCTGTTGTTAACACTTAACCTTAAAAAATGTATAATTCTAATGTTAACATCTAACCTAAAACAATGTGAAGAAACAACGGGTATAACTTACTCGAGAAGGTGGGCAAGTCGGGTTAGATACACGTGTTTGCTCAGGTTATAATCCCTCGCTCGTACCGGTGACTTAATCCGAACCCTAGGAAATGAGAAAAGAAAGTGTTGTGTGTGTGTGTGTTGAAAGTAAAGAATACAAAGATATAAGTGGTTCGGTCAAGATCGACCCACGTCCACTGTAAAAGAGATATCTTTATTAATCGGAGATTACAAGGCGATTACAAGTATTCAAAGACTCTCTCTTGCTTTATGCTAATTTTTGCAGGTAGTGATCGATCCCTAAAAATGGAGAAGTGATCTCTAATTTATAGGGAAGGCATGGGCCGACTGACGCGGCCCATGGTGGAGGTGATGATCTTAGGCTTAAGTCTTAGGCCCAAGATATGTTTGGCCTATGAGCTGGTGGGTAGCTTGTGGTAATTAATGCTGTTGTGAGAAAAAGCATGATCTACCCTGCTGGCGGTACACATGGCCCAACATGATTGGGCGCAAATGGCGCTTCCCTCTTATACAACATGGTTGATCATCTGGAAGGTGTCTGATGTGACGTTTGGCAGCAGGTGGACATGCCTGCACAGTACCTCTGACGAGTACTGTTCATGACATCATGGTGGAAGCATGGAAGCAGTCATATCACTGTTCGCTGTCAGGGGTTGTTGGACCACACTTGACACGTGTTGTCCTCTGGTTTGGCGCAGAGCATGTTCAGCGCTTGACCAGATATCCTAAATTCTTGATCTTACGTACAACCTATCCCTTCAAGCCCCCCCTCCCCGCCCCAGTCTAGTGCTTCTCCTGGTCTTGACGAAGAGTAGGTGGAGCGCTAGAATATATTGGTTGTTGATCGCGGGTGATAGCTCATCCGGACTCTTTGTCCACCGTTTTGTTATAGGGGCTTGCTGTGCGAAGGAGGATGCGGAGGTTGTGACGTGGCACGTCTAATCCTAGAAGGAGTCAGACGTGGAACGTCTTTTGAAGTTTTACGTCAGACTTCCGCCAAAGATGACGTGGCACGCCTGATCCTGAGAGGCAGTCAGGCGGGGAACGTCTTTTTGGCTTGTCGTGAAATTGGCTCTTGCGCGGGTGCGTAGAGGCTGGTTGTTGCACTTAATTCAGGCGGATGACGTGTCTCCCCTTTTTGACGTAGTTAATGCGCTGACATCCTTGTAGTAAATGCAAGAATGATTGGAAATAAATGCATGGAGAATTTGAAAAGTTGCATTAGATTCGAGTGGACGTTTGGGTGAGATTCGAGGAGGTTGGTGATGTATCAGACGGCAGAGTAGAGTCTGCCAAGATGGCTGTCGCGTCTGGCACGTGACAGACAAAAATTTAGTTTGGTGTCAGGCGCGTGATCAACCACGTGGCACGGCACGTGGGTTGTGTCAGGAGCGTGTGATGACACGCTCGTGGAAGCAGCTAGCATCGTCCTGGTGGATGACACGTGTTGCTTCCAGGTGGTGTTTGTCAGCCGCGTGTGGGCCACGCACACGCGTGTAACCTCCGAGGGGCGAGTGGGACACGTGGTGTGATCCTAAGCGTCCAGATGAAGAGTCGACGTGGTTCGTTTTCCACGTGGGGCCCATCGCATTAAATACGATGGGTATAAATAGCTCAGATCTCAGATTTTCTCTTCACTTTTTCAAATTTTCTTCAACTTTTCTCTCAAATCTTCTTAGCTTTTTTCAAATCCTCCGGCTATTTCTTCAAAATTTTCGGTTAATTTCAAAACCTCCGACGGTTCTTCAAGTTTTCCGGCGGATACTCATATTTTCCGGCGAGTTTTTCCAGATTTCAAAAACTTTTTCCTTATTTTTATTGAAGATGTCTGAGGTTTCCGGTAGTAGCTCTCAGGCCCCATATCAGAACGTTGATTAGCCACCACCACATGAGAAGGTGAATAAGCTGATGTTCACCACCAGTGAAGTGGAATGGGGCCAGCTTCAACGAGTTTTGCAATGCCTTCGAAATCCAGCCGGAGTTGCCCAGTCTCGGTCAGAGCCGAAGCCGTCCAGAGTTCGCGGCCGTTGGAAGACCATTCCGTGGGCCCATTCTTACTACTCTAGGACCGATTATATTGAAGTGTCTGAGAGTGCGCCGTTGAGTGCAGAGGCGAGCAATACAAGGGGAAGCGCAAGGAGGCGCCTTCTACCGAAGAGCCCGAGGAGTCACAAGAAAAGTTGGTGACTTGAAAGAGGAGAAAGGGGCAGAGCCCGTTGCAGTCGGTCGGGGTTAGACCAAGTAGTAGGGTTAGCCCCAATATTAGCGAGGGGGAGGAGGAGGGACTAAAAAGTCTAGCCCCGCCAAAATCGACGATCCAAAGATGAAGGAGGCTTTCCCGCAGTTCTCATTCAGTATAACCACCCCCTTACGCGGGTGCCTATTCTTCAGAAAACCCTGAAGAAGACTCCTGGTAAGTCCCGCCTTTAATTTTGAATTATTCTTTTCTTTTTAACTTTATCATCTCCTTCTTAATTTTGTTTTTCTCGCAGTGGGGTGCCGAAAATCGTTTCCTCCTCATCTACTCTTCTTCCTTTAACTGAGGAAGAGATCGCTAGGTAGCGAATGTCTGAGAAGCTGACCCATGGCATGGCGGAGAAGAAGAAGGAGGTAGAGAGGCTGAGGCGCGAGAAGGAGGAGGCCGAAGCCAAGGCCAAAGCCGATGAAGCCGCTCAAAAGACTGAGGTGGCTAGACAGGAGGCGGAGCGGGTCCGCCTTGAAAAACAAAAGGCTGAGGCAGAGAAGCTCCGCCTGGAAAAGGAGAAGGCCGAGGCAGACATGGTCCATCTTGAAAATGAGAAGGCTGAGAGAGAGGCGACTGAGGCAAGGAAGTGACCCGATGAAGCCACCAAGAAGGCTCTAGGAACCCCCTCAGCGAGAGGCGCTGGGGAAAGTGGAAGTGTTATTGCCTGACGGGCCCCACGCCATCTGATCGTCAAGATAAGAGTACCCTTGGGTCCACTTTTTGAAGGACCCCCCATAGGGGTTGGTACAGAAGAGTAGCGTTGCCACTGCCTCGAGCTACTTCGAGGTTGACACCATATGGCGCCCCTGTTGGAGCATCAGGGAGAACACTCGCTTCGCCAACATTCTATTGGCGGAGGAGTTCATGTCAGAGGTGGTACATCCTAAGGAGAGGGACTACCAAGATGGTCTTGAGCGGTCGGCTCTCATCTCCAACATTTGCATGAATCAGGCGCTTCAGCTGGCGGCGATTGATTCACTGAAGAGACGTAATGTTGCTATTCAGCGCAACATCGAGGAATTCAACGCTGCGAAGGCCACATAGACGGAGAAGGAGGCCGAGCTCAGGTCCAAAATAGGGTGATACCGCGGTCGCGCCTATGCGACCGAGGACAAAGTTAAGCTCCTTGAGCAGGAGCATGCAGCGGCCCAAAAGCAGTGGACCGAGTATTGTAATCGGACTAAAGAAGATATGATAAAGTTGCAGGAGCGTATCCAGGTCTTGGATAATGATAACTCCCAGCTCCGTGCTGCTGCGGAGGGTCATGCTAAGGCTCTCATAGAGAAGGACTCTAGGGTGGCGGAGGTACGGTCTGAGCTGCAAATAAAAGACAAAGAGCTCATGATGATGACCTCGCGCACCTCGTTGCTGGAGACAAAGAGGTTCTCCCTCATCAAGGCTAAGGAAGACCTTGAGATGGAAAGGCAATCCCTCAAAGAGTCTCGTGATGATGCGGTCGAGGAGGCTAAGAACGCCAAGATCCTCTTGGACCAGTCTGTCGCTGCCCAAGAAAAGGCGCAGGAGGCCATGCACTGGGTGATGACCACGGGCATCGAGGGGGTAAGTAACTTCTAACCTTTCGCTTTCTTGTTTTGTTATTTATAGGAATTTATCCGACACTTGTAATATGTTTTGCAGATCTTCAAGCGCTTTTGGAACGAGCCCAAGCTTGGGGACCAAGTTGCTGCTATCGCTGCTGCCCGTGCATACGGGTTTGACGATGGGTATGCTGAGGGCTTCCATCATTGCCTAAATAGCGGGCAAACCGATGAAGCATAGCATTACGGCCGGCCCCTGAAGAAGGAATATGAGACGGAACTCGCGAAGTTTGAACAAGTCAAATTCCCCATTCTTCAGGTGGTTGTGGACTGTAACCGCCACGCCGACCTAGCTGGTGCCCTCCGTTATTTCATAGAAGAATCAGACCGGTTGGGCGCGGAGGCCCAGAAGCAGACGGAGCAGGTATATGCGGAGCGCTTGGAGAGGGAGCGCCAGGCAGCGACTGGAAAAGGGCGCCACCAGAACCTATCATGATGACGAAGATGATGTCCAACATGTTGATTATGGTTCCGAGTAGGGTAGGCTTTTGTATATAATCCCCCTTTTTTGAATTTGTAAATATCCAAGGCCTTTAGCGCTTAGTTTAATGAAATTTCTTCTTCTACTTTGTACACACTTTAATTATGCTTTGCATTTTGTTTGAACTGTTGAATGAACTTTTAGTCCGGCGCTAGGTGTTTAGAAACCCGCGCCTTGAAGAATATAGCGCTAAGTAGTGAACACAATAGATAGCAAAATTTTCATTGATCATTATAAGTAAATATGCAAGTGTAGCCCATGTTTGTACAAAGAAATTACATAAAGCAAGTTCGGAGCTGCGCGGCGTTCCAGGACCTAGGGATAGGCATGCCATCGAGCTTTTCTATCACGTACGCGCCTTTCTTTAATTATTCTTGAATTTTGTATGGCCCTTCCCAGTTAGGAGCCAACTTCCCTTGCCGCTCTGCATTGGATGCTTTTTTATTTCGGAAGACGTAGTCTCCGATGTTGAACTTGCATTCTTTTACGCGCTGATTGTAGTAGCGCTCCAGTTTTGTCTTGTACTTTTCTTCTTTGATTGCGGCGAGTTCGCGGCACTCTTCAAGCAAGTCAAGGTTTGACCGGAGCTCTTTGTCATTGTTCCCTTTGTTTGCCATGTGTACTCTCGCGGAAGGGCAACCAATTTCAGCGGGAATAACCGCCTCAGAACCGTATGTTATGCTGACCTGGGTTTCACCGTTGCTGTTATGCTGTTTTGGTTTCACCGTTGCTGAACTTTGATCTCTTCAAGTGGTACAATAAGAGATAAACACTTCTTCAAGTTAGACACATGGAATACGTTGTGAACACTACCGAGCTCTGCCGGTAAGTCAAGTCTGTATACCACCGGTCCAATCCGTTCCAGGATTGCAAACGGTCCGACATAACGAGGGTTAAGCTTGCCACGCTTTCCAAAGCGTATGACGCCCTTCCATGGTGAAACCTTCAGAAGTACCCTGTCCCCATCCTGGAACTCCAAAGGTTTGCGACGGCGATCGGCATAGCTCATCTGACGATCCCGTGCGGCTGCCAAACGGTTACGAATTTGTACGATTTTCTCTGAAGTTTCATACACCAGTTCCGGACTAGTGAGTTGACTCTCACCCACCTCAGCCCAACAAAGAGGAGATCGGCATTTCCGTCCATAAAGAGCTTCGAACGGAGCTGCCTTGATACTAGAGTGGTAGCTGTTGTTGTAAGAGAACTCCACCAACGGTAGGTGAATCTCCCAACTTTTTCCAAAATCGATAACACATGCCCGAAGCATGTCTTCCAAGGTTTGAATCGTCCGCTCACTCTGACCGTCAGTTTGCAGATGATAAACTGTACTCATATCGAACTGAGTACCCAAAGCCTTGTGCAGAGCCTTCCAGAAATGCGAAGCAAAACGAGAATCACGATCAGAGATAATAGAAACAGGCACCCCGTGTCGAGAGACCACCTCCTTAAGGTAAAGTCGAGCCAACCGCTCAAGTCCATCTGTTTCCTTAATAGGTAGGAAATGCGCCGATTTTGTCAACCTGTCGACAATCACCCAAATCATATCGCAACCACTTGGTGACTTCGGTAGTTTGGTGACAAAATCCATCGTGATCCGTTCCCACTTCCATTCTGGAATCTCCGGTTGCTGCAGGACACCAGACGGCTTCTGATACTCCACCTTGACTTTAGCGCAAGTCAAGCATTTGCTCACGTATGAAGCTATATCAGCCTTCATGTTCGGCCACCAATAGACTATCTTCAAATTCTGATACATCTTGTCGGAGCCTGGTTGAACAGAATACCAGGATTTGTGAGCTTCACCCAAGACAAGCTCTCGTAATCCCCTGAACAAAGGAACCCAAACACGCTCTGCGAAGTAATGTAGGCCATCGGACCTAAGCTCAAGGTGCTTGTCAGCACTGTGCATAGTTTCAGCTTTAAGGTTCTCCTCCTTCAAAGCTTCTAGTTGTGCAGAACGAATTTGGTCAGGCAAAGAGGAATGAATAGTGAGCTGTAAAGCTCGAACATGACGAGGTTTCGCGGATTCCTTCCTACTCAAGGCGTCCGCTACAACGTTCGCCTTGCCAGGATGATACTTAATAGCACAGTCATAATCGTTCAGGAGTTCAACCCAGCGACACTGCCGCATGTTTAGCTCCTTCTGGTCGAAAATATGCTGAAGACTCTTGTGATCGGTGTATATGGTGCATTTGGTACCGTACAAGTAATGTCTCCAGATTTTCAACGCAAAAACACCGCACCCAATTCCAAATCATGGGTAGTATACTTCTTCTCATGAACCTTAAGTTGACGAGAAGCATAAGTAATGACCTTCTCGCGTTGCATCAACACGCAACCAAGACCACGAATAGAAGCGTCACAGTACACAACAAAATCCTCCGTACCCTCAGGTAGGGATAGGATAGGTGCAGAACAAAATTTAAGCTTCAGCATCTGAAATGCCGATTCCTGTAGTTCACCCCAGTCAAACTTTCGGTCTTTCTGGGTAAGAGAGGTGAGGGGTTGAGCGATCTTCGAAAATCCCTCAATGAAACGACGATAGTAACCCGCAAGACCTAGGAATTGCCGCACCTCAGATGACGTCTTTGGTGCTTCCCAGTCTTTAATAGCTTCGATCTTAGTCGGATCGACATGAATTCCCAGTTCATTGACCACATGCCCTTGGAATTGAACTTCGCGTAACCAAAAATCACACTTTGAGAACTTAGCATACAACTGCTCTCGTCTCAAAAGTTCCAAGACTAACCGTAAATGTTCCTCATGATCCGTCTTATTCTTAGAATAAACCATAATTTCGTCAATAAACACGATGACGAATTTATCAAGGTAAGGCTTGAAAACGCGGTTCATCAAATCCATGAACACCGCCGGTGCATTAGTGAGACCAAAAGGCATGACCAAGAACTTAAAATGGCCATAACGAGTACGAAAAGCAGTCTTCGGAACGTCAGCTTCCTGAACGCGCAACTGGTGATAACCAGTCCGCAGATCAATCTTTGAATAGTAACTAGAGCCCTGGAGCTGGTCGAAGAGATCATCAATGCGAGGGAGAGGATAACGATTCTTGATGGTCACTTTGTTCAGCTCACGATAATCGATACACATGTGAAGACTTCCGTCCTTCTTCTTCACAAACAAGATAGGAGCTCCCCACGGGGAATTACTCGGTCGGATGAAACCCTTCTCCTAGAGTTCCTGCAACTGGCTAGACAACTCTTGCATCTCAGGAGGTGCAAGACGATACGGAGCTCGGGCAATAGGAGCTGAACCCGGAGTGAGATCGATACCAAACACAACCTGACGATGAGGAGGAAGACCGGGTAAGTCATCAGGAAACACATCAGGAAAGTCACGAACCACAGGGATATCCTCGATTTTCTTCTCATCATCAGACGAAATAGAAACAAGTGCTAGAATGGCCGAATAACCCTTCCGAAGATACTTAAGGGCTTTCATACTAGAAATGACACTCAGCGGAGCACCGCTTTTCTCACCATGAACCGAAAGAGTCTCTCCATCAGGGAGAGGGGTCCGAATGACCTTATCGAAACAAACGATCTCCGCACGATACAACGATAAACAATCCATGCCCACAACGACATCAAAACTACCCAAAGGTACCAGCATAAGGTCAATGGGGAATGACAAACCCGACAGTTCCAAGCGACATTCCCTAAGAATATGTGTCGCTTCAATGTTCTTACCATCAGTCAATTCTATCAAGTACTTAGCCCCTAAAGGTGTGGGTACTATATCTAGCAATCTTCTAATGTCCATAGATATGAAACTCTAATCGGCACCAGAATCAAACGAGACAGAAACATAGCGATCATTAAGAAGGAACGTACCGGTAACTGTGTCAGGATCCTACTTGGCCTCTGCAGAGCCAATGATGAAAGCACGCGCATTCCTGCCGCCGCCTCCGTTGTTCCCGTTACCGTTCCCGCCCTTCGCATTCTCGCCCTGTCTCAGCTTGGGACAATCACGCTAGAAATGCCCCGTGTCACCACAGTTGTAACACCCTTGCTTCCCTGGAGTCCCATGAGCAGCAGGAGTAGGAGCAGCAGTATGAGCCTGGCCCGATGGAAGTGACGCCCTGCAATCCTTAGCAAGATGCCCCAACTGAGGGCACCGATGACAACGAGCCCGATCACAACTCCCAGAATGATGAAAACCACACTTGTTACACTTGGGGTGCTTCCCAACATACCCACCCGACTTCTGCCCTGAAGATGACCCAAATGAATCAAACTTCTTCACCGGCGGAGACGGTGCTGGCATGGCACTCTTCCCCACATTATCCCACTTCCTCTTGTTACCCTCAGGACCCTTCACAGCAGTACCCTTAGAAGGTAAAACACCCTCCGCCACCTTCATGTTACTCATTTTGTGAGCCGAACGGACGACTTCTGCAAGGGTGGGAAGATTCCCGGCAGCCACCAACCCTGCTATCTCCGGCACCAACCCAGAAATGTAGTGCTCAATCCTCCTATACTCCGGTGTGTGTAGATCAGGACACAACATAGCTAACTCATTCCGCCTCATAGTGTACTCCTCTATCTCAGACCCAACCATCTTGTAGTTCCAGACCTCATGTTCCAACTTCTGCACTTCCTCCCTAGGACAGTACTCACTCTTCAAACGTTGCACGAAATCCACCCAAAGCATAGCATAAGCTTCCCCTAAACCCATGTTCTGGGCAGTAGCATTCCACCACGATAACGCAGGAACCTCGAATGTCGCAGTAGCATACTTAACCCGGTCCCCAGCAGGACAGTTACACATCAAGAATACAGACTCAACCTTCTCTAGCCACCGGAGCAGTCCCACCGCCCCCTCAGTCCCAGCAAAGTTATGGGGCTGACAGTCCCGAAACTTCTTATAAGAGCACTGAGGTGGAGGTGGATTAACAGCAACACCTGAGACATGACACATGAATAAACCACAAAAGAAAAGACATGACACCCAAGAATGAGGCAGAGTTGATAGGAATCAACTTACCACCTAGAACGTTATGTCCGGCCTGGAAAGCAGCCAAGGCCATATTCACTTGTTGTTGTAACAAGTTGTTCAGTTCCTCCTGGGTCATGTTGATGTTACCACGACCACCACCGCCGCCGCAGCCACCACCACGACATCCTCCACCACGAGCGCCAGACATGATCTGACAAATCAGAAATCAAGAGATTCAAATTCACCGCTAGTGTCAACCACTAGTAGTTACAAAAGTTAAACCTAGGTCCAATCCAGGACTATCCATCCAAACTCAGAGTCCACTGGGATTTTCATGCATTTCAGTTTATGATTTCGTGTGCACCCGAAATGATAAACTACTCTACATGGTCCTCCAAGTGTTCCCCTAGTTTGAACTCAAATCACCGAATACTGTTACCTAGTAACATGCTACTACAAGCATATGTGTACAAGAACATGTGTAAGCAAGTGCGTCTATTAGAGCATAAAAGGGGAGATGTCCGAATCCTGGACAGATCTCAAGAGTACGCAAAAACTACTCCAATACACGACACTGTTGTGCAAGACTCAACTAGTCAGTTCCTTCTTCTTCAAATCCCGAGAAAGAAGAATAGAGTGGGCAAAGTCCAAGTAAGAACAGATGATGTAACACAGAAGTGCGATGGTGATGTAAGGACACCCCGAAAAAGTTAATACATATCCCACAACCGATTCAAGTATGTGACCGTTTAGTGTGTGTGACTCGGTTATAGACCAGACTCTACATGCAGTCCTAGTTCACTATAACCATTGGCTCTGATACCAATCTGTCACACCCTTAAATTTCCACTTGCGAGTTTTACCGCGAGGCGCATGTCAAACCAGGATCCAAGTCAACGGTCACAATAAACAACACTAATGAAATACGTAAACTCAAAACATAGTTCTTATAATGTATAAAACCATAGCGGAAGCAATTAATCCGTACAAAACCATGTACCAATGTGTTCAAAACATTCATTTCAAAATATGATACTAAGCCTAGGCGCCAATGCAGACTCGTGCGCCTAGTCCGTTTGCCTACCTTAGTGACCTGAGAAAAACATGCCAAAACGACGTCAACATACTATATCAATGTTACCAAAGTACGCTAGCTAGGCGTATGTTTTGTTATTACTACGACTGGAAAACCATTACTAGACTGTTACCAATGTTCAGCCCCGAGTAGACCTGGCAATTTCAACCCATCTAGTTGAGTTTGGGTTATTTTGGGTTTAAAATTTGACATTGTGGGTTAAAATGAGTTTAGTATAATTTTTAAGGGGGTTAGGATGGGTAATTTTAATTGTAGGAAAAAAGTAAGTGGGTCAGGATGGGTATGTCAAAAAAAAAAAAACAAATAGGTCAGGATGGGTATTTTTAGATAACCCTATACAAATCTAAATTAAAATTCACCCAAGTTGATGCCTCTTAGAAATCAATGTCAATAAAAACAAAAAATTATATCTTTTGCATTTATTGATCACCCGAGTCAGTTCGAAACTGTTCGGGTCGTTAACGAACGGCAATGTCGAAACACCAAGGGTCATTAACGAGACCGATCTCATCGAAACGGTTCGAGTCGTTAGCGGGTTTGATCAAGTGAAACGGTCTAGGTTGTTGACCGGCCCGTTCGGTCGAAATGGTCCAGTCGTTGACGGGCCCAGTCGGGTCAAAACGGTCCGTGGTGCTAACGGGATCGGTCCGATCGAAACAATCCAGGTCGCTAACGGGCACGGTCGGGTCGAAACAGTACGGGTCGCTACGGGACGGGTCAGGTTGAAACGGTCTGGGTCGCTACGGGACGGGTCAAGTTGAAACGGTCTGGGTCGTTACGGGTCCCGGTCGGGTCGAAACGGTCCGGGTCGCTAGCAGGCCCAGCCGGGTCGAAACGGTCCGGGTCGCTAGCTGGCCCGGCCGGGTCGAAATGGTCAGAGTCACTGCAGGACGGGTCAGGTTGAAACGATCCGGGTCGCTTCCAGGCCCGACCGGGTTGAAACAGTTCGGGTTGCTACGGGACGGGTCAGGTTGAAACGGTCTGGGTCGATACCGGGCCCGGTCGGGTCGAAATGGTCCGGGTCGCTACGAGACGGGTCAGGTTGAAACGGTCCGGGTCGCTATCGGGTTCGGTCGGGTCGAAACGGTCCGGGTCGCAACGGGACGGGTCAGGTTGAAACGGTCTGGGTCGTTACTGGGCCCGGTCTGGTCGAAACGGTCCGGGTCGTTACCGGGCCCGGCCGGGTCGAAACAGTCCGGGTCGCTATGGGACGGGTCAGGTTGAAACGGTCAGGGTCGTTACCGGGCCCGGTCGGGTCGAAACGGCCCGGCTCGCTACTGGGTCGAAACGGCCCGGGTCGCTACCGGGTCGAAACAGTCCGGGTTGCTACGGGACATGTCAGGTTGAAACGGTCTGGGTCGTTACCGGCCCGGTTGGGTCGCTACGGGACGGTTCAGGTTGAAACGGTCTGGGGCGTTACCGCACCCGGCCGGGTCAAAACGGTCCGGGTCGCTACCGGACCCGTCCGGGTCGAAACAGTCCGGGTCACTATGGGACGGGTCAGGTTGAAACGATCAGGGTCGTTATCGAGCCCGATTTAGTCGAAACGGTTCCGGTCGCTAACGGGCCCAGCCGGGTCGAAACGGTCCTGGTCGCAAACGGGACCGGTCAGGTCGAAACAGTCCGGGTCGTAATGGTCCGAGTTGTTAACCAACCCGATAGGGTTGAATCGGTCCGGTTTAAAATGAAATATTTCGGATCCCTTAAAATTTTATTTATAAGTTTATTTTTTAATGTGTTTTTTTTTATTTTTTTTTTACTTTTTAAAATTTTAATTTTTTATTGTTATTTTAATTTTTTTTTAAAAAATTGTTGGATCAGTATGCTCTTTTGTTTAAGTAAGAACTTGCTATCTTTGACACTTAAGTGTTTAGCAAGCTCTTGTATATCAGATTATAAGCACAGCGGAATGTATAAGTTAAAGCAACACTTTTTATACTTAAGAGGAGTTATTACTCCCCCTAGATGATTGAAACTAATAATGACAAGTATTTATTATGAATCTAAGCAGTAAATGAGAATTAGATACTTAGACAGATTCACAGTAAATACTGAAATGGAATAGAACAGTGAAAGTGTTTGAAGGATTTTTCTATTAAAAATCAATGTCTAAAATAGAAGGTTGAAGCCTCCTATTTATAGACGTTTACATACATGTATCTTGCCCAAAAAGCAAGTACAGAAACATCAGAAACAAGTTGCACAAGTTGCAACATTGAAACTAACAAATACAGCTAAAAGTAATAATAAACAATAAACTACTGATACAAAAGGCGGTGGAAAATATCTGATGCTAAGTGCTGATGAATGACAAACTACTGATGAGTAGTTTGTCTTCAGTACTTCTGAAGTGAACTTGTCTGATTTGGACTTCAGAACTTCTGATGATGTTTCTTCTTCAGCACTTCTCATATCTTCTCTTCAGCAGTTTCTTGTCTTCTCTTCAGTACTTCTATACTTAGCCAAAATGACAGAAGTGAATTAGACTAAGGTTTCCAAAAGTGGTTTCACCAATCCTCTTTGTCCTAACAATCTCCCCCTGGATTGATGAAGCCAAAACCTTACTAATTCCTTATAATTTTCTTCTCTCTTGAACAATCTTCCATATCTCTTTGTACATGGTGTTCTTGAGCTGGTTTAACTGTCCATCAGATAGAGATCCTCTCTGTGGTTCCAGATGTTGAATTGTGAGCAGGTCTTGTGTTGACAGTTTCTTTAGATCACTGATCTTCTTGTAAGCCCTGCTTGAAAGGTCTCTTCTTGTCAACAATACTGAGTTGTTATCAGTAAGTGACCATCTGATGATAGGTACCTTTGACCTGTTAAAGTCAGAGGAATAGGGAACCAGACTTGTCCCTTGGGTTGATGATCCTGAGTGTTGGATGCTTTCTGTTTCAGTTAACCTCAGGTGGAAGTCTCTTCCTTGTTGTTGTTGTTGCATATCAGGCATCTGAATAGTTGGGAGATGGTGTTCAGTCACTACCTTGGTATGCATCTTGTCTTTAATAGTCTTTTGGATTTGGTAGGCAAAAGTGGAAGGATCCCTGAATTGTGTTAACAGAGGTTCTCTTCAATGTCAAAATCTGAATGGACTATTGAACTTCCTTCAAGTAGTACCATTCTGAAATCAGTTTTGACATTGTCCTCTGCTTTCTTTCTTTGAGAAGCAGGCCTTCTTGTTGATATACCAGAAGTTCTAACTACTGATCTTGAAGGATCAGCAGTTTGAAACTTCTCTGGATTTGCAGTCTTGGCAGCCTTGTATTTTCTATAAGTATCCATCAGTCTTTCTTCTTTCCATCTGGATACTGAGGCTTTTGAACCATATTCCTCTGCTACTAATTCATCTATCATCTGGGCTCTCTTGGCCTTTCCTTCTTTGCTTGTGGCCAGTTTGTCTGCAATGATTTGTGCTCTTCTTGTTAGTTCTTGCATAGAGAGTCCCTTGAGTGTGTAGGCTTTAGTCTTGCTGTTCTTTGTGATGTAAGACATCAGTTGTTGTCTTTTGTCTTGTTCAGCAATCTCATCAAGGCTAGCCTGCCTTTGTAGTTCAGCTTCATAGGCCTGAAGTTTTTCTTCATGGCTTAGGTCTAAATCATCCCTTTCTTCCAGAGTTTTCCAGATCAGATCTTTCTGGCCTTTTTGTTGGCTGCAACTAAGCTCTTCTCTAGTAATTCAGCTGATTGAGAGATAGGAGAAGGGTTTAGTACAGTCATTGTTGTAACTGTTGTAGTAGGCCTGATAGGATCAGATGTTGGTTGAATGGGAGCAGTTGTTCTGGAAGGGTCAGCAGTTTGAGGTTTGGAAGTGTTAACTTCTGAAGGGTTGACAACTGCTGATGGTTTGTCAACTACTGAAGGATTGTCTTCAGTACTTTCTGATTCTTCATCAGAACTTTTGCCATCAGAAGTTTCTTTATTATGCCTTAGGGATTCTTCAGAGGTTTGGGTCTCATCTTCTTTTTCTGTGGCTTCAATTTCTTCTACTGAGACACCAAACTGTTTGGCCAGTTTTTCTTTTCTGGCTTGATCCTTCTGATCTCTTTCAAGGATGGCCACTCTTGCCCTTATCCTGGCTTGGAATGACTCCTTAGGTTCCCTAATTTTCTCCCCCTTTTTGGATTCATCAAGTTTAAGTTTAGAGGTTGAGGGTTGGGAGAATTGACCTTGAAGATGAGCAATCTGTTTGCTGTTGAATTCTATCTTGTTGGACAGATCATTCATCTTTGTCTTGATCACTCCAAATTGGTTCTTGATTGACAGCTCCAAGTTAGCTGTGTATGTTTGGAAGTGATTCTTGATGAGAGTGTTCATCATGTGGTACAGGGGACCCTCTGGGCTGCATAGCTGGTTCAAGTCTATGCTTGTTTGCCCAGGGAATTGGGTAGGCATTTGTTGTGAAGGGTGTGTTTTTGGGAGATCCTCATGTTGTACAGAGGATGCCACTCTAGGGGTTTTAGGGATTGAGTGGACTTTAACCTGTGCAGGGGTGACTGGCTTCTTGAGCTTGGATACCCCTGAAACAGGACCTTCATAAAGTGCCGTCAATTCAGTAGTTTTAGTTTTTGAAACATCATCCAAATTAATGGAATCATCTGAATCCCTGATGTTGTCCTCATTGAGGACTGTCTTAGTTAAATCATGAGCTGAGCCCAACTCAGTTCTCTCATGAACCTCTTGTTCTTGGTTCTGAGGATTTCCTACTTCAGGCATTAAGCCTTCATCAGTAGTTGCCACATCTGAGGTCTTAGCTATTTTACTTCTATCCTCAGATCCACCACTGGGTGGTAACTGAGTAGTAGCAGCCTCAGATGCCCCAAGAGTCTCTAAAATTGGGCTTAAAGACTCTGGTCCACCCTCATCTCTTGGGTTAGGGCTAGTGATGTCCATATCCATGTCTGATGTTGTGGTTATGTCCCCTGTTTGTTGTGGTTGTAGGGGACTCACATAATCAGATGGGACTTTCTCTTTTAGCCCAGAGAGAAGTTTGGCAATTTCTATTGCCTCTGGTTCAGAAATTTGAGGGGTTGGTTCAGTAGTTTGGGCAATAGGTGAAATTGGTTGGTCAGCAGTTTCAAAAGAAGAGTGAGTTTCAATAGTTTTTCTAAGTCTTTTTCTTTTGAATAAGATAGTTATGGGTGCTCTTGGTGGGTTTGAGATGGATGAGACTGAGAGGGTGTTTCAGTCTCACCTATTTAAAGAGCAGATTGCTCATGAGCATGTTCAGGCATCTCAACCTCCTGAACAACTTTTCTTTTGGGTTGGTGGGTTTTTGTCTTTGTTGGCTTGGGCTGTTTGGCTTTTGGCGGTGTGAGTTTGGAAGATGTGGGCTTCAGGGGGACTTGTTGTTGTTCTCCCTGATCATCTTCTGGCCAGGTAGCCGGTTTGTTATGCCTAGAGTATGCTTGTGAGGTTAATGGATTTAAAGTTGAAACTTTTCCCACAAGCACCTCATTACCCAGTTCCCATATTATGCATTGCATAATGAACCTTGGGTATAACAAAAACTTTTTCTTGGTATTATTATGATGTAACACCAACTCATTGAAAAATAATTTTGATGCCCTGAATTTGGTTTCATTCACTATGGAATGAAATATTGGTTGAAAAGTGGAGGGCATCTGGTCATAAGACCCTGTTTTTGGACTCAAACACATAATAATATAATGAAACAAAAGCTTGTATTTTGGTTCAAAATATTTTTTGAAGATAGTAGCATGGGAGATAGTACCTTGATAACCACACTCTGTCATGGTTAGGTGAATATCAGAGTTAGCAACATGATCTGGAGCAGTTACATCATTCAGGCCCAGTCTTGTTGCCAGTGTGGCCGGTGTGATGGTCAGTGGTTTCCCTTGTATTCTTGAGTTGAGGGAAATGATTTCATCATCAGCCGTCACCGTCTCAGCATTTGCCCAGAACTCATTTAGAGTTTCAGTATGAATTGGTGGGTTTATTGTGAGAGCAGTAAAATATTGGGATTCTACGACAAGATCAATGATCTCATCGTATTGGGACCAGCCCTTTGATTGTGTCCCTGTTTTAGAACGAGAGCCATGTGGTTTGGGTTTTGATCGAACAGTTGATTTGCAGGTTTAGGTTATTGAGAGAGTTTTTGAGAGAGAAAGAGGGAAATTTTTTGAGTTTGAAAGGATAAGTGTTGAAAAAAGATATTTATCAGAAGTTTTAACCGCTTGAATCTTCTTTATTAGAAGTTTTTAAGCCGCCTCGGTTAAAAATCTTTTTATCAGAAGTTTTAAACCGACTAGGTCAAACCTCTGATGATGGGAAAAGTCAGATTTGCCCTTTTGACTAAACTGCTGATGAAGAATTATTTCATCAGTAGTTCCCATTTCCTCTTCAGTAGTTTTAAAAGCTGATGAGAAATGTTTTATAAATACTTTTATTCATAACTTCTGAAAGTTATTTTATCAGAAGTTTTACACTTTTCAGAAATTTTCCCATACTGATGTTTTGTTCATCAGTAGTTTCTCTCTTTTCAGAAGTTTTGTTTCAGACTTTTTGTCCTTTTTGTAAGTGAAAAATGAAAAATATGTGCAGAATAATAAAATAAACACTTACAAATTTAGCATCCCAAGCATGGATACTAACTTCTGAAATGTTGATGTGTCAAGGGGTTTTGTGAAGATGTCAGCTATTTGATTAGCTGTTGCTACATGCTTCACCTCAATCTTGCCTTTTTCATAGCAATCTCTTATGAAATGGTACCTGATCTCAATATGTTTGGTTTTTGAGAACTGTACCGGATTTTGAATGATGCTAATGGCAGATTTGCTGTCTACAAACAAAGGTGTCTTGGTTTCTTTGATTCCATAATCAAGAAGTTGATATTGGAGCCATTGTATCTGTGATGTACAACTTGCAGCTGCAATGTATTCAGCTTCAGCAGTTGAAGTTGCAACAGATGTTTGCTTCTTTGATTGCCATGACACTAGACAGTTACCCAAGAATTGACAACCACCAGATGTTGACTTTCTTGTCATCTTACACCCTGCATAGTCACTATCTGAAAAAGCTGATAACTTGGTATTACTTGAAGCAGGATACCAAATTCCAAGTGTTGGAGTTCCTTTCAGATATCTGAAAATTCTTTTGACTGCTATAAGGTGTGATTCCCTTGGTGCTGATTGATATCTAGCACAGACACATGTTGAAAACATAATATCTGGTCTAGAAGCAGTTAAATATAAAAGGGAACCTATCATGCATCTGTACATGGTTTGATCAACCTGTTTTCCTTGATCATCAGGTTCAACTTGTGTGATTGGTGTCATGGGAGTGGAACATGATTTACAGTCTTTTAAAGAAAATTTGTTTAATAATTCTTTAACATATTTTGATTGATGTATAAAAGTTCCATTTGTTTGTTGCTTGATCTGCAGTCCTAGAAAGTACTGCAGTTCTCCCATGGTACTCATCTCAAATTTTGATTGCATGAGTTTCTTAAAATCATCACACAGTTTTGTGTTTGTTGAACCAAAAATGATATCATCAACATAAATTTGAACAAGTAGGACATGATTTCCAACATGTTTAATGAAAAGAGTTTTATCAATGGCACCTCTTGTAAAATTATTTTTGAGTAAAAAGGTGGAGAGTGTATCATACCAGGCTCTTGGAGCCTGTTTGAGCCCATAAAGAGCTTTGTCTAGTCTGTACACCCACTCAGGATGAGAAGGATCCTCAAACCCAGGTGGCTGACATACATACACCTCCTCTTTTATTTTTCCATACAAAAATGCACTCTTTACATCCATTTGATAAACTTTAATTTTGTTGGAAATGGCATAGGCCAGAAATAACCTGATGGCCTCAAGCCTTGCAACTGGAGCAAAGGTTTCATCATAGTCAATTCCCTCTTCTTGAGAGTACCCTTGAACTACCAGTCTTGCCTTGTTCTTGATTATCATACCAGCTTCATCTTGTTTGTTCCTGAAAACCCATCTTGTGCCAATTGGTTGCTTGTTTGGAGGTAAGGGACAGATTTCCCAGACCTGTTGCTTGTTGAACTGAAGCAGTTCATCTTGCATAGCTTGCACCCAATTATTGTCTTTGAGGGCTTCTTGGTACTTCTTTGGTTCCAACTGTGAGATAAAGGCTGAAAATAGGCAAAAGTTGGAGAGCTGGTTTCTGGTAAGAACACCTGAAGCTATATCACCCATGATTTGATCAAGTGGATGATCTCTGTGTTCAATCAGTTGTTGTAAACCACTGACAGGTGTAGGTGGCTCATGTTCTTCAAACAAACTACTGAGGTCTATAATATCTGGTTCAGATGTTCCTTGATCTTCAGTAGTTGGATCTACTGAACCAGAAGTTTGAGTTTGTTCCTCAGTACTTGTTTGATCAGAAGTTTGGGGAACTTCTGATGATTTTGAAGTTGACTTGATAACTGTTTGAGGAGTCCATGGTGTGGGTTCCTCATCATCAAACCTTTTGTCACCATAATAAGTAGGTTTAGATGAAGTAACAGCCTTCTCAGGTCCAAAATGGAAGTTGTCTAGGTCAAAAAGTTCAGCAGGATGTGCTGGAATAAGAGTGTGTTTTGACTCATTGAACTTGACATTCAATGTTTCTTCTACTATCCTGGTGTGAGAATTAAAAACCTTGTAGGCTTTTCTAGTTGAAGAGTAACCAAGAAAGTAACCTGAGTCAACTTTGGCAGCAAACTTTGAAATAGATTCCTTGATGTTCAAGATGAAACATTGACACCCAAAAGCCCTGAAAAAGGAGATAAGGGGCTTCATGCCATGAAGAACTTCATAGGCAGTCTTGGAATGTCTCTTGACCACAAGAACTCTATTCTGAACATAACACAATGTGTTAACTGCTTCTGCCCAGAAGTACAAGGGCAGTCCAGAATCAGCTAACATTGTTCTTGCTCCTTCTATTAAGGTTCTGTTCTTCCTTTCTACTACACCATTTTGTTCAGGAGTTCTGGGAACACTGTATTGTCTAATAATCCCTTTAGACAAACAGAATTCATTCAGAGTTTTGTTCCTGAACTCTGTCCCATTATCACTTCTAATGGTTTTGACAGGTAGAGAATATTGTTTCTCCACTTGTAGAATGAAGAACTTGATGATTTCAGCAGCCTCATCCTTGGAGAATAAGAAGAATACCCATGTGAATCTTGAGTAGTCATCAATGATGACTAAGCAGTACTTCTTCTTACCAAGGCTCATAATTTTGACAGGTCCAAATAAGTCCATATGGAGTAGTTGAAGACATGCAGTTGTTTTTGATTCTTCAATAGACTTATAGGAGTACTTATGCTGTTTTCCCTTTAAACAGGATACACAGTGTTCTTGACACTGGTATACTTTCAAAGGTAGACCTCTGACCAAGCCCATTTTTGTGACTTTATTTATGGTTTTAAAGTTCACATGGCCAAGTCTCCTGTGCCAGAGATCTGTTTCTGAAGTTGATGCCTTTGAGAAGAAACAGGCAGTGTTGTTCAATACTTTGTCTTTCTCAATGTCCACTGCATAGACATTGCCACATCTTTTGGCAATCAGCAAAGTATGATCTTCAATGATCTTCTCTATCAACTTCTGGCCTTCTGGTGAGATGATCTTGCATGCTGTCTTTGTGAAAAAGGAAGAATATCCTTTATCACACATTTGTGACACACTCAGCAAGTTGTATTCAAGGTTTTCCACCAGATTGACCTTGTCAAACTGTATTTTGCCAGAGGAGACATTGCCATGTCCTAGCACATATCCCTTAGCATTGTTCCCAAAGGATACAGATCCTTCTCTTTGGCTGATAAAATTGTTTATCAGGTATCTGCATCCAGTCATGTGCATAGAGCCTCCACTATCAACATACCATATGCTGTTTAAGCCCCTGGAAACTCTCTGCACACAATAGCAAATTAGTTAGATTTAGGAACCCAAGCCTGTTTGGCTTTGGGTTTGCTCTTGAGAACAGTTACAGTTTGTTCTTGACCAGGTTGAGAAATCCATGTCTTTTTGGCAATGGATTTTTCATTAAGAACCATGGTGGTATCCTTTTCAGGACCACCATCAACCTTGGTCATCAGTAGTTGTACCAAGTTCATTAGTTTTTGAATCTCAGCAGTTTGTGAAACTGCTGATGAATCAGGTCTAACTACTGATAAAGAGTTTTGAGAAAAAGATTTTAGTTGAGATTTTATCTTTTTCTGAGAAAAGGTGTTTTCAGGTTGTTGTTTCTTGGGTTTAAAGGTTCTTTCATAACCATTTCTGATTTGATTTCCCACAACCTGTTGCTTAATTTTATGATTGAACTGAATTCCTTTTCTGTACCTACACTGTTTTGTGGTTGAACAGACCACAAATTTCACACTCTTTTGCCTTTTGTTTTTGATCTAAAGGCAAATTTCTGACATTTGTGTAAAGATTTTGCTCATCAGTAGTTTTCAGGGTCTCAACTCCTGATGTAGATGAAACTACTGATGGCTTGTTGTCAGATTTTGTTAATACTTCTGAAGTACTTTCTTTGAAAATACCAGGATTTCTGTTTAGAAAGTTTTCATGGAAAGATGTGCAGTCTTCCCCTTCAGAAGTTTCATTTGAAACAATTTTTCTCCCATCTTCAGTAGTTTTGGGAGAGAAATCTGTTGGTGTTTCAACATGATGGTACCCTATGCCAAACTTAACATTTGAAGCACTCTGTTTGTTTAGCAATAGCTGGTACCCCTTACAAGAATCCACCCATTTTTCACAACTGATCTTGGTGTCAGCAAGCTCTTTTCTGACATTCCCAAGATCTTCTATCATCATTTTAATTTGTGCTTGGGTTTCAATAGCTGAGTTAGTTAATTTAGAGGCTTCTTTTGTTTTAGCAGTAAGTTTTCTCTCTAAATCACACTTCATCTGAGTGTATTTTCTTTCTAAATCATTGGCTTTTCCTTGTAGGTGCACATTTGTCTCTCTTATGAGAGCAAAAGTTTCTTTGCAAGAATTTGAGCAAAGTTTTGTCAAAGATTCTTTTGATACCTGTGACAATGCAGATTTTGAAGTACAGCCTTCAAATGCCATTAAGGCAAAGTTCTTTCTACCATTGTCTGGTTCTCCCCAGTTGATGTCAAACACCTTGTTGTCTGCATCAGGATTGCACTCTGTGGTGTCGAAAGGGAGACTGCTCCAGTCAACATACCCTGAGGTGAAAAGACTTTGTTGAGAGGGTTGTTGAGGCTGTGGAGGATGTTGAGCAGCTGGAAAGGGAGGGATTGATTGTTGGCTCTGCATCTGTTGAGCAGGCATTTGAACATATTGTACTTGTGGCATGTATTGCTGTTGAGGAGCTTGTGCCTGTACAAAATGAGCACTCCCTTGAGTTCCATTATTCCTATTATAATTGGGGTTAAAGTTATTTCCAGATTGTGATTGGTTAAAGCTAGAGTTTCTACACTCTCTAGCAAAGTGTCCCAACTTCTGACACTTGTGACATCTCAGTTTAGATTTGTCAAAACCAAATTTTGTATTACTGGTCAATCCTGGAAATTTCCTTCCTGACCTTTTATAAAACTTGTTAGTTTTAATGCTTAGCATGGCCAGTTGGTGTAAAATGTCCATTTCTTCTAAGTCATCACTGCTAAAGTTTTTCAAATCATCCATGATAAAACATAGATTATCAGCAGTTTGACTTTGGTCATCATTGTCATAACCTGGGAAAGATCTTTCTGATGAGATCCCAGTTGTTATGTCAATGTTGTCATAAGATCCATAGGAACAAGTTGGTGAGTCTTGTCCCAAAAGTGTTGTACTACCTGGTAGGTAGTCATCAGCAGTTTTACCAGATGATTGTAATTTCTTCTTTTGATCAATTTCTCTCTCAAAAGTAAGTAATCTCCCATGGAGTTTTGTAAGAGTGAGGGAGCTAAAATCTGGTGAGGATCTTAAAACAATGGAGTATGTTTCCCATTTTTCTGGTAAAGACCTTAAAAATCTATGTAGCATAGATACTGTTGTATAGGTCTGACCATTTAACTTTAGCTCAGATATTAATGAGGAGAATCTTTCAAATTGTTGAGTTAAAGTTTCCCCATTAATGTGAGCAAATGTCTCATATTGTTGAGCTAAAATCTCTCTGGTGTTGGCAATCACCTCTTCAGTTCCTCCAAACTGTTCTTTAAGACAATCCCAGAGTTCTTTGGCACTTTCACAATGTAAAAGGCTAGAGTATATCTCATTTGGGAGAGCCATTGCCAACATAGAGAATGCTTTTGCATCTAGCTCAAGTTTTAGGAAATCATCATCTGTATAGTCTTTTGGTTCTTTAGGAACCTCAACTTTAGTTTCAAGATTTATGTTTACTGGTTTGTGAGGACCATATATCACAGATCTCCAACAACCTGTGTTGGTTTGTGACAAGGTATGTGCCATTCTCTTTTGCCATATGTTGTATTCATTTCTAACAAGCATGGCAGGTTTAGTAGCAGAACCAGTATTATGTGGATCCATTTTAAAGAGTATTGATTTGTCAGATGACTCTTTTAAGTGATGGATATTTGATAAAAAGTGAACTTTTGATCTTTTATTGAGTATCAATAAGAGCTTTGTGTCTGATTCTCAATTTGTTAGATTGATATGTGATCAGATAAACCAATTCTCTGATACCAATTGTTGGATCAGTATGCTCTTTTGTTTAAGTAAGAACTTGCTATCTTTGACACTTAAGTGTTTAGCAAGCTCTTGTATATCAGATTATAAGCACAGCGGAATGTATAAGTTAAAGCAACACTTTTTATACTTAAGAGGAGTTATTACTCCCCCTAGATGATTGAAACTAATAATGACAAGTATTTATTATGAATCTAAGCAGTAAATGAGAATTAGATACTTAGACAGATTCACAGTAAATACTGAAATGGAATAGAACAGTGAAAGTGTTTGAAGGATTTTTCTATTAAAAATCAATGTCTAAAATAGAAGGTTGAAGCCTCCTATTTATAGACGTTTACATACATGTATCTTGCCCAAAAAGCAAGTACAGAAACATCAGAAACAAGTTGCACAAGTTGCAACATTGAAACTAACAAATACAGCTAAAAGTAATAATAAACAATAAACTACTGATACAAAAGGCGGTGGAAAATATCTGATGCTAAGTGCTGATGAATGACAAACTACTGATGAGTAGTTTGTCTTCAGTACTTCTGAAGTGAACTTGTCTGGTTTGGACTTCAGAACTTCTGATGAAGTTTCTTCTTCAGCACTTCTCATATCTTCTCTTCAGCAGTTTCTTGTCTTCTCTTCAGTACTTCTATACTTAGCCAAAATGACAGAAGTGAATTAGACTAAGGTTTCCAAAAGTGGTTTCACCAATCCTCTTTGTCCTAACAAAAATTAATCTATTTTGATGTGAACCTATCCTAATCCAAACCATCCAGACCAAAATCCATTCTGACCTAACCCATCTTAACCAATTTTTTTAATTTACCCATCTTGACCCAAACCCATCCTAACCTAAACCCATCCTGACCCATCAACCAACCCAACCCAACCTACCAATTTTGCCACCCCTAAGGCCGAGTGTTTAGCAATGTTTAGGGTTTGTGAAATGGTGAAAAATGACAAGGTGTGATATTTATACAAAGCCCACGTTCGCCCCTTGCATAGGGTCGAAGGTATGGCCCCTTCCACAAGGTCGAATGACTATAGTTGTTCTCTTGTCCAGGTTCGCCCCCATGCTATGGGTCAAACCAGGACCGAATTCCAGGTTCGCCCCCACGCTGTGGGTCGAACCAGGACTTATGTTTTCTAGGTTTTCCAGTTTTGTCGTTTTAATGCATTTAACCACATCCTAACATATGAACATGCAATCCTAACACGTGTTAAGCATACATAAGCACGTATAATCATGTTCACACCTTTGTAGCACGTATTATTATGTTCTGTTAATAATCTACATATCATACTTGATTCAATTCATGTAATTTCACTAACAACGGGACCCAGTACTAGTGTATTCCCAAAATAACTCCCAATGATCCTCCAGATCATTGAACCCTGGACAATCCTAACATAACCCGACTCAACTAACCCAGTTAAGTCCATTTATAAATGTTTTTCACTAAGGTAGACTTATGTTTACCAAAATGTTTAAGCCGAACATGCCGGGTGTCACACAATGTCACCTTTTGTGTGGTGTGTAAGGGTGTCAGTCCCCAAATGACTAGATGTGACTGGGTTTTGAACATTGAAAGGGACAAATCTAAAGGTGCATGGATTGTGAAATACTTAAACATGGACTATAAATGTCAGCTAATGAGGGATGTTAGGTTATGGTATGGTCAAAGGAAGGAGAGCAAGAGAACTTGCAACAAGAAGAGGAAGAATGACAGTGGAACTTCTAGTTAGTAGGTTATGTTAATGGTTTGTTGTAGTTTATGTAGTTATGGAATGACAATGTGACCTTTATGTACTCTTTTGTTAGAATCATTTGTATTCGGATATGTTGACTTTTGAATGTTATGGATATGTTCTGTGTATATGCACTTTTGTATGTTGTGTTATGTTGTTTTATGTTGGCAGTAGATTTGTGCATATTTACCATGTTGTATGCTATCTACCATTTGTGCAGGTCCATCCCATATATGCAATTCAATTGCTGACCCATTTGAAAGTCAACTGTTGCATATTCTGTGTGTATATGCGGCCTCTGTATGACCCATTTGGGTGGATCAAGTGAACTGCACATTTTTTCATGGGTCATGGGTCATCAGCATATACATATATATGCACTAAATGGGTCAACTGCACATATATGCACACATATATGCAGTTATATATGATCAAGTCAAATTTCAGAGTTGTGCAAGTTCAAAACTGCATATCAATACAAATGGGTCATGGGTCATCAGCATATGCACTAAATTGGTCAACTGCACATATATGCACTAAACTAAATGGCTTAACAGCTGATATGAACTAAACTAAATGGGTCAACAACTGATATGCACTAAACTAAATAAGTCAACATGTGCACTAATATAGCCAAACCACATTTTACATACAAAAAGCATGAAGTTCAAGCCATCAGTTTACACACCACATCAGCTTACCATTGTTTATCATACCAAAAGACTAAAGTACTATGATCTTAACCTACTAACACACCTACCTACTTCCAACGATAATCATCATCTGAATAGTAGGGTGAATATAATGTATCATACTCCCCTTCATATGGATCTTCGTACCAATAATCATTTGTGTTGCGATAATCAAATGCTTGCTTCAAAACATCTGGATCAATATCTGGAATTAGGTCATCATGCTCAACCTCCTTCTTAACCTGCTCAAAAGGATCAATCTCAACCTGCTCAAAAGGATCATCCTCAACCTGCTGCCAAACCTGCTCAATTGATTTCTCAGTTTCAGCAATCTTGTTCAACACGCGTACATCACTGTCATTTAACAGTTCTGTTAAAACCAGTCCCAAGCCTTCCCATGGCAACCTATAGTAAAACCTAACCTCGTCATCCTGATAATAGCCAAGTTCCACCAGCATGTCATATAAGGTGATTATAGAGAAATAATTTGAGTTCACCTCATCGATGTAGTTAACCATCTTGTTAACGTACATCAGATTTACATGCGTTAATTCAAACTCCCCCCCCCCCCATGGTAAATTTTAAATGAAAAATTTTTGGTAGAGTGACCTGCATTGTTGATTGTTAACCAAATTTTCAGCTTGCATATTATGATCATTACGGGTATAATAAACATTGAGTTTCAATTAAAGATGTGGATCGATTGCCTTACCGTAGTGTTCTTCAAGATTGACTTCGTCTTCTCCAATTCGTACAACCCATTGTGTCATCTTCCTCTTCTTACGTTCTTGAATTTCCATTTGTGTGTGTTTGGAGGGAAATCAGAGCAGAAGTGTGGATGTGGAGGGAAAAAATGGAGGGAAACATGTTATAAAGGAGAAAGGAGAGTGAGGGAAGTCTGCTTATAATTTTATACATGATTGGACGAAAAAGCCCCTGACTTAACGAAGAAAAGTTAACTGGGTTAAGTCGTTGGACTGTTTTGGCTTATTTTTTTAAAGATTAAGGTCTGTTCATGCCCTTTTTAAAAGATTGGGCTCAAGTGGCAAATTTGACCAAACCACAGGAACGGTTTTGGTAATTACTCAATTTTGTATCTACAAGAAATGATTAAGCACTACCACGTACTAAGGAGCAACCAAATCGATCACTGTGGTTGTTCATGTTCCTTAGTTAAGAAAATTATAGTGTTTACGAACAGTTCATGAACATTTTCTGAATGAGATTTTCTGTTCATGTTCGCTTGTTAAGAAAACACTCGTGTTCAAGTGCGTTTGTGTTCGTTTGTTAATTTTGTTCATTAACACACACGAACATAAACAAACATTAATGAACACAAACAAGTGTTCATGAACACAAATAAGGGTTCATGAACAGAAACAAACACAAACACAAACGAACATATATTACGTTTTGAATAAGATCGAATTCACACACATTAAGACATTAACTATATCCACCCAAAATATAAACTAATTATCCAAACATACTTATTACTTAACATAATATTGGTAAACATAATAAAGTAGTGTCACAAAAAACTAAGTTCACATTAGAGGTGGATGGTAGAGGGTGTCGGAGGTGGATGGTAGATGGCATCGAAGATGAAGGGCATCAGCACTGGAACGAGGAAATATAATGAACTTGGATACTAAAAGTAGGTTTATTAATCTCATATAGTAATATATTTACCTCACATATATTATTTATTTGGATAAAATAAATAAAAATATATAAGAATATAAAAATTTATAAAACTTAAAAACCCTAAAAAACTATCAACACAAACGAACATAAATGAACACGTTACCAAATGTTCACGAACATAAACGAACAAGCGCAACCTCTGTTCATGTTCGTTCATTTAATCAAACGAACGGAATTTTTTGTTGGTGTTTGTTCATTTATTAAACAAATAAACACAAATAAACTTCCCGCTGAACGGTTCATAAACTGTTCGCTGAAATTTCAGTTCGTTTGCAGCCCTAATTGCATTTCATCATCTTATAAAAAACTACTATATATCCTGGCATTCATTCCTCCTTTCAATGTCTATTTTAAGACTCTATTTCTATTTTAGTTTATTGTGTTTATAAGAGGAATATCCATCCTCAAATTTCATAAACACAAACATCTTTGTAACAGAAACTTGACCTTAACCAACAAGAACCAAAAATAGGGACTGTTCATGGAATATTATTGTTAAAAAGAGTTTTACAAACGCATTAAAAGCTCTTTGTAATTAACTTGAAACAATTAACAACTACAAGAAGAAAATCAAAGTCATAGATGATGCCTGACAAGAAAACACTACATCATACATGTAATAGATGTTTAGAAATGTTAATAGAAATGTAAACTAGAAAAAATGCCAAGCTGTTTGGCAAGGATTTGATCTCTATCTAAACTTTCTATAATAGAAGAGTCATGAGTGATATTAGAAAGCTGATGTGTTAATCGGAGAGACAGGCCACCAATGCCTGTGTGATGCAATAAGTGACGTCACTATTAAATAATTAAATAATGCCACTTGCCTGAACAGTGGTAATAATGTCACTTGCCTGAACAGTGGTTGTTAATAATCTAATTAAATATTGACACTTGCTTCAACAGAGTTTTCTAGGACTGTTGGTTTTAAATTTGAGCTCCAAATTTTAATTCAAATTTCAAATTCGATACCCCATTACACAACTATATAAATGTATCAAGTCTCTCTCTTTCTCTCGAATAATTTTTAAATCTCTCAAATAATTTTGAAATCGTAACAGATGCTTCTCTCGCATTCACGTTCACGTCGAATGATTCGAGTATCAGGTAAAAAAATACAAATAATATTAAAAACACAAAACTAATATTTATTAAATTAAAAAAAATTACAAATAATATTAAAAAAACACACAAATAATATATAAAAACACAAATAATATTATTTTTCATCTTCGCTTTCGTCATACTCGTCTTCATCTTCTTGTTCATCTTCTTCTTCATTTTCCTCCTATTCGCTTTCATCTTCGTTTGGAATATACCGAACCGACCACGCATGTTGGACCATATCCGCCGCTAACGCGTCATGTGCATCATGGTCACGAAGTTCATGTGCGTTGAGTATTCTTTCTTCTATTGTCGCTTGTGGTAGATCCTGAACGGCTTCCGGTACATAATTTTGGCATATCGTTTTTCCTTCATCTTCTAATATCATATTATGCATGATTATACATGCATACATAGCATCTCGCATCTTGTCTTTGGTCCATGCACGACAAGGATTTGCCAACGCTGTTGAAGAACCCGAAAACATCTCTCTATTTCCTTTCGCACGGCCTCTTGAACTTTCTTAAAGTGTGCCTTTTTTTCATCGTACGGGTTACTGAACGTCTTAACGATAATAGTATACCTCGGATATATTCCGCCAGCCAAATAGTATCCGTGTGGGTAGTAGTTTCCATTAGCATAAAAAACACGCCTTTGCTACCCTGCCAGAAATGAAATCCTCAATAACAGGCGACTGCTCAAAAACGTTTAAGTCGTTGCATGAACCCGAAACACCAAAATAGGCCGACCAAACCCAAAGATCAACTGAAGCCACCGCTTGAAGAATAACCGATGGTCCTTTTTGGTCACCACATGTGTGTTGACTGTAACAGTGCAAAATTTTCCCAAAAATTTTAATACATAAAAAGCCCTTATATATATATATTTTTTTTATTACACCTTTATCATTAATATTATACAAATGTGCCTAAGTCTTTATTTATCCTAACTCACAACTTATATACATACATAAATGTATATAAATAATAATAATAATAATAATATGATTCTAAATTCTTTTTTTTTCACATACAAGATTTTTTTTTTTTATTTAAATAAAGCCTTGAGTCAAATAGTCAAAGTCCTAGTCAAAGTCTTAGTCAAATAGTCAATTCATCATAAAACCTTACTTTATGGTGTTGACCAATTTTAATGGTTAATTGAATCCAAAACTAGTATAAAAACCCACCTATGACCCATTATACTTTGCACCTCTAAATCGATTGTTTCAATCCGATTAAACTTTCCCTCATACCTTTCTTCTATAGTCTATTACTTCTACAATTGAAGCTTTGATTATAAGCTCTTGTAATTGGCAACTTTGGGGCTACACATATTCTATTTCTCGAGACTTAATACTTTGCTAAGGTGAGTTTACGTAACCATGTTTATGCGATTCTTTATACTTGCAACAATTATTTAAGCAATTCAACATGCATGTCTAGTAGTAAACTTTATTGCCTCATGAATTAGTCAACAGTTTCAACGAGTTTCAACGAGTTTCAACATTTACATAATCATTAGCTATGGCCAAGCCGGCGATACTCAATAATAGATCTATTGGATTGACAACCCCACCCGGATACATGTACCTCCTACATAGGTAACGTGGGTGATTGTTATCGTTCAACATATTACTAAGGTGAACCGTAGATGACGGGATGGACCTAAACTAGTCGGAGGTTTGATTATGTCAACATATTATACTATTCATGTAGACTTAAATTTACGATAGACATACGAATTGCTAAACTTTTATACTTAAACTATATGCTTAACATGGATTATGTATTCTCACCAACTTCTAGTTGACCCCCCCCCCCCCATTTTTTCCAAACTCAACAGGAAATACTGATGCTTGAAGTCTAGAGCTACCATGAGGAGATATTTGAAGTGTTAAGCTTTGTTTGATTATTTGATGTAGACTTTAATGTAATTCAATTTTGTAATGAAATAAAGGATTATTTAAACTTGTGTACTACCATGAGCTACTGAACAATCATTCATACGTGACACCTCGATGTTTCCGCCATCGGTTGGGGTGTTACAAATTGGTATCAGAGCCATGGTTATAGGGAATTAGGTTATTAGAAAAAAAAATAATCTAGTCTATAACCATAGGATTTTAATCAGTACTTGCTCCTTTTACTTGCAACTTTTACTTGCTATTCTCTATCTCACTCCTACTTCTTATCCCTACTTCAACCCCTACAAGAAGATTGCTCTCCATCACAAGATCTACTATTAGACTAATAGGACAATCCTCAGGTTTAGCCTGAACCACCTTGAGATCTCGTCGAAGTTCTAGATTTTAATAACGAACACGTGCAATCTGGAAGGGTGAACGCCTGTATTCTGAGTTTTCTGTCTAGGACTGGCATTGCGCATATATCCCAATCAGACGAGGGACCCGGATGCCTACCTGGGAATTCTCGGGATGAGTGTTCACTTATAGGCTAAAGCATGTCTTCACTATGTTATTAGAATATAGAAGTTTTGATAAGTCAACGTTTTCGTTTATTCGTTTTAATTAATGAATAAATGATTACACTCACCTTCCTTAAACTAAGCTCAAAAATCTCAAAATTTTACAGCTTAAATCAATCTCATTTCATAACCATCCATGGATTTCACAATCACACTTCACCTTACCATCTTAGCCACTTTTTAAATATTCAACACCCTACTCAAATCATATAATCTCCATACTATAAAATAAACTCTTTATCAACTATCTTCACATTCACTATCTCTCACAACTTTGATTCTGCTTCAAGAATTTTTCATCATCCTCTCAAGAACTAAATTCATATCCTTCACCTTCTCACACATGAGCTAGTTACCCATGATAACCAAACTATTGAAACTTGATTGTGTGTTGCATCAAACATAATCCTTAGTTATACATGAGGATTCGACTATTTGCCTTATTTGAACATTTGAAACTAGAATTCATGGAATATAAGCTATTTACTATAGACACACCTAGAGTCATTAACCTTATCTAGGGCAACTCTATTACAACTCGTATGCTATACTTGATACTTGATTGCTTACATGTACATATTATCAATTTGCAATTCATGTGTGTAATAATTGGTACACTTAATCAAACAACTGATAGAGGATGAAGTACTTGCTCAACAGTTAGTAGAGTACAAAATAACCTACTCAACGATTGGTAGAGGTCATCATGCCTGCTCAACAGTCGGTAGAGGCCCTACAACCTGCTCAACGACTGGTAGAGGCTATCATACCTGCTCAACAATCGGTAGAGGTTCCTACTCACTGACTGGTAGAAGTCTTTTTCCTGCTCAACAGTTGGACTCATTTTTGGATACATGGTTAATCATATTATTTTACATGTGTGTCTAGAGTTATAGAAGGACACAAAACCCTAATGTAAGGTAAATTGGTGATTGCGGTCCGGAACGTAATCATGAATTTACAGGTACGTTAAGGTAGTGTGAAATTCTATCAAGGTTTTCGGTAGTTGACCAATTATAAACCTTAGTTATCTGGTAGTTTTTTTAGTCTTTCAATAGTCCATCAACTCATTCCTTTTAGGACTCCTAAAACTTCAGATTCTTATTCTCCTTGCTATTTCAGATGAACCTAATCCAACCCTTAAAACTCACACATATCAAAACTCTTACCCAAATTATTCGAAACAGTTTATTCTATTACCTATAAATTTATGTCATGCCTTAACTCGAAACTTCCCAAACCACCCTTGTCCTAATTTCTACCCAATCACCTTCAACCCTGTGTTTTCAATAAACTTCGGGACGAAGTTTCCAAAAGTAGGGGCGACTGTAACAGTGCAAAATTTTCCCCAAAATTTTAATACATAAAAAGCCCTTATATATATATATATTTTTTTTTTATTACACCTTTATCATTAATATTATACAAATGTGCCTAAGTCTTTATTTATCCTAACTCACAACTTATATACATACATAAATGTATATAAATAATAATAATAATAATATGATTCTAAATTCTTTTTTTTTCACATACAAGATTTTTTTTTTATTTAAATAAAGCCTTGAGTCAAATAGTCAAAGTCCTAGTCAAAGTCTTAGTCAAATAGTCAATTCATCATAAAACCTTACTTTATGGTGTTGACCAATTTTAATGGCTAATTGAATCCAAAACTAGTATAAAAACCCACCTATGACCCATTATACTTTGCACCTCTAAATCGATTGTTTCAATCCGATTAAACTTTCCCTCATACCTTTCTTCTATAGTCTATTACTTCTACAATTGAAGCTTTGATTATAAGCTCTTGTAATTGGCAACTTTGGGGCTACACATATTCTATTTCTCGAGACTTAATACTTTGCTAAGGTGAGTTTACGTAACCATGTTTATGCGATTCTTTATACTTGCAACAATTATTTAAGCAATTCAACATGCATGTCTAGTAGTAAACTTTATTGCCTCATGAATTAGTCAACAGTTTCAACGAGTTTCAACGAGTTTCAACATTTACATAATCATTAGCTATGGCCAAGCCGGCGATACTCAATAATAGATCTATTGGATTGACAACCCCACCCGGATACGTGTACCTCCTACATAGGTAACGTGGGTGATTGTTATCGTTCAACATATTACTAAGGTGAACCGTAGATGACGGGATGGACCTAAACTAGAAACAAACACAAAACACACACAGACGAACATATATTAACTTTTGAATTAGATCGAAATCACACACATTAAGACATTAACTATATCCACCCAAAATATAAACTAATTATCCAAACATCCTTATTACTTAACATAATATTGGTAAACATATTAAAGTAGTGTCGCAAAAAACTAAGTTCGCATTAGAGGTGGATGGTGCAGGGTGTCGGAGGTGGATGGTAGATGGTATCGAAGATGAAGGGCATCAGCACTGGAACGAGGAAGTATAATGAACTTGGATACTAAAAGTAGGTTTATTAATCTTATATAGTCATATATTTAACTCACATATATTATTTATTTGGATAAAATAAATAAAAATATATAAGAATATAAAAATTTATAAAACTTAAAAACCCTAATAAACTATCAACATAAACGAACATAAATGAACACGTTACCAAACGTTACGAACATAAACGAACGAACACAACCTCTGTTCATGTTCGTTCGTTTAGTTAAACTAACGGAATTTTTTTTATGTTCGTTCATTTATTAAACGAATAAACAAAAATAAACTTTCCGCCAAACGGTTTATGAATTGTTCGCTGAAATTTCAGTTTGTTTGTAGCGCTAGTTGCATCTCATCATCTTATCAAAAACTATTATATATCGTGGCATTCATTCCTCCTTTCAATGTCTATTTTAAGACTCCATTTCTATTTTAGTTTATTGTGTTTATAAGAGGAATATCCAACCTCAAAATTCATAAGCACAAACATCTTTGTAACAGAAACTTGATCTTAACTAGAGGTGAGCAAAAAAACCGGTTTGGTAACCGGAACCGCACGAATCGAACTGAATCGGTTCGTTTAAAAACCGGTTCCTACACGAACCAGTCCGGTTTCTATAAGAACCGGCGGTTCTAGGATCGGTTCCCCATCCTCATTAGAAATACCGAACCGAACCGGTTTTAACTCAAACCGGTTTGAGAACCGGTTCCCAAAAACCGGTTTGGAACCGGTACGAAAAACCGGTATTTTTTAATAAAAAAACTGAATTTTATGTTAAAAAAAGTATATATAATAAAATTATACAAAAAAGTTTCCACACATACAAATATATACCCATACACCTTAAAAAAATTATAAAAATTAATAAAAGTTGAACTTTAGGTAAAAAAAAATAAAATTTTGTGTTGCCTTTTAAAAAAAATGTGCGCGAAAGAACCGATTAAGAACCGAAACCGAAACAAACCGAAACCGGTCTTACGAATCGACAAAACCGGTCCAAAACCGAACCGGTTTGGAACCGAAACCGGTTCGGCCAGGAACCGGTACTGTAGCGAACCGGTTTGAAACCGAAACCGGTTCGGCAAAAAAAACCGATTTGCTCACGTCTAATCTTAACTAACAAGAACCAAAAATAGGGAGTGTACATGGAATATTATTGTTAAAAAGAGTTTTTACAAACGCATTAAAACCTCTTTGTAATTAACTTGAAACAATTAACAACTACAATAAGAAAATCAAAGTCATAGATGATGCCTGACAAGAAAAAACTACATCATACATGTAATTGATGTTTAGAAATGCTGATAGAAATGTAAAGTAGAAAAAATGCCCAGTTGTTTGGCAAGGATTCGGTCTCTATCTATCTATACTTTCCATAATAGGAGAGTTGTGAGTGACATCAGAATGCTGACGTGTCAAACTGAGAGATAGGCCACCAATGCTTGTGTGATGCAAAAAGTGACGTCACTATTAAATAATTAAAAAATGTCACTTGCCTGAACAGTGGTAATAATGCCACTTGCCTGAACAGTGGTTGTTAATAATCTAATTGAATATTGGCACTTGTTTCAACAAAGTTTTCAAGGACTGTTAGTTTTAAATTTGAGCTCCAAATTCAATTTCAAATTTCAAATTCGATACCCCATTACACAACTATATAAAGGTATTATGTCCCTCTCTTTCACTCAAATAATTTGTAAATATCTCAAATAATTTTGAAATCGTAACACATGCTTCCCTCACATTCACATTCACGTCGAGGGATTCGAGTATCAGGTAACCTAATTCTAATCGATCTTATCAAAAAGAATAAAATTTATCCCTTTTGGTTTTCAATAACCCTCAATCTTTTGGCTGCTCCACTAGCAACCAGAGTATTTACGTTGAAAAAGGTGTCAACTCTGGAAGATTCTTACAATCAAAGGAAAATATTAGTAATACCATTACCAACGGTTGTAGATTGGCAGCGTCAAACTCAAGATGGGTATGTCTTTGCTTTTTTAAAAGCCATCTATGCGAGTGTTTAATGCGTGTTAATTTTTTTATGTTCAACTTGTGTGTTTGATTAATTTGAGTCATGCTTGATTTAGTATTTTTGTAAATATTTGACCGTTAACAGATATAGGCCTTAGCTTAAGTAATCAAGTGTTTTTCCAGATGGCATTCGGCAAGACATTGATTGCGATTATGCTTTTACGCCACTATGCTTATCTTTTGAGGAAGTCGTCTGCGTCTACTTCCGCTTTTGTGGTTCCACCTATTGTGCTTGTCAAGAGGTATGTTTATTAAATTTCTTATTTCTTTAGTTTGTTTTTCAAGGCTTGTGGTTGAAGTATAAGCGTGAATGTTTTTTCTGTTCTATTAGCAAGCAGGGTATGTGAGGAAGCACCTTGAGTATGTTGAGTATTCAATGTTAATCTTTTGGAGATTCTTTCCAGTCAAAGAAACAAATATGTGTTGAAGACTGATGGGTGTATAAAGACATGTTATATTCAAAGTTGATTTGAATGTATTAGCAACATCGTTTTCAAGTTTTCTGAAGATTAGTAAAAGAATTATTTTCATTCTGTTAGTAGTTTTTTGTAACGTCCGTCTACGGTCAAGACATGTTTGTAAATAGTCTATAGTATAAATTGAAGTTGTATTCGATGACAGTTGTTTTGTGAAGATCTGTCCAACTTTTATGAAGATTGTATTGCAGTTGTTTCAATACATCCGTTGACTTACCAACGAATGTTTCTTTTAAAATAAATGTTGTAATTTATAACTAGAAGAATTCTCTTCAATCTGTTGGTAGTTTTTCGTAACGTCTGCTTATAGTCAAGACATGTTTCTAAATATTCTATAGTATAAACTGAAGTTGTGTTGGATGCCAGATGTTTTTTAAGATCTGTTGAAAAGTCAATAGGTTTCAAAATCAATTTGTTATTTTCTAAAGATTTTATATGTAGCATCATTTTATTTTGATAAATAAATAATATTAATAATTTTTCTTAAAACCATCTTTAAATTAACTCGCTCTAAGTTTTGAATTTTTAAGAGACAAAGTTTTAAATTATCATAGGGAAGCGTGTTTACGATTTTGAACATTAACACGGTCGAGTTGCAAATAATAAGAGGTGTGAGAGCAAATATTGTTATTGTTATTATTATTAATTCATTCATTCATTTACGTGGCATATTGCAAATTATAAGTGAAAATCGTATTGGATGTCATTTTTTCATTACATCTGAAGTTGTATTGGATGACAGCTGTTTTGAGAACATCTGTTGCCAAGTCAACAGTTATTGTAAAACAGATCTTCCAATAAATATTAAATGATACAAATAAGCCCTAAGTTTTGAATGTTTAAGAGGGAAAGTTTTAAATTATGATAGGGAAGCGTGTTTACGATTTTGAACATTAACAGTGTTGATTGGCAAATAATAAGAGTTTTGAGAGCAAATATTGTTATTGTTATTATTAATAATTAATTGATTTATATAAATATAACATTGTGTCATTATATATACTTGGTTGCATTGTTCAATAATATTCAAGTTGAGAGGTTATTTTATAAGAAACCTGTTTAAATTCAGTTGGTTATTTTCTAAAGATTTTGTATGTAGCATCATTTCATTTTGATAAATAATAATAATAATAATTTTAAAACCATCTTTAATAAATAAGCCATAAGTTTTGAATTTTTATGAGGGAAATTTTTAAATTATCATAGGGAAGCGTGTTTACGAGTTTGAACATTAACAGTGTTGAGTGCCAAGTAATAAGAGTTTTGAGAGCAAATATTGTTATTGTTATTATTATTAATTCATTGATTTATATAAGATATAACATTTTATCGTTATATATACTTGGTTGTATTGATCAATAATATTCAAATTGAGAACCTATCTTATAAGAATCCTGTTCAAAATCAGTTTGTTATTTTCTAAAAGATTTTGTATGTAGCAGCATTTCATTTTGATAAATAAATAACATTAATAAATATTTTAAAACCATCTATAATAAATAAGCCCCAAGTTTTGAATTTTTAAGAGGGAAAGTTTTAAATTATTATAGGGACACTACAAAAAAAGTGCCCATTAGAGACTAAACTATCGGGGACTGATATATCAGTATCAAATACATACTATCTAGGACTGATCAATCAGTTACTAATAATATTAGGGACTGATTTTTTTATGACTAGTGTTAGTAACTAATGATCAGTGACTAATACCTTTGCACATTATTAGAGACTAATTTCTAATAACAGATATGTCTAGGCTATATAAGGTTTTATAGGGAAATGTATTAGAGACTGAATTTCAGTCCTAAATATGTCATTGACAAAATGGCACAGATGTATTGCTACTGATCTTTAGTCTCTAACATGGAAGGACTGTATTAGAGACCAAAAGGTAGTGCTTAATATTCTCAAAACTGGTCGAAATGGAGATTGTTGTTCGGTCTTGAAGGAATTTTTTAAATATGAAAGGATCAAAGACTGGTTTTAGTTTCTAATTAGTGGTGTAAATTCTACCATTCTAAGAAAATATTTGGGGGAGAGCACTATACAGCCAACATCATACCAAAAGAGAGAGATGAGAGAGAGAGAGAGAGAGAGAGAGAGAGAGAGAGAGAGAGAGAAGGAGAGAGATGAAGGGTGGGAGTATCCTTGCAGGCGTAGAAGGCCAGAACTGCTTCCCCAACTGCCACAACACTCCAACTACGACAGATCTACAACATTCTTCGTCACGAATCTTCCAAGTTGGTGCTCTCTTGAAGACCTTTGGAGGAACTTCAAACGGTATGGTAACATGGTTGATGCCTACCTTCCCGGTAGGAAGGACAAACTAGGCCGATACTTCGCCTTCATCAGATTTGATGATGTAGTTGATGGTTCGGAACATGCCAAAAGCCTGAGTCAAGTTATCATCGGCAATAACAGGGCAGTCGTCAACATCGCCAAGTTTGGGAAATATGATAGGCTCCCTCCTACCTCCACCCGTCGATCCGGCAGACCACATCATCCACCACCACCACCTCCACCACCACCCCCACCACCACCTATCCATAAACATCCACCCAACCAAGCATGGAAACCAACGGGAGACCTATCATATAGGGATATAACTACGGGTGTTAAAGAGATCTCTAAGCAGAATATTAGAATCCAAATACCGTTCAGAACTCGTCTTGAATCCATGTCATGGTCCAATTGCTCCTTGATTGGATATGCCTTGGATCTGAATAGGCTATCATGCATGGAGGAGTTCCTTAACCAAATCAATGTGGACAGGGTAACGGTACGCTACATAGGAGGTATGAGGGTGATGTTAACCTTCCTTACAATCAGCATGGCGAGATCTTTTTTGAATAGCATGGAAGAAACCTAGAAACAGTGGTTCTCTACACTTGAGGAATGGAAGAATCAGGTGATTCCTTTCAAACGAGTTGCTTGGATAAAAATCATGGGTGTTCCAATTCACCTATGGGATAACAGGGTGTTCAACAGCATCGCTGAGAGGTTAGGAAAAGTTGTACATAAATCGGTTGCCTCCATTGAAGATGGCAACTTAGCGTCGGAACAAGTGGGTATTCTACTTACGCATGGCAACCGGGTGGATGACCAATACAATGTCATTTATCAAAATCAATCATTCAAAATCTGGGTCGCTGAAGTTGATGAACTTTGGAGTCCTGATTTCACATTAGTAAAAGATGAAATTGGGCAATCCTCAGTCAGAATGCTTGCCTCATCCTCGGGTAAGCACTCTCTGGCTGAACCGGGTAATGAGGTTATCATGGTAGATAGTGAGATCGAAGAAGGTGAAATCCCAGAGGTTCAGGTAAATGTCAACGTGCCTGATCCGGAGAATACCCTGAATAATATTTCCGGTGAAAAATCTGGTGATAATTCCGTTGAAGATCACGATGGGCAGCTGAAAGGGTGCATGGAAATGGAAGAGCCACATGGGGAAATGCATGGGGTTGGGAATGATACTACTCACAGAGCCCAAGGTAATAATTCTTTGTAAAGGAATGTCTTAAATGCAGGTGGGGACCACACTGGGAATAAGTGTAATACAAATTTTTCATCGGCTGGTAATTCCTCTACATTTCCCAACCAAACAAACTTCTCTGGGCCAATGTATGCTAGCTCCAGTGGGCCTGTGTCTAGGAAAAGGCCCAGATTGGACTCCAATGATTTGGACCAGTCACATCCGGATCCAGCCCATGACATCTTCCTCCAAACTTACCCAAACCGTAACCCTCCTCCACCCCTGCCTCCCCTCACCCCTAATGACAATCTCCAATTCCTACCTGGCAAAGCTGGCTCCCCTTCCCACAATCCTCCTGCAACTAGACCGACTCATTTACACCCCACCCCTTCTTCCCATGAAGTCTGCCTAAACAACATTCCTGGCTCACCGTTCTTTTTCAATGCTCACAATGTTTCCCCTGTCCATCAACCCAGTTCCTCTGTCCCACAAACTCATCCCCCAGAATCTGCTTCGGCGGATTCGGAATTACCGGTGGCCGATAACATAGAACCATCTCGTTAGGAAGCTATAATCACGACCATCTTTGGCGAATCTTTAGGCATTAATCTGGAAGGTTTTGAAGACAAATTGAAAACACCATTCGGGAGGAAGGCGATAACACTGTTTATCAATGATATTCATGTCCTACAATATTAGAGGGATTGGAGAGGAGCCCAAAATGCTCTCCACAGGTGAACTTATTAGAAACCAAAAGACAAAGTTTGTTGCAATCCAGGAAACAATGAGAAGTGATGGGTCTAAAATACAAGTACAAAAGATCTGGGGTAGAAGGCCACTGGAATTCGATTGGGTTAACGCTGAGGGCACCTCGGGTGGTCTACTTTGCTTATGGGATCCCGGTTTCTTCAAATGCGAGCAGGTCTTCAAGCACAAATCAGCTCTGATTCTTTCAGGTAATTTATTGCAAAGTAATGAATCGATTCATATTGCCAATATTTATGCGCCTCAAGGGGTTCCGGCTAAAAACCTGCTATGGGATTTTCTTTCGGAACAAATAGAATTAAAGGGTGGGACATGGTTACTAATGGACGACTTCAATGCGGTAAGAACGGTCGAAGAAAGAATGAACTCAGCCTTTAATCAGCCATGTGCTGATGCTTTTAATCAATTCATCGAGGATAACGGTCTACTTGAATACCAAATGGGTGGAAGAAAATTTACACGAGTCTCTGACGGGGGTACTAAACTAAGCAAAATAGATCCTATGTTGGTGAATCATAGTTTTTGGAACAAATGGCCAGAATCAACCTTAACCGCCCTACCTCGTCGAGATTCTGATCATAGCCCACTTGTTCTATCAACATCCTCCATTAACTTCGGTCCCTCACCATTCCGGTTCTACAATTCATGTCTATCATCACCGGGTTTCGACGATGTTGTTAAAGGGGCATTGGAAGGAGTCACATTTACGGGCAATGCTGACATGATTTTTGCAGGTAAGTTAAAAGCAATCAAAGAAGCGATTAAGACTTGGCTTACAACGGAGAAGGAAAAAAGAATCACCAAAGAAAAGGAGTTAAACCAGATTATTGACTCTCTTGATGGAGCGGTTGAAACACGTGCTCTGTCCGAGGATGAGAAGGAAAGATGGATTGAAGCCAAGAAAGATCGGGAGTTTCTAAAAACTAAGGAAGCCCGGGATTTATTGCAAAGATCGCGCATTAAATGGCCAATTGACGGAGATGAAAACACAAGCTTCTTTCACGGCATGATCAATTTTAATAACAGCAAGCGCATTGGTAGCTTTTTGGTTAATAATGAATGGTGTAACGACCCAAACAACATGAAATGGGAGGCCCGTAGATTCTTCGCAAATAAATTTGCCGAACCAATGCAACATAGAACATCGTTTACCTGCACCAACCTCAAAACGCTGCCTGAGGAGGACGCAAATAGGTTGATTGAGCCCTTTTCTCTTCAAGAAATTAAAGACACTATTTGGGAATGCGGTAGTGATAAGGCACCGGGGCCGGACGGGTTCAACTTCGCCTTTCTCAAGCATTTTTGGGACCTTCTCAAAAACGACATCTTCAACATTTTATCAGACTTCTATGAGCACAGAACTATCAGTCGGGGTTGCGCATCATCCTTCATTGTACTCATCCCTAAGTGCATTGATCCAGTGTCTCTTAGTGAATACCGTCCTATTAGTCTGATCGGGTGCATCTCAAAAATCATCTCCAAAGTCCTTGCTTGTAGAATCAAAAAGGTAATGGACAGCCTCATTTCCGAATTCCAAACCAGGTTTATGTCTTGCAGGAACATCCTTGATGGCCCACTAATTCTAAATGAGGTCATCGCGTGGGCAAAAAAGTATAAATGACCGAGCTTCCTGTTGAAAGTTGATCTGGAGAAGGCATTCGATAGTATTAATTGGGGATTTATTGATTCCGTGCTCCGGCAAATGGGTTTCAAGGATCGGTGGAGGAAATGGATTCAAGGAATTCTTCAATACTCCCGAGCCTCCGTTCTTATCAATGGGTCACCCTCTTGGGAGTTTGATTGTTTCCGTGGCGTCCGTCAAGGCGATCCGCTCTCGCCTTTCATTTTCATTCTCGCCATGGAAGCCCTTTCGTGTCTCATGGAGAAAGCCGAGTCTTTGGGTGCAATTAAAGGTATTAAAATACCACAATTTAGCCCTCCTTTAACGCACTTAATGTATGCGGATGACGTAATGAACTTGGGCGAGTGGGATACTACTAGTATTGACAATACTATTCGGTTGCTTAGATGTTTTTACCTCATTTCTGGTTTGAAAATGAATCATCAAAAACAAAGCTTTATGGTGTGGGGGTGAACAATGAGGCTTTACTTGAAGTAACGGGCGAGACACGTATTAATCAAGGATCACTACCGTGCACATATTTAGGTGTGGAAGTTGGGGCAAACATGAATCAAGTTAAGCATTGGAAAGACGTAATCGAGGTATGTAAAGGGAGATTGACAAAATGGAAGGCAAAAACATTATCAATGGGTGGACGTGTCGTATTACTAAAAGCCGTGTTAGATAGCCTTCCCTTGTATAACTTTTCTCTTTTCCGTGCACCAAATGGAGTCATAGAACAATTAGAAAGATTAAGAAGGCGTTTCTTTTGGGGCGGAAATGATGAAAAAACCAAAACGGCTTGGGTAGCATGGGAAAAAGTTATTAACCCGAAAGATAAAGGTGGGATTGGCTTGGGTTCCTTAAAACACATGAATATGAGCATGATCCTTAAGTGGTGGTGGCGATATAAGAACGAACCGAACTGTCTTTGGAGAAGAATCATTGATGCCATTCATCATAATGATAGGACATGGTCTTATTTGCCTATTAAATCAACCATTACCGGTGTTTGGAGTTCTATTTCAAAGATTGGAAAGGACTTCGATGACGCTAATATACAAGTTGAAGGTCTGTTTAAAGGGGGTCTGGGAAACGGTTTGAGGATACGGTTCTGGCTTGACTGCTGGCTTGGTGATCTCCCACTCAGGTACACATTCCCAAATCTATTTACATTAGAATCAAATAAATGCTGCAACGTTGCAGCCCGTTTTTTTCAGCAAGGGGACACTTGGGTTTTGGGTTGGGATTGGATACGTGAACCATTGCAGGTACATGAAAGGCAGGAGCTCCAGCAGTGCTCAAACCTGCTGCAGCAGTGCTCCCTTACGAATTGTGCAGACCGATGGACCTGGAATGCGGATAGCTCAGGCGTCTTTTCCACCGCCTCGTGCAGAAGACTTCTCACTGCTGCTGCCGTACCTTTTTACCCATTCGAATGGTGTAAGTTAGTTCCAAAGAAAGTCAATCTATTAGCTTGGAGAAGCGAGCAAGAGCGTATTCCCACGCTTGAAGGATTACAACGAAGAAACATCATCAACACATCTACCTTATGTCCTTTATGTTGCGATCATGTTGAAAGTGCCGAACACCTCTTCACTTCATGTTACTTTGCAACGCATATCTGGCAGAAGTTTGCGACTGGTGCAACATTCCACCGCTCATCACCTTCGACTTCAAGGATTTATTGAATGCTCATAACATCAGCAGGATTAGTAGCGTAAAGAAAAAGATCATCAAGGCAATCATCTTAACAACGATTTGGGTAATTTGGATAACAAGGAACAAGAAAATCTTCTCAGGAAAAAGACCGTGTTCTGATCAATGCTTAGGCGAAATAAAGTCATTATCCTACAACTGGGTCACGAACCGTGGGAAACAATTATCTAAGGATTGGAACAAATGGGTAGTTTTTGATTTCAATGTATAACTTATTGTTAGGCTTGGTGTATTGTGTTTATATCTAATTAGCATCTTGCTATTGGATATCTTTGTAAATATTGGGTTTGGTAATAAAATTTGTTTGCCTTTCAAAAAAAAAAAAATATTTGGGGCTTAAAATCAATCTCAAAAACTTGTAGTCAACATTATTTGGGATTGACATTTATTAGTCTCCGAAGTATTACAGTCACATGCCGATGCACGCATGCGCTCCCTAATCCCTATGACCGTATATTTTTTTCAAAAATGAAATAATACTTTATTACAATGAAACAAAAATATTAAGTAAAATTGGTTAAATTAATAACTTAGGTATTTTATTTTTGTTTCGTTCTAAACTTAGACAACTTCTTCATTTTAAGCAATGTAATATAATAAACATATGTTTAACTAGGTTATATCTCGGGATAGGTAAACCTAATATAAAGTGACAAAATGTGCGTTATAAAGTAGCATAGAAATTAATATTAATATACTATAATATGAGAAAACAACAATTTTAATTATATGAATAAGAATGAAAATGTGTATTAAAGAGAAAATGTATGTTTCGATGACGAGTAGAGACAAAAGCAACCATTGCAGGGTGTGATTGAGATGGTAGTTTTGAAGGTGTATCTTTTTTAGAAATGACATGTTTTGACTTATTCTGATCTGGATGAAAATAAGACTTCCATTTACAGTTTCTTTTAGCGTAAAAAAAATTGATTGGAAACTTGTGATACACGGGTTATAACATTTTTATTTTATTTTTTTATAGATATAAATATAGATGTTTTATAAAATAAAGTTATATTAAAAATTAATCTAAACGTTTAAATTCACCATCGCTTCCCATCTCACATTAGGGGGGACGGGGCGCCATCCGAATTGGTCACAGGTACCTACTACCAGCACGGTAACACCGCCGCCACTCACGTTAGAAGTGGTCCCGTGGACCGTTTTGCTGGTTCTATCTAACGGGCTGGTACCGGGTTTTAATTTTATTTTTGATTTTTATATATAGTTTTTTTTTGTGTTTTACCGTTTGCCTTATAATTTTTTTTATATTTTTACCGTTTGGTTTATAGTATTGTTGCCTTATTTTAACCGTTTGTTCTGTAATTTAATTAAATAAAAAATATTAAAGATAAACATTAAAAATAAAAACAAAATACATTAAAATAAAAAAAAACCTAGAGTTGACGCCACATTTGCCATGCCTCAACATGGTCAAACATGTTGTCGTATCGAGCCGCATATTCCATATGCGTGAACTCGATAGCCCACTCCGGTTCGATGTCCGGCTCCTCCTTCAACGTGTTCTCGTACAGGGTGGTTCACCGATCACACTTTATGTTGAGATCGGCCCACTTACGCTGCAGGCTCACTGTAGTCCGGTCATTGGGGCCGACTACCAAGGCAATCTCTTCTTCGGGGGTCCAACGAGTCATCTTCGCGTGTGTTTGTATCTACGGTGGTAAAAGTGTGTTTTAACCCACGGTTTGCTATCTTTATATATACAAATTTCGAACGATTTGGTAGAACGATGTCAATGCAATTTAATTCGATTGAACGGTTTTCAAATTGATATCGCTGACCGTGAGGGTGTGGGACGATTGAAATAATAAAAGTAATTAATAATTAACCTTTGAAACCGTGTTAAATATTAAATAAATAAAAAAAGGTTTAGTGAAATTATAAAAATAAATAAAGAATCAGTGGAGTGCTGTCTCCAAATAGGTGTTTCAGTAAAGTGATGTGACAATGCAAGATTAGACCAAATTAGTTAAGTAAAAATTTAACTCTACGAGCACCTCTTACCCCTTTCCCTTCGTTGATGAAGAGCATTCTGATTTCTTCCCACAACATTCCTGAATTGACTGACCGATCTACGGAATCCATTCACAGTAATTTCGTTTTAACATATGTGCTCTTCAATATATGTGCTCTTGTTTTGTTAATTAGGCCAGGGACATGAAGGACCGAAGATATTTACCAAGTTCAAGACCAAGAGTAACAGAGTCAAAGTCGATGACTTTATATTTGTTTTCACCTGATCTGAAACTTTAGTTCTCCATACAGGCATATGCTGACTAGTTGCTACCAATTTCTTCGATTCCTCTTTGAAATCCATCACCGGAGACATCTTGAAGCTTTCACCGATCACAAGTACTGCATCTTTTCAGAGGTTTGATTCTGTTTTTATAAGTTATTGTATGCTAATTTATTCAAATACACCAATTTTCAATTGATTTAGTTGAGTTTTACATCAGATGTTGTTCCTACTCGATTGAATTGGTTTCGTAGTAATTTATTGTTTTCACCGCCATTGACAAATCCATAGTTCCACTTTGTAACAATGTATCACTGACTGTGGGAAACTCATTGCATTTGTTTGCATAATACTGACTTTATATTAGACTATCCTCATTAGCAACCATTACAATCCAACCTTTTTATTAAAAAAATATTATCTCTTTCTTTCACCTACACAACCCAACCCTACTCATAATTTAACACCCATTCACAACCCAACCCAACCTAAAAATATTTTTTTTTGAACGTACTCAGTTTTTAATAAAATTTATATCAGGATGTTCACAAAAAAAAGTTAAGAAATACAGTGTTTTTAGTTTTATTTTTTAACTTAAATATTTTAAGTTATTTACAAAAATAGGTTGGTGGGGGGTTTAATTTGGTTGCAACCATGGTTGCTCCACCAACCTTGGTTGGCAAAATTAATATTTTTTTTAATTTTTTAAATGAATTTTTCTTTGTAACTTTTGGTCACCAATGGGGATAGTCTTATTATTGGTGTACGCACGACTCACTAATGTGATCGTTTGTAATGTACCTGCCTTTAATTTACTTTTTTTTTTTTTTTTTTTTGCTATGCTGGTTCATTGTATAACCATATAATTTTCATAAAATCAAACGTGAATAAGGAAAAAATATGGCTCTTAAATAACTAAATGGAACCCCTTTGATCTTATTTTGGGTATACAATTCGCTTAAGAGTTTTTTTTCCCAACAGTTACATGATATAAGAACTTGTTAGCAAACAGTACTAACTCATGATGTTTCTTTTGAGTTTGATATAACTGCACAAGTTCATTTGCAAGAATTGAGTCGAATGAAGGAAACGACATTTTCTAAGACTAATCTAAGATCGTGCTAAATGACTGATGCTGAAAAGTATTTTACTTGAAATTTAAAATATACTAATTACCAAAGGTTTTATGCATCAGGTAGTTGTACATTCTGCTTTAGGTGTTATACCGGTGGTATTCCACAAATCCGTGTTCTGGTTTTGGGATGTGTGGCCTGGTTTTATACGTGTATGGTCGACACTCATCCACAAAACAAAACTTCATAGTTCAGACCCCATACTCTCTCTCTCTCTCTCTCTCTCTCTCTCTCTCTGCGGTCACTCATACACTTCCATAGTTCCATCCGCCCAATCGTCGTCACCTACCTTCGACCAGTAGCCAACAAAAAGCCGTGGTCTTAGGTAGTTCGAGGAGGCGGTGGTCAGAGCCTGTAGGTCCTCATTCTCCGTCGTCTGTTGTCACGGAGCAAACACTAGGGTTTTCGCAAATCAGACTACGATTGGACGTGGAGGATTTCAGGTATGTTTTGTGGGAAGTAATAACTTCGTAGGGTTCTGGCAACTCACAAACTTCCAACCATGGCTTCCTTTGTCTTAAGTTGGGTTCTCTTAATTAGGGTTCTTATTAACTGAGACACAAGGTTAAAATTAATAGTTCTACCTTTTTAACCTGAAGGATTAGTGGTCTCTATTTCTTAGTTTCATTGAATCTTTGCATCTACTAGAACCACATATGAAGCATTGACCTATGTTGCGAATTTTCATCGGCAATTTAGTAGCAAGTAGTTTGAAGTGTGAAGTAGAATAGATTTTGTATGGTTGTTCTGTTATATTTGTTTTCACTAGAAATCAATACAAGGAGTTATACTCATCTGATATTAGCATTCACAGGTAGACAAGGTCACCCTTAGATTTTTTACGTGCCTTGAATTTTGGTTAGGCAATTTAAATCCGGATGAATATAATTGATTAATTGAAGTTGAATTCCTATGTTTGATTGTTTTGAGGTGCCAGGTAGAATATATTTTGTGTAGATATTTAGTTATATTACTTTTCAATAGCAATCGGTTCTTGGCTAGAGTTCAGCGTGTGGTCCACAACAACTTTTCGACCCTTCAAGGGCGAGGCTTTGTTCATTTCGCAGTGAAATTAACACTTTGTTTTTTACAATGGCTGAAAATTATGTATGTGGGTCGCCATGGCGTGGCAGCTTTGGGATATGGCAGGTTATTGCCTGCAACCCCTAATGCAGCCGTGATGACTAGGTCCTTTAGCTTTTGGAACATCTTATTGCTTACGGAATTGGCGTATATCTTACCGAATTGTAAAGATATGATACAGTCATGTTGATTTCTGACTAATGTTTGTTTACTAACTTAATGTATCTCCAACATTTTTGTTAGCTGCTTTTATGGATAACGTGTGTGTTGCAGAGGAGAGAGAGAAAGGGAGGGAGGGAGGGCGGGCGGGATGAGTTTGTTTCAGTAGGGTTGTGTGGGTACCCCGTGGGTGTTCTGAAAGCAGTGGTCGGATGGTTAACGTGGCGGGGTGCCGGGATACCTTTGGTGTCTCTCGCCAGCTGCATCCCGGCTACCGTTATAATTTTTTGTGCTGACTAAAATTATATGGTTTGAATGTTTAAAGCATCCTCTATTCGAGAAAAATAAAGAAGAATGTAGGTTTAACAAAACCCGATTATATTGTGGTCAAATTCGGCAGTCACCCTATTTGTGTATTATAATGAAGTAGAAAATGTCGTAAACTAACCCAACACAGTAGCCTAGCTGCATATATTTTAGATCCGGAGCCCAACCAGCAAAGTAGCGCACCAATAATCAGAACATATCTAAATAATAAACAGAATTATATTTTCATGTTTTATTGAAATACTACATAATAGTGAGGCATTTTCAGATGTGTTGTGAATATTAAATTAGAACATTTGGTGATTTCTAGAAAAAAGATCCAGTCCTCATTCACTTACTAGAGCAGTTGAGCAACTAATTAAGGATGTACTAGCTGAAGTGTGTAAAAGTCTAGCCTTTTTATTACTATTTATTATGTGCAGTTGTTAACGTTTTATTTTCAATTACATGTTTTATCATATTGGTAGGTATAATTTTTACCATATTTGGTTTTGTCATTTGTGATTCAGGATGACTCTGGAGGACAGTTTGTACGCTGAATAGTTCTAGAGTTTTACTTAAAGGCTCAAGCGGATCAATCTATTGAAGGGCGCCTAACAGCTCAGTTTTATCATAGCTACACATTAACATTTTTTATTTTTTCATCATTTAGATGCTAACTTTTATAAAAAAAAAAAAAAGAATGTTCTTTACAGCTTGCTGGTAAGTTGCCAGTGCCTAATAAATCGTAGTGTCGAAAAGGTTCGGAAACTTGGCACCCTTTTGACCCGCCAACAACTTATTTCATACTTGGTGCTCTTCTTTTCTATGTGATTGTTTCAGCTTCTGGGTATGTATTTCTGCATTTTCGTTGTCATCCGTAAGCTTCTTTGATGTTAAATATAAGTTTTTATTGTATTTGATTTTTGCAGAAGTGATGCTATCAGGTTGAATACATTGCTAGCAACACTATCCAGGTTGGAGCATCCTCCAGATTGCACATTGGTCAACTTCTTATCAATTCTTAAATAAGCAACCCGTTTTCTACCTTATAAAAATATATGGAAATAAGCAACTTAACAAAATTTTGTTTGATGACTACAATTTTTTTTATGAATATTCTAAAAGCTAACATGTCATGCATGAGGCCAACCAACTACCCAACTTATATTCAGATAAAAAAAAGATGCATTTGATTTCAATTGCATTGAAGTAAAATCTACATAACATTAGGAGAAAGTTGAAGCCTTGACACACGCATAAACTTTGAATATTTAAGTATTGTTTTCTTATGTTATATTTGTTTGCTTTGTTGTATAAAAGTTTTGATGCTGAAACAAAAGAAGCATGTTTCATATGGGACTTAACAAGTTAGGTTCAGCAATATTTGTTTCTGTTTTCCTTTTTAAGCTTATTGATGAGTAGTTTATTTATGAACCACCTGACCTGTTTGGTTTCCTGCAGGTAAATGGAAGAAGCATCATGAGCCGACATGGTATGTTGTCTGAAAAAAATATTGTGTTGCTTTATTTATTATGCTAACATTAAGGAACTTTGCAAACAGGTCAAATGGAACGCATCTGCAAGCTTTTATACTTCATTTGGTAATCGAGCTAAACAGATAGTAGGGCGGCTTCTATTAATGTGGAAATAAATACCATGAAATATAAGTTGTGGAAGAATAGAACTTGAGTTTTGTAACAGTAACTTGAATATATCCATTATTAGATTATAATGGACCTATTAGCATAACATTGTCTTATTTAAAGAAAAAGAGAGTTTATAAATTTGTTTGGTGTCTTGGATGAAATAACAATGATTTATTTAACAAGTATGCGCATTTCATATATGTAAAAAGTGGAAGCACGTTAGCAGTTAATCAGCAAAACAAGGATTGCTGATTAAAGAATTACATCGAAAAGGATGGTGATTGTATAGACTGGGGGGTCTTCCAAGTGGATGGAAGATCAGTAAGGGGCGGTAGAGAAACAGATAATGATTCCTACATTAAAGCCCTTAATTCATCATCAAAAGACGTTGCACTCCAAATACTTAGGGAGGAGCAGCCCAAAACTTTTGTGCTGCAATTCCATAATCTGAGTGCTAATTTTGAAAGGTTGTTTGATCAACCATTAGAACCATGGTCCAGCCCATATACAGGTGCTAGTTTTGATAATGTTCCTGATGTTATGCAGGTATGGGCAAATACTTATCTTAATCCTGATAGCGCTGCGCGCCCAAGAAGACCTAAATCTATTATCATAGAGGGTCGTTCAAGAACAGGTAAGACAGAATGGGCAAGATCATTAGGCAGCCATAATTATTTATGTGGTCATATAGACCTAAACCCTAAAAATTTTTCCAATGCCTCGGAATACAATATACTAGATGACATACCCCCCCAATTTTTAAAACATTGGAAAGAATTCATTGGATGCCAACGTGGTTGGCAATCTAATTGTAAATACGGAAAGCCTGTACGAATAAAGGGAGGTATCCCATGTATTGTATTGTGCAACAGGGGAGTGGGGGCCTCGTACTTGGAATTCCTCAATAAAAGCGAGAATGAGGGCCTCAAAGAGTGGACAGAAGACAATGCCATCCTCTTCAAACTCGAAGAGCCCCTCTTCACCTCCCAATCAGAAGCTTCTTCATCGGGCTGCTAAAGCACCCCGAGCACCTAGAAGAAGACATCTTCTTCTACCTTGTGGTTGTTCTATATATGTTACTTCTTCTTGCAGAATAAACTCTCATGGATTCTCGCACAGGGGAACCCATCACTGCGTCTCAAGCAGAGAATGGCGTCTACTTCTGGGAGATCCAGAACCCACTATATTTCAAAATAATAAGGCATCATCAACGGCCTTTTCTTCAACAACAGGACTACATAGAAGTCCAGATCAGGTTCAACAACAACCTGAGAAGACGGCTCAACATCCACAAGTGCTACCTGACGTTCAACATGTGGACAACCTTGACACCATCTTCGAATGGCTTCTTGATTAGATTTAAATTTCATGTTATGAATTATCTAGATAATTTGGGTGTAATTTCTATTAATAATGTAATTCGTGCTGTTTCTTACTTTGTTGATCGTTATCCTAATTCATTTCCTTACGTGTATGAAAGCCATATTGTCATAATGAATATGTATTAATTAAAAAGTTTTTAATTAACATGTGTCTTATATCACTAAATAGAAAGTGACATGGTCCAACACTCATTAGATGTCATAATCACAAACGTCATTTTCATGAACTTTATGCATATGATTGAACCAACATAATTTAGTTACCTAAATTGGAGGCACATAACTAGACAATAAAAGACATAAAACATATCTTTTATTCATAACGTTGTGTTAAACACAACCAACATAGATTTAACATGTAAATTACATCGTTGTACTAGGAACACCCACATCATTATGTAGATTTAACACACCTTTTATGCAGTTTGGGCTATTCTTTACTATTATTTGTGTAGGTTCTCTAATTTTTGTGTACGTTTCATACGAATATGTCAGGGTTATATATACAATACATTTCGATTTGATGGCCTTAAATCGAGTTGGTTTGCATTTTTACCTGTACGTTTTGATGAAACAATTCCCCCTAAACAGGTTGGGTACACCACTGCAACGCACGGCGAGTCGCCATGCTATATATCATAACACGGAAACAAGTCATATGTATATGTAACACATTAATAACCTATTTTATTAAATAACAGGTAGATAAACTAAAGAAAGGAAAAACAAAAAAAAGGTAAATAACAAAAATGTCCCTATTTGATGGTACAGGTTCGAGTCAGTTATGTTTCGACGGCGCCGCAACACGCGGCGGGTCAAAATCTATGGTACAAGTTCGAGTCAGTTATGTTTCGACGCCGCCGCAACGCGCGGCGTTTCTAAAATGTTATGTGAAGCATAGCATTTTCTTTGTATTTTTCATGATCAAACCAACACTTGACATACGCGGCGGGTCAAAATCTATGGTACAAGTTATGGTACTAGCATTTTCTTTGTATTTTTCATGATCAAACCAACACTTGACATACGTGGCGGGTCAAAATCTATGGTACAAGTTATGGTACCAGCATTTTCTTTGTATTTTTCTTTGTTGCGGCTTTTTAACACGGTGGGTCAAAATCTATGGTACAAGTTCGAGTCAGTTATGTTTCGACGCCGCCGCAACGCGCGACGGGTCAAAATCTAGTTGAACCTAAAGATCAAAATAGACTTCTGCATCCTCTCAAACTCATTTGTTAATGAGGGAATCATCTCACTAGTGTTAATAGAATATATATTTTACAAGATAAGTTTATTTTTCAAATAATGAATTTATTAGAATGAAACATTACTAAAGATAATTAAGAAAATATATCTATTAATCTATTAATATATATAAAAGAATTGAACATTGCTGACGTGGCGTGCAATGGTGTCTTCATCCTCTTCATGAAACTGCCACGTGGCATCATAATTGAAAGATTTTAATGTTTTTTAAATTATTTCCTTTTTTAATTAAAAAAAAAGATAAACAAAAAACCCTAAATTTATCTCTCTATCTCTCAATTCTCAATTACTAAAATTAAATTGAGTTATTTTAAGAAAAAAGAATTTAAAAACAAATTTAAATTTTTCTCTCTTATATTCCTCCCATAATTTTTAAACGTTAATATCTTTTATATTCGAGATTTTTTAAATAAAAAAATTACACCAAATTAACGAACGTTTTATTATCTTTCCAACGAGTACCATAGTGCTATATAAAAAACGGAGAAAAAAACGACTATTTTTTGTGGGGTTATGTTCATACAGAAAAAAAAAACACACAAAGTGTTCAGGTTATTCATTAATCATGTTTTTTCTTTTAAACCAGGTTCTTATCTAAGATGTTGAAATTCAGCCCAATCGTCATGCTATCATTGGAATTTTACTCTTCTAAAGATGGATAGGTATATTTCATCAAGAGAAGTTAGGAGAACGAATCACGCAACATTGCAACACATGGTGTCACCTTATAACAAGGTTATTTTTTTATTTATTTAATTACAAGAGTAATAATTATTACTATTAGTATTAATATTATTAGAATTGTTATATTTTTTAACCCCCATCATGAATTCTACATCTATATAAGTCAAAGTCAAATTGTAACATATTTTAAATTACGTGAAGATGATTATATGTTTAAGGTTATCTTTTTAATACTGTATTATGTTTAATATGGTTTATGCTTTTTATTTTTTTTTTAACTTTTTAAATAAATGTTTTTTTAACTAAGATTGATTATGTTTAAATTATTTACGCTTTTCGTGATTTGAGTTTTCTTCTTTTATCATTTTTTATTAAATCATATTAAATTTTTCAACCCCGGGAGCTTCCTGGGGTAATCAGCTAGTACATATATATATATATACACACACACACTCCCTCCGTCCCTATTTAAATGTCATGGGCCAAAAAACACACATTTTAAGAAATCTTTTGTTTGTATGTGGTAAAATGACAATAATATCCTCAAAAGTGGTGATTGTGTTTTGTCTTTTATCTTTTATGGGCAAAACTAGAAATTGCATTTCTCTTTTTGGAAATTGACATTTAATTTGGGACAACCAAAAATAGAAAGATGGACATTTAAATAGGGACGGAGGGAGTATATAGGTAGAGGATCCGGTAGGAAAATTGTTTTGTGTAGGAAGTGTAGGAAGTGTTTTCAACCGTTGGATTAAATCTCATTAAAACTTGAGACGATGGGCATTTTAGACTTTTTAACCATTTAATTAATTGTATCAATCCCACTTTTTTAGCAACTTCCTCTAGTGATTATGGAGATTTATTATCCTTAAATAACTAATTATTCTTTCTTTTCAACTTGATTCATAACATCTTCTTAATTTCTACATGATCTCAGTATCTTTTATAATAATCAGATTTAATCTTCATCTTCTTATAATAATCGAATTATTCATACCAAAAACAAGATTTTCTAAACGCTGCGTTTTTGTTAACACGTAGTAATAAGTAGTGTTTTAACGTAGTGTTTTTAAACAGACGCAAATCAGTAGTGTTTTTAAACAGATGCAAATCAGTAGTGTTTTTTAAACAGATGCGAATCAATAGTGTTTTATACAGATGCGAATCAATAGTGTTTTAAACGCGGTGCAAAACAATAGTGTTTTTAAACAGACGCAAATCAGTAGTGTTTTTAAATAGATGCGAATCAATAGTGTTTTTAAACAGATGCGAATTAGTAGTGTTTTATAACACTGCTAGTTGGAGGTTAAAAACACGTGCAGAAGTTGGATTGAAGATGACTATAAAATATGAATACAAACAGGCGCGTAAGATATTGTGGGTGTTATTGCGTTTTTCTTTTAGAAGATGAATTGAGTTTGAATGTAGGAGAGAGAGAGAGAATTGAATATTAATTATCTATAATAATATTAAAACAGTTTCCAAAACACTTTGATACAAATGACTTTGATACCCTCAATTAAAACACATATTGACGATCTTACCCTTAATTCCTATAATATATTAATTAGATTTTAAACACATCCCATCTTTTAATCTCCATCATCCATCTTTAAATCTAATGGTTAAAAACACTTCCTACACTTCCTACACAAAACCATTTTCTTACAGGAACCCTACCCTATATATATATATAACTTAAAATTTTTTGGGTATATGTTTCGGGTAGAATGGTATTTAGTTTCGGGTAATCGGGTCGGGTATCACCTAATACAATACCCGTCTCATACCCGAAAAATATTTTTTTCCAATACCAAACCCGTCGGGTATCGGGTATCCCCGTTCCAAATGCTTCGGGTTTCGAGTATACCCGTCGTGCTCGGGTTTTTTTTTTGCCATCGTTGATTTACTTGTTATAGTGTTCAGAGCCTAAAGGAATACATTTGTTAATGTACATACATATTAAATTATGTGGAAAAGGGATAGTTAACACTCTATATAATATAGATTGATTCCCCTTGATAAATGGTAATGAATATGCTTAGCAATGATAATGATAACCAAAAACTAGTTTTCCCTGTATCAGTGTTAGATTATGTGGAATTTTAATTATCGAGTTACAAAACTATTGTTGTCATATGATCATTTCATTAGTATTTACTAATTTGCATGTATTATTAGGAATACGGTTTGGTTAGTTTACGATATTTCTTGTTTTGTAGGGTCGTTTTTCATGAGCACATAGTTAATCAATTTGATTGTGTTTTAGGTTTTAACTTCAGAACCTTACTTGGCAACTTAGATATCTAAAAAAAATCTCTATAAGTCACCCCCCAACATACACACATCGCGTTGCTGTTGTAGTGCATTAGTTTCCGACCCCCTCCTTTGCTACAAGCACTGCTCATAGCTTCAATTTAATATGTAATTTGTTATTGTTTTCTTTTCAGGTTGAGTTAGCTTTGAAGTGGCTTTGGTTTGAACTGGTTAACCACTAAAACTTGGGGGTTGCTTTCCTTGGGTTTTATTCTTGAAACCAACATCACAACCTTCTCAAAAGATTGCAGAAAAATCTTGTTCAGTTTCCCCATTAATTCACACAAGCAAAATTAAAAAAAAAAAAAAATTCTTTGATTCAGTAGCATTCATCTTTACGATACTATGATTTTAGTATTATCAGTAGTATTGATAAAATAAATTTCCAATTTATAGAGTCGTACGCTTTTTCCATGTCCACCTTTAATAAGAAAGCTGCAGAATTTGTTTTTTTTTTTTTTCAGCCAAGCGATAGTTTCATTGATCATGAGGGCCCATCTAGGATGTTTTTGGAGCTCAGAAAACCGGATTGCTGATCAGAGATAACTGAGTTGATGACACCTTTCAGCCGATTTGCAAGTAACTTGGATATTATTTTGGAAATGCACCCAATTAGTCTTATGGGTCTGAAGTCATTAAAGGAAATCGGATCCGGCCCTTTGGGAATCAACGCCAAAAATGATGAGCTGCAGCCTTTATTTATCACTCCTAAAACAAAAAAAGCCTCCATCACCTTCATCACATCCAACTTCCAAACATCCCAGTATTTTTAAAGAAGGCAAACGTAAAACCATCCGGTCCGGGGGCCTTGTCGCCTCCACATTCCCAAACTGCAACCTTCACCTCTTCAAGAGAAAACACAGAAACCAGGCTGTCCGCCTCCACTTGGGAAAGAATTTTCAGATTTGGACAGTTGAAAGCAGGCCTGTTGAGATTGGGTTCCCTAAACTTGAAGGCGAAAAATTTCCGGGCTTCCAATTTGATCTTATCCGGGTCCGTCACCCACGTTCCATTCACATCAATCCCATTAATTCTTGATGACCCCACGTTTTGATTAATTATGCCATGAAAAAAGGATGTATTCTCATCGCCATCCAAGAGCCATTTAATTCTCGCCTTTTGTTTCAGGTCTTGCACTATCTCCGCGTTAATTTCCTCTAATTCTCTTTTGTTGTCAGCCCACTCCAGCAGTTCTGATTCAGATAAAGAGCGATCTTCCATTAATTCATCAAGGGCCGAGATCTTAGACGTTGCATCAATCTTCCGAGCTTCCCTGTTGCCCCGAATCTGATGAAATCAAACCTTTAGTCTGTTCTTGACCGCCTTAAGTTTATTTGCTAATATAATGTCTGGAGGTCCCGTCTCTTGAACCCCCGCAATAGCCTCCGTCACGACTTGATCAAGTCCTGGTTTCCCAAGGCACGAGTTATAAAACCGAAAAGGAGTTGCCCCAAAGTTACGAGCCTCGGTGCATAGAGTTAGTGGACTGTGATCTAAGCAGTTAATGCGGTAAAATATCGGTTATCGGTCAGGGACCGATATTTGATATATCGGTTCTCTCAGTGAGATATCGGCGAGATATCGGTGGATATATATATATATATATATATATACATATATATTTATATATACATATATATATATATTTATATATATATATATATATATTTAGATATATATACATATATATTTATATATACATATATATATATTTATATATATATATATATATATTTAGATATATATATATATATATATATATTTATATATATATATATATACACACACTAAAAAAACTATATATATTAAAGATATTTAACTCATAATGAAATAAGAAAAGGACAAATAAACATTGAAAGAGAAAAACAAATAAACAAAAGTTTTAGGTTAAAATTGAAAAAAAGAAAAACATTGAGGGGTGTACTTAATAAAAGAGTAGTAGGTTAAAATTAGGTTAAAAGAAAAACATATCACTGCATCTGCAGCCTCCATCTCAAGCCAGCAGCCTCCATCATGGTCATGGTCACAGCCTCCATCTTCGGCCAGATGGCTCCATCTCCAGCCAGCCTCCATCATCGTCACAACCTCCATATCCATTGCTTCTACATCATACTAACATATAAGCTCCTATTTCTTCATCTTCATCTCCATTCTTAAGCATTAAATCTACTAAAATGGTCCAAAAGAAGAACAAAACGAGATTCTCGGTTTATTTACCGATATTTTGGGAGTGTTATCGGCCGATATATCGCCTATATCGGCCGAGATTATCGGGACCGAGATTAGGACCGATATTTGAGACCGATATAAACCTTTAGAACCGATAACCGAGATATCACCGAGATATCACCGAGATTAACTGCTTAGACTGTGATCCGAAACCACCCGCGAAAAGGCGGTTATAGCTGCGTTGGGCCACTTATTCCAGAATGAACAGCACACCAAGTATCTGTCAATCTTACTAAGTTTGTTCCCATCTCCCGCAACCAGCGTAAACTTCCTACCACCCATCGGGAATTCAAGCAAGCCGTTTTCATCGATGAACGAGTTAAAATCTTCAGCGCATAGGTGATTAAATTCCGTATTGAGCCTCTCCTCTGGACTTCTAACTGCGTTGAAATCCCCAAACAATATCCACATACCCCCTTTTGCTCTAATCACTTCCGATAATAATCCTTATAACTCCCTTTTTTGACTTGGCTGTTGAGGGGCGTAAATATTTCCAATGTTGATACTAACCCCATCTTTCTTTAATACCCCAGATACAATAAGAAAATTTCGATGTCATACCACATCCGTCTTATCGAAGAAGGCAGTATCCCAGGAGGAAAGTAGTCCACCTGACCTACCCTTAGCATTTACCCACTCAAAATCAACCGGTTTGTTGCCCCACAACTTTTTGACTTGAATCCTAGACCCGTCACACAACATTGTTTCCTGGATCCCCACAAAGTCTGCCTTATGAAATCTAAATACCTCCCCCACCGAATGAACTTTTCTTTCCTCCCCCACCCCCTCACATTAATTGATAGGAACTTCATTGGGCCTCGAATAACTCACCTTCCTCGCGGATCGATTCTTCCAAGTGATTCTGAAATCCATCCAAAGCAATTCCAATCGACTTTCCCAGGTCCATGGTATGAACCGCCTCATTAACAATTTCATTCTCGACTTCTGGGGCATCATTATCGACCACAACCACAACCACTAGGGGAGTCACCGGATTGAAGCTCGGAATAGTGATATCTGAAGAAGTACCAGAACCAGCTCTTCTAACTTTATCCCTTCTTCTAGTCACACCAGATCTCTTTTCATTAGACCCAGCAGTTCTAAACAACCTGGGAAAAGTGAAATTGGGCCTAGATGGTGGGGGGGGGGGGGGGGGAGTTCAAATCAAGTAAATCTTCATTGAGCCCAAAATCCACCCTGGCTCGTTTCCTAGTACTTGTCCCACAACCCACTGCTTGGTCCTCGTATGAATCCAAGATGGGCCCATCACTAGGAAAAGAATTAATTTTATTAATAGGTGGGGCTGTTTCCAAGTCTAATGTTGTGGGGCAATGAACCGCCTCCACATGATGATTGTCTTGGGACTGCACATTTGTCTCCACCTGGATTGGTACATGCATGCACGTAGAAATGTGCCCATCATTAACTACATGATTCTCCATCTCCCTGTCACCGGTAGACGACTGGTCTCCGGCTCCGGTCACCAGCGGATCATCTCCGGCAACACCAACACTCAACTCCCCCTCTTCGCAAACAGTCTCAACTGCAGCTGGATGGGGAATGTTGTCAAACAAATCTTGTGCCCCACCTGGCCCCTGAATGTTAATCGGGATCTCTTCCATTGGCTCATAAGAGCCATCCCCCACAATCTCACCGTCCTCCGGAATGTCATCGACAATATTATCAAACTGCTTGTCACGGTTCCTTTATTCAGACGAGTTACCAGCTTGATAATCTCCATTGTCATCATTCAAGACCACCCGAGCCTCCAGATTATCTTTAGCCATTACAAAATCAGGGTTCCATGTTTCATCCAACTCTTGAACCCACACCTTTATACTTTCACTTTTCCACCGTAATTCAATATTACCCGCAATTCGATTTCCATCTTTGACAAGGACTGCAATAGTTTCAAAGGAAAAATTCCCATCTTTTGCCGAAGCGTTGGGGCTGTGAATAAGAGTACCAAATGAGTTACCGATCCGATCAAACACTTCTTTATCCTATAAATGCACCGGCACTCCAGAAATCTTCAACCATGCAATTCTATCAAAACCCATCTTCTGTCCATTCCATCGTTCTAACGTGTCAAACCATGTTTTCCAGATATCCACCATGCCCGAAAGAAACTCCTCAGCCATCGATGCTGTCAAAAACGTTAACATAACTTTCATCCCTGCCACATATTTGACCGTAATGTCTTTAAGCTTGAAATTTGTCAAAAAAATCTTCCATACGACACAGTCGGGTAACATCTTTAACCACCTCAATTAGAGAGCATCTCCCTAACACGTATTGCACCGGGTAGATCTTGTTCGGAATTGTGATAATGTTCGGGCGCAGTTGACTTTGGATTGGAGGGAACTGCTCGTCACACCCCCATGCTGGTTGTTTTCCTTTGTCCTTCCCTGCCATATTTGTTCTTCTTGTCTGCGATTGCCGGTTCCAGTATCTCTTACAGACCCCTGTGGATTCCTCCCCTCCTCTTTCGAAAACTTAGCCACATGGAGACGGAAACACAAAACAAGAGTGTGATATATTCCTTGATTATGTTTTCTGGAAATGTGAACGCGTCGTTACACTTGTAAAACACATCTATTATTCGTGCAATATTAACAAGTGGAGCCAGTATTCCCATTGGGACCTCCCTTGGCTTTAGGCATCCCTCATTTATGTCTTTCCATCTATCTTCAACAACGTTTTTTATCGCCTCGATGGCTACATCTTCCGACACTCCAAAAGTCTTCATATATGCATCTACACACGTGATTGATGGACCTCTTGCACGCTCAAACTTCATATATATATATATATATATATACACACACATGGAAGTAACAAGTTATTATATTAGAACCACTACATGTACGTTATAGCAAAATAATATTGTCATGCTAAAGTTGCAATTTAAGTTATATAAGTTGTATGAATTTAGTACCATAAAAGAATTTCGTACCGTAAAAGACGCGACATCCTCTTGAAGTCTAGAAATGAACTGTTCAGCTGTGAAGATCTTTGGATGACTTTCATACCAAGCAATGGCTTCTTGCGTGACAATCTTGCCCGTACCACTCAACGCTGACTTATAAAGAATATCAATTCCAGAAGTAATCAACCCAATCTTCATAAACTCTTCAAATGATGGCACCTCTCCACTATGCCTCCATTCAGCTTCTTGAAGGTAGGCTGTAGCAAGTTCTTGAAACTAGATTCATATCATAATATAAATGAACGAAAATTATTAATATAAATATAAATATAATATTGATAAACTATTTGTAAGTAAAAATTAATTTATAGTAAAGCGTACAGCTTTTATTGAAGCCTCAATGAGATTTGTTGTTCCTTGTTGAGGTATTTGTTTGTTCCATTCAGCATACTCGTTCAATATAAATTTATAATATGGTTTAATATATTCTGGAAGTTGCGATACAGCAGTAATGTCCCACCTAAAAAGATCAAAACATGTTCAAGTGTGAATGTGTGTGTGTGTTAACAGTGTGCGATATACACATATTAACACATCTACTTGATGCCAATGAAAAATAACGAATACCTATTTATTGCATGTGTTAGAACTCGCATCTCTTCAATCGTAGCATATGCATCATACATGTCGTCTAACACCAGAAAAAGAAGCAAAGCTTTTGTTGTTAAGATTCGCGCTTGAGAGTAACAAGGCTCCAGGAATATATAGTGTCAATGCCATTACATAGTACTCAGGCACTCTATTTCTTACATAACATGTTTCAACTTGCAATTCCATGTCCTTCCACCACCTAAATAAAACTCATAAAGAAATTATACTTTTCATAATGGGTCGAAGATCAAAAGTATAAATTTTAAAAGTAATTCCTAGGATCTCTATTTGTGTGTGGAGGTGATACACTACAAGATAACTAAAAAGATCTAACAAACCAATGAGATAAGAAGAACAATAAATTGAATATAGATAACTAACTACTCATTACATATAATCATTAATTATTACCTTTAGAATTAATTAGGCAAAGACAATTTATCCTACACTTTTTGAAATTTAACTTACACATATCAAAACTTAACCTACATATATCCTACACATATTGAAATATATCTACATTTATTTTACACACATATATATCAAAATTTATTCGTGTTTGATCTGATTGTCTGGGTCAACAACTCTAATTAAGTGTGTGGATGAGAAAATGCTAAAAACTTAGAAATCAAGAAAACTAACTAGCATCAACCAATCAAGTATTATTTTCTTTTTTCATTTTCTTTAAATAAAACCAATAATACTTTTGTTTAGCGTGCGAAACTTACTTTGAAACAGTTTGAAGTTCTTCTTTTTGTATCAGTTGCAAGTAGTTGAAGTGTAGTTTTGCAAGAGTTACTAGTGAGTCGTATATAGAAATTTCTTCTTCAAAATGAGACAAATACTTCCTTGCTTCAACCATTGGATGCCTTCGATGAACGGGTCTCTCTAACGCATGTTTCACTTGCTTCGCAAGAGTACCTTGGACTGTTTTTTCTATGGATTTTAGTTTAGTTTCCGTGAATGCAAAGGCTTCATCTAATATAGATTCTCCTTTAATTCTTAGTTGAGCACTTTCATATAAACTTAGCATGCCCCTCACATCTTTACTAATGTCTTCATTGAATTCACCAGATTCAAAATCCTTGAACTTGTTGAATACGTCTGCATCCATAACAACAAAAATTTGTATTTACAGGTGCTTTAGCAAATTATAAGTGTTTCTAGAAGGTTTTAAACTTGTTTATAGGGGTGAGCAATAAACGGTTTCGAACCGAATGAATGTTATAGGTTCCGGTTCCGGTTCTCATATTTTGGCATAAACGGTTCCCGGTTCGGTTCCGGTTAGAACCGACGGGTCCAGTTAATAACCGTTAGAACCGTTTTGAATTAAATTAAATATTTAAATATTCTATTATTAGTTTGAAATAGAATGTGTTGCTTCCTTCTTTATAGTTCTTAACACTTTTAAATTGTTTTACTTGGTAGGAATGTAGAGTATTGACTTATGTGATGGTCAGCAGCTAGCACAGCTTGTTCTGACCCATTTAATCTGTTTAAAAAGAATGATCTGATCCAAACAAAACATATTTTGATACGTAAACTGCTATACTTTTAGTAACAATGTTTAACACAAACTGTTGATAATTTTTTTTTAAGAAAAATCATTGTTTTTGTTTATTTTGTTATTTAATTATTAATGTTAATTTTAGGATTTTATTGACAACCGTTTCATGAGAACCGTTTCACCCGGTTCTGGAACCGAACCGTTTAGTAATTATCGGTTCCGGTTCTCATATTTTGGAATAAACGGTTCGCGGTTCGGTCCGGTTCGGTTCGGTTTGGTTCGGTTCGGTTCTGAACCGTTGCACAGCCCTACTTGTTTAGGTGTTAGGGAGTACGCTAATCAAAGAAGCAGACTCGTTAATTACTACGAGGAGTTATCATTTTGCTAAACCACCAGCCTATAGAAATAACAAAAAAAATATTTCACATAACCACCATCTTGTGAGGGATTAAGATAAACCGTAGTTACATATGTAGTTCTAACGAAACCATAAAAAATGTTTTGTTTATGCAATTTTTATGAGTGACTAATTAATGACTTACCACAGGAGAATCTGTAACCAAGCTTTCTAAAGACTTGAAAGTGAATAGATATTGTATAGAGATCTGCTTCGCGGTATGTTTGCAAGTTAAGCTGGTTGAAAAGCATATAAAGTTGTCCATCTATGTCTTCCAAGAAAAGATATGTCAAACCAAGACGATCCAAAGAATAAATGAAATTCAATTTCTCATTTGGATCAGTTGAAGGGTTTGTTATCAAAAGTTAACCTACATATATCCTACACATATCTATAACTTATAAGACCATGTGTAGTGGAGGGAGTTATTTATAACGCCCATCTTTCTGATTGGTCCACGTGATAGCTGAGTCAGCACGGGGCGTTAATTCAAAATGAGGTGTAGTGGGATGGGGAAATTTGGGGCCCTATTTTATTAAAAAAAAAAAAAAACCTGCTTTTTCTTCATCATCACCACCACCATTCACCCTCCACCTCCGCCGCCGCCTTCATCATCACCACCACCTCTCTTCTTCTTCTTCTTCCCTCCTCCTCCTTTCTTTCTTCTTCTTCTTTCCTCCTCCTTCTTTCTTTCTTTCTTCTTCTTCTTTCCTCCTCCTTCTTTCTTTCTTTCTTTCTTTCTTCTTCTTCTTCCTTTCATGTTTCTTTCTTTCTTTCCTCCTTCACCGTACACCATCACCACCGCCGTACACTACCACCATCACCTTCACCTTCACAGCAGACCACCACCATCACCTTCACAGCAAACCACCACCATCACCGTCACCTTCACAACCACTGTAGGATCGACTAACGGGTCACCCGACAATCACGAGCTTGATATTCAGAGTGCGGAATCCTCTAAATATGTTCTAATAACAGAAACGAATATGAAACAATGATATACGAGTAATTAACACACACAAATGGGTCAAAAGATTAAAGATTTATCACTAAAACAGAGCTCGAGTGTTTACAATGATCAAATCAGACCTTACAGACCAGGGGAGGGTGTTTGGAGAGTGTGTGTGGCAAGAACTCATCATTAGGGCAATGATTGGGACTATTTATACCTCCCGTACTCGTACAGACCAGTTCATGCGAGTACGAGGTCAGTTCATGCGAGTACGAGGCTATCCAGCATGATAAACTAGCGAGTAGGGCCGTACTCGCTAGTAGGTACATGCGAGTAGGGGCTATTCGCATGAATAGTGATATAGTATAGGTTGTAAATGCCTGATGCTATCCCCTACTCGCCTGATGAGTCCCAAACACCCCGAAACGCGTATAAACGTCTCCAAACACCCCGAAACACGTCCAAACAACATATATACTAGCCTAGGGACATCATGCACTTACAACCACTCTCTCTCTCTCTCTACAAAATTTTTGACCATTCAAACTCATTCACACGTGGCTCTATTTTGTTGGTTGGTAAAATTTGTGTCTGGCGTTTTTAATATAACGCTTGGGCTTCAAATTGATGCATAGCCCCCCACTGTGCCAGTGTTCCCGGCGCTATTTTTCAAAATCGCGCTATATAGCGCTTCCACTACAGGTGGTCTAATAAAAGAATTGAATTTCTATGAGGTGGCATTCAATGGAATGTGCCATGTGGCACTTTGAGGTGATAGTATTGAATTTATTATTTTAAATAAAAGATAAATTTTTAACATTTTTATTTTCTTTTTTTAAATAAAATCTATATCTATATTATCTTAAAATTTCAAATATGTTAATTAATATCTTTTCCTTATTTTCCTCACATTTTTAAATGTTAATTATTATTTTAAAATTTCAAATATTTTAATTAATATTTTTATCTTTATTTTTTCCTTATTTTTCACTCACAATTTTTAAACGTTAATTATTCTTTTAAAATTTCAAATATTTTAATTAATATTTTTATTTTTATTTTTTCCTTATTTTCCACTCACAATTTTTAAACGTTAGCATTAAAAGAGGTTGAGATTTTTTTAATCCACTGGAAACGCATCATGAGAGCCCTTTTTCGTAGTATAAATATTAGAACAACTTTCTTTAACATTAAAAGTGGTTGAGACTGTTTACTTCTATTATCCTCTTTTATTAAGTCATATTAGATTTTTTTAACGCCGGGACACTCCCGGGGTAATTAGCTAGTTGAAATATATCTGCATTTATTTTACACCTATCGAAATTTATTCGTGTTTGATCTGATTGTCTGGGTCAACAAGTCTAATTAAGTGTGTGGATGAGAAAAATGCTAAAATCTTAGAAATCAAGAAAACTAACTAGCATCAACCAATCAAGTATTATTTTCTTTTTTCATTTTCTTTAAATAAAACCAATAATACTTTTGTTTAGCGTGCGAAACTTACTTTGAAACAGTTTGAAGTTCTTCTTTTTGTATCAGTTGCAAGTAGTTGAAGTGTAGTTTTGCAAGAGTTACTACTGAGTCGTATATAGAAATTTCTTCTTCAAAATGAGACAAATACTTCCTTGCTTCAACCATTGGATGCCCTCGATGAACGGGTCTCTCTAACGCATGTTTCACTTGCTTCGCAAGAGTACCTTGGACTGTTTTTTCTACGGATTTTAGTTTAGTTTCCGTGAATGCAAAGGCTTCATCTAATATAGATTCTCCTTTAATTCTTAGTTGAGCACTTTCGTATAAACTTAGCATGCCCCTCACATCTTTACTAATGTCTTCATTGAATTCGCCAGATTCAAAATCCTTGAACTTGTTGAATACGTCTGCACCCATAACAACAAAAAATTTGTATTTACAAGTGCTTTAGCAAATTATAAGCGTTTCTAGAAGGTTTTAAACTCGTTTAGATGAGGAGTTCGCTTGTCAGGTGAATATAATATCATATTTTTCAGAAGACAACAAAACAATTCTAACTATAGAACTTATCATCATCATCATCATCATCATCATCATCATCATACTCAGTTAATCTCACCAATAGCAAAGCTAAGGTAGAGTCTGAGGAGGGTAAGATGTAGACAACCTTACCTCTACCCTGTGGGAATAGAGAGGCTGCTTCCGATGAGACCATTGGTTCGATAGTTGTTTTGTATCAAGCCTGGGACATAAGTCACATAACACTTAGCAATCGGGACAAGCCCGATTGGTGCATGTAACCCCTTGTCTTTTGGCAACGCCACCACATGATGCATGATTAACCATCCGTCGTTTTTAACGTTATTTTCACGAAATTAGTAAAATAACGTTAAAATTAGTGCAACTTTACTTTTGCCCCCGAAGGCCATACATATATACATTATATGCGCACAGCCGTAAGCGAGGCTCCAACTATAGAACTTATCATTTTGCTAAACCACCAACTTAGAAATAACAAAAAAAATATTTCGCATAACCACCATCTTGTGAGGGATTAAAATAAACCGTAGTTACATATCTAGTTCTGACGAAACCATAAAAAATGTTTTGTTTATGCCATTTTTATGAGTGACTAATTAATGACTTACCACAGGAGAATCTGTAACCAAACTTTCTAAAGACTTGAAAGTGAATAGATATTGTATAAAGATCTGCTTTGCGGTATGTTTGCAAGTTAAGCTGGTTGAAAAGCATATAAAGTTGTCCATCTATGTCTTCCAAGAAAAGATATGTCAAACCAAGACGATCCAAAGAATAAATGAAATTCAATTTCTCATTTGGATCAGTTGAAGGGTTTAATATCAATCGTCTAAGTTGTTCTTTTGGCTGCTCCATAGCTTTAACATATGCTTCCAAAGAAAATTAAACAATATATACATATTGTTAATGTAAGGATGAACATTAACATACGAATACAACAATGTTAATTGTGCAAGTGTGTGTGAGTAATCGGTATGAATTCTTACCGAATTGTCAAGTGAGAAGCACAGGAAGCGATCCCCCAAATTGAAGGAGGAAAGTTCGCCAAAGGACGTGCTAGCTCTATAGCGTTAGCTTCAATTTTGGCCACATGAGGAATGTGTAAGGATCTTATAATATTTATTGGAATTCCTGAAAATTCAAACTATAAACGATTAAAATCTATCTATATATATAAAACAAAATGTATATGCTGACGTGGCGTGCAATGGAGGCCTCAACCTTTTCTTGAATATGCCACGTGGCATAATGAGGCGCAAGATATTGTGTTTTTTTAATTTTTAGTTTTTATTATATTAAAATCTTTTTTAAAACCCTAATCCGCTCCATTATTTCTTCTCTCAACAAAAACTTGACCTAACCCTCCTCTTCCTGTGCATTGTCGCTGTCGTCATCAATACTCATCTTCATCTCCATTGTCGCAACCCTAAATTTCATTCTTCCATTTTCATCCATCTTTCATCCGAAACCCTAATCTCATCGTCTTTGATCTCCGCCACTACAAATTGAAGTTCAGATGATCTGTGAAGGCAGTCAAGAGAAATCGAGCCAAGTTAGTCAGATATTTTTCTTGATTGCGTGATCGATTACATAACATACAAAATTGGAAGCAATGAAGCAATGGTCTTCATTCTTTTCCCTGTCATCATCTCCTTCACCCTCCTTCTGATTCATAACTCGATGTAACCGACAATTATAAAAAATCACCAAACCATCATACGTTTACCTATTTTTTCTTCCAATCTCACATAATAACAAGAATCATCTATCCGTTCCTGGGGCGTAAAGGAAAAAGAGGGTTTACCCAGTCGATCCAAGGTATGCATAATATACAGTTTCTTCTCCCTTTAGTGAGTTCGATTGCGTTAATTTTATTTAATAAATTAAAGGGCTTTTTGTACATCATATCTCAGATCTTTGATTATTCAGCTCTGATCTTTCTATTGGAAGTCTTGATCTAATGGTGAGCAAATTTTTTTTTCTTTTTTTTTTTACTATGTGATTAAATGAAATATGAAATTAGGTTAAATTTTATTAAATTTTGTGTTTTTTTGGTGATTAATAATTAGGGTGAAGCTCCAATTTTCTTTGGTGATGATTTACAGGCAACTATTTCTAATGGGTATCATTTGAAACCTAAGGCATATGAATCAGCCATTGTTGTTGGGAATAAGACAGTATGTAGTTTAAACAATTTTAGTTTACATTAGTTAAAAGTTAATATCTTTGAAGGATTATGCCTAAATTTGAATTATGTTATTGTTTTCATCAGTATGTTATTCATGACTTTGATGATCCTACGTCAAATGGAGTTCGTGTTTTCGATAAATCCACCCATGAATGGTAAAGTTTGAAACTTTGAACCTTGGTTTAATTATGGATGGCAGTTTTATTGTCTGATTACATTTGTTTTTGTTTCATAAAGGGTGATTCCAATAGTTCTAGGAATGAAACTTAATGGATTTAAGGGCAAATTAAGTAATTAACCTATGGAGTACTCTTCTTCTTTTTTTTTTTCTATCTGAAGACGCTAATGCCGTTGATGCACCAGTAGTGGACGATCCACCATCAGCAAAGTTCACATGGACTATAGAGAATTTCTCAAGATTGACTAGACAAAAGTTGTATTATGATGTTTTCTCTGTTGGAGGATATGGATGGTATCGTTTGTTTTACCTATAATCTATGTTATTTAAGTTTGAAATAATTTCATAGTAAGGTTTATATCATAATCTGACATGGTGTCTTGGTCAGGCGAGTGCTCATATACCCAAAAGGAAATGGCCGCGAGGATTGTTTGTCGGTGTATCTTGATGTTGCTGATTCCAGCATATTGCCATATGGTTGGAGTAGAGATGCTCAGTTTAGCCTAGCTGTGGTTGATCAAATTCATAGCAGGTTCACCACACTGAAAGGTAATCCCTTAGGTGTGCCACATGGCATCCTCTTCCTTATTTTCATCCAAAAGTCTTTTTTAGGGTGACTTTTAACATGTTCAACCCCCGCTTCCCTTCTAGCTATAATTTTTTTAAAAAGAAATTTGACCCATTTGAGATAAAGCAAAACTTAATCAATCCATTTGAGATGAAAAGTAACAAAACTAAACCCATTTGTAAATGGGTCAAGTAATTATATTTTGTTATTTGTTTTTATGTCATTTTAGGATTTTAATCTCTCATTAGACAAATACAATATCATGTGATCTGCAGGTTGTTATTGTTGATAAGGCGGGTGCTAATTGTTATGAATTCATGAGGTATGCTAATTTCTATGTGTTATTTAAATTTTAGTCTCAAGTTTGTTCAAATTGTTTGGTCAAGGCGTAAGAAACCCAAAACCGGTTAATTTTCAGATGAGAATAGGGTCTGTTTTCGAATCGTTTCAACTTCAAACAACCCTATTAATGATTTCCAGTGAATATGTTAATCAATCTCTTTTAATCTGTATCAGTGAATATATCAAAGGCAAAGGGGTATAAAGGGAAAATTTGGTAAAAGTTAGGGATTTAAACTTGTGGCTGTTCATATGCCATCTTAAAATGGTATGTGTTTAAAAAACGTGTTTCTATGTTTGAATTTGATCCGTATATGATATGTCTTATCTTTCAAAACATTCATATTATTTAGTAATTTATTAAATGAAATGCCAGCACATAAATTAGTCTTTAAAATATGGACAATTCCTATACATTATGAGTAGCGTCGTTGCTTGATTAGCAGGGAGGAGCATCTCCAGTTAAGTGAACTGATGCTTTTTAAGTAAGCTAAGCTAGAGAAAGAGCTCCTAGGCGCTAAGTATAATGGTGTTCTCCACCTTGGATTATACAAGCAGGTGCTGATAAAATTTTGATAACAGTATGTTTGTGCACTAACCTGCTAACCCGATGTTACACAATTATGAATTTGCAAATTTAATTCTTTTATCGTTTAAAATTAATTTTGATATACCCACAATTTTTGAGAGATGAAATACGGGATATTTTAATGCCCTTTTGTGGATTATGATATCTATTACTTTTGTTTTTATCATTTCACTAATGCCACTGGTGTGTAAAAGGGAGTTATAAAATGTCAGTTTTCATGTTAACCAATGTACATTCATAGCTTACTTTAAACACACTTTGTGACTTTGTGTCCCTTTGGACACAAGTCGTGGTTGAAATCAGCGGATAATTTATTTATGTTAAAGATATCAAGGCATGTAACTCAAATACGAATACACATCCTTTGTAACCCAATTGTGTAAACAAGTAGGTTAAATGTTTTCAATATGCTTGATATGTTTTCTTCTTTTATCATTTTTTATTAAATCATATTAGATTTTTCAACCCCGGGACGATCCCGGGGTAATCAGCTAGTACCCTTATAAAGAAACTCTAGCTAATGCAAATCTTTACGAAAAGAAGCCAATCAAATTTGTTAAACTTATTTCCAAGGTTAAGGCTTTTAAATCACTTCACCAGGTTTTTTGTTTCAAACCAATCATCTCGATTTTTATAGACTCAACTCCAAGGGATATAAGCATCCCAATATATAGGTAACTTTTAAGCACACAAGACAAAGGAAATACCAACAAACGTAATGGGTAATTTGTAAAGGGTATGTGACCATTCATGTAACAAGGTTTCATCAATCATCATCATGTATGAGACAGGGTTTTGGCTAGTGGTGCAAACAAGCCGAGCAGCTTGCGATAACTTGACAGTTACTACCGCTCCTGAACTGCTGGAAGTACTGATGGCTGCCGACAAATTTGAGGTTGTTTCATGCATGAGATATTGCAGTCATTTATTAAGAAACCTTCCAATGACACCTGAGTCTGCAATACTTTATCTTGAACTTCCTTCCAGTGTTTTAATGGCTGAAGCCGTTCAGCCATTAACTGTTGCTGCCAAACAGTTCCTTGCTGTCCGTTACAAAGACATAACCAAGTAAGATTGTTGAAAATAAATGCTAAATGTCAAATTCTTAGTGAATAATATAAAATTTTCTAGGCCTGTAAGTGTAATCAACGTTCGTGAACCACTTGGCCGAATCTTTTATTTTATTTAATAAACAAACGAGCAAACATGAATAATTTATTTTGTTCATTTATTTATATAAGTGAACATTAACACATGCCCCAATTGGTCATTTATGGTTCTTCATTCACATTCGTTCGTTTACATTTGTTCATTCACGCTCATTCATTTATATGTTTATTTTATGTTTATTAGCTCTAAGTGATACAATTTGGTCCACTATCTGTCAGCCCAATCAAATTCTGGAACCAAGCCTAATAGACCAACGAATAAACACGTGCATTGTTTTTTTGTTTATGTTCATTCATTTACTTCTGTTTAGGACATTAGTGAACGGACACAAATACATTCATTTTGTTGATGAACGGGCATGAACACTCTCTTAACGGACAAACACAACTCTCTCCATATTTGCACAAGTCCAATTTTTATTCACACAACCCTCTATGACCCGTAGAGGCCCCTACGGGTCGTAGACCTCATTTTTTGCTTCTTCTACGAGCCGTAGAGGCCTCTACGGCTCGTAGATAATCATTACCAATGATTGTAGGTATGATTGTCAATCATGGTAATGATTGCCAACGGGCCGTAGAGACCTCTACGGCTCGTAGAAGTAGTCTTATTAATTTTGACAATGAAGAGGGGGGGGGGGGGGGGATGGATGTTTTATGTTTTGCCTACGGCCCGTAGAGGCTTCTACGGGTCGTAGACAAAAAAAAAAACAAAAAACATTTGGGACGAGGTTCGATCTTGGGCACATTATCACACAAACACACACAAGTCTTATTTCGTATATGGGGACCATCTGGGCTACCAGTTCGCTGGTTTCTTTGTTGGAAAAATTAAATATAACATAAACCAGTATTAGGCACACTCTACAGCCTGTAGAAGCCTCTACGACCCGTAGAGGGGGGTTTTATATTTTTTTTAAACATTTTAATTATGTAATAATTAACCTCGAGCGTAGTGAATCATCAGAATAGTTACAAATTTATAAAATAAATTTTAATTGTTTAATTTTTTAAATTTTTTAATGTCGTCTCGATAAGCGTGTAAAACATTAACACAAGCGTTTATATAACCAAACGATAAAACTAAACGTTAAAACATTTATACAAGCGTTCAAAATAAAGATTGTTTAAAACATTTACAGAACAGAAATCATAAATCAAACATCGTGTCATCAGGCGTCGGCGACGGCTGCGGCTGCTGCGAGGAGGTCCCGGGCTGCTGCGAGGAGGTCCCGGACTCATGCGGGGTCTGCTGCGTGATGGGCCCTCGGTGGGAGACGAGTCTGCATGCCCAGCTGGCGATAGATATCCTGCTGGCCAGCAATCATCCAGCGCATCGCCTCGTCCTGCCGATCACGCCACTGACGCATCTCGACCTCCTGCTGCTGACGCCAGGTGTCCATCTGCTGACGCCACGCACGCATCTCGATAGCCTCCTCGGCAGCCGCAAGTACGTCCGCCCTAACATCAGGAGGCAACCTGAGAGAGTGATAAACGCGCGCCGGTATCAGCACACCCTCAGGCTGCTGCTCAGGCATCTCGATGTCCCTCAGATCGCCCCCCTCCCGCTCAGCAACAAACTGCAACCCAACCTCCACAGCATCACCTGCAATGGATAACAAAAAATAAATAATTAATAATAATAATAATAATATTCCAGGATTTTATAAAAAAATTGAGCAGAGTTTCCCCTGTTTTTACGCAAACCAGACACAACAAGTTGTCTACAAGTTTCCCAAATAATAATAACAATAACAATAACAATAATAATAATAATAATAATAATAATAATAATAATAATAATAATAATAATAATAATAATTATAATAATAATAATAATACCTCTAAGGTCCTGATGTACCAACGGCTCATGCACAAACTCCACGCCACCCGGACCAATCAGATAGTGGAAGGCTTCATGATCCGGCGTCTTCGCCTTCCTCGCCGTACAACCCATAGCTTTCATCGTGGGTAGACCTATTGGGCTGAAACAAATAAACAAACTCATAAACATTAACATTAATAATAATAATAATAATAATAATAATAATAATAATAATAATAATAATAATAATAATAATAATAAAAATAAGAAGAAGAACAATACAAGGGCGGTAGTGGCGGAAACTGATTCTGGTTAATATAACCGAAATAATTCTCGGCATTGCAGCGCTCCGCAATCCTGCTGATAATCCCCCCGCATGAGATGCCTCCCTGCAACTGCTTATGGGGGAAGGAGGCAAAGAAGTCGGCCATGCACCGATGCAAGGCAATCGGCGTGCCGGTGAGTATGCAATACAGGTACATCAGGTCCGTCTTCGTCACCCGTTCGTTACAAGTGCACCGTGCCGTTAAGGAATAAGTAATGCAACGGTGAATGTAACGATCCACGAGGTGACGAATGTTAGATGCCCTGTCACACCTTTCCCCCCTACACAGGATAACAATAACAATAATAATAATAATAATAATAATAATAATAAGTATAATTATAATATTAATAATAATAAGAAGAAGAAGAACAATACGTCTCATTCGGACTCCCGAACTCTGGACCACCAATGGTGGGCCACCACGCATAGAGCACGTCATCAGGAACAGTAGTGACACCTCTAGTGTAGACATCCTGAACATTATCATTAGCATTAACATTTAGAATAAGAACAAAAATAATAAGAATAAAAATAAAAATTATAGTAATACCTCTCCAAGCTCGTCGCTAGTGTACCACTAGGTGTGCGTAGCCCACTCATCTAGGGAATAACCATACTCAACGCCGAGTATGGAAAACTCGACCTCCGGCTTTGGGCGTGTCGACGGTCCGGCGCTCGACTGATCGTCACCATCCTTTCGTGGCCGAAGGCGAAAGGTCGATAGGAAGTCTATCACCAACGGCCAATGGGACGGCGCGTTGCAGTCGCCAAAAAACCTGTCCAATGGGCTCCCTTCCGGGATCCACTGTCGGGCAATCTCCTCTGAACCCCCACTAGTGGCCCGAAGCGCGTCCCAACAAATCCCCCTTGGCTTTTCGATCTTCTTTTTCTTCAACCTCTGAAATTTTGGATACGGGTATTCGAATCGCCGAAAAGTGCAATGCTCCCAGCCCTGTAAATCACCCCCTGCCATGGGGCTGGCCCCCCTGACCACGGGCTCCTCAGGCTCCAGCTCCTCCTCCTCATTCACGAAGTCCTCGTCTTCAAAATTTTCCATAACTGCAAAACCAAAGAATTTATAGTTAGTTAGGGCGTTTCTATAATAAAGGCGTTTCAAAAGAATCGCCAAAACTATATTAATTTTGGCGATTCAAAAGAAACGCCAAAACCAATATAGTTTAGGCGTTTCAAAAGAATCGCCAAAACTATATTAGTTTTGGCGATTCAAAAGAAACGCCATATAGTTTTGGCGATTCAAAAGAAACGCCAAAACTATATTAGTTTTGGCGATTCAAAAGAAATGCCAAAACTAATATAGTTTAGGCGTTTCAAAAGAATCGCCAAAACTATATTAGTTTTGGCGATTCAAAAGAAACGCCAAAACTAATATAGTTTATGCGTTTCAAAAGAATCGCCAAAACTAATTTAGTTTTGGCGTTTCAAAAGAATCGCCAAAACTATATTAGTTTTGGCGATTCAAAAGAAACGCCAAAACTAATATTGTTTAGGCGTTTCAAAAGAATCGCCAAAACTATAATAGTTTTGGCGATTCAAAAGAAACGCCAAAACTATATAGTTTAGGCGTTTCAAAAGAATCGCCAAAACTAATTTAGTTTTGGCGTTTTAAAAGAATCGCCAAAACTAATTTAGTTTTGGCGTTTCAAAAGAATCGCCAAAACTAATATAGTTTAGGCGTTTCAAAAGAATCGCCAAAACTAATAATAATACTAACATCTTCTTGCGCATCCTCCTGCTGTTTTTTTTTCTTTGATTTTGTAGTTGGGTGCCCGCGAGTATTCTTTTGTACCTCAGGAGGTTGAGTGTCAGTCATACTTGGATTTACCACCGACTTTATTTTTGACAACATATTTGTTTGAACGCGTGGTGATTGAGACAGCGGTGTCTCTTTGACTATCTCCCACTCACTCGCAAGGTCACGTTCCCCATACTACTTCCGGTTCGTAATTCAGTCGTGTCCAGAAGACGTCTATTTCAGGCAGCTGTATTTTTATTCCTGTATTCAATAAACATAAACATAATAATAATAATAATAATAATAATAATAATAATAATAATAATAATAATAATAATAAAGTAATGGTGTTACCTTTATTTATATACGAATCTAATCGATATGCACACGACAACCCAGAACTCGTGAAAAGCTTGTGACCACAACTCATTTTTCGTTCCCTCAACCTCTCTATATTTTTTATCTCAGTTATCAACTTCTCGATCGCTACATGGGAAACTTTACCGAGTAGGTCCTCAAAAAGAGGTATGTCATGGTGCACCTTTTTCACAGATAAACTCTCTTCAAACGAGTGGTTTATTGCCCTCTCTTGTGACGTTACCACATCGTCTACAATCATCACAAGTTTGTGGAGTGAGTTGTTAGGTCCCTTAATGTGCATCTTAAACCTTGAATGCTGGCTCTCAACTCTGTTGGTCGTATACTGACCAAAGTTGTAGTTTGTGTCTGTCCATGCAGAAACAAACCTTTCTTTGTAGTCACGGAGCCAGACCCGGTCTATATATTCAAAAACATCTGTAAAGATAGAACAAAGATATTTGTTAATGTGTGTATGCGTTTTAAACTAAATTAATAAAATATGTACAAGCTCGTTGGTCCTGACATAGTCGTTTGTAGAATCGGTCTAACCAGAGCCTATAAAATGCCGGAGATGAAGATCTACATAATCGCTTAAAAGATTTCACGAATATTTCCCAATCTGCATTTCCAAAGGCTTGTCTGCAGTGCTTCAATATATTTCGTTGAATGTGATACCTGAATGCATAATAATAATAATAATAATAATAATAAAAATAATTAAATAATAATAATAATAATATGTATACCTGCATAACAACTTCAAAGCTGCTGGAAATACAATGTCGCATGCATTCATCAAGGCTTTCTCACAATCAGTTACTATAGCACGGGGCTCCGTACTATCTTCTAGCAACTCTTTAAGCCTTTGTAGCACCCACAGGTAGTTATCCTTTTTTTCACGGGAGATGAATGCATGGGCGACACAAAACGACTTGGATGTTGATGTCATACCCATAACTTGAACAAACAGAAGTTTATACTCGTTCGTTTTGTAGGTCGCATCAATCATCAGCACATGCGGGAACGCACGCCATAAACCTGTGCGAGGTGGGATGGACAAACAAAATATCATCGACCGTATTTGTCGAGGCATTCCTCCGGGTGAAGTAAACAAATTTTTTTTCCACCAATGTGGCCTCGAGTACCTGCATAGCAATAATAATAATTAAAAAATAATAATAAAGAAGTAATAATAATAATAATAATAAGAGATAATAATACCTGCATTTGAGTCCTGCCGCCGTATAACAAATGCTTAACCTTGGTTATTGTGTTATGTATGTCTCTTAAGATGCAGGGACTATCCGGGTTTTGTTTTCTAACGGCCGAATGTATGTCTACTGGCGTAACATTTTGAAAATAAAGTGCATCCACCAATTTTAACTCGCCCGGACCCAGCCTCCTAGCATACGCGTGACCCTCGATGTGTTGGAAAGGTTTGTGATTATGTGTTTGGTTCTGGACCTCCAAAATATAACCATCGTCGCCGGAGTGGTATCTCCCTATTACTTCAAACGGGCAATTACATTTTTTACTGCCCGTCTTTCGAACCTTGGCTACACTACGATGTACGCCACTACGGTCACATCGTATCCATGCCGTCGGTACCCTCATATTCGGCCCCCTGCCTTTCGAAACAGTACGTGAGTATACGGTAATGTAACCATTTTTTTTTTGCCCTTTGATAAACCCACTCTGTCAGGTCTTTAAGAGACCCGAATACCTACAAAATTTATTTACGAGTTCAAATAACAACTAATATATACGAGTTCAAATCTCACAAACCCTATGAGTTCAAATAACAACTAATATATACGAGTTTAAATCTCACAAACCCTACGAGTTCAAATAACAACTAATATATACAAGTTCAAATCTCACAAACCCTAAAACAAATTTAGGTACGGGACTAAATATACGAGTCTAAATATGTGCACTACTAAGTATACACAGGTCTAAATTATAAACAAGTGCAAATACATAAACACACCTGATTTGTTTCGTACGAAACATCCGGGACAGGTTCCTCGCCACCGTTATCACCTCCCTCGTGCGAATGATAAGTTTCGTATTCGTACTGTGGATGACTTGGCGGCGGCACGTAAAATGACTGCGGTTCTTCTACGTACTCCTGTGAGATATGCTAAACGAATGCTCCCATTCATCCGAAACATTACCGTAGTGGCCCGAAGACATCGCGGTAGCTTGGAATCAATCGGATTTCTTGTGCACCCGTTTTTTTTTTTTAAATGTGTCGTATACTGAAGAAAGAAGACAAGGAAGAAGAATATATCTGGACCTCTACGGGCCGTAGAGGCTTCTACGGCCCGTAGAGGGTTTAATGCTCCCAACAACCAGCTTCTCTACGGGCCGTAGAGGCCTCTACCGCCCGTAGAGGAAGTGCTTTTTCAGACTGACACACTGAAAGTCAGTCTGTTCATTGAATGACCTCGTACCTCGTATTCCCTACGGGCCGTAGAGCCCTCTACGGGCCTCTAGGGATTAAATGCACTCGACCTACCCACCTCTACGACCCGTAGAACCTCTACGGCCCGTAGAGGCCTCTACGGGTCGTAGAGGGTTCCTCATTTATTACACTGACACCCTCTACGACCCGTAGAGACCTCTACGAGCCGTAGAGGGCTGTGCAAACTTACTTTTTGTTATTGTGTAAATAACATGGCTCCAAACACAAACACATTCATTTCTTAATGAACGGACGTGAACAAGAAAAAATCAGTTCATTTAAGTGTTCGTGTTTGTTTGCTTTTTCAGTTGAAGTTAACCGAACAAACAAGTCTCCGTTCGTGCTCGTTTGGTTTGTTTACATGCCTAAATTTTCTTTAATATTGTCAGGTTTCAAGATGAGGTTCTTAAATTGCCACTCTCTGGATTGGAGGCGATTATATCTAGTGATGATCTTCATGTGGCATCAGAGGACGTTGTTTATGAATTTATTCTTAAATGGGTCCGGGCTCAGTACCCCAATTTAGATGACCGCCGTCAGATTCTTAGGACCCACCTTGCAAAGTATATTCGCTTCCCTTACATGACATGCAGAAAGCTTAGAAAAATCTTGACATGCGCCGACTTTGATCCGGACTTTGCCCAACAGGTGGTAATTGAAGCACTTTTTTACAAAGCTGTTAAAATATGGGTCAAAACATATTTGATATATCACACTTTTATTTTCACTTTTATTTCTACTTAGACACTTTTCTTGTTTGTGCATATGTTGATGGTAGCTGGAGCATAAAGTGTTGACTATTGAGTTGAGGCCCAGTCTGGATTGCTTGAACCTGATGTGTTGCTGAGCCTGCTAAAGAAGCCTGCTATGGACTATAATAAGGAGCCCAATATTCAAGTTGTACGTGTGGCCCATTTATAATTAAAAGTCCAGCCCATGGTTGTTTGCCACGTTGGCAATCCGGGTGAAACAAACACAACTTGTTTCACCCGTTGATCAAGTATACATTAGCTGTTCTGAACCGTTGGATTGTATCGAATAGAGAGTCTGAGAGATGGACTATAAAAGCCTTGTGCTTCTTATCTCTCTCCTCAGATCACTTTACTTTCTTTTGTTTACGTATCACTTTCTCTCTCGTTTCATCTCTCACCTAGGGTTAGCCAGTTAATCTTGTTAGGTAGATTGTTAAGGGTGTAATCACAGATCATCTATTGATGATCTGTTTGGGTTGAGTTTAGAGTTGTTGAGAGGATTGATTGTGATTGTATTTCTTTGTTGATTGTTTTTTTAGTAAAGTTCTGATAATCAGTGAATGTTTCATAAAATTTCACATGGTATCAGAGCCTAGGCTTTGATCTTGAGATTCACTGGGTATTATCTTGGATCTGGTTGATTACTGTTGTTCTTGTTCTTTGGTTATCATTCCTGGTGTGGTTACGAGAAGCTGATACATAGCTTGTAGCTGGTTGAAGGCGATGTGCTAGGGGTCGTAAAAACCCTAGCAAACTGTTCTTGTTACCCCCAATCAAAGGGTAACTTGATTGGAGAAACCCTAACTTGGGTTTGCTTTGGTGAGATCGTTCTTACTTGTTTTTTGGTTCTTGGTTTCTGTCTGTGTCTAGGAGTCGTTTGGCCGGGTTAGGGGGACCGGCATTGAGACTCAGTACTTGGTTGTGTCAATTTAGGCGTCTAGGTTAAAGGCTCCCAAGTTAAGGCTTGCACAGGCACCCTTGAGTGATGAACCTGTGATCTGGTCCCTGGCTTGGCTTCGCCTAGGTCTTGATTGAGTGATTGCTGGTTTGGTTTACTCTGTGTTCTTGTACTGTATCTTGTTTTTTTGTCTTTGTGATTGTGTGTGACTATCTGGTTGATATAGTTTTGTGTAAAATATGGCTGATGAAGACGCACCTAGCGTTCATAGTCATGCTGATGATGATACTGCTACTATAAATAATAGTGGTACCACTTTAATTGCTAAACTAGACCCTAGTAATCCTTTGTACCTACATCCGAGTGACTCTGCCAATCTAACAATTGTCAGTGTCAAACTCAAGGGTACAGAGAATTACACTGTATGGTCAAATGCCATGATTTTAGCACTAGAAGTTAAAAACAAGTTAGGTTTTATAAATGGAGAATGCATTAAACCTACTAATGATGTTGTCTTAGAAAGACAATGGAATAGATGTAATTCTGTTGTCTTGACTTGGATACTTAACTCAATCTCTGAGGACCTATACTTGGGACAAGTCTATTCCAAGTTAGCATCAGAGGTTTGGAGAGATTTAAATGAAACTTACAATAAAATTGATGGGTCTGTAATATTCAATCTGTATCAACAAATAAACTTGTTTACTCAAAATGGTACTTCAGTTTCTGAATACTATCATAAACTAAATGTTATGTGGAACCAGCTTGACCAGATACTGCAGCTACCTGCCTGTATCTGTGAAGCTGCTACACAGTTCAATGACTTTAGTAGTATGATAAAGTTAATGCAATTCTTAATGGGACTTGATAGTACATATCAACTAGTTAGGACAAATTTGTTGATGAGAGATACATTACCTACTGTCAAGGAGGCATTTGCTGTAATTTCTAGGGAAGAGTCCCATAGAAATTCCAGCAACTCTGGACAGAAGGACCCTAGTCAAACAATGAGTTTCTTTGCTAAAACTAATCTGACTAGTGACAACAAAAAGAAACCTAATAGGAACAACAATCAGAACCTAAAATGTGTACACTGTAATAAAAATGGTCATAGCATTGACAAATGTTTTGAGATCATTGGCTATCCTAGTTGGATGAGGCCTAGATCTAATCAAAACAAAAGAGGAATAGGTAACAATAGTACTAATTCTGCTTCTGCTGAGAGTAACAATTCTGTTTCCCAGAATGTTTTGACTTCTGAACAGGTTGCCCAACTTTTGAACCTGTTAAACAAGAAGTCAGATGAACCTTCTACCAGCTGTAATGCTGCAGGTAGAAGTAATATTTTTTGGTGTTCATTCAGTTTTTGTGGTAATTCAAAAAGAATCTTCTCTTTTGCCAGTTTTAATGATAAGTATAGAATTTTAGGATGGATTTGTGATTCAGGGGCAAATCAACATATGGTCATGAGTGATAAAGGTTTAATAAATCAGATTGATGTTAAAAATTTAAACATTAAAATTAACCATCCAAATGGTACATTTGCTAAAGTAACAAAAATTGGTGATATTAAACTAAATAATAAAGTCACTCTCTATGACGTATTTGTTGTTCCTGATTATTGTGTTAATCTATTGTCTGTAAATAAACTGGCTAAAGATAGTAAACTAACTGTATCATTTGATGAATCAAAATGTTACATTCAGGATTCTTTAACCAAGGAAACACTGGTGACTGGTAATGAACATGATGGTCTTTATTTCTGTGGTGAGTCATCTATTATGTCCTGTGCTAGTGTGTCTAGTAGTGAAATGTCTGACTTATGGCATGCTAGGCTAGGACATCCATCAGATATTGTATTAGAAGTGTTAAAAACTGATTTAAAACTGAAGAAAATAGGGAATGTAGAACCATGTGAAACCTGTCATAAAGCTAAACAACATAGGGAACCATTCCCAATTAGTGAACATAAAACAACAAGTCTAGGAGACATTGTTCACTTGGATGTATGGGGTCCCTATAGAGTTACTAGTAGAGATGGTTTTAGGTTTTTCTTGACCATTGTAGATGATTACACTAGAGCTGTTTGGGTGTATCTTATGAAGTCTAAGACTGAGGTTTTTGATAATGTGGTTCATTTCTCTACGTGTTTAATAAATCAGTTTAAAAGAAGTGTGAAAGTTTTTCGAAGTGACAATGGAACTGAGTTTGTAAACACTCAGTTCAAAAGTTTTTGTAATAAAATGGGTATTTTACATCAAACCTCATGCCCTTATACACCCCAACAGAATGGGATAGTCGAGAGAAAACATAGACACCTTTTAAATGTTGCTAGGTCATTACTGTTTCAAAGCTGTTTACCTTTGAAATTTTGGTCAGAATGTATCTTAACTGCTGCTTTTTTAATAAACAGGACCCCATCATCAGTTTTAAAAGGTAAAACACCATTTGAGCTTATGTACAATAGAAAACCCTCTTTAGAAAAACTTAGAGTTATTGGATGTCTGTGTTACAGTACTGTTTTAAATAATTCTGACAAATTAGAAAGTCGTGCTGAAAAATGTGTATTAATTGGATATTCTAATGAAAGAAAGGGTTATAAACTTTGGAATCTTGAACAAAAACAAATTATATTTTCTAGGGATGTTAGATTCTATGAGTCTATCTTCCCTTTCAAGGAGAGTCATATAATAAAAGAGTTTGATCCTAAAAATTATGAGAATATTAATAATACTAATTTCTTTGACTTCTATGATGGTACTGATACACAACATTCAGAAATTCTAGGTGTTCCCAATGATGAAAGGAGGGTTATAGGTAGCATAAGATCAGAAGCTCATGGGTCTCAGCATCCAACTCAGGTTTCTGAGAATACTCATGGAGATGCTGAGACTGGTTGCAGTCAGCAACCGAGTAGGTCTAGGAATGAGTTAGGCAGGGCTGAGCATGAGCATTATGACAGTGATGAAATACAAAATTCTGAGGGACACATAACACCTCAGAATTCTAGTGTTGTTAGAAGGTCCACTAGAAGTTCTGTTTTACCAAAAAGACTAGATGAATTCATTGTTGAGGGTAAGGTTAAGTATGGTTTAGAAAGATTTGTCAATTACTCTAAATTGTCTTCTGAAAATGTTTGTTTTGCTTCTATGTTGAATAAATCTGTTGAACCTAAGTATTATCATCAAGCTTGCAATGATCAACACTGGATCAATGCAATGAATGATGAGATAGAGGCTTTGTTAAAAAATGATACTTGGGATATTGTAGACCTTCCTAGTGGAAGAAAACCCATAGGATGCAAATGGGTCTACAAAATCAAGTATAAAGCCTCGGGTGAAATTGATAGGTATAAAGCCCGGCTTGTTGCCAAGGGTTTTAGTCAAAGAGAAGGCATTGACTTTGATGAGACATTTTCACCTGTTGTGAAAATGGTTACCATCAGAGTTGTTATTGCCTGGGCTGTTCAAAACAACTGGCCATTATTCCAGTTAGATGTGAATAATGCCTTCTTATATGGTGATTTAATAGAGGATGTTTATATGAAATTACCAGAGGGTTATTATTCTAAAACTGATACTAGGGTGTGTAAGCTGAAAAGGTCTTTGTATGGGCTGAAACAGGCCCCTAGAATGTGGAATGAAAAACTGGTTGGTGTGTTACTTGAAAATAATTTTGTGCAAAGTGTTTGTGATTACTCTATGTTTATAAAACAGACAGATGCTGTTTTCATTATCTTGTTGGTATATGTAGATGATATTATTATTACTGGAAATTGTGTGGAAGAAATAGAACATGTTAAAAGTTTTTTACAAACCAAGTTTCAAATTAAAGATTTAGGAATCTTAAAGTATTTCCTAGGAATAGAAGTTGTGAACACTGCTGATGAATTAGTGTTGACTCAAAGAAAATATTGTATGGAACTATTAGTAGAGTATGGCATGACTGGATGCAAGCCTGCTAATAGTCCTCTTGAGTCTAATTATCTAATGACAGCAATGTGTTCCAAAGAAAGTGATAATTTAATAGATATTACTGGATATCAAAGGTTGGTTGGGAAACTTATTTACTTATCTCACACTCGTCCAGACATAGCTTATTCAGTGCATGTGTTAAGTCAATACATGCATAAGCCTACTAAGGCTCATTTTCAGATTGCTATGAGAGTGTTAAGATACTTAAAAGGTTCTCCTGGTAATGGTCTAAGTTTCAGAAAAAGCATAAACTTCAATCTTCAAGCTTATGCTGATTCTGACTGGGCTAAATGCCTGATATCTAGGAGGTCTGTTACTGGTCTTTGTATATTTCTAGGAGATAGTTTGATAACTTGGAAAAGTAAAAAGCAGTCGACTGTATCACGGTCTACAGCTGAAGCTGAGTACCGTGCAATGTGCACTGCAACATGTGAGTTGATTTGGCTGATAAATCTCTTTAGTGAGCTTTCTATTCAGGTAGTTCTTCCAGTTTCTCTTTTTTGTGATAATACTGCTGCTGTATCTATTGCAACTAACCCAGTGTTGCACGAGAAAACTAAACACTTTGAAATTGACTTGTTTTTCTTGAGGGAAAAAGTGTCGAAAGGGGTTGTTAAACCTCTTGGTATCAAATCAGCAAATCAGATTGCTGATGTTTTCACTAAAGGTTTGCTTGTTTCTCAACATACTGAAATGTGTCAAAAGTTAAAACTGGTAAATGCGTTTGGAAAATAAAAGTGAGGGGGGGTGTTAAAATATGGGTCAAAACATATTTGATATATCACACTTTTATTTTCACTTTTATTTCTACTTAGACACTTTTCTTGTTTGTGCATATGTTGATGGTAGCTGGAGCATAAAGTGTTGACTATTGAGTTGAGGCCCAGTCTGGATTGCTTGAACCTGATGTGTTGCTGAGCCTGCTAAAGAAGCCTGCTATGGACTATAATAAGGAGCCCAATATTCAAGTTGTACGTGTGGCCCATTTATAATTAAAAGTCCAGCCCATGGTTGTTTGCCACGTTGGCAATCCGGGTGAAACAAACACAACTTGTTTCACCCGTTGATCAAGTATACATTAGCTGTTCTGGACCGTTGGATTGTATCGAATAGAGAGTCTGAGAGATGGACTATAAAAGCCTTGTGCTTCTTATCTCTCTCCTCAGATCACTTTACTTTCTTTTGTTTACGTATCACTTTCTCTCTCGTTTCATCTCTCACCTAGGGTTAGCCAGTTAATCTTGTTAGGTAGATTGTTAAGGGTGTAATCACAGATCATCTATTGATGATCTGTTTGGGTTGAGTTTAGAGTTGTTGAGAGGATTGATTGTGATTGTATTTCTTTGTTGATTGTTTTTTAGTAAAGTTCTGATAATCAGTGAATGTTTCATAAAATTTCACAAAAGCCGATGCCCCACACAGACAACGTACATATATCAGTGATGAAAGCTCTAACATTAACCATCGGTTTGCCCATTAAGGTGGTCGAATTCGAACAGCACGCCCACAGTGTGTGGTGTACTTAGATTTCTTGTCGGCCCATTGTAACATGGACCAACAAAGCTCGTTCCACTGTTTCGGGCTCTTTTTGGGTATGCATGAAAAAGGGTCAACTTCTTTTGCGGTTGACTACGAGTTTTCAGCGAGGTCAAAGCCTGATGCAGAGTTTGTTAGCAAATATAAAGGCACCTACGTATTTACAGGTGGCAAAGCCGTCGGGTACCGTAATTTGTTTGCAACTCCGTCGGGGAAGACAGTGTTTACTTTATTGATGATGTTCTTCATCTTAGGGCTGAGCTTACTGCTAGGCGCTGAGAAACTAACAAGCAACAAGCTTTTCTGCGCTACAAAGGTACACATTCTTTTGACAAAATAATGGTAGTTTAACGGAAACCGAATGACGAATTGTAAATCGGTAACGGGTTTAACGGTATCTTTTTGCGACTTGTAGTTGTTTTTAGTGTAAACTGGCAAAATGTTTAGATATTGTTCTAGTCCAAGTTGATCCACATTATTAACTATATTACAGTTGCCTGGTTTGGTTAATAGTATTGATATATGTCTCTTTATCTTTTTTTTCTTTTTTCTTTTTCTTAATCATTAGTACAACTTGCTTACGCTGTGGGTAACAGGCTTTTGCAAGAGTTTATTACCTTTTTTTGTTAAAGATTTGTAACTTCGCAGATAGATTACCCCGTAAGAAGTATGAACCATTCAGACTCAGTATAATGATTACGCATTCAGAGGCAAGTGTTTGACTTATTCAGACATCTGCTCGTGACACAAACAGTCTGAAAGAACTATGCCTGACCGATTCAGACATTTTTTCCATTAAGATCTCATTAAGAGCCGAAACAAACAGTCCCTGATAGTTGTTAATATGTTTAGTGACGGTTGTTATCTACTCATCTCAAGTCCTCTGATATGCAGTATTGATAGCCTCTCCTTCATTATGCATTTTATTTTAGAACTTAATAGTTACATAAAACTGCTAAAAGAATACTAGGGCGATTTTTTAACAAATTGTGCATTTAAGATGTATAGAGATGAACACATTTAAAGGCTGTTTGGTAAGCCTCTTAATTAGGCTTTGAACCATTCAGCGTTGAATGGTTCAACATTCAAGCGTGTTTGTTGGTTCAGCGCTAAATGATTCAGCATTCAGCGTGTTGGTTTCAACTTTTGAATGGAATGGTTAAGGCTGAACCATTAAACACTGAACTAGACTAAACTTTAATGACCCTCCTACCAATGTGGGACAAGAAAACTAACAATTAAGAGGTCTTAACTTAATGATTCAGCATTTAACCATTCAGACCTTTTAATGATTCAACACTTAATCAACCAAACAGCCTCTTAATATCCCTGACCAGATTTATAAGAAAGTTAAATACGAACTCATTAGCTCGCTATGTTTGGAGACGAACGCTGTTTTTTATTTAATCTTTTATCTTGATTAAATTGTAAAGACCAAAAAGAGTGGCATCAGATTTCACAAATAAACTAAGTTTAATATTTCTGAATCATTTACATAAATAGCGGACTTATCATTTTACAAATTACATTTGGGGGGTATTGGGGGAAAAAACTGAAAATGGTGATGTATGGAAGTGGATTGGCGGTATCAAAAAAATTTAAGTAGATGCCGCCAAATGGGTTGGCGGTATCACATTGTCTTTTGTCAGTGTGTTTTAAAGTGTAGATGCCGCCAATTGAGATAGAGGGTTCACCTCTAGATGCCGCCAATCCATTTGAAGGTGTCATTGATACCGCCAATTGAGTTGGTGTGTTCTTCAATGTTGCCGTCATGATCCCGCCAATCCATTTTCATGCATTAAAACCAGCAAATGAAAATCAGTCTTCACCTGCAAAGCATGCAGCCTATAAGACACACTCACAAGGTCTCTAGCATTGCATGCAATGGTCTTGTAAGTTGCAGATGATTTGATAGGCAAATAGTATTCTTGGGAGTGTAAGAATTCAGGCTTTGAAGGTTATAAAATGGAGGTTGAGGTGAAGAAGGAGCACCACCCACATCCAAGAACACACCATCAACACAACAATCTCCATCTGAAACACAACAATCTCCATCTGAAACCTTTGAAATTCATAAAAAATCATACCCACCAAATTCCTCCCACCATGAATCAAAACATGAACTTACACCCTGGTCCCCTAAACGACGATGTGTTGTATCTTCGTGATCGACATCGTGCCTTTCACGTTTTCACAGACGAGGAAAACTTCAATGGCGCCATGATGGTGAAGCGCAGCGATAGAGGAATATGGAAGTTATTTCGTGACCGCCCTGTTGTAGGACGGGTTCGTCACCTTATCGATGCTACAGGGTTTGGTGGCCTCATAGATTGTGGTTACCGATACGTTGACCACTCCTTGACAACAGCTTTGGTAGAACGATGGAGGCCCGAAACTCACACGTTCCACCTTCCATTTGGTGAAGCTACTGTGACCTTACAAGATGTTAACGTCTTGTGGGGGTTGCCTATTGAGGGAGCTGTTGTGTCTGGGGTAGATGATAATTTGTCTACTGCCGACGCAATAGCCTTGTGCCGACGATTCTTAGGTGTTACGCCTACACAGGCCCAAATGTCCGGCAAGTCCGTTTTTGGTACTGTTATTCTTGATAAACTAAAGCAGGACTTTGTTGAAGCAGAGGCTACGGATGAAGAGTGCATTTTTCGTGCTCGTCAAATCCTTTTCTTTTTGATCGGTTCCACCTTACTCCCTGATAATAATAATAATAGAATAAATGTTTTTTACTTGAGATTTTTACGAGACCTGAACCGTACAGCATCTTATAGCTGGGGCAGTGCGGTTCTGGCTTGTTTATACAGGCGGCTTTGTGATGCCACCCAGCCGGATAGGAAAGCCATGACCGGACCCATGATGCTCCTTCAAGTATGGGCATGGGAGAGGATCCGGTGTCTCGCGCCACGACCACCCTCAAACCGGTTTGATTATACTTGCCCGATAGCCGCTCGGTATATATCGCAAATCCCAGTTTGTATATACTTGCCTGCATGGCATCCCTTTGTATTTTTTTTTTCTGAACACGTTTTTTAACATGTTAATTTTGTAGGTGGCGAGACCGGCGGTTAAAGTTCACGGAGGTGGCCCAACACTGCCTCAAGGCATACCGTTCACAGCTACAATCGTTGAACGAGGAGATGGTATGTTAGTAATTATTTTTAGTTTTTTGTATGTATTAATCATGCATTTATTGTGTTTTGTTACTGACTTAAGTGTTTGTTTTTAGTTCAACTGGACCCCCTACAACTCGGTTTTGGACCGACTACCGGCAATGTGCACAAACGGGATGGAAAGCTGGAGGAGTTGCTGTCCCCTTATAAGCTTCGAGATCGTTGAGCATCATTACCCTCAACGGGTTTTGAGGCAATTCGGCATGGTCTAGTACATACCTCCCCAGATAACCTTAGCCGTACCCACGGCCCGGCTTGCAACACTGCATGCCTTGGGGCGGCAAGGACTCAACGGGGCAGACTGGATGACTAGGCATGAAGCCTACGTCAATGCATGGAATAACCGTCGTAACACGGTTATCCGCTCTGAACTCATAAGGACAGCTTCAACCGAGCCCGGTTATATGCAATGGTATATGGGGCGTACCGTTGCATTTATTGGAAATCCGGGTGCAGCACCGTCCCCAGCTGGCGGTTTCCAAGACGACGGTGCTAGAATCCAGTTGATGGTAAACCATTTTTACGTTCCTAATTCATACATTAATTATTTTCGCAATTTGGTGTTTCTAACTAAAAATTTTGTTTGCTGCAGAGGGATGCCATGGGTGATATTTACCGGTCATCTCAGGAGGCCTTTAATAATCCTCAGGCATTCGCCACGCAGCTTGAGCGCATACAAAACACGGCGTTTCACAGTATGATGATGTCACAAAACGCCGGACACTTACAAAATCCGACGCATCTTACCATGGACGCCGTTGACTTGTCGGCACCTGCACGGCCTCAAAGGGTGCGCCGGCGACGCGCTCCCCGTCAGGTGCCGGAAAACGTTCCGGAAAATGAAGACCAAGCTGGTGGAAGTCACTCTGACGCTGGGTTTCGTGCATCTGTTGCGGCCAGCAACAATCAGAACCAGATCGGGGGATATGTCCCGCAATTCATGGACAGTGGATTGGACCAGATGGGAACTCCATTTGGATTGGGTGGATCAATCGTGCAGGGAACTGGTCATGTTGGTGGGTCCGGTGGCAGTCAACCGGGGGAGATGGGTCCGCTAGCTAACTTTCGTGCAGGCGGAATTCCCATCGGAGATAGTTGGGGGTTTCCTTCATCACCGGCTTACGTGACGCCTATTGGACAGGGGTTGCCACGGTTTGATCACGACCTTTTTAGTGATTTTCATTACCATGCCCCGCATAATTCGTGTGATGAAGGACCTTCAAGCCGGCCAGGACCATCTACCACGCTGAATTTAAACCTCTTTCCTGATAACGAGTACGGTAATGAAGGAGCCCCACCCGCCAACCAACCACCCAGGAGGCAATCTGAACGTCTTCAGAATCAGGGACCCTCGAACGATCTGGACTGGTTTAACCAGTAACATTGTCGAATTCAAGTCTGTTCATAATTACCTGTTGTAACATTTTTTATAACATTAATTATTGTTTTGCCTTATAAATATATGAACATTAATTATTGTTTTGCCTTATAAACCCACACTATGTTGAAAACGGGCCAGGCTGCCCTCTTTGGGCCTCTGTGCAGCCTGGCTGGGCCTGCCGAACAGGTAACCTGACTGACGGACGCGTTGCCCTTGGGTAACACACGGGCGTCGCACGAAGTCCGGGCGGTTTTTGGGTCTCCGGGGCCTGATCCCGGTGGCCCGAAAACGGCTCGGAGGGATCGATTTATTTAAATCAAATAACACACAGACTTTCCATTTTTGGAATGTTTCAAACAAATAATACAAATATGATAGATTTATTTAAAACAAATATTACAAATTTATTTAACAACTGTTTTTCAAAATTAGTCACTCAAACTATACAATCTACGGATTTACAAGACAATATATTTTCCGAGATCACCTATTCCAATATTCTACCAGCGTTTTTGTTGCATAGTTCATTAAGTTTCTGTTTCGCACCCAGAAGCTTGTCTTTTCCAGTCAGCGGGAACTCAGGACCGCATTCAGATTCAAACTTATCTGAATTTGATCCAGGAGAACATGGTTCTACCCGTTGAATATGTGTACCAAATCTACAGGTACCCAATGTTCAAACCAGCCTGCCATACGAAAGTAGTACGGTGAAGAATCGCATCATCCGTTGCCGGACAAGTCGCTAATGACGTGATGTGATTCATCAACACCGGATGGCGTGGGTTTGCCTGGAAAGTAGACCCGCCCAACGATCCATAACTCTCTAATATTTTAAACTAAACCCTCAATGTTGCATTATACACGTGTTATACCACGTGTAGATGTATTGAGAGGTGTAGTTTAATGTGGATGTAACACCGATCCAAAGACACCGCTTTTTTGGACCCCAGAAAAGCGATGCCAAGCGGGGGATGAAACGGCAGACGATGCTGTTAAGCATGACTCATCCCCGCCGAAAACAGTTAAAACTCCATGTGAATGTAACATCGACCCAATATCAATAAAAAACCGTACCCTCCAGAACAATTGAGATATGTGGTGTTGTAAATGGGATTGAGATATGTGGGAATGATAGAATATATTTGTGTTGTAAATGGGATGGAGAGAATTGGAAGCTGGTCGAGTCCTTATATAAGAAATGATGCCTCACTTTGAATTGGCGGCATCAATGTGGAGGTTTGGTTTGGCGGCATCAATGTGTATATCCCATTTGGCGGCATCATCTTTAATTCCTTAGATGCCGCCAATCCACTTCCATACATCACCATTTTCAGTTTTTTCCCCCAATACCCCCAAATGTAATTTGTAAAATGATAAGTCTACTATTTATGTAAATGATTCAATATTTCTCGGAGACAAAATTTTCAAGACATAACAGGTTTTTAACGTATTCATTTTTTTCTTTTATCAAACATGATACATTAGAGTCTGAATTTGTTTCGAGCCGGATACGAAAGTTTTTTTATATTTTATTTTTTATAGTTTAAACATCTTAAAACTGTTATAATTTCATATCATTAAATTTATGGTTTTTCCACGTATCGCCTTACTAAAACAATGAATTGCATATTTATCTAACCCTTAAAATCAGATCATATGTTTTAGGAGGGAAAGTATGTAATTAACTTTTCTTAGTTGATGAAATATGTAATAAATTTTATTTTTTTTTTGAAAGGTTAATTTCTTTTAAATCCTTTGGTCTGTGAGACTTGAACCCAAGATCTTTCACAACCTAGGTGTTTTAAAGGCTTTGCTTTTACCAATGGACCACCACCCCATTGAAATATGTAATAAATGACATTAGGAATGGAAAATATGTGAATGACAATTTATTAAAACCATTATATGGCGGATATCATCATTATATATCGTTACATAAAGGAAAGGAAGGCACATTAAACATCATGGCACACATATCCATAGTTGGATATCATCAGTATTCATTCTTACATACATACATACATATTTTAAGATACGAATAGGTAACCCCTTAACATACCGCTCCCTAGTTGTTACATGGGGACGGAAACACAAAACAAGAGTGTGATATATTCCTTGATTATGTTTTCTGGAAATGTGAACGCGTCGTTATACTTGTAAAACACATCTATTAGTCGTGCAATATTAACAAGTGGAGCCAGTATTCCCATTGGGACCTCCCTTGGCTTTAGGCATCCCTCATTTACGTCTTTCCATCTATCTTCAACAACGTTTTTTATCGCCTCGATGGCTACATCTTCCGACACTCCAAAAGTCTTCATATATGCATCTACACATGTGATTGATGGACCTCTTGCACGCTCAAACTTCATATACACACACATGGAAGTAACACGTTATTATATTAGAACCACTACATGTACGTTATAGCAAAATAATATATATTGTCATGCTAAAGTTGCAATTTAAGTTATATAAGTTGTATGAATTTAGTAGCATAAAAGAATTTCGTACCGTAAAAGACACGAGATCCTCTTGAAGTCTAGAAATGAACTGTTCAGCTGTGAAGATCTTTGGATGACTTTCGTACCAAGCAATGGCTTCTTGCGTGACAATCTTGCCCATACCACTCAACGCTGACTTATAAAAAATATCAATTCCAGAAGTAATCAACCCAATCTTCATAAACTCTTCAAATGATGGCACCTCTCCGCTATGCCTCCATTCAGCTTCTTGAAGGTAGGCTGTAGCAAGTTCTTGAAACTAGATTCATATCATAATATAAATGAACGAAAATTATTAATATAAATATAAATATAATATTGATAAACTATTTGTAAGTAAGAATTAATTTATAGTAAAGCATACAGCTTTTATTGAAGCCTCAATGAGATTTGTTGTTCCTTGTTGAGGAGGTATTTGTTTGTTCCATTCAGCATACTCGTTCAATATAAATTTATAATATGGTTTAATATACTCTGGAAGTTGCGATACAGCAGTAATGTCCCACCTAAAAAGATCAAAACATGTTCAAGTGTGAATGTGTGTGTGTGTTAACAGTGTGCGATATACACATATTAACACATCTACTTGATGCCAATGAAAAATAACGAATACCTATTTATTGCGTGTGTTAGAACTCGCATCTCTTCAATCGTAGCATATGCATCATACGTGTCGTCTAACACCAGAAAAAGCAGCAAAGCTTTTGTTGTTAAGATTCGCGCTTGAGAGTAACAAGGCTCCAGGAATAGTGTCAATGTCATTACATAGTTCTCAGGCACTCTATTTCTTACATAACATGTTTCAACTTGCAGTTCCAAGTCCTTCCACCACCTAAATAAAACATAAAGAAATTATACTTTTCATAATGGGTCGAAGATCAAAAGTATAAATTTTAAAAGTAATTCCTAGGATCTCTATTTGTGTATGGAGGTGATACACTGCAAGATAACTAAAAAGATCATAGTCTGGACGCGTGGGTGGTCAGGGCCTGCCGATTGGGCGGGCGTGATGATCTCTGCCACACCAGTTAAGAAAGTCACCGTTAAAAAAACAAAAAAGATAAGAAGAACAATAAATTGAATATAGATAACTAACTACTCATTACTTATAATCATTATTATCATTAATTATTACCTTTATAATTAATTAGGCAAAGACAATTTATCCTACACTTTTTGAAATTTAACTTACACATATCAAAAGTTAACCTACATATATCCTACACATGTAGGAATATATCTACATTTACTTTACACATATCGAAATTTATTCGTGTTTGATCTGATTGTCTGGGTCAACAAGTCTAATTAAGTGTGTGGATGAGAAAATGCTAAAAACTTAGAAATCAAGAAAACTAACTAGCATCAACCAATCAAGTATTATTTTCTTTTTTCATTTTCTTTAAATAAAACCAATAATACTTTTGTTTAGCGTGTGAAACTTACTTTGAAACAGTTTGAAGTTCTTCTTTTTGTATCAGTTGCAAGTAGTTGAAGTGTAGTTTTGCAAGAGTTACTACTGAGTCGTATATAGAAATTTCTTCTTCAAAATGAGACAAATACTTCCTTGCTTCAACCATTGGATGCCCTCGATGAACGGGCCTCTCTAACGCATGTTTCACTTGCTTCGCAAGAGTACCTTGGACTGTTTTTTCTACGGATTTTAGTTTAGTTTCCGTGAATACAAAGGCTTCATCTAATATAAATTCTCCTTTAATTCTTAGTTGAGCACTTTCATATAAACTTAGCATGCCCCTCACATCTTTACTAATGTCTTCATTGAATTCACCAGATTCAAAATCCTTGAACTTGTTGAATACGTCTGCATCCATAACAACAACAAAAATTTGTATTTACAAGTGCTTTAGCAAATTATAAGCGTTTCTAGCAGGTTTTAAACTTGTATAGACAAGGAGTTCGCTTGTCAAGTGAATATAATGTCATATTTTTCAAAAGACAACAAAACAATTCTAACTATAGAACTTATCATCATCATCATCATCATCATCATCATCATCATCATCTTCATACTCAGTTAATCCCACCAATAGCAAAGCTAAGGTAGAGTCTGAGGAGGGTAAGATGTAGACAACATTACCTCTACCCTGTGGGAATAGAGAGGCTGCTTCCGATGAGACCCTCGGTTCGATAGTTGTTTTGTATCAAGCCTGGGACATAAGTCACATAACACTTAGCAATCGGGACAAGCCCGATTGGTGCATGTAACCCCTTGTCTTTTGGCAACGCCACCACATGATGCATGATTAACCATCCGTCGTTTTTAACGTTATTTTCACGAAATTAGTAAAATAACGTTAAAATTAGTGCAACTTTACTTTTGCCCCCCCCCCCCCCCCCGAAGGCCATACATATATACATTATATGCGCACAGCCGTAAGCGGGGCTCCAACTATAGAACTTATCATTTTGCTTAACCACCAACCTAGAAATAACAAAAAAAATATTTCGCATAACCACCATCTTGTGAGGGAATAAAATAAGCCGTAGTTACATAAGTAGTTCTAACGAAACCATAAAACATGTTTTGTTTATGCAATTTTTATGAGTGACTAATTAATGACTTACCACAGGAGAATCTGTAACCAAACTTTCTAAAGACTTGAAAGTGAATAGATATTGTATAGAGATCTGCTTCGCGGTATGTTTGCAAGTTAAGCTGGTTGAAAAGCATATACAGTTGTCCATCTATTTCTTCCAAGAAAAGATATGTCAAACCAAGACGATCCAAAGAATAAATCAAACTCAATTTCTCATTTGAATCAGTTGAAGGGTTTAATATCAATCGTCTAAGTTGTTCTTTTGGCTGCTCCATAGCTTTAACATATGCTTCCAATTGCTAGAAAATTAAACAATATATACATATTGTTAATGTAAGGATGAACATTAACATACGAATACAACAATGTTAACTGTGTGTGAGTAATTGGTATGAAATCTTACCGAATTGTCAAGTGAGAAGCACAGGAAGCGATCCCCCCAAATTGAAGGAGGAAAGTTGGCCAAAGGACGTGCTGGCTCTATAGCGTTAGCTTCATTTTTGGCCACATGAGGAATGTGTAAGGATCTTACAATATTTATTGGAATTCCTGAAAATTCAAACTACAAAAGATTAAAATACCCTTATAAAGAATCTCTAGCTAATGCAAATCTTTACGAAAAGAAGCCAATCAAATTTGTTAAACTTATTTCCAAGGTTAAGGCTTTTAAATCACTTCACCAGGTTTTTTGTTTCAAACCAATCATCTCGATTTTTATAGACTCAACTCCAAGGGATATAAGCATCCCAATATATAGGTAACTTTTAAGCACACAAGACAAAGGAAATACCAACAAACGTAATGGGTAATTTGTAAAGGGTATGTGACCATTCATGTAACAAGGTTTCATCAATCATCATCATGTATGAGACAGGGTTTTGGCTAGTGGTGCAAACAAGCCGAGCAGCTTGCGATAACTTGACAGTTACTACCGCTCCTGAACTGCTGGAAGTACTGATGGCTGCCGACAAATTTGAGGTTGTTTCATGCATGAGATATTGCAGTCATTTATTAAGAAACCTGCCAATGACACCTGAGTCTGCAATACAATATCTTGAACTTCCTTCCAGTGTTTTAATGGCTGAAGCCGTTCAGCCATTAACTGTTGCTGCCAAACAGTTCCTTGCTGTCCGTTACAAAGACATAACCAAGTAAGATTGTTGAAAATAAATGCTAAATGTTAAATTCTTAGTGAATAATATAAAATTTTCTAGGCCTGTAAGTGTAATCAACGTTCGCGAACCACTTGGCCGAATCTTTTATTTTATTTAATAAACAAACGAGCAAACATGAATAATTTATTTTGTTCATTTATTTATATAAGTGAACATTAACACATGCCCCAATTGGTCATTTACGGTTGTTCATTCACATTCGTTCGTTTACATTTGTTCATTCACGCTCATTCATTTATATGTTTATTTTATGTTTATTAGCTCTAAGTGATACAATTTGGTCCACTATCTGTCAGCCCAATCAAATTCTGGAACCAAGCCTAATAGACCAACGAATAAACACGTGCATTGTTCTTTTGTTTATGTTCATTCATTTACTTCTGTTTAGGACATTAGTGAACGGACACAAATACATTCATTTTGTTGATGAACGGGCATGAACACTCTCTTAACGGACAAACACAACTCTCTCCATATTTGCACAAGTCCAATTTTTATTCACACAACCCTCTATGACCCGTAGAGGCCCCTACGGGTCGTAGACCTCATTTTTTGCTTCTTCTACGAGCCGTAGAGGCCTCTACGGCTCGTAGATAATCATTACCAATGATTGTAGGTATGATTGTCAATCATGGTAATGATTGCCAACGGGCCGTAGAGACCTCTACGGCTCGTAGAAGTAGTCTTATTAATTTTGACAATGAAGAAGAGGGGGGATGGATGTTTTATGTTTTGCCTACGGCCCGTAGAGGCTTCTACGGGTCGTAGACAAAAAAAAAAAACAAAAAACATTTGGGACGAGGTTCGATCTTGGGCACATTATCACACAAACACACACAAGTCTTATTTCGTATATGGGGACCATCTGGGCTACCAGTTCGCTGGTTTCTTTGTTGGAAAAATTAAATATAACATAAACCAGTATTAGGCACACTCTACAGCCCGTAGAAGCCTCTACGACCCGTAGAGGGGGGTTTTATATTTTTTGTAAACATTTTAATTATGTAATAATTAACCCCAAGCGTAGTGAATCATCAGAATAGTTACAAATTTATAAAATAAATTTTAATTGTTTAATTTTTTAAATTTTTTAATGTCGTCTCGATAAGCGTGTAAAACATTTATACAAGCGTTCAAAATAAAGATTGTTTAAAACATTTACAGAACAGAAATCATAAATCAAACATCGTGTCATCAGGCGTCGGCGACGGCTGCGGCTGCTGCGAGGAGGTCCCGAGCTGCTGCGAGGAGGTCCCGGACTCATGCGGGTCTGCTGCGTGATGGGCCCTCGGTGGGAGACGAGTCTGCATGCCCAGCTGGCGATAGATATCCTGCTGGCCAGCAATCATCCAGCGCATCGCCTCGTCCTGCCGATCACGCCACTGACGCATCTCGACCTCCTGCTGCTGACGCCACGCACGCATCTCGATAGCCTCCTCGGCAGCCGCAAGTACGTCCGCCCTAACATCAGGAGGCAACCTGAGAGAGTGATAAACGCGCGCCGGTATCAGCACATCCTCAGGCTGCTGCTCAGGCATCTCGATGTCCCTCAGATCGCCCCCCTCCCGCTCAGCAACAAACTGCAACCCAACCTCCACAGCATCACCTGCAATGGATAACAAAAAATAAATAATTAATAATAATAATATTCCAGGATTTTATAAAAAAATTGGGCAGAGTTTCCCCTGTTTTTACGCAAACCAGACACAACAAGTTGTCTACAAGTTTCCCAAATAATAATAACAATAACAATAACAATAACAACAACAACAATAATAATAATAATAATAATAATAATAATAATAATAATAATAATAATAATAATAATAATAATAATAATAATAATAATAATAATAATAATAATAATACCTCTAAGGCCCTGATGTACCAACGGCTCATGCACAAACTCCACGCCACCCGGACCAATCAGATAGTGGAAGGCTTCATGATCCGGCGTCTTCGCCTTCCTCGCCGTACAACCCATAGCTTTCATCGTGGGTAGACCTATTGGGCTGAAACAAATAAACAAACTCATAAACATTAACATTAATAATAATAATAATAATAATAATAATAATAATAATAATAATAATAATAATAATAATAATAATAAGAAGAAGAACAATACAAGGGCGGTAGTGGCGGAAACTGATTCCGGTTAATATAACCGAAATAATTCTCGGCATTGCAGCGCTCCGCAATCCTGCTGATAATCCCCCGCATGAGATGCCTCCCCGCAACTGCTTATGGGGGAAGGAGGCAAAGAAGTCGGCCATGCACCGATGCAAGGCAATCGGCGTGCCGGTGAGTATGCAATACAGGTACATCAGGTCCGTCTTCGTCACCCGTTCGTTACAAGTGCATCGTGCCGTTAAGGAATAAGTAATGCAACGGTGAATGTAACGATCCACGAGGTGACGAATGTTAGATGCCCTGTCACACCTTTCCCCCCTACACAGGATAACAATAACAACAATAATAATAATAATAATAATAATAATAATAATAATAATAATAATAATAATAATAATAATAATAATAATAATAATAATAATAATAATAAGTATAATTATAATATTAATAATAATAAGAAGAAGAACAATACGTCTCATTCGGATTCCCGAACTCTGGACCACCAATGGTGGGCCACCACGCATAGAGCACGTCATCAGGAACAGTAGTGACACCTCTAGTGTAGACATCCTGAACATTATCATTAACATTAACATTTAGAATAAGAACAAAAATAATAAGAATAAAAATAAAAATTATAGTAATACCTCTCCAAGCTCGTCGCTAGTGTACCACTAGGTGTGCGTAGCCCACTCATCTAGGGAAGAACCATACTCAACGCCGAGTATGGAAAACTCGACCTCCGGCTTTGGGCGTGTCGACGGTCCGGCGCTCGACTGATCGTCACCATCCTTTCGTGGCCGAAGGCGAAAGGTCGATAGGAAGTCTATCACCAACGGCCAATGGGACGGCGCGTTGCAGTCGCCAAAAAACCTGTCCAATGGGCTCCCTTCCGGGATCCACTGTCGGGCAATCTCCTCTGACCCCCACTAGTGGTCCGAAGCGCGTCCCAACAAATCCCCTTTGGCTTTTCGATCTTCTTTTTCTTCAACCTCTGAAATTTTGGATACGGGTAATCGAATCGCCGAAAAGTGCAATGCTCCCAGCCCTGTAAATCACCCCCTGCCATGGGGCTGGGCCCCCCTGACCACGGGCTCCTCAGGCTCCAGCTCCTCCTCCTCATTCACGAAGTCCTCGTCTTCAAAATTTTCCATAACTGTAAAACCAAAGAATTTATAGTTAGTTAGGGCGTTTCTATAATAAAGGCGTTTCAAAATAATCGCCAAAACTATATTAATTTTGGCGATTCAAAAGAAACGCCATATAGTTTTGGCGATTCAAAAGAAACGCCAAAACTATATTAGTTTTGGCGATTCAAAAGAAATGCCAAAACTAATATAGTTTAGGCGTTTCAAAAGAATCGCCAAAACTATATTAGTTTTGGCGATTCAAAAGAAACGCCAAAACTAATATAGTTTAGGCGTTTCAAAAGAATCGCCAAAACTAATTTAGTTTTGGCGTTTCAAAAGAATCGCCAAAACTATAATAGTTTTGGCGATTCAAAAGAAACGCCAAAACTAATATAGTTTTGGTTTCAAAAGAAACGCCAAAACTATATAGTTTAGGCGTTTCAAAAGAATCGCCAAAACTAATAATAATACTAACATCTTCTTGCGCATCCTCCTGCTGTTTTTTTTCTTTGATTTTGTAGTTGGGTGCCCGCGAGTATTCTTTTGTACCTCAGGAGGTTGAGTGTCAGTCATACTTGGATTTACCACCGACTTTATTTTTGACAACATATTTCTTTGAACGCATGGTGATTGAGACAGCAGTGTCTCTTTGACTATCTCCCACTCACTCGCAAGGTCACGTTCCCCATACTACTTCCGGTTCGTAATTCAGTCGTGTCCAGAAGACGTCTATTTCAGGCAGCTGTATTTTTATTCCTGTATTCAATAAACATAATAATAATAATAATAACAATAATAATAATAATAATAATAATAATAAAGTAATGGTGTTACCTTTATTTATATACGAATCTAATCGATATGCACACGACAACCCAGAACTCGTGAAAAGCTTGTGACCACAACTCATTTTTCTTTCCCTCAACCTCTCTATATTTTTTATCTCAGTTATCAACTTCTCGATCGCTACATGGGAACCTTTACCGAGTAGGTCCTCAAAAAGAGGTATGTCATGGTGCACCTTTTTCACAGATAAACTCTCTTCAAACGAGTGGTTTATTGCCCTCTCTTGTGACGTTACCACATCGTCTACAATCATCACAAGTTTGTGGAGTGAGTTGTTAGGTCCCTTAATGTGCATCTTAAACCTTGAATGCTGGCTCTCAACTCTGTTGGTCGTATACTGACCAAAGTTGTAGTTTGTGTCTGTCCATGCAGAAACAAACCTTTCTTTGTAGTCACGGAGCCAGACCCGGTCTATATATTCAAAAACATCTGTAAAGATAGAACAAAGATATTTGTTAATGTGTGTATGCGTTTTAAACTAAATTAATAAAATATGTACAAGCTCGTTGGTCCTGACAAAGTCGTTTGTAGAATCGGTCTAACCAGAGCCTATAAAATGCCGGAGATGAAGATCTACATAATCGCTTAAAAGATTTCACGAATATTTCCCAATCTGCATTTCCAAAGGCTTGTCTGCAGTGCTTCAATATATTTCGTTGAATGTGATACCTGAATGCATAATAATAATAATAATAATAATAATAATAATAATAATAATAATAATAATAATAATAATTAAATAATAATAATAATAATATGTATACCTGCATAACAACTTCAAAGCTGCTGGAAATACAATGTCGCATGCATTCATCAAGGCTTTCTCACAATCAGTTACTATAGCACGGGGCTCCGTACTATCTTCTAGCAACTCTTTAAGCCTTTGTAGCACCCACAGGTAGTTATCCTTTTTTTCACGGGAGATGAATGCATGGGCGACACAAAACGACTTGGATGTTGATGTCATACCCATAACTTGAACAAACAGAAGTTTATACTCGTTCGTTTTGTAGGTCGCATCAATCATCAGCACATGCGGGAACGCACGCCATAAACCTGTGCGAGGTGGGATGGACAAACAAAATATCATCGACCGTATTTGTCGAGGCATTCCTCCGGGTGAAGTAAACAAAATTTTTTTCCACCAATGTGGCCTCGAGTACCTGCATAGCAATAATAATAATTAAAAAATAATAATAAAGAAGTAATAATAATAATAATAATAATAATAATAATAATAATAATAATAATAATAATAATAATAATAAGAGATAATAATACCTGCATTTGAGTCCTGCCGCCGTATAACAAATGCTTAACCTTGGTTATTGTGTTATGTATGTCTCTTAAGATGCAGGGACTATCCGGGTTTTGTTTTCTAACGGCCGAATGTATGTCTACTGGCGTAACATTTTGAAAATAAAGTGCATCCACCAATTTTAACTCGCCCGGACCCAGCCTCCTAGCATACGCGTGACCCTCTATGTGTTGGAAAGGTTTGTGATTATGTGTTTGGTTCTGGACCTCCAAAATATAACCATCGTCGCCAGAGTGGTATCTCCCTATTACTTCAAACGGGCAATTACATTTTTTACTGCCCGTCTTTCGAACCTTGGCTACACTACGATGTACGCCACTACGGTCACATCGTATCCATGCCGTCGTTACCCTCATATTCGGCCCCCTGCCTTTCGAAACAGTACGTGAGTATACGGTAATGTAACCATTTTTTTTTTGCCCTTTGATAAACCCACTCTGTCAGGTCTTTAAGAGACCCGAATACCTACAAAATTTATTTACGAGTTCAAATAACAACTAATATATACGAGTTCAAATCTCACAAACCCTATGAGTTCAAATAACAACTAATATATACGAGTTTAAATCTCACAAACCCTACGAGTTCAAATAACAACTAATATATACAAGTTCAAATCTCACAAACCCTAAAACAAATTTAGGTACCCGACTAAATATACGAGTCTAAATATGTGCACTACTAAGTATACACGGGTCTAAATTATAAACAAGTGCAAATACATAAACACACCTGATTTGTTTCGTACGAAACATCCGGGACAGGTTCCTCGCCACCGTTATCACCTCCCTCGTGCGAATGATAAGTTTCGTATTCGTACTGTGGATGACATGGCGGCGGCACGTAAAATGACTGCGGTTCTTCTACGTACTCCTGTGAGATATGCTAAACGAATGCTCCCATTCATCCGAAACATTACCGTAGTGGCCCGAAGACATCGCGGTAGCTTGGAATCAATCGGATTTCTTGTGCACCCATTTTTTTTAAATGTGTCGTATACTGAAGAAAGAAGACAAGGAAGAAGAATATATCTGGACCTCTACGGGCCGTAGAGGCTTCTACGGCCCGTAGAGGGTTTAATGCTCCCAACAACCAGCTTCTCTACGGGCCGTAGAGGCCTCTACCGCCCGTAGAGGAAGTGCTTTTTCAGACTGACACACTGAAAGTCAGTCTGTTCATTGAATGACCTCGTACCTCGTATTCCCTACGGGCCGTAGAGCCCTCTACGGGCCTCTAGGGTTTAAATGCACTCGACCTACCCACCTCTACGACCCGTAGAACCTCTACGGCCCGTAGAGGCCTCTACGGGTCGTAGAGGGTTCCTCATTTATTACACTGACACCCTCTACGACCCGGAGAGACCTCTACGAGCCGTAGAGGGCTGTGCAAACTTACTTTTTGTTATTGTGTAAATAACATGGCTCCAAACACAAACACATTCATTTCTTAATAAACGGACGTGAACAAGAAAAAATCAGTTCATTTAAGTGTTCGTGTTTGTTTGCTTTTTCAGTTGAAGTTAACCGAACAAACAAGTCTCCGTTCGTGCTCGTTTGATTTGTTTACATGCCTAAATTTTCTTTAATATTGTCAGGTTTCAAGATGAGGTTCTTAAATTGCCACTCTCTGGATTGGAGGCGATTATATCTAGTGATGATCTTCATGTGGCATCGGAGGACGTTGTTTATGAATTTATTCTTAAATGGGTCCGGGCTCAGTACCCCAATTTAGATGACCGCCGTCAGATTCTTAGGAACCACCTTGCAAAGTATATTCGCTTCCCTTACATGACATGCAGAAAGCTTAGAAAAATCTTGACATGCGCCGACTTTGATCCGGACTTTGCCCAACAGGTGGTAATTGAAGCACTTTTTTACAAAGCCGATGCCCCACACAGACAACGTACATATATCAGTGATGAAAGCTCTAACATTAACCATCGGTTTGCCCATTAAGGTGGTCGAATTCGAACAGCACGCCCACAGTGTGTGGTGTACTTAGATTTCTTGTCGGCCCATTGTAACATGGACCAACAAAGCTCGTTCCACTGTTTCGGGCTCTTTTTGGGTATGCATGAAAAAGGGTCAACTTCTTTTGCGGTTGACTACGAGTTTTCAGCGAGGTCAAAGCCTGATGCAGAGTTTGTTAGCAAATATAAAGGCACCTACGTATTTACAGGTGGCAAAGCCGTCGGGTACCGTAATTTGTTTGCAACTCCGTCGGGGAAGACAGTGTTTACTTTATTGATGATGTTCTTCATCTTAGGGCTGAGCTTACTGCTAGGCGCTGAGAAACTAAAAAGCAACAAGCTTTTCTGCGCTACAAAGGTACACATTCTTTTGACAAAATAATGGTAGTTTAACGGAAACCGAATGACGAATTGTAAATCGGTAACGGGTTTAACGGTATCTTTTTGCGACTTGTAGTTGTTTTTAGTGTAAACTGGCAAAATGTTTAGATATTGTTCTAGTCCAAGTTGATCCACATTATTAACTATATTACAGTTGCCTGGTTTGGTTAATAGTATTGATATATGTCTCTTTATCTTTTTTTTCTTTTTTCTTTTTCTTAATCATTAGTACAACTTGCTTACGCTGTGGGTAACAGGCTTTTGCAAGAGTTTATTACCTTTTTTTGTTAAAGATTTGTAACTTCGCAGATAGATTACCCCGTAAGAAGTATGAACCATTCAGACTCAGTATAATGATTACGCATTCAGAGGCAAGTGTTTGACTTATTCAGACATCTGCTCGTGACACAAACAGTCTGAAAGAACTATGCCTGACCGATTCAGACATTTTTTCCATTAAGATCTCATTAAGAGCCGAAACAAACAGTCCCTGATAGTTGTTAATATGTTTAGTGACGGTTGTTATCTACTCATCTCAAGTCCTCTGATATGCAGTATTGATAGCCTCTCCTTCATTATGCATTTTATTTTAGAACTTAATAGTTACATAAAACTGCTAAAAGAATACTAGGGCGATTTTTTAACAAATTGTGCATTTAAGATGTATAGAGGTGAACACATTTAAAGGCTGTTTGGTAAGCCTCTTAATTAGGCTTTGAACCATTCAGCGTTGAATGGTTCAACATTCAAGCGCGTTTGTTGGTTCAGCGCTAAATGATTCAGCATTCAGCGTGTTGGTTTCAACTTTTGAATGGAATGGTTAAGGCTGAACCATTAAACACTGAACTAGGCTAAACTTTAATGACCCTCCTACCAATGTGGGACAAGAAAACTAACAATTAAGAGGTCTTAACTTAATGATTCAGCATTTAACCATTCAGACCTCTTAATGATTCAACACTTAATCAACCAAACAGCCTCTTAATATCCCTGACCAGATTTATAAGAAAGTTAAATACGAACTCATTAGCTCGCTATGTTTGGAGACGAACGCTGTTTTTTATTTAATCTTTTATCTTGATTAAATTGTAAAGACCAAAAAGAGTGGCATCAGATTTCACAAATAAACTAAGTTTAATATTTCTCGGAGACAAAATTTTCAAGACATAACAGGTTTTTAACGTATTCATTGTTTTCTTTTATCAAACATGATACATTAGAGTCTGAATTTGTTTCGAGCCGGATACGAAAGTTTTTTTATATTTTATTTTTTATAGTTTAAACATCTTAAAACTGTTATAATTTCATATCATTAAATTTATGGTTTTTCCACGTATCGCCTTACTAAAACAATGAATTGCATATTTATCTAACCCTTAAAATCAGATCATATGTTTGTTTTAGGAGGGAAAGTATGTAATTAACTTTTCTTAGTTGATGAAATATGTAATAAAATTTTTTTTTTTGAAAGGTTAATTTCTTTTAAATCCTTTGGTCTGTGAGACTTGAACCCAAGATCTTCATTATATATCGTTACATAAAGGAAAGGAAGGCACATTAAACATCATGGCACACATATCCATAGTTGGATATCATCAGTATTCATTCTTACATACATACATACATATTTTAAGATACGAATAGGTAACCCCTTAACATACCGCTCCCTAGTTGTTACATGGGGACGGAAACACAAAACAAGAGTGTGATATATTCCTTGATTATGTTTTCTGGAAATGTGAACGCGTCGTTATACTTGTAAAACACATCTATTAGTCGTGCAATATTAACAAGTGGAGCCAGTATTCCCATTGGGACCTCCCTTGGCTTTAGGCATCCCTCATTTACGTCTTTCCATCTATCTTCAACAACGTTTTTTATCGCCTCGATGGCTACATCTTCCGACACTCCAAAAGTCTTCATATATGCATCTACACATGTGATTGATGGACCTCTTGCACGCTCAAACTTCATATACACACACATGGAAGTAACACGTTATTATATTAGAACCACTACATGTACGTTATAGCAAAATAATATATATTGTCATGCTAAAGTTGCAATTTAAGTTATATAAGTTGTATGAATTTAGTAGCATAAAAGAATTTCGTACCGTAAAAGACACGAGATCCTCTTGAAGTCTAGAAATGAACTGTTCAGCTGTGAAGATCTTTGGATGACTTTCGTACCAAGCAATGGCTTCTTGCGTGACAATCTTGCCCATACCACTCAACGCTGACTTATAAAAAATATCAATTCCAGAAGTAATCAACCCAATCTTCATAAACTCTTCAAATGATGGCACCTCTCCGCTATGCCTCCATTCAGCTTCTTGAAGGTAGGCTGTAGCAAGTTCTTGAAACTAGATTCATATCATAATATAAATGAACGAAAATTATTAATATAAATATAAATATAATATTGATAAACTATTTGTAAGTAAGAATTAATTTATAGTAAAGCATACAGCTTTTATTGAAGCCTCAATGAGATTTGTTGTTCCTTGTTGAGGAGGTATTTGTTTGTTCCATTCAGCATACTCGTTCAATATAAATTTATAATATGGTTTAATATACTCTGGAAGTTGCGATACAGCAGTAATGTCCCACCTAAAAAGATCAAAACATGTTCAAGTGTGAATGTGTGTGTGTGTTAACAGTGTGCGATATACACATATTAACACATCTACTTGATGCCAATGAAAAATAACGAATACCTATTTATTGCGTGTGTTAGAACTCGCATCTCTTCAATCGTAGCATATGCATCATACGTGTCGTCTAACACCAGAAAAAGCAGCAAAGCTTTTGTTGTTAAGATTCGCGCTTGAGAGTAACAAGGCTCCAGGAATAGTGTCAATGTCATTACATAGTTCTCAGGCACTCTATTTCTTACATAACATGTTTCAACTTGCAGTTCCAAGTCCTTCCACCACCTAAATAAAACATAAAGAAATTATACTTTTCATAATGGGTCGAAGATCAAAAGTATAAATTTTAAAAGTAATTCCTAGGATCTCTATTTGTGTATGGAGGTGATACACTGCAAGATAACTAAAAAGATCATAGTCTGGACGCGTGGGTGGTCAGGGCCTGCCGATTGGGCGGGCGTGATGATCTCTGCCACACCAGTTAAGAAAGTCACCGTTTAAAAAAAAAAAAGATAAGAAGAACAATAAATTGAATATAGATAACTAACTACTCATTACTTATAATCATTATTATCATTAATTATTACCTTTATAATTAATTAGGCAAAGACAATTTATCCTACACTTTTTGAAATTTAACTTACACATATCAAAAGTTAACCTACATATATCCTACACATGTAGGAATATATCTACATTTACTTTACACATATCGAAATTTATTAGTGTTTGATCTGATTGTCTGGGTCAACAAGTCTAATTAAGTGTGTGGATGAGAAAATGCTAAAAACTTAGAAATCAAGAAAACTAACTAGCATCAACCAATCAAGTATTATTTTCTATTTTCATTTTCTTTAAATAAAACCAATAATACTTTTGTTTAGCGTGCGAAACTTACTTTGAAACAGTTTGAAGTTCTTCTTTTTGTATCAGTTGCAAGTAGTTGAAGTGTAGTTTTGCAAGAGTTACTAGTGAGTCGTATATAGAAATTTCTTCTTCAAAATGAGACAAATACTTCCTTGCTTCAACCATTGGATGCCCTCGATGAACGGGCCTCTCTAACGCATGTTTCACTTGCTTCGCAAGAGTACCTTGGACTGTTTTTTCTACGGATTTTAGTTTAGTTTCCGTGAATGCAAAGGCTTCATCTAATATAAATTCTCCTTTAATTCTTAGTTGAGCACTTTCATATAAACTTAGCATGCCCCTCACATCTTTACTAATGTCTTCATTGAATTCACCAGATTCAAAATCCTTGAACTTGTTGAATACGTCTGCATCCATAACAACAACAAAAATTTGTATTTACAAGTGCTTTAGCAAATTATAAGCGTTTCTAGCAGGTTTTAAACTTGTATAGACAAGGAGTTCGCTTGTCAAGTGAATATAACGTCATATTTTTCAAAAGAAAACAAAACAATTCTAACTATAGAACTTATCATCATCATCATCATCATCATCATCATCATCATCATCATACTCAGTTAATCCCACCAATAGCAAAGCTAAGGTAGAGTCTGAGGAGGGTAAGATGTAGACAACATTACCTCTACCCTGTGGGAATAGAGAGGCTGCTTCCGATGAGACCCTCGGTTCGATAGTTGTTTTGTATCAAGCCTGGGACATAAGTCACATAACACTTAGCAATCGGGACAAGCCCGATTGGTGCATGTAACCCCTTGTCTTTTGGCAACGCCACCACATGATGCATGATTAACCATCCGTCGTTTTTAACGTTATTTTCACGAAATTAGTAAAATAACGTTAAAATTAGTGCAACTTTACTTTTGCCCCCCCCCCCCCCCGAAGGCCATACATATATACATTATATGCGCACAGCCGTAAGCGGGGCTCCAACTATAGAACTTATCATTTTGCTTAACCACCAACCTAGAAATAACAAAAAAAATATTTCGCATAACCACCATCTTGTGAGGGATTAAAATAAGCCGTAGTTACATAAGTAGTTCTAACGAAACCATAAAACATGTTTTGTTTATGCAATTTTTATGAGTGACTAATTAATGACTTACCACAGGAGAATCTGTAACCAAACTTTCTAAAGACTTGAAAGTGAATAGATATTGTATAGAGATCTGCTTCGCGGTATGTTTGCAAGTTAAGCTGGTTGAAAAGCATATACAGTTGTCCATCTATTTCTTCCAAGAAAAGATATGTCAAACCAAGACGATCCAAAGAATAAATCAAACTCAATTTCTCATTTGAATCAGTTGAAGGGTTTAATATCAATCGTCTAAGTTGTTCTTTTGGCTGCTCCATAGCTTTAACATATGCTTCCAATTGCTAGAAAATTAAACAATATATACATATTGTTAATGTAAGGATGAACATTAACATACGAATACAACAATGTTAACTGTGTGTGAGTAATTGGTATGAAATCTTACCGAATTGTCAAGTGAGAAGCACAGGAAGCGATCCCCCCAAATTGAAGGAGGAAAGTTGGCCAAAGGACGTGCTGGCTCTATAGCGTTAGCTTCATTTTTGGCCACATGAGGAATGTGTAAGGATCTTACAATATTTATTGGAATTCCTGAAAATTCAAACTACAAAAGATTAAAATACCCTTATAAAGAATCTCTAGCTAATGCAAATCTTTACGAAAAGAAGCCAATCAAATTTGTTAAACTTATTTCCAAGGTTAAGGCTTTTAAATCACTTCACCAGGTTTTTTGTTTCAAACCAATCATCTCGATTTTTTTTAGACTCAACTCCAAGGGATATAAGCATCCCAATATATAGGTAACTTTTAAGCACACAAGACAAAGGGAATACCAACAAACGTAATGGGTAATTTGTAAAGGGTATGGGACCATTCATGTAACAAGGTTTCATCATCATGTATGAGAGAGGGTTTTGGCTAGAGGTGCAAACAAACTGAGCAGCTTGCGAGCTACTTGAGATCGGTATGATAAAAAGCTGAAAACAAGCCGAGCCCGAGCCAAGCTTGAGCCAGGGCCGGCCCGATAGGTTTAACAAACCAGGCAACGGCCTAGGGCCCCCCAAAAAATAAGGGCCTCCAACTTTTATTCTACACTTTCTACATGTATTACATGTGTACTTAGCATAAATTAAGAAACTAATAACTAAATACATAAAAGACTAAACAAGTAAAATGTCAAGACCAAAAACTCGAAGAACTAATGGTCGGATCTTTTTTTTCTTCAGCGCATCCTCAGTTATCCTCGTTACTCACGACCTGGTAATTTCAACCGGCGTGGATGGTGATTGGCAGAGAAATTATGAGCGAAATTAAGGGTAATCAATCACTGCTAGTGGTTGCTCAATGTCTCAATATCAAGCGAAATAAGTGTTATTTATGTAACGACTATTTTTTTTAGTAATACTAATTAATATATGTAGTGCTATTTACGATTGAGTAACAAATAAAAATCGATTTTGCAGTTTGATATTTGCGATTTTTTATACCAATTCAAAGGGCCCCAACTTTTCAGTTTGCTTAGGGCCTCTAAAAACTTGGGACCGGCTTTGCTTGAGCTTAAAACAAAGTTTGTATATTTATCAAGCCCAAGCTCAAGCATGGCATGTGAAGCTCGTCAGGCTCATCGAGCCTTAGTGTAATACTAGTTTTATTAATATTATATAGAATTCACTTCTCATTTAAAGTTGTTAGTAAACAAGCGGAGCCAAGCCAAGCTTTTCACTTATCCAGTTCGCGAGCCAAAATGAGCCAATTATTTATATTGCTTTTTTAATATATTAACTAATAAATATTAAATGAGCAGAGTCCGAGACGAGCTTGAGCTTGAGAAACTACCAACATGGCGAGCGATCAAACTTTAAAAACAAAGCTCAAACCAAGCGGAGCTTGAGCTTTCATTAGTTAATTAAGCTCGATCTTGTGTCTGGTCAAGCCTAGACTCAACTCGACTCGTTTACATCCCTAATTTTGATCATCCCACCCATATGAGAACAATATAATGTCCAAGAACGAGCAATCCCGGATAAAGTTAACTAGGTTTTAATAATGGGCGCGCGTTGCGCGCGCCGGAAATCAACTTGCATGTTTGCTTAATTGATGGCGAATTACTGTTCAAATAAACACACACCACATATTCAAGTCGTGGTCATGCTACCTTTGCTTCAACAATTCGCGTTGTTCCTCCAAAAACGCTAAAGTCGCATATCTTTCTAAAAAGTAAAAAAAAATTGATAAACGGTCATAAAAATGACCGTTGGATTTAAAATATTAATAAAATAAAAAAATGACTGTTGCATATAAAAAAAATTCACTGCTCGTTAACTACAACCAGCAAACAGTCCACGGATCCACTACCAGTACCACCAGCGATAGTATTACTCATGACCAATTCTGAATGTGCCCTTTCCGTAAGAGAGAGTAATATAAAATTTTGATTAGGTGGGTGCATTCAAAGTAAAATACCTTTTTTTAATGCAAAGTAAAATACTTTGAATTTTTAAAATTAAATTAAAATAACAAAAGGCAATTGATAGCTAAAAATGTTAGAGGATCAATTCAAAACCCTTCACTTTCTCCGTATAGAAGACAAAAACTGTGTCTTTTCTTTTAATTCAATGAAACCACAAAACCATCATCAGAAAGCCACCAAAACAACAAAACCACCACTACTACACGAGCACGTAACCACCAAACTCTGTCTTTTATCTCCGTTTTCGCTTCCCATCGCCGTCTTCGTCAACGTCTTTTGACACCGTCTTCCTCCAACGAAAACCCCTCAAACGCTCGCTCGCTCGCTCTCTGTCTCTCTCTAATTTCTGCACCATCGGCCGTTGCATGTGATTCTATTGACCCAATCTGTGACGGCTAGGGTTTGATGTTTGACGATCCCCCTATTTATCTTCTCTTTCACTACGACGGTGACGATAGGACGGTGGTGGTGGTCGTACATGTTGATAGAGACGACGACGGTAGAAGTGATTTGCTGCACCTTTACTGCAGAAGCGTTCGTAAAGTCTATACTCGGTATGGACTTGGGTTCTGGCTAGGTCTTCAAAGATGTAAAGTCTATTCATGGTGCTCCTAATGATGGTTATAGGGGTTACTAATGGTGCTATATGATGAATGGTAATAGGGAGTATGAAAGTTGACAGGAAAGGATTGCAGAAGAGATAATGGGCTTTTGGGTGATTAAGGAGCAGGCCAACTTAAGTGAAAGTCAGTCAAATGTGGTAGGTGGCGCATTTTAGCATTAGAAGGTTGTATTTGAAAGGCGGCTCATTTTAGCAGTGGAGAGGCAGCTCATTTTAGCAGCAAGTGAGTATTCATTGGCTCCCACTATTTGCACAAGCAAAATTTTTATCCACACAACCCTCTACGGGCCGTAGAGGGCTCTACGGCCCGTATACAACATTTTTTCTTGTTCTATGGGCCGTAGAGGCCTCTACGGCCCGTAGGTAATCATCACAATGATTGAATGATTGTCAATCATTGGTAATGATTACCTACGGGCCGTAGAGGTCCCTACGGCCCATAGAAGAATCAAAACTTATTTTAGCAGAATGGAGGGCAAGGATGGGAAGGATAAGTTTGATTTGTGTGACCTACGGCCCGTATAGACCTCTACGGGCCGTAGAAGGCTAAAAAAACATAACAGTAACTCTACGAGGTTCGATCTTGCGGACATTATCACACAAACACACAAGTCGTCTCGATATAAACCATAAACCAATATAAACACAAAGTCGTCTCGATATAAACGATAAACCAAAACATAAACACAAACGTCGTCTACCATAAACCAATATAAACACAAAGTTAACTAATCGTTTATATACGCAACAAAATAAAACTAAAAGTTAACAGAGGCGTTCAAAATAAAGATTGTTTAAATACATAAGATGATCAGAAATAAAACATCGTAGAGTCAGTCGGCGGCGCGGTCCCGGGCTCCTGCGAAGACGTGTCGGGCTGCTGGGAGGACGTCACGGGCTCGTGCGTGCTGGTCCCTAAAGTCGGTGGGACACGTTCCACCACGGCTCCGAAAAGGGTTTCCGAGACGTGAGATAGGCTAAACGAATGCTCCCATTCATCCCAAACATTACCGTAGTGACCCGAAGACATCGTGGTAGCTTGAAATCGACCGGATTTTTGTGCACCGCGTGTTTAAATTTTTTTTCGTTAACTGAAGAAAGAAGACAAGGAAGAAGAATATATCTGGACCCTCTACGGCCCGTAGAGGCCTATACGGGCCGTATAGGGTTTAATGCTCCCAACAACCAGGTTTCCTACGGGCCGTATAGCCCTCTACGGCCCGTATAGGTTTAGCTTTTTCAGAGACTTTTCAGACTGACACACTGAATGTCAGACACTTCATTCAATTACCTCGTACCTCGTACTGCCTACGGGCCGTAGAGGTCTCTACGGCCCGTATAGGGTTTAAATGAACCCCACCAAACTCCCCTCTACGGGCCGTATAGGGCTTTACGGGACGTAGAGGGTTGAGCATTTATTACACTGACACCCTCTACGGCCCGTAGAGCCCTATACGGGCCGTAGAGGGCTGTGAAAATTAACTTTTCCTTCTTGTGTAAATAATATCCCCCTATTCATTTCACGCTCGTTAAATATATAGATAATTGCAAAAAGACCACTGAATTTGAAGTTGCACTTTTCGTCAAATATTGCTGATTTTTTAATCGTGAATAATATCATTGAATTTGAAGTTACACTATTTATAAAGTCAACAAAGTGACAAACTAATGACTTAAAGTTTTTGGGCCGTTAAAAAAAACAACAAATAATTGACAATCATTCAAGTTTTCAAAAAACAAAACTTACCTGAAACGTGGTTGAAGGAGGTTCGAAACGGACCAGGTGGAAGATTAGGTAAGGCGGTTGAACGGACGTTGACACTGGCGGTGGTAAACTGAGGTAACATGACGGTAGTATATGCGGATTTGAGTCTCTAGTTCCGATAATCCAACTAAGTCCAGATGAAACATAAATATATTCCCATATCACCGACACCCACACACACTTGCCTATATTATATAAATAAAACTTTCCTCGGCAGTCGTAATATATATAAAATTTGCCTTGGTTAGCATAACATGTATAAAATTTGCCACACTTGCCCATGTTATATAAATTTGCCTTGGTTGACGTAAGTATATATAAAATTTGCCTTGGTTGACATATATAAATTTTGACACACACACTTACACTATATTATATAGGGAATGGTTATAGAGAAAACCCTCCTTATTTGGTAAACTCTGGAAACTCTGACTTCCCAATATTATTTTTTTTTGAAAAAAATAGGGCAAGTAATATACATGATTTTAAGCATTTTGGGCCAAAAAAAATTAAAAAAGCGCCGAGTATTTTTTTTTAAAAAAATAAAATAAAATTTTGACTAACACATGTTAAGCGCTAATAACAGGTGTTAACAATGTGTTAACTATATGTAAACAGTAGACGTTTTTTATTTTTTAAAAAAAAATCGTTCGGCGCTTTTTCGATTTTTTTGGCTCGAAATGCTTAAAAAAATGTATATTACATACCCTATTTTTTTCAAAAAAAAAAAAATGTTGGGAAGTCAGAGTTTCCAGAGTTTACCAAATAAGAAGGGTTTCCTCCATATACTTTACCATATTATATATATATATATATATATATATATATATATATATGTATAAATTAATTGGCAGGCGTAGTACATATAAAATTTGCCTTGGTTGGCAACTTGGCATAAATATAACTTTCTGTAATTGGCATGCGTAGTATATATAAAATTTGCCTTGGTTGCCCTAACATATATAAAATTTGCGGTGGTTCCACTAAAAAACAAAACTTATATACTACCTGAAACCTGGTTGAAGGAGGTTCGAAACGGACCAGGTGGTGGAAGGTTAGGTAAGGCGGTAGAAAGGACGGTGACACTGGCAGGCAACATGATGGTAGTCAGGGGCGTAGGTTTCAAGGGGCGGGAGGGGGCGGCCGACCGCCCCGAATTTTCGCTCAGAAGTTCTGATTATATAGTATCCGTATAGAATTTTTAGGTATATACGGTGTCGACCCTCTGTATTTTTTGAAAAAAAAATAATAGGTATATTATATAAACCAAAACTAACGATATATCGAACGATACAAGGTTCACAAATATCGGTTGTTTTACCGAGTTTATCGTTTCTTTTGGACCCATTTTGAGAGGTACAACCCAATTGTTTGATTTTGCCCATTTTTTTAAGAAATGCCCAATTAAAACCCTTAACATAAGTAAAACTCTAAACCCTCTGTTGTCTCTCGATCTCACTTCTCAGCCCCTGTGCACAGTTGATAATTTCATACTTTCATCTTCATTCAATGAATCAAGGTACATCTAATTTACTAATTTATTAATTAAATATTTTTTGACCGTTAGTAAATAACTAGTTTTTTGACCTGCCCGCACGTTACGGCGGCGTCGTAAGCATCCGTTAGTAATTTGACATTTTACTCACCAAGTATAATGCACTATACATTTACAGTGTGTTACATAGACAAAAAGAGTGGTCATTTAGGGTGATGAAACATTTTTTACCTAAACAATTAATCACTGGGATCAAAAGCTTAAAAGCTTTTAAATGTCTCTTGTGTTAGGTATCAGTCGGCGCAGCGGAATCAAACACACAAACGGCATCCACGATTATCACGTGATGAACAGAAAATAATAAACACGACACAAGAATTTTACGTGGTTCGGTCCCAGTGGGGGACCTACTTCCACGGGCTACAACTAGGTTATTTCATTAAGCTCAAGGCACACCAGATTACAATACATGACTAGGATATATATAGAAAACAATTAGGTTATACAACTTAGGGACCAAGAAAACTAAACCGGGCCTAACCCATGTCTTCTAATGTCAACCCTAAAGCCTAATAAACCAAGGACTTCACCAACCCAACAATCTCCCACTTGAAAGCCTTGCGAGTAACTCCAGCCTGCCACCAAGTAAATAACAACCCAATCATCTAGTACTCGGTAATCTCTAAACACACAGGAACAGAAGTCTTCTAGGTCCAGCTCCCAAAGAACAAACCAAACTCCAAACCTATCCATGTATCCACCTATGTTAGGACAAAGAGGATTGGTGAAACCACTTTTGGAAACCTTAGTCTAATTCACTTCTGTCAATTTTGGCTAAGTATAGAAGTACTGAAGAGAAGACAAGAAACTGCTGAAGAGAAGATATGACAAGTGCTGAAGAAGGAACTTCATCAGAAGTTCTGAAGTCCAAACCAGACAAGTTCACTTCAGAAGTACTGAAGACAAACTACTCATCAGTAGTTTGTCATTCATCAGCACTTAGCATCAGATATTTTCCACCGCCTTTTGTATCAGTAGTTTATTGTTTATTATTACTTTTAGCTGTATTTGTTTCTTTCAATGTTGCAATTTGTGCAACTTGTTTCTGATGTTTCTGTACTTGCTTTATTGGCAAGATACATGCATGTAAACGTCTATAAATAGGAGGCTTCAACCTTCTATTTTAGACATTGATTTTAATAGAAAAATCCTTCAAACACTTTCACTGTTCTATTCCATTTCTGTATTTATTTTGAATCTGCCTAAGTATCTAATTCTCATTTACTGCTTAGATTCATAATAAATATTTGTCATTATTAGTTTCAATCATCGAGAGGGAGTAATAACTCCTCTTAAGTATAAAAAGTGTTGCTTTAACTTATACATTCCGATGTGCTTACAAATCTGATATACAAGAGCTTGCTAAACACTTAAGTGTCAAAGATAGCAAGTTCTTACTTAAACAAAGAGCATACTGATCCAACAATTGGTATCAGAGCATTGGTTTATCTAATCACATATCAATCTAACAAATTGAGAATCAGACACAAAGCTCTTATTGATACTCAATAAAAGATCAAAAGTTTACTTTTTATCAAACATCCATCACTTAAAAGAGTCATCTGGCAAATCAATACTCTTTAAAATGGATCCACATAATACTGGTTCTGCCACTAAACCTGCCATGCTTGTAAGAAATGAATACAACATATGGCAAAAGAGAATGGCACATACCTTGTCACAGACCAACACAGGTTGTTGGAGATCTGTGATATATGGACCACATAAACCAGTAAATATCAATCTTGAAACTAAAGTTGAGGTTCCTAAAGAACCAAAAGACTATATTGATGATGATTTCCTAAAACTTGAGCTAGATGCAAAAGCATTCTCTATGTTGGCAATGGCTCTCCCAAATGAGATATACTCTGGCCTTTTACATTGTGAAAGTGCCAAAGAACTCTGGGATTGTCTTAAAGAACAGTTTGGAGGAACTGAAGAGGTGATTGCCAACACCAGAGAGATTTTAGCTCAACAATATGAGACATTTGCTCACGTTAATGGGGAAACTTTAACTCAACAATTTGAAAGATTCTCCTCATTAATATCTGAGCTAAAGTTAAATGGTCAGACCTATACAACAATATCTATGCTACATAGATTTTTAAGGTCTTTACCAGACAAATGGGAAACATACTCCATTGTTTTAAGATCCTCACCAGATTTTGGCTCCCTCACTCTTACAAAACTCCATGGGAGATTACTTACTTTTGAGAGAGAAATTGATCAAAAGAAGAAATTACAATCATCTGGTAAAACTGCTGATGACTACCTACCAGGTAGTACAGCACTTTTGGGACAAGACTCACCAACTTGTTCCTATGGATCTTATGACAACATTGACATAACAACTGGGATCTCATCAGAAAGATCTTTCCCAGGTTATGACAATAATGACCAAAGTCAAACTGCTGATAATCTATGTTTTATCATGGATGATTTGAAAAACTTTAGCAGTGATGACTTAGAAGAAATGGACATTTTACACCAACTGGCCATGCTAAGCATTAAAACTAACAAGTTTTATAAAAGGTCAGGAAGGAAATTTCCAGGATTGACCAGTAATACAAAAATTGGTTTTGACAAATCTAAACTGAGATGTCACAAGTGTCAGAAGTTGGGACACTTTGCTAGAGAGTGTAGAAACTCTAGCTTTAACCAATCACAATCTGGAAATAACTTTAACCCCAATTATAATAGGAATAATGGAACTCAAGGGAGTGCTCATTTTGTACAGGCACAAGCTCCTCAACAGCAATACATGCCACAAGTACAATATGTTCAAATGCCTGCTCAACAGATGCAGAGCCAACAATCAATCCCTCCCTTTCCAGCTGCTCAACAACCTCCACAGCCTCAACAACCCTCTCAACAAAGTCTTTTCACCTCAGGGTATGTTGACTGGAGCAGTCTACCTTTTGACACCACAGAGTGCAATCCTGATGCAGACAACAAGTTGTTTGACATTAACTGGGGAGAACCAGACAATGGCAGAAAGAACTTTGCCTTAATGACATTTGAAGGCTGTACTTCAAAATCTGCATTGTCACAGGTATCAAAAGAGTCTTTGACAAAACTTTTCTCAAATTCTTGCAAAGAATCTTTTGCTCTCATAAGAGAGACAAATGTGCACTTACAAGGAAAAGCCAATGATTTAGAAAGAAAATACACTCAGATGAAATGTGATTTAGAGAGAAAACTTTCTGCTAAAACAAAAGAAGCCTCTAAACTAACTAACTCAGCTATTGAAACCCAAGCACAAATTAAAATGATGATAGAAGATCTTGGGAATGTCAGAAAAGAGCTTGCTGACACCAAGATCAGTTGTGAAAAATGGGTGGATTCTTGTAAGGGGTACCAGCTATTGCTAAACAAACAGAGTGCTTCAAATGTTAAGTTTGGCATAGGGTACCATCATGTTGAAACACCAACAGATTTCTCTCCCAAACTACTGAAGATGGGAGAAAAATTGTTTTAAATGAAACTTCTGAAGGGAAAGACTGCACATCTTTCCATGAAAACTTTCTAAACAGAAATCCTGGTATTTTCAAAGAAAGTACTTCAGAAGTATTAACAAAATCTGACAACAAGCCATCAGTAGTTTCATCTACATCAGGAGTTGAGACCCTGAAAACTACTGATGAGCAAAATCTTTACACTAATGTCAGAAATTTGCCTTTAGATCAAAAACAAAAGGCAAAAGAGTGTGAAATTTGTGGTCTGTTCAACCACAAAACAGAGTTTTGTAGATACAGAAAAGGAATTCAGTTCAATCAAAAAATTAAACAACAGGTTGTGGGAAATTGATGTGTTGGTGAAAACACCTTGTTAATATGTTAGTTTTGTATATATTTTAGTCTTTTATTATGTGTTTTTAGTCGGTCTTAGTTATTTATTAATGCGTATGTGTTTTGTAGGTGTTCGTGAATAATGGGCTCAAAACAAAAGAATTTTAATCAAGACATAAACACTTGAGAGGAGGTGTTCAGGGACGTTGAGACGTAAACGAAAAACTTTGGTCAAGTCAAGAATACCTGAGTCGAGAGCATGGAGTTATAATACTATATATAATAATAATAATAATAATAATAATAATAATAATAATAATAATAATAATAATAATAATAATAATAATGACATCAAGGGCCTAAGCCCAATTAAAGAAGCAATGGGAGATCGCATAATGGACTTCACGAAGTTTTATAATTTCACTTTACTAGGTTTTAGGAGGTCATTAATATTCTTTGGGGGACGGCTGTTTTCTGGGAAGAGGGACGCATACTAGAAGCGAAGAAAAGAAAAGCAAAGAGGAGGCATGCTAGCGACCAAGATGCAAGGCTAAATCTTTGTAATTTCCTCTAGGCCAATGGTTCAATTAGGTTTTGCACTTTTTTTCTATTTATTTTTAGTATTGGATATTGTTTTGCTTGTGATGACAAACTTCTTAACATTATTGATGCATTAGTTAATTAAAACAATTGATTTGTGTTTTGAGTCCTTTCTTTACAACTTGTTCGGTTGATGACAAAACCTAGTAGCGGGTTGGGTGACATAAAGAGGGTTGACTTGATGCTTACAATTAGGTAGTTAATGAGGTTTGATGACAAGAACTTCTGCTACCGATTAATTAACTAATTTCCAGAACTATGTCTATGTGGTTCCCAATCTATAAACTGAAAACTGTGTAAAACCTAGAACCTGAAGTTTAGAGGAAGTTGTTTCTTTATTATTATTATTGTCTTTATTAAAATCACTTAATCAACTTTTGCAACCACAGCAACATTTTACTTCATAAAATATTGTTTTTAATTAATTAGTTTAATTGATAAAATTGCTATTAACACTAACCACATACTCCTCGTGGTTCGACAACCCTACTCCCTATACTGCAGTCCTTGTAGCTAAGGAGTTGTTTTTAAAATATTTTTTGATTAGCACTCGACACGCGATCAGAAATCAAATCAGAAATGATTATGAAAGAATCTTTAATCCCAAGAAACAACAACCTGAAAACACCTTTTCTCAGAAAAAGATAAAATCTCAACTAAAATCTTTTTCTCAAAATTCTTTGTCAGTAGTTAGACCTGAATCATCAGCAGTTTCACAAACTGCTGAGATTCAAAATCTAATGAACTTGGTACAACTACTGATTACCAAGGTTGATGGTGGTCCTGAAAAGGATACCACCATGGCTCTTAATGAAAAATCCATTGCCAAAAAGACATAGATTTCTCAACCTGGTCAAAAACAAACTGTAACTGTTCTCAAGAGCAAACCCAAAGCCAAACAGGCTTGGGTTCCTAAATCTAACTAATTTGCTATTGTGTGCAGAGAGTTTCCAGGGGCTTAAACAACATATGGTACGTTGATAGTGGAGGCTCTATGCACATGACTGGATGCAGATACCTGATAAACAATTTTATCAGCCAAAAAGAAGGATCTGTATCCTTTGGGAACAATGCTAAGGGATATGTGCTAGGACATGGCAATGTCTCCTCTGGCAAAATACAGTTTGACAAGGTCAATCTGGTTGAAAACCTTGAATACAACTTGTTAAGTGTGTCACAAATGTGTGATAAAGGATATTCTTCCTTTTTCACAAAGACAGCATGCAAGATCATCTCACCAGAAGGCCAGAAGTTGATAGAGAAGATCATTGAAGATCATACTTTGCTGATTGCCAAAAGATGTGGCAATGTCTATGCAGTGGACATTGAGAAAGACAAGGTATTGAACAACACTGCCTGTTTCTTCTCAAGGGCATCAACTTCAGAAACTGATCTCTGGCACAGGAGACTTGGCCATGTGAACTTTAAAACCATAAATAAAGTCACAAAAATGGGCTTGGTCAGAGGTCTACCTTTGAAAGTATACCAGTGTCAAGAACACTGTGTATCCTGTTTAAAGGGAAAACAGCATAAGTCCTCCTATAAGTCTATTGAAGAATCAAAAACAACTGCATGTCTTCAACTACTCCATATGGACTTATTTGGACCTGTCAAGATTATGAGCCTTGGTAAGAAGAAGTACTGCTTAGTCATCATTGATGACTACTCAAGATTCACATGGGTTTCTTCTTATTCTCCAAGGATGAGGCTGCTGAAATCATCAAGTTCTTTATTCTACAAGTGGAGAAACAATATTCTCTACCTGTCAAAACCATTAGAAGTGATTATGGGACAGAGTTCAGGAACAAAACTCTAGATGAATTCTGTTTGTCTAAAGGGATTATTAGACAATACAGTGTTCCCAGAACTCCTGAACAAAATGGTGTAGTAGAAAGGAAGAACAGAACCTTAATAGAGGGAGCAAGAACCATGTTAGCTGATTCTGGGCTACCCTTGTACTTTTGGGTAGAAGCATTAACACATCATGTTATGTTCAGAATAGAGTTCTTGTGGTCAAGAGACATTCCAAGACTGCCTATGAAGTTCTTCATGGCATGAAGCCCCTTATCTCCTTTTTCAGGGCTTTTGGGTGTCAATGTTTCATCTTGAACATCAAGGAATCTATTTCAAAGTTTGCTGCCAAGGTTGACTCAGGTTACTTTCTTGGTTACTCTTCAACTAGAAAAGCCTACAAGGTTTTTAATTCTCACACCAGGATAGTAGAAGAAACATTGAATGTCAAGTTCAATGAGTCAAAACACACTCTTATTCCAGCACATCCTGCTGAACTTTTTGACCTTGAAAACTTCCATTTTAGACCTGAGAAGGCTGTTACTTCATCAAAACCTACTTATTATGGTGACAAAAGGTTTGATGATGAGGATCCCACACCATGGACTCCTCAAACAGTTATCAAGTCAACTTCAAAATCATCAGAAGTTCCAAAAACTTCTGATCAAACAAGTACTGTGGAACAAACTCAAACTTCTGGTTCAGTTGATCCAACTACTGAAGATCAAGGAACATCTGAACCAGATATTATAGACCTCAGTAGTTTGTTTGAAGAACATAAGCCACCTACACCTGTCAGTGGTTTACAACAACTGATTGAACACAGAGATCATCCACTTGATCAAATCATGGGTGATATAGCTTCAGGTGTTCTTACCAGAAACCAACTCTCCAAATTTTGCCTATTTTTAGCCTATATCTCACAGTTGGAACCAAAGAAGTACCAGGAAGCCCTCAAAGACAATAATTGGGTGCAAGCTATGCAAGATGAACTGCTTCAGTTCAACAAGCAACAGGTCTGGGAAATCTGTCCCTTACCTCCAAACAAGCAACCAATTGGAACAAGATGGGTTTTCAGGAACAAACAAGATGAAGCTGGTATGATAATCAAGAACAAGGCACGACTGGTAGTTCAAGGGTACTCTCAAGAAGAGGGAATTGACTATGATGAAACCTTTGCTCCAGTTGCAAGGCTTGAGGCCATCAGGTTATTTCTGGCCTATGCCATTTCCAACAAAATTAAAGTTTATCAAATGGATGTAAAAAGTGCATTTTTGTATGGAAAAATAAAAGAGGAGGTGTATGTCTGTCAGCCACCTGGGTTTGAGGATCCTTCTCATCCTGAGTGGGTGTACAGACTGGACAAAGCTCTTTATGGACTCAAACAGGCTCCAAGAGCCTGGTATGATACACTCTCCACCTTTTTACTCAAAAATAACTTTACAAGAGGTGCCATTGATAAAACTCTTTTCATTAAACATGTTGGAAATCATGTCCTACTTGTTCAAATTTATGTTGATGATATCATTTTTGGTTCAACAAACACAAAACTGTGTGATGATTTTAAGAAACTCATGCAATCAAAATTTGAGATGAGTACCATGGGAGAACTGCAGTACTTTCTGGGACTGCAGATCAAGCAACAAACAAATGGAACTTTTATACATCAATCAAAATATGTTAAAGAATTATTAAACAAATTTTCTTTAAAAGACTGTAAATCATGTTCCACTCCCATGACACCAATCACACAAGTTGAACCTGATGATCAAGGAAAACAGGTTGATCAAACCATGTACAGATGCATGATAGGTTCCCTTTTATATCTAACTGCTTCTAGACCAGATATTATGTTTTCAACATGTGTCTGTGCTAGATATCAATCAGCACCAAGGGAATCACACCTTATAGCAGTCAAAAGAATTTTCAGATATCTGAAAGGAACTCCAACACTTGGAATTTGGTATCCTGCTTCAAGCAATACCAAGTTATCAGCTTTTTCAGATAGTGACTATGCAGGGTGTAAGATGACAAGAAAGTCAACATCTGGTGGTTGTCAATTCTTGGGTAACTGTCTAGTGTCATGGCAATCAAAGAAACAAACATCTGTTGCAACTTCAACTGCTGAAGCTGAATACATTGCAGCTGCAAGTTGTACATCACAGATACAATGGCTCCAATATCAACTTCTTGATTATGGAATCAAAGAGACCAAGACACCTTTGTTTGTAGACAGCAAATCTGCCATTAGCATCATTCAAAATCCGGTACAGTTCTCAAAAACTAAACATATTGAAATCAGGTACCATTTCATAAGAGATTGCTATGAAAAAGGCAAGATTGAGGTGAAGCATGTAGCAACAGCTAATCAAATAGCTGACATCTTCACAAAACCCCTTGACACATCAACATTTCAGAAGTTAGTATCCATGCTTGGGATGCTAAATTTGTAAGTGTTTATTTTATTGTTCTGCACATATTTTTCATTTTCCACTTACAAAAAGACAAAAAGTCTGAAACAAAACTTCTGAAAAGAGAGAAACTACTGATGAACAAAACATCAGTATGGGGATATTTTCTGAAAAGTGAATAACTTCTGATAAAATAACCTTCAGAAGTTGTGAATAAAAGTATTTATTAAACATTTCTCATCAGCTGTTAAACTACTGAAGAGGAAATGGGAACTACTGATAAAGATAATCCTTCATCAGCAGTTTAGTCAAAAAGGGCAAATCTGACTTTTCCCATCATCAGAAGTTTAACCTAGTCGGTTTAAAACTTCTGATAAAGAGATTTTTTTTTTACCAAGGCGGTTTAAAAACTTCTAATAAAGAAGATTCAAGCGGTTAAAAACTTCTGATAAATACCTTTTTCAACACTTATCCTTTCAAACTCAAAAATTCCCTCCTTCTCTCTCAAAAACTCTCTTAAAAACCTAAACCTGCAAATCAACTGTTCGATCAACAAAAACCCAAACCACATGGCTCTCGTTCTAAAACAGGGACACAATCAAAGGGCCTTTCTTGAAAAACAAGAAGGTTGGTCCCAATACGATGAGATCATTGATCTTGTCGTAAAATCCCAATATTTTACTGCTCTCACAATCGACCCACCAATTCATACTGAAACTCTAAATGAGTTCTGGGCTAATGCTGAGACGGTGACGGTTGATGGTGAAATTATCTCCCTCAACTCAAGAATAAAAGAGAAACCACTGACCATCACACCAGCCACACTGGCAACAAGACTGGGCTTGAATGATGTAGCTGCCCCTGATCATGTTGCTAATTCTGACATTCACTTAACCATGACAGAGTGTGGTTATCAAGGTACTCTCTCCCATGCTACTATCTTCAAAAAATATTTTGAACCAAAATACAAGCTTTTGTTTCATTATATTATTATGTGTTTGAGTCCAAAGACAGGGTCTTATGACCAGATGCCCTCTACTTTTCAACCAATATTTCATTCCATAGTGAATGAAACCAAATTCAGGGCATCAAAATTATTTTTCAATGAGTTGGTGTTACATCATAATAATACCAAGAAAAAGTTTTTGTTATACCCAAGGTTCATTATGCAATGCATAATAGGGGAACTGGGTAATGAGGTGCTTGTGGGAAAAGTTTCAACTTTAAATCCATTAACCTCACAAGCATACTCTAGTCATAACAAACCGGCTACCTGGCCAGAAGATGATCAGGGAGAACAACAAAAAGTCCCCCTGAAACCCACATCATCCAAACTCACACCATCAAAAGCCAAAAAGCCCAAGCCAACAAAGACAGAAACCAACCAACCCAAAAGAAAAGTTGTTCAGGAGGTTGAGATGCCTGAACATGCTCATGAGCAATCTGCTCTTCAAATAGGTGAGACTGAAACACCCTCTCAGTCTCATCCATCTCAAACCCCACCAAGAGCACCCATAAAAATCTTATTCAAAAGAAAAAGACTTAGAAAAACTGTTGTAACTGACACTTCTTTTGAAACTGCTGACCAACCTATTTCACCTATTGCCCAAACTTCTTAACCAACCCCTCAAATTTCTGAACCAGATGCAATAGAGATTGCCAAACTTCTCTCTGGGCTAAAAGAGAAAGTCCCATCTGTTAATGTCAGTCCCCTACAACCACAACAAACAGGGGACATAACCACAGAATCAGACATGGATGTGGACATCACTAGCCCTAACCCAAGAGATGAGGGTGGACCAGAGTCTTTAAGCCCAATCTTAGAGACTCTTGGGGCATCTGAGGCTGCTACTACTCAGTTACCACCCAGTGGTGGATCTGAGGATAGAAGTAAAACAACTAAGACCTCAGATGTGGCAACTACTGATGAAGGCTTAATGCCTGAGGTAGGAAATCCTCAGAACCAAGAACAAGAGGTTCATGAGAGAACTGAGATGGGCTCAGCTCATGATTTAACTGAGACAGTCCTCAATGAGGACAACATCAGGGATTTAGATGATTCCATTAATTTGGATGATGATTCAACAACCAAAACTACTGAATTGACGGCACTTTATGAAGGTCCTGTTTCAGGGGTATCCAAGCTCAAGAAGCTAGTCACCCCTGAACAGGTTAAAGTCCACTCAATCCCTAAAACCCCTAGAGTGGCATCCTCTGTACAACATGAGGATCTCCTAAAAACACACCCTTCACATCAAATGCCTACCCAATTCCCTGGGCCTTCAAGCATAGACATGAACCAACTATGCAGCCCAGGTGGTGACCTTTATCATATGATGAATGCCCTCATCAAGAATCACCTCCAAACCTATACAGCTAACTTGGAGCTGTCCATCAAGAATCAATTTGGGGTGATTCAGACGAAAATGAATGATCTGCAGACCAAGATTGACTTCAACAGCAAACAAGTTGCCAATCTGACAGATCAGATCAAACCTCTAAAGACTATTGATGAATCCAAAAAAAGGGAGAAGATGAAGGAACCAATGGATACAGTTGAAGCCAGAAGAAAGGCAAGACTTGCTATCCTAGAGAGAGATCAGAAAAACCAGGCCAGAAAAGAAGCAATGGCCAAACAGTTTGGTGTCTCAGTGGAAGATATTGAAGCCACAGAAAAAGAAGATAAGACCCAAACTTCTGAAGAATCCCTAAGGCATAATAAAGAAACCTCTGATGGTCAAAGTACTGATGACTCAGAAGATACTGAAGACAATCCTTCAGTAGTTGACAAACCATCAGCAGTTGTCAACCCAGTAGAGGTTAACACTTCCAAAGCTCAACAAACTAAACCTTCCAGATCCACTAAACAAATCAAACCAACTTCTGCTCCTCCAAGGCCTACAACAACCACTACCATGACTGTCCTAACCCCTGCTCCAATCTCTCAATCTACTGAACTTCTTGAGCAGAGGTTAAAGGCAGTTCAACAAAAAGCCAAGGAAGACCAGATTTGGAAAAATCTGGAACAAAGGGATGACTTAGAGTTTGAAGAGAAGCTCCAGGCTTATCAAGCTGAACTGGAAAGACAGGCTGAAATTGATCATGTTGCTGAAGAGGACAAAAGACAACAACTGGTGTCTTACATCACAAAGAACAGCAAGACTAAAGCCTACACACTCAAGGGACTCTCTATGCAAGAGCTGACAAGAAGGGCACAACTAATTGCAGACAAATTGGCCACAAGTAATGAAGGAAAGGCCAAGAGAGCCCAGATGATAGATGAATTAGTAGCAGATGGCTATGGTTCAAAAGCCTCAGTATCCAAATGGAAAGAAGAAAGACTGGTGGATACTTATCGAAAATATAAGGCTGCCAAGGCTGCAAATCCAGAGAAGTTTCAAACTACTGAACCTTCAAGATCAGTAGTTAGAACTTCTGGTGTTTTAATAAGAAGGCCTGCTACTCAAAGGAAGAAATCAGAGGACAATGTCAAAACTGATTTCAAAATGGTACTACTTGAAGGAAGTTCAGTAGTTCATGCAGATTTTGACATTGAGGAGAAACCTCTGATAACACAATTCAGGGATCCTTCCACCTTTGCCTACCAAATTCAAAAGACTATCAAAGACAAGATGCATACCAAGGTAGTGACTGAACACCATCTCCCAACTATTCAGATGCCTGATATGCAACAACAACAACAAGGAAGAGACTCCCACCTGAGGCTTACTGAAACAGAAAGCATCCAACACTCAGGATCATCAACCCAAGGGACAAGTCTGGTTCCCTATACCTCTGACTTTAACAAGTCAAAGGTACCTATCATCAGATGGTCACTTACTGCTAACAACTCAGTATTATTGACAAGAAGAGACCTTTCAAGCAGGGCTTACAAGAAGATCAGTGATCTAAAGAAACTGTCAACACAAGACCTGCTCACAATTCAACATCTGGAACCACAGAGAGGATCTCTATCTGATGGACAGTTAAACCAGCTAAAGAACACCATGTATAAAGAAATATGGAAGATTGTTCAAGACAGAAGAAGATCATAAGGCATTAGTAAGGTTTTGGGTTCATCAATCCAGGGGGAGATTGTTAGGACAAAGAGGATTGGTGAAACCACTTTTGGAAACCTTAGTCTAATTCACTTCTGTCAATTTTGGCTAAGTATAGAAGTACTGAAGAGAAGACAAGAAACTGCTGAAGAGAAGATATGACAAGTGCTAAAGAAGAAACTTCATCAGAAGTTCTGAAGTCCAAACCAGACAAGTTCACTTCAGAAGTACTGAAGACAAACTACTCATCAGTAGTTTGTCATTCATCAGCACTTAGCATCAGATATTTTCCACCGCCTTTTGTATCAGTAGTTTATTGTTTATTATTACTTTTAGCTGTATTTGTTTCTTTCAATGTTGCAACTTGTGCAACTTGTTTCTGATGTTTCTGTACTTGCTTTATTGGCAAGATACATGCATGTAAACGTCTATAAATAGGAGGCTTCAACCTTCTATTTTAGACATTGATTTTAATAGAAAAATCCTTCAAACACTTTCACTGTTCTATTCCATTTCTGTATTTATTGTGAATCTGCCTAAGTATCTAATTCTCATTTACTGCTTAGATTCATAATAAATATTTGTCATTATTAGTTTCAATCATCAAGAGGGAGTAATAACTCCTCTTAAGTATAAAAAGTGTTGCTTTAACTTATACATTCCGCTGTGCTTACAAATCTGATATACAAGAGCTTGCTAAACACTTAAGTGTCAAAGATAGCAAGTTCTTACTTAAACAAAGAGCATACTGATCCAACAACCTAGCTGCAGCGGCCCTTCTCATCAGTAACCTGAAAGGCCCATTGAAGCTCCCAACAACTCCAATATGGTCATCAAAGACCCAGTCATGGCAAAACCAGCCATGGACACATCCTCAATCTCCACCGGCCCCTACTTACTCAAATCACCGCCTCCAGAGACTCCCGAGGAAAGAACACTCTCCACTAACAGCAACCTCCCAGGAGAGATTTCATTTGGATCCTTGGTCTTCCAAACCTAACGTCGATTTACAAACTGTGTCAGAACACCCCATGTGCTCCCATTGTTACAAAAATCTTGTCCGTGCTCAGACCTCCGAATACGCTCAAGCGGATTACCTGGAGTCCCAGAGTCCTTTGCTGTAAACTAGACTCGTTTAACTCTCGAATCAGCGAGCTAAGACTTTACTACACGGAAGTTGGTTCTCTTCTTCCGGTTGCGCAGCAATCTGCACACTTCAAAAGTCTTAAACAATAGATTCACTAATGCTTCATTGAAGTAGGTAACAGAGAATGAAGCCAAATAGAATCTCGAACCCAAGAGTCTCACTACCTTCCACTGAGTCCCAATGTATCAAACCCCGACACATTCTCAGAAGTAGAATTTCTTATATATGACATCGACTCTAAAAAATGTCCACACCTCCATGCAGCCCTAACAAGTCAACACAGCTCCCACTGTCCCTGTTATCCCAACCCATGCCAAACCGACACTCATGAGTCGAACCTCCCCTCGTACTTCCCTAGCGAAAACCTTCACCCAGTACCAGTACAAAGATCCCCTCAAATGTCAAACCACTGATCACCGCCGAACAAGAATTAACATCATAGTTCCAAACCAGCTAACAGGCAAATGGTTATAACAACAGTTGAGCTTTCATGGAAAGCAAGCGGTACCAAGGGTTCTATGACCGTACACACGACCAGTTAACGCAAACCCTAACCGAAAGATCATCCAACTAGCAATAGTTCACATGACTTGACACTAACCTTTTTTTTCACTTATGTCGTCACCAGCACGCCCGAGCAGCAATACCTTGAACCCAAAGCATTCCAAACCAGCTGGTTCCATTTTCTCCAGGTTTTACGAATCCACAGTACCATATCAAAGTTCCCTTGACAAAACAATCAACCGACACCCAAAACCGTCCAACATTCCGAATATTAACCATCCCGTCTTCAGTTATAACAATAACAAACGAGAACAAATCGGAAACATTGAACAAACACAGCAATGGCACGAGCCCGAACTTGACGACTGTTCTACTGAACACTATCAATCAAACCGATTTGCTCCTACAAATAACCATGTAGACAAATCTGACCCTACCCAACTGTTATCACAAACCCGGTTATATAATCACAGTTGATAACAATAATTGTCAAACCCCGAACTTAGAAAACAAATCCTACTTAGCCCGCAACCCAAACTCGACCAAAAACTGAATAAACTTAATCAGTGGCTCCAATCGAATTCGACAAATTAAACATGCGGCTCAAGGATTATTATAATTGGCACTTACCTTCGTCACCTCGTCTCGCAATCGTTCGTGCAAATCTCAGTGTGTTAACTAGCCAAAGCTCTGATACCACTTGTTAGGTATCAGTCGGCACAGCAGAATCAAACACACAAACGGCACACACAATTATCACGCGATGAACAGAAAATAATAAACACGACTCAAGAATTTTACATGGTTCGGTCCCAATGGGGGACCTACGTCCACGGGGCAACTAGGTTATTTCATTAAGCTCAAGGCACACCAGATTACAATACATGACTAGGGTATATATAGAGAACAATTAGGTTAAACAACTTAGGGACCAAGAAAACTAAACCGGGCCTAGCCCATGTATTCTAATGTCAACCCTAAAGCCTAATAAACCAAGGACTTCACCAACCCAACATCTTGTAACTAAGCCCTTACTACAACAGAACCAAAATCTCCGCATCAGAAATTACCAAATAAATGGGTTTTCAAGGGTTCAAGGACCACTGTGACATATATACATACATGGGTATGACATACAATTGGTTCAACTATACATACATACATACATATACACACATATATGTGTTGTAAGGACAGTATTACATACATACATAAATACATACCATCATACACCACACTCTTTTATGCTTAATACACAAAACAAAACCGATAATAGGAAGCAAACAACTAAAATGAGTTTTCTATTGTGAATTCCAAACGTAAATCTTAGAAAACCAATCTCGGAAACTCAAAAAGATTCAGGGACACATACCGAAACGCTCGCTGATTAAAACCCTAAAATTGAAAAAAAAAAAAAAAAGAAATAAAAGGAAGAAAGAAAGAACTGTAACAAAATAGAGGAAATCAAAAGCAGGCTAAATGACACCTCGACGCAGGTGCAATACATTCCCGGGAGACCAACAATGATGAAAAGAGCAAGAGTGAAGAAGTAAAGGCAAACATGATTACAGGAACAATGTGGATATGACCATTGTATATTCATATTTGCATCAGATACCCATTTGTAGCCTGCTGCTCCTCAGCGACACAACATTAGGGAAAAATGTAACTTATATTTTGGCCAGCTTTGTTTCAATGAAAGCCACACAAAAGGAAACTAACAATATACTGTTATTGTTACTTTAACATGCCAACAAATCACAAAGATACCACATCAGTTTGCTAATCAACAAACAACATCGTCATCAAAATTACAAAAGCAACAACATTAAACACACTTACCTTGTAAACTTAACACCAAAATCAGCAACATCGTTCCTCAAAAGCTTCTGCATTGCGTTTCTCTTTCTCCTAATCATCTTTGTTCGCTTCATCGTCAGCTTAATTTCTGACCAGCTAATATCACAAAAACACCACAAAACAACAGAAAATTAAACATATAAGAAGCTTGATTTACAAAACCCACAAAAATAATCCATAATTCATCAATTCCTTGTCATCTGGAGTAAAAGTTGTCTTTCAATAATGTGTCAAACATGTTTCTTATATGCTTAATATTCCAATTAACGATCAAATAAAATGGATAGAATATGAATAGGTTGATGTGAGAGTTTAGATGGAAAATCAGTTTGTCTCCCTCTCCTCCACCAACACTACCACCTACAACACCAAAACCCTACGAAGCGACTCAACGGTAAATCAAAGCCCTCCCCAGATCTGGAGAGGAACAATCTGCAGTGGTGGCTCCTCATCTAGCCACTATATGTGTGTAAAAGCGCACATGAAGGTGGTTCACCTCGATGCTGGTGACTACCTGCGATACAGTAGCCGGTCACCAGAGAACCTGCACCTGCGTGATAATGAAGATGGACGGGAAGCCCTAGAATTTTCTTGATTCAAAATCATATATCTATCTTTTTGTTTGAAAAGAAAGGCATGAAGACACGATGGAGAGAAGGTTAACAAAACCTGACTTTCAAAATCAGTACTCACCGAGTGAGGGGCGGTTATCGCCGCTGCTGCTTGCCCCTGTCACCATGTCATTCTTTTTTGTCATGCCTAACTCCTCCTTGTGCATCTCCCCCGCGCTCACATGTCTCTCTCGATCCCTCTGTAGTATATGGGTGTGGGTGTAAGATGAGGCCAAAAATAAGGTAGAGAAGGAGAAAAGAATGCAAGACTAACTTGTACGTACATTATGTTTAATTAGCTACCTAATGGATAATAGCCACCGTGCCAGACCACCTCAGACGGTGGCCGGCCACCACAGTTCCTTTGAACCTTTGGATCTCTCTCTAGATTTTGTAAGTGTGAGTGGAAATCAAAAGGCAGAGGAGATGGCACGTAAACGACACGTAGCAACATACAACTTTCCAAGTCTAAGATACAACCAAGCAATGCAAAAAACACATTTAAAGCACCAAGTACAATTAACCATTGCACAAATGCTTTGGTTATTAGTATTATTTAAATGGATAGATTCATAGATTGTTGTCTTGTTGAATGTTGATTAAACCAACCCGATATAATATTTACAAATGGGGGTCGATTGTTATCTGTGTCACCAACCAAATGCCATAAGATAACTATATCTATCATCTTCTCTTTAGCTTTCATATTCTTATAATTGTTGGACTTTGAGACTGCTTTGGACGATTGTGTTTTTTTTATTATTCAATATTTTGTGTCAAGTTATCACATTGTTTAAGAACAAGGGTTGAAAATAATTATGACTTGATTTAATGTTTATGTTATTAGATTATAATATAGGGAAGAATAAAACCATGACATATTTTTTCAAAAGAGCGAATAAAGAACTAGTAGAGGGAATAGATAATGAAAATATGAGTAAACATCAAAAGCTTCAACAAGCGAACCGATTAATGAACCGGTTAATGAAGCGGATCAAAAAAATTAAGGAGGACATGCTATTCCTCAAAATCCACAAGCAAACATGAATGAAGTGGATGTTAATAGTTTAGAAAGAGGTCCCGCTAAACGACTTGGAATGTAGAAATATCCGGTTAATATAAGGGAGAAAGTAAGACCAACTTATATCAATGGTCAACGGGCATAACTGTAATTCTTCATCCAGGTACCCACGCTTTGTCTCCTTTTTAATGTCTCAGTGTTTTTTCTCATTTTTTTGTTAAACAATGCTTAGAACTTTGATATTATTGTATTTAATGTTTGACTCGACCCGAATCGAACCACGATATCATTCGAAACATAGCCATAGAAAAAAAAAATTAGGTCCCATCCCGTGACCGATAATTTCCAACCCCCTGTACTAACTACTCAAGCTTCGCCACTGACAGTTGTAGATGCGGATTATGTAACATCACGTATTTTCTCCAAATTTTCGAATTAGTAAAATCACCACTATGCCTATATTATACCTCTTTTGTACAAGTATAATCATGTCTAAATTTTTCTTTTGACTATTTCAAAATATTCTTATATAGTACGGATATTTTAAAGTGGTATAAATTCAAAACGTATACAAAATTCCCCAAATAAACTATCTATGCTTATCCCTTTTTTAGTGATGTTATTTATTTATTTATAATAATAATAATAATAATAATAAAAGTATTAAAAATTTCAGATTTTCTTTAAACTAATGAACCTAGACATAATACCATCCAGATTCACAATGAATCTGGACAAATAGTATGTCCAGATACGTTCCAGACGCACCGCCATCAAATTGACTAACTTGGACGCGTATAAACCTCAATTAAATCCGAAATTAGCTAGACTCAATCAAGTCTACCTTCCTATGATAGTTCTACGCGTGAATGATCCATGAATTTCGCTTAATTGAATCAAAGTTTAAAACCCACCATTAAAACGTTTTAATCAAGTCAATCAACATTCAATTCGCAGTTTATGCACAAAATTAATAACAACTATATAAGCAGACCTCTATTTCGAATCAAACCCACCAAATACCACTCTCTTTCACCTTCTAAATCTCTGGAAATCAAAGCTCTTGTGTTCGGCCCTTTTTGCACTCGTTTATACACCCTCTGGTGCGTTAAAATCTAATTAACATTGGCTTTGCAGTCGATTTATAGTATAGATTAAAAGCCCTAACATTAATGTTATAATCAGCTTCGTTTTCTTGGTCGATTGACCGGATTAAGATTCTAGGGTCTATAAGGAATGGGGGAACCTGCAGACTTGGGTTTTTAAATTCTGTTTTCTGATTTAAATACAAACAAGGGCGTAGCCCAGTGGTGGAAATTGTGGTTGTTAATGCTTTAACCGGATTTGAACCCAGGTTCGATTCCCACGACCCACACTTTTTTTTTTTCAAAACTTCTTTTTTTTTTTACTTAACCTATTAATCTTTTTAAATAGTTTTAAAATACCAAATGTGATCTATAAATTCTATAAAAATTATTTTATGATATTCAGGAGGCAAAGTTTATCATACAATTTTTAGTTTTTCAAAAATTATTTATTTAATATATATATATATATAATTTATTACAAGTTTATTCATTTATAACTTAAAAATTCTATAAAAATAACTAAACGATTCTATAAAATTCCACAAAAATTCTTTTAAACTTATAAATCAATAAATATTCCAGAAATAATTTTTGATTACAGAAAAACGTTTTATTAAATATTTTTAATTAATTTTTACTATTTTAATCATAAATAAATCATAATAAATTCATTTTTCACTAGTTTTATACGAAAATTTTACATAAATTATTTTTGTTCATTTAGAACAGAAATGCAAATTTTAATTTGAAACTTAATTGATTTTAATATTTTTAGACATTAATACAATATTTTGACAAATAAATATTAATATACTATATGTTCGATACTTAAGAAAATAATTTTATAAAAAATTATTTTCACGTTTATAACATTAAAGTACAACCAACCTTAATCAAGATTTTATAAAAGTCTTTCTATTTATTTATTTCCCTAAATTCTTTGTTTATAAATTCATTAACAATTTATCGAAATTAATGATTAATTATCTATCCTCAAAATTAGGAACCCTAGAAATACTTGTAGACTAGAAAGACTTAAACTTGTTTATTACCTTAAACATAGGGTGATACTTGGCAACGTTGGATCATGTAAGTGCATGATGTCCCTAGGCTAGTATATATGTTGTTTGGACGAGTTTCGGGGTGTTTGGAGGCATTTATACGCGTTTTGGGGTGTTTGGGTGTCTATTGGTGAGTAGAGAGTAGCTATAGGCGATTACACCCTATGCTACATCACTATTCATGCGATTACATGACTCTATAGGCGATTATGGCCTTAATCGCCTATAACTTGATGTCTTATATCACCTACTCGCCATTTCTGACCTGTACGAGTACGGGAGGTATAAATAGACCCAATCATTGCCCTAATCATTAGTTCTTGCCACACACACTCTCCAAACACCCTCCCCAGGTCTGAGATTGCTAGGTTTGATCATTGTAACACTCGTGCTCTGTTTTAATGATATAAACGTGAATCTTTTGACCCATTTGTGTGTTGTAATTACTCGTTTTTCATTGTTTCATATTCGTTTCTGTTATTGAGACATATCCAAGGGATTCCGCACCTTGAATATAGCCCTCGTGATTGTCGGATGACACGTTCGTCGATCCTACAAATCACACTTATTCTATTCCACAAGACTTAACACTTTGCTAAGTTGAGTATTACTTATCCCCTTTTTCGTTTTTACACTTTTGGGGTGATTCATGCACAAGTATACAAAATTTGCACATTCACTTACACATACATTTTTCTTCATTTACAATTCATATACGTGTCTTGTTTATCTTTGTGCTTTATGTTTGAACATGAATGTAGCTTACGTACAAAATCATACATCTAGACATAACTTATGTTATGGTGCTCTTTACATATAGACGTAACTTATGTTACGGTGCTCATTTAGACATAACTTATGTTATGGTGCTCTTTTAGACTTGACACGTGTTAGGGTGCTCATTATCAATTTTACCTTACCAACTTTACATTTGATCTTGTCTTGTTTGGTTACTTATGTGTTTACATAATGCCTTGGTGATGCTAGACACATGAATTGTACCGCTTTTCAAACTTATACTATATGTACAAAGCTAGGTAATACTCACCAACATCATATGTTGACAAAATTTATTTCCGTGCATGCTTCAGGATAAGCTGCTTGACGCTTCACATAGAACTTTGGACTTAGATTAATTCAATCAACTATCTATATTTTTGTTGTCGTGTATTTATTTTCACATGTTGTAAAACAATATTCAATAATCAAATATTTACATTTTAGTACCATGAGCTTTTGAACAATCGTCACTATGTGACACCTCGATGATTCTGCCATCGGTTGGGGTGTTACAGATTAGAATCTCTAGTTCGTGGCTGCACAGACATGCAGTTTTTAAATGATCCAACTAAGTCCAGATGAAACATAAATTTATTCCCATCCACACCGACACCAACACACATTGGCCTATACTAGTGGGTTTACCCGCGCGTTGCAGCGGGATCCACAAATAGGTTGCAATACAACATTATGATACTTAGGTTTTTTGCCGCAAGTTACGCAACAAGAATAGAAATGTGCACACTATGTTTTAACTAGTATTCGTAGAAAGAAAAAGAAAAGAAATGTGCACCGCCACTTACAACTGATTGCAGTTCAACACAAAAAAAACAATGTACTCATTATTGAATAAATCTTAATAAACCAAAGGTATGTTACTGTAACAGACCAATATGAACACAAACATCACTTTGGTGTAAGTTGTCCGTTCATTGCATATCTACATAACCGTGCCATTGAAAATACCTTGCTAAATGATAAAGTTCATTTACATGACAAAAGCATGTAGTAATAATATGATATTGTATAAACTATCATATGAAGGTCATTGTCTATTTAGAAATTAAAAGTTGTGATTTGTAAGTTTGTAATATACTTGCCCAACTTGACCCAACAGCTAAAAAATTGCCCAATGTAGCCAGTGAGTCGAACCATCCTGTCCACTTTGTCGCTGGGTAGACGCATATATATGAAAATTGTTTATAATATAAGTATTATTATGATAAAGTTTTAAAATTCATACAAGTTTAGCTAAGGTAAAATTATTCATTGTGGTAACATAAATTATTATATTTCATCGCCATTATATGAAATTTTTTCAAAAATATTGCTATCCCGTATGTTTATTTAGTTTGGGTGAGTTCCATTTTCATATAAAAGTTAATTATTTTCTAGGGGCATTTAGGGAAGAAATGTGGTGAAATTTAGAAAATTGTAAAGAAATCCTCAGTATGTCATCTTAACTTTGGACAATTTGGACATCTTTTCACATGCCTCCTCCTTTATAATGTAGTATAGATTATAGATATAGATTATCGATTATATATAGTATGTAATTAAAACCAAATAATGTCATAGAAAATTTCAATGAATACAAATAATAGCAATAATTTAAATATAGAGAAAATTGCTCGAATAGTCCCTGTGGTTTGCTCATATTTCACCTTTAGTCCTCAACTTTTGAAAATTACAGGTATAGTCCTCAACTTTTGACATTTTTTAACTCGGATAGTCCCTGGAGTTAACAGGGGTTAGATTATCCAGTTAAGTGGATGTGAAATTACTAAAATACCCTTGTGATTAAAAAAATATAATAAGAATTAATATGGGACCCACCCACTTCTTCTTCCATACTTCATCCTCCTCACCCATCACCTCTCAAACCACAACCACCACCACCCATCCCCACTTTTAGCACCACCACCACCGACATCCCAACCACCACAATCACCACCCACTTCATCCTCCCCACCCATCATCTCCATAAATCACCACCATTGACTCTCCTCTCCTAAGCGAACCAAGATGAAATCGGATGAAGAAGAACTAACAGCGATGAAATAAAACACGTGCACTGATGAACACTGATTTGAAGAAACCCTAACTGATTTGCTGGTTTGTTCCTCTTTTTGTTCTCGATCTTGGTTCAGTTCTTGTTCAAATATTGTTCTAGATCTTGTTAGGGCAATTTTGTAGATTTTCTTTGATCAAACTGGTAAACCGTGTTGATTTGGTTTATTTATGTATGAATTTATAGGTTTTTGTGTTGGTAATTTCATAGAATCGAGATAGAATTTTGGAAGTGTTGCAACTTTCGGTGTTGCTCTCTTTTTCCCTAACATCGTTCTTCCTCGTATTTGATTTGATAATAAAGCAAGGTTCATTTGTTTGTTTCATATTTGTTGTACTATTCTGTTTGATTTTGAGGCTAAACAAAATCAGATTAATCAAGTACAAATGCAGTGAGCATTAAAAAAGGAAAATATAAGATGAAGTGGGTGATGGCTGTGGTGATAGTGATGGTGGTGGGGATGGTGAAAGTGGAGATGGGTGGTGGTGGTGGTTTGGGGAGGTGTTGGTTGAAGTGGTTCATAGAGGTGATGGGTGGGGAAGAAGAAGTGGGTGGGGCCCAAATTAATTCTTTTTATATTTTTTAAAAACAAGGGTAGTTTAGTAATTTCACACCTATTTAACTGGATAATCTAACCTCCGTTAACTCTAGGGACTATCCGAGTTAAAAAATGTGAAAAGTTGAGGACTATACCTGTAATTTTCAAAAGTTAAGGACTAAAGGTGAAATCTGAGCAAACTACAGGGACTATTCGAGCAATTTTCTCTTAAATATATAAGAAACATATATTTTTACAACCAACAAAGTATGTAAGTAAATGCATTGTTTATGTGAAAGATGTTAATATTTTTTCATACACCATATATAGTAATTCCACTTTAAAAACATTTTTCTTAAAACATGATGTGTGGTCATATGGCACAAGTCCGTCTATACTACAACCGAAAACTATCTTTCTAAATAAACATGAAATTGTGGTGGATATCATCGCGGAGGTGAAATCGTGTAGTTTTTTGTGGTCAAACATAGGCATACGGATATTATAGATATAGATTAATGGTAATTGAAGGTCATGACAAAAGAATATGTACAAGTAAGTTTTGCATGACGGGTAGAAAGGAAAAAAAATGTAAAACCCTAACCGATGGCGGAAACATCGAGGTGTCACGTAGTAACGATTGTTCAATAGCTCATGGACTAGAAGTGTAAATTTTGTTACATTAAATGGAATAGTTTATTACATTGAAATAAATACAACAATTAAAACTTCGCAATCTAAACTAAAATACAGTAAATCTCAATCTAAGCCTAAGTTCCAAAAGCTTAGAAGTGATCTCATAAGAACCTGAAACATGTACGAAAATAATTTGGTCAATACAAAAACGTATTGGTGAGCATACCCGTTTGATACATATAGTAAGGAAAATTTAGCAATTCATGTGTTATTTTGCAAAATGTAATAAGTGGTATCCGGGTCAAATCAACCCTATGAAAAGAAAGGAAATATATATAGTATGCGCTAGTAGTAATGCAATACATAGCAATGACAAGGACTCTCAAGAGAGTCATAAGGGTATATACCATAGTACTATTCATTGAAATGCTAGGCCGCAACGGTTAATGATTTGACAAGTCATAGATACACGAAATGACACAAGCAAACACACATAAGAAACTTGATAGTAGGTACATGAGTCACCCCAAAATAGTAAAACGGTAAAAAGGGGAAAGATATACTCACAGTTTGCGAAAGCGATCAAAATCCAACTTAAGCAGTTGTGAACTAAGTAATGGGAATTCCGAAGAATCCAACCTATAATGTATAAGAGTACTAATAAGGAAATGTATAAAAGTCTAAGGTAACTACGGTTCTAAGGCATTAGGGCTTGCTAGACTCCTATAGGGAAGATGAAATTTTTTTAATAGTAACTTAAACGACAGTTTCGAAGTAAATATATCACGATTAATTACATAAGTGACTAAAACACTTTTGTATCCCACACTTAGGAACATTTTCTACTTTATAGAAAATATCCACAAATTAGATTTTATGATTTATATTTAACTAAACAATATATTATATCTAATTAAATATAAATTAAAGTAAATAATACAAGAGATGATCCAAAAATATTGTTTTATGAAAACTAATCATTTCCTGATGTGAAATAGTGAAAATATTATTTTCATAATTTCTCTCAATTTATTTTTATTTAAAACATATGTAATGAACTTAAATAATGTTTTAATGATTAAAATAGTAAAAATAACAAAAATAACAAAAATAACCTTTTTCTGAGAAATTATATTTTGTTTCAGTTTATTATACATAAAAATAAATCTCCAGAAAATTTGAGGTTAAAATCACTTAAAATGAATTTTTAATCATTTATTTATGATTAAAACAATTTATATCAAGAAAAATAGGAAAATAATGTATTTTCCAAAAAATAAAAATATGATAATTTTCTTTAGGGTGTCAAGATGCTACTTCTAAATTTTTATAATTTTTGAGCAAAATATGGATTTATTATGAATATTTAGAGATTTAAAAGAATTATATATATACAAATTGAAGTTTTAAGATAAAGAAATGAAAAAAAAAAAACAAAAACAAAACAAAACAGAAAAAGTGATGGGTGTGGGGATCGAACTTGAGTTCCCACACACACACAACAACATACTAACCACTACACCAAATACTTGTTTTTTGTTAATAATTTGAAGATGAAATTATTTATATAATAAACCCCTTTCATCTTCTTCCCCAAATGAACAAGCCAAGAACCCTAACCCTAACCTAAATCTAATAACCCGATTAAGAACATGATAATGCTCTGTAATAGAGGGCTTTTGATCGAACAATATGCGGAAATAAAACGGCACAAAGAAAAGGGTCTTACAAAGCTTATCACACTCGCAAAAGAGGCTGTAAGCATCGGCCACTTATGCTTCGATTTAGAGGCCTTCCCAAATGATTTTGAGGCGTTTTTTTGTGGGTTTTCGAAGATAATAGGTGCAGAAACGTAATGACACGTTCAATTTATTTATTTATTAAGAAAAATAGACGTTTGGCTTGATTTATGAAGTCCGATCGGTTACACTTTAATTCACCGATTAAATCGTGATTAAAACTGGTTTAAATGTGATGGATAACGCTTGGGACAGTTACACGTTGATGGGAGGATGATTAATCAATTATAGAAGCGTTACAGATAGCCTTATTGGCCGATAAATGTTTGGCTAGAATTCTCGCCGGCGCCGGAGCTCCCTGCTGCCGAAAAAAAAAACGTGGCCAGAAAGGGGGACAATTCAGCTTTTAAAATTTTGGGACCTTGGCACTTTAGGTCCCTTAAGTTCTAACTGAGTTAGTTATACTATATTTGGTTAAGTTTTTTCTTTACAAACTACTAACCAAGTTAACATAAGTTAACTTAAATGTTTTTAAACTTTATAAAACTTAACCTTTTTATCAAATAATAAGTTTTATTAGTTTCCACATAAAACAAATTAATTAGACTTTAAAATGAAAACTCTTATAAACGTCAAACTAATGTTTCAGTGTATAAATTCGGTTCAAGACATAAGCTCATCCAAATAAAAATTATATGATCCACAGAAACTCAAACTTTTATTATATTTGAAAACGATAGAAAATCTAAGGACTATAAATAACAACTTGATGAAAGACGAGGGTGACGGATGTCACAAAAAAGTACATGACATTTATGTCATCTTAAAATTCATGTAAAATAATATGTGAAGAGTGAAGGCAATGAATGTACAAGTAACAATACATATAGGGTAATATGGGAAAGATTTATATGCATTATAGGTTTAAGGCATGTGTCTTTTTAAATGTTATCTTAACTTTGATAATTTGAAAATATTTATCCATATCTCCCCTTTATAATATAGTATAGATTATATAATTAAAACTTTCCTCGACATGCGTAGTATATATAATATTTGCCTTGGTTGGCATAACATATCTAAAATTTGCCACACACTTGCCTATATTATATAAATAAAACTTTCCTTGGCTGGCGTAAGTATATATAAAATTTGCCTTGGTTGACATACATAAAATTTGCCACACGCACTTGCCTATATTATATAAACTAGTGGGTTTACTCACGCATTGCAGCGGGATGCACAAATGGGTTGCAGTATAACATTATGACACTTAGGTTTTTTGCCGCAAATTACGCAAAAAGAATAGAAATATGCACACTATGTTTTAACAAGTATTCTTAGAAAGAAAAGAAAAGAAATGTGTACTGTCACTTACAACTGGTTGCAGTTCACCACAAAAACCATGTACTCATTATTGAACAATTTTTAATAAACCAAATGTATGTTACTGTAACAGACCAATATGAACATAAACATCACTCTTGTGTAAGCTGTCCGGTCATTGCATATCTGCATAACCGTGCCATTGAAGACATCTTGGTAAATGATAAAGTTCATTTTCATAAAATAAAAAAAAAACATGTAGTAATAATATGATATTGTATATAATAATATGATATTGTATACACTATCATATGAAAGTCACTGTCCATTTAGAAATTGAAAGTTGTGATTTGGAAGTTTGTAATAGACTTGCTCAACCTGACCCAACAGCTAAAAAATTGCTCAATGTAGCTAGTGAGCCGAACCATCCCGTCCACTTTGTCGTTGGGTAGAGCATATATATGAAAGGTGTTTATAATATAAGTATTATTATGGCACACGATAGCCAAAAATTCACACAACACGAGTAGAATGCAATTGTGCAGCCATATTTAGGTAATTGTTTTGAATGGTTGAAAATCGGCAACCTTGGCTCTTAAATCCTCAAATATCAACACATTGCTAGACTTAATATCTCTGAATTATTTAAGGATGGACCTTGTCATGCAAATAATACAGTCCCGCTGCATCAACAAAAATCTTTACCCGCTACACCTAATCAAGCACGGGCCCTGGCTGTGCTCCTTGCAGACCCTTCATACTTGCATGTATATATGCATAGATTTTAACCCAACACCAATTATATTTTAACTCATATATCCATTAATTTAAACACGAAAACAAAAGTGCAAATAAGTGTTCATGTAATGCATATAGAGATCCCGTGGTTGCAAATTCATAAGCCAAGACACGTGTATTTCCTTTCACATAGCTCAACAGGATTTTTGTGCTTCAATGTTGAGGCCATGGCAATTTTGAACAGGAAGATAAACATTATAAAGAAAAGAAAAGGATAGCCTCAATAATTTGAATAGAAATAAATATACATATATGAGCAAATAGACAAGTCATAGTTATGCTTTATTATGGGTCAAACGGCACCTTTGCCCCTTGCATCTTAGCAACAAGTGAACCCATTGCACATAGAGTGCACACTAAGTACTATTAATTAATGTGTCAATTACAATAAAAGAAGTTATAGGGTCAACATCTAGCTACATATCCCAGTACCTTTCAAATGAATGGTAATTAGTTACTGCTGAGCATGCCACGTCAGCGTCCACGTTATCATCCACTAACTGAGTTAGTTCTCAGTTAACAAAAGTTCATTGTCGGCCAATACGTTGAAAGTTGGGATCGTTGTTTGAAATTTTCGAAGTACAAATTATTGTCGGCCAATTGGTGGAAGTTTGGATTATTAAAATCCAATACCCCGAAATTTTTATTAAAGATTTGGAACTTCGTAGATATGAACCATTCAGATTCAGTATAATGGTTACCCATTAAGTTGCAAATGTTTGACCGGTTCAGACATCTGCTTACAAAACAAACAATTTGAATGAACTATGTCTGACCAATTAAGAAATCTTTCCTATTAAGAGCTCATTAAAAAGACGAAACAAACAACCTCTAACATGGAGGCTTTCACCTCATCTCCGTGACTCCACACCCGTTTCTCAGTCCTCTAATATGCAGTATATATTGATAAGCTCTCCTTCATTATGCATTTTATTTTAGAAATTAAGTTATAAAAAACTACTAAAAAAATATTAGGGGTGATTATTTAAGAAATTGTGCATTTAAGATGTATATTTGGAGATGAACACATTTAAATATCCTGGCCAGATCTACAAGAAAGTTAAATATGAACTCATTTGCTCGCTATATTTGGAGACGAACACCATTCAGCACTTAATCATTCAGAGTATCTCAACCATTCAGACCTCTTAATAATTCAGCACTTAATCAACCAAACAGCCCCTTAATGCATGTGAATTCGACGTTATTCAAAAGTAAATATATGTCCGTTTGTGTCTGTTTCCGTTCATGAACACTTGTTTGTGTTCATTACTGTTCGTTTATGTTCGTTTGCGTTCATGAACAAAATTAACAAACGAACACAAACGAACACGAACATGAGTGTTTTCTTAACAAACGAACACGGACAAAAAATCTCGTTCGGTAAGTGTTCATGAACTGTTCGTGAACACATAATTTTCTTAACAAACAAACACGAACAAGGCCTTGTTCGTGTTCGTTCGGTTCGTTTGCAGCCCTAATTTTATATCATTAAATTTATAGTTTTTCCATATATCGTTTTGCTAAACCAATTTTTTTTTTAACGGCCAACTAAACAACGCCGGGTACTTCGTACGCGGCCCCCAGTGGCAAAGACAGGGGCACAGCCCGGCCCACCCCGGACGCACGAAGCCCCTAGCCCACCCGACAGCCCGACCTACATACCCGCCCGAAGGCACGAAAGTAGTGAACCGGTAAAACCTGGCGAGATCAGGACTCGAACTCATGACCAAAGGCCAGGAGTCATCCATCATTTCTCATTATGTCCTTTGTGGGAATCAAACCTGGGAACTCCAAGAAGGATCCTAGCTAGGTCCATTCACCAAATGATGGTTTTACTAAACCAATGAATTGCATATTTACTTAACCCTTAAAATCAGTTCATATGTTTGTTTTGGGAGGGGAAATATGTAAGTATTATTTTTTTTTTATGAAACATGTAATAAATGACTTTAGGAAAGGAAATATGTGAATAACCCTTAATTATTAAACCCATTATATAGTGGATATCATCATTATTTATCGTTACATAAAGGAAAGGAAGGTACATTAAACATCATCGCACATATATCCATCGTTGGATATCATCACTATTCATTCTTACATACAAACATTATATGCTTACATATATTAAGATAAGTAATCCCTAACGTACCGCTCCCTAGTTGTTACATAGGGACGGAAACACAGAACAAGAGTGTAATATATTCCTTAAACGTGTTTTCTGGAAAAGTGAACGCATCATCATACTTGTAAATCACATCTATCATCCGTGTAAGATTAACAAGTGGAGCAAGTATATCCATTGGGACCTCCCTTGGCTTTAGGCATCCTTCATTTATATCTTTCCATCCATTTTCAACGATGTTTTTTAGTGCCTCTACGGCTACATTTTCCGACACCCCAAAAGTCTTCATATATGCATCTACACCTGTGGCTGATGGAGCTCTTTCACGCTCAAACTTCAAATACATGAAAGCAACATGTTACTAGACTAGATATCACCATATAATAAAAATAAATACTACAACAAAACTATTTTCATACTAAAGTTGCAATATAATAAGTAATGTGCATTTAGTACCTCAAAAGTCATGACATCACCGTGTAGCCTTGAAATAAACTTTGAAGTTGTCGCGATCTTTGGATGACTTTCATACCAATTAATGGCTTCTTGCGTGACAATGTTGCCCATACCAATCAACGCGGAAAGATAAAGAAGTTTGTATCCGGAAGTAGTTAATCCAATCTCTTTATACTTGTCATATGATGGCACCTCTCTACTATGCCTCCATTCAGCCTCTTGATGGTAGGCTGTAGCCATTTCTTGAAACTGGATATTCATAACGGAAACAATCGGAATATTATAATTAATAACAGAATGATAATTTGTATACATTGTTTGTAAATAATAATTAATTTACATACAGCTTTTTTTGAAGCCTCAATAAGATATGTTGTTACTTCTTGAGGTAGTTGTTTGTTCCATTCAGCATACACATTCACTACAAATTTGTAGTATGGTTTAATATATTCTGGTAGTTGCGACATAGCAGCATTAATGTCCCACCTAAATAGATTAAAACATGTTTAAGTGGAAGAATAGATCAACATATATATGGTTTAAATTGTTCTTATCCTACAAATAGCCCTTAACGTAAGAAGTGAAGGAGAGTATTTTTTTTTAAAAAAAAAATCAATATTGTTAAACATATATTTTAGTACTGAAATCTAAAAAAAAAATTAGTGTAGAGTAATTACGTAATTACCGTTGTAGAGTAATTACGTAATTATTTTGTGTAAACTACTGTAATTACTCTAATGGCGTAATTATGCAAAAAAAAATATTTTTTTTTATATTATTTATCTAAAAAGTATGTTTAAGCAGGTGGGAAAAAAAATTTAAAGAAAAAAAAAATATTTCCCCCTTCACTTCTCATGTTTTGTAAGTTAGGCCCATTTGTATTTGATCTTTACTCTACAAATTAATACATAAGCATAATAAAGAATACATGTTTATCGCGCGTGTTAGAACTCGGATCTCTTCAATTGTAGCATATGCATCATATGTGTCATCTAACACAACAAGAAGCAGTAAAACTTTTGTTGTTATGATTCGTGCTTGAGAGTAATAAGGCTCCAAGTATAATGCCAATGCCCATACATAGCACTCAGGCACTCTATCTCTTACGTAAGATGTTTTCACTTGTAATTCCATGTCCTTCCGCCACCTAAAATAAAGTATAAATACTTTATGCATTTCCTAACGAGTTGAAGATCAAAAGTATAAAATTACAAGTGTTAGCATTTTTAAAGAGTTGAAGAAAGCTAGAAAATATGTATCGCGATCTATGTTTTTGTATTTACAATGACACATGGGATCTCTCTTTGTAAATAAAGATTATACAATGCAAGGTACGTAGTAAGTATAAAACATTAAATTCATCTCTAATTAATTATTCTATCTCTAATTAATTAGTAAAAAACATTTTATCTTACATATATCCCACACATTGAAATTCATCATTCATTTATCTTACACATATTAAAATTTGTCATAACACACATTTGAACACTTCTTATAAGATTTGTCTATCCTAGAAAGTTATCATTTTTTAGTCTTTATAATAGGTGTTAATATTAGAGTTACACATTGTTTTAGGTTAGGCATTAACATTGGAGTTATTAGGGCCGGTCCTGAAAATTCACGTGCCCGGGCCAAGCCGTAAAATATGTTTCCCTTAGTCTTAGGTCTTTTAAGCAATGTTATCATAACTGAAGCGGACGTTAAACCGGTGTCCTTACTGGTTCCCTAGTCAGATCGGTTGAACCGAATATATAACTGAAAGTGTCGTAATAATTATAAAAATTAATATGTTCGGCTAATTTGCTCATAAAAAAACCACCATTATTTTATGTCTAGATTTCAAAAGTTTTTTAATAAAATGAATTTGATTTGCATCATGTGCAAAAGCATGAGACAATTATTGTTTTGTAGTACTAATATATATTAAATTTTACTATAAAGGCAGCACAATTACTATACCACAACACAAATCTCAAATAACACACTTCAACTTTTTTTTTTTTTAAATTTTGTCGTATCCTTCCAATCTAGCTTATTGTGTATGACTTATCTTCTTTCTTATCTACTCTTCACCTTCTTGCGTTTATAACCAGTGATGTTCAAGATGAGATCTTTTTTTTTGTTCAAAAACATAAAGAAAATAATTACAGAAAGAAAACACTTGTCGCCGCTCAAAGTGCCCCTTTAGAAATTAGGCCCGAGCCGGGAGCCCTCCCCGCACCCCCTTAAAGCCGGCCTTGGGAGTTATACATTGTTTTAGGTTAGGTGTTAGCATTGGAGTTATACATTGTTTTAGGTTAGGTGTTAGCATTGGAGTTATACATTGTTTTAGGTTAGGTGTTAGCATTAGAGTTATACATTGTTTTAGGTTGGGTGTTAGCATTAGAGTTATACATTGTTTTAGCTTAGATGCTAACATTATAATTATACATTGGTTAGGTGTTAACATTGGAGTTATACATTGTTAATTGTTTTAGGCCAGGTGTTACCCGAAACATTCCTGCATGTAAATGTAAAGCGCATCAGTCTATTTCATACGTAAAGTTGATGCATTATATAAGATTTGTCAACCTTGGGATGCTCCCGGGTATAATCTAGTATATATATACACACACACATGGCTAATACTTATATTTAGCGCACAAAAACTTACTTTGTAAGGGTTCGAAGTTCTTCCTTTTGTAGGAGTTGCAAGTAGTTGAAGTGTAGCTTTGCAAGAGTTAGTAGTGAGTCATATCTGGAGATCTCTTTTTCAAAATGGGACAAATATTTCCTTGCTTCAAACATTGGATGCCCTCGATGAAAAGGTCTCTCCAACGCATGTTTCACATATGGTGGAAGAGTACCTTCGACTGTTTTTAGTTTATTTTCTGTGAATGAAAAGGCTTCTTCTAAAATAGATTCTCCATTTATTCTTAACTGAGCACTTTCATACAAACCAAGCATGGCCCTCACATCTTTAGTTATGTCTGCCTTGAATTCACCAGAGTTTAAGTCCTTGAACTTGTTGAACACGTCTGTGTGCATAACCACACAAATTGTTAACATTGTCTAGTTGGAGAGCTAAAAGTAGTCACATAATTCTAACATCATCATCATCATACTCAGTTAATCTCACCTATAGCAAAGCTAAGGTAGGGTCTGAGGAGGGTAAGATGTAGACAGCCTTACCTCTACCCCTAAGAATAGAGAGGCTGCTTCCAGTGAGACCCCCGGCTCGATGTGGTTTGGTATCAAGCATTGGACATAAGGCACATAACACTTAGCAATCGGGACAAACCCGATCGGTGCATGTACCCCTTTGTCTTTTGGCTATCCACGCCACCACATGATGATCGTCCGTCGTTTTTAACGTTATTTTCACGAAATTAGTAAAATAACGTTAAAACTAGTGCAACTTTACTTTTGCCCCCAAGGGCTACACATATATACATTATATGCGCACACCGTAAGTGGGGCGATTCACATAATTCTAACAAAAACATATATATAACACGTTTTGGTCCAAGTAATATTTTTGAGTGACTAATGGTTTACCACAAGAGAATCTGTAACCAAAGCTCCTAAAGACTTGAAAGTGAATACACGTTGTGTAGAGATCCGTTTCGTCGTAAGTTTGCAAGTTGATCTTGTTGAAAAGCTTATCAAGCTGACTATCAATATCTTTCGAGAAAAGATATGTCAAACCAAGACGATACACGGAATTAATCAAACTCAATTTCTCGTCTATATCAAGTGCATTGTTTAATATTAACTTTCTCAGTTGCTCTTTCGGCTGCTCCATAGCTTTACCATATGCCTCCAATTGCTACAATACGAAACAACATTTATGTAAATGATTTGAAGGAGCTACGGTGCAAATTCTATTGGTGTGTGTTTGTGAGTAATCGTAATAAGGATTTTTTTTTTTTTTTTATCTTTAGGCGTAATGATGAAATATAATCATCGCTCCACGGGTATACCCAAAACCCAGTAGGTATGGGATCTAGTATGAGATTGGAAATGAAATATTTTCCGTATATAAGATTAGGTGATACCTAACCCGATTACCCAAATTTTATACCAATTTACCCGAAACATATCCCCTAAAACTTTTAATTTTTATTTGCTCTTTCCATGATCCTTGTTTAGTAAGGCTTCATTAAAATTATTTCATTACTTGAAAATAAATTTTTTCTTTTGAGATATACATATCTTGATGATATTATTTATATTAGTATGTTACAAAATAAAAATTATCTTTTGAAATTTGTATCTTGATCTATCTTTACATATTTTAAGTATTATAAACTTTTATATTGATAATTATATGTGTGTAATTAATCATGTTTAAACTAAATTTAGTTTTTATGAATATAAAATAATATAGAAATTATAATGGTAACAAAAAATGTATTTGGAAACATCAAATTCCCAACGGATCTGTTTTAGGAAACAACAGGTATACCCGATATTCGTAGGTATGCTCGATATCAGACTAGTAATTACCCAACATATATCCAATGACATTGAGTCGGATGTTTGACATGATTTAACAATCAGCCATGAGCCAAAGATTATCTCACCCGACTTGAGCCCAAATCATTAGCATCCATATTTAGGTGGTTTGAAGAAGTTTCATGGTTTCTTGTCATTTTTTGAAAGTCGCTTTCATTCTAGGTTATCAACTAGTTGAACTAAGGGACGTGGATAGTGTTTATGTTGAAAATCCGATACATTGCATACTCATCATGAATTCTGAAAAACATCAAGATCCACTAGTTGAACTAGCATGTCCTCGTTACATCCGCTAGTTCAACTAGCACATCCTCATAAACACTGTTCACATATGCTAGTTCAATGAGCGAATCATCTAGAATCAAAAGAAGCTCAAAAAATTTAATTGAAACCATATGAAAACTTCTCGAAACTACCTAAAGATAAAAAAAAATTATATATATTCTAGTAGGGATGCAAACGAACTGAACATTCAGCGAACAGTTCATGAACCGTTAGGCGGGAAATTCGTTCGTGTTCGTTCGTGAACAAACACGAACAAAAAATTTTGTTCGCTTAGTTACACGAACGAACATGAACAGAGGTCGCATTCGTTTGTTTATGTTCGTGAACGTTCGGTAACGTGTTTGTTTATGTTCGTTTGTGTTCTATAGTTTAGTAAGTTTTTTAATTTTTATACTTTTTTTATTTTTATTTATCTTAATGTATGTGAATTCGATGTTATTCAAAAGTTAATATATGTCCGTTTGTGTTTGCTTCTGTTCATGAACACCTCTTTGTGTTCATTAATGTCTTTTTATGTTTGTGTGCGTTCATGAACAAAATTAACAAACGAATACAAACGAACACGAACATGAGTGTTTTCTTAACAAACGAACACGAACAGAAAATCTCGTTTGGTAAGTGTTCATGAACTGTTCGTTAACACATAATTTTCTTAACAAACGAACACGAACAAGGCCTTGTTCGTGTTCGTTCGGTTCGTTTGCAGCCCTACATTCTAGTAATGAGCACTTATGTACCGAATTGTCAAGAGTGAATGTTAGGAACTGATCCCCCCAAATCGAAGGTGGAAAGTTGGCCAAAGGACGTGCCGGCTCTATGGTGTTAGCTTCAGATGTGGCCATTCTTGGATTATTATATTGCTAGGAAACTATATGGATGAGTATAACATTATTTGGGCATACAGTACTATTTATAGAGGATATGTCATGCAGGGAGCTCGTTTTTGACGCCCGCTTTCATTGTGCGCATATAATGTATATATTTATGGGTCTCGGTCGCAAAAGTGAAATTGCACTAATTTTGACGTTAATTTACTAGTTTCGTGAAAATAATATATAACATTAAAGGCGAACGGTTAATCATACATCATGTAGTGGTGTTGATAACCGAATGACTTGGGGTATATCGACCAATCGTCCCCTGCCACGAGTGTTGAATGTTATGTGTCTCATGTCCAAGGCTTGATGCAAAACTACTATTGAGTCGGGGTCTCACTGAAAGCTGTCTCTCTATTCCTACGAGGTAGAGGTAAGGTTGTCTACATCTTACCCTCCTCAGACCCTACCTTAGCTTTACTATTGATCGGATTTACCGAGTATGATGATGCAGGGAGCTCGTTTTTATGGGCGTGAGCTTCAAGTCAATATTGCAACACTGTTTCGATTGTAAATTGTCACAATCCGGTGATAGAAAGCTCCAATTCAACAAATACATGCCAATTCTATAAACAGTTCTAAATCATTATTGGTGCTTTTTGGGCTATTGCCGGCCTATGATTGGGCCAGCGTTTTAATCATCATAAAAGTGGTTGCCATGTAGTGAAATTAATTCATGAAGTCAAATTTTGATATCACCATAGCCGTTATTATTTTCACTAATTAGTTTTATAAAATTAAAATTCACATGTTTTAAGTTTTAACTAACTTCTTTCGTAAACATTCAGTACAACTTTTATTAGAATTTTATTTTAATTACATTTTTTTAATAGCAATACTCTTTTATTTCAATAAAGATTCTTTATATTTATATTAAAAGAATTAGGAGTAGGCTGGTTCGGTTTTACTTAAACCAAAAATTTTTATTATTGTCGTCAAGTCAAACCAAACAAGTGCTGGTATCATTTCGGTTGTACTACCACTTTATTTTTTTGTTTCTTCTTTTGTTCATTGACGATTCCGTAATTAGGTTCTCTTTTCAGATCGCTATACCAAGTTTTGATACCAAACGATACTAGCCATATTCCCTATCACAACTTAAAACAACAGAAAAGTTACGCGTAGAGCTGGTCATCCACTAGTTATATAAAAAGTCATAACTCCATTAAAGTTTTCAAAAACCCAATTTAATTCGTTTAAATTTGACCATTTCTATATAAATTTTCAAACAACTCGTAAGTCCCGAATTCAATTCGTGTTATTGTTCATTTCTATTGTTACATTAGCCCTCTATCAATTATTTGATTCATTCATGTTTATTGCTTCAATTGTTAGGATTAAAATGGTAATTAGAAATAGGGGTATTGGATTTTAATAATCCCAAGTTTCAACTGTTGGCCGATAATAATCCCTACTTCAAAAATTCCCAATAATAATCCCAACTTTTGAACATTTGGCCTCTGGTAAGCCTTTTTAACTGAGCACTAACTGGGTTAGTTTGTGCTAACGTGGAATCTGACTAGGCACGATGACGTGTACACTTTAATATTACTTGGCATTTTATTGGATTTTAACAATCCAAACTTTCACCTATTGGCCGGCAATAATCCGTACTTTAAAATTTCCCAATAACGATCCCAACTTCAGACATTTTTCCTTTGGTGAACCTTTTTTAACTGAGTACTAACTGGGTTAGTAGGTGCTGACGTGGGCTATGAGTTGGTAGCTGACGTGGTAAATTTAATCTCAGGTGTCATCTAGGTGTCATTTCCTCTTATATAAACATTATAAAACAAAAGATTAACTCAAACTCAAAACCCTCCCCATCTACATAATCTTCTGCAACCCTCCAATTCCTCTCTCTCTAAAACTCAAAACCCTCCCCATCTACATAATCTTATGCAAGAGGGTTTTGATTTTAAAGAGGGGGAGAAAGAGAGAGAGGGAGGAATGGGAGGGTTGTAGAAGATTATGTAGATAGGGAGGGTTTTGAGTTTGAGTTAATCTTTTGTTTTATAATGTTTATATAGGAGGAAATGACACCTAGATGACATCTCAGAGTAAATGTACCATGTCAGCTGCCAACTCATAGTTCATGTCAACACCTACTAACCTAGTTAGTGCTCACTTAAAAAAGTTTCACCAGAGGGAAAATGTCCGAAAGTTGGGATCGTTATTGGGAAATTTTAAAGTACGGATTATTGCCTGCCAATAGGTGAAAGTTTGGATTGTTAAAATCCAATAAAATGCCACGTAATATTAAATTGTACATGTCATCGTGCCTAGTCAGATTCCACGTCAGCACAAACTAACCCAGTTAGTGCTCAGTTAAAAAAAGGTTTACCAGAGGCCAGATGTTCGAAAGTTGGGATTATTATTGGGAGTTTTTGAAGTAGGGATTATTATCGGCCAACGGTTAAAACTTGGGATTATTAAAATCCAATACCCCTTAGAAATAAACCTACAAAGAGATTACAAGTGGACGGCTCATATGCGGGTAACAAGTTGCGCCGCCACCCTCTTTGGATAGCAAAACCTACTCTACTAAAAATAAAACTTTGGTCCCTGACTGTTGAGCAATTACAATGTGTCACCTTTTGTACCCGATCTAGAAATCGGATGGCTTCGGGGGCAAGGCCCCCAAAGGTATCAAAGGTGAAGGGTACGAAGACATGCTGGTTTTCTAGGCAAGCGTTTTCATGTTTAGCGACTTTTTTTTATTCATCTTTCAAGACTGTTTGCCCCGCTACGAACCCTACATCCCGAAGCCCAACCAGAGGGGACACCCCAGTGAGGTCAACACACGCATGCTTACCTTGAGCCCATCCGAACACAAGGACATCCGCTGGTTGTAAGGTGGACCGCCCGTCTAGCGGGTCGTCAGAAAATTAACGGGGGCTTCTTTCTTAGCTGAGATCCCAGCCTTCCGCAAAACATCCCACAAGGCATCCCTAACTAAGTCATGTCGGTACTTAAATCCCGGCATTTCCTTACAATGTAGGGCATGTTTCCCAAATTTATCCAAGCAAGCTTTCTTACAAATCGGGCATGACTCGTCAAATGGTAGGGTTTGTTCTTGATTTGAGGATTTTTTTATTTAAATATATACTAACTTGTTAATTCATTTAAAAATCATTTGTACATTAAAAATTTTGAAAAAATTATTCTAATTTCATAAAAAAATTTAGGATAACAAAATAATTTATTTTCCAATTAATATTTTTATTCATTTTTGCTTGTTTAATGCATTTGAATTCATTTAAAAATCATATTTAATCAATTTTATTATGTAATAATTTTATAAAATTTTCTCGACATATTAGAATTTAGAATGTTGTCTAAAATTTTTAATTACTGAAATTTTTTTGTTTTCTTATTTTTTTTTTCTCTTTTTGTTTATCATTTCAATTATTTAAGTTAACTTCCATTTCATTTCATAACTGGCAAATTACATTAAGATAGTAGGTAGACGGGCAACAAAGTGCACCCTCTCCCGTTTCTAGATCGCAAACCCTAGTCTACTATAAACAAACCCTTGTCCCCTTGGAGTCAAAATGTTGCTATGGATAACCCATTGGACCCTTGTCGGGAAATGGATTGCTTCCGGGGCCAAGGAGCTAAAGGTATCACAAGCCAAAAGGACAAATGCATATCGATTATCTTCATAGGCTTTAGCATGTTTTTCCTTTTTCTTGGATTTTGCCCTTCTCATTGCTTGCCCAGTCACAAAACCATTATCCCGAAAACCAGCTAGAGGGGACACACATGTGAGGTCAACGCAAGCGTGTTTTCGCCATCCCAACCAAAGACGAGCACATCTGCTGGGCCAAGAGTATATCTCCCTTTCGTCGGGTCCGTAAGAAATTCACGGGGGACTCCTTTTTGGCCGAAATCCAGGCTTGCCTTAAAATGTCCCATAAAACGCCCCGTACCTAGTTGTGACGGTACTTGAACCCCGACAGCTCTTTGCAATGGACCGCGTGCTCTCCGTATTTATCCAGATAGGCCTTGCGACAGATCAGACAGGTTTCATCCTCAGGGAACATAGGAATTGTCAAATTATATTTAAGAAATTGCCCTGTATTTGACCACGGACATGTGTTGTCCAAAACCGTCGATCGGGATAATGGTCAGGAAATCCTGGGTATGGGGACCCTGCAAGCATTTAACTACCGTCTTCTGGTGGGGGCGACAAACCAAAAACTTCTCCCAAGCTCTGAGCGATTTTGCTAAAAAAAAAGGCATTAGCCAAAGTATTTTGTGGCTTTAGTGGGGCGGTGTCCTTGTTAAAGAAACTGCCAATACCGAGGTTAGGGAGAGATTCATTTAGGCATCCTAGAGCCTGCACGTAGTCTGAGTCTAGGCCAACAACCCCGCTATTTCGTTAGATACGGTATTGTAGCGTCCAGGACTGAGCTATCAACGCCACAAAAGCGTAAACAACAACATCCTAAACTGAAAGAAAGCCTAAACCTCCCGAACGCATCAGCAAGAATGCCAATGGCCACTAGGGTTGTTCAAATCGCTCACTCGGAAAATGCTCGAAAAATGCTCGCTCGATTTTCCGTTCGGTTGTAAACAAGCCAATCACCTCGATTCGGTTTGTAAATGAGCCAAGCACGAGCAAAGATCCGCTTGGTTCGGCTCAAATCAATTTTGTTAATTTATTATATATATAATTATGTATGTTCACACAAATTACAATTGAAAGTTAATATGTACACACAAATTACAATCATATATATTTATAATTTTATACATATTGGGTTTGGACTATATATGCAAATAAATAATAACTAGCCCACTTAACCCAATAAAAAAAACTTAACACTAAGTTTATTAGTTAAACTCAACGTCATGAAGTGACAATCTTAACTTCTTTATCATATTAGTTGGCCGTCGCAAATCGTCACTTGATATCACCCTACACCACAACGTGACAGATGTTTCTCTACAATATGCTCATCACCTCGCCTCACCAGCCTCAACATAAGCCTCATCCTCAGACACCAAATTTATGGTTGTCCAAATTACTCTCCGCTCGTCGCTCGCTCGAAAAAAGTCGCACTCGAAAATGCTCGCTTGGTTTTTGGCTCGGTTGAAATGAGCCATTCCGCTTGCTTTGGCTTGTATATGAGCCAAGCACAAGCAAAGGTCCATTTGGTTCGGCTCGGCTCGTGAACAGCCCTAATTACCACAGGAGGTCGCCAAAAAGCGGGCCACCACAAACAACAATGTCTTCAATGGCTTCCCGAAAACCATCATCAAAATGGGATACCGCATTATCCATCATGGGGGTTTGGCATGTCTACAATGCAATAAGTAACTTGGCAACCCCCATGTATGACCGAAGCAGGAGGAGTTGTCTTTGGGGATCCCGAAAGCAAGGCAAGATTTTTATAAGGTCAACTGCATACGAGGCTTTCCGCCCCCACCAACTCCTTGATAAAGTTGGTATCCTGACTAACAGCCCCTTCAAGGAGTTTCACGCTTTTCTCTGGTCTACCAAGCTTGCTGGGGAAAAGCCTATCCCTAACCTTCACCCTGTTACATGTCGGCCAAATATTGTATTGAAACATTTGTCACGTTGTGTATGAGGCTTATGTTTCACGCTTACACGATGTGAGAATTACACAAATTGTTCTTTAGTTATTACTAAAATTGCATCCTCTGTCCTTTATGAAATTTTTTCACTCCTTATATCCTTTTTTTTATCAATTTGTTACACCATTTGTCCTTTAGCCTAACCTAGTTAAAAAAGTTGGTTAACTTAATTTTCTAAGTTTACACTTTTAGCTCCTATAGTTTTGACCGAATCCTAACCCTTGATTGACCTCGAATTCGATATTAGTGTTAACTTATCGAATAAAAAAAACATGTAGTTTTAGTCTTAGAAAAAATTAACGTGCAAATCCACTTATTATAGTCTGTTATAAATTTATTTATAAATTTAATGTTTTTTCCTTAAGTTGCAGCGATTTTAACTAATTATAAAGGTTTTATATAATAAGTAAATTGGGTTAATTTAGTTGTAATAATTTTTTTGAGCTGATTTTAGGAGTCCAAATTTTATTTATCTGGATATATATAACAAGCCATCAAATTTTATAACTAATGGTCCCATATGGTAACTAAGTATACTATTGTTTTTACATTTTCAAATATTACAGATCAGATCTCACTCTTTTGTCAACCAAATCATTTTCATTGTGTATCACTTACATTTTACATTTTACACATCTTATTAAAAATAATATAAAAAATTCCATTACCTCTTATTAAAAATAACATATAAATTGACACGACTGTACAAATGTATTTAAAAATTAGCATATTTGTGATTTTTTTTATTAACATGCTGAAAAAATATAGTATAATTTAAAAAAAAAAAAAATAGGCCTCGTATGGGAGGAATGTGATTTTTTTATTAAAGGTCAAAGCTACTTGGATTGCAAATGCATATTTAAGCCCTATACCAAGGGCCCTATATTTTTTGTGGTTCCCCTAACGTTTGTATACGGCACATACATGGATTAAAGAAATGTTTTTTGATGAAGGTTAATACATAGCAAGTGGGTGGATAGAACGCCAAAAGAGACTAAAACTACGTGTTTTTTTTATTTTTTTAAGAGCTAATTTACCAAGAGTTTTTTGTTTAAAAAAAATAAAGTTAAATTATAGAGGCTAAAAGTGTAAAGTTAGAAAATAAATTAACCAAGTTTTTTAACTAAGTTAGGCTAAAGGACCGAGAGCGTAACAAATTGGTAAGATAAAGGATATAAGGAGTGAAAAATTTTCATAAAGGACAATTTGTGTAAGAGAGAATTACACAAATTGTCCTTTAGTCATTACTGAAATTGGATCCTCTGTCCTTTATGGAAAATTTTCACTTCTTATATCATTTTTTATCAATTTGTTACACCCTTTGTCCTTTAGGCTAACTTAGTTAAAAAAGTTGGTTATCTTTATTTTTCTAAGTTTACACTTTTAGCCTCTATAGTTTTGATCGAACCCTAACCCTTGATTGACCTCGAATTCGATATTTGTGTTCACTTATCGAATAAAAAAAATACCTAGTTTTAGTCTTAGAAAAAATTAATGTGCAAATCCAGTTATTATAGTCTGTTGTAAATTTATTTATAAATTGAATATTTTTTTCCTTAAGTTGCAGCGATTTTAACTAATTATAAAAGTTTTATATAATAAGTAAATTGGGTTAATTTAGTTATAATAATTTTTTTGAGCTGATTTTAGGAGTCCAAGTTTTATTTATCTGGATATATATAACAAGCCATCAAATTTTATAACTAATGGTCCCATATGGTAACTAAGTATGCTATTGTTTTTACATTTTCAGATATTACAGATCAGATCTCATTCTTTTGCCAACCAAATCATTTTCATTGTATATCACTTACATTTTACATTTTACACCTCTTATTAAAAATAAGATAAAAAATTCTATTACCTCTTATTAAAAATAATATATAAATTGACACGACTGTACAAATGTAATTAAAAATTAGCATATTTGTGATTTTTTTTATTAACATGCTGAAAAAAATATATGGTATAATTTAAAAAAAAAAATAGGCCTCGTGTGGGAGGAATGTGAGTTTTTTATTAAAGGTCAAAGCTACTTGGATTGCAAATGCATATTTAAGCCTTATACCAAGGGCCCTATATTTTTGTGGTTCCCCTTAAGTTTGTATATGGCACATTCATGGATTAAAGAAGCGTTTTTTGATGAAGGTTCATACATAGCAAGTGGGTGAATAGAACGCCAAAAGAGACTAAAACTACGTGTTTTATTTTTATTTTGTTAAGAGCTAATTTACCAAGAGTTTTTTTGTTTTTAAAAAAAATAAAGTTAAACTATAGGGGCTAAAAGTGTAAACTTAGAAAATAAAGTTAACCAAGTTTTTTTAACTAAGTTAGGCTAAAGGACAAAGGGCGTAACAAATTGATAAAATAAAGGATATGAGGAGTGAAAATTTTTCATAAAGCACAGAAGATGCAATTTTAGTAATAACTAGGAAAAATGGAAATAAATAATCCCAACTATTCACTATTGGCCAATAACAGTCCCAACTACGAAAATCATCAATATTGGTCCCAACTTTCGACATATTGGAAACCAACGGACCCAAACTAACGGAGGCTAACTCCGTTAGTGTGATGCTGACGTGGCATGCTTAGGTGGCAAGATGATCCTACGTAGCATCCTACGTGGCATGCCACGTGGCAAAATAATCCTACGTGGCATCCTACGTAGCATGCCACGTCAGCATCACACTAACGGAGTTAGCCTTCGTTAGTTTGGGTCCGTTGGTTTCCAATATATCGAAAGTTGGGACCAATATTGGTGATTTTCGTAGTTGGGACTGTTATTGGCCAATAGTGAATAGTTGGGATTATTTATTTCCATTATTCCTAATAACTAAAGGAAAATTTGTGTAATTCTCTCTTTTCTTTAGAGAGAATTACACAAATTGTCCTTTAGTTATTAAAAAAATTGCGTCCTCTGTCCTTTCTGGAAATTTTTCACTCCTTATATCCTTTTTTAAACAATTTGTTACGCCCTTTGTCCTTTAGCCTAACTTAGCTAAAAAAAAACTTGGTTAACTTTATTTTCTAAGTTTACACTTTTAGCCCCTATAGTTTTGATCAAACCCTAACCCTTGATTGACCTCAAATTCGATATTAGTGTTAACTTATCGAATAAAAAAACACATAGTTTTAGTCTTAGAAAAAATTAATGTGCAAATCCACTTATTATAGTCTGTTATAAATTTATTTATAAATTGAATATTTTTCCTTAAGTTGGAGCGCTTTTAACTAATTATAAAGGTTTTATATAATAAGTAAATTGGGTTAATTTAGTTATAATAATTTTTTTGAGCTGATATTTGGAGTCCAAGTTTTATTTATCTGGATGTATATAACAAGCCATCAAAATTTATAACTAATGGTCTCATATGGTAACTAAGTATGCTATTGTTTTTAGATTTTCAGATATTACAGATCAGATCTCTCTTTTTTTCCAACCAAATCATTTTCATTGTGTATCACTTACATTTTACATTTTGCACCTCTTATTAAAAATAATATAAAAAATTCCATTACCTCTTATTAAAAATAATATATAAATTGACACGACTGTACAAATGTATTTAAAAATTAGCATATTTGTGATTTTTTTACTAACATGCTGAAAAAATATTGTATAATTTAAAAAAAAAAAAATAGGCCTCGTGTGGGAGGAATGTGATTATTTTTATTAAAGGTCAAAGCTACTTGGATTGCAAATGCGTATTTAAGCCCTATACCAAGGGCCCTATATTTTTGTGGTCCCCCTTACGTTTGTATACGGCACATACATGGATTAAAGAAGCGTTTTTTGATGAAGGTTCATACATAGCAAGTGGGTGGATAGAACGCCAAAAGAGACTAAAACTACGTGTTTTCTTATTTTTTAAGAGCTAATTTACCAAGAGTTTTTTGTTTAAAAAAAATAAAGTTAAACTATAGGGGCTAAAAGTGTAAACTTAGAAAATAAAATTAACCAAGTTTTTTAACTAAGTTAGGCTAAAGGACAAATGGCGTAACAAATTGATAAAATAAAAGATATAAGGAGTGAAAAATTTTCATAAAGCACAGAAGATGCGATTTCAGTAATAACTAAAGGACAATTTGTGTAATTCTCTCTTTTCTTTATAGAGAATTACACAAATTGTCCTTTAGTTATTACTGAAATTGCATCATCTGTCCTTTATGGAAATTTTTCATTCCTTATATCCTTTGTATATCAATTTGTTACACCCTTTGTCCTTTAACCTAACTTAGTTAAAAAAGTTGGTTAACTTTATTTTCTAAGTTTACACTTTTAGCCCCTATAGTTTTGATCGAACCCTAACCCTTGATTGACCTCGAATTCGATATTAGTGTTAACTTATCGAATAAAAAAACACGTAGTTTTAGTCTTAGAAAAAATTAATGTGCAAATCCACTTATTATAGTCTGTTATAAATTTATTTATAAATTTAATGTTTTTTTCCTTAAGTTGCAGCGATTTTAACTAATTATAAAGGTTTTATATAATAAGTAAATTGGGTTAATTTAGTTATAATAATTTTTTTGAGCTGATTTTAGAAGTCCAAGTTTTATTTATCTGGATATATATAACAAGCCATCAAATTTTATAACTAATGGTCCCATATGGTAACTAAGTATGCTATTGTTTTTACATTTTCAGATATTACAGATCAGATTTCATTCTTTTGCCAACCAAATCATTTTCATTGTGTATCACTTACATTTTACAACTCTTATTAAAAATAATATAAAAAATTCCATTACCTCTTATTAAAATAATATATAAATTGACACGACTGTAGAAATGTATTTAAAAATTAGCATATTTATGATTTTTTTATTAACATGCTAAAAAAATTGATATAATTTAAAAAAATAGGCCTCGTGTGGGAGGAAAGTGATTTTTTTATTAAAGGTCAAAGCTACTTGGATTGCAAATGCATATTTAAGCCCTATACCAAGGGCCCTATATTTTTGTGGTTCCCCTGACGTTTGTATACGGCACATACATGGATTAAAGAAGCGTTTTATGATGAAGATTCATACATAGCAAGTGAGTGGATAGAACGCCAAAAGAGACTAAAACTACGTGTTTTTTTAAGAGCTAATTTACCAAGAGTTTTTTGTTTTAAAAAAATAAAGTTAAACTATAGGGGCTAAAAGTGTAAACTTAGAAAATAAAGTTAACCAAGTTTTTTAACTAATTTAGGCTATAGGACAAAGGGCATAACAAATTGATAAAATAAAGGATATAAGGAGTGAAAATTATCCATAAAGCACAGAAGATGCAATTTCAATAATAACTAAAAGACAATTTGTGTAATTCTCTCTTTTTTCAGACCCATAATCCTCAAGACTTCTTTTCCTTTATAAAATATAGTATTAGAGGTTGATAAGATGATAAAAACTTTCTTCGAGGCACGCTCCATCATCCCTTCATTCAATGACTCATAAACTATAGAAATACAAACATAACCAACGAATAAACATTCAAAAAAAACCAACGAATCCAAAAAAAATCCCAAGGGCAAATATCCAAAACTAAATTGGTGAAGCAAGACTTCAAGAAAAACTAAACAACGATGGTTTCATACCTTGATTGGCTACCTATGGCGATCTAAGAGAGAAATTACGGATTATGATTTGAGGAATTGGGGATTTCGTTCACCTCATGTGTGTGTGGTTGTAGGAGAAAGAGAGGGACGGGGTGAGGAGAGGGTGATTTTTTAGGGTTTTTGATGGGGAGAAGACTTTTTTTAATGCCTACTGTCATGTGATACACTCAAGAGAAGGATGGCATCTTTGAGTGCCATTTAGGATTTAGTGCTTTGGTTTATTAATATATACTAGAAGGAATGCCCGCGCGTTGCGGCGGGTGTCTCGATTTATTTTATATTCAATTATGATGTTGATTACGAACCACAACCCGGGTTTACGACATTTTACTTTATTCAACAAAATATAGTATCAAAAATATTAGCACAACAAACCAAATAAAACTTTGTAGATAATTATAGTGGCAAAAATATTAGTATCATCTAGAGATTGATTTCCACTGCTTGGTGCTATAGTTCCTTTTTTTTTTGTCATCTTAGATTCAGACAGCCAATAAAAATCACCAAATAATAAAAGCGAAAATAGGAAATATGATTACTGTAGTTATGCTAAGACACCACATGAAAGTGAGATTGTGAGAGTTCATTAAATTTTATAGAAACTACAAATATATACACACCGGGTTGACGAATCAAAAAATGGAAATTAATAGCATCACTTAGCACAAGACAATCATCAACTACTATAAAAGGTATAAAAAATCGAACAACAAACGAATAATCAAATAATTCACGTTGATATTAGCAAGTAAATCTAGGTATCAAACCTGCTGGTTGCAAGAGAATTCCTTTGCCAATCTTATGCGCATACTTCATGAAAATTTGCTTTTATAATCATCATCCGCGTGTAACGCATCCTAGAGGGCCCAACCGCTGCAATACTCGTAAATTAATAATCGTTGACCATGCTCAGAACAGGTAACCCATGAGTTCAACAACATTCGCATGCCGAATTTTATCAAATCATTAATAAGATCAATAAACTCTTCCTCCTTTTGTCGTTGATTACCTTTTTGTCCCAACTTCTTCACAGCAAGCAACTAAATAAAAACACGAAATACAAAAGTTTTGCAGCTTTAGATATGACATCAAATGTGTAAAAGAAAAAAAGAAGTCAACAAATTAGAAATCAGGTCAAAGAGTACCTCATACATGTTTTTTTGTAACCATCTTGAAATTATGCACCCATCTTGAAATTCTGATTTATGTAAATCCGTTAATACTAATTGTAAAGGTATCTCATACATGTTTTTTTGTAACCATCTTGAAATTCTGCACCCAAATTAGCAAAAACAAAAAAAAACTCCAAATTAAATATAGATATAGATAATATAGATATGGCTTTTTTTAGGAGCAAATAATTAAGACGGTGATAAGAATGGGCTGTAAATTGGGCTAGGGGCCTATAAAAAAAATTCACTAAAGGTTGAATTATTCATTCACCAATATTATATTAAATCAATTAATTATTTATGTAGTTAAGCTAATAAGCTAACCTCTTTGTTGTTGTTATTTATGTAGTTGAGGGACGATCCTCAAGAATATGTGTAGTAGGTGCTAGTGGATTAGGCTGTGAACTTCTCAAAGACCTTGTCCTCTCCAGTTTACCAATTCCTTTTCAGGTATATCCTTCCTTTCATTGCCATTCCCCTAATTGAATCAACTTCTTCTTCTTAAACCAACCAAGCCAAGCCATTTAAAAAATCTAGGCATAATTTATGATGTTCATAGGCTCTTCACATTCTTACATTTAAGAAATTTATTACATTAATGGTTTTTTGATCAATCATATACCATGGGGGTAAGGTTGGAATAAGTTTTTAAGTTGTGAGTATGAGGTTATGATAAAATTACAATTTTAACCTTCTAAGTGTCTTAATTGTCACAATTATGCCCAAAATACCCTTAAATTTCTTGCTTAAGTATGTTGTACATGTTTCTTCTTAAGTTGTACGGAAATGTAAATGACAATCTTGACCATCACTCCTCCTTAATAAGATAATATAGATATAAAATATAGATTATATATTTAAGCACAAATTACAATTGAAAATTAATATATACACACAAATTACAATTATATTTATAGTTTTATACATATTGGGTTTGGACTATATATGCAAATAAATAATAACTAGCCCACTTAACCCAATAAAAAACTTAACACTAAGTTTAGTGGTTAAACTCTAAGTCGTGAAGTGATAATCTTAACTTCTTTATCTATTAGTCGTCCGTCACCAATCGTTGCTTGATATCACCCTACACCACAATGTGACAATTGTTCTCTACAATATGCTCATCACCTCACCGGCCTCAACCTAAGCCTCATCCTGGGACACTCAGCCCTCAGTATTAGTGACCTTAATCGTCATTCGACAACGAAAACATCGAAGGAAACATCTCAAATTTATGGTTGTCCAAATTACTCTCCGCTCATCGCTCGCTCAAAATTCGCTCGAAAAAAGTCACGCTCGAAAATGCTCACTTGGTTTTTGGCTCGGTTGTAAATGAGCCGCTCTGCTCGCTTCGGTTTGTAAATGAGGCAAGCACGAGCAAAGGTCCACTTGGTTTGGATCGGCTCATAAACAACCCTAATCACCATTGGAGGTCACAAAAAAAAATGGGCTACCACAAACAACAATGTCTTCAATGGCTTTCCAGAGGCCATTAACAAAATGGGATACCGCATCATCCATCATGGGGGTTGGCATGTATGTAATGCAATAAGAAACTTGGCAACCCCCATGTAGGACCGAAGCAGGAGGAGTTCGCTTTGGGGATCCCGAAGGCAAGGCAAGATTTTTATAAGGTCAACTACATACGAGGCTCTCTGCCCACCAACTCCTTGATAAAGTTGGTACCCAGACTAACAGCCTCTTTAAGGAGTTTCACGCCTTTCTCTAGTCTACTAATCCCGTTGGGGAAAAGCCTATCCCTAACCTTCACCCCATTACATGTCGGCCAAAAAAACCTCTATTTTCTTTATATTAAGTGTAAGCCCAACTGATAATGTCAAGAGCTTTAGCGACCTCGGTGGCATCACCAATAATTGTCTCATTGTTCAGGTACCAAGAATGAAAGGGGAGGTTACAGTTTTCCTGTACTTGGAGAACTAAAGGGTGTAAGGAAGGGGAGAATAGGAGGGGGCCCATGGGGTCCCCTTGTTTAACTCCTATAATAGCCCCTATATAGTCATTACTAACATACAACCTAGTTGGATGTATGTAAAGGAACTGAGCCCACAAATAGATGGATGGATAACGTTGATAAACCTGTCATAGAAGGGTTGTGCGGTCAACCAATTTGAAGGCATTGGAAAAGTCAATTGTAAGCTAGGCCAAGATCAATCCGTGTGAAAGGAATTAAGGAACCTGCTCGCGCTATGAAGCACCGCCTCAGCCCCATTAGGAGTCCCCACTCCAAATTGAAAATCTCCCATATACTTAGCCATCTCTTTCCCAACCTTCTTCATAGCAACTTTTATTTTAGCATAAAATTCAATTTTAATGCAATGTAAGTTGGAAATTTTGATTAAAAAAACATTTTTGACATTTTCAGATTATAAGTGATTAATGAATAATTTCCATAAAATTTACAACTTTTGGATACTATTATGTGTTATTTGTAATTGTTATGTTTAAAAAATATAAATCAATTACAAAAATACTTATATTTATTTTCCTGAGATTATAAAATTATTTTTATTTATCAGAAACATTTTCATTTTTAAATTTTAGTTATTTATTTATTTTTGTCATATTTATTAATATGTTTGTTTGTATTTAATTAATAATTAAAAATAATAAATATTAAATCGCAAAATTTTGTTTTAAATAGTTTAAAACAAAAAATAAAGCTTTATTTTTATAAAAATTAACTTGGAAAGTTTTTATAAATAAGTGTTCATAGTTATTTACTATATTTATATTATTCGTATATTTTGATATATACTGTTAATAATGTCTAGCTTTATATTAGATAAATAATAACATTTTGTTTCATATTTTCAATATTTATTACATACATAACTCATAAATATTTACATGTTTAAATATACTTAGAAATGGTTCACATGTTTATTTTCAAATATTGGTTTTATCGTACTTTAAACTAATATGATAAGTTTAATTTTTTAAACCCCAAAACTACCCAAATGGTTCTAGAAACCCTAACTGCCTTTAATCCTAGAAATCCCTAAACTCCTAAGTTCATATACTTACCTATAATATGGTTCCTACAATCTCCCCCATGTTTATGTTATGTCTTCAATCAAGGCTTCCTCATTTGATTTGGCTTTCCAATAGACGGTCAAACAGCAGCGTCTTTACACGAATTCTACGCCCAGCCCATACCTTTAGTCCAATAATAGATGCAACAACTACAGTAAAAGACTTGGGCACACTTCATATTCGTCAGAAACTTGAATTTTATTTTTTTGCCAATACTTAAATGTCCCTTTCTTCAAACCTCATAAGATCTGTTGGATCAGTAATCATGTACTCCGCATTTTCATAGGTTATAATGGCTTCACCTGTAACAGGATCAATATACCCAGAACTTGAATTTATCCAACGAACCAACCATCTGGAAGATCTCTTGTAATAGGAATAGTCTTATCTTCTTGGTGGTCGGCCACATCGCAGCCTTTATTCTGTCTCCAGTCTTGTGACCATAAACTGAACCATAAGTTCTAACCCATGATTCTATTGGACGTTATAATAATATAAGCTAGATATTCAACCGGTTCAACATCACTCGCACGGGTTTAAAAAAACTCATGTCGGTTCAACATAACGTCACAACACTTCGGATCAAGACATGTCGTTTAGGATCAATTATCATATGTATATATAGTACTAGTTTGTATCATTTGTCGGTTATCAAGTTTTGTTACTCAAAACCAAAACAACCGAAAACACTCTCTTTATATTATTATGATCAATTATCAATAATATTATCAATCTTTATCGGTTTCGTTATCAATATTGCACATATCCTTTGTAAATCTGCCAACAAAACTGGTATCAGAGCCAAGAAATGAAGAATCAATCAAAAACAATTGTTAACCCCGGTGATTGCGTTCGATCAAAAAATAGAGGAACAATATTATCATTCAAAAAGCGTCCAAAGAAACGATAAAACCACAAAAGGATTTACACATATTATTTCAACGAAGAATTCTCATCAAATCACACAAGAAATTGTCTGTAAATCCCTTAATCTCCCTATTCAGTTTTTTGATTTCTTTTACATAGAACATAGTATAGTATACTTCGATTATTTATAAATCGTTGTGCGAATATTAAGCAGTTATCAATCATAAAAGAATCGCATACGATTGTTCTATTAGGAATTAAGTTGTTGAATTAGGAAATAAGATTAGGAATTCACTATGTTTTGTTTTTTTTCTTTGTTCTTTGTTTTCGCAGGAAACAATCAAAAGAAAGGAGTTTATTTTTTTATTATTATCACAAAGAATCCTTGACCCCAAAAAGTCAAACAGAAATCGTTTTTTTTTCATATTCAATTATTAAATTACATTCCTCCAAATCCAATATTATTTGTTTTTATTTAAAACATATACAAAAGCAATTCTTGAGAAAAAGGGATTATGACAACACAAGGAGAAGTACAAACCCAAATTCTAAAATTATTGAGACAAAATTATTATCATTGGCACATTCAAATGAAAGTGCTCTTTGAATCCCAAGACTTGTGGAATGTGGTAGAAGATGGTGTCAGGGATTTACCTAGCGATGCAAACGATACGTTACGAAAGGAATATAGAGAACAAAATAAACGAGACAAGAAGGCACTTCATTATTTATTCCAAGCATCGGTTGAAACAATATTGAGAGGATTGCTAATTCAAAATCATCCAAGGAAGCATGGGAAATATTATACAAATCATATCATGGAGAACGACGTGTAAAAACGGTAAAACTGCAAACCCTTAGATGAGAATTTGATACCCTAAGAATGCTAGAAACGGAAACAATAGAAGGATACTTTGATAGGGTTACCACAATAGTTAACCAATTAAGGATGAATGAAGAATAATTGAGTGATAAGCGGGTAGTTGAAAAAATATTACGTAGCATGACCAGAAAATATGAATCGGTAGTAGTAGCTGTAGAAGAGTCCAAAGATTTAGAAAACATATTAATTGAAGAACTTATGGGAATACTACAATCCCATGAATTAAGACTTAAACAATATGACACACATGTCATGGATCAAGCTTTCCAAGTACAAAGTGGGACTCAAGGGAGAAATAAATGAGGAAATAGGTACAATAACAGCTACAGAGGAAGAGGAAGAGGAGGTAGGTCAGGGCGATATGGACCTATCGTATGTTATAATAGTCAAGGGTTAGGTCATATAGATAGAAATTGTCCACATAAGGAAGAAAATGAGAAAAATGAATCCGCAATGGTGTGTAAGGAAGAAAATAAGAACCAACCAGAACAAGATAGTATGTTTATGATATTTAATATAGAAGAAAATAAGGATTCAAGTTGTTGGTACTTAGATAGCGGATGTAGTAACCACATGATAGGAAATATGAGTAAATTCACTACCTTTAATGATCAAGATAGACGAGAAGTAAGAACAAGAGATGTCATATTCGATGAGAAAAGAACTTGGGAAGAAAATGAAGAAAAAGATATTATACCACTTAATGATAATGAGAACACAGAAAGCAGTGAACATAATACAGAAGATCATGTCTCAAGAAGAGAAGTAAATTCACCATTACAAAACACCTTAGAAATGGAAAGACAAGAAGAGCCAGATGTACAAATTGAAGATGAAAACTTGGACGCTACAACATCTAGTCAAAGTCCACCTTTAAAGATACGAACATTGGACGACATCCATAGTAGAACTCAACCATTAAGCAGTCCAGAAGTACGGGATTTATACCAAAGACATCAAGAAGCTGCAAACTTTGCATTCTACACTGACTCAGATCCAATTAATTATGATGAAGCAACTAAGGATGAGAAATGAAAGGAAGCAATGAAGAGAGAAATAGAATCTATACAAAAGAATGAAACCTGAGAGTTGGTTGATTTACCAAAGGATCAAAAGCCCATAGGAATAAAATGGATATACAAGACCAAATATAATGAACATGGGAAAAGCAAACACATAAGAGTAAAATATTATTTTATAAGGGATATAATCAAAACTGAATACGTGGAGATAAAGTTCTGTAACACTAAGGTGCTATTTATTTTTTCTGCAGGAAAAGATATGCAGTCTGCGGACCACGTCTGCAGACATCTGCAGGAGAAGAGGTGGACCAAAGGTCTGCAGTCTGCAAGAAGAAGACTGTTTGTTTTTTAATGTCGGCAGGCTGCTGAAATAAACTGAAATTTAAATAAACTGATTTTTTACAGCAGTCTAGTGGTAGACGGTGGTGGTGGTGGACAGTGGTGGTGGTGGACGGTATGGTGGTGGGTGGTGGTGGACGGTGTTGGACCGTGGTGGTGATGGACGGTGGTAGGTGGTGGTGGACGGTGGTGATGGTGGATGGTGGTGGTGGACCGTGGTTGGTGGTGGTGGACCGTGGTGGTGGTAGACGGTGGTGGTGGTGGTGGTGGGTGGTGGTGGACGGTGGTGGTGGTGGTGGTGGGTGGTGGACCGTGGTAATGGTGGAATGTGGTGGACGGTGGTGGTGGTGGACGGTGGTGGTGGACCGTGGTGGTGGACCGTGGTGGTGGTGGTGGGTGAGGAGAAGAGAAGTAGAGAAGACCTTTGAATACCTTTGAAGACTTTGGAACGAGTCTGCACCAAGAAGAGGTCGGGAAGACCTTTTTAAGTGAAAGGTCTTCCAAAAAAACAAACAATCTGCAGACCCCAAACGTCTGCGCGCGTCTGCGTGGTGCAGACAAAAGAGGTCAGAAGTGCTTCTGAGCAAAAAACAAACAACACCTAAAGATCAAGAAGCAGATATCTTCACCAAGGCATTACAACAAAAGGACTTAACAAGATTACGCAATATGTTAAATGTACTACCAATCTAGCTTAAGGGAGGGTATTGGACGTTATAATAATATATGCTACATATTCAACCGGTTCAACATCACTCGCACCGGTTCACAAAAACTCATGTCGATTCAACATAACGTCAAAACACTTCGGATCAAGACATGTCGTTTAGGATCAATTATCATATGTATATATAGTACTAGTTTGTATCATTTGTCGGTTATCAAGTTTTGTTACTCAAAACCAAAACAACCGAAAATACTCTCTTTATATTATTACGATCAATTATCAATAATATTATCAATCTTTATCGGTTTCGTTATCAATATTTCACATATCCTTTGTAAATCTGACAACAGATTCAGCCGTCTTCATGTCTCGAAAATCTACCAAAGACTGATCAGTCAGATACTTACGAAAGCCCGTTCTCTTTTGGTGAAAGTAGTATTTTGATCATAATAGGGATCATTAACTAACTCTCTCAAATCCACCTTAGTCCATGATTCAAATCCTTTCCTCTTACTTTAATATTCCACATGACCATTCTTCCATTTGACAATCCATATATCCTTCTCTTCATTACACATCCAGCATCAAATACCTTATCTGTTTCCATACTCATCAAATCTATCCTTTCCAGTTTGTATCAAGCATCTGTTAGGATGATCTTGATCATGAGCAGTTTCCTTTCAATTATTAGTCAACACAATCCTATTACGTGGTTTATCCTTCTTCTTGTTTCTAATTGGTGTTACCTCATCATCCATGTATTGGCGGAATCCATCCACACGCTCAACATTAAGCATCTTCATAATCACTTTCTATCTCTTTCTCAAAGTCAATTCATTATCATCACCTTCATGATTTTGAACTAGTACCAATGCCACTTTGATCACATTCTTTATCACTATTATCAGCAAACTCATTTCCAAAACGTTTTTCTAACGTCTGCTTCAAATCCATGACAACAACAGTAAGTTCAACAACATTTGATTCCAGTTCTTTAATTTGCTGATTCTTTTCCTTCACTATCTTCTCTAAGTTGACGATTCTAATATGTTTCATAATCTGATCTTGTTCAAGAACAATAACTCTTTTATTAAAATCTACCACATCTACATCTTCAAACTCATCAACCATGTTTTCTAACATATGAGATTTTCCTCTTGACTCCAGAAACTTTTGTTGTAAGTTCTGAAACCTTATCTAGCTTTTCTTAATGTATAGTTGCTCCACTTGAACTTCCCGGTTCTGTATGAACATAAGATGAAAACTGAATCCCAGGCCTAGATGTAGTTGTAGTTACCTACTTGATGTTCAATTGCGACAGTCTCTTCAGCAGTAGTGGCAGCAGTAGAATTTCAGTGACTTTTGGTAAGCTATTAGACGAGGGTTCAGTTGATCTGGGAAAATCAACTTCCATATATTCATTAGTTGGGTTTTCGGTTTGAGCTTCAACCAAATCTCCAGGCCTTGAATCTTTTATCTTTCGCTTAGCAGCCCTCAATAGTTCACTAGAGACTCTATCAGCTGAAGATGACTATTGTGTGACTGGAACTGATGTGGGAGGAGGATTTCCAGCATTAGGCATCACCTTTGCAACAAGTGCCGCCAACTCAGCTGATGATGGAATAGTAATAATTGTTGTAGATTCCATCACATGATGTTATTGTTCTACTTGTTGTTATTATTATTGTTCTTCTTCAATGTGTTGTTTTTGTTGAACTGGATTTTGAACTGGTAAATCAACAAATAGTTCATCATAGGAAATATGTAACAATCCAACCCAGAGGGTGTCGGTTGAGCCGCAGTTGATATCAAATTTGCACAATGGAAGCAACGTGTACACTACATTTATTGTCTCATACATGAACTAGTTCTAAAATATATAATCATACATCTCCAAATGAATAATTTATAACTAATGCAAGGACGAGGCGCGACAGTCGTCGAAGCAGTTATTGTCGTGTAATCAACTAGTCGATCCATTCTCTACCCTTCTTATCTCTAAACGCTCTAAGCTGCAACATCTGTAGCAATAATCCTCTACCATATATCTCAAATCCATTACTAGCAAGCATATACCTCGCAGTTGCCATCCATTCATTTGCAGTACCTGAACACATGCTTAAAAAGAGTTTGGGTCAGCGGTTACGCTGGTGAGTCCGTGTAAATAGTTAAACAGTTCCAAAACAGTTATTATTTCCAAAGCAAGTTCTCAAGTTTACACACACAATACATGGTGATGTACAAGCGACACCTCATACCTATACACTAAATCCATCTTCTGCCATTATGGATTTCCCTGGCAAAATACATGTCACAACGGCCCCGTGGACCTCAGTGGACCGGGCTTTCGGATCCACTGTGTGTGGGGGTTTCCCCAAGTAATACTACCCACATATTAAGTGGCCCAACCCCTGGGTTAATGAGTGTCAATGTAATATCCGGCGGCTAGTATCTTGTCACATCAAGTAAATTAAATCACACACACAAGCACATGTTCACCCCAAGACAGTTAAAAGACAAAAAAAAGGGGGGATGGTACACAGAACTCACCTTTCATGTCATATAATATTCCAATGTCTTGAACCTGTCTGCCCATTACATGCCAAGTCCTATCATGTTTACAAGTATTAGTGCTAGTGCGTGTAACCGAACATCACAGTTACACGTGTGGATGACTAGGACCTTCCTATATCTTAATAGTTAGTCAAATCGTCCAAGTTCCAATATTATACATCCACTAAGTCACTCATTGTCCCTTATGTCCAAGTCATGTATTATATTTAGAATATACTTAATGTTTGAGTTCAAGTGATTCATCTAAAGTCCAAGGTTTCATAATGTTAATCTTATGTTCCATTTCTAATTACTAGTATTACCAAATATTATAAACAACCGTGCAACATATTATTATTATATATATCAAAGAACAACATGTATTAGCTACAGTATCCACTTTGTCTTTTTCTGGGTTTTCATCCATCATCAGTACATTATATTAGTTTTTTCCCATACATGTAGACATAACTTTCTCAGCTCATGGGGTAAATGGCTTTCACTCTTTTTGAGGAGGTGTGGGTTCTACTCCCTCTACCTTTTTATGTGGGCAACTTAGAATTTACCCAACTACTTGGCAGCCTCTTACCTATGTTTAATCGTGTAAAATCGTGTGTTCTTTTATTACTTATTTTCGTCTTAGGCCAAAGCGATTAGAGTGTTTGTTTGGGTGGATGGCACGTGACATACATTATCCTATTTTATGATTTTTTTTTTTAGGTGCGTTTATTTTAAGATGCATAAGTCGCCGCACGTGAGAGTGCATCTTAGGCTGGCTGGTTCCCCATCGTTCTTTTTTTTTTTTTTTTGGGCAAATCGATAAGTTTGCTGACCATGGGATGGAACCCAGTTATGTTTGTTTTAAACCGTAGGTGCTACCGAAACGGTTACAAGTATTTGGCTTTATGATTCTCGATTGATTTAAACACGTGTCGACATTTTTTTGCATGTATCATGATCTTTTTTTATTGGATTATCTCAACTTATACCGATCATGTTCCCGCGGCGTAGCGCGGGGTTATTTTACTAGTTATATATATTTGTTCTACTAGTTTATACCCCGGGAGCGTCCCGGGTTGAGAAATCTAAGTAAAGTGAATAAAATTAGAAGTACCTAAACTATAAAAATGGCATCTGCCAATATATGATTAATGAATATTATTATTATTATTATTATTATTATTATTATTATTATTATTATTATTTTAAACAAATCTCTGCCATAAGTTATCATATTCTAATATAAAAAAAGGGTAATTGGGTCGGGTATCACCTAATCCCAGGCGGCCCGACGCAAACCCACAATTTTTTTAAACTAATTCCAAACCTGACACAATACCTGTCGGGTTACAAAAAAATAGTTGTTTTTTTTCTCCGTTTTTTATATAGCACTATGGTAGTCGCTGGAAAGATAATAAAACGCTCGTTAATTTGGTGTAATTTTTTTCTTTAAAAAATCTCTTATATAAAAGATATTAACATTTAAAAGTTATGAGACGAAACATGAGAAAGAAAATAATAAAGTTTTAATATTTACATTTAGTAGATTAGGTATGTAATGGATTATGTTAAATCATATTTAAACCATATTTATTTCTTTTTTTAAATTGGTCTAGAGTTGCCACATCACATCCTATGTGGCATCTCTCAAAAGAGAGATTGCATAATATTATGACATGTCATTAAAAATGCTTTGGTTTATTATATATATATAGATATAGATATAGATATAGATATGTATATTTATATATATTGTTCTAGTCTGGTCCGGGTCTATATACTTGTTCGATGTTCCACACGTGTATACTCGCATAACTACATATATATTTATATAAGTTATTTGCTAGCTTGGTTAGTTCAGGTTTTTACCTCTCGTATTCATCGTTGACTAATCTTTGACTGTGTTGACCGAGTCCACCCTTGTTTGACTGGGTCAAAATGAGTTGAATCGCGTCCCTGACCCATTCATCATCCACTACTCCCTTCATTAGTCATCATTAGGGTTGTAAACAAACCAAACCTTCGGCAAACAGTTCGTGAAATGTTTGGCGGGAAGTTCGTTTGTGTTCGTTCGTTTAATAAATGAACAAACACAAACATGAACAGAGGTCGCGTTCGTTCATTTATGTTCGTGAACATTTGGTAACGCGTTCGTTTATGTTTGTTTTTGTTCGATAGTTCAAGTTTAATATGATAATTTTGTGTTTTCATGAGACATTATGTGATCAAGATTATGTCAAGTATATTGGGGTAATTAGATTAGTATATTTTTGGGTGGATAATGTTCGTGATGAAATTTTCAGAATTCAATATGTGTTAGTTTGTGCTCGGTTTTGTTCATTAATGTATGTTTGTGTTCGTCTACGTTCATTGATGTTTTTTTGTGTTTGCTTTTGTCCGATACCTAAATTTAACAAATAAAGTCAAATGAACACGAACACGTTCATTTCCTTAACAAGCTAACACGAACAAAAACCTCGTTCGGTAATTGTTCATGAACAGTTTGTGAACACGTTATTTCCTTAACAAACAAACACGAACAAGAAATCTCGTTCGTTAAGCGTTCATGAACAGTTCGTGAACATGCTATTTCCTTAACAAACGAACATGAACAAGGCCATGTTTGTGTTCGTTTGGTTCGTTTACAGCCCTAGTCATCATCCATACCCACATCATTCATCCTCCACAACCACCCTGTAACCCCTCACAACCATCGCCGACGTTAGCCACCTCAACAACTATCTCCACAATTATCAGGGGAAAAAAGAGGGGGATTTGGGTATCACATGCATCTGACGATGATCCCGTGATACCAGTACCGCCGTTGTACACCATCAGTCTCCCTTCCTTCTCCTCTCTTCTCTCTCTGCTGCTCTCTTTCTTTCCTTCAGCTTTCTCTCTCTCTCGCGTCTCTTTCTCTTTCTAGGTAATCGGGTGTGTGAGTGTGTTGGTTGGAAATAACATCATAGGGGAGGGGTAGCCGGAGCTTTGTTGTTGGGTTCCACCGTTCGTGGTGGCTGGTGGCCTTCCGGTTCATTATCTCAGCTTCTCCCAGATATCTCTCTCTCTCTCTATCTCTATCTCTATCTCTATCTCTCTCTCTCTCTCTCTCTCTCTCTCTCTCTCTCTCTCTCTCTCTCTCTCTCTCTCTCTCTCTTATTGGATATATGTTGGTACCGTGTGTGTTTATAAGATATAAGGGGGGACGGGGCACTACCCGTGAGTTTTTTCAACTTCACTGATTTCTTTCACTGAAACATTTTTTTGGGTGGCAACACTTCATTTATTATTTACCCACAATCAATGAGAGAGAGATAGAGACAAAGAGAGAGAAATCACGGGTACCAGCCCGTTAACTAGAACTAGAATTTGGTTTAAGGGACCACTACCAGCATGGGTGGCGGCGGTGTTACCGTGCTGGTAGTGAGGTGCCCGTGACCAATTCTGGTGGCGCCCCATCTCCCCTAATGGGTAAATGGATAACGGGTATGTTGATTTTAAAAAAAGCACCATCAGATCTGTCGGGCCCCGCCATGTGCCGTTGTGCTCCTCTCACCGGATCTCTCTCTCTCTAACTCGTGGGGGTATGGAAGTTCATCAGGGAGAAAGAATGTTGAGGTTTTTATATTAAGGGTTGTCTAGTGGTTTTTACTATACCACAAGAACAACCTATGGTTTTGGGGTTGTGTTGTCAACCAAGAGGAGGGACATGTGTCCCGGTAATGACTAATCAGTGGTCATGAAACGGGTTCATTAAAGTGTGTCGGTCTGGTCTCGTATCGTATGTTCATATAGTATTATTTTAATCTCAATATATTTCTAAATTTCGGTTTCATATTAATATTTACATTTATTTATCAGTTGTCACAATAAAGACGCGAAAAATTTTTGGGGCTCAAACCGAGGTGTTACAAAATATCTATATTCTCTATCTGTGCCTATCCCTCTGCACCTTGAGGAGGTTCTAATCTAAACGTCATGGTCTTTAGCAACTATAGCATTAACATTCTCATTCTGTATATTTACATCTTCAAAAACTTTTGCAAAGTGACCAAACTTTTCTAATAGAATTTTCCCTCTGTACTAAACTTTTAGTCTTTTCTGTATTGTCCCATTAGTGAGAAAACATAAAGGACCTGTCATCTTTGCATCAAAACACCCAACAGTTCTCTCCAGATTCATGTGCCTTGCATCAAGTATCAGCTTTATAAACCTGGGATACATCATAAACATCACCCTTTTTGATCCCATCAGATTCCCCAACATCTCTTCAAATATATACTTAAGAGTCTTTATAATCCCAACCCATAATCAGATAACCAACCCCAAATGCTTGCTTCTTATTCGGTTCATCCATTCATCCTTTGTTACCACTTATATGCATCAAGTAAGTTTGAGATAATAACTTCTTTGTTTTGAATTGTCAAAATGATCACTTGAACTCCCCTTTTTTAGACTGTTTCATTTCCCCAAAAGTCTTCGATCCAAGATTTGCAAATAGGTGGATTCGCCCTGGTGGCATAAGTGATATGACAGAGATTTACTCCAATGATCATAGACTTGTACAACTCTCTATATTTATGTGGAGGATCTGATAAATATCCAGCAATGTTATAATCCTGAATAAATCCATCTTTACCGACTTAGTATCCCATTTTTGCACAAAACTAGTCAAGTGAGAAGTCAAAATATAGCAAATGGTTATAAACCGAAATTTTGACCGTAAACTTGGTCAAACGATTCCTGTTTTTAATCAAAACTTAAAAATTTTCTATGTTCTAATGTTGTCATCTTTAGATGGTTGTTTCCATCTAGTATTCTCTAAACTCTTGGATTCGTCAAACTTTATATATTATTAGTAGTTTATTTTTAGTTATTTGATGTGTTTATCTTCTTACTAATTCTTGTTTATGTATCCGGTGTGAAATGTTCAATTAGTTGGTTAACTTAATAATTCTTAAATTAACTTAAAACTATCATGAGGTTCGTATGGCTTCCCGTAGTCCCAACCTAGATCCAATGTGAGTTTTCCGGTAGTGAGACAGATTCTTTAAGTTTCTGATTTCCAAACGAGATTCCAAATAAAAGCTTCTGAAGTGGACCAGATCCTAATGACAAGTTTCTTGTATCATACCAGATGTGTGAATGATTCCTTGGTAAAGGTAGGATCCCTAAAGATGAACCTGAGATCTTTGAGCCACACCTTTAGGAATATGTTCCTCCTTTGTCAATGAACATCATTTACAAGGTTTGGGGATTAAGGGTTGCCATTGTTAAGTCACTTAAATAATCACTAAACCGGACTTATATTTACTTGATCACTAAATATCAAAGTTGTCAATAATATTTATATAGTAGTATCCTTGTCAATAGTCGAAGTTGAAGAAGTGACTTGGAGTTGATGAAGGATATGAACTATAAATATTATATAAGGATGAATAAAATAAGAATTCGTAATCTAATTCTTACTCGTACAGTGTTGTTTACTACTCAGGGGATTTCTTACCACAACCAATCCTTCGGTATGGAAAATAAGTATTTAGGGAGGAAGGAAGAAGTAATCCTAGCTGGAGCTCTCCTCTAGTTAAATTTAGGAAGATAAATTAAAAAACTATGTGCTTAAACGAGCGGTTTTACGATGGTTTAAGAAGTGTCAAGTAGCAAGTCCCATTCTTTCCAATAAACTGTACAACTTGTGTGCGTTAGGATAGAGGACACTTGTTGATCAGAAGAGGGCCGGCTTACAGGCCAGCAGTCTGAAGACACCTTCATAGGGATTTATGCATGTGCACTGCTCATGACCCATCTAGTTGCCAGAACATCATCCCTTATTTATTTCTTTTCTCATCTGCAACTCTGAATGGACTATATAAATATGTTTTCCACATCAATAACTAAACTTACTATTACTTCTAATATATTTAGTCTACTAATCTAAAGAGTAAGTAAGACGTGCAAATTTTCTAACCTACTATTTTGTCTTTTTATCAAAACTTAAAATATATATTTTCCAAAACTCTTCATTTTATTTTCTTTCAAAAACCAATTAGTTATCTAACGAAGAGTTTAGTAAGGGAAAGTGTGTCATTTGGATACGATACTCGGTACTTACGTTAAAATCTATCCTATATACGTCAGAATCTCTACCTATGTATTAATTTTAGTTTTAAAGTAACTATCATTTACTTATAAATTTAAAACTCGTTCACGTTTTAGTAAAGTTATCTTTTTCCAAACTAATATTTTTTTATGGTTAAACATCAAGTTTTTTTCACCACAAAATATATGTTTTAATCGTCTAAAACCGACACATCAATAACCTAGTAAGCTATAAAAGGGAAATGACTTTGGAGGCAGATTCGATTTAATTACTATAAATTAGTATTTCCATTTGATAGAGTTAATTGTCAATTTAGTCCCTGGGATTTGTCAAAAATTGCCACTTTCATCCAAATTTTGTTTTGTCAATTTAGTCCCTGGGGTTTCATTTTTTGTCATTTTAGTCCTTGAGGTTTGTCAAAAATTGTCACTTTCATCCAAATCTTGTTAGTCCACAGGAACTAAAATGACAGAAAAAAAAGATTTGGATGAAAGTGACAATTTTTGACAAACCTCAGGGACTAAATTGGCATTTAACTCTATTTGATATTTATTCATAACATAAAAATCCTTCTTTATCATTTTTATTTGAATTTGATATATAATATTTAGATGGGAAGAGATAACGTACAAAGCTTCTTAACGTAAAAAGCGTAAGAAGCAATCTCAGCCATGAGATTAACAAGATGACTAGATGCAGATTAAAAACCTTAATCATCCTTGGGTCAAACTAACCAAGGGTAAATTATGAAAAATCGTCTAACTTTTTTTCAAATCATAACAACAAAATCAATCGAAAACAAAAATTTTCAACAATTGAAATCGATAAAACCAATCTGAATGATTACACAATCAAAATAACAAAAAACATTCGATTACAAATGAACGAAAACAAAAAAATTAGAAAAACAGAGATTTACACCGGGACGATTTAATCATACGAAAAAACATACAATTATGAATAAACGCTCGTAATAGTTGTCAAATATTTTCGATTTTGTTTCAATAAGTATGATTAAACATAAAAATTAGGTTAAAAAAAGTTGCAAACGAAGAAGATGAAGGTGGTGAAAACAGGGCCTTTAAAAAGCACTTACAAAATTTAAGCGCACTCATTAATAAGTTTGGAAGCACTCATTGAAAATTTAGAAGCACTCATTAAAAAGTTTGGAAGCACTCATTAATTTTGGACGCACCTTTGATATGAACAGCCAACATTGGAAGTCAGAGGCCAATTTAAGTTTGGACGCACCATTAAGTTTACCCAATTTAAGTTTGGACGCACCCTTAACAATTTTGGATGCACCCTTAAATTTTTTGGACGCACCATTAAGTTTGCCCACTTCACCTTTACCAAAATACCCTAGTATCATCATCTCCAGCTGAAGGTGCAGCTGCGCCCCCTATTTACAAAAGTTTAGGCTTTACCACACAGCATCAGTTGGTATTTCTCTCCTTACTTAGGGCTGCAAACAAACTGAACTTTCAGCGAACAGTTCATGAACTGTTCGGCGGGAAGTTCGTTTGTGTTCATTCGTTTAATAAATGAACGAACACGAACAAAAATTTTCGTTCGTTTAGTTAAACAAACGAACATGAAAAGAGGTCGCGTTCGTTCGTTAATGTTCGTGAACGTTCGGTAACGTGTTCGTTTGTGTTCGATAATAAATTAGGGTTTTTAATTTTTATAATTTTTAATATTCTTTTATTTTTATTTATGTTAGCCAAATAAATAATATATGTGAGTTAAATATATGACTATATGAGATCAATAAACCTACTTATTGTATCCAAGCTCATTATATGTTACCACGTTTCAGCGTCGATGCCTTCCACCTCCAACGCGCTTCATTATCCACATACGATGTGAACTTAGTTTTTGAGACACTACTTACTTATGTTTACTAATATTATGTTAAATACTTAGTATGTTTATATAATTAGGTTATATATTTTGTGGATCCAACTAATGTCTTAATTATGCAAATTCGATTTTATTCAAAAGTTAATATGTGTCTGTGTTTGTTTCCGTTCATGAACACTTCTTTGTGTTCATTTGTGTTCACGAACATTTGTTTGTGTTCTTTAATGTTCGTTTGTGTTCGTATACGTTCATGAACAAAATTAACAAACGAACACAAACGAACACGAACACGAGTGTTTTCTTAACAAACGAACACGAACAAAAAATCTTGTTCGGTAAGTGTTCATGAACTGTTCGTGAACACGTAAATTCCTTAACAAACGAACACGAACAAGGCCTTGTTCGTGTTCATTCAGTTCGTTTGCAGCCCTATCCTTACTTACTTCATTGTATTGTATATAACTAACTCCTCTCTGTTTATACACACATACTTACTTCTGGTTCTTGTGGGATAGAAATATTATATGGTAGGAAGAGACAAGAGTCGATCATACTGGAGGGTCTTAAACATTGACAAGACAGAGACTAGTAGTTGTGAGCTTAACATCCGTGAGTTGGTTGATGATAATATTGGTCAAATCTCGATCGATGAAGTTGGAATAAATGTTTGCTTCAAAGGAGGAGGAGATGTAGTAGTTGTACCCTTTATCAATCAGGATTTGGTTAGTTAGAGTTAACTAGGGTTTACACGTGTCAAGCTATATATGGTGGCTTCCTACACTTCTCATGTTAAGATTCTTTGTATCGTATACTTTCTCTGTTTAGATTGACTAAATTTTAAGATGTTTACATACCAAATTCATCATTATAAAAAAAAAAAAAAAAAAAAAAAAAATCCTTAAACGCTTACTTGAACAAACTTAATGCATCAGTACTACTATCATAAAAAGGTTAACACACAAAAAAAGATAAATGATTGAAAATTTTGTTCTCAGAGTCTAAAAAATATATCTAAACTTTTATCAAGCACTAATAATCTCAACCACCACTGCTGCCTCCTCTTTCATCCACCGTCACATACGATCCACCACTACCGCCTCCTCTATAGTCCGTGGCCAAGCAAAAACCTATCGATAATAATAATTAGATGGCCATGATGAATAAAGAGATCGCTATGAAGTTAATATTTTATACAAGGAGATATATTTACAAATTTATGAATTATTTGTGTACTTTCTTAATTCTAATAATTTATGTATATCGGTTATTTAATTACGTGTAATCTCAGTGACTTATATCTTTAAAGTTTATACAAATTTTATTTCATACATGTCACACAGGCATGGGCGGAGGATAGTTGGGGCCGGGGCACCGTTTTTTGTTTTGTAATGTAACTTTACGTTTGTTCGGTCAAAAATTTTATACGTATTGAATACGACCCCTATCGTTTTAAAGGTCGTGTGACTTTTAGCCCCTCAAAATTTTCTTGTTTCAATATCCGTCACTACACACAAGGACATAACCTAGTCATGTGAACAACACATAAATTAACACGTTACATAATTTCAACAAAACCATATAAAGAAGACTTTTTTATGTACAGTATTTCCCATACTGTTTTTACTTTTTTTAAACTGACGTCGAGACATTCCCATATTAGGTTGATTCAAATGTAATCCCAAGTTGGATATTTTTGGTAGCAAACTGATCGAGTCAACTTTTTATCATCTATAATCTATAATCTATAACTTATAATAAAAGAATTGAATATTGATGAGGTGACATTCATTGGAGGCTAAGAAAGCCATTTTAATGACATGGCATTCAAGGAGTCATTCTCCTCCTTAAGTGTGTCATGTGTCACGCCATGTGTACCATAGTTCTATATAAAAAACGGAGAAAAAAACAACTATTTTTTGTGGGGTTTCGTTCACAAACGATTAATGAACACTTACCAAACAAGACTTTTGTTCATGTTCATTCATTAAGGAAACAAAATGGTTCACGAATACTAACAAATTGGCGGAGGGGGCAGTGCTGCAACTTGAAGCCACAATCATGAAACAGAGGTCTATAGTATTTGTCGATATTAACAATGAGAAAGAAATGGGAACAATGCATAAATAAGGTGGGAATGAGATTTCCTATTTTATTTGTTAGGGCAATAATTAAATAAGAATTAAAGAATATAAACAATATAGATAAAATAAATAAAATGTACAATTTTTTTTAATAAACAACATAAACATTCAAACATGAACAAACATCAATGAACGAATTCAAACATCAACAAACATCAATGAACGAATGCTCACGAACACAATTGAACGAACAAGACATATGTTTGTGTTAATTCATTTAGCTAATCGAATGGAAGTTCTTGCTCATGTTCGCTAACGAACAAATGTATACAAATATCCCGCCAAACAATTTACTAAATGTTCGCTGAACGTTCAGTTCATTTGTAGTATTAAAAACCACAGGAATAAACACTCCATAAACATTGAAAAAACCAAATCATCAGGAACATACAAAACAACAGCAAACAACTCTATCTGCCAATCCCGATTCTAGTCAACAAGTTCATGACAGGATATCAGTGGAACCTAGTCGGGTATCGGGTATACAGATATGATCGGATATGGAATCGGCTCCTCAATACCCGGTTCGGATTTTTTCATCGGTTTTGCGTTGATCCAATTAATGATTTGCAAGATGCAGAAATAGAACATATGTTTTTATGTGTTGGGATACATACATAATGACATATATTACATACAAGGACTCTCTATACATGCTTTTCGATATCAAATTACACAACAAAAAAAAAAACCAAAAGGAAAATTCCAGTTTGAACAATTTGTGTGTTTATACCTCTGTGATTTCCTTCTTGATTGACTCTATGCTTGTGGCCAACTCTTTCCTTCCTGACTGAAATTCCCACAAGTGTGATACTTGTTATTTAAACTAAAAAATAATTTGACTGAAAGGTGGTTTACCCGATATGAAAACACACACGACCCTAACACGAAATTCATAGGTTTAGGTTTTGTTTATGTCTATAACTTAAACTTATCGGGTATCTTGCGTCAAAATGTATGAGATATATAAGAATCTTGTCTTATACAAATTTGTATTAGTTTTTGTAAATTTGTAATTTTAAAGCATTAATATGTAAAACAAAATTTAAAAAAAAAAAAATGGGTTAAACAAGTTGTGTTTCTGTTAACCCGCTGGCAGTGGCGATGCTTAGTTGGGGCGGGAGGGGGCGGCTGACCCCCCCCCCCCCCCCCCCCGAATTTTTGAGCAGAAGTTCCGATTATATAGTATTCGTATAGAAAATTTTGGAAATATAGGGTTTCGACCCCCCGAAACTGGTTTTCGACCCCCCAAAACTAGTGACTTTCGACCCCCCGGTGACTTCCGACCCCCCGAACCTTCGGGTCAAGCTTCGCCACTGCCCGCTGGGGTTCAACCCACAAACACGGCCCATTTAGCATTTAGCACCACTAATTATGGTGTTGAGTTTTTGCTTAAAATGATAAACTAATTTTAGAAAATCCATTTGACAATCCAACCATGTCAAAGATTTATTTTGTATTTTGACACATATGACACTTAAAAACTAGTTCATCCATTAGTCTGCATAATCTTACCTCAAAGAGAAGATATTTGTAGACAAACCATCCAGAATATCCAACTCCTACTAACTCCATTAAATTGGGAAGCTGATGTATAATCAAGAAAATATCAAGTTAAATGAAGTCACAAAAATTTATAAATCTCAAGTAATAATAAATAACTGTATGACACTTTAACCGCAACGATTTTGTTCTAACATGCTTTCAAGCTAAAGGGCTTGCCTATTGATTTCAATAGGAATATCAAGTTTCTTTTTCATTCCATAATTATAAAAATTACATCAAGATAGCAGGCAGGCGGGCAATAAGCTACGCTGCCACCCCTTTCTGGATTGTGAATCCTAATTTACTAAACACAAACCCCTACCCCCTGGAGTTGCGACATTGCTATGGATAACCCGTTGGACCCTGGTCAGGAAACGAATAGTTTCCGAAGCCAGGGAGCCGAAGGTATCAAAAGACAATGCTATTGATTTTGGTTGAAAAGATTCAGTTTAACTTGAAGTATGGTATCAAAGTGAAACGAGTTGCGTTTGGTTCAAATAATAACATGTTTGGTTGGACGGTTAATTCCAATTCCTTTAAAAGTTTGTAAACAAGACGCCGCCTCATTTGTTCAATGTTTATAAACATGATTGTCTAGCAAATGGAAGACGGAAAGCCAAGTAACTAGAAACTTACCAATGGAACTTTGTTAATGGCGCCAATAACAACTGAAGATAGCCAAATTGCAACAACTGCTCCCGCTCCATAGATTATAACTGTTGGCTTGTTTTCAACTGCATCCCACTACATACAACAAGATTGTAAACGGAAAAGAAGATTCTGCAAGACAACATAGATCATAACCGTTGTCTTGTTTACCTTTTCTTTTAGATCATTGAACAACTCGTTTGTATCAATGGAGGATGATGCATCTTCCGATGCCTTAACATGGAACAGAGCTGACCTCCTTGAACCTGCCACATCATCAAGAAAACGAACATCGATAAAATACTTGTGGAAGATTTTTACATGAACCCAAAACATAAAAACCTCATGGTCCTTAAGACAATGCATGGAAATCTAAAGATACATAGGAAATTATTGGAATTTATTTGATAGTTCAACAAGAGTTGAAGATCCTTGTAGGATCAAGATTTCCCAACTTAAGATGTTCAAACAATACAATAACAAAAGGAATTAGTTGTAAGGATTTCATTATATTTATTGGAATTCATGAAATTTGAAAGTATAAAGAACACCTTTCTAAAATATGCCGACTAAATACAAGGTACGGAAAGGAATCGTCTCAACTGTTACAAAAACAAGCTAACAAATACTTTGTTCAACCTATTTTCAAGGGTGAAGCTTTCTAACCAGCTCACTTGTTTTTTCACCTCAAACCGAACCCGATGGGTAATGTGCATCCTAACGGGTAACTTTTAACCACATAAGACCATAAACAGGCATACCCGCGAAAGCAATAGGTAATGTGTCACGAATACTAGACATTCACAGTATATGACCACGCATGAGTTCATTTCATAATAAAAAGGCAAGTTACAACTGGATGGCAGGTAGACGGGCAACAAGCTCTGCCGCAACCCCCTTTTTTCTGAATGGCGAACCCTATCCTATTGAAAACAAAACCTTGGTTCCCTATAGCTTGGGGGGGGGGGGGGGGGGGGGGATTAGGCAAAAGTATCGAACGCAAAGGGAACAAAAACCGCCCATTTCCATACATAAGAGACCACTATAGTGCCCAAGAACGCAAAATAGTGAATAAATCAAAAGAAAGTTCATTTTCAAAAAGACCATTCTCCTTGCACTTTCGTCAAAAATGCCGATTCTTTAAGTGTACTAAAAAGCTAACTACACTAGCCTAAAATTCAATTAAACCTTATTTAAACAATTGCCAAGATAACAACAACTAATCACACACAAATCATATACCTTTCTTGTTCTATTCAATTCAATTTAAAGCAGTTCATAAATTAGATAATTCAGTAACTTCTTATTTCCTTAAAGATGTTTCTTGACTAAATTGTATTCTTTAAAAAGGTCAAAACTTTCTATCAGAGCTTAATCACATACATGAATCCCTACTTAAACACTTCAAATCTAAACAACCCATGTTCCTAAATCTTTCCAAAACCACTTATAAACATCAAATTATCCACTGCCCACCAACTGTTCGACGAAATGCCTGAAACAACAACAAAATAATTACCTGAAACCCTGTTGAGGGAGGATTGAAAGGGACGTGGTGGGAGGTTAGGTGAAGTGATAGAACGGACGCTGGTAGGGAATTGAGGTAACAAGATGGAGGTAGCTGCTGCCGCCATTATATATTATAATCACTAGAAAGTCCTTTGATGAATGTATGTATGTGTTCTAATTAAGCAAGCTGTAGATGAATAATATTAATATTCCTAGCCACACTTTGCCTATATTTAATCTACTCAACATATTATGTAAGTGTTTTTGCGGGTGACACGTCAATGCATCACCCAACTTCCTGATCGCCTGTTTTACATTCCTCATTTCCCTGTCCTCACAATTTATTTATTTAGTTACTAGCTTATTACCCCGGGAAGTTCCCGGGGTTGAAAATTTTAATATGATTTAATAAAAAATGATAAAAAATGATAAAAGAAGAAAACTCAAATCACCAAATGAGTAAATAATTTAAACATAATCAATCTTAGTTAATAAAACATTTATTTAAAAAAGTTAAAAAAAATAAAAAGCATAAACCATATTAAACATAATACAGTATTAAAAGGATAACCTTCAACATATAATCATCTTCGCGTAATTTAAAATATATTACAATTTGACTTTGACTTATATAGATATAGAATTCATGATGGGGGTTGAAAAATATAACCATTATAATCATACTAATACTAATAGTAATAATTATTACTCTTGTAATTAAATAAATAAAAAAATAACCTTGCTATAAGGTGACACTATGTGTTGTAGTGTTGCGCGATTCTTTTTCCTGGCTTCTCTTGATGAAGTATACCTATCCATCTTTAAAAGAGTAGAATTCCAATGATAGCATGACGATTAGGCTAAATTTCAACATCGTAGATAAGAACCTGGTTTAAAAGAAAAAACATGATTAATGAAAAACCTGAACACTCTGTGTTTTTTTTTTTCTGTATGAACATAACCCCACAAAAAATAGTCGGTTTTTTCTTCGTTTTTTATATGGCACTATGGTACTCGTTGGAAAGATAATAAAACGCTCGTTAATTTGGTGTAATTTTTTTATTTAAAAAATCTCGAATATAAAAGATATTAACGTTTAAAAATTATGGAAGAAACATAAGGGAAAAAATTTTAAATTTGTTTTTAATTTTTTTTCCCTAAAATAACTCAATTTAATTTTAGTAATTGAAAATTGAGAGATAAATTTAGGGTTTTATGTTTATCTTTTTTTTTAATTAAAAAAGGAAATAATTTTAAATTTGTTTTTAATTTTTTTTCCCTAAAATAACTCAATTTAATTTTAGTAATTGAAAATTGAGAGATAAATTTAGGGTTTTATGTTTATCTTTTTTTTTAATTAAAAAAGGAAATAATTCAAAAACACTAAAATCTTTCAATTAAGATGCCACGTGGCAGTTTCATGGAGAGGTTGAAGGCACCATTGCACGCCACGTCAGCAATGTTCAATTCTTTTATATATATTAATAGATTACAAATTTCATCATAAATAAATAATAAAATAATACTTTAATTGTTATTTTTTTTAAGAGATATGTCACCGAACGTCCGAACCCAATCAGTGACACAGAGCGGAAGCAAATAATAACAAGAATAAATTCTTAAGAAAGTTTTATTGATTTAAGAACGCTTAAAACATTATAAAGGAGCCCTAGAATATACGTTTTCTAAATTTGTCAGGTATTATCAAATCTTCGAAATTACAAATTGATTGAAGGAAAATCAAATTCATAACATAAATAATGACGTAAATTGTGATAATCACGGGTTTATGCATTATTCTTGAAATAGGGAGGTTTTAAAAATTGACGAAATTGGGGGAAAACTAAAGATTGATGAGATCAGAGCCTTAAATCAAGGGATTCGGGTCTGACAGCTGAGCCAAACTACCTACGGCTCGTCGAGAGCTTTCCATCGCCTGCTTGTGGGCCTCGTAACTCCAATCGTAACGCAAGTTATGTTTCTTTAAAGTTTGGGCCTTTTTTTGCCCTGTTTCTCTTATCTAGCTGGGCCATGTAGGAATCTGCCAGTTCGTGGACCTGCTCCTCATCAATCAAGACGAGGTATAGCCCAATGGGTCTGGATCTTGGGATTTGGATTGTCTCGTTTATGATATAACTAGATTATACCCTGGGAGCGTCTCGGGTTGAGAAATTTAATATAACACACCAATTTTATATATGAAATAGATTGATGTATAACTTTAATATTAAAACAATGTACAACTCCAATGCTAACACCTAACCTAAAACAATGTAGAACTCCAATATAACTCTAATATTAACACCTATCCTAAATACTAAACAAATGTATAACTCTAACATACTAATATTGATACCTAACCTAAAACAATGTATAACTCTATTAACCTATTCGGCTCTGGTTGAAAATAGAATTCATATTTACTGGTTTGAACATAATTAGTGACTTGCCTATACATGATTAATGAATTACGTGAACACGTGTTTTTTTCCTGTATGAACAAAACCCTACAAAAAAATAGTCGTTTTTTCTCCGTTTTTTATATAGCACTATGGTACTCGTTGGAAAGATAATAAAACACTCGTTAATTTGGTGTAATTTTTTTCTTTAAAAAATCTCGTAGATAAAATATATTAACGTTTAAAAATTATGGGAGGAAACATAGAGAGAAAAATCCAATTTTGTTTTTTAATTATTTTTTTCCTAAAATATCTCAATGCCACATGGGATGACATATGGCACACTCAATATGAAGAATGCTTATTTGAGTGTCATGTCATTAAAATAGCTTTGGTTTATTATAGATATAGATATAGATATAGATATAGATGTGACCTAATGCAAATCAGGTCATTCAATCTCTTATGAGTTATAACTCTCTTATAAAGTATTTTAAGTGGTAAACGACCCGAATATAAACTTTTTTTTTATTAAGTTAATTTGAAGTACTTGATTTGTTGCTAAACGCATCACATTTGTATATTAGTTTTGTATCGTTCGTTTATATCGTGTCTTAGACACTTATTTGTGTCATGGTGTTAAACATGTATCCATGTGATAAACGAGCTAAAACAGTTATAGTAACCTAATAATATTAGTTTATGTAATTTAATAATCTAACATTACATCTTGTAGTTTTAGTTAAACACATAAAGTTAAAAGAAAACTAAAGTGTTTATTTTGACACTTAGGGTATGTGTAGTGGCCCGTTGTGGGGGCGTTTTAGCCACCCATAGCGCCGGGGAACACCGCCCCCCGCCGGCGCTATGGTGGCGTTTTGAGCTTGCAGGTTAAGGTGATAGCGGGCGTTTTGTGTAGAGTTGTTTTTATTATTATTATTATTATTATTATTATTATTATTATTATTATTATTATTATTATTAGGGTTTGGGAATTGGGGGGAAAAGATTGAAGAAGAAGAAGAAGAAGAGGGTTGGAGGCAGGGATGAGGAGGCAAGGATGAAGAAGAGGGTTGAAGGAGGAGGATGAAGAAGATGGAGTTTTTTGTTGCAGGTTTTTTGTGGTGGTGAAGATGGGGTTTTTTGAAGATGGGTATAGTAGTGGTGGTGAAGATGGGGTTTTTATTATTATAGATTAATAATAATAATAATAATAATAACAATAATAATAATAATAATAATAATAATAAACAATAAAAAGCAATGATTACCCAATCATTTATAACCCCCTCATAACCCCCCTTCCCACTACACCTTTTTTTTCCATAACCCCCACATAACCCCTCTTCTATTACTTTTTAATATTTTAATACCATAACCCCCACATAAACCCCCACCACTACACACACTTTTATGTATGTGACTTGATAGACAGTGATGATCTAAATTAAATAAATGGACATCACAATTAATGGATTGGAACTCTAAACATTAATATGGGCTTTTATTGGGGATCGCTTGGGCTGCAACATGGAGAAGAGGAAAGTAAAGGTCCATGGAAACAAAATGAGATGCCTTTCACGTGAAGGACGAGAGATCGGACCTTAAACGAAAATGGGAACTGGTGGCAAGGGATTAAAAGAAAATGAGGCGCATATTTTTTATTCATAAGGTTGATGGGTTGTCGCCGTTGAAGGAGATTATTAAAGGTATTGTGATTGTATGTTGTCGGCGTATGTGGCAAGCGAGAAACAGATGGATATTCGACTAAAAGCGGCCCAAAGTGATAGATGTGGTTTCGGATGTGAAGACATTATCTTATTTATGGTATAAATGTAGAAAGAAAGGTACGGGTATAGTTTGGAATGATTGGTGTAATTTGAATTTGATGTAATTTTGAGGCCGCCCTTTTCCGCCTTGGAGAATAGGGGGTGCTCGTTTGCGTTTTTTAATAAAGTTTAACTTAAAAAAATGGTTGTTTTCTAATTATGGAACAATTTTTTAGGTTTGCATGAACAAAGTTTTATACCACATGCACCAAAACTTTATCTTGCTTCGTCCGCATAAAGATCCCTGCTTCAAACATAAGGTGAGTTAGTTAACCAATAACCACAACATACTCATGCTATATTTAACCATCTAACTAGAGCCTTTGTTACAAATGCAGGTATCGAGGTGCAGACCCAACTTGAAGAAACCACCATCTAATGCTTTGCTAATAAATATGCCACACAACCTGTCATTGAGAATGCAGGTTCAAGTTGAGGTCGTGTAGCGCACGCCTATTTGAATTTAGAAAGTCCACTAGATTAGACGTTTTACAATGTATACTGTCCAAATCATGAAAGGGATACAGATCCCATTCTGGGATGTTTCTCATTAAGTTTGCAACAATTACGTTTTTTTTGGAGAACTTTTAAATCCAAAATTACTTGTTTGCCCACTGATGTTAGTGTCTTTGGTCAACAATTATCTATTTTGTCGTTGTGGAGAATATTTTTGTAATTTTTATTGGTATACTAATGCATATATGGGCATCCTTGAATCACTAAGGAAGAGAGCACACATGATGACAGATGGATTCAACAGTTGCAAAAATGTTGTTTCTAATTTCACGGAAGGTCAGTCGTTTTCTGAAATAACTACTGATCATATCTTTCTTAATTTGCCACTTTTAATTTTTGTTTTTTGGGTATATATATTAGGTGCCATGTATTCATTTCCGCAAGTTAAATTACCTCCAAAAGAAATTGAAGCTGCTGGAAAGGTTCCGGATGTTTTCTATTGCCTTAAGCATCTAGAGGCCACTGGCATTTCAACTGTTCCTGGTTTAGGGTTTGGCCAAAAGGAAGGGTAAGTCATTTTTATACTTGTTGACTTTATTCCTACGCGTTACAAAATGGGCAGGTCTGGTGGTTTTGTTGCTTAAACATCTGCCTATTGTTTTATAAACTGTTAATGCGTACAATATGATTATACGAATATGTTGCTACAATAATAATTTGATTTTTAAAGGATGAACAATTTAAAAGGTTTTATGCATTAAAATTTTGTTGTTTCAACAAGCTTGTTGGTTGTCAAACAGGTGGGGTTGCCTTGCCAACACATTCTTGTCCCTATTTTTTATTTGTATAAATAATTTATATATTATAAAAAGCTAGAAAAAGGCTATGTTATTAAATCAAAGGGAATTCTAACCACCTCTAGGTGGTTGATGATTGGTAGTTAAAAAACTTAGCCTATATCTCTTAAAGTTCAATATTTACGGTTAACCACCTGTAGTGAGTGGAGATTGTAATTTTTTTTTTTTTAAACAGAAAGGTGGAATTTAGCTTCTCATACATATCCTAAGAGGTTCTATCATAGCTTCAAAAATTTGATATTTTAAAATTGAATAATTAGCAGGCTCTATCGTTGTAGCCATATAAATATCGCTTAGCTATTTTTTGACCCGCTTCTTTTTTAGCTAACCTTTTCTATTTTACCCCTTCGACCCATTACCAATATCAACTCCCTACCACCCCCCTTCTTGCACGCGATAGACCTATTTCATATAGATGGATTGGTAATAATATTTTCTTCTTTGTTTTTTTAAAGAGAGTTTTTCACTTGAGGACAACTATCTTACCAACTGAGGACATGCCTGCAGTTATGGAAAGTTTCAAGAAGTTTAATGATGCATTCATGAATCAATATGAAGGCAATTCATGTTACTCAAGGATGTAAGAAGTTCAATGATGCATTCATGAATCTATCACCTCCATTGGTTCCCTAACAGTAAATTTATCAATTTGTAAGTATGGAAACATTAATCAAACATTTAATAGTTGTACAATCATTCTTCAGGCATATAATTATTTACCAGTTTTTCTTAAAAGTTTAGCTGGAATCAATCGGAATCGATATCTAATTTTGCCAAAAATAGAAAAGAAATCTTGATATGGGTGTCACTCTGTTATAGTTTAACTATAGAGGCTGGGCACGTTCAGTGGCACAACGGCCAGGTTGGGTTACTGCCTCAACATGGGTTCATGTCAAAACAAGTCGTTTTTATTGTGGGTTATAACGGGTTCAGGTATAAACATGTAAACTCAGTTACGGGTCAAAACGTTGTCATTTTTGCTGTCCTACCGACATTTCTTTGTAATTTCCAAATAATTAATGCATGCAATGTGGAATATGTTGAGACGACACCAAAGAGGCATAAGTGCGAAAACACCAAACAGGCTAGCACTTCTGACTGCTTTGAGGCGACTTCTGTATATGAGGCGCAGGTGAAAACGACTTGAGGCACGCCTGATGTACATAGGAAGATGTGTGCCTGAGGATGTTGCGCATATAGCCTTTTACGTTGTACATATATGTTATGTATATATTAAATCATATATAGTACATGATGCTAGAAACTTGTGAAATATATAAATACTTTGCACCTCGAGTACGTGATGTGGTGTGCTTTGCGCCTCGCTTTTGGCTACACACCATATGGTGTCATGCTTTTCAAAACAAAGTCCTAAAGCTTATATCACATTCCTTTTTTCTTTGATAGTAATCAAAGAACACGCGTAGGCGTTATCAACCCAAAAACAATTATGTATAAAATTCGTAAAACTCGTAGCGCAACATGCGGCAAAAAAAACATAAACACCCGCGGCAACGTGCGGGCACTACTACTAGTTTTTATTGAGAGGAAGCTATTGGGGAGGCACATCATCACACGAAGAAAAAAAATAGAGGAACAAGTTGCAATGAGCAAGATGCTAGGGCTGTTTGGTAGCCTCTTAATCAGCCTCTTAACCATTCAGGTCTGAATCATTCAGCATTCAGACTGTTTGTTTCAGCATCTGAATGGAATGATTAAGTGCTGAACCATTAAGCTAATAAGGGATGCTGAATGATTCAGCTCTTAACCAATCAGAGCCTCTTAACCATTCAGACCATCTTAATAATTCAGCACTTAATCAACCAAACAGCCCTTAAATCTTTTGTGACTTTCTCTAGATGAACGGTTAAGTTAGGTTTTACACGTTTTCTATTTATTTTCAGTATTGGTTTATGTTTTGCTTGTGATGACAAACAATTAAAACATTATTGATGCATTAGTTAAGCAAACAATTGATTTGTGTTTTGAGTTATTTCTTTACAACTTGTTCGGTTGATGACAAAACTTAGTAGCGGGTTGGGCGACAAAAAGAGGGTTGACTTGACGCTTACAATTGGGTAGATAATAGCAAGGTTTTGAAACCCGGACCGGACCGGCCGGTTCGACCGGTCGACCGGGATCCGGAGGGTGAGCCGGGCCGGGTCACACAATCAGATCGGTGTTGCAATGGACCGGGAGGTCGGACCGGAGACGGTGTATATTGGACCGGACCGGACAACTTTTTTTTTTTTTTTTTATAAAAAAACTTTGAATAACCCTACTTTACCAAACCCTTTCTCCTTCCTCCTCGATCTGTATCATTTTTGAAGCCACCTCTGTATCTGAAAAACATGACAGGATATATCTTTTCCGGCCCGGATATTTTTTTTCCGGCAAGAAGCGGTTGTTGCCATACTCAGTTGGAGTTATGAAAGAGATGAAAACAGGGATAGAAGGAGAGACTCGGGGCATCTTCTTGGTTGTTTCAGTTGCAAGATAAAAAAAATGGAGATGGAAGAAACTATAGAAAGGGGAAAGGAGATGGTCAAGATTGTGTCAGGACTGTGGTTTGATTTTCAAAGGAGATGATTTGTTTATGCACCCTTTATTACTTTATTTAACTCAAGAAATGTACATACATGTATATTATATAATATATTATATATTATATAATAATATCCGGTTCTTAAATCCGGTCAGACCGGTTCGACCAGTGAACCGATAAAGAGGCTGGTTCAATGTCTGGTCCGGTTCTAAAAACATTGGATAATAGGTTTGATGACAATAACTTGTGCTACCAGTTAATTAACTAATTTCCAAAGGGGAATTGGATTTTAATAATCCAAGCTATTGAAAATTGGTCGATGGCACCCCCAACTAAAAAAATGGCTATATATAACCTGAACTATTAACATGTTGGATTATAATACCCACTAACGGTTAAGCCATTAACGATGTTAGTGAGTTTGCTGACGTGGCACCAGTTGCTGATGTGGCATGATGATGTGTCACTCCACGTTAGTGGATTTGCTGACGTGGCATAATGACGTAGAGTGACACATCATCATGCCACGTCAGCAACTAGTGACATGTCAGCAAACTCATTAACGGCGTTAGTGACTTAACCGTTAGTAGGTGTTTGTTGATAATTGTCTAAAGTCTCAATAATAAAGTTGAGGGGTCAGTTCTGATAATGTGATATAGTAGTTACTGAAGGATCTAAAGTTTGTGCCGGAAATGTTCTTTCTTAGAAGATGGAGGGCTAAAGTTGTCAAGATAAAACTTAGTCGTTAATGTTTGTTATCTCAGCTATAAAGGGGATTAGGGCACAGATGTTAGATCATCTTATTCATTCAATTCTGTAATCATTTCTTTCTTGTTTTACAATTAGTTTGTTCTGTAATTCTTTCGATCATAATAAGAAGTCAATGGTGTGTTGATTTTGATTGATTGTGTTGATTCTTTGGATTGTTTAAATAACAATTGGTATCAGAGCCTCGTTGCTCGATTTCAAAGAATTGGTTTCAATAATTGATCAGTAATTGACGGCCAAGGTTGATTACTGATATATGGGTTCAACATCGAAGTTTGCAGTTGAGAAATTTGATGGAAAGAATGACTTTAGTCTTTGGAGGGTCAAGATGCGAGCACTGTTGGTTCACAATGGTGTGGTAGATGCATTAAGGGGGGAAGATAATATTCCTGGTGATTTGACTGACAAAGAAAAGAAAGAAGTGATGGAGAAGGCTCACAGTGAAATTGTTTTGAGTCTTGGAGACAGAGTACTGAGAGAAGTATCAAAAGAGACATCAGCAGCAGGGATTTGGGCCAAACTGGAGAATTTGTACATGACGAAATCATTGGCCAACAGACTGGATCTGAAGAAAAGGTTGTATACCTTTCATATGTCATCTGGTAAGTCCCTAGAAGACCATACTGATGAGTTCAACAAATTGATTCTGGATCTTGAAAATATTGAGATAACTTTGGATGATGAGGATCAAGCTATTATATTCTTGACCTCTTTACCATCGTCATATGAACATTTTGTTGAAACTCTCATGTATGGGAGAGAAACCTTGTCAATGGAAGATGTTCTTGCTGCACTAAATTCGAAGGAGTTGAAAAAGAAGTCAGATGTGCAAGAGGAAGGTGGAGAGGGACTGTTTGTCAGGGGTAGAACAGATCAGAGGTTTTCAAGGCCAAAGAAGGGTGCCAGATCAAAATCAAGATTCAAAAGAAAGTGTTTTATCTGTAATTCTGAGAAACACTTAAAAAGAGAGTGTCCTGAAAGAAACAAGAAGAAAAGATCTGAATACAATGGTGGGTCAGTGAAGAATCAGGCTAGTGGATCATCTCCAGATGATTCACAAGAGGGCTATGATAGTGCAGATGTACTAACTGTCACAGATGATTCAGTGAACATTGATGGAGTTGTGTTAACTGTGTCAATGTTAAATATGATCTTGAATTGGATAATGGACTCAGGTTGTTCATATCACATGACTCCTCATAAAGAACTCTTCAAAGTGTTACACTATGAAGATCTTGGTGAGGTAAAGTTAGGAGATGATAGACCATGTGTCATTAAGGGATATGGGACAGTTGTGTTAAAGATGGACAATGGAACTGAGTTTGAGTTGACAAATGTCAGGTATATTCCAGGTCTTACAAGAAACTTGATTTCTTTAGGTACTTTTGAAAGTAGTGGTTATTCAGTAAGTTTGAAAAATGGAAAGGCTAGAGTAACTAAAGGATCTATGGTTGTGATAACTGGTACAAGAAGGGCCAACAACATTTATGTTCTTGATGGTCATGCTGATCAAGGACAGGCTTTGGTTGCTGATGGTGAAAATAAGATGAATAATGCTTTATTGTGGCATAAAAGATTGGGCCACATGAGCATTCAAGGTATGAAGGAATTAAAGAAGCAAGGGGTTATAGAAGAGTTGACTGAATGTGAATATGGGTTCTGTGAAAATTGTGTTATGGGCAAGGCTCATAGGGTAAAGTTTTCAAAAGGTATTCACAAGACTAAAGGGACTCTTGATTATATTCATGCTGATCTTTGGGGGCCTGCCAAGAATGTATCACTTGGTGGTGCTTATTATTTTTTGTCAATCATAGATGATTACTCAAGAAGAGTTTGGGTATTTCCACTTAAACATAAGCATGAAGCTTTTGGTCAGTTTAAGGTGTGGAAAACTTTGGTTGAGAATCAGACAGAGAAAAAGGTGAAGAAACTTAGGACTGATAATGGTCTTGAGTTTTGTAGTGGGGAGTTTAATGAGTATTGTAAAGAATGTGGAATAGCAAGGCATAGAACTATTCCAGGGACACCTCAACAAAATGGCCTGGTAGAGAGAATGAACAGGACTTTGTTGGAAAGAGTAAGGTGTATGCTGGCATGCTGCATCAGTCAGGGTTGCCAAAGAGTTTTTGGGCAGAGGCTTTAAGAACTGCAGCACATTGCATCAATAGATCCCCATCTTTTGCAATTGATATGAAAGTACCAATGGAGGTATGGTCTGGTTCAAAAGTCAATGATTATGATGATTTGAAGATATTTGGTTCTTTAGTTTACTCTTATGTGAATCAAGGTAAACTAGAGAACAGAGCTGAAAAATGTATATTGATGGGATACACTGAGGGTGTTAAAGGGTACAGGTTATGGAGAATTGATAATGTATCTCCAAGGATGTTTAATAGTAGAAATGTCAAGGTTAAAGAGGAATTTCTGTATAAAGATGTAATGGCAGGGGCTGTGGAAGCTAGTGAAAGGTTTAAAGATGTTCAACTTGAGGTGGAGCCTGCTACAAAGAAAGATTATAGTAATGAAGCCAGTACAAGTCATACTTCATCATCTTTAAATACAGATAGAGCTGAACCAGATTATTCAATAGCCAGGGACAGAGAAAGAAGGCAGGTGAATAAGCCAGTAAGGTTCAGGGATAAAGATGACATTTCAGCCTTTGTTTTCAGTGTTGCAGAGGAAGAATCAGCTTGTAAACCTCTGTCTTTCAATGAGGCAGTGGTATCTCCTGATAAAGAAAAGTGGATGAAAGCCATGGAAGAGGAAATGGAATCATTACACAAGAATGAGACCTGGACATTGGTTGACAAGCCTGATGATCAAAAGCTAGTGTCATGTAAGTGGATATATAAAATAAAGGAAGGTATGCCAGGTGAACTTCCTAGGTATAAAGCCAGGTTGGTGGCAAAAGGGTTTACTCAAAGAGCTGGAGTAGACTACAATGAGATTTTTTCACCTGTGGTTAAACACACTTCCATAAGAGTTATGTTGGCTTTGACAGCTCATGGTGATTTTGAGTTGGAACAACTTGATGTAAAGACTACTTTTTTACATGGAAATCTGGATGAAAAGATTTTCATGAAGCAGCCTCAAGGGTTTGAAGAGAAGGGTAATGAGGATAAGGTGTGTTTGTTGTTAAGGTCACTGTATGGTTTGAAACAATCACCAAGACAGTGGTACCTCAGGTTTGATGAATACATGGTAACACATGGTTTTACAAGGAGTTTGTATGACAGTTGTGTTTACCACAGAGAGTATACACCTGAGAATTATGTCTATCTACTTTTATATGTAGATGACATGTTGATAGCTTGTAAAGACATTCAGGTTATCAAGGATACCAAGAAGCTGTTGTTTCAAGAGTTTGATATGAAAGAGTTGGGTCCAGCTAAGAAGATTTTGGGGATGGAAATTCAAAGAGATAGAAGTCTTGGTTTGATTTATTTGAAGCAGTGTTCTTATGCTCAAAAGGTGTTGAAAAACTATGGAATGGAAAGCTGTAAACCAGTTATTGTTCCATTGGCTGCACACTTTAAATTGTCTGCTATGAATTGTCCCAAAACTGATGAAGAAACAGCAGGTATGAGTATAATCCCTTATGCTAATGCAGTAGGAAGTCTGATGTATTTGATGGTCTGTACAAGACCTGACTTGGGTTATGCAGTGAGTCTTGTTAGTAGATACATTGCTAATCCAAGGAGAGAACATTGGAAGGCTGTTAAATGGATACTTAGGTATCTAAAGGGTACTGTGAATAAAGGGTTGGTATTTGGAAATGGGTCAGTTGGTAATGAAGTAGTTGGTTACACTGATTCTGATTTTGCTAAAGATCTTGACCATGGAAAGTCTATGACTGGATATGTGTTCAAGGTTTGTGGGTCCACTGTTAGTTGGAAGGCTTCTTTACAGAAAGTTGTTGCTTTGTCATCAACTGAGGCTGAGTATGTAGCACTAACAGAAGGAGTTAAGGAGTGCTTGTGGCTTAAAGGGTTGGTGACTGATCTAGGGGTAAATCTGTCCAGAACAGTTGTATTGTGTGATAATACATGTGCTGTCCAGTTAAGTAAGAATCAGGTGTTTCATGATAGGACTAAGCACATTAAGGTAAAGTTTCACTTTATTAGAGATGTTATTAAGAACAGGGAACTTGAAGTGGAAGAAGTTGATACCTTGGAGAATGCTGCTGATATGTTTACCAAGGTATTACCAGTTGGGAAATTTGAGTTTTGTTTGGAGTTATTAGATGTTGGATAGACTTTATCCAAAGGTGGAGATTGTTGATAATTGTCTAAAGTCTCAATAATAAAGTTGAGGGGTCAGTTCTGATAATGTGATATAGTTGTTACTGAAGGATCTAAAGTTTGTGCCGGAAATGTTCTTTCTTAGAAGATGGAGGGCTAAAGTTGTCAAGATAAAACTTAGTCGTTAATGTTTGTTATCTCAGCTATAAAGGGGATTAGGGCACAGATGTTAGATCATCTTATTCATTCAATTCTGTAATCATTTCTTTCTTGTTTTACAATTAGTTTGTTCTGTAATTCTTTCGATCATAATAAGAAGTCAATGGTGTGTTGATTTTGATTGATTGTGTTGATTCTTTGGATTGTTTAAATAACAATGTTAAAATCCAATATGTTAATAGTTCAGGTTATATATGGCCAATTTTTTAGTTGGGAGTGTAATCGGCCAAATTTAGACAGTTTAAGTTATTAAAATCCATTTGTTCATAGAAAGGCTTGAACACATTACCTTTTATTTGTGACACCACATCAGTATAGTTACACCAAAGGCATGTAGGTTCAAACATTCTTTCTATATAGTTTAGTTGATGTATTGATGATAGAAGACCACCGGTATATACTGCTATATGATATGAAATATACAATGATTGCATTATGTAATTATATTTCATTTTATTTTCTCATTTTCCATTGGCAAGAGTAGAATTTCATATCTCAACTTATTATTATGAAACTTGTAAACTTCAACAGCTTGTAGCAATTAGGAATATGAGAGAAGCAAGATTGCTATGGTAAGGTTGACCTGCAATCACCTTTACTTTTTATAGGACATTTTCTTAACATTAACTACAAAATTTGCTCATTGTCATGTTAACATTCTCCATATAATTAGGAAAGAAGCCTTCTATTACATTTGGTAAAGCAAACATACAAAGTAAAGTGATTTTTGTTACATTCTTAAGAGGCTAACCAAATAGTTAAAACTAAAATTCCTCATAAACATAAAAAGATCTAATAGTTTCATATAAAATAGAGGCAAATTTAATATATTATCACATTTAACATATTTGTGTAGTATATAATAACTTCAACTTGTAATCATTTTAAAATTTTGCAAATGTTAGTAAAAAAACACAATCAACCTTATATTAAAATTTTCACTTGCAATAAAAAAATAAAAAACTAATTTACTCACATACCGGAACATGCAAATAGTCCAATTTCGAATATGTAGGCTCCCCTAATTTGATCAATGATGAGATCGCCTACGAAGGTTAAAGATCATGATCGAACAAGTTAAAAAATAAATAAATAAAATAAATTATAATTAAAAACCAGTCAATATATATGCAGATGAAAAAGAAGAACTAATGCATCTCAACACGATGTGGTTTGTAAGATTAGAATATAAATCCTAAGTTCTAATCATCTAAACGAAACACGAATCACAATAAAGTATACAAAACAACCCAAATAATTCGACAGTCCAATTAGGTGTAAAGACTATGAAGAATATGCAACAAATTGGTTACAAATGAGTTACCAAGTAACGATTTAAGGAAGCGATTACTTGTTCAGAACTATCGAAGAAGAGACGTCACCGGAGAATTCTGAACCTATAAAGCCGGACACCCATCATTTATGTGCGATTGTGATCAAAGACTGAAATGGATGGGATGATTCGGTGTGGATAGGTGGTAGATAGGTGGGATCAAAGATTGAAAGGTTGATCGTATTTGTATTTGATCTTTACTATATATATATGTAGATAGGTGGTTATAAACTTTGAACAAATAATGAAATTAGTTTTATAAAAAAAATTATATATAAACATTCTCATTTGTACGTAAGAAGTGCAAAATTTATATATATATATATATATATATATATATATATATATATATATATATTAACAATGGGATGGTTCAATAGAAAACTTATTTTATTGAGAGAACTCGATAACTCCTAATTTAATACAAAAAAAATAGTAAAAAAATAATAACTAAACATTTAAGTAAAAAATAGAAAACTAGTTCGAAACTTCTATTTCCCACGTCACCCCCGTTTAGAAATACAAAATAAAAAATAAAAAGAACGCTATTGCATATGTTTAGTATAACCCCAAAACCTAAAAACCCCAACTTACCCCCACCCAAAAACCTAATTTCACCCCACCCTCACCCAATAACTTAAATCGCTTACCCAAAAACCTAAACCACCCATCCACCCCCAACCAAAAACCTAAACCCACCCTGTCCACCGCCTAATACAAAACATAACCCCCACCCACCACAACAAAAAACCTAACCCCCCACCCAAAAACCTAAACCCACCCTACCCACCACCACCCCACCCTCCAAAACCTAAACCTTACAAGCTAAACCTAAAAAAAAACTAACCCTAAAAGCTAAGCTAAACTAAACTCTAAAGCTAATCGGACATTTACTACACACGTACATTAGAATTTGGATATATTTTTTTTCTGAACGGGGTTGGCGTGTGAAAGAGAAGCTCCGAACTAATTTTTTAGTTTTTGACTTAAATTTTGAGTTATGATTTTTTTTTAAATTTTTTTTAATTGAAGTAGGTGTTCTTAAGTTCTCTCCCTAACTTTGAGTTTTCTATTAAAACTTCTCTATATTAACTATTGATAAAAACAATTAGATTTGTTATTTTTGTTCTTGGAATATCTTAGTGTTTTATAATGAATTTCACTAAATGTATATGTATATTACTTAGACCATACGTAGTGGACTGTTAAAGGGGCGTTAAAGGGGGCTTTTCTCGCCTGTTTCACGCCAAAACACCGCCCCCTGCCTTGTTAATTGGGCGCTAATGATGCCCACGCGAAATATTTCGCACTCGTCCCTCTTTTCTTTTGTCCAATCAACTCTTGCCACCTTTATATTACCGTTCAAAAAAAAGGAGGAAGGTAGCCATTGTTGTTGCTGCAGAGAACTAGAGAAAAGAAGAAGAAAGAATAGGAAGATGAAAGGAAGAAAAAGATGAGCCCTTAGGGTATGTTTTTATTTATGGTTGTTTATTAAATTTTAAAAAAAATTAATAATAAATATCAAGTGGGTCCTACTAGAGGCTTGAAACCACCATTACACACCTTTTTAATTTCAAGTCTTTAGTGAAATCTACATGTCACATGTTAAAAAATGCCAAACTAAAAAGAGAAGCTTTAAATTTTTTTATCACATAGTCATATAGTCACTTTTACGTTGTCAAATGTTGTGTTTTACATGACAAAAGTGTGTTCAAAATAAAATAAAATGACATAAAAATATGAAAAGGTATCAAAGTGGAATGTTGACATCATGATAAGTTAATGGAATACACAACGGCCATCAATGTATCGAATGGGCCAGCTCACATAGCACCTTGTACACGCCACTTCCACGTGTCGGTATAATGCCAAGTATTTTGATTTTTCTTAAAAGTACGCCTAGTGGGGTGATGAAAGGCGTGAAGAAGAAACATAAAGCTCCATAAAGTCTACTACACCGCCCTCTGAGCTAGATGATCAAAAATTTGGCTTGGGCTCTATAGCCATCACGCCGTGTCCATTTTCGGCAAAGTATTTGTTTTGTCTATAAAGGGGTCGGAGCATTTCCGGCAAAGTTTTCAAGCCCTACCCAACCTCACCTTACCATTTTAAATTCAAAAGACAAAATTGTAAGAAAAAAAATAACCTTTTTTATCCATGTATTTATTGTTGATCAGTATGTACAAAAGACACGTGTCAGCTGACGTGGAAAATTGCCATCTTTCATATTCAGCAAAAAAACAAAGCCCACATCTTCCCTCCTTCATTTCATACAGATGAGATGATCATCAAAGTGCACCATAATTCTCCATACAAATCAGGTACTTCTTCATTCTCACCATTATCTCTTTAATTAATATATATCACAAAATTAATCTTTATATGTTACTCAATTCACTTGTAATATATAATATAATTTGATCATTGCCACTTGAATATTATTCATGATCTTGTTTTTGATATAGACCTGAATTTTGTTTAGAAGCTTCTGATTTTAGTTTGTGAATTCTTTTTGTACAGATTTTGAATGATTTGTATCTTTAGTAGTTAATTGGTATGCTGAATTCAGTGAATTGTTAGAAATCTAGACTGCTTTTTTTTTTTTTTTTTTTTTTTGGGGGGGGGGGGGGGGGGGGGGGGGGGTTGTTTCTCAGGTATTGCATGCGGGTTATAGTTACTCGATGATGAGTTGTGACCAATGTTTTAAAAACCGGTTTTTATTTATACCGTACCATGTTGGGCTCAGAAACTGTTCAACCGGGTGTACCGGCCTCTTTGAACCGGTTTTTAAAATATCGGTTGTGACATTTTGATTTATTTTTTTAATAAAAAAGTGTTATAGGTTTGGTTTTAAAAAGCGAAAAGCGTACAAAAGCGACAATGTCTGAAACTGAGGCGCGAAGCCCCAAGCGCAACACTTTTCGTACCTGAGGCGCAAATAATTATATAATTTTTTTTATATATTTCCTATAGGTTTCTATCATCATTTACTCAACATTTTGATACAAGTAAGCTTTGTATATGTTTTAGTATGAAATCGCATGCATCGACAACCTGAAAATCATGTTGCACAACAAGTTAATGCACAATAATACGGAAAATATATGTGGCGCGCGCCTCAGGGTCAAATTTTTTCCAAGAAATCACGCCACTTGCGGGATTTTTGAAAAAAAAAAACGCACCTTAAGCGACCAAAAGCGCAAGGGCTTGAGCCCTGTTGAGCATTGAGCCTAGGCGCGCTTTTTTAAACCTAGGTTATAGGGTAGTTGATGGTAACATTGAGGTGACAGTGCAAGATTGGTGGAATTCAGGGTACTCCCATCCCATTGGCATTGTAGGATTAGTTTATCATTGTTTTGGTTGAGAGCCTAAAATTTCCTATGGGAGGCTTGGGTTCAATTCCCACTAGCTACATTTTGAGGACATTGGTGGATGGGAAATGAGGGATGACCCGGCCATTGGCTTGGGTTCGAGTCCTGATCCCGACCGGTTTTACCGACTATTTCACCGTCGTGCCTTCGGGCGGGTGAGTGGTCGGGTTTTCCCGGGAATTGGTGGCAATTGGTGGCGATTCGTTGGCCGTTCAAAAAAAAAAAAAAAAAAAGTTTATCATTGTTTTAGATGCAGATCAGGAAGGACAACAAGGGCCTGTACCTTTTTCTTTTTTTGTTTTTCTTTACCCTTTTTGCTTTTTGTCAAGATTTTTATATATTTATAGTAGTTTCTGGGAAGTAGTTGAAGTTGGAATCAACATGTATCTTCAACATTTTCTTGGATTCCGATATGTAAGGCGGTAGTGTGACCGATGATTCCGAAAGCGAATTTAATGGATGTTGGAATTTATGAATCTTGAGTGGTCACTAGATTCTAACATATGTTTACGGACACAGGCATAGCTTTATATGGGCGGGGAGGGGCGCCTGACCCCATAAATTTTTGCTCAAAAGTTCCGAGTATACAGTATCCGTATAAAATATTTTTTGTATATATGGTTTCGACCCCCCGTAACCAGTGACTTCCGACCCCTTGAAATTTCTGCTTAAGCTTCACCATTGTTTACGGAAAAGCAAATCTTGTATATAAGAACACAGTTAATATTATTTCTTGATTTACTTAATGCTTTGGGGCGTGGGTGGCACTTGGCAGCTGCAGGGGCTATGGTACGGCTGTCGGCTAAGGGGATGCCAGTGACGATTTACTTAATGTGTTTGTTGACGTTGGTATGGGTCGGTGTGGGTGGGGGTGGTTGATAAACTCAAAATTTTATCCGGGTTATACATATCGTAATTTGAGTGAGTTAGTGAGTGAAACCATATGATGATGAGTGCCGAGTGGCATCCTATATATACATGGACATATAATTGCGTTATCAAGAGCTTATTAGCAGATTTTTATTCAGTATTACTTTAGTCTTGTTTAATTGTTTTCTTCATCTGGTAACCTCTTTCGCCTGTCAGCTTGACACCTGTCTTCTGCAGCCAAGTGAGGAAGTATTTAGCAAAACAAATTTAATAGCTGAACTTGAAAGGCCCGCATCATGTTCGAATCGGTTTAAGGTGTTTAACCATGGGAAACTGTGAAGAAGCAAAGGATTGTAAGCCTCAAGAAACGTCTTCACCTCCTCCGGTATAATCCAAACATTTTCTTTCCCTATTTCATTTGTTTTCGACTGTGAATATATAAAGGAATTGAATTATCAAAACCGTTATGTTGTATGTCAAGCTATCAATGTTTTGAGATCATCCAGTTTGTTTTATACTTTTACGACGTGTCATTTTATCTTTGGCAACCATTTTGTCCCATGTCAGACCGTTATTTGTTATATCACATGGTTATCGTTTCGTGTGGTGCCGGACTATTTCCAATGGCTTTTTTTTGGCTTATGGATCTCTAATTCTCTATTACTTTACCTTGTCAGGAGCAGCAGCAGCAGACGAGTCATATATATTCCGATTGGGCGTCCATGCAGGTCTGATGATTTTAACCGCCATTTATATTAACAATTGAAAATTAAGTCCTTGAACCAGGTTAAACAGCGAACATTGATTTTGCAGGCGTATTACGGCCCAAGAATGGCTGTGACACCATATTTCGGTTCAGCTGTTGCATCTGGTCATGCACCTCCACCTTATATGTGGGGTCCAATGCCGGTATTGATGCTGTACAAACCTGAACTTCTTTGCATGAGTGTAAACTTGACCATCTGTTGACCTTTTTTCGTATTTTTTGGTTCAGCATATGATGCCACATTATGCTGCAATTTATCCACATGGAGGTGTTTATGCACACCGAGGCGTAACTGTGGTAATTTTCATATTATTTTACCTAAATTATTATATTTATCCGTATGTGCGTCATACTGAACTCATGTTCGTATGATGCAGGCGGGAAATCCTAATCTTACGCCGGGTACCAATCGATTCTCCTGCCAAGTCATCAGGGACTCCGGATGGCGGTCTGATAAAGAAGTTGAAAGGAATTGATGAGTTGACGATGTCGATAGGGAACAACAATGGAATCTCTAATAGGTTTTTTTTTTTTTTTTTTTTTTTTTTTTTTTTTAATTTGTGTGTTAGTTGATATATATGACAGTCGTTTTTATAATCTTTTAATGTTCGTAACAGTCGGGATACTGAAGGTTCAAGTGAAAGCAGTGATGGTAATACGAGCTGTAAAAATGATCCGAAAAGGATCCGTGGAGGATCAACTACTAGTTGTAAGTTTCGTATTACAAGATTAAAAAAAAATTTGAAACAATCGGGCGCATAATCTATAATACATTAACACCTAATATCACCAGCTGAAGGTGGCAAGACTGAGCGAAGTGATGCGAACGGGGTCTCTAAGAAATTGACGGGTGTCAAGATTTTGGGTAAAGAAGTTGGAGCAGTTATGTCTGGTGACTCGGGAACTGAGCTAGAGTGTAAGAAGTCTCCTGTGTCTGCTAACATGGCCATGGCGCCCAGCAGTCTTGTGCTTCAGATCCATAGTGTATGTTTCATTTTTTTTGTTGTTTTAAAGTTTTTGCATCGTTACCTTGAAGCATAGTATCAAAGGCACTAGGTGTACTTAAGGCGCATAGGCCTCGCCTAGGCGCAAGCATAAAAATAGTGAGGGACTGAGTAAAAAAAAAGCGCACAAATTGAAAAGAGAAAAAAAAAAAAGATATATAGCAGAATAATACTATTCTTAAAATAAAATAAACCTAAGTTATTTTTTAACATTTAATATCATCCAACTAATACCAAAAGTTCTAAAAATTCTAAACTAGATCAGAACTCAGGACGAAAGTTGCTTAAATCGGTATGTAGAAGCTTATTATGTTGAGAAGATCAATAATTTTGCATTAAAAATAATAAAAATAATAAATTCGGTATTTAGTGTGCCTGGAAGCTGAAGCGAGGGCCTAGGAACAAGAAGCGCAATTATAGGGTCTCACATGGAAAATGGGCCTAGGCGCATTTGGATTGTGTGATTGAGATAACTATGCCTTGAAATACTATTTTTTGACTTCTATTGTGTTATTTATCTCTAGGACGAACAAGAACTGAAAAGGGAAAAAAGAAAGCAGTCTAACCGAGAATCTGCTAGGAGGTCAAGATTAAGGAAACAGGTAGAAGAAATTCTTCTTACATTATGATCCCGATTCAAGTAGTCATTTATTTCGTACCTCCCAAGGAGCAGGAACTGCCATTTTAACCCTTCTCGCTTCTCAGTCTAAGTTATTATACAAAAAAAAAACATATATAAAAGACCGATTAATTCTGTTTTTATTTTTGGCTGAATATATTAATATCCAGGCCGAAGCCGAAGAACTTGGTACAAGAGTTGAAGCACTCACAAGTGAAAATTTGAAACTCAAGTCTGAGATCAACCAGCTTACCGTTAATTCAACAAACTTGAAGCTTCAAAATGCTAGACTACTGGTACTTGCGCGGTTTTGCAAATTTCACAATCTCCGCCTTATTATATACTTTTCATTAATCTCACACGTTTATTATTTAGGGTCGGCGGGTTGTAAATAGATTGTAATTAAGCTATTAATGTGTTAAAACGGGTTGGTGGGTTATAATATATGGGCTAACGGGTCAACTCAAACACATTTAATTAAAGGAATAATGGAAATAAATAATCCCAACTATTAACTATTGGCCAATAACAGTCCCAACTACGAAAATTACCAATAGTACTACGAAAATTACCAATAGTGGTCCCAACTTTCGACATATTGGAATATAATGGACCCAAATTAACGGAGGTCTAACTCCGTTAGTGTGATGCTGACGTGGCATCCTAGGTGGCAAAATGATCCTACGTGGCATCCGACGTGGCATCCTAGGTGGCAAAATGATCCTACGTGGCATCCTAGGTGGAAAAATGATCCTACGTGGCATCCTAGGTGGAAAAAATGATCCTACGTGGCATGCCACGTCAGCACCACACTAACGGAGTTAGACCTCTGTTAGTTTTGGTCCATTATATTCCAATATGTCGAAAGTTGGGACCACTATTGGTAATTTTCGTAGTTGGGACTGTTATTGGCCAATAGTCAATAGTTGGGATTATTTATTTCCATTATTCCTTAATTAAACAGGTCAATCTCAATGATAGTTTAAATTTGGTTACAGGAAAAACTTAAGAAAGCTACAGAAGGCCCGAGGCCCGACAAAAAGGTTTCATCTCTGAGCACTGCTAACCTCCTCTCTAGGGTCGACAACCATTCTGGTTCGGTAGTTGGAGACGCCGCCAGTCCTGGTTCACCGCTGCACCAACTTCTGGATGCTAGTCCCCGGGCTGATGCTGTTGCCGCTGGCGCTGGCTAACCCACAACGAGCACGCCCTTGACCCATTTGATGTTGCATCTTAATTTATAAAGTTAATTGTGTAAATTTGGTCTATTTATGTGACCCACATTGCTACTAACAGTAAGTAGAGATTATGAATGTGTCTCAAATAGGTACCCTAAGCTTCGGAGTCCGGGCCGAAGTTGGCCACCGATAGTTTGATGTAATTAACTGATATTATGGAACCGATAAACATGGTTTGTGTAATATATAAGATGTGTTGGTTTGATGTGTAGGCCGAGTACAAGTTGCTATTATGATAATGAAGGCTAGTCTGCCTGAGCTAAACTGAATCGAACCGAACCAAATTAGTACCAGCCGTGTTTGGTTGTAATTTTTTTTATAACCGGTTATTGGTTCGGCGGGAAGTTCGTCTGAATTTAGGGGTTAAATTTTGAATAGAGAGAATCACCAAAAATAATTGTAGTAAGATAAATATTTATAAGAAATAAAAAAGTAGAAAAAGAAAAATTATGTAGCAGCTTTTAGAAAAAGATGAGATTTAGAATATATCGAAACTCTATAGATATAGATATTCATATTACAAAACTAAGTTATATCTGGATAATGGGTAAGCGAGCAACAAACTGCGTCGCTATATATCCCTTTTTGAATCGCAATCTACAATATCTATGATCTATAATCTATAACTTATAATAAAAGAATTGAGTTTGTATGAGGTGGCATTCAATGTAGGTCTCAACCCTCCATTGAATGTGCTATGCGGCATCATGTGAAGCTTTCTTTTAAATTTATTTATTTTGTATTTTTAAATAAAATTTATATCTATATTATCTTAAAATTTAAAATATGTTAATTAATATCTTTTCCTTATTTTTCTCTCACATTTTTTAAATGTTAGTGAACTATTAATTATTTTAAAATTTCAAATATGTTAATTAATATTTTTATCTTTATTTTTTTCTTATTTTCCGCTCACAATTTTTAAACGTTAGTAACTTTTATGTATGACATTTTTTTGAAAAAAAAAAAAATTACACCAAATTAACGATCGCTTTATTATCTTTCCAACGAGCACCATATATAGTGCTATACAAAAACGAAAAAAATGTTTTTTTAGTGAGTTTTTGTTTATGCAGAAAAAAACACAATGTATTTAGGTAATTTCTTAATCATATATAGGCAAGTCACTAATCATGTTATGATAGTATATATGTTTTTGAATCTACTATTACATATATGAATTTTCCATGTTCATGTGCTATAACGATATGCTTAGCATTAAAAGAGGTTGAGATTTTTTAATCTGCTGGGAACGCAGCATGAGAACTCCTTTTGATAGTATAAACATTAGAACAACTTTCTTTAACATTAAAAGATATTGAGACTGTTTACTTCTTTTATCCTTTTTAATTAAGTAATATTAGATTTTTTAACCCCGGGACACTTCCGGGGTAATCAGCTAGTTATTTATAAGCAACAAGAATTATGTGGGCATTAGAACATGATCTAACTAAAGCCTTCATGAAAGTCAATGTGTAGATTTGTAATCCACAACATAATTTAGATCATGTTTGATTATTTCTACAAATTGACACGGGTATATCTAATACCATAAGAGCACCTGTAATGAGTGGCTAAATATAAACGTGACATTGTTTGCGGAACAAGTATTCATCATGTGTTCGTCATGAGCGATCGATGACAAACGTTGACGAGCCTCACACACTTCACTCGCTAACAATCTTTTTGTTATATAATAAAAATTTATATAACAATTGTAAGAATAAAGGGTTGTACACGTTTCTTCACAAAAAGATGCATATATATATATATTTAAAATCGGAGCATCATTACAAAGAGACAGAAGGTAATAGTTAAGACAAACTATTGTTTGGATATATACAAAAGGATAAACTTATACGAGGAATATATGAAGACGCAGATTATAAGTCAGAAATGAACTAAACACCACCTGAGATATTGTGTGCCCATTTTTCTCTTTGTTTTTTTTTTTTGTTTGCTAAAACTGATTCTTTCATTATTCGCAAGAATCCTCCCACATGAACAGAGTTCGGTTGGTATCGGTTCAATTTATAGTAATTGAAAGATAAAACCTAAAATATAAACCAAAAGGATATTAAGAGTATTTTATATAGATCGAAAATCATAAAAGTGAATATTTTGTTCAGTCGGAATAGACGTGGTACCGATATTTGGGACGTAATTAGTTCAATTTGTTCGTCACGGTACCGCCTACACTCGCTATAGCTTACAATATAAAATATACTCGATCTATACCGCTAACAAAGTTGTTCGGCTTGTATCAATTTTGTTTGTCATGATAAAAAAATCAATTGTATATGACTAATTCGATCGTGAACAACACTTTTATAGATACGTTGATAAATATTAGTACGTCGCAATGGTATATTTAATGTTTTATAAATCATTTCACTATATTAGAACAGTGAAAAAGGTTGCTTTGATAATATGTATGTTCGGGTTTCAATTACGTGCATATTACTACTCACAATTCAGTTTCATAAAAAGGTAGTATTAAGATGTAGATAAAATAGGCAAGTAGTAACGACATACTCTGATTTTTTTTAATATGTTATCCTAGAATTTACAAAAATAAAACTAAATAAGTTTAAAATTAGTTATAATACTAAAACTAAGTAAAAGTTGAAGCTAAAAAATAATATAAAAGAAACTTAAGTGTTAACTAGTATTTAGGACTCACGGATTACTACGAGACTATTAAACCAAACGAAAAAGTAGGCGTAAATCGTTGAACCACGCACGCCCGTTGTGGTGTGTTAACGTAAAAAAAGTTAAACGTAAAACATAGAAAAAATAACTAAGTCAACCTAGGACCCCTGCGTTGTAACGGGGTCGTTAAACAAGAAAAAATCGACGTAAAAACGTCGAACCACACAACCACATTGATACATGTTAACCCGCAAAATTAAAATCAAAACTAAAATAAAAAATTTGTGAAGGATATGTACAACTATTAAAACATAAAGAAATTGATAAGTAATATATATATAAATCAATTGTATTATATGTTTATTAAAGAGAGGTGTCATGTTACCACATAACTAAAGCAAACAAAACAGAAAACATGAAAAAATTGATGGTCCATGTGCATCACCAATTTCTAAGTTATCCCTAATGGTGCATTATCAACTTAAAAAAAATAAACATTAAATTTGCCTCACAATGTAAAACTGCTAATTAGTAGAGGGGATAACAAAAGAAAACAATAAAAAAAAATAACTTTAGTTTTGGTGATTCTTTTAATGTAGTATACAGTTACAAAAAACTATATTTTTTTTAACGGTAAATTTCTACTCCTTGTGAGACTTGAACTCATGACCTCTTCTTTAGGTGTTCCTAGAAGCTTTGCTTCTACCATTGAGCCACCAACCCAATGGCTACAAAAAACTATATTATTGTTATAATTTGTTATATAATAGAAATTGAATAGGATTTTGGATTGAGAGAATTGAGATTGTAATTAAGAATAAACTAATCTTGACATTGTGTTGTATATTTATACAATAAAGAAATGTAACTGCCTAAACAGTTATGTTGGGAGAGGTTTAGAGATGTATATTTGATTTGGTTATTTTATAACACTCCCCCTCAAATATACATCACTATTCATTATACATTATTAACAACATGCTTCAGGATGATGTTAAATCGGTACTTCGGGACCTATAAGACAAACTGATACTACTGGACCAGTTATACTGCCTCGTTAAAAACCTTACTAAGAAAACTCAGTGGGACAAAACTTAGTCAAAGAAAACAGTACAGCGTGTATAATGCTCCCCCTCAATTTAACTAATGTCTTTCAATCCTCGGAGCCCGATCCTCTGTGACAGTTGCTCAAAACTGCTTCTAGGTAAAGATTTTGTGAACAGGTCAGCTAGATTTTCACTTGACTTGATTTGATGAACATCAATTTCCTCTTCCTTTTGCAGGTCATACGTTGAGAAGAACTTTGGTGAGATATGCTTTGTTCCTTCCTTGATTTGTGAAGCAACATTGTCTTCATAAATAATTGTTGGGTCCTTCTTGATTTGTTCTAATCCACATGCTTCTTGTATATGATTAATTACTGATCTCAACCACACACATTCTCTACCAACATCATACAATGCTATTAATTCGGCATGATTTGATGTTGTTGCTGTAAGTGTTTGCTTAGTTAACTTCCAAGAAATTGTTGTGCCACCGTATGTGAATACGTAACCTGTCTGAGATTTTGCTTTATGAGGATCTGATAGATATCCTGGGTCAGCATACCCAACAAGCGGGGACTTGTTATCTTTTTGATAGAAAAGACCCAAGTCTTTTGTCCCGCAAAGATACCGAAATATGTGTTTTATTCCGTTCCAATGTCTACGTGTTGGATTTGAGCTATATCTCGCTAGTACATGTACTGCGAATGCAATATCAGGTCTAGTGTTATTTGCAAGATACATAAGAGCACCGATCGCGCTTAAGTACGGTACTTCTGGACCAAGTACTTCCCCGCCTTCTTCTTGAGGTCGATAAGGATCCTTATGTGGATCTAGCGGTCGGATAACCATAGGTACGCTGAATGGATGAGCTTTATCCATATTAAAACGTACTAACATCTTCTGGATGTAGTTTGACTCATGGACAAATGTTCCATTACACAGATGCTCGAATTGTAAGCCGAGACATAGTTTTGTTATCCCAAGGTCTTTCATTTCAAATTCGTTCTTTAATAATTGAGCAGCTTTCTCTATCTTTTCAGGAGACCCGATGATGTTGATATCATCAACATAAACTGCTATTATAGTAAACTTTGAGTTTGATCTTTTTTTAAAGACACATGGGCTGATTACATTAGACTTGTATCCTTCCTTTTCGAGATATTTACTTAGTCGATTGTACCACATTCGACCAGATTGTTTGAGACCGTATAAAGATCTCTGGAGTTTTATAGTACACATTTCTCGAGGCGTTGATTTAAATGCTTCAAGCAATTTTAATCCTTTAGGGATTTTCATGTAGATGTCATTTTCAAGTGTTCCGTATAAGTATGCGGTGACGACATCCATAAGTCTCATATTGTGACACCCGGCAAACTCAGGTTAGTAACAGTGACTAAAACTAGTAAGTCTACCTTAGCAAGTCATGCATATTATGTACTTAACGGGGTCAGTCGAGTCGGTACGATGATTCTGGGAATCATCGGGAGTCGTTACGATGATCCGCAGGATCATCGGGAGTCGGTCCATAACCATGAGTACAAGGATTGGTGATTCGTGGAATCGCCGGGTTTAACGCACACACGCAAGTCTCGAGTCCCGGGAATTGGTGAACGGATGTAAACGTGTTAGTTATTGTGCATTATGTGTTTGTAATCATTATGTGACTTGTCGGTATGTGAATACGTGTTTATATGTGTTAAAATAGTGTTTAACGCGCGAAAAACCCGTTCCAGGACCTTACAGGCGATTAGGAGCCTGGGGAGCTCCTAATCGCCACCTACTTAGGCGAGTAGGGGAAAGCCTGATGGCGAATAGGGCCCTACTCGCCAGTATATAGGCGAGTAGGAGCCCTACTCGCCTGAACTGCTCTCCTACTCGCGTATACTGATGTGCACGAGTCAAAACACCTATAAATACAACCCTTGACTCCCCAAACACCATTTGTGCAACCCTAACTGATCCTAAGCCCCCCACACACCTTGAAACACCTCTGGAACTTGTTTTGCCTCAAAACTCACCATCTCCAAGCTTATACACCTTTCTTTCATAAAATCCAAGGTGTGTTCTTCATCCTACACCTTTGTAATGTTATTGTTTTGGTTCCCCAAAAGTCCAGACCTTATTTTGATAAGAATGAGTCTTTAAAAACCTTGGAAATGAGTTCTAAAACAAGTCTACACCATAATACTTGCTATATGTGAAGTATTGATGCATATGATGATTTTTGGTGATTATAACATGAATGTTTCCATGAATTTGATGTACTTCTGATGTGTAGGTGTTGTTAGGATGATTATCTATGAGTTTAAGCTCTTGTTATAGTGTTTAGATGAAAGTATGCATTTTGACCCATTTGGGTGATTCTTGAAGAATTAGGATGTTATGATATGATTCATTGCTTGTTTATAGTTAGAAATCATGCTAGAATGATGCTATAACATAGGGATGATGAATTGCAAGTTGTAGGAGGTGTAATCTGATCTTTACTACTTAAGGAAAGATTTCATAGTTAATGAAACCTAGTATTTTGCCATTTTTGGAAATAAACGCACCGAGCCCGTTAGAGCAGAGATAAATTGGGGGGGGGGGGGGGGGGGGTTTTGCTTGGAAAGGGTTGGCTAATAGTTTAGTTTTGATATTGGGTGTTTTTACATGTTTCAGATCTGATTTGGAGGGTTTAACGCGCGAAAACGCGCATCAGCTGTGCTTGGGGCGAATAGGAACCTACTCGCCTGATGTATCAGGCGAGTACAACCTACTCGCCTGATACATCAGGCGAATAGGCCCCTACTCGCCTATTTTAGTTGACTTTTCCTAATCGCATGAAAGTTTCCTAATCGCGTGTACTGCTGTCGTAAACGCATTTTGACATCCCGGAACATGATTTGACACCTAGGAACATGATAGGAACCCCGGGATACACCCAATGACTTAGTAACACGTGTTCGGACCTGTTTATGCGTTAATTGGACATTATGCTAGACTAGGTGAACTATTGCGCGTATTAAGTGTTTAATTGCACATGATGCATGATGTCTTATATTTACCTAACACGTGGGATGTCGGGTCACCAATGGGATGTCGGGTCTTGTCTGGTACGGTCGGTTTAACAGTCAAAGGTGTTTTCAAACGTTTATGGTTATGGTCTGGACGTTCGGGGACTAGTTAACCTGCGGGTTATTAGTCCGGGTACTTATACACATTTTATGATAGGTCGCCGCTATTTGGGACTATTATAGCATAATTACTTAACTGTTTTCAAGTAACGCAATCTAAGGTGAGTTTCACAGCCCCACTTTTACTGTTTTGCTTTCGGGGGAGAAACATGCTACGTACGAACTTATTAAAGATCATGTTATACTATGGGCACTTTATGTTACTATACGGCTTTTATGGAAAGTCCCAGGGGGAAACCATGAATGTGCGGAAATGCACAACGAGGGAAATGTGGATAGATCTATTGGGCCTCACAAACCCCACTCGACGGCGGGGATGCCGGGCGGGTGCATATTGTCTCTAACTCTCGGGTTATCGAGGCATCGGTAACCCAGTCATCTGGGCTGGATTCATCATTTGGTACATGTCCAGTAATGGGTTCCCAACCGTAGTAGTAAAAAAAAAACACTTAACGTCTAGCTAACGTTCTTATGACATAGTATTAACGGGAATGATCTTTGTGAACTTGTGACAACATTTTTATAAAAGAAAACCTGTGAACTCACCAGCATTATATGTTGACATTTTTGGCATGTTTTCTCAGGTCGCTAAGGTAGCAGTCAATGGGCTAGGCGCACGGAGTCATGCACAGCGTCTAATATTTTGAAGCATATTAAACAATGTTTTGTAAACAATGATATGTCTTTTGGTTGTAAACAAGAAATGCTTCCGCTGCTGGTTTACGGCTCAAAGCATGATATTTTGGTTTTAAAAATATATATGAATGCATGTTTGTTGTATGTTTATTGTGATCGTTGACTGAGATCCTGGTGTGTCACGCGCCTCGCGGTAAAACCCCGCACGTGGAATTTGAGGGTGTGACACATATGAAGTCCTTCAGAGATTGTAAGACCGACTAGAAACCTAAGGGTTATCGCATCCACTACGGGGGAATACGTTTCCTCATAATCAACTCCTGGGATTTGGGAAAACCCTTGTGCTACAAGTCGTGCTTTATATCGTACAATCTCATTCTTTTCATTTCTCTTTATTGCAAACACCCGTCTATAACCTACTGGTTTGACGTCTATTTGTGTTCGGACTACAGGTCCGAAAACATGTCGCTTTTCAAGCGAATTTAATTCGGCATTTATGGCTTCTTGCCATCTTGGCCAATTATTTTTGTGCATGCAGTCTTCTAGAGAAGATTGAGTCAGTTTATGGATTTACGGCATTTATGGCTTCTTACAAGAAGTTTATGGATTGCAAGCCCCACAATTTTTGTGGAACTGAAGGGGCAGTGGGACTGCTCCGCTGGCTAGAGAAGATTGAGTCAGTCTTCTCGATGTGCAATTGCCCGGAAGGCGACCGGGTGAAGTATGCTTCTGCGACCCTGGAGGGTCAAGCTCTGACTTGGTGGAACTCCACCACCCAGACCATGGGTATTGGGGAAGCTCACTCCATGCCCTGGACAGAGTTCATTCAGTTGTTGAAAAATGAGTACTGCCCGAGGGATGAAATCCAGAAGCTTGAACACGAGGTCTGGAATCATAAGATGGTGGGGTCCGAGGTCGAAGCTTACACTGCTAGGCACAATGAGTTGGCGGTGTTGTGCCCTGATTTGCACACACCAGAATACCGAAGGATTGAACACTATGTTGCTGGGTTGGTGCCGGAGATTGCGGGGTTGGTAGCTGCGGGTAATCTTACTGTTTATTCTGAGGTGGTTCGGACGGCTCACAGGCTGACCAATATGAAAGTGGCTGAAGGGGTCTTGCCTCCTCGAGGCGCTGCTGTGAAGGCTCCTGAGAGCAACAAGCGTAAATGGGAAGGTGTGGGTAAAGGCTCGAGTTCAGCTCAGCCTCAGCAGGTGAAGAGGTCCGATGTTGGGGGACCGTCGACTGAGCAGAAACCGGGTGGTTATACCGGGAAATTGCCGAAGTGTGACCGGTGTGGGTTTCACCACAACGGTCGTTGTGAGGACCGGAACCGCTGCCACAGGTGCCATAAGCATGGGCACCAGGCAAAGGATTGCAGGGCTAATCTCCAGGGTAACCGGCACCCACCTGCTACACCTACTCCGGCTCCTCAGGTTGCTGCCCCCCAGGTAAACCAGGGTAAACAGGGGTGCTATAATTGTGGTGAGCTTGGTCACTACAAGCGTGAATGCCCCAAGTTGAAGCAGGGCGAAGCTGGGAAGAACGGATCGGGTAATGGGAACAACGGGGGCGGAGGCAGGAACGCTCGCGCCTTTGTGATTGGTTCGAGCGGGGCTCGACAGGACCCTGACACTGTTACTGGTACGTTTCTTCTCGATAATCGCTATGCTACGGTTTTATTCGATTCTGGTGCCGATAAGAGTTTTATATCTCTTGGGTTTAGTCAATTGCTTGATAGGGTACCTACACCTTTAGAGGCTAAGTACTTGATAGAATTGGCTGATGGTAAGAAAGTCGAAGCGACGCACGTCCTTCGGGAGTGTCGCCTTGAGTTGTCGGGTTATTCTTTTCCCATTGACCTTATGCCGGTGTCCTTGGGTAGTTTCGATGTTGTCGTGGGTATGGATTGGCTGTCCTTGTATCATGCTGAGATCGTCTGTTTTGATAAAGTCATTCGACTTCCCCTCCCTGATGGAGAAATTCTGTTGGTACACGGTGAGAAGAGCGGGATCCCTTTGAGTATCATTTCGTGTATGAAAAGCCTATAAGTATCTTCGGAAGGGGTATTCTGCCATTCTGGCACTTGTTTCGGTTTCGTCAGAGGAAGAGAAGAAGATTGAAGATATTCCTGTCGTTCGTGATTTTCCCGATGTATTTCCTGAAGATTTACCTGGCCTTCTGCCTTATCGTCAGGTCGAATTCGGTATTGAACTTGCTCCAGGCGCGGCCCCTATTGCCCGAGCCCCATATCGTCTTGCACCTCCTGAGATGCAGGAGTTGTCTAACCAGTTGCAGGAGCTGCTAGAGAAGGGTTTCATCCGACCTAGTTCGTCCCCGTGGGGAGCCCCTGTTCTGTTTGTCAAGAAGAAGGACGGAAGCCTGCGAATGTGTATCGACTACCGTGAATTGAACAAGGTTACTATCAAGAATCGTTATCCTCTTCCTCGCATCGACGACTTATTCGACCAACTCCAGGGTTCTAGTTTCTATTCGAAGATTGATTTGAGATCGGGGTACCATCAGTTGAGGGTCCAAGAAGCTGACATTCCGAAGACCGCCTTCCGAACTCGCTATGGCCATTTCGAATTTTTGGTCATGCCTTTTGGTCTCACCAATGCGCCCGCCATTTTTATGGATTTGATGAACCGTGTCTGTAAGCCCTATCTTGATAAATTCGTGATTGTTTTCATTGATGATATTATGGTCTATTCCAAGAGCGAAGTGGACCACCAGGAACACTTGTGTCTTGTTTTGGAACTCCTGAGGCGGGAACAGTTGTACGCCAAGTTTTCTAAGTGTAGCTTCTGGTTGCGTGAAGTCCAGTTCCTTGGTCATGTGGTTAATGAGAAAGGAATTCACGTTGACCCAGCTAAAATAGAAGCCATCAAAGACTGGGAAGCACCAAAGACGCCATCTGAGGTGCGGCAATTCCTGGGTCTTGCAGGTTATTATCGTCGTTTTATCAAGGGATTTTCAAAGATCGCTCAACCCCTCACCTCGCTTACCCAGAAGGACAAGAAGTTCGACTGGGGTGATTCGTAAGAGTCGGCCTTCCAGATGTTAAAGGCTAAACTCTGTTCTGCTCCTATCTTGTCCTTGCCTGAAGGCACGGACGATTTTGTGGTTTATTGTGACGCTTCTATCCGGGGTCTCGGTTGTGTGCTAATGCAGCGCGAGAAGGTCATCGCCTATGCTTCTTGTCAGCTCAAAGTTCATGAGAAAAACTACCCCACCCATGATCTGGAATTGGGTGCTGTAGTCTTTGCTTTAAAGATATGGAGACATTACTTGTACGGTACCAAGTGCACTATTTACACCGATCACAAGAACCTCCAGCATGTCTTTGATCAGAAGGTGTTGAATATAAGACAGCGTCGCTGGGTCGAGCTTCTTAATGATTACGAGTGCGCTATTAAATACCATCCTGGCAAGGCGAATGTGGTCACAGACGCCCTGAGCAGGAAGGAAACCGCTAAACCTCGTCGTGTTCGAGCTCTCCAGCTCACCATCCATTCCGGCTTACCTGACCGAATCCGTTCGGCACAACAAGAAGCTTTGAAGGAGGAAAACCTTAAAGCTGAAACCATGCATGGTGCTGATAACCACCTTGAGCTCAGGTCTGATGGCCTGCGTTATTTCGCTGAACGTATTTGGGTCCCTTTAATTGGGGGCTTGCGGGAGCTCGTTCTTGATGAAGCTCACAAGTCTCGGTACTCTATTCACCCTGGCTCCGATAAGATGTATCAAGATTTAAAGATACTTTATTGGTGGCCGAACATGAAGGCGGATGTAGCTTCCTACGTGAGCAAGTGCTTGACCTGTGCCAAGGTTAAGGTTGAATATCAAAAGCCGTCCGGCCTTCTGCAACAACCTGAAATTCCCGAGTGGAAATGAGAGCGGATTACGATGGACTTTGTGACCAAACTCCCGAAATCGCCTAGTGGTTGTGACATGATCTGGGTGATTGTTGATAGGTTGACAAAGTCTGCGCACTTCCTCGCTATCAAAGAAACCGATGGCCTCGAGTGTTTGGCACGGTTATATCTTAAGGAAGTGGTCTCTCGGCACGGGGTGCCTGTCTCTATTATTTCTGATCGTGATTCTCGGTTCGCCTCTAACTTTTGGAATTCCTTGCATAGGGCTCTGGGTACTCGGTTAGATATGAGTACAGCTTATCATCCGCAAACTGACGGTCAAAGTGAGCGGACAATCCAAACACTAGAAGACATGCTCCGGGCATGTGTGATCGATTTCGGCAAGGGGTGGGAGAGTCATCTACCGTTGGTGGAATTCTCCTACAACAATGGTTACCATTCTAGCATCAAGGCAGCTCCGTTCGAGGCTCTTTACGGGCGGAAATGCCGGTCTCCTCTTTGTTGGGCTGAGGTGGGTGAGAGTCAACTCACCGGTCCGGAACTTGTGTACGAGACTTCCGAGAAGATCGTACAAATCCGTAACTGCATGGCAGCAGCTCGGGATCGTCAAAAGAGCTATGCTGATCGTCGTCGCAAGCCTCTAGAGTTTGAGGTTGGCGACAGGGTTTTATTGAAGGTATCTCCATGGAAGGGCGTTATACGTTTTGGGAAGCGGGGCAAATTGAATCCTCGGTATGTGGGACCGTTCGCAATTCTGGAACGGATTGGACCGGTAGCATACAGGCTTGATCTGCCAGCCGAACTCAGTAATGTTCATAATGTCTTCCACGTCTCCAATCTCAAGAAGTGTTTGGCGGATGAATCTTTGGTTGTTCCTCTCGAAGAGATCAAGGTGGATGATCGTCTGCGTATTGTGGAAGAACCGGTTGAAATTCTTGACTATAAGATCCGTAGCCTTCGTCGGAGTAAAATCCGCATTGTTAAAGTTCGTTGGAACTCAAATCGTGGACCGGAGTTAACGTGGGAACGGGAAGATCAGATGAAGGCTAAGTATCCCCATTTATTTCCTAAGCGCGCGTTCGAATCAAGACATGTCTCTGCTGAAGCTGAATGAATCTCGGGTTGAGATTCCTTTCAACAGGGGGATGATGTGGCAACCGGAAAATTTTTCTTCTCTTTCGTCTCTTCCTTTTGGCCTTGAGCAATTTTCGGGACGAAAATTCCTTCAACAGGGGGATGATGTGACACCCGGCAAACTCAGGTTAGTAACAGTGACTAAAACTAGTAAGTCTACCTTAGCAAGTCATGCATATTACGTACTTAACGGGGTCAGTCGAGTCGGTGCGATGATTCTGGGAATCATCGGGAGTCGTTACGATGATCCGCGGGATCATCGGGAGTCGGTCCATAACCATGAGTACAAGGATTGGTGATTCGTGGAATCGCCGGGTTTAACGCACACACGCAAGTCTTGAGTCCCGGGAATTGGTGAACGGATGTAAACGTGTTAGTTATTGTGCATTATGTGTTTGTAATCATTATGTGACTTGTCGGTATGTGAATACGTGTTTATATGTGTTAAAATAGTGTTTAACGCGCCAAAAACCCGTTCCAGGACCTTACAGGCGATTAGGAGCCTGGGGAGATCCTAATCGCCACCTACTTAGGCGAGTAGGGGAAAGCCTGATGGCGAATAGGGCCCTACTCGGCAGTATATAGGCGAGTAGGAGCCCTACTCGCCTGAACTGCTCTCCTACTCGCGTATACTGATGTGCACGAGTCAAAACACCTATAAATACAACCCTTGACTCCCCAAACACCATTTGTGCAACCCTAACTGATCCTAAGCCTCCCACACACCTTGAAACACCTCTGGAACTTGTTTTGCCTCAAAACTCACCATCTCCAAGCTTATACACCTTTCTTTGATAAAATCCAAGGTGTGTTCATCATCCTACACCTTTGTAATGTTAGTGTTTTGGTTCCCCAAAAGTCCAGACCTTATTTTGATAAGAATGAGTCTTTAAAAACCTTGGAAATGAGTTCTAAAACAAGTCTACACCACAATACTTGCTATATGTGAAGTATTGATGCATATGATGATTTTTGGTGATTATAACATGAATGTTTCCATGAATTTGAGTTACTTCTGATGTGTAGGTGTTGTTAGGATGATTATCTATGAGTTTAAGCTCTTGTTATAGTGTTTAGATGAAAGTATGCATTTTGACCAATTTGGGTGATTCTTGAAGAATTAGGATGTTATGATATGATTCATTGCTTGTTTATAGTTAGAAATCATGCTAGAATGATGCTATAACATAGGGATGATGAATTGCAAGTTGTAGGAGGTGTAATTTGATCTTTACTACTTAAGGAAAGATTTCATAGTTAATGAAACCTAGTATTTTGCCATTTTTGGAAATAAACGCACCGAGCCCGTTAGAGCAGAGATAAATTGGGGGGGGTTTGCTTGGAAAGGGTTGGCTAATAGTTTAGTTTTGATATTGGGTGTTTTTACATGTTTCAGATCTGATTTGGAGGGTTTAACGCGCGAAAACGCGCATCAGCTGTGCTTGGGGCGAATAGGAACCTACTCGCCTGATGTATCAGGCGAGTACAACCTACTCGCCTGATACATCAGGCGAATAGGCCCCTACTCGCCTATTTTAGTTGACTTTTCCTAATCGCATGAAAGTTTCCTAATCGCGTGTACTGCTGTCGTAAACGCATTTTGACATCCCGGAACATGATTTGACACCTAGGAACATGATAGGAACCCCGGGATACACCCAATGACTTAGTAACACGTGTTCGGACCTGTTTATGCGTTAATTGGACATTATGCTAGACTAGGTGAACTATTGCGCGTATTAAGTGTTTAATTGCACATGATGCATGATGTCTTATATTTACCTAACACGTGGGATGTCGGGTCACCAATGGGATGTCGGGTCTTGTCTGGTACGGTCGGTTTAACAGTCAAAGGTGTTTTCAAACGTTTATGGTTATGGTCTGGACGTTCGGGGACTAGTTAACCTGCGGGTTATTAGTCCGGGTACTTATACACATTTTATGATAGGTCGCCGCTATTTGGGACTATTATAGCATAATTACTTAACTGTTTTCAAGTAACGCAATCTAAGGTGAGTTTCACAGCCCCACTTTTACTGTTTTGCTTTCGGGGGAGAAACATGCTACGTACGAACTTATTAAAGATCATGTTATACTATGGGCACTTTATGTTACTATACGGCTTTTATGGAAAGTCCCAGGGGGAAACCATGAATGTGCGGGAATGCACAACGAGGGAAATGTGGATAGATCTATTGGGCCTCACAAACCCCACTCGACGGCGGGGATGCCGGGCGGGTGCATATTGTCTCTAACTCTCGGGTTATCGAGGCATCGGTAACCCAGTCATCTGGGCTGGATTCATCATTTGGTACATGTCCAGTAATGGGTTCCCAACCGTAGTAGTAAAAAAACACTTAACGTCTAGCTAACGTTCTTATGACATAGTATTAACGGGAATGATCTTTGTGAACTTGTGACAACATTTTTATAAAAGAAAACCTGTGAACTCACCAGCATTATATGTTGACATTTTTGGCATGTTACCTCAGGTCGCTAAGATAGCAGTCAATGGGCTAGGCGCACGGAGTCATGCACAGCGTCTAATATTTTGAAGCATATTAAACAATGTTTTGTAAACAATGATATGTCTTTTGGTTGTAAACAAGAAATGCTTCCGCTGCTGGTTTACGGCTCAAAGCATGATATTTTGGTTTTAAAAATATATATGAATGCATGTTTGCTGTATGTTTATTGTGATCGTTGACTGAGATCCTGGTGTGTCACGCGCCTCGCGGTAAAACCCCGCACGTGGAATTTGAGGGTGTGACACATATGAAGTCCTTCAGAGATTGTAAGACCGACTAGAAACCTAAGGGTTATCGCATCCACTACGGGGGAATACGTTTCCTCATAATCAACTCCTGGGATTTGGGAAAACCCTTGTGCTACAAGTCGTGCTTTATATCGTACAATCTCATTCTTTTCATTTCTCTTTATTGCAAACACCCGTCTATAACCTACTGGTTTGACGTCTATTTGTGTTCGGACTACAGGTCCGAAAACATGTCGCTTTTCAAGCGAATTTAATTCGGCATTTATGGCTTCTTGCCATCTTGGCCAATTATTTTTGTGCATGCAGTCTTCTAGAGTTTTAGGTACGTAATCATTTTCATTTATTACATCTGTTGCTATAGCGTATGCGAATATATCATCAACACGTGTTTTATTCGGTTCCACATTGTACTATTTTGTACATAATTGATAGAGATCTCATTTTCATTTGGTACTGTTGTTTCTTCAACAATTTCATTTTCCTCTGGAATTATATTTGTCTCTTCCAGGACATTTACCTCTACTGTGGTTTCATTTATAATATTTTGTGTGTTTTCATCAACTGCGTTATTTTGCTCTCTTCGTTTTCGTGGATTCTTGTCTTTGGAACCGATTGGTCTTCCACGTTTTCTTTGTATTATAATCTCTTCAGGGATTACCTCAATTCGAGCAGGTGTATTTGATGCTAGTATAGGTGACTTTGTCACTCGATTTGTATCTGTGAATGCATCTGGTAATTCATTTGCTATTCTTTGCAAATGTATAATCTTTTGGACTTCATATTCACATTGACCACTTCGGGGGTCGAGATTTGATAGCGATGATACATTCCATGTTATTTCTTGTGTTACCAGTCTTTCTTTATTCTTATCTCCCCCTAAGACTGGGAACATTGTTTCATTAAAATGACAATCAGCATACCGTGTTGTAAACATGTCCCCGTCAATGGTTCTAAGTATTTGATAATAGAGGGGGAGTTAAAGCCAATGTAAATGTTGAGTCTTCTTTGGGGTCCCATTGTGGTACGATGTGGTGGCGATATTGGTACATATACCGCACAACCAAAAATATTAAGGTGGGACAAACTTGGTTCTCGTCCAGAGACCAGTTGTAATGGGGAGTATTCGTGATCAGCAGTTGGCCTTAATCTGATCAGTTCAGCGGCATGCAAAATAGCATGGCCCCATGCAGAAGATGGTAGTTTACATCTCATGAGGAGTGGTCTAGCGATTATCTGTAATCGTTTAATTAAAGATTCAGCTAAACCGTTTTGTGTGTGAACATGAGGCACTGGATGTTCAACATTTATCCTAATTGACATACAATAGTCGTTAAAAGGCTTGGGATGTGAATTCTCCTGCATTATCCATCCGGATATTTTTAATTTGATTGTCCGGGAAGTTAGCTCTTAATTGTATGATTTGGGCAAATAGCGGGGCAAATGCTACATTTCGGGTAGCTAGAAGACTCACATGTGACCACCTTGAGGATGTGTCAATTAAGACCATGAAATAGCGAAATGGTCCACATGGAGGGTGTATGGGCCCACAAAAATCCCCTTGGATTCGTTCTAAAAATGAGGGGCTTCCATGTATCAATTTAATTTGTGAGGGTCGAGTAATAAATTTGCCCAAAGAGCATGCTGCACATGATAAATCTTATGGTAGCAAAACTTTTAATGTTTTAAGAGGATGCCCAGTTGCGCTTTTGATTATTCTTCTCATCATTATGCTACCAGGGTGACCTAAACGGTCATGCCATATATTGAACGTATCTTTATCTAATAATTTCTGGTTAGTCACCAAATATGATTCAATAGGATTTATAGTAGTACAGTATAATCTAGAGGATAAACCTTATAGTTGTTTAACAATGGTTTCGTGTCCATTTTTGTTGAAAATAATTTGAAGATATTCAATATTATTTTCATCTTTAGTTTTTAGATGGTAACCATTTTTCCGAATATCTTTAAAACTTAGTAAATTTCTTCTGGATTTACTAGAATATAATGCATTTTCAATAGTTAGTTGGGTACCCGAATGTAGTATTATGTGTGCTCTACCAGAGCCTTCAATAAGGTTACAAACACCCGAGATAGTACCAATAGGCGTCTCTGCTGGAGACAACTCAGAGAAAAATTTCCTATGTTTGAGAACAGTGTTAGTACTACCGCTATCTGCCAGACATTCATCACTAACAATAGCTCTACTAGAGCTAGCATACATATTTCTTCAGGAAATAAAAGTAATAAAGATTAATACAGAGCATGCATTCAAACCATTACATAGTTTATACTAAACCAAGTAAAAAGTCATAGTTTGAAAATAAAAACCATAAAAGATACACAACATAATGTTTAAACATCACGAACATTTTCGATGAAATCACATGCATCCAAGTGAATGTCTGATATAGTAGATGCCAAATTAGATGTATCCTCAACCAGATTAGTTTCAACTTTCTTTCCTTGTTCTTCATCATGCGTTGATATGCTTCAACGAGGTGTTTGGGGTGCGACATGTGCGAGACCAGTGATTTGACATACCACATTTATAACAAATGTTGTTTTGGTTCCCGCTAGTTTATCCCTTTGGGGGTCGCCCCGTATTTTGTCGACTTGATTCGCCACCACTATTTTTAGAGTTGTGAGACTCCCGACGCCATGTATATCCTCGTCTACGGCCTCTGCTGGGGCCGCGACCTCTGCCTCTCTCACGCCCACTATGATAATTTGCCACATTCGCTTCAGGGAATGGACTTGCACCTGTAGGTCGCTATTGATGATTTTGTAGTAGGAGCTTGTTGGTTTGTGTGACACCCGGCAAATTCTGGTTAACAACATGGTCTAGATTAAAGTCTACCTTAGCGAGTCACGCGTATATTATACTTAACGAGGGTTATCTAGATAGCTAGATAGGACATACGAGCATTATCTCGGGTTATGGGATGCTTTGACTCCTTGTGTGGGTCGGGTTCTGACTCCTTGTGTGAGTTAACATGTGATTTCATGATTAGTGAACCTCGGACGTTGGTGAATAACAAACTTATGTGTCTCGGTGATATCTGACAAACTTATGTGAAAACCATACGTGATTATGTGAACCTAGACCGAACACGTTAATAAAAATTATTAAAAGTGGAGCGTAAGGTTGATTAGGGTCTTAACGCATGGGGTTACGCTTGTTACGGTTCGAAACAACGAAAACGTCGAAGGATAACGCGTCGGGAGGCGAAACGAGGCAAAAGCGCGCCACCCGGAGCTGTGAGCGGCCGCTCACAGGCTCCGAGCGGCCGCTCGAAGGACACTGACGGGTTTAAACCGCCTCACACTCGTATTTAAACATCCTTAACTCCCATGCAGCCCTCATACTCAACCCTAATCGCCCCCTTACTGCCCCACACGAATATTTCACTCCAAAAACACCTGCTAAGGCTTAAGATCATCAATTGGGAGGCTCCAAGGCGCGCGATTGATTGAATTGAAGAGCTAAGGGTATAACTCATGATTTCTTACGCTTTTTACTTTATGTTTTATTGTAAAAATCCTATAACAAGTTTGTCCAGGTCTGATTGGATTTAATAAACATTAAAACATGAGTCTTTTTGAAGATTAAACGGATTAAACCTATTAATAAACGCGTAGTAACATCATAGGATGCTTGTTGCGCAAGTTATTGGTGTTTTGATCTTAAAAGCTTTGATCTTGACATGTTTGATAATAGGATCTGATGGGAATAGGTATTAGGAAAGTTGTATGATGATTATTAGGTATTATTGATTGATAATATGCAACTAGGGTTTGATATAATTGATGATATTGAACGATCAGAATCTGGACAGATTCTGAAAGTCGACTTGTAGGGTCTGTTTCGTGGCTTGAAAACAATTGATTTTATCGATTCTTTGCATGATTGTAACGTACATGGTCTTAGCTTTTCATAATGGGCAAAACCATCGAATTTGGACGTCGTTTGAGTCGTTTTTGGAATTTTAATTGATTAGGGGTCATATCAGATTTTCGGATTTGTAAATTGGGTTAACTTTAAATGGTCATAACTTGAGATTTACAAGGAATTAGATTATGAAATTTTTACAGTAGGTCGATACTGGAAAAATAGAGCTTTTCCAAGTGGATTCATCTCGTTTGGATGAATACACAATTTTTAAGAATTTTCCTACTAAACTGACCTGTTGAGGAGATTTTCTGGACCTAGCTGTGTTGTACGAATTTTCATAATTTTTGTGTTTGGAATTGAGACAAAACAAAAATAGGTATTGTCGAGTGAATCCCAAAGTAAATTCAGTAAAAATTTGGGAGGTTAACTCACTGGTTTGCTATTTTAAATAAATTCGTTTTGATGGCGCACAATCTGTCCTGAAAACACAGATTGTGCATTATGTGCTTATGTGCTTAATTGAGGTCTTAGGTGGTATGGAATTGACATGTAACTGGAGTACACTTGTCTGAGACACATACGGAATGTAGAAACTAATTGTAACCAACGTATTCACCAACGGGTCCGTAGGGTTTACTATTGCATGTAGAATCACTAGGCGTCGCATACACACTTTTGAACATTTAAAACGCCTTGGACAAACGAGTTATATGGGTAATGATATTACGCCTATACTCACTGAGCGACACTGTTATTAGGGTGTCGGTAGCATATATTGCTTGCTGTTCGGATTCTTTGCTTGCACGTTAAGGTGAGTTTACGGCCCCTCTTTTAAACTGGTTTTATACTTTCGGGGGAGAAAACATGTGTTAAAACAACTGTTTGGTAACTACTGTCATACTATGGGTTTATACTGTGTACTACACGATCTTTGGAAGTCCCGGGGGGAACCATGAATGTGCGGGTTTGCACAACGGGGAAATGTGAATAGCGCTATTGGGAGTGACCAACCCCGCTCGTCGGCTTGGAGGGCCGGGCGAGTGCATATTGTCTCAAACAGGAACAACAGGAACATTTGGAACTATTCGGGCACAAAACTGGTATACGTGTTAGTAATGGTTTTCCAATCGTGGTAGTAACAAAACGTACGCCTAGCTAGCGTATACTGGTTTTCTATTTTGTTATAGTATGGACAGGTGGACTTGGTACTTGAACTGCAAACCTGTAAACTCACCAGCATTTTTGTGCTGACGTAAACTTTTACATGTTTTCTCAGGTCGCTAAGGTAGCACAGGGGAACTAGGGCGCACGCGTCTGCACGGCGTCTAGATAGAGTTGCATGATTTCACAAACATTGAACTTGGTTTATTTATGTTGAACTTGGTTTTGAATAAGCTTCCGCTGTAAACGGGATTTTAAAACTATGTTTTGGTATTGCATTAATTACATTTAGACTTGTTTATTGTGATCGTTGGTTTGGATCCTGGTTTGTCATGCGCCTCGCGGTAAAACTCCGCAAGTGGATTTTGAGGGTGTGACAGATTGGTATCAGAGCCAATGGTTATAGTGAACTAGGACTGCATGTAGAGTCTAGTCTATAGCCGAGTCGCACACACTAGACGATCACATGGTACTAAACGTTATAGTGGTTTACGTATGGTCTTGTCGGGATGTCTCTAAATCGTTGGTCTTTCTATGTTACATCATCCGTTCTATCTTAGGTTGGGTTACTTGTTTTCTAGGCAGTGTAGTCTATTGGAGTAACTCGTGTGCTCTCGAGATTTGTCCAAGGCTCGGACATCTCCCTTTCACACTCCAATAGAAACACTTGTCATGAACTACCGTAGTATTACGGTGTGTAGCTAAGGGTCTATGTTCGGTGATTTGAACTTTGAACTAGGAGAACACTGGGAGGACCATGTAGAGCGTTTTATCATTTTGGGTGCACACAAAATCATAAAACGAAATGCATGGAAGCCCTGGTGAGCTCTGGGTTTGAGGGGATAGTCCTGGATTGGATCTAGCTTTGATCTTGTGAACATTAGTGGTTATCCTTATCTGCGAAACTAAATTTTCTCGCTCTTTCTGCCAGAATCATGTCTGGAGTACGAGGAGGACGTGGAGGTGGTCGCAATGGTGGACGTGGTGGTGGTCGCGGTGGTGCTGGTGGTCGTGGAGGTGTTAACCTATCGCAGGACGATCTGAACAACTTACTCCAAGCTGCCTTTCAGTTAGGGCACAACGGTGGTGGTAAGTTGTTTTATCCGTTTTCTTTGCCTCATTGGTGAACCTTGTTTACGTTATTCGTAGTTCTCATACGTTTCATTTCAGGTGGTCCCGTTGATCCACCCCCACCCATGTGCACCTACAAGATGTTCAGGGACTGTAAGCCCCAGGAATTCTCTGGCACTGAGGGTGCGGTTAGCTTGCTTAGGTGGTTGGAGAAAGTGGAGTCGGTATTTCTGATGTGTAACTGTCTCCCAGAAGATCGGGTGAAGTATTCGGCTGCGTTATTTCAGGACGTGGCATTGACTTGGTGGAATGGTATCACCCAGAACATGGGTATTGGGGAGGCATATGCTATGCCATGGGAGAACTTTGTGCAGTTGCTGAAGCGGGAGTATTGCCCGAGAGAAGAGGTACAGAAGCTGGAGCATGAGGTGTGGAACCTCAAGATGACTGGATCGGAAATCGAGAAGTATACTGTGAGGAGGAATGAGTTGGCAGTGCTGTGTCCCGATCTGCACGTGCCAGAGTATCGTAAGATTGAACACTATGTATCAGGGTTAGTACCGGAAATTGCAGGGTTAGTGGCTGCTGGAAATCATCCTACATATGCGGAGGTAGTTCGATCGGCCCATAGGATGACCAACTTAAAGGTGAATGAGGGGATTTTGCCTGCGAAAGGTTCGACTGTTAAGGCCCCAGAGAACAACAAGCGCAAGTGGGAGAACGACGGGAAAGGATCTGGGTCTACACAGCAGAGTAAAAGGTTTGATAATGGGGGTTCATCTTCTTCGGGTAACAAGCAGGGTGGTTATGCGGGAAAACTGCCCAAATGCAACAAGTGTGGACGCCATCACCAAGGGAACTGCGATAGTAACCGTTGTCATCGCTGCCAGCGAACAGGGCATTATGCTAAGGATTGTCGTGTTACACTTCCATCGACTCAGGCTCCGACTAACAGCTCAGCTCCGACTACTCAGGGGACTACAGGGAAACAAGGATGCTACAATTGTGGTGACACTGGGCATTACAAGAAGGATTGCCCAAAACTGAAGCAGGGTGGGAACAACGGGGGCGGCGGCAGAAATGCACGTGCCTTCGTCATTGGAGCCGCTGAGGCTAGACAGGACCCTGATACAGTCACCGGTACGTTTCTTCTCAATAATCGTCCTGTTAGCGTGTTATTTGATTCTGGTGCCGACAAGAGTTTTGTATCCATGGATGTTAGTCGACTGCTAGACGTAGTACCCGTACCATTAGAGACCAAGTATATTATTGAGCTAGCTGACGGTAAAACGATTGAAGCTACTAGTGTTCTTCGGGAGTGTCAATTAGAGTTGTCGGGTTTATCGTTTCCCATCGACCTTATGCCGGTACCTTTGGGTAGTTTTGACGTTGTGGTAGGAATGGATTGGTTATCACTGTATCGCGCGGAGATCGTCTGTTACGATAAGGTTATTCGGATTCCTCTCCCTGATGGAGAATTTCTTTCGGTGTACGGTATCAAGGGTGGTGTTTCGCTAAACATCATCTCTAGCATGAAAGCCCTTAAGTGTCTTCGAAAGGGTTATCCAGCCGTTTTGGCGCTCTTATCTGTTTCCACTAGTGATGAGAAGAAGATTGACGACATTCCGGTGGTACGCGAGTTTTCTGATGTTTTTCCCGATGATTTATCTGGTCTTCCTCCTCATCGTCAAGTCGAGTTCGGTATTGATCTTGTACCAGGGGCTGCTCCTATTGCTCGGGCCCCCTACCGTCTTGCACCTCCCGAGATGCAGGAATTGTCTAGCCAGTTGCAGGAACTCTTGGACAAGGGTTTCATCCGGCCAAGTTCTTCCCCTTGGGGAGCCCCGATTTTATTTGTCAAGAAGAAGGATGGGAGTTTCCGATTGTGTGTAGACTACAGAGAGCTGAACAAGTTGACCATCAAGAACCGTTATCCTCTTCCACGTATCGATGATCTATTCGACCAGCTTCAGGGTTCTAGTTATTATTCCAAGATCGACTTGAGGTCCGGTTATCACCAGCTGCGCGTCAGGGAGGCTGACGTTGCAAAGACTGCTTTTCGAACACGTTATGGCCATTTCGAATTCTTGGTCATGCCTTTCGGTCTCACGAACGCACCGGCGGTTTTCATGGACTTGATGAACCGCGTCTGTAAACCGTATCTGGACAAGTTTGTCATTGTGTTTATCGATGACATTCTGATCTACTCCAAGAACGAGACCGAACACGGGGAACATCTGCGGTTAGTTTTGGAACTTTTACGACGGGAGCAACTTTACGCCAAGTTCTCAAAGTGTGACTTTTGGTTACGCGAGGTTCAATTCCTAGGACATGTGGTTAATGAACTAGGGATTCATGTCGATCCAGCTAAGATCGAAGCTATCAAGGACTGGGGAGCACCAAAGACGCCAACTGAGGTGCGGCAATTCCTAGGCCTTGCGGGCTATTACCGTCGTTTCATTCAGGGGTTCTCGAAGATTGCTCAACCCCTCACCACTCTCACTCAGAAGGATAAGAAGTTCGACTGGGGTGAATCACAAGAGTCCGCGTTTGAAGAACTGAAGTCTAAACTGTGTTCTGCTCCTATTCTGTCTTTACCTGAGGGTCCTGATGATTTTGTCGTTTACTGTGATGCTTCCATTCATGGACTCGGTTGCGTGTTGATGCAACGCGAGAAAGTGATTGCGTATGCTTCTCGTCAACTCAAAGTGCACGAGAAGAACTACACAACTCATGACTTGGAGTTGGGTGCCGTGGTATTCGCGTTGAAAATTTGGAGACATTACTTGTACGGTACCAAATGCACCATCTACACCGATCACAAGAGTCTCCAACACATTTTCGACCAACAACACTTGAACATACGGCAGCGTCGCTGGATTGAACTTTTGAACGATTATGATTGTGCTATTAAGTACCATCCTGGCAAGGCGAATGTTGTAGCAGACGCCTTGAGCAGGAAGGAATCTTCTAAACCTCGTCGCGTTCGGGCGTTGCAGCTCACTATCCATTCGTCGTTACCTGATCAACTCCGTTCTGCCCAGTTGGAAGCTTTGAAGGAGGAAAACCTTAAAACTGAAACCATGCACGGTGCCGACAAGCACCTAGAGCGAAGGCCTGATGGCCTACACTATTTCGCAGAACGCATATGGGTTCCTTTATTCGGGGGACTACGGGAGCTTGTTCTTGATGAGGCTCATAAGTCCCGGTACTCTATTCATCCTGGTTCGGATAAGATGTACCAAGATCTGAAGGTACTTTACTGGTGGCCAAACATGAGGTCGGACATAGCCTCATACGTGAGTAAATGCTTGACTTGTGCTAAGGTCAAGGTGGAATATCAGAAACCGTCGGGTCTCCTGCAACAACCTGAAATTCCGGAATGGAAATGGGAACGGATTACTATGGATTTTGTCACACAACTTCCTAAATCACCAAGCGGGAACGACAAGATATGGGTGATTGTCGATCGGTTAACGAAATCAGCCCATTTTCTTGCTATTAAGGAGACCGACACTATGGATCGTTTGGCTCGTCTTTACTTGAAAGAAGTTGTTTCTAAACACGGGGTACCTGTTTCTATCATCTCGGATCGTGACTCTCATTTTACTTCTCACTTCTGGAAGTCTTTGCACAAGGCTTTGGGTACCCAACTAGACATGAGTACGGCTTACCATCCACAGACTGACGGTCAGAGTGAGCGTACGATTCAAACTTTAGAAGACATGCTGCGGGCATGTGTGATCGATTTTGGCAAGGGTTGGGAAGCTCATCTGCCGTTGGTAGAATTCTCGTACAATAACAGTTATCACACGAGCATCAAGGCAGCTCCGTTCGAGGCACTGTACGGACGGAAATGCCGCTCTCCTCTTTGTTGGGCTGAGGTGGGTGAGAGTCAACTCACTGGGCCCGAACTAGTGTACGAGACTTCGGAAAAGATCGTACAGATTCGAAATCGGTTGGCGGCGGCACGGGACCGGCAAAAGAGTTATGCTGATCAGCGTCGCAAACCACTGGAGTTCCAAGTTAACGACAAGGTGCTTCTGAAAGTTTCTCCGTGGAAGGGCGTCATACGCTTTGGAAAGCGTGGCAAACTCAATCCAAGATATGTCGGCCCATTTACGATCCTGGAACGGATTGGGCCGGTGGCATATCGACTTGATCTACCGACGGAGCTCGGTAACGTACATAACGTCTTTCACGTGTCAAACTTGAAGAAGTGTCTGGCTGACGAATCTCTCATCGTTCCACTAGAAGAGATCAAGGTTGATGATCGTCTTCGGATTGTGGAAGAACCTGTGGAGATCCTTGATTACAAGATTCGTAGCCTACGTCACAGCAAGATTCGTATCGTTAAGGTTCGGTGGAACTCGAACCGGGGACCGGAATATACATGGGAACGGGAGGATCAGATGAAGTCTAAGTATCCTCATCTCTTTCCTAAGGAAGCGTTCGAGTCGAGACATGTCTCTTCGGCAGCTGAATGAATCTCGGGTCGAGATTCCTTTTAACGTGGGGATGATGTGACACCTCGGGTAAATCTCTCTCTTGATTTCTACTCTCTATTGATTCCTATCTGTTTGTTTATTCCCTTCGTTGTTTCTTTTGTTACTTACGCAATTTTCGGGACGAAAATTCTTTTAACGTGGGGATGATGTGACACCCGGCAAATTCTGGTTAACAACATGGTCTAGATTAAAGTCTACCTTAGCGAGTCACGCGTATATTATACTTAACGAGGGTTATCTAGATAGCTAGATAGGACATACGAGCATTATCTCGGGTTATGGGATGCTTTGACTCCTTGTGTGGGTCGGGTTCTGACTCCTTGTGTGAGTTAACATGTGATTTCATGATTAGTGAACCTCGGACGTTGGTGAATAACAAACTTATGTGTCTCGGTGATATCTGACAAACTTATGTGAAAACCATACGTGATTATGTGAACCTAGACCGAACACGTTAATAAAAATTATTAAAAGTGGAGCGTAAGGTTGATTAGGGTCTTAACGCATGGGGTTACGCTTGTTACGGTTCGAAACAACGAAAACGTCGAAGGATAACGCGTCGGGAGGCGAAACGAGGCAAAAGCGCGCCACCCGGAGCTGTGAGCGGCCGCTCACAGGCTCCGAGCGGCCGCTCGAAGGACACTGACGGGTTTAAACCGCCTCACACTCGTATTTAAACATCCTTAACTCCCATGCAGCCCTCATACTCAACCCTAATCGCCCCCTTACTGCCCCACACGAATATTTCACTCCAAAAACACCTGCTAAGGCTTAAGATCATCAATTGGGAGGCTCCAAGGCGCGCGATTGATTGAATTGAAGAGCTAAGGGTATAACTCATGATTTCTTACGCTTTTTACTTTATGTTTTATTGTAAAAATCCTATAACAAGTTTGTCCAGGTCTGATTGGATTTAATAAACATTAAAACATGAGTCTTTTTGAAGATTAAACGGATTAAACCTATTAATAAACGCGTAGTAACATCATAGGATGCTTGTTGCGCAAGTTATTGGTGTTTTGATCTTAAAAGCTTTGATCTTGACATGTTTGATAATAGGATCTGATGGGAATAGGTATTAGGAAAGTTGTATGATGATTATTAGGTATTATTGATTGATAATATGCAACTAGGGTTTGATATAATTGATGATATTGAACGATCAGAATCTGGACAGATTCTGAAAGTCGACTTGTAGGGTCTGTTTCGTGGCTTGAAAACAATTGATTTTATCGATTCTTTGCATGATTGTAACGTACATGGTCTTAGCTTTTCATAATGGGCAAAACCATCGAATTTGGACGTCGTTTGAGTCGTTTTTGGAATTTTAATTGATTAGGGGTCATATCAGATTTTCGGATTTGTAAATTGGGTTAACTTTAAATGGTCATAACTTGAGATTTACAAGGAATTAGATTATGAAATTTTTACAGTAGGTCGATACTGGAAAAATAGAGCTTTTCCAAGTGGATTCATCTCGTTTGGATGAATACACAATTTTTAAGAATTTTCCTACTAAACTGACCTGTTGAGGAGATTTTCTGGACCTAGCTGTGTTGTACGAATTTTCATAATTTTTGTGTTTGGAATTGAGACAAAACAAAAATAGGTATTGTCGAGTGAATCCCAAAGTAAATTCAGTAAAAATTTGGGAGGTTAACTCACTGGTTTGCTATTTTAAATAAATTCGTTTTGATGGCGCACAATCTGTCCTGAAAACACAGATTGTGCATTATGTGCTTATGTGCTTAATTGAGGTCTTAGGTGGTATGGAATTGACATGTAACTGGAGTACACTTGTCTGAGACACATACGGAATGTAGAAACTAATTGTAACCAACGTATTCACCAACGGGTCCGTAGGGTTTACTATTGCATGTAGAATCACTAGGCGTCGCATACACACTTTTGAACATTTAAAACGCCTTGGACAAACGAGTTATATGGGTAATGATATTACGCCTATACTCACTGAGCGACACTGTTATTAGGGTGTCGGTAGCATATATTGCTTGCTGTTCGGATTCTTTGCTTGCACGTTAAGGTGAGTTTACGGCCCCTCTTTTAAACTGGTTTTATACTTTCGGGGGAGAAAACATGTGTTAAAACAACTGTTTGGTAACTACTGTCATACTATGGGTTTATACTGTGTACTACACGATCTTTGGAAGTCCCGGGGGGAACCATGAATGTGCGGGTTTGCACAACGGGGAAATGTGAATAGCGCTATTGGGAGTGACCAACCCCGCTCGTCGGCTTGGAGGGCCGGGCGAGTGCATATTGTCTCAAACAGGAACAACAGGAACATTTGGAACTATTCGGGCACAAAACTGGTATACGTGTTAGTAATGGTTTTCCAATCGTGGTAGTAACAAAACGTACGCCTAGCTAGCGTATACTGGTTTTCTATTTTGTTATAGTATGGACAGGTGGACTTGGTACTTGAACTGCAAACCTGTAAACTCACCAGCATTTTTGTGCTGACGTAAACTTTTACATGTTTTCTCAGGTCGCTAAGGTAGCACAGGGGAACTAGGGCGCACGCGTCTGCACGGCGTCTAGATAGAGTTGCATGATTTCACAAACATTGAACTTGGTTTATTTATGTTGAACTTGGTTTTGAATAAGCTTCCACTGTAAACGGGATTTTAAAACTATGTTTTGGTATTGCATTAATTACATTTAGACTTGTTTATTGTGATCGTTGGTTTGGATCCTGGTTTGTCATGCGCCTCGCGGTAAAACTCCGCAAGTGGATTTTGAGGGTGTGACAGTTTGCTCCGCAACCAAAAGACATGATATTAGTTCAGAATATTTAGTAAATTTTCGTTCCCTGTATTGTTGCGATAGAAGCATGTTTGAAGCATGGAACGTTGAGAATGTCTTTTCGAGCATGTCTTCATCAGTTATATTTTCACCGCATAGTTTAAGTTCAGAAGTAATGCGGAACAAGGCAGAGTTATATTCACTGGCAGTTTTAAAATCTTGTAGTCTTAGATGAGGCCATTCGTAACGGGATTTTGGGAGTAAGACCAACTTTTGGTGGTCAAAGCGTTCTTGAATGATTTTCCATAATTCAAGGGGGTCCTCAACAGTTAAATATTCCCTTTTTAGATCTTCGTGAAGATGGTGACGAAGAAATATCATAGCTTTTGCTTTGTTTTGAAGTGAAGTCTGATTACCATCAACAATTGTCTCCCCCAAATTATTTGCTGTCAAATGAATTTTAGCATCAAGTGTTCATGGGAGATAGTTGTTACTCGAGATATCAAGGGTGGTGAATTCAAGCTTTAATAAATTTGACATTTTATCCGGTGAAACGAACCCGTATATTATCTGGTGGTGTGATAGAAATTGATTGGAATTCTCGATGAAGAGAGCAAAGTGCTGATAACGTAATAGAAATTGAATAGGATTTTAGATTGAGAGAATTGAAATTGTAATTAAGAATAAACTAATTTTATACAATAAAGAAATGAACTGCCTAAAGAGTTATGTTGAGAGATGTTTAGAGATGTATATTTGATTTGGTTATTTTATAACATTATAATCATCATAGGAGTCGACTGATATTTCAGTTCGGCTGAGTATTTCGAATCGAGTTAAATTTGCACATTATTTTGCGAGCTTTACTTAAGCTGGTTCTTGTCAACTCATACACAGCCCTACGTATTGATGTTTACTTATAGCAGTATATCACATGTAGAGAAAATGATGACTTTGTCCAAAAACAAAGAGTAAATACAAACAAATACATATGCATCCACATGAAATTTGGTGACACAAAAGAACCATACGATAGGACCCCACGTGCACACATTTGTCCCAAATAAGATTCCATATTTCTTTGGATTCTCTTCATTTTAGGCTTTGATGTAGAATAAATAAATAATTTGTGTAAAAAAAATAACAATTTACATAAAGAATAAAATTTAATTAATATAAATTATAACTAGAGTTTTAAATTACCCGCGCTCCGCTGCGAGAGCGCAGGAGTTAACAGTTGTGTAAGGAGTTTAGAGTTACCCTTACGTGCTCTAAAACCATACTAATGAACCCTAGCAATATATTTTCTAATATTTCCCTATAGTCGAAGCAGAAGGAAAAAGGATGCTCATACATGCTCTAAAACCATAGCAGCGAAGGCATAAGGTTCTAAAAATGTAAAACGGTGTAGCATGGCTTTTCGGTAAAGGAAACATAAAAAATGTAAGAAACCTTCTTGGAGACGACGTTTTTTTAATAAATGAAAAGAAAAAAAAAAAAAAAAAAAAAAAAAAAAAACCTAACGGTGTGTGGCTCTTTAGATGGTGGCAAAGGCGTACGTAAAAAAAACTCATTGGATGATTGTATAAACGTCTTATGGAGAAGAAGAATCATAGGAGCCCTAAGGCTCCAATATCATGTCAAATGATGAAACCCTATGTGAGGTATAATTAAGTATGACAAATCATGTTTTAACAAGCAACACAAGTTCTAAGCTTGAACACAACTCTTTTAACTACTTTATATCACATGTTTGTAATACAGTTACATGTTTTATATACCAACAAAGAGATATAATGTATAATAGCCTTCTAGTTTTAATTATTTAAAAAAAATAAAATTTCATGTAGTGTACTTTTTAGTTAACAGATCTAATCATGTCTTATACGCCTATGATAATATCATAGCAATATGGTGATAAACCCTAACATAATCTTTGATACTTTTATATTCTAAGTATCATATTTTGGATTAAAAATATGATATTAAGGCTTTGTTAAGTTGACTTATAATAAGATTGTAATTTTTATGCAAGTAGCGAGAAATTAAGTAGAAATATATAGGTACTTGTATATTTTCATTTTCACTCTAATACCTAACCTATATACTTCATATAAGTGTATTATAAGTTTCTTGTAGGTACTTATTTAAAATGGGTTCTGCTGAACGTGTCCCTCATTTAGTATTTTCGAATAATTATTAAAAAGATTATATGCCTACAATTAAAATATAACTAGTCATCCTATGTAATCTATAATACATTATAAAGGAGGAGTGATGTACAAGATGGTAATTTGCATTTCCGTAAAACTTAAAAAGCAACATGTACAACATATTTAAGCAAGAAATTTAAGGGTATTATAGGGATAGATGTGACAATTAAGACACTTAGGAGGGTAATGTAGACATTTCACCCACATCATCCTTTATAACATTAAAACACTTTTACAATACTACCCTCTTTTTCCATCCCTACCTTCACAAACATCCATTGCCTTATGGTTTTCCTTCTTCATCATCAATGTTACCAATGAATGATTCATTCAAGAAGATGTTAGAAATTACAAAAATATAATAATATGATGAATGAAATTTAATTGATTTTAATTATTGAAATTACTAAGGAGACTCTTGAGTAGAGTTCTTTATTTCACTTTATTAGAGTTTATGGTTCTAATTAAGTTAGTCTCTACACTCATCCTTAGGTCTTGTATACATAGAAGGCTTTATGCCTCATTTAAAAGACTAAAAAAAATACAAGAAAAATAAAGAAGATGATCCATAAAAGAATTCTTGAAGAAGAAGGAAAACTTGACCCATATGTTTGGAACCTGTAGAGATAAGTTTTCATCTTCTTCTTTAACCCACCGCCTATGGTTAACCCAAATTATTTCTAATTTGTTTTGTCTTCGTTGATTTTGCTTTTAACACATGGAGGCGGTACTTGTTGCTCATAATCGTTGTATTTTGTTGTTTGTTTCTGAATTTGTGACGGTGTAATAATTGATTATGATTCGTGCAAACATTTCTTTCATCCAATTGTTGATTAAGATTTTTTTTTTTTTTTTTTTGCAATGCCAAGGTTTATGTATTCAAAGGTGCTGCTTCTTTATTTTATGAAATATCTCTATATCTATTCAATATTCGACTTTTATATTGCACTAATGTATTGTAAGTTGCATCCACATTATCTAACTTACTGTAAATTCTTGAACAATTGGATATGACATCCTTGCATCACCAAGATGGTTGCTATTTGGAGTGAAGAAATACATAAGAATGAAGATGTGAAGGACTACATAAGAAAGCTGGGAGTTTTATGCACAACTCTTGAAGAATTACATAACAATATCAAAGCATTTGAACTATGTCAAGTATTCCATTTTGGGTAGGTATGTATATGTATATTTTATAATTATTGTGCATTTTGGGTATCTTCTTATGATTATCTTTACTCCATTATAAAGAGGAGGCATGAGCAAATATGTCCATATTGTCAAAGTTAAGATGGCATCCCAAGAGTCTAAAGTGTAATCCCCAAATTTTTACACCATTTCTTCCATTTATACCCTCGTGTACCATCTTTGATAGCAATTGTACAAAATAATAATGCAAAACGGTTAAAACGGGTCAAAACGGTTTGGCCAGGACGGGTAATTTGTGAGTTCAATTCCTTTTCTCTTGAGTTTTAAAAAATCCCCAAATTTTTACACCATTTCTTCAATTTATACCCTTGTGTACCATCTTTGATAGCAATTGTACAAAATAATAATGCAAAACGGGTCAAAACGGTTTGGTCAGGACGGGTAATTTGTAAGGAGTTAAATTCCCTTTTTCTTGAGTTTTAAAAATATTAATGTATAAAATATCATTAAAATATAATTAGTCTGAATAAAGCGATTTAAGAGGTTATAAGTACTTCCAACACCATTTTCTTGTTAAAAAACATATTATTTCAACTCCAATCTATTCATAAAATTGTTAGACCGGTTTTTCTACACTTTGTAGTTTAGATTTATACATTAATATTTTACGGTAAAGTTGTACGATTTATAATAAATAGTTACAATTTTGTTTTATATTTCTTAGATTTTTAGGAAATTAATTCTTTAATTAACTCATGAATAACCGTTACTTATGAGTAATAAAATAACTCAAAAGATCATATTCTTTATAATACAATTCTTAAAAATTTGTGCACCTTTATAACTTTTCTTTCAGAGTTATGCATCCTTTATACCTTTTCTTTCAGAGTTATGCATCAATTCTTTATCTAAGAATAACTCTTGGATTCCGGATGATTCTTCGTGGAAAAGATATTGAGGATTCAAATGTGATGTCTTTATTAAGTTTGTTACTTATGTTTAATTTAAAATTTTATAATCATCTTTTAGGTATTTTAATCAACAGATAGTTGCAGTTGTTACTATGGGATTCGTCGAGGATGCGAAAGCAGATATCGACGTTCAAGGATACAATGTTTATCATAAAAACAACTCATTAAGGTTTGAATGCTATTTACATGGTGATCCTTGAGACATTTTACTTGATGTGTCATTTTGGGTTATAATGTTTCCCTAATAGGTCAAAGGGGTCAAATAAAAAAAATATTCAAGTGGGTCAAATGAATTGGAAGTGCCTGTGTTGTATCTTTAGTGCTTACAAGCTTATAGCCGCCTAAATCATTTTGTTTATAAACTAAAATAGATTATTTTGTGATAACATAATTTTTGTAATCATATTTTGACAATGACTATTTGTAAAAGTATGGGGCGAGTCGGCCGACATGAACCACTTTGCCCGCATTAAAGACAACCCGTTTTAAGCCATTACCCAACACGTCCATTTGACCATTTCCACTTATGACCCATGAAGTTTTATTTTCCCGCTTGTTATTTGACGTATTCCTTTAATCAAATAGAGTTACGGCACCTCTTGTTTTGCAACCATTTTGGAGGCTTTGCAATGTTGTATCATATGCAAACAATTTGAATTTGTCATGTTAATTAGTTTCATAGTTGACCATAAAAGTCAAATTATTTTTAATCTTTTACTCGTCATAACATACGGTGGGAAAACTGCTAGCGTATTACAAGTTTTTTTGGATCCCGCCGCAACGCGCGGGTAAACCCACTAGTCTTATTAATGGAGTAAGTTATAAACTAAGATAACCAAAAAAAAAATGTTTATGAATTGGTATTAACTTAAATTACACATACTGAAGATAAGAGATAACTGGTCATATGAATGGTATGCATATATGCTATGTATTATTAACAAGATTATAACTTATAACATTCATGGATTTTAAATTTAATTAAAAAAAAATAATTACTTTTTTTCCTGCTCTTTTTTTTTACAAAAAAAAAATGTTTTTATACATATTTTGTTTTATACATACTTTTTTCCTTCTATTGTGATGTAACTTTCGTATTTTGTTTTAATGAAAGGACAGCTAAATGGAAATTAAAAAAAAAAAATTATACATATTTAATTTTTATTTTATATATTTTGATATTTAGTTTCTTTATTAATCATAATTTCACAAATACATATACTTATTTATACATTTATTTCATTTTCTTTTTCGTTCTTGTTTACATTTTTTTAAAAGGCATAGTTCAGTGAAAATCCTTGTACAGCCTACCCATACACCGGTGTTCTCCTTGCATAAGATTAAACCGTCACGGGGCGTTCTTGTTTACATATTCTTCTTTGTAAATAATGATTAAAGATACGATAATAAATATAAAAATGTTGATGACATACTTATAACGTTAAAGATAAAAAAATAAAATAAATATGTAAATAATAAAATAGTTTTTTTCTTCAAAAAAATATATTAATTATAACATTAAAGACTAAAAACACGAGTCATTTTGCGATACAAATTTTACTTTTAAAAATGACATCTGGTATATCTAAAAGCACATGTATCATTAGCGTTACAAATTTTACTTTTTACTTTTAAAGGCGGTTTTTAATACAAAACACATTGCTAATTTATGTAATTTACTTAGAAAATGCTATCATTTGATACATATTAAAAAAATTATAAAATGACTAAGAAAAAAGTATGTTGGATGTGTACACTAATTAACATTGATGGGTCATATTAAGTCACACTTTCAAATTCACTACTATTTTTTTGAGAAATTATCTATTATGTTCTAAACGTTTACTCACTCGCGTTAGTCGTTACTTTGGTCTCCTAACCTAACAGTTGTAACCTCCATCCATTCAAAAGACTAAACTGGTAAACAATCAAAAGGTAGAAACAAAACGAGTAATTTTTCAAAAATGTGAAAAAAAAAAAACAAAACAAAACAAAACAAAAACTTTAACCATCTCAGCAATTTACTCTATTATATATTATTTATCTAACTTTAATATTTAGTTCTATATATATACATAAGTGAAAACACCTTACTTACCACTTATCCTCATTTGTCAGGGTCCATGAGTCATTTTGCCATCACTGCCAGCTTCATGGTCCTGTTTTCCTCAACAGATTGCTCACATTGAGGCCCCCCTACATAACTCAAATATATATATAATAATATAACATCTGAGCATTTTTAATTTTTTTTGGCTTTTTGCAAATCTTGATTTAGTAACCCAAAGTAAAAAAAAAAAAAAAAACACCAAACACTGTAAGTGAACTGAACTCATCCCTTTTTAATTTTTTTATCATTCATTATTCATCATTAGCACCAATTTACCTCTTTTAGAAATTTTAAGTGTAATATGTTGTGTTACTGTTCATTGCAGCCTAAAGCTTTTGGTTATTTGGATGAAAATTTGTATAAAAATTAAGGCTTTTTATGTTCTTGATTGGTAATGTGGGATTCATGCTATGCATGTTTTCAAATTCAACTAAATGTTGTTTTGTTCTTTATAGAAAGATTCCAGTTCCATCTCTGTAAAAGTTGTATGCTTTAACTGTTTTTGTTGTTAAGCTCCTTTTATACTTTATTTAATTTTTTTTTTTTTTTTTTTTTTTTTTTTTTTTTTTTTGTAGGAGATCTTGAGCACATCACCAACAGGTACCACTTTCCACTTATGGAAAGCAATTTGGTATGATAATATGAGAGGGTTTAGTTGAGGTTTTTAAAGAGTGTTCACAAGATAAACAAGGCTGCTAATATTGTTCACAAGAAAGGTGATATGAGTAGCTGTTCAAATCCAGTGACACTTGTCATCACCACGCGTATAATGTCGACTTGTATCATGCGAAAAATGCGCCATTAAGGGTTATAAAAAGCCATTAAGGGAAGTGTCAAGAGACTTGTGTAGAGAACAGAAAAATGGGACATCCTGGAGCTGTTTGGGATTCCAAGATTTCAACTGAAAGCGTAAAAGACGTGAATGGAATCGATCAAATCGTGCTTCGGAATTCGCAGGGTGCATCGGCTAAGGTTTGGTTTGGTTTGGTTTGATCCTATTAATTCAAGATCTTGTCTTTTGTTTAGTTCCTGAACTGGTTTTCTTTTTCCAGGTCAGCTTGCTTGGAGGACATGTCATTTCATGGAGGACTGACCGAGGCGAAGAACTATTGTTTGCTAGTCATAAGGTATATATTTTTTCGTCGAGTATTTGTCATGTTTGGGTCTAAACACCCTGAATGTATATATTTTCGTCGATTTTTCAGGCAAATGGTAAGGCGCCGAAAGCAATCCGAGGAGGAATTCCAATCTGTTTTCCTCAGGTAATTTAATAAATCTTGACAAAATTGAATATCCACAAGCTTTAAGCTTAAAGTAATGATCACATGTAACTCATTGTGCAGTTTGGTAGCTGTGGTTCACTTGAACAACATAGTTTTGCAAGGAACAAAATCTGGTCCGTTGATGAAAACCCTCCATCGCTTCCTGCTAAAGATTCAAGTGGGAAATCGTTCGTTGATTTGCTGCTTAAACCATCTGAAGAAGACCTCAAATGCTGGCCTCACAGGTTCTACTTTAGCGTTGATCTTTCTAACCGTTTGATCATGTAATTGAACTTGGGGGGTGTTTGGGAATGATTATTCAAAACAGATTATGCATTTTAGAAAAGCAGAGGTGGCACTGCTTATAGATTATTGCGTTTTGGTAGCCTAAAAAATTGATTATCTGCGTTTTCAAAACGCAATCCCAAACACTAAAAACTTATTATCTGTGTTTTCAAAACGCAATAATCTAAAAATCAGATTTAAAACGCAATCCTAAACACCCTCTTAAATTCCTTGTTTTTTATGTTATAAGTGGATTGACTGAATTTTTTTTGTTTTCTTTTACAGTTTTGAACTTCGTCTTAGAGTCTGCCTTGGAGCGGATGGAAACCTGACCTTAATATCCCGAGTCAGGAACATAAACGCGAAGCCTTTTAGTTTCTCATTTGCTTATCACTCATATTTGTCAGTTTCTGACATTAGGTATATGCACAAAGTAGTTAGCTTTTTTATGTCATAACTTTCAAGGGGGGTGGCATAGTCGTAAGCGTAGTGCCTCTAGTAGAGGTCGCAGCTTCTATCGGTTTTCTAGCCTTTAAACCCCCCCCCCCCCCCCCCCGAAGGCCACTTGCCCAGCGCAGGCTGCGTTTTACCAAATCCCATCGGTAGTTACTTTGACTTTGACGATTATTTGATCTTTGATTTACAGTGAAGTGAGAGTTGAAGGGCTAGAAACAATGGACTACTTGGACAACCTTTGTCAAAAAGAACAATTTACCGAACAAGGAGATGCCATTACTTTTGAAGCCGAGGTAGTTCTCAAAATCTAAGAATATCCCATTTTAATTCTTCGTTTACTGATCGAAATTCTTATAACGCTCATATATTTTTGTTTATTTTCAGATTGAGCGTGTGTATATTGGTTCTCCGAGTTGCGTTGCAGTACTTGATCACGAAAGGAAGCGTACGTACGTGCTAAGAAAGGAAGGACTACCAGACGTTGGTAAGACGAATCAGTTGGTTAATTTGTGTGTTTGACTTGAACTTACCAATGTAGATCCTTGACTTTTACAGTTTGTTGACTTGTGTCTTTAGTGGTATGGAATCCATGGGAGAAAAAGTCAAAGTCAATGGCGGATCTTGGAGACGATGAGTACAGGCAGATGGTTTGCGTTGATGGGGCCGTGATTGAGAAACCGGTTACTTTGAAGCCTGGAGAAGAATGGAAGGGTCGTTTGGAGATTATCGTTGTACCTTCGAGTTTTTCTAGTGAGGGTCTCTGTTTTTAAATAAGATGTCTATAAAAAGTTTCAATCTTTTTTTGCCTAGAACATAAGCTTGTGTTAGGGTCTTTTAAGTTCATGTTTGTAGAACTTTTAAGTTTGGATCTTGAATGTTATCTTTCATAATGCATAATGTTTATATATTACTAGTGAAATGCCCGCGCGTTGCTGCGGGTATGTATTTTTATTCACATTTTAAATTGCCAAAACTTTATACACCATACTGTCATTTATCCAATTCGATCTGTGCTTGATTTTTATTTGCAACATTTAGTTACACACATGAACCAAAGAACCTTTAGCCTACTGGTTACAAAGTGTTAAATAAGGCCAGCAAAACACAACAACTGCAGGTCCCGATCCAGCCTTGTTAAACAGCCGAGGGAATACAAACACTGCAGGTTCCAACATACATATTATATATATATATAAGTGATTTATAATCTGTGCATGAATATTTTTATTTTTTTGGACATCTTCTGTGCAGATCAATAGAAAACTTAGGTTTCTATAACTGGCCTTTAATTGAGTTACAATGGGTACAAACTATTGAGTAAATTAAAATCAACATTAATTCTTGAACCATCATTGAATTCTTGTCAATTAATTTGGAAGAGGGATGTACAAGTTGTTTTTGCATTCAAGGGTAGCATTGGAAAAACTTTCATGACATGTAGAGTATAAAGCACAAAACCCTTCATATGCCATCTTAAAATGATGGTAAAATGACTACTTTGCCTATCTCTCCTCCTTAATAAGGTACTATAGATATGTTTAAAATGATTGTGTTATTGTGTATTGCTCAATTAAATGCTGCTTTAAATTCAAACCACAAACAATATCCTGGAAGTATACTTGCAATCATGTTTGTTGTTGTACATTTTCCCAGTGAAGTTTATAAACAAAAACTTCGGCTGAACAGATTCATCGGTTGGGATTTTCGCAGAAAATTTAGGTCTAAGCCTACACGAATAAACTTGAAAAATATAACGGAAAACTTGACCTGCTCACCAAGAACGTTTAGAATGTCACCTAACGTCAAGCTATACACCACGCCGGTTTTCTAGTTGTTTTGTGTTTTCCAACAGCACCTGCAAGTCATTGACAAACATCGTCATATTTTGGTGACCGTGAGAACCCGTTAGGGAAAACTCACAGGCCCTAGTAGGCTGGCAGTGGCAGATCTAGAACAAAATTTCAGGGGTAACATTAATTGGTATTTAGGGGTAGCGTAATACGAAAAACGTCCAAAATACGAAAATTTTCCACTACACCGGAAAAATTGAGGGGTAGCGGGTGCTACCCCTCCTCCCAAGGTAAGTCCGCCCCTGTAGGCTGATACCCCACCAATACGCTGCTAACCAATGGGAGCAGGTAAAGCATAGTTTACGCAGGGTAGTTGGCCGTCAAGAGCTTAAGGCACTAAATAAGTGGAACTTGGCTTCGTCACCAACCGTTGAAGGTTAAAAGTTAAAACCGACAGGTTTGATGTATAAGAACTAAGTATCTTACTTCTCGGATGTAATTTGCCACCGCTTTGCATCCTTCGGTTGCAAGTTGCATGACGTTTTCAAAGATATCCATCGGCAACTTCGCATCCATCTAGCAAAACAACAAACTAGTTTATAAAATGATCTTTTGTTAGGAGAATAGGATATTTCTGAAGAGTATATATGAAATAATCCATAAATAATGTTGCAAGGTGTCCATGGACACATGCGACTAATGGGCGGGGTAGCCCCCGCGACGACTCAAAAGAAGTTGCACCTGAAGAAGAGTCACTTTGTCTAACTTAGGTAGAATTCCTACAGTAACATCAGGCCCGCCAGCGCTATCTTCCACGTAATTAAGATCTGTTGAATTAAAAGTTAATGATCGTCATGGCAAGAAACATACGCATAGTAGGGGTGTGTTCATGGTCCGGTTCGGCAGTTTTGACAAAAATTCTCGGCCAAACCGCTACCAACACTTTAGGAAAACAACAAACCAAGCCAGCGAGGTTGAGTGGGACGGCCAGACAAGCCGGTTTTAGCAATTTAGCAGTTTAAACAAATTTCTATTCTTACCTTCAAACTCATTAGTTTTATTACAACTTTTAATCTTGGTTTTAAAAAGCGCTAAGCGCACAAAAGCGACGAGGTCTAAAACCGAGGCGCAAAGCGCAAAAGCGGTGGGCTTTTCGTACGCGAGGCGCGAGACAATTATATAATTTTTTTTATATATGCTATAGGTTTTTAGCATTATTTACTCAAAATATAGATACAAATAAGGCATATATATGATTTAACTAAAATGTACAACCTTTTTAGCTACATGTATAACAATTTTAAGCACAAAAACATCATGTGTACAAAAAGTGTGCTTTTCTTGCGCTTTTTTCGTGCGCTTTTCGTACATTGCTCGCCTAGGGTTACATAAGGCGCACCGATTTGCGCCTAGGTGCGCTGAAGCGCGCTTTTTAAAACCAAGCTTTTAATATAATGAAAATGTTACGTGAATAAAACACAAATACAAATAATTGCATATTCCGAATTAATAAGGCTAAGCGGAGGCTGGTTCAGTTTGCATAGCCGGTTTCAAGTTCCAAACTGTCAGCCAGACCAGTAAACCGCCAAAACTGAACCGCATAAATCTTAAACTAGCCAAACCATTTGACTTGTTTCGGTTTGAACAGTTCGGTCAGTTTCAACAGTTTAAAAGCACCCCTAATAAAAATTTAGTTAATTGATGGATTTGCCCTTACCAAGCAGAGGAGTGCTGTTAAGATATCCAGCACTACACGAAGTAACAAGATCACACATCGGAATGCCAGCATCTGCAAGAGCTAATGTTGCAGCATTTATGCAAGCCGACCTTGTCCCTGACAACACAAGAACGCAAAAAATAAATAAAAATTCCTAAATTGCATATTTACCATAGTTATCAAAGGCGCTAGGCACACTCAAGGCGCATAGGCCTCGCCCGGGGCCTAGGCGCGAGGCGCGAAAAAAAGCGAGGGCCTGAGATAAAAAAAAAACAAACAACGAAAATAAAGTAAAAATATATTAAAATAATACTATTTTTCATCTAGTTAGTATCAAAAGTTTTAAAATATTGATGTATAATGTATTAGTGTATAGAAGTAGTTTTCCTTAGATAAAAGTAGAAATCTGGCTGGAATCTAGCCATCATTTAACGACTTTGGCTGGAAACTCTCCGAAATTTGGGAATCTAGCTGAAATTTGCGCCTAAACCATCACCTAGAAATTTAAAGCGCAATTTCCTCGACTCAAAGCGCAAATGCATCGCCTCGCCTAAAAAAATGGGCCTAGGCGCAAGAAGCAATGGCTTTCAACAACTATGATATTTACTAATCGATAAAGAGTAATGTGTATTTCCTCTTACCACCATCTGCTTGAAGAACTTGAACAAATATGTCGATCTGGGAACGGGGCATTAAGTGAGTCATTATGCATGCTTCCATTGTTTGGCGAATAACCAAAGAAATTTCAGTGGATCTCCTGCATATCATAAGATATGGTATTATCCATACATGTAACAACAACCCGTAAATATAAAATGAATAATCAGTTCAAATAAATCATCATGGTTTAACAAACGAAGATACAAACCGGTCACCCTTTGGTCTTCTCAAGCGATCTCCAGTACTGAAATTAGCCATTGTATACTCGCACCTAATCTGCAAGATGTGTTTTAATAACATAAGACGTCTTACTTAAATAATAACCATGGTATATAAAAAAGTCGGGAAAACAAGTGGCGGCGGCTCTTTACCAGTGCCTTATCATTTATCTGTTGGCTCCTATTTTGGACCTGGAAAGACAAAAGATAACGAGACCAGATAAACCTAGAATGAGTGCGAATTTCTAACACGACACAAACCTAACACAAAATTTTAAGCATTGGCGTTACATTTAACGAGTCAGGGTCTGTTTCAGGTCAACCTGTTATAATTTTCTTAAAAATGTACCATGTCAAAACTTACTACCATAGTTAATAGCGAATAGCGGACTATAGCGACAAGCTACCGATACGCTACATAGCGATAGCGATGAAATAGCGGGCGCTATTTCATGTTTAGCGATACACTAGAAGAACCTTTTAGAGATGTTTTATATGTATATTTTACCAAAAAAATATACTCAAAATAGAAAAATCTCGCTATTTGTCACTATCAACCATATAGCGACTAGCGACACATGAGCGCTATGCTACGCTATTCGCTATAGCGGGCGCTATTGTCGCTATTAACAGCTATGCTTACTACAGAAATGATCATCATACTTTGTAGCTTAAATGTATTTATTCCACACATAATTTAATTTAATGTTTAAAAATTTGTAATTTTTAGAGTATCAATATGCGAAAAAAAAATCGGGTTAAACAGGTCATGTTAGTAATCTCATATCAACACAGGAAAACTCTTGCTGTATAAAATTTTGTGTCCGCATTAGGTTCGACCCACCAACCCGCGAACACAACCCGTTTAGCAAACAACCCCCCCCCCCCCCCCCCCCCCCCCCCCCCCCCCAAAATGTGAATTGTAAAGATACCTCTCGAGGGCCATAAACAGCAGCAATGACTTTAGTGTTACCCATCTCAAAAACCGCAGACCTAACCATTAACATAATAACCAAAACACTTTCAACATTCATCAAAATCAGTTTTTTTTTTTTTTTTTTTTGTGGGTGTGTGTGTAATTTGTAAATATATAAAAATGTTAAGATAATAAATAAAATAGTACCCATCTGCTCTGGAAACAGCACCAAGCTCTGCTCGAAGTTGTCTCATCTAATAAGATAAAATCAAGATTATCATGACAAATAAATCAAATAATATTAATATTAATAATAAAAGTTAATAAATTTAGAATTAATAAAACTGGGTACCTCCATGGGACGACGGCCATCTAAACGAAGTCCTTCAGGGCTCACGTACTCCATTGCTACTGCTGCTGCAACCTCTGTGTGTGTGTGCTGACTGTGTGTGAGAGAGAGTAAGAGGAGAGAGAGTAAATGTTTTTAGGGGTTGGATGGATAAATTGTATAGAGCCCTATTACTATTTATGACTTAATGGGCTTAATGTGTGGCCCATTGTATATATATTTAAAAGCCCAGTAATTTTTTAAACTTTTTTTTTACTTAAAAATGACACTTTTTTTTTACATTAAGACTAGTGGGGTGAAAAATATAATGCTCTTTTTCTGATTAATTCACGTGATAGCTGAGTCAGTATGGGACTTGAATTCAAAATAGGGTGTAGTGTGGTGAGAAAAATTGGGGCGCTAATTTAAAAAAAAAAAAAAAAAAAAAAAACCTCAATATACATTGTACATGTTGCCAACTCTCTCACACATCCACCACCACCACCTTCTTCTGCATCATCACCACCACCATTTACCTACCTCTCTTATGCACCCACCACCACCTTCTTCCCTTCTTCTTCATCATCTCTCACACACCCACCACCACCGTACACCATCACCACCACCATTCACCTACCTCTTCTTCTTTTTCCATCTTCTTCTCTCTCTCTCTCTACAGATTAGATAAAATAATTTGAAACCAAAACTTGATCTCTCTTATTCTTCTCTTTCGCTACAGAAACTAGTGGTGGTGGTGATGATGAAGAATCCACGTGTGCTCTCCTCATTTGTCATCTGATTTGTTACCCAGCATTATAAACATTACGCTTGGGGGAGATTTGAACCCATAGCGCCCCCTACCAGTGTGTTTGTTTTGAGTTTGTTTTATAGATCTTTTGTGACAATTAGATAGATGGCGGGTATCATGTGAGTTTTTTGTGATTAAAATAAGGTAAGAAGAATGTCGCACATGAAATTTGAAGGAAGGTAAGAAGAATGTCGCACAATTAGACGCTAATTCAATATTTTGATTTCAGTACTAAAAAACTACTAAGGTTGTAAGGGGCTGCCCCCCTGTGTGGTCCAAGGGTCAATGCCGGATGGAAAATGGTTTTCAAAATTAACTGAAGCTCGTTAGCAATCCTTTACTACTGATCTGTAGCAAATTGTTATTGCTAACCATGAGTTATCTGCCGGTCAACACATATCTCAGATGATCTATTTGTTGTGGTTTTTTGTAGGCCATCCTCTTTAATGGAGTACAACACTGACTATCGCCATTGGAACAGCCCGAGGACTGACTTTCTTGCACACTGCAGAGAAATCCCCTGCATATAGGACTTTCAATGCATCAAACATTTTATTAAATGAGGTATTTAAATCCTAATCCTCATTTTCAGGCACATATTCCTGAAAAAAGAATGTAAATTTCATATGCACATAAACATATGTTTTGAGTTTGTTTTGTAGAAAAGAAAGTAAATTTCAACGACTTGACTTCATGGATTTATTTATTCATCTTATTTGATATATTGATATATTTATATTTATATACTTGGAAGGCTTTGCACATGAACTTTGAAAACAGATTTTTTAATTAAAAAAACTATCATTAATAAATAAATACCAGTTTATTTGGAAAAGCCTGTTATAAAACCGATCCTTAGTTCGGATTTTTTTTTTCACAAAACCAAACCGGTTATTAAAAAAACCGGTTTACCTTACCCTAAAATAAACCGGTTCGGATAAAAACCGAAACCGATTAAAAAAACGATTTGTACACCTCTAGGTCCGAGGCGCATGTCAGCGCGAGGCGCTCCGAGGCGTGGGGCTTCAAGCGCGAGGTGAGAGCTTCACGTATGCGAAGTGCCTAGTATAAAAAATATAAAAAAATATTTATATATGTCAATATAACATAAAAATGAGTAAAAAGTATATAGAGAGCCCAATTTCTTTCACATCCTATTTTAATTTGACTGTTTTTTTTAGGCCCAACAACTTAAGTTTGGGCTCAGGAAATATTTTTTGGGCTTTTTTAATATAAAAAGGGTTCACATGATTTACATTAGGGTTCTAAACCCTAAGACAAAGACATAACATCGCAGCCACCAACACCCTCAACAAAAAAACATACAGACATTCAGATTCTTACAGAAACACTTCCAACCAGCCAAAACAAAATCTTTTAATCTTTGTAAAGGCGTGTTCATCATTCAAAATTTATCCTTTTAAATCGTTTTTTTTCCTTCAAATGTTCTTTTTCTTCTTCTTTAATGTTTAAAATGTTAAGTTACTTAATATTTTCTTCATCTTTGATGTTTTGAAATCAAAATGGCTTCGGGTTCAACCTATTTTCTTCATTTGCTACTGAATCGATGCCTCAAGCGTCGCCTCAAGGGCTTCACGTAGTCTAGCGCTTTTGGGCAAAAAAAAAGCATTTTCCTGATAGCCTCGGGAGCCTCAGGTCATGTTCGAATTCATATGTATGACATAATTTTCGGGTTCGGATTGTGTAAAATTGTTTGGGTTTTGGTTGTCTTAGATCAACCAAGCCGCAAACACAACCAGTTTAACTCACCTACGTTCACTTGCTATATGCACAACCCAATTATTATATTAAAAGACTCCGAGTGGCCCTAATTTTGATACAGGAAGGCGGTTTGATGTGTTTTCCTAACACAAAGCACATTAGATGTACATATGCACTTTTTTAACATGGAAGGAACTAACAAGTATATGTTTTTGCATTTTATAGCATCATCAGCGCACCCAACGCATCATAGATATTTCAAGTTTGCAGGCAGGGTATTCGCCTTAGCATTAATCAATTTCGTACCGGTTGGCATCATGTTTGACCGCACATTTTTTCTTGCAACTAGCTCGGGATGATATATCTTTAGAAGATACCAGAGATGCAGGCCCATATTTCTGTAGGAGCTGCAAACAAATACTAGATATGGATCCGGTCGAAGTAGATAAAAATGACCTTCGTCTAACATTTGTTGATGAATTTGAAGGGAGAGTTGTGGAGCTATTGGATAATGGAGAAAATACTGTGGTGAATAGTGAAAACAAACATGAGTATGTTCAACTTCGTGTTAAGCAGCGTTTTGTGACAAATGTAGCCTAAAAAGTGGACAAATTTGCTAAAGTATTTGCAAGTATTGTTGGAAACAAAAAGAGACTGGACCAAGTTTTTAAGATATTAGAGTTTAAAGGTTACAACGACATGTTGCATGGGAGCTGTGAAAGTAATATTATTTTTGTAGAGGAATGGAAAGCGCATATTGAATATCATGGGTATACAGGAACTGAACCTCATATCCATTGGTTCTGGGAGGTATGTTCTTTTGTTTTTATTTATTTATTCTTAATAAGGTGAGCCCCTCTGCGTATATATGTGTTTCGGGTTCGCCGGTCAAACCTCACACCAGTTCGGGTTTAAAACAAAAAACCACTTCGTTCAGTACTGCACAAATTGCCATCACTAATTCTAAGTCCGCAAAAAAACATTTGAAATTATATATATGTGACAACCGGCAAATTTCGTAAAACGATTAACGTGATTCTAATCATGTTTTAGAAATAATTAACATGGTTTAAGGTTAATTATGGTTAGTTGAGCTGATATGAGTCCTACGATGTCCTTTTGAAAGTTCGTTGAAGCCTTGATGCCTTTAAAGAAAGGCTTCGCGTATTTAACGTAACGAACTGACATCAGCAAAAATTTGTCAAACTGGAATAACATAAGCTTATTCTATGTAAATACGACACGTATTTACTATCGATGCAATCGGATGTGAAATCGACGCGAAAAACGGTCTAAAACGCAGCGTTTTGGAGAACGCGGAGAGGAACTGACGTGGGATTCGAACGTCAAAACGTGTGGTTTTAACCGTTATCGAACTTTCGGAATAATTATTTGTTATAAATAATTTCATTTATTTAGTTTCGAAAGTAAACAGGTCGTCTAAATGAAGGATAGCTCGACCGGAACGATTAACGCGATTTTAACGCGTGTTCCGTTTCCACGCGTCGAGATACGAGAATAATAACTAAATTGCTCGGTTTAGTTGTGTTTTTAATTACGAACAAAACCGAATGATTTTTATAACTTATTTTCGAGCCTAATAATAAACCGAGGCACGAGATGTTATAACGGGTTCGATACGCGGTGCACAACCCATCTACCTAACCCTAGGTATAAAAGGGCATGAGATGCTTCTTCTTCTTCATTGTGACAGCCGCAACCTCTGCCTCTCTCTCTACTCTCTCTCTCTAAAACTCTCTCTCTCTACTCTCTCTCTAAAACCGATCTACTCCACCTCTCTCTACTCTCACTCCTCACAGCTCACTCTCTCTCTCCTGCCACCCTCCTTTCAGGCGACGGCTGACCACCACCCTCCTTGGTGGTGGCAGCGCGGTGGTTACAGGCCCACGAAGGGGTTTTCACGAGCTGCACAGGTCGGAAACGACGGGAGGTGGGTTCGACAGGCGGGTATAGGTGTTGGGGATGACGGATTTGGGGGTGGTTTTAGGCCTCGGTTGTGTTGGTTCAGCTTGGGTTAGAGGCCGGCTCAGATCCAGGTCCTAATCTCGGGTCTTGATCGTCCTTTTGTTGGGTCAAGAGGACGAAGATGGTGGATCGGGTCAGATCTCGCTGTTTTGGCTGCTCGGGTGGTGTCAGGGATGGTTGTGAAGGTCGTTAGGCGGCTGCAGATGGTGGTTTGAAGGTGGTTTCGCGTCGTGGTGGTTGATCCAGCGGGTTTGGTTCCCGGGTCAGATCTGACCCGGTTTTGGTCGAAGTTCGGGTTCGTTTTGCGAGTCGGGTTCGGCTCGGGATCTCAGTTACGGGTCAGATCTAGTCAAAACATGAGTCTGGTCAACACGCGGGCAAGCTCGGTCAGCTGGTCAACGGATCAGACCGAGTCAACTCGGTCAAACATGTCGACTCGGTCGAACACGTCGTTCTAGACGCATCAAGTCGCGCGCGCACGTTTTGGTATAATTATTTGTGTTTACTTTGCATTGCATATTATAAATTATAAACACAAATAAAACCGGAGTTTAACTCGCGAACGGACCGAAAATAATAAACAGAAAGTATAAGTCGGATGTTTGGTTTCGTATATTAGCGTGACATGGTTAATTATCGGACTTAAATTGTGTATATTTATATAAATAGTATAAATTATATGGTTGTCGAAACGTATAAACGTCTAGTTGAAATCGGAAATTGTATTAATGGATTGATTGTCTTGTTTTGGTGTCGATTTTGGGAAAATTGTAGACGACTTGTGTTGTCTGGTTTGTACAAAAACAGAGGAAACTCTGCCAAAATTTTTATAAAATCCGAAGCACGACAAATGTGATATTGTTGTGCGTTCTTATAAATAACTTTCCAAGTGTTTGATAAATGTAGTTTTATGCAAAATCACGACGTTTTTGACAACGATTATGTCTAACAATAATAGTCGATCTCGAACAACACTTGCAAGGCAAATGTATATAGTTTTCATCGAGCGTCAAGTATGATGAGTTTTCGAAACCTTTCGATAACTAAATAATGTTTAACGTTCGGATTCAAAATATAATGCGTGCGATTTTATTTGGAAGTCTTTACAAAAAGCAAAGTTTTGAGATCTGTAAGATATTCGGAGTTGGAAAAGAAATAACAAATGTTATTAAACAGATTTTAATAACTATATTATATTTCCGCAAGGTATATTTTCCGAAAATAATTATACAAGACAATCATATTATCCGATTTACGAGACAAGCTACTACTCGGGATGAGTTGTGCGTTTCATGGTAGTAGTCCAACATGGTTTACACACGAATAGTAACAGGTGCGCGACTTGGGTACTATGTCGTATGTGAACTCATGAATTATGATAAGTCACGATCGGTTCGTCGAGTTAAAACACTTAAAGACTCGGGTTAGTACACACGAGTCAAGATAGTTGAGTAAACTATCTTTTAACCGGAAAATAAGCTAGGCTTATATATGATAGACTTTAAGGTGTCCTTTATTGGTAAATAGGGCACGAGGAAGTCGGTCAAAGCTTTGGGTTTTATTTGCTAGCTAAGCATGGAAATTAAGGTGAGTTTCACGGCCCCATTTTACTGTTTTAACTGGGGGAAAGATATGTTTGTCAAAAGTTATCACATGTTGAAATGTTTTCAAAGGTTAAAATGTGATAAGTGGCATGATGAGTACTTGAGTTTTTGTTCGCCACTCGGGGTTGGGTCCTCGCTACTGTAACCATTAATTCAGGTAAATGAAACTGAAGGAATATTTGGATAGTACTATTGGTGCCTGACGAGGCCCACCTCTGGTTGATAGCGTCAACCCGGTAAAGACAAGAGGTGCACATATTCTGAACTTAAGTCGTTGGGTTCCGAGAAACGACTTGGAGCGGGGCATATTTATTAGTCTTGGTTTGGTAATGGGACTCAGGGGATTGCTTATCATCATAGTTTGTAGGAGCTAGCTACTCCTTACAAAGGCCACAACTTGTGCTGGATCTGCACAGGATGTAAAAATGTTGTTATTACGAAACTAAAACCTGTGAACTCACCAATATTTTATATATTGACGTCTTTTTAAACATATCTTTCAGGCAACTAAGTGCTGAACAGGTATGCGGCTAGTACGGTGGAATTTGGGATGTCGGACATTGGTTGGGAGTTTTCATCTATTGTTACCATCGGGTTGGGACATAAACGGAAACACCCCACTTTAAATCTTAATGTTTGTGGTTTTAAGTAATGTTTGAAACCAGGTACTCCTTCCCGACATCTTAATATAATGATCTTTTTCTAATTAAATATAGTTTGTGTTAATCTTGACTTTGATATGCTTTCGAGCGTCGCGCCACGTGTTTCCGCCATTGGCGTGGTGTGACAGAAGTGGTATCAGAGCCAAGGTTATAGCGAACTAGGATTTTGAAAAAAATCTAGACTATAGCCGGTTTTGGCTCGAAAACGAAGTTTTCAAAAATAAAACACAACGAAATATTTTTAGAAAAGAAAGAAAATTGTACATGGATTGTGCAAGGGGAAATTCCGACCGACTAGCCATGTGTGTCAATATATAAAATGTTAGAAAATAAGGATATGAATGTTTAAATTGTGTAGAGATCCGATTTTCTAACTAGTGCTAGTTAATGCATATAAGTAGTACAGATAGCTTGCCTGTAAGGATATCGTCTCACACTTCACTTTAGTCCGCACTTTTGCATCGATTACCGATATCGACAAGCGGGAAGGACAAGCGGTGGTCTACGACGAACTCACCCGCTTACCTGCGGACGGGATGATCGGAAGGGCTAACCTTTATCGTGCTAGTGGATGTTGTCGTGTTGCTGATGTTGTGAAGGCGAAGCTAGTCTAGGTCTTTTATTGTGTGAAATCTCTGTTTTTGGATCAGGAAGCTCGGAACTAGCGGGCACCAAAATTACCTGGCAACACCGATTATCATTGCGGATGCACACGTAATGACAACTTGTGGTGCACGGTAACCTTGGTGGGCGCTAGGGCCGGGGTTGGTGATCACTCCTTGCCTTGTCTGTTCTTGTACTGTAGGGTCAGTCTTAGCTTTTGATTGGCCAACGGGTTAAAAGGGAGGTCTTGTTGATATCCCTTGATTTCGATCCTCGCAAACTGAAAGAGCTTTCTTCAGCATCACCTCTAAGGTACGAACACGGAAGAGCTCGAACGTCTACTTCATATGAGTAATCTGACGTAAACCCTCGCATCGGATAGGGACAGGAGATGAAAACTTCCTTGTATAGGAGTTGAATGCCTCCACTCAAGTTCCTCAAAGGAGCGGACATACGAGGATGCACTGCCTACCAAAGAGATGAATGCTTGGTACGATGCGTGGAATGCTAAACCTGGAACCCAGTGAAGACCGAGGGTGCGTCCCTGCAAAACCAGTGCGTTTTGAGCACGGGACCCTGTGTGGATCAGTATTGAGATTAGTTGTCCGTGTGCTGCTATATTATTACTGTGAGTAAGTCATTCTTGATCTAACACATGCCCAAGTTGTCTTCGAGGGTCAGGCGTTCCTTCCCCTATTGGAGGGCAGAATCGTCCTTGCTGAGTTAATAGGCTTGATCATCTTATCTAGAAGGCATGATAGCCCCCGTCTAAATCAACAATGTCGAATCGGCAAGATCCTAGTATATTTATTTAATGGGAAAATAAATATATGGTAAAGTGAGCCGAGTCGGGTGTTGAAAACGAAATATCGATCGGCAAGATCCTAGTATATTTATTTAATGGGAAAATAAATATATGGTAAAGTGAGCCGAGTCGGGTGTTGAAAACGAAATATCGATCGGCAAGATCCTAGTATATTTATTTAATGGGAAAATAAATATATGGTAAAGTGAGCCGAGTCGGGTGTTGAAAACGAAATGTCGAATCGACAAGACCCTAGTATAATTATTTAATGGGAAAATAATTATACGGTAAAGTGAGTCGAGTCGATGGTCGTAAAATACAATGTCGAATCGACAAGACCCTAGTATAATTATTTAATGGGAAAATAATTATACGGTAAAGTGAGTCAAGTCGATAGTTGTAAAATGTAGTGTCGAATCGACAAGATCCTAGTATAATTATTTAATGGGAAAATAATTATACGGTAAAGTGAGTCGAGTCGATGGTTGTAAAATGTAGTGTCGAAACGACAAGATCCTAGTATAATTATTTAATGGGAAAATAATTATACGGTAAAGTGAGTCGAGTCGATGGTTGTAGAATGTAATATCGAATCGACAAGATCATAGTATATTTATTTAATGGGAAAATAAATATATGGAAAGGTGAGTCGAGTCGATTATGGGAAAAATGAAATCTCGACTGACAAGATCCTAGTATAACTACTTAATGGGAAAGTAATTATATGGTAAAGTGAGTCGAGTCGGAGATAATTTTATCCAAGTCAGTTAATATATATGGAGACATACATATATATTGAATATAAGGTCACGACGTGCGTTTTGCGTCGGAATTCGTCATAATACTTGGGGAGTGAAACCACATTTCGGGAGCCGAAATCGTAAAGCGTGTGACTCGTAATTGTCAAGTGTCACGGAACGCTCTGGCTGACATCGAAATTCCCCTCGAAAATCAAATAACGGACTACTGGAAGTGGTCACGTTATTCTGTCAACTAAACTTACCCATGGGACGGCAATCCCATTACTCATGTTGCAATGTTGAACGTCCGCTACCCTCGTCAGGACGACGAGACTGGTTGTCTATTTGGGGTGACAATTGATGCGAAGTGTTTTCCATCAATCCCCATAGATATTGACACGTTGCGTCCCTTTGTCACGGTGTTTTATAAACTAAGGTCGCGAGATCCATTCGTCATGGACAATGTGACTTGTCTAATCACTGGTCATATTTCGATACTCTCACTGCGCGGCCTATCAGGAAGAAAGTTCACTGGCCTTGCTTAGGTGGCGGAGAGGCATTTCAGTTGATGACTGTCGGTGCTAGGGCCAAAATAACATGCAAGAGGACCCTAATGAGAAGGATGATTCGACTGAATTGCCCGAGTCTGTATCGTTTTATTTTATCGTGGTGTCTCGATAAATCATGATCCTTCTACCTCTACTATTTTTGTTGTGACCAATATTTTGATATTGAACAAGATGTAGGTTGGTTTCTAGGTCCTATGGATACTATTTACCACAATTCTAATAACTACGATGAGTCTAAGGCTCCCACCGAGCCTAATGTTGCTCCTGCTGTAATTGTTCTATGGCCCAAGCGAATCATGTCATCGTTGCTGAGAGTGTAGCTCATACTGAGTGTGTTGAGGATGTTTCTATGGATTTTGTCAAGTTTGATGTTGCTGTTGTTTCGAAGGCTCCTGCTAAGATCACTGTCATTGACATAGACATCTCTATGACCCCTGCCAAGCCGCTATGACCATGTTTGTATCACGGTGGAGTTTGTTCCTGTTAACTCCATTTTCTTTGAGGCTTTCGTTGAACCGCTCGTTATCATTCCCTGGCTCCTGCCAATAATGGTTCTTAAGCTTGGGTTAAGTCTGTCAATGATACAGTCGCCATTATTCGAGTGACTTATATCGAGCCTGCAGTCGTTTTCCCTAAGGGCGATGTCGGCCTAATAAGTCTACTAAATTATGTGGGACCCATCGTTCCCATTCCTGTTACGATTTCGGAAACCTTTGTTGACCCAATCGTTCCTACCATTGGGCCTATGGAGGATAGGTTTGAGGTCGAAGGCATGGATACAAATCCTGCCCCCACAAGTGAGCTGAGACGCACCGGGATGCGTGCTCACCATAACAGAGCTTTCTGTTGTTGTGGGTTGTGGATTTTTCCATTCTGAGCGTCATATTGTCGTGTGCATTCATATTGTTGTGCTGCTCCTGCAGTAGCGTAGCTTTGCTGTCATGCTTCTCGGTTGTCGTGTTGTTTCCTGTGTGGTGTTCCCTTGTTGATTTGTTTCGCGGACGTGTTGCGATCATTGTCGTGTTGTCCCTACTGTCGTAATGCGCCGTGAACGTATTGCTACAATTGTTGGATTGACTTGATGATGTGATAACTTGTCGTTTGTTTCACTCTTGGTTCCCTTGGGATAAAGACATTACCCCAAACCCACGTAGCTGTTGTTATGTTGCTGAGTGGTCATGTAGTGTCGCCATCGATAATGTGGGAATTCGGGTGTCTAACGGACTTCCCAGTAGTCATACTAAGACACTCTAGTCCTAGTGATAACACATGTATCTCCCTAAAGTTCGAATCTCGTAGTTTGAGTAATTGACCGAATCATGTGTCGACCTCTTTATATGCCCGCGAGTCTCGTGAGCATTACCTCTTCAAAATCTAAGGCATCAGTGACGCCATGCCCATCCTTAACCTTTTACACGCATTTCGGTCGACTAACCACTCTCGAATCATGTCGGAAGGAAATCCCATGATTCGAACATGACGAGGCGAGGTTCGTGATAAGGGATTTCGAATGCATCTCGAACTTGAAGGTATCGAGTAAATGTGAGCGATATTATGACCAATACCTTTGGGCTAGTAAGAGTTGAAAGACTCAATTTATTATTGCTCATCCCAATGGATTCGCTGACGTCATACATGCCGACGTGTCATACTGGTGATTATGGAACTACCATTTTGGACCCACCTAAGGCGTGGGCATTGGTGGAGTCCCCGGTACATGAATTCAGAGGTCTTATGGAACCCTGAATCTAGAAGGAGCATGTAGCATTGTCTACTCTATAAGGGTGCTGCCCTACCGTGATGAGATCTTCGATCAACTCAACCCTTCGATTGATGTTATCCTGCTAATGGTAGGTTTACCTTGTCTTGGTGTCGTTGCGTAGATTCTTGGGATAGTGGAACCCTTTCGACCTTGGGTCGATACTGGTGTTCCAAGTTATCCTTTAGTAGCATGGCTCGAGCTAGAGAAAAATCCCTTGTCTTTGACAAACACTCTTGGAGACACCATAGTAATGTGAGCTACCAGGTCAGTACGTATGGTACCTAACTAATCAGGATGAGCTTGAAAGCTTACATATTGCGCCCATATGTGCTACTACCTGACTCGTTGGATGGGATGTTTTATGGGAAGGCTTCATACTATAGCTTGTGGTGCGATCTTAGTCGTTTGTTTGTTTTAAGTAACGACTTTGACGCATGAAGCCGTCAAACCCCAAGGGTAAAGTCTATGCCAAGGGCATACATCGACGACTTGATTTCACCTATTATCTCGAATAACTCCGGAGAGACTGAACTCTCGGCGAATTGAAGGTTCCAGTTTCAGGACTCCTTTCACTCAGATCTCTACCAAGGATCTGAAAGTCAATTTAAGGGCGTGTGGCCTGTATTGTCCAGAATTGACTTACTAGGTTGCTAATGACGATAGGACACCAGTGCTCGTGAGGCACATATAGCAGGACAAGCACTGGGTACCCTTGTTTTGGGTAGTTACCAATGCTCTGCTTACCGTCTCGAGGGAAACCAACGTGTTGAGATGTTGTCGAGACCCTATCCTCTGTTTGTTACGGCAACCATATTATGATGATTCATATACGTCATCCTTATGTTGACCAATGTGATGAGGTGATGTGAGCCTCTAGACATTTGTGTTTAAGTCGGCTTAAATTCTCGTGTATTGTGGAATTGTACGGCCGTATGTCGAATATACACTGTCTACTGTTTGGGGAGCTGAGGGGTGAAAGTGACGCAAAAACTTTCGACCTCCATCAGTCGATATTAGGCGCCCTAGTACCACTAACCACAATCGCTCATACGAAAAGGTTGTAAGTTGGTGCATAGTGGATTTCGGTCCATATGAGGACACAGGAATACCATCCGCTACTATAAACAACCTGGAGCGTCCTCGAGAATGTCGACTGCTTTGTGATCTGGTAAGATCACCCGATTAGTGAAATTCAACGAGCGAACCTAACGGTCATGTCTCCTGAGGTGTCCGGTGGCTGTGAGGGGACACAGGTAATGATCGATTGCTGCTTGGAACCTTCTCATCCCCTACTCGTTTGCAGTTATAATATGAGGCATACGGATAACCACCTATACTCTTGGAGAGTCGTGGCTAGACACTAGGTGTCAACTTTCACAATATCAGATTTTAGTAGTTATCCTACCCCAGGGTGTGCCAAACCTTGAACGCAAGTCTGGGATACTCAATTTGAGATGAGTATGGATTACCATTCTCGAACGAATGAATTATTGTCCTGGACGGAAGTGTCCCGTGTGATACGATTGGTGTCGGTGGCAAATCAAATTCGTGTACTTCATCGCCAGAATTTCCTATGTGATAGGAATTAACACTCTAGTGTTCGGGGTGTACTGCTCGAAGTCCTTTGGAGTGCATATGTGTACGTCTCTAGTACATTGAATGACAGATAGAGAATATACACATGAACTGGCTTGAGTTCAAGAGATGACCAACGAATCTGGTAGATTCAAATCTGCTTGAATAAGTGGCCAAACCAATCAAGAAGTTGTACTAACAAGGCGTTGTTAGCCTTAGGAACTTCGAATCGGTATAGGACTTTGATGAGTGTTATACTCTGAAAGAGGTGTTGTTAAGCACGAAAACTGTAATGGAGTGACTTCGCTTAGTACTCCAGTGACTCGGAGATATTGGTTAAAATTGGCCTTGCAACGAAACAAGCTCGAACTATCGCAAGAGCTTAGTGGGACTCTTGATGAATCCCGCAAGTCTGGCTTGAGGAAGCATTGTCAATTCCTCGACCGACAGAATTCAGGTTGACGCAAGGCTCTACTATTTCGGGAAAACCGATATTTGTGCCGGATTGCGATATCCAAGAGCTCGGTCGTGGCCGGCTCGTGACATGGTGTTCGTTAGGACGCTAAGCGTGAACTTGGGTTCACGTCGAAAAGGGGTAATCGTGTGAGTCGCAAACATCCCGCCCTGTTCAAGGATACTAACGTATCGGATGACTTGAATTGAATTCCGGGACGGAATTCTCTTAACGGGGAGAGAATGTGACAACTGGCAAATTTCGTACAACGATTAACGTGATTCTAATCATGTTTTAGAAATAATTAACATGGTTTAAGGTTAATTATGGTTAGTTGAGCTGATATGAGTCCTACGATGTCCTTTTGAAAGTTCGTTGAAGCCTTGATGCCTTTAAAGAAAGGCTTCGCGTATTTAACGTAACGAACTGACATCAGCAAAAATTTGTCAAACTGGAATAACATAAGCTTATTCTATGTAAATACGACACGTATTTACTATCGATGCAATCGGATGTGAAATCGACGCGAAAAACGGTCTAAAACGCAGCGTTTTGGAGAACGCGGAGAGGAACTGACGTGGGATTCGAACGTCAAAACGTGTGGTTTTAACCGTTATCGAACTTTCGGAATAATTATTTGTTATAAATAATTTCATTTATTTAGTTTCGAAAGTAAACAGGTCGTCTAAATGAAGGATAGCTCGACCGGAACGATTAACGCGATTTTAACGCGTGTTCCGTTTCCACGCGTCGAGATACGAGAATAATAACTAAATTGCTCGGTTTAGTTGTGTTTTTAATTATGAACAAAACCGAATGATTTTTATAACTTATTTTCGAGCCTAATAATAAACCGAGGCACGAGATGTTATAACGGGTTCGATACGCGGTGCACAACCCATCTACCTAACCCTAGGTATAAAAGGGCATGAGATGCTTCTTCTTCTTCATTGTGACAGCCGCAACCTCTGCCTCTCTCTCTACTCTCTCTCTACTCTCTCTCTAAAACCGATCTACTCCACCTCTCTCTACTCTCACTCCTCACAGCTCACTCTCTCTCTCCTGCCACCCTCCTTTCAGGCGACGGCTGACCACCACCCTCCTTGGTGGTGGCAGCGCGGTGGTTACAGGCCCACGAAGGGGTTTTCACGAGCTGCACAGGTCGGAAACGACGGGAGGTGGGTTCCACAGGCGGGTATAGGTGTTGGGGATGACGGATTTGGGGGTGGTTTTAGGCCTCGGTTGTGTTGGTTCAGCTCGGGTTAGAGGCCGGCTCAGATCCAGGTCCTAATCTCGGGTCTTGATCGTCCTTTTGTTGGGTCAAGAGGACGAAGATGGTGGATCGGGGCAGATCTCGCTGTTTTGGCTGCTCGGGTGGTGTCAGGGATGGTTGTGAAGGTCGTTAGGTGGCTGCAGATGGTGGTTTGAAGGTGGTTTTGCGTCGTGGTGGTTGATCCAGCGGGTTTGGTTCCCGGGTCAGATCTGACCCGGTTTTGGTCGAAGTTCGGGTTCGTTTTGCGAGTCGGGTTCGGCTCGGGATCTCAGTTACGGGTCAGATCTAGTCAAAACATGAGTCTGGTCAACACGCGGGCAAGCTCGGTCAGCTGGTCAACGGATCAGACCGAGTCAACTCGGTCAAACATGTCGACTCGGTCGAACACGTCGTTCTAGACGCATCAAGTCGCGCGCGCACGTTTTGGTATAATTATTTGTGTTTACTTTGCATTGCATATTATAAATTATAAACACAAATAAAACCGGAGTTTAACTCGCGAACGGACCGAAAATAATAAACAGAAAGTATAAGTCGGATGTTTGGTTTCGTATATTAGCGTGACATGGTTAATTATCGGACTTAAATTGTGTATATTTATATAAATAGTATAAATTATATGGTTGTCGAAACGTATAAACGTCTAGTTGAAATCGGAAATTGTATTAATGGATTGATTGTCTTGTTTTGGTGTCGATTTTGGGAAAATTGTAGACGACTTGTGTTGTCTGGTTTGTACAAAAACAGAGGAAACTCTGCCAAAATTTTTATAAAATCCGAAGCACGACAAATGTGATATTGTTGTGCGTTCTTATAAATAACTTTCCAAGTGTTTGATAAATGTAGTTTTATGCAAAATCACGACGTTTTTGACAACGATTATGTCTAACAATAATAGTCGATCTCGAACAACACTTGCAAGGCAAATGTATATAGTTTTCATCGAGCGTCAAGTATGATGAGTTTTCGAAACCTTTCGATAACTAAATAATGTTTAACGTTCGGATTCAAAATATAATGCGTGCGATTTTATTTGGAAGTCTTTACAAAAAGCAAAGTTTTGAGATCTGTAAGATATTCGGAGTTGGAAAAGAAATAACAAATGTTATTAAACAGATTTTAATAACTATATTATATTTCCGCAAGGTATATTTTCCGAAAATAATTATACAAGACAATCATATTATCCGATTTACGAGACAAGCTACTACTCGGGATGAGTTGTGCGTTTCATGGTAGTAGTCCAACATGGTTTACACACGAATAGTAACAGGTGCGCGACTTGGGTACTATGTCGTATGTGAACTCATGAATTATGATAAGTCACGATCGGTTCGTCGAGTTAAAACACTTAAAGACTCGGGTTAGTACACACGAGTCAAGATAGTTGAGTAAACTATCTTTTAACCGGAAAATAAGCTAGGCTTATATATGATAGACTTTAAGGTGTCCTTTATTGGTAAATAGGGCACGAGGAAGTCGGTCAAAGCTTTGGGTTTTATTTGCTAGCTAAGCATGGAAATTAAGGTGAGTTTCACGGCCCCATTTTACTGTTTTAACTGGGGAAAGATATGTTTGTCAAAAGTTATCACATGTTGAAATGTTTTCAAAGGTTAAAATGTGATAAGTGGCATGATGAGTACTTGAGTTTTTGTTCGCCACTCGGGGTTGGGTCCTCGCTACTGTAACCATTAATTCAGGTAAATGAAACTGAAGGAATATTTGGATAGTACTATTGGTGCCTGACGAGGCCCACCTCTGGTTGATAGCGTCAACCCGGTAAAGACAAGAGGTGCACATATTCTGAACTTAAGTCGTTGGGTTCCGAGAAACGACTTGGAGCGGGGCATATTTATTAGTCTTGGTTTGGTAATGGGACTCAGGGGATTGCTTATCATCATAGTTTGTAGGAGCTAGCTACTCCTTACAAAGGCCACAACTTGTGCTGGATCTGCACAGGATGTAAAAATGTTGTTATTACGAAACTAAAACCTGTGAACTCACCAATATTTTATATATTGACGTCTTTTTAAACATATCTTTCAGGCAACTAAGTGCTGAACATGTATGCGGCTAGTACGGTGGAATTTGGGATGTCGGACACTGGTTGGGAGTTTTCATCTATTGTTACCATCAGGTTGGGACATAAACGGAAACACCCCACTTTAAATCTTAATGTTTGTGGTTTTAAGTAATGTTTGAAACCAGGTACTCCTTCCCGACATCTTAATATAATGATCTTTTCTAATTAAATATAGTTTGTGTTAATCTTGACTTTGATATGCTTTCGAGCGTCGCGCCACGTGTTTCCGCCATTGGCGTGGTGTGACAATATATTAACCTAATATATACTTACAAATTGCATGCCATCACTAATCCTAAGCTTAGCAGGTTGTGGAGGAAATGACTGGCGTAAACAGAGGAATCTTCTATACTTTTGGACTTCCATACTCCATTTACCACCAACAGGTTTTCGTGGAATCGAATCAAACCTTCATATTCAGAGATACAACGATTCCACAGACATTCTGCCTTTTCCTAACACATGTTTCTACCAGCTAATCTTTAGGTCTTACACATCATTGGAGATGGTGCGACAATGACTTGACTTCATAACTCGGTCTTATGATGAATTCGGATTTGGAATAATTTGATTGAAAAAGAAAAGAAAACCTAGTTTTAAAGCTAAGCCTTTGTTTGACATCTTAAGATGAGTAGAGGGAATGGAACCAGTTCAATCAAAGAGAAAAAGTGCAAGTAACTTTAGAATGAAGCAAAGCTCTACATATTGCTGTAAATCATTTTGGTTTGCTGCAAACTCAAGAGTATCAAGGCAAAAAAAAAAAAAAAAAATTGGTTATTTCATTGTTTTGCAAACCTACTGAGTCTTAATTGTCGCTACAATAAATGTTGCATCATAACCAAGTTTTATAAATCATGTATGTTGCAAATTTTGTGCCGCAGAACTATAAAAAAATTATATTTGTATAGCAAGACTACCAAAAGGCTTATATTTTGCCACTGCTACATATTTGCACGACAATCAAAATAAGTTTAGTAGTATGCTACTCAATTAACTGTGTAAAACAAATAGATCTGGATTTTGCTAGAGATATATTGCTTGGTTGAACCTTCTAGGATTTATTAGGGGAATGTAAATGGTTCCTTTGGAAATGGTTTCATTATTTTATAGTTTGTAAAAGTAACATGTAAATGATTAAGCAACAGAAGCGCCAAAAAAAAATATGGGCAAACAATTACCATAACAATGTGAATCTTTCGACGACTTGTTGCAAGAATGCCTCATTAACAGGTGAAGCGCATCGGTAAATCCAATTGAAAAGACAAGTGTCATGGACAACCACGTCAAAAGAGTAAACACCTTCCATTGGAACGGTGCTCACAACAGCTTTTGCGTCCTTAGCAACACTGTAAGCAATAAGCCATTAAAGGATCTTGTTAATTGTGAACCAACAATGCATTAGCTTCCTTTTATATTAAGACCAAATTAGCCAAAAAAAAATTAACTAAAATTTGCAAACCTGCAACTTTTGTAATGCAACAATTCACCCAGATTCGACATGGTTTTTCACGACGTTCGCTTCAACACTTCCTCGAAACTGGATAATCTGAGCGGAGCCACCTGCTCATTACAATTGTGACAAAATTAGACGGGTACGAACCGATAACAACATTGCAAGAATAATGTATTCAGTAAGGCATGCGAAATACTTGATGTTATAAAGTAATAGCAAAACACACTTTATGACAAAATCGTTTCACGGATTACAAATGCGACATGTTTCTCATTATCACAAAAGCTTCTTCGGCACCTTTATAGCATGGATTAATTAAATCGTATAATAAGCTCAAAGCAGGCTAGGAAGAATTTCAAGAACTTACAAAAATGCTTCGTTAATATGGTGATTTCAAATGCTAAAATCTTGTTACCATATCTTCTTTCTGTTTTTATATTACATAGCTGCTCAATACGAAATTTTGCAACCCGAATACCAGATCTACCAATTGATTAAGGGTCAATAAACTTACCTACACTTTTCATCTTCACAAATCATTCTCAATTGATAAAAAATGAATTTTCTGAAGTGGCGAGTGCTATGGTCTTTTGGGAGGAGAATGGCCATAGAGAAAAAGAGGCCAGATCTAGGGTTTTTTTGAGAGATCCCCAAGAGCGGGGATTCAGACAAAATAAAAACGCATCTTATTCAAATTTCAAAACCCAGTTTTGATTTCTCTGGATAACACATTTGGGCGGGATACCTTCTTTCTAGGTTTTGGCTTCTAGTAGCTTCAACACTTTCTCAACATTTGAAGCTTAAATTGCTTGTACAATAAGCTCTAAAGAGTTGTACATGTTGAAAATTATGTCAAATTACCATTTTAGCCTTCTAATATGCTTTATAATATAGCATATATATATATATATATATATATATATAGGGGGAGGATAAATTGAAAACCCACTCGAGTTAAGAAAACTAAGAAAACCCTTGTAAAAACCATCTAAAATTTTGTAATTTTTTTTGAAAAAAATACACAAGGTAACATACATGTTTTTAAGCGTTTTGGGCCAAAAAAATAAAAAAAAGCGCCGAACGAATATTTTTTTAAAAAATAAACAACGCAAACTTTGTAACAGCGCTGTTAACATATGTTTTCTGCTTTTTAACATATGTTACAGCGCTGTTAACATATGTTTTCTGCCTTTTAACATATGTTAACATCGCTGTTACAAAGTTTGCGTTGTTTATTTTTTTTAAAAACATTCGTTCGGCGCTTTTTTTATTTTTTTGGCCTAATACACTTAAAAACATGTATGTTACCTTGTGTATTTTTTTCAAAAAAAATTACAAAATTTTAGATGGTTTTTACAAGGGTTTTCTTAGTTTTCTTAACTCAAGGGGGTTTTCAGTTTATAATTTCCCTATATATATATATATATATATATATATATATATATATATATATATATATATCAATGATTCATAAAAGATTGTCATTAACGCGTGCCATTAAAAGATGACACGCGGTTGCATGTCATAAAAATTTAATGACGTGTTCTTCCTTAACACTTTTTTGTGTCATAAACAATTAAACACCATTTTATGAAGCGCAATGCGCGTCAATAAAAGGTTTTTTGTCTAGTAGTGATCGAACCGGAACCTTTTGTATGTTATGGAGGGCTTCAACCACTAGAGCACTTTTACATTTTAATCTTTTCAAATAGGTTCCTTCAATATTTTTTATGGGTTCATTTCCAGTTATATATATATATATATATATATATATATATATATATATATATATATATATATATATTAACACTATAATTTACAAACCGAATGAGTTTTCGAGAACCCATGAAAATAGCCTAAATCTGCCCCTGTGTGGCAAGATTTGCAACAAGGTACAGATGATAGATGCATTATTATACTATTGTTCACCACACAAAAAACCGTCATTTTTGACGGTTACAACCGTTTTTGCCTTTATCTCCGCCGTCGGACCAAAACAGTTATTGCTGAGAATGAATCTTAACCACAATAATTAGGTGATTTCTTCCAAAATTTGGCAGTTTATTTTTTTAAGGAGCAGTTTGGAGGTGGTTTCCATCTCCTACTATTTCTGATGATTTTTTTGCCACTCTGCTTAACTGCTTTTATGATATTTGCGAATCATATTAAGTGGACAACCCATACAACTTCATCCCGAACCCGGTTCGTCCGATACCAAACCGTGCACCCATTCAATCACCTTGTTCCGAATACGCGGCTTTCGCGAGTTACATTAGTGGGCAAATTTATCCAAATTTTCCATTTAACGATTCTCTCGTTCCTTCACAACCGCCAACTCCTTTAATGCAGCCCGAAAGCGTACCCGAAACACAACAAGAAAATATTGTGGGATCATTGTCGGGTAAAAAACTCACTTCAAGAAGAACTCACAAGAAGAAGACGACGGAGGAGAAAGCGTTGGCCGCCGCCAACCGATTAAGTGGACAACCACCGAAAATGTTGCATTAACGAAAGCTTGGATAAGCGAATCGGAAAAAGAGCAAGGTATTTGTAATACTTTTCTAAACATCAAAAATGTTGTTAAAAATATATTTTTTTTACGTGTGACTAATGACTAGTTTTTAAAATTTTTTTATAGGAAATAGTCGCCACAAAAACGACTTTTGGATCGAGATAAACAACTCGTTCCATAAGTTGATGGAACGAGACTTCTATCGAGCAAATGATAGTCTCTCATCCAAGTGGACCGAGATAAGCGGGGCAATGAATGCGTTTCACCTGCATTATTATCACGCAAGAAACAATCCAAGAAGCGGTGAAACAGACGGCGACTACCTCGTCAACGCCCTAAAACTTATCGTGAAGAAAAGGTTTTAAAATTCAAGTTTTTGCATTGTTGGGAAGTCACCAAAAACCATTCAAAATGGGCGAGGGTTCCCACTTCAACCGAATCGTCAAAAAGGAAGAAAACAAATTCATCTCATAATCGTTCGGGTACAAGTGAAAACTTGGAGGAAATTAACTTGGATTATGACGAGTTTGACGAGGAATTGAGTCGCCTACCCGGTCGAGATAAGTCCTAAAAGAGGGCGCAAAAATCGTCTACTTCGGGTTCGGGCAAAGGTGCTTACAGCGGCAACTTAGCGGATTTAAATGTAGCGGATTTAAATGCCAACATCGTCCAATTCAACACGATTCAACAACAAAGGCTCGAGGAGAAAAGAACCATTCGCGAAGCCTTTGAAAAAAAAATTGACTATGAAGGAACAGCGCGAAAAGCGTGAAGATATGAAATTTCCCTTCATGTTCGTCAATCACCTAAGCGGTCAAGAGTTAGAGATTATGTTAGCCATGAAGCGCAAGATCATGGCAAAATATAATACGTAGTTTTTTTTTTCTACGTTTTTTAAAATTTTATTATTAACTATTATGGTTTTTAATTATGTTTTTTTAGTAAAAATGTGTTTTTTAATTAGTTTATTAAAAATTCCACTCCTCACAATTTTCACCCTTCATACATATGGGACCCACAAATGCCACATGACGCATCATCCCCTCTTTCCACTCCGTATGTTCTTAGTAAGATTGATAACATATCACAACGAGTAGCCAAATCTTCAAGAATGACAAAGAAAAAGTCAACCAACAAACGTAAACATGTAAGTGATCAAGAAAAAAAAAACATAAACTTACTAAACAATAAAATAAAATCGATACAGATTTGACAATTATAATCATGAAATAGGTAGTTAACTAACCAACAATGGGATTACACACATGGCAAGAAGCTCTTAAGGTAAAAACTAAAAGAAACAAATAAATGGAAACCCAAAAGTTTAGAAACCTAAGTTATGCAAATTGGTAAGTAGGATCCACTAGTCCCATGCTATTTCCGTCATCGGTCAGGATATTGTCCGGGTCCTGTAACACGCTTGTAGTCATTAGCCACAGGCCAAAGTTAGAACTTAGAAGCGAATCAAATATATGGTACGCATACCTCTACTCCCCATTTAATGTAATCCGGGGACTCACATGCCTTGTATTCATCCACCAAGCTATCAAGCAAGTCCTTAGACTCGTCAAATTCTGAAAGATCATTATCCTAGGAACGGTTCAAAGAATTTTAGTAATTCAGTTAATGAACAGGTTTATATCAACCTAGCTTGTGGCACAAAGCGAGAAAGTATGTTGACGTCTTATGATATTAACCCTTAACGGATATATTTAACTCGTAAAGAAATTAACCACTTACCGCAAACATGGGGAAACTCTTGTACCTGTCAAGAAAGGCTTGCCTTTTTCTCAAGAGATTATATTGGCTCAAACATTTAGCGAATAGATGTCGAATTCCAGTGTAACTTGCTAGCATAAGGCCACTCACCTAAATGTTACAAAAATTTTAGAACGATAAGACATCCTGATTACCGACTATAGATTTTGATAAAGCGTAGAGTTTTGTTAAGTCTCACCCTGTGGGCGGTTTTAACATATGGAGACTTCCTTGATAGAGCGACTTGGATGCTAGCAGGACCCCATTCTATGAAGTTCACGAGTTTTCTTTCGCGTATTCTTTGTAAACTTTCATGAACCTAAACAAACAACCAAAACCGTTTTCAAAAAATTCTCACTAACCAAAGGGACTTTAAGTTATTTGTACTCACCTTAGTAGGATCAACTTCTCCTTGAATGATGTTTAATATGGATATGTATTTCGCTAGACTAGCTTGTTTTGCTCTAGCATTACACGACACCATCATATTTTTTGTCTGCAAAACATGCCACTTTTTAGGACATGTGAATCAATTTTCTAACTGTTGCCTATGCGAAAAGACTAACGAAACACTAATGTATGTATGAGAGAACAAAAGAAGATAACCATGGCTAAAATCGTGTATTCGCGCATATGTTTATGTTACTTTTGACATACTTCTGTGTTACACTGAAGTTTGAACATACTTTAGTTGTCAATGAAACTAAGGCATGTTGCATAAAAAGGTCAACTTTGGTCAAACTTATGTTTCTTGTTACTAACTTTATACTTGATAAAAGAATAAGTTTCAAAATATTAACTCAGATGTAATCTTCTAAGTTAACAAGTTTCCACGTTTCGAGGTGCGAAATCGACGACATCATTGTTTTAACCAAAATTCAGAAAGTTGGCTACCTAAAATACAAAATTGACCAAAGTTGGTTACCATTTTATTCAACCGGCCAACGAAACTACCAGGGACGAAGCATTGTGAGGGCCAGGGGTGGCCCTGTCCACCCCCCCCCCCTGTTTTTTGGCACAGTAGTAGAAATTTACGCTTTTCGTAGGTAAATTTAGTCCGGGTTGAGTCCCCCCCCCCCCCCCCCGGATTGGCGAACCAAGCTTCGCTCCTGGAAACTACAAGTAATATATGATGGTTAGAAAACTTATGACAATTTTATCAAAATTTATTGCCTGAAGAAGTCTTCTCATCACATCAAGCACTGTCGTTTTGCGAATCATATTAGCCTGTCAAGATAAGTAGAATAAAGGATTACATTTTTTAAAAATCTGTAACATTTTATAACATTACTAGAACAAAAGGCGCAGACATTCAGATCTTACCTGGCGATCCACAGTTAACGGTGTATATCCAGCCATAAGAAAATGGCATCTCGGTGTGGGGATTAGAGAAGCAATTGGTGCACTGTCGACAGGGTACTTGAGTTGGGTGGTGATACTGGCAGGTGTCACACTTAGGTAGCTTCCCATTGTATTGTTTCTTGGTGGGTGGGGCAGTGGTGTCTATTGCAAAATTCCTGACCTTATTCTTCCCGTTGGTTGAGGACTCAGTTTTGATTTCAATGGTAGGTTGGGAAGTATCCTTTTTCTTTTCCCCTTTACGAGTCAGGGTTCCTGCCTTCACATGGTTATCTGTTAGGGTGGCAGCCAAACGCTTTGCTTCCTCCAAAGTGGCAGGGTTCCTTCCCCACACCATGTCTTGAATCTGCATCGGTAAACCATCAATGTATTTTTCGATAGCAATGGGCAAAGGGGTGACTTTGTGGGGTAGCAGCAAGCTAAGTTCATGAAAACGAGTGTTGTAGGCAAGGTTTTCCCCACTATCTTGAGCTAAGGTGTGGAACTCATCCTCAAGTTTCTTAACTTCATTGCGAGGACAAAACTCTTCCTTCATGATTTCTTTGACTTGGTCCCATGTCATAGCAAGAGCAACCTCGGCCCCACGAGTACGTTTTTCTTCATTCCACCATGTGAGTGCTCGTTTATGGAGAACACTCATGGCGTAACGAACCTTGAAGTTGTTGGGGCATTCACTGTTGATGAAGGTATTCTCAATACCCTCAAACCATTGGAGGAGTCCAGTAGCTCCTTCTTCACCACTAAACTTTGGAGGGTTACAAGAGTTGAAATGCTTAAGGGTGCAGGCTTGGGGTCCATTTCCATTGCCATTGCCGATCCCGTTCCCGTTGTTGTGACCATTCCCGTTGCCGTTCAATTGGATGACCTGAGCGAGTAAATTGGGAACCAGAGTTGCGATTTGCTGCGCCATTTGTTGAGAAATGATCGCAGCCAGTTGAGCATCGACCCCATTGTTGTTGTGGTTAGGAACTTGGTCATGGTTGTGGTTGTGGTTATCACCACCTTCTTCATGGTTCTCACCGTTGCTGTTGCGAGTGCTGCGACGAGGAGGCATGATCTGTAATAGACACAATGAAATGAATGAGAGTTTATATAAGGAATGTAATCATTTATTCATTAATTAAAACGAATAAACGAAAACGTTGACTTATCAAAGATTCTAAATTCTAATAACATATGAAGACATGCTTTAGCCTATAAGTGAACACTCATCCCGAGAATTCCCAGGTAGGCATCCGGGTCCCTCGTCTGATTGGGATATATGCGCAATGCCAGCCTAGACAGAAGACTCAGAATACAGGCGTTCACCCTTCCAGATTGCACGTGTTCGTTATTAAAATCTAGAACTTCGACGAGATCTCAAGGTGGTTCAGGTTAAACCTGAGGATTTTATCCTATTAGTCTAAGAGTAGATCCACTGTTGGAGAGCAGCCTTCTTGTAAAGATGAAGGTAGGGATAAAAAGTAGGAGTGAGATAGTGAATAGCAAGCAAAAGAAGCAAGTACTGATTAAATCCTATGGTTATAGACTAGATTATTTCTCTAATAACCTAATTCCCTATAACCATGGCTCTGATACCAATCTGTAACACCCCAACCGATGGCGGAAACATCGGGGTGCCACGTATTGATGATTGCTCAGTAGCTCATGGTAAATAATAATTCTCATTATATGATTTAGATAAATTACATACAATAGTTCTAGAATTTGTACATCAAATTGAATAAAACTATACACATATCTTCAAGCATCAATTCAAATCTTCAAGCAAATAGAACCTGAAACATGTTAAGTTGAAAATGTTTTGGGTCAACAAAAGTTGGTGAGAATTACATAGGTTTTTGATAATTGAGTAAAAATGATGTGCAATTCATGTGTCATGTCAATCTAGTCCATATGTGAGAACATACTAGAAATAAATCGAGTGCATAATCAACCCTGATGACTGTTATAAAATGATACATACCATACGCTCATGGTCCAATTGAATATGTTATACGATAACAAACACCCACGCTACCTTTGTAGGAGGCACATATCCGGGTGGGATTGTCAGTCCAATAGATCTATCAATGTATACCGGCGGCTTGATCAATGTTAATGATTATGCTAGAATGATGCTTACTCTAATCATGCTCAAGACATAATGCAACATAGAAAACACATAGACACATTGATGATTGAATTGCAATGATGATGTTATAAACATGTTTCACCCCAAAAATGATGATAAATAGAAAAGGGGCTATGTAAAACTCACCTTGGTAAAATGTTATATCTGTTGAAAAATTGGATAATGGTGTTGCCCAAATGTATCAAGTATCACCCTATAATAAGGTAACAAATAAGTCTAAGTCTATCTAGCATACAAATGTATATGTTCTAGGGCTTCGAATTGGGGATAATTGCTCGTTTGTTTACTATTAAAAATATTCGCCAATTGAGAGAAATTTAGTAAATAAATAACTAAAAATCTTTTTATGAAATTTAAATTTAAGATGGTCACAATAATATGTTTAAAGTATAAAAATAATTTTTATAAAATTATTTTCTTTAAAATAGATTATTAAATCTATTTATAACAAATTGTCAAAATCTAACTTTAATATTTAAAAATATTAAAATTAAATAATTTTTAGTTTAAAATTCATATTTCTGTTCTAAATGATCAGAAATAATTTGTATAAAATTTTGGTGCAAAAATATTAAAATTTGGATTTATTATGATTTAATTATGTTTAAAACTAACAAAAATTGATTAAAAATACTAAATAAATGTTTTTTCAGAAATAAAAATCATTTCTGAAAAGTTTAAAGTTATAAAAACTTAGGATAATTTTTGTGGAAATTAATAAGATCGTTTTGATATTTTTATAGATTTTTATAAATAAAATGGAATAAATTTGATTTATTTATTATAAATATTAAATAAATGAATTTCAGAAAACTAAAAATTGTAAATAAAACTTTTATCTCAGATTTGATAAATATAATTTTTTTAGAATTTATAAAAAGGTTTTACTATTTAAAAATGAATTTACAAGATTTAAATGTATAATAAATAATTTTAAATGGTTTGTTTTTGAAAAAAAAATGTGGAAAAAGGGTGTTCTAGCCGGGACTCGAACCCGGGTAGTCTCAGTCACAGCTCACGAGCACAACCACTTGGCCTAGGCCTGTGGTTGTGTTTTAACTCTGTTTAAATTATATAAATACATTGTATCGAATTGATTTATCCCCAATTCAAGTTTTGCGAACCCTAGATTTTTCAATCGGACAAATCATACACTTTGAACCCGATTAATGTTAGGGTTTATGCTGTGTGATCGCCGACTAATAAAACCCACAAAAAAAATAGAACTCACAGTGTTTGTTTCGTGGATAATTGCCGGGTCAAAGATATAAGTCAACGGCGTTCAAAATCGTAATAACAGAGGTGTTTCAGAAGAATTGGGGGTTAAGAGAGATGAGTGAGCGAGTTGTTAAGGCTCGAGGATGTCCAATTTATAGTGTTGATTACAGAATCGAAGGGAATGGTAAGGTTGACCATGCATTCAATGTCAAACGCGTAAATAGGTAGAATTGGTAACAATTAATGATCAATCAACGTGTTGCCGTGTCATACACAGGCCGAAAATCATGTATCCCTTCCATATTGTGCATTTGATTGACAAATTAATGGTTTTAGGTTGACTGCGAGCCGTCCCTTATGTGCAGCGATGTACAGTAGCAGATACAAGGAAGTAATAAATAAAATTTGATTCTGAATTGAATCAGGAAGTGAGCTGTGGCTCAGTGGTTAGGCGCGTGTGATTTGTTTGGCTCGACTCGGGTTCGAACCCCGGGTAGAGCAGTTTAATTATTTTTTTGTTTTAACAGGTTAAAAGGAGATGGAGGGGTCTTGGGCTTGGTACTATGTGGGCCGATTCCTTGGGCTTAGCAGGCCCAAGTCTGATTATATAAGGAAAGGGTGGTTTGGGTTTAGGTTTGGGCTTAGAAAAATCAATCCACACTATTGTTTTTATGTATTATTATTATTATTATTATTATTATTATTATTATTATTATTATTATTATTATACACACATATATATATAAGTTGTGGTCGGAAAATATACGTACTATAACTTGAAAATTTTGCGATGTTACATTAATTATGTTTTTTTAGTAAAAATGTGTTTTTTTTAATTAGTTTATTAAAAATTCCACTCCTCACAATTTTCACCCTTCACACAGATAGGACCCACAAATGTCATATGACGCATCATCCCCCTCTTTCCACTCCGTATGTTCTTAGTAAGATTGATAACATATCACAACGAGCAGTCAAATCTTCAAGAATTACAAAGAAAAAGTCAACCAACAAACGTAAACATGCAAGTGATCAAGAAAAAAAACATAAACTTACTAAACAATCAAATAAAATCGATACAGATTTGACAATTATAATCATGAAAAAGGAACCAACAATGGGATTACACACATGGCAAGAACCTCTTAAGGTAAAAACTAAAAGAAACAATGGGATTACACACATGGCAAGAACCTCTTAAGGTAAAAACTAAAAGAAACAAATAAATGGAACCCCAAAAGTTTAGAAACCTAAGTTATGCAAATTGGTAAGTAGGATCCACTAGTCCCACGCTATTTCCGTCATCGGTCAGGATATTGTCTGGGTCCTGTAACACGCTTGAAGTTAGCCACATGCCAAAGTTAGAACTTAGAAGCGAATCAAATATATGGTACGCATACCTCTACTCCCCATTTAATGTAATCCGGGGACTCACACGCCTTGTATTCATCCACCAAGCTATCAAGCAAGTCCTTAGACTCGTCAAATTCTGAAAGATCATTATCCTAGGAACGGTTCAAAGAATTTTAGTAATTCAGTTAATGAACAGGTTTATATAAACCTAGCTTGTGGCACAAAGCGAGAAAGTATGTTGACGTCTTATGGTATTAACCCTTAACGGATATATTTAACTCGTAAAGAAATTCACCACTTACCGCAAACATGGGGAAACTCTTGTACCTGTCAAGAAAGGCTTGCCTTTTTCTCAAGAGATTATATTGGCTCAAACATTTAGCGAATAGATGTCGAATTCCAGTGTAACTTGCTAGCATAAGGCCACTCACCTAAATGTTACAAAAATTTTAGAACGATAAGACATCCTGATTACCGACTATAGATTTTGATAAAGCGTAGAGTTTTGTTAAGTCTCACCCTGTGGGCGGTTTTAACATATGGAGACTTCCTTGATAGAGCGACTTGGATGCTAGCAGGACCCCATTCTATGAAGTTCACGAGTTTTCTTTCGCGTATTCTTTGTAAACTTTCATGAACCTAAACAAACAACCAAAACCGTTTTCAAAAAATTCTCACTAACCAAAGGGACTTTAAGTTATTTGTACTCACCTTAGTAGGATCAACTTCTCCTTGAATGATGTTTAATATGGATATGTATTTCGCTAGACTAGCTTGTTTTGCTCTAGCATTACACGACACCATCATATTTTTTGTCTGCAAAACATGCCACTTTTTAGGACATGTGAATCAATTTTCTAACTGTTGCCTATGCGAAAAGACTAACGAAACACTAATGTATGTATGAGAGAACAAAAGAAGATAACCATGGCTAAAATCGTGTATTCGCGCATATGTTTATGTTACTTTTGACATACTTCTGTGTTACACTGAAGTTTGAACATACTTTAGTTGTCAATGAAACTAAGGCATGTTGCATAAAAAGGTCAACTTTGGTCAAACTTATGTTTCTTGTTACTAACTTTATACTTGATAAAAGAATAAGTTTCAAAATATTCAATCTGGGAGGTGCGAAATCGACGACATCATTATTTTAACCAAAATTCAGAAAGTTATATACCATTTTATGCAACCGGCCAACGAAACTGCCAGGGACGAAGCATTGTGAGGGCCAGGGGTGGCCCTGCCCCCCCCCCCCCCCCTTGTTTTTTGGCGCAGTAGTGGAAATTTACGATTTTCGTAGGTAAATTTAGTCCGGGTTGAGTCCCCCCCCCCCCCCCCCCCCCCCCCGATTGGCGAACCAAGCTTCGCCCCTGGAAACTATAAGTAATATATGATGGTTAGAAAAGTTATGACACTTTTATCAAAATTTATTGCCTGAAGAAGTCTTCTCATCACATCAAGCACTGTCGTTTTGCGAATCATATTAGCCTGCCAAGATAAGTAGAATAAAGGATTACATTTTTTAAAAATCTGTAACATTTTATAACATTACTAGAACAAAAGGCGCAGACATTCAGATCTTACCTGGCGATCCACAGTTAACGGTGTATATCCAGCCATAAGAAAATGGCATCTTGGTGTAGGGATTAGAGAAGCAAGAAGGCCAACTAAGTCATTATTCATGTAACCAGGGTACCGAAGCGTGGTTGTACTAGCTGCCATGACAGTTGACACTAAAGAATTTGTTTCAGAAACAGTTGGATTCTGTATATGCAGGCGTTCGACTGCAATTCTGTTGAGTGCAGTGTTATCAAGAACAACTACACAGTCAGCGTTTAAGGTTAAACGTTTGAGAGTCAAAAGGGAATTGTAAGGCTGAACCACCACATCACTTGTTTCATTCTGGTTAGGGAAAACACTATATGTTTGAATCAGTTTTTTGCTGTAGTGATCGTTTAGAGTCTCGAGAAGATATGAACCCATGCCTACATATAAACAAGAACGAATAATAATTATGCTAGATAATAACATAAGTATTAACCACAAGATGTGTAATTGTTAAAACCTGAGCCTGTTCCGCCTGCAATCGAATGACATAAAACAAACCCCTCAAGACTATCGCTTCCATCTGCTTCTCGATCGATCATGTCCATTAGATCCTCCACAAAATGCTTACCCTGCAGAAAAGCTAATGACAATGTTACATTTCTGTAAGACTTTGACAACTGTTAAATAAAAAAAATAATAATAAAAAACAATACTTAAACTACCTGATCATATCCACTGGCCCAATTGTTTCCTGCACCCCCTCCATCAGAAGAAATAAATATGTTCTCTTGATTGTAAAGATCCCTATATTCACTTGTTTGTATTCCGTTAATCACTCTGGGCTCCAAGTCCATCAGCAACGCTCGCGGTATGTAGTGTTGATCATCAGCTTGATAAAAGAATACATCTTTTCTATCGCCTGCGCCTCCCTGCAGCATAACAAATGCTCAAAATTTAAATGAAAGTATGCCCATTGCTGGTTGTAAGGAATATGATCATCTTTTTCCTAATATAATGTTTCTCATCCAACAACAAAGTTTGGATAAACAGCATTTGTAGCTTAAATTTGGAAGAAAACCAACCAAACGTGTAAACCATGTTTGTAACGCGGATTTGAACATGACATATATTATGATATAGTTGTATGTTGATGTAAGTGTTTATGTAACACCTTAGACAAATCTCACGTCGTTACATTTAAATCAAGGACGGCCATGGGGAGAGGCATAGTGGGCAGCTGCCCATGGCCCACTTTTCCGGGCGCCCAAAATATTTTATTCTTTATAGATTTTATATATACGTTTATAAAAAGAAAAAAAAATAGCCTACAATTGAATTAATTTATGGCCATATTTGTGGTGAATCAAATTGAGATCACAACTATTGTCCTATTATTGATTTTATTTATACATATAAATACATATTTTAGGGGCTCATTTTTTCTAGTCGCATAGGGCCCAAATTCCCATGCACAAACCTCGAGGAATGATCATGAGTCATAAGGATGTCCAACCTCGATGCGTTTGTGCATACTCCACAGTTAAGTATGTTTGGGTGCAGGCGCTGAGATTAATGCCCCCCCCCCCCCCCTCTTATTTGCTTGGTAATGTAAAATTTACACGTTTTCGTCTGAAAATTTTATACGTATTCACTTTCTCCCTTCGGAAAAAAATTTCAAGCTCCGGCACTGTTTGGGGGAAAGTAACATCAAGAAGGGTGCCTTCGCGCGCAACAAAAACAAATAAATTTACTCTTATTTTCTTGGTAATGTAAATTTACACGTTTTCGTCTAAAAATTTATACGTATTCACTTTCTCCCTTTGGAAAAAAATTTCAAGCTCCGGCACTATTTGGGGGAAAGGAACATCAAGAAGGGTGACTTCGCGCGCAACAAAAATAAATAAATAAATAAATAAATAAATAAATAAATAAATAAACAAAACAGTGAAACACCTTGTGGGCAAAATGAGGAGCCATACGTTATAGTTTATGTGTGCATGCATACAAATCCAAAACCAAACCAATATATGATCACAAGAACAAAGAATGCAAAACTAAACATATATATAAATAAAAAACATGTAAAACGTAAATAATGATAATAATAATGTGGAATTAATTAATTAATGTTGTAATATAAAGAACGTACGTACCTGGGTAGCGTAATCTTCGAGTATACCGTCTTTAGAGATACCATGTTCAAGACATAGTTGTTTCCAGAACTCCATACCGATCTGGTTACCACATTGCCCTACTTGCAATGTTATTATTTCACGAGGCATCTCTTCTCTTCTTCTTTCTTGACGGCTGGCTGGAGTGATCGAGTGATCAGACCTTTTCAGTGTGTGGGAAGAATGAAAATGATGAATATTATTATTTTACCCTAACGGTGTCGTTTAATAAATTAATAAAGACGGACAACAAATTTCGTTCGCTTAGTTAAATAGACTAACATGAATAGAGTCATGTTCATTCATTGTGTCTGTGAACGTTCAATCACTACTACAAAAGCGAGCTAAAGACGGGGTTAAAAATAATAAAGACGGGGTTTTTGGTTTGAACCCCGTCTTTTGCTCAATATTATAACCCAACATAATAAAATATTAAAAAAAATTCAATACAACCCCGTCTTTTGATTATAAACCCCGTCTAATAGTCTGAATCATAAAACCCCGTCTTTTGCTATCCTTGTGACAGTTAAACCAACAAAATAAAATATCCAAAAAAATCCAACTCAACCCCGTCTTTTTAATTCTAAACCCCGTCTATTAGTCTAAACCCCGTCTTAAAAGAAAACACCGTCTTTTGCTATTTGAATTACATTACAATTACAAATTAAATTACATTACAAATATTACAATTACATAACATTACAAATACAATTACATAACATTACAAATACAATTACATTACATTAGGGATGAGCATGGTACTGGTACCAAAATTCCCCAAAAATGGGTACCGGTACCAGTACCGTACCGGTATTTGAATGTAAAAATCGGTAAACACGATAACGAAAAACCAAAAATGTGGGTACTGGTAGTGGTACCGAAATTGATTCAGTACCGGGAATTTGGTACCGGTACCGGGTTCTGGTATCGGTACCATTTGCTCATCCCTACATTACATTACAATTACAATTACATTACATTAACTCCGTTTTGTTTTAGGTTTATATGGTTGCAGGGTTACTTTGGTTGTATGGGTATTCATCCTTTCTTATAACCCCTTTATTTCCCTCTCTATGTTTTCTTGCTGATTACATGCTTCTGATTTTAGGGTTTGCAGTTGTTTATTTCTTCTCGCAAGGTAGGTTATTGTGGTCATATGAGTGTTTAAACTTTCTTATAACCCCTTTCTTTCTCTCATTGTTTTCTTATTGCTTACATACCTTTGACTTTAGAGTTTTCAGTTGTTTGTTTCTTCTGGCAAGGTGATGTTACCAAACGCGTAACACGCGTAGATTAATAGATCTTGCCTGCCTTAATTGAAGATATTAGGCTTTAATGGATCACAATGAACAACAGTAGATAATATATGTCTTAATAGATCATATTGAACCTTAAAGGATCACAATGGAAGGGAATTTTATAGGTTGGAACTGGAAGGGAATTTTATAATTAAGTTATGTGCAGGTTTAATTTTAGTATGTATAAGATTATCTCATGGAGTTGTGTAGATATATTTAAGTCACTAGCTGACTACCCGGGAGCTTCCCGGGGTTGAAATTTAATAATATTTAATGTCGCTTGTTGTTGAGCATTATGAGAAAGTGGTTGACGCTAATTTTAGGTGTGCACATGTTGTATACAACATGCCATGGAATTAGTCGAGTTTATAATAATCAGTAATATATAATATGATACAAACCTAACTATGAACAATGCATAAAGACGACCGGTCATTAACGACAAATAATGTCATTTATTTGTAGCAGAACAACATATATATAACCGCTAAAACATCAAATTACTATCCAAGTGATCAATAACAACTTAGTTAACCAAATGTTCTTTCAGAATCATTCACTTGAATTTTAAGTTAGATTATTGATACAAATAGTGAAATCTGTCTATACATGTTATCTTATAATAACAATATATAGATTTGCCATTTCTATAAATTTATTACTATGTTTTTTAAATAATTTTTATCACAACAGCATCATATTGATACCACAAATTGTTTATGGTCACTTTTAAAACGTAACAATGTCGTTTGTGACGCAAGTATGGATAGAATTGGTTGTAGTGTAAAACACGAGAAACATAATAAGACAACAATTAAAACCATGAGAAGTAGTTAGCATTAAAAATGTTCAAAAGATATGTTTTTTGTAGACATTGATAGGCCTAAATGTGATACAAAATATTAGGCCACTAATCAACTATTAACATCATAAGCTTTTGAAAAGAAACATTCATTAATTTAAAGCTAACATTTGTTACTTAACATCTAATATTATGTAATACCTTCTACAAATTATAAATAGCCAGTAGACCTCATGGAAAAGCTATGCAACATAGAGTGTAGACAATGGTGTTTGTTCAGCAATTTTAAGTTCTATAGTATTGCCACATGCTAAAGCAGGCCCAACCTTCCAAGAAAACATTAGAAGAGGGAAATTCCATGGAATGATTTGGCCTGCAACACCAATTGATTCATGCAGGGTCTGAACATGATGAGGCCCGTCAGCCTAAATCATGAGCCCGTGAATTTTATCAGCCCAACCTATGAAGTAGTAACAAAGATGTTTAACTTTTCAAGAAAAAAGTTCATATAGTACTAATATATCTACACCGACCACCGCTTACCAGCATAATAACGGAAAAGAGAATGAACAATGGTATTTCATATGATGTCGTCTGTTCATACGGCTTCCCATTGTCCCAAGCTTTAAGAGACGCTATTTCATCAGCATGCTTCTCAACCAAATCAGCAAATCGCAACAGTATCTTAGATCTCTACCCGGGAACGTCCCGGGGTTGAATTATAAAATATTGATGGATGTTAAAGCTATGGTTGGGACATATGAATAATAATCCAAGAAAGTAGACACAAATTAAAATTTTGAATCTGCAAGAGACGCTTGTTAATGGGTCACCTGCATCCTCAATATTACCGTATCTCCTGCAATCTTTTATTACTTCCATCAAGTTGATGGCCTTGATAAAAGATAGGTGAATCTTGGCATTCTTAATTTGCAAATTCATGCACAAAATTAAAGAATTCATTTTCTTTTGCATGTATAACTTCCACTACATATTGTAATAAACCCAATCAGTTGTCGCATCCCTAACTTTCCATTTGACATCCATGTTTGTGTATAAGTAAGTCCAGCTCAAGTGCCCAAATTTGATGACCCCCCACCCCTTCTAGAAGGATTGACCAACCAAACTACAGTACTCCACAAGTAACCTCTTAACTGAAAATATACTCCAATTCCATTACAAACTCTGCATCCTTGTTGTAGAATCTCCCCACAATGTGGCTAAAACACACCAAAAAAGAATACAAGGAAGAGTACAGATTTAACAAAAATACTGAACGGATTACAATTTAAATGTTATTGTTGATAGCAAACAATATTTACTTTGTAGATTTAGCCACTTGAAAAATTCTGTAAATTCCCACTATTACTTTGTAGAGGATTCAGCCACTTGAGAAAACCTGAATGATAAAACATGTAAATCAGCCAGCAGCCCAGCACCATTAAAAAATGAATTATTAGTTTCTATTATATACGACTTTTTTCTATTATATCGAACCCCACTTGTGAACTGGTGTTATGCATATGTTGGTTAACATGTTTTATTTCACTACCTGGCTAGTATTGAAAGTACAGATGGCAAAACACACGGACTGGGCAAGTTGGGCATTTGTATGTGCAGGTTAAAACATAACATATTGAGTTGGGCCAATCCGCTACCTATTTTTTGTCCTTTCATGTGTTACCAAATTGATCTGATCAAAGGATAGTCAAATTTTGACCAGCGAAGCGAAACCGAAAAAGAAGCTTTTAGTTCTACGTCGAACCTACAGTTACCAACCGACGGATCCACGGTTGTGATCATTCCCAGCCCCCCTAAATCACAACTATCAGCCCTTTGATCATGCTGTTGATAGTAACTATTAAGCGCATACGACACGTTACCAGGCCAACTAAGGTTGAAACATGAGCTACCAGGCAAAAGTGCGGTACAGTCAGCATTTGTACAGGCCTCCATAGTGCGTGCAATTGCATTCGACATATCAATATTATTATTTACCACACACTATCTAGAAGCAAAATACTCCACGCTCTGTGTGTTCACAAGACTTTTCATGATTTGACTAAAGTCAACCTGGTATTTGGCCTACCCATCAAAAGTAAACACACCCCAATATCTTTCAAAAATTCCCGCAGTTATGTTTCTTTGATCTTCATCTAAAAGGGCATGAATGTAAATATGAGAGTCATTTTCTATTAAATTGACAAAGAAACTTGATCTATTATTATTAGGAAAGAAAAAATATGAAGAATATATTGGGTGCATTGAGAATACCTTGAGCTTTATATGTTAAGAAAACTGATAAAACCAGAAGATTCATAAAATAAAACTTCATACTTTGTGGACTAAAGTGGCTAATAGAAGTTCTACTACAGTTTACATTCCACACTACACACTACAGATCATCACCAAATTAACAATACCAATTCTCATACAAAAACATAATCTTCAAAACCAGTACAATCTTTCAATTTGTGACAAAAAGTATATTTATCATATAAATCATAACTTCATTTTAAACCCCTCATACAACAAATATCATTAAAGCAATTAAAACACCATCATCAACAGATTGTACAACTGGGTTTGATCTATATGCAATAAAACTGTAAAATTTGATGCAGAAACAGCCTGATTAAAACATTTAATTAAAAAGTTACCGCTGATAAAGAGCTTAGGGGCAGTTGATACATCATCAATGTTACTACCAGGTGGGTGATGAGACATTATTCCATATGGCACCATCTAATATTACAAAAAATCAATTATTATTTCTAACCTTTAATGACAATTAGCAAGAGAATAGTGCAACAAACCTGTTGCTGCATAATCTGAACAGTTTGTTGCTGATTCTGCTCTCCAGGAACACCAACTCAGCTTCCACCTAGACACTGATCCTGCTGATAAATTATTAATAAAGAACAAATCTCAGGTTTAAATCCAAATCATTTTTCAATCTTCTTTAGAAAGTGTTTAAAAAATGTGGACAATCCCTCTAATTATTTACTGTCCAGCATAAAGATACTAAGATATAAAGGATGAATTGTCTAATATATTACCACTACGTTTTGATATAATTCAGTAAAACAAAAGACTTCCCTTTCCCATCACCAGACGCCACAATCCTCATCCCATCACCCGACCACTGCAGATCATCAATCCGACCCGATAACACACGAAACTGAAAGTCATAAAGTACAATTATCACCAGGATCATCAAAAGGCATCATCATCATCATCATATTTAATATTCAAAGATATCTTCCTCTTTTTAGGGCAAAAACTTTCCAATAAACCATTGTTGAATTGAAGCTTCAAACTTTCTGATAGAATCAAGCATCAAGCATCAACAGCCGTGCATACTTAAACCCAGAAACAAAATCCAATAAAGATCAAAACTTGATTCAAAAAACCTAGAATCAGAAGATAACCTTAAATCTCAATAACCAAACTCTAAATTACTCCTCTAAATAATAATCATTTACACTCTTCTACACAGACAAATCATGTGAACAAAATTAAAAGGTCTGGTGAATTAAATCTACAACTGCATAGTATAATTATATATTTTAAATATTTAAAGCTAAAAGGTAAAGATCCTAACGGATTTTGAATTTAGTTTGTTTGGGTTTAATTGAGATTGTTATTATTATTTTACCTGCAAAAGTGATGGAATTAAGGTTTCTGATGGTGTGGGATGAATACGGGAATTGATTGAGAGCCACGAAGGTGAAGTGGAGTTTGTATGTGGTTCAGGATATTAAGAAGAAAAGAGATCAAATACAGAGAAGAGAACGGTAATAGATTCACATAAAATCAGTTACTGTTACAATTGAGGCACATAAAATCCCCTAAGAATCTGAAGAAATCGATGAGGGGAACCAGGAGGAGAAAGAATAACTGAGAGAGAGGTAATAGGGTTTTCTCTTCTATTACATACTATTAATAAAACCTTTAAGTGAACAGTGCTTTTGATGGCAATCTTGTAATTTTCAGAACAGTGTTCACCCTTTCCCTTTTATTGCCACGTTTGTATACTCTCTCTCTCCCTCACGACATCTGCATTCCACCCACGTCCTTCATTCCTAATCTACACACAGATTCATAATCTGTTATACATCTCAGTTCTCTCTCTAGATATCATTCTCTCCAACCTCTCTCTACCTCATATTATTATTCATCATTCGCGACGGTTCTGTGTCGGCAGACAAGGCGGTGTGTGGTGGCTAGACAGTTGGGGTTAGGTTTTGCTGGTTTTCTTAACAACCAAAACCATTATTATTATTCTTTGCAAAACTTAACAATAATAATAATAATCTAACAATGAGGAAAGAAGTTGCAGTGGCCACAGTGGCCACCGTATCAACAGTGATGGTGGCAGGAGTGCTACTTGTCCGATGGAAGAAACGTGACGAGAGACGATGGAAACATAGCCAACGGATCTGGAACGGGGATGTGCAGAGTGATGGTGACGGTGACGGTGATGACGATGTTAGGTGTCGTTTACTCTAGGTGTCGTTTCCGGCCACCATACACGTCATCAAGCCGCCGCACACCGCGGCGACACACAAAATGGTGCCCTCTCATCGGACTATTTGGGCGTTGTCTTTGTCGTGGCCTCTGATTTGTATTTTGTTTAGGTAAGCTTCCTAGCAACTTATTTCCCTTATTCCTTTCTGGTTAAGGTTGTGTCCTTTTATGTTTGGGTTTGACGTATGTGATTAAGGGTGTTCAATGTTTGTTGAGGCTGCTTGAGACTTTAAACCAACAATAGGTGGTGCTGATGCTTACGTCTAAGAGTTAAATGAAAAGAAGTCACAATCTTTAATTATTCAACTCTTGGTAAGTATAATTAACCCCATATTATTGTTTTTATGTAATTTAGGGCTTAATTTGTTTACAATATTGAGCAATTGTTTTATGGTGGGTTTTCTACAGGCCTCAAGGTTCATAATTAGGGCTAAATCTTCATTTAAATGCATTTTAATTTATGAGAAAAAAACATATGGCATTGTTGGCTCACTAATTTTATATTAAAGCATATTTTTTAATCATGCATTCGCCGTGTTCGTCTTTGACTCTTTTAGAGTGGAAGAATTTTTGTTTTTATAATCAGATTGCTATATTTTACAAGATTGTATGCCTTTTGGCCACAACAGTTTTACATATTTATTTACATCCCACAAAGATTATATGCCACATGTAGAAATTCTAATGAGAATTCTCACCTTCATTTTTTGTTATTATTGTTCTGCAAATATCTTGGAGGATATGAATTTCCATGTGTGCTAATTTCATATATTTGTGGGTTTCTCAGGTTGAAACTTTTGTATGTTCTTGGCCTGTTCCTCCGTCTCCGTCGCCGTCACCGTCAGATTTTGCTCCGGCTCCGTCGCCGGATTCATTTGGTTCTGATTTCTCCGTTTTTGACGCCGTTAGGGTTTCCGATGGAATGATTCGGTTGAGTTTTGATGACGGTACGGTTACCGGTATTTATAGAGGGATGCAGCTTCAATCTGACTCTGTTCCTGGTCCTTGGTAATAATGAATAATGATATGATAATAATATTAATAATCTTCATTTTGTTTTGTGTGTTTTTGGATGGAAATTTGAGGGTTTGGAAAATTGGAGCGTTAATAGGATTGATTTTAATTGAGTTGGGGCATTATTAGTTGATTTTGTGTTGGATATGAATCATATGATAGAAAAGTTTTGAATAGGATGTTTTTTTCTAGGTTTAAATATTCATTTTCATTTTGCAGGCTGTTAGTAATCTGTTGCGGTTTCGTTTATGTGTTTCCGATTAAAAAACTAGAAATAAAAAATTTGATTAATTTCAATTGGATTGATTTTTGGTTGAGTTTTGTGAATTTGATTTTTGGTTAATTTAAGAGGTGGTTGGAGCTTTTGTGATGGGATACGTTTTTAATATGATGTTTTGATGCAGGTTTATATATGCATTTATGGGATTGGGCATGGTTCTGTGTTGCATATCTTGCGTTGGACATATTGCAGCGGAAGCTATCCATGGATGTTGCCTTTTTTTTGTATCCTTTTTAGTCTTACGTTTGTCTTGGTTTTGTTTGTGAACGTTTGCAATGATCTGTGTGATGTTTACACATAGTGAAGGTGGGTGTGATGATTTCTGTATGTTCACCGTTGGTAGTCAAAGGCTTAAGTGGTTCATATGTAAACCATGACCGTCTCTATCTGACGATCTTGATACTCCGCTTATTGATTCTAAGAAATTCATTAACAGGTATGTTTGTTTGATGATTCATAATTTCTATTCGTTTATTGTAACTTTCAGTTAGATAATAATAATAATTAATAGTAGTAGTAATAATAATAATAATAATAATAATAATAATAATAATAATATGGACTCCGATGATGGTGATGCGGCTGATTATGAGTTTATTGATAATGATTCTGATGGTTCGGATGATATTGTGTCTCATCTTAGTCAGGTACATGTTATTGTCTTGATCGTCGGATATTATTGATATTGGCTGCATCTTTGTGTTGTACCGCCTGCTTTGTGAGTTTTGAAAAAAACTTTGGTTTGGGTGCATCTTTGTGTTGAACAGGCTGCTTTGGGTGTGTTCGGTATCGATGTTATGGCGTGGCAGACGTTTTGCAGCCAATGATGATATTGGCATGATATTTCAGCCTTGATAATAATTCGATACAATTTACAAATCTATTAACGAGTAATATGAAACACAGGCAATGATGATCAAACTAAAAATAAGTGTTGTTTTGGCATGGCAAACGTTTTGCAGCCATAACTGTAGATTGTTGTTATGGCGAGGCATACATTATGCAGCCACAACGGTCTTCCTATTCTGAGCCTATATATTTTTTTATGGGAACTAATTGAACAGTAACCTTTAAATGAACAGTGCTTTTGATGGCAATCTTGTAATTTTCAGATTTTATTTTGGGCAAATATGTAATGTATTCTTCCACCTTTCTTAACCAGTTCTCTCTCTCACTAATGGTGTAGTCACTGGTTTTTGATCTCACCTAACTACGCTGATAGGCGATGATGAGATGAACATCATTGCTATATTCATTGTTTTTTACGTTGGTTGTTATGCCGAAATTACCAACAGATTACTTGGTGGCTATGATGAGTTGTACAATTATTTTGAAGATTCATGAAGATGGTATGGCAAGGATGGTGGATGGTGAATTTAAACTTGCAACCCGCCTTGCAACCACGTTTGTTTTTAACTCTGAGCCTCCTTAATTATAGGTAACATCCATGTATAGGTAGCTTCCAAAACTGCTTGGCATTTCCACGAAGCTAAGTCATTTCATTGTTTGCATTCAAATCAGTTATAATCAATTAATTAGTTTGTTAATTTGTTTGGGTGTGTTTGAAAGATAATTTGAAGTTGGAAGATGATTCAGGATTATTTTGCCCCTTCGAATAGTAGTTGAAGGCGGGTTAAGCGGTCGGATAGTATGCGTTTGTATAGCTCAGGTGAGGATAGGGATGACAGAGGCTGGACGAATTTACACGTTGCCGAAATTACCAACAGATTATAGGTTGCGATGATGATTAAGGTAAAAAGGAGGCGTTAGGGTGTGGTGAACTATTCTTATTTCTTAAAGAGTGCGCTTTGCAACCACATTGTCTTTACTAATCTGAGCCAATTTATCCAGTTACAAAATGCTTGGTTAAAGAGTGCGCTTTGCAACAACATTAAACTTTTCTGAATTTGAGATTAATTTTGTCGATTAAATGCTTGGTTATGATCAGTGTTCTGCTTTATAGGGCTGCTGAGTTCTCAGGCGACGTTTTCTATCCAACAAGTCTCAACAGGTTGTTACTAACTCATTTGTAAGTTGTAACTGATGTGTTGCATATTTTTCATTCTTTTTGAAACCAATCAAACTGACAATTTCTTTTAGGTTGTTTTGTTTGGTTGAATCTGATTTGGGTTTTACATTGGATCATTTAAGGTAGTGGTAGTTACAACCGCTCTGGTTCCTCCACAGACAAGTGACTGTTCAACGGCGACAGGGAAAACGGGTCCCACAATAACCGCCCTTGAGGATTGTTGCTTTGATAAGGTAGTTTTGAATGCCTACAATTAAACTAAATAAGTCGATTCAAACCCCCTTTTTGCCTCAACAAAACATAAATAACGTTGTTTTGTTCGAATTTCTATAGATAAAACCTCCAAGGGAGAGTATAGTAAAGGCTTTGCAACAGTGGCAGCGTCTAGCGCGAGGTTCTGAAGATCAAGCAGGTTTTTTTTTTTTACAGAATCGACATATACCCATTTTAAGTTTTGACGTACATATTTTGAGTTTTGACCCATACCCAGATTGGCCTACTACCCATTTGCTCATTTGGTCACCTTTGTGTATAATGTGCTCATGTGTGTCAATTCTTTAGATGGTGAAGATTCTGAACAAGGGCAGAATTTGGAAATCAAGGGCAAATATAGAAATCTAATGCCAGTCCACGTCAGCAACTCAGCGTGATTTTATTAGACCTGTAAGGCGCTAACTTTATTTTTTCCATATGCATTGGTTATTAATCTTCGAGTGACTGTCTATTTGACTGTTTGTAAATGGGGCAATTGGGTCTTTTGTATAGGCATAGAGGAATGAAGAAGGCTAACCCGGCCCCAAACGACAACTTTCTTCAACTGTTGTAAAGGTTTGGGAGATTAATGATGTGCTTAAAATTACTCTGTTTTGAGTGTTAGTTTTGGGTTTTAAATGTGTTTGAATATGTTTATTTAGAAATGTCATACTGACCACATGATACTGTCGATGAATATTATATGGTGATGAGTGTTTCTTGCTTATATGTGGTTTTTGTGTATTAGATTTTATAATGCTTTTGTGTGTACAACCCTTTTAATGTAGGAACTCACGTTCAAATGTTAATCTTATAATGGTAGTTGTGCCAAATTCGTTTTTGTTTTGCGCGAGTTTTGGCACAATACAAAGAAGTATTCAAAACGCGCAACGCGCGTTACTGAAAAAGACCTAGTTTTTTTAATAAAAAACGAAAAAATTAAAAAACATTCAAATCTTTCAATTATTACGTCACGTGACAGTTTTATGGAGAGGTTGAGGCCTTCATTGCACGCCACGTCAGCATATACATTTTCTTTTATATATATTAGCTAGCTGATTACCCCGGGAGTGTCCCGGGGTTGAAAAATCTAATATGACTTAATAAAAATGATAAAAGTAGAAAACATACCAATCTTAAACTTAGTCATACGGATCATTAATTCTCATTTGCGTTCACTGACCTGAAACTTTGAAGCAAATGTGGCGATTTATAGCTCACTTAAGCAGTAGCTTCGACTTTCTCTGCATACTCCTGTGGTGGCCGAAGAGTACAGATGAGGTTGCGGTCTCCATACACATTGTCTACACGGCTTGTTACACAAAGACACATCAGAATATAAGGAAAAGGAAAAAAACAGTGTTTGGAACAGGATTTTTGAAAGTGGGAGCGAAAGACGAACATGTGGTAGGCCAGAACTTAGCAGCACGAAACCATGGAGCAAGGTACGCTGCGTATTCTCTAAAATACGGTTTGGTCAACTTATCAGCCATGAGGAGTTATGGTGGGTGAGGAGCCCCTGGCAAACATAATAATTTTCTAATATCACTAATACCTTGATGACATTGTTGTTGAGATCAATTGTTCGTTTATTAATCTAAAAATAAAGATTTTACCCTCCACCATACTTTGCTTTCACTTTCAGTTAGCTGAATCATGAGTGTTCCTGGAACTGGCCATGACATTGCGGGGCTGTGACACACGTAATCTATAAGACATTTAGCAACATCTTCAGGATCTATTCCAGCAATGGTCTGAAAGTGATTGAATTTAGTCCATAGATCTTATAAACAATTAAGATTAGTGTATTTGACTTTGACTTCTGTATTACCTTCAATGGTCTCAAATCAACAATGAATTCATGGGCGACTGTTCCATTCACACCACAGAAAAGAATTAGATAGTGATTCTGCAATGTGATACAAACATTAAGTCATGTTATAAGTTATTGACAATATTAATCTTGTTTGCTAGTAAATAATTAAAGTAAGATACAAAGTAGGTAACATCAAAATTCAAATTGAGTTTCAATCATATCCAACAGTAATATCAAGTTGAATCTATGTCACGATAATAGGTCGGGTTAGACTGGGTGATAGGTCGAAACGGGTCACATGATGTTGCCTAACGGGTCAATAACACAGATTGGTCATTTAGGATACCCGGACCATACACATCCTAATCTAATTATAATAAAATAAAAATAGATAAAAAAATAAAATAATTAACTTACATTCAGGGAAATCAGCTTCATCAAGAATCTTGTCAAGAGTCTCATAAACCAATTTACTATCCACCAAAAACTTCAAATAACCTTCAATAGTTGGTTCCCATTTAGGCCATGGTTTTCCTTGAGTTTCACCACCATCTTCTTAAATTGTCGCGCACTGACGAGGTATGGCCCAGGCAAACCCAGCCCAAACCTCAAAACCATGAGCCCAAACAATAAGAAAGCCCACCGACTATGCAAAGTCAAATCAGTCAACACAAGTCAAACGCATTAAATAGAAAGCTGGTCAAAAGGCTAATTCAGCGAGGAGACAATCATGCAAGGAATGTCTCCCCTCGATAATCAAAGGAGCAACTATAAAAGGAGAAGTAAAGGTAAAGAACGCATACAGCTTTTACAATACTCAATTCATATAAACTTCACCCTTTACGTCAAACAAATACTTATTCTCACGCCGGAGGGTGGTCACGGGATTACCCCCAATCCTGTGGCGAGTCCTAACGGTGTTCTGTTTTGCAGATCCCTTAATTCACTATTCTGAAGTGAGTTGGAAAGAATCCCCTATTCTGCATCATACAGAAGATCCAAAGCACCATCCCAGGTTCTTACTTCTTCATTGGCGCCATCCGTGGGACGGAAACAAGGCAGAAAGGCATTCTTCCTACTCGCAAAAGAAAATGACAACCAACAATACATCCCTGCGCGGAATCACGTCTGGTGCTCAGGAAAGGCCGGAAGAGGACCGCCAATCACCAGAACATGTCGACGAAGAAATTCTGATGGAACAACCCCCGGGGTTCACATCCCCCCGGAGGACACAGAGCGGGCCCCGGCCCGCACCTTCTGTGACACCAGTTCCCTCTGTGCCAACTTTCATCGAACCAATTCAAACCAGCACATACTCACAACCAATTACAACACCCATGGCAATGATGGGGGTCTCTTCCACCCCGGGAACCACTTCGTGGATGATGGCTGCATCAACCCTACCACTTTTTTCGGCTGCTATGAACGCACCCCTGGCACCCGTCTCAATGCCAATGTATTCCCCAATAACCCCTGGGAATCAGCCATACTTTCCACAATTACCTATACCCCCATACGGATACATGTACCCCACAGTAGCAGGAAACCCATACCCGTATGGCTTTCCCTACATGTATCCACCTACTCAATCCGTGCCCCTGGGATTAGGAAACGGCACCCAGGCCTCCAGGCAAGATAGAGGAACTTCTTACGAAGGCGCGGGAACAAGGTTATCTTACGAAGACACGCCAACCCTCACTCAACCATTGAACCGTACGACACAACCCGGCCCGGTAGACGTGACTCGCGCGCGGGTCCCAGACCATCAAGAAGAAGGGGATGACGAAGATCTCACTCGCCCCTATCGTCCCCCGGCAATGGTCACGTACTCTAAATTTACTGAACGGATAGCTAATGCACCACTCCCACAAAACCTGAAATTACCGTCAACCGTGGGAAAATACGACGGGACAGGCGATCCGGACGATCATTTAAGCATTTTTGAGTCAGCCGGACGATCGAAAGATTGGCCCATGCCGGCTTGGTGCCATATGTTTGTCCAGACGCTCATTGGGGCGGCCCGAGTCTGGTGGGACAGTCTGCCTACAGGGTCGGTATCCAATTGGAAGGAAATTGTAAAGGGTTTCTCCCAACAATTCAGCCAGCAGAGAAGACACACGAAATACAGGGATGAAGTGATGCATATCCGTCAAAGGGATAATGAATCAATGGAACATTTCATAATCCGATTTAACAAAGAAAGACTACAGATACCCGGACTGACGGAGGAACTGGCATGTACGGCTTTCACCATGGGAGTAAATGATGACGGCCTTTTGCGGAAGTTACACGGCCCCACAGGCTATCCACAAACCATGGACGAAATGATGACTATCGCGAAGGCCTACGTAAAGCAAGAAAAATCCATAGCCATGAATCATGCGGTGCGAAAAAAGCAAGAGGCTGCAAAGAACCAAGAAGCTCCCAGGGAGCATCAGGGTCATAAAAACAGGGGACGCTCGGAGAGGCACCCATATGCTCGCAATGACACACGAGAAGATCGGAGAGATGACAGGCGAAAGACAGAAAGATCACAAGACACTTTCGCAGGAAAGGGAGAGGGCTCGTCTAGGCCCAAATTCGAGTACCCGGAACTAACAAAGACACCCCTCCAAATCCTGGAGTCTGAAGATTTGAAGTTTAATGTCCCTCGCCCGATGAAAGATTCACCGTCCCAGGACAAATCCAAATATTGTGCTTACCACAAAGGAAACGGTCACGAGACAAACGACTGTTTTCAGTTGAAGAAGCAGATCGATTATTTTGTCAGAACAGGAAAGCTGACCCACCTTGTGAGAGATGTCAAGCCGGGCCCGTCCTCGGCCAGTACAGACAAAGCTGCGGGAAAAAGACCATGGGAAATAAACATGGTTAGGTTTGAAACAAGGACCGACCGGAAGAGATCGTTTGAAAGAATCGAGCCGTGGATGGAAGCAACAATAACAATTCCACCACATTATCGAATGCTGAGCATGGAAGCTTTAGTTATCTCTGCGGCGGTCGGTGACTACAGCATGAGAAGAATCCTCGTAGACACGGGAAGCTCGGAGGACATTATATACGAACCATGCTTCCGGCGCATGCGTCCGGAGGACCAAAGGATGTTGGAACCAGCTAGAGGGCCCGTCCGGGGATTCACAGGAGAAAGCATCGAACCCTTGGGGCAACTAACATTCCCCGTCACAATAGGGGACGGGCGAAAGGAGCGGACCGTGGTAGTAACCTTCCTGGTCATCCCTGCCAACTCCCAATACAATGTGATCATGGGGCGATATACCCTGGGAAAGATAGACGCATTGGTCTCCACAGCCAGAGGTTTCATGACGTTCCCGACTCCTCAGGGGGTAGTGACAGTATCCGGAGATAAAGCCTGCGCGACAACAGATCGCAAATCATTCCGCCAAGCACCCACGGGATTGGTTGGACCAGAAAGGTGGGTATTGAACACAGAATACCCAGAACAGACAATAACGATAGGAGATACCCTATCTGCCGCAGCACGTGAAAAGCTGAAACAGGTATTGAGAAGCAACATAGACATATTTGCTTTCAAGCATGCAGACATGACGGGAATAGCAAGATCAAGGGCGGAACACAAGCTGGCTACTTATCCATCCGTTAAACCTGTCACGCAAAAAAGACGGAGCATGGCTCCTGAAAGAAGAGCGGCGGTGGTCCAAGAGGTGAAAAAACTAGAAGAAGCTGGAATTCTGAGGAACACTAGATATCACACCTGGGTAGCGAACCCAGTCATGGTCAGGAAACATGATGGGACATGGAGAATGTGCGTAGACTATAAAGACCTAAACAAGGCATGTCCAAAAGACGCATATCCATTGCCGGAAATAGACCTCAAGGTGGACGCAGTAGCACCATATAAGTTCAAGTGTTTTCTGGACGCGTACAAGGGATACCACCAAATCAAAATGGCCAGAGAAGATGAGGAAAAAACGGCGTTCCACACTGACGCCGGTATATATTGCTACACGAAGATGCCTTTCGGGCTGAAGAATGCAGGGGCCACATATCAGAGGTTGATGGATAAGGCGTTTGAAGAGCAAATCGGCCGCAATCTGGAGGTTTACGTCGACGACCTCGTTATCAAAAGCCCCACAGAGGAGAATATCATGGCTGACATTGAAGAGACTTTTAAGACGCTACGGGAGTACAACATCAAGCTCAATCCGGGGAAATGCTCTTTCGGGATGGAGGAGGGAAAATTCCTCGGAGTAGTGGTCACGAAAGACGGTTTTCGGGTAAATCCTGAAAAAATCACGGCTATAAGCAGCATGCCGTCCCCGAAAACACTGAAAGAAGCCCAGACGTTGAACGGGAGGTTAGCTGCAATTAACCGGTTCCTAGCAAGACACGCAGAAAGATCCCTTCCTTTTATATCAACCCTAAAAGACTGCCTAAGTAAGAATAAATTCAGATGGACGGAGGAAGCGGAAAAAGCGTTCCAGGAAATGAAGGTATTTGTCAGCAATTTACCAGCCCTCACCGCCCCGAGACCCGACGAAACACTAAAAATGTACCTAGCAGCTGGGCACCACGCAGTCAGTGCGGTCCTTTTGGTGGAACGGGAAAAAATTCAAACACCAGTATACTACGTCAGCCGGGTGCTTTCGGATCCCGAAGGAAGATACCCCATGCTGGAAAAGCTGGTCCTGGCCTTGGTTCACGCGTCCCGGCGCCTACGCCGGTATTTCCAGGGGCACAAGATCGAGGTCCTGACCGGCTATCCTTTGGCACAGGTTTTAAACCGGCCTGAGGTTTCAGGAAGGTTGGCAAAATGAGCTATTGAACTAGGGGCCCATGAAATATCATTCAAGAAGAGAACTGCCATCAAAGGACAGGTGATTGCAGACTTCATGGCGGAAGTTCCGGAAGGAGAAGAGATGCAGGTACCAAAAGATGGCAGCGCGACCGCGACGGACGATAATAACTCAGCATGGCAGTTATACACAGACGGGTCATCCAACAGCAAAGGGTCAGGCGCTGGACTGGTATTGGTTAACCCGGAAGGCGTGAGATCCTTACACGCGCTGCGATTCGAGTTCGATTGTTCGAACAATCAATCAGAATATGAAGCACTCCTGGCCGGTATGCGGTTAGCATTATCAATGGGAGCCAGGAAAGTGGATGCGCACGTTGATTCGTTGTTGGTAAACAACCAAGTGAACGAGTCATATGAAGCCAAGGACGAGATAATGGCAAAGTACTTGAGAATGACAAAAGAGCTGATGGCAAAATTTGAAAAAGTGACGTTAACTCATGTAAGACGGCACAAAAATGACATTGCAGACGCCCTCAGCAAACTGGCATCCTCAGGAACAGAAGAAGATGTTCATATTGAAACTTTGCAGCAGCCGGCAACCAGGGAAGCAGAAGTGCACTCTGTTCACATGCAGGAAACATCGTGGATGACACCAATCCAAGAATACTTAGAAAAGGGGATTCTCCTGGAAAGCAAGGGAGAAGCGATGAAGGTGCGAACCAAAGCTCTACAATACGAGATGCATGGGGGAGTGCTGTACAGAAAATCATACTTAGGACCAGCTTTGCGATGTGTCACCCCGTCCGAGGCAAGATTCCTGATACAGGACATCCACGCGGGGATATGTGGCATACACGCCGGCCCTCGGGCAGTGGTTGCCAAAATAACCAATGCAGGATATTTCTGGCCAGGAATGCACAACATGGCAGTAGAGGAATTACAAAAATGCATCAGCTGCCAGAAGTACGCACCACAAACAATACGGCCCAAAAACAACCTAATCCCAGTCACGGCCGCCTGGCCATTCCAGAAGTGGGGAGTTGATTTAGTGGGGCCTTTCCCTTTGGCCCCAGGAAAGTTGAAATACTTGGTAGTTGCGGTTGACTATTTCACCAAATGGGTGGAAGCAAAGCCACTTGCAAAGATTGAGGCTGTAAACATCAAGAAATTCTTATGGGAGCACATAGTATGCCGCTTCGGCGTACCGTTATACCTGGTAAGTGATAACGGAACACAGTTCACGGACAGGACAGTAAAAGAATGGTGCAGAGAACTACACATCCAACAGGTCTTTACTTCTGTAGCACACCCACAAGGAAATGGCCAGGTGGAAAGAGCAAACAGGAGTCTTCTGGACGGCCTAAAGAAGAGACTGGACGCGGAAGGAAAGTCCTGGGTGGAGCAACTGCCTCATGTGTTATGGGCTCATAGAACAATGCCAAAGACAAGCAATGGGGAAACACCTTTTAGCCTAACGTATGGTTCGGAAGCAATGATCCCGGCAGAGATCGGGATCCCTTCCGGAAGAAGAAACAAAAATGAAGAGGCTAATGAGGAACTGATCCGGCAAAACTTGGAAATCCTAGAAGAGCGCCGGGAGACAGCATGCATCAATGAGGCAAGATACAAACGGCTCTTGGAAAAGTATTACAACAAAAGGGTGCAAGAAAAAACATTCAAGGTGGGAGAACTCGTAATGAGGGATAACGAGGCAAGCCGGTCCGAGAAACAAGGAAAGTTGGGGCCTAACTGGGAAGGCCCATATCAGATAGCCGAAGTGCTCGGAAAGGGAGCATATTCTTTGAAGCAGTTAGACGGGGAGCCAATCCCCCGGGCATGGAACGCAGCACAACTAAAAAAATGTTATGTCTGAACAGGCAAAGATAATGTATGAGAAATTAGTGTTTTTTGACAAAACACATTCTATGTAAGCACAATAATAGTCACGGAACACCGTGTTAACAAAACGCCTTTTACGGCATACATTTACATGTTGTTTTTTACATACAGCTACGATATTTAAACAGTCATTTTCATGACATTGACAAAAAAGGGGGGCAGGACAAAAATCCATATGCCACTTCCCTGCAAAAACACGAAACTAGCCCCAAAAGGCACATACAACATTCAAATCCTACCATCCAGGATAGCTAACACTTCCCAAGGGGAATACAGCAACTCTTCCTCCTTAAAAGGATGGGGAACTAGATGGTCAGGTAAATCTTCAACATCTTCAGCCAAAGGATCTTCAACACGGTCGTCATCACCTACCAAAATGACAGGCCCTGCAGGAACAGGAACCTGGGGCACATGAACAAACCCCTCCGGGTCACGAGCTCCATGAACCTCCCCAACCAAATCAAGATCACGAGCGGGCGGGGGAGCTTGATCATTGTCATCCTCCACGCCAAAAAATAGCTTTCGTGGGCCACGAGAGTACACCTTCCCATATCTACGAGCTGGAACATAATTAGCATACCTAATATTAAACTCTTCTATGGCAGCTACACGAGCATCCATTTCACGAGACTGTTGGTACAACATCTTAAGAGCTTCAACAGCATCAAGCTCTCTTGATAACTGTGTAACGGAGGCTGAACGGCGTGCCATAGATGAAGAAAAGAAGCAAGAACGAAATTCTTTCTTATGGGTAAAAATGGTAAAAAAGGATGAACGGTTTGATAAGTCAAGTGACTTATATAGATCCTTTTTTGGAAGATGAAAAGATACGCTTTTAATGCAACTGACACAAATATCTGTGCAAATAGTGCAAAAGACGACTCGATATGATAGGTAATCATGACATGCAAAAGGTAATTAATAACCGTCACTTCGTTGTCAGCAAAAAGTAATAATATCCGTGACACGTGGCATACACACACACCACACATTAATAACACATGTAACATACAAAATAATTATGTCCAAATAGTAAACTAAGGAAGACAAGCAGTTCTTCAGTCTTGACTAGGGGAAGAAACCTCAGCATCAGATGAACCTTTGACAAAAGGCTCGAGCAAAAGACGAAGAGAAGACATCCCATCATCACCTACATGGCTGCTCAGCTGGGATATGGGCTCGAGAGAATCACTGCTCAGTGCCTGCATCGAATCAGCGATCCGGGTACCGACCTCCTTCTCCTGCTCAGTCGGTGGGGGCACTTTTTGGCCAACAAGGCCAAGATTATTCCCATATGTGAGCCCACCAAGATATCCGGATTCCGTAGCAACCTCGTAAAAGGTGTTAATACGGTCCTGGTAAGTCTGACTAGTCCGGATGAAACGCCAGGCAGCAGGCAAACCCCGGGATATCAACCAATCACGATCACCCCGGGAGCGATCCAGCTGAGATTGGAGAGAAATGGCAAGATTCTTGGCAGCCTCAGTAGCATCCTCTGCTTGATCAGCACGGTCATTTGATAAACTTAGCTGCCTTTCACACTCTTTAAGCTTTTCAGCCATAACATCCTTCTCCTCCTCCAGACATTTGACACGGGACTCGAGAGCTTGGAACTCGGTGGACAGATGCTTACACCTCTCCATTTCTGCTTGATTCCGAGCAATGAATTCTTTCTCGGTAGTAAGCTCTTTGGTCAATGCTTCAACTCGTCCTTCAAGACGAGAGATAATGCCAGCCTGTGAATCATTGGCACGAAGAATTTCCAATTTCTCCTCCAGGTGTCCTTTAACCATGCGGGCTTTATCTGCCTCAAGTTTGTCCACAGCAACTTGACGAGAGACCAATTGAACCTCAGCCTCAGACAGTTGTTTAGCAAGTTTGTCATTCTGGGACATAAGTGGTCCCTGTCTATCCCGGGCCTCCAAAAGATGAGCAAGGTCTGACCGCCACCGGCGAAGGACTTCATAAGAAGCAGCAGCATAACTGGCACCAGCACCAAGAATGTTCTCGGCGAGTTGAGCATTATCTAAACCCTGCAAATAAAACCTTTCAGCTGGGGGGAAGGCATGTTCAGACCAATGACGAATGACCTCCGGATGGATAAGACGGCTGGATTCAGCAATATGCCATTTGGGCACATAACAGATATCTTTTAAGGAAGGCCGCCAGTTAATCCCGGGGGCATAGACATTGCTCGGGATACAACCTGCATCATCAGATGACGAACTCTCGGTCCTAAAACCGCCAGGAAACTGGATAGGGTTTCTTTGTACATCCCGAAGGAGCTGGAAAAAACTCTGGCCAGTAGGAAAACCAGAAGCCACAGATGGACCTGCAACAGAAAAGACCGGCTGCAATGGGATAGAGGCTGGAACAGTAGTGGAAGACAGAGAAGTTGCCACAGGAATCATTGAAACCGGGGTCAATGTAGACAACGGAACCGCAGTGACAGCAACAGCAGTCGCTGGAACAGAGCTAGCTAGAACAGACGAGGAAACAACAGTAACCTCCTCACAGCTACCCTCAGCGATTGGAATAGCTTTGGAAACTTCAGATGCAGAAGCACCTCCGGAAGCAGAAGCAGAGGTACTTGCAGAAATCCTATCACCTGCATAGAATGATTGAATTCAGGAAAGGAACCAACAACACAAAAACAAATAAAAACATGATTACCAAGTGACTTTTTCTTCATTTCCAATAATTGCTGCCGCTTGGCTAAAAGAGCTTCAGTATCCAAGGTCGCCATAGTTTTCCTCTTCTTGGATTTATCTTCTTTCTTCTCGATATTTTCCTCACCGTGAGGAAGAGCAACATTAATAGGATCAGCATCAACGGGACTCGGAAGATTACCATCAACACCTGTAGGCATAGTCTCCACAGTGGACTGGCCAGCTATCTGCTCGGAGGCAGAAACAATTGGCCCTGGGATATAAAAATTAGAAATAGTTTGGCTAAGAACATCAAGCTCATCTGAACCTAGAGGACGGTCATATTCAACCAATTGAGAAGAAACCTCCTCGTCCAAGACGTCAAAGTATTGCCAGGTCCCCTGATCTTCACGCTTATACTCCGGGAACACAGTTTCATCCACCCATAACCGGCTCATACCAACAGCAACTAAAGCCCGCTCCGGAATAAACGTACATTCCGTGGGATTATTTGTCAGAGCAAGGTACAAAGGATCTTTCTCATAAACAGAAGGAGGAGGACACTCGTCAGTCAATTTAGATTTGGCCTCTGGGAATCTAATCGGAGTAGAAACAGGAAAAACACGTTCGTCAATGTAGAAAAATTTCTTCCTCCAATCCTTATCCCGAACACTTTGAGGAAAGCTGTCAATACAGGGCAACGATCCAGGACGACGATCAAAAGTAAAATATTCTCCTTTGAATTTCAGTACATACAACACACGGAAAATCTCCAAAAGGGGTACCCTACCCAAACCTAGGGCACAAAATTCAAAATGACGAATTTTTATCAAACCTAGGGGATGCAATTGAGACGGGTGTACCTTATAATAAGACAGGATAGCAAGTAGGAAATTGGTAACCGGCAAACGAAAGTGAGAAAAAGTAAAAAACTCGCCGTACAAAGTAATCTTCCCTTCCTTGAGTGGAAAAGCCCGATCATCCCTGCCAGGAAGCACAGGCCCCCATTCCAATGGCACATGATAATCACTAAGGAAAGAGGAGAAGGATGGCCAGTGGCAAGAAATGTCGGATACGCTTGTAGCAACCCGTGAAGAACTTGCTTTAGGAGCCATGGAAGGATTAAGCAGTGGAAAGAGGGAAAAATGGAAAGAAGAAACCGTTCAATTGACGAAGAAAACAACGAATGGTTAAAGTAAAAGAAGGTTTAAAATTCAAATATATAGAACCGCCACATGTCAATTCCCCACACACTTAAAACCTATTAAATAGGGGATTGATGTGACGGTTATAGCCATGATTACGTCACGTGCTATCAAGAATACAAAACAAACCCACAACTTTTTTCTTTTTATTTTTAAGTCTAGTAACAATCACATGTTCTTATAACTAGACTGGGGGGACATGACGAGGTATGGCCCAGGCAAACCCAGCCCAAACCTCAAAACCATGAGCCCAAACAATAAGAAAGCCCACCGACTATGCAAAGTCAAATCAGTCAACACAAGTCAAACGCATTAAATAGAAAGCTGGTCAAAAGGCTAATTCAGCGAGGAGACAATCATGCAAGGAATGTCTCCCCTCGATAATCAAAGGAGCAACTATAAAAGGAGAAGTAAAGGTAAAGAACGCATACAGCTTTTACAATACTCAATTCATATAAACTTCACCCTTTACGTCAAACAAATACTTATTCTCACGCCGGAGGGTGGTCACGGGATTACCCCCAATCCTGTGGCGAGTCCTAACGGTGTTCTGTTTTGCAGATCCCTTAATTCACTATTCTGAAGTGAGTTGGAAAGAATCCCCTATTCTGCATCATACAGAAGATCCAAAGCACCATCCCAGGTTCTTACTTCTTCACGCACCTTCTTCAGACCTCCAATATCAAAACAATATTAGTCATGTAACACCCAACCTAAAAGGGCTGAAATGCAACTATCACAAATATCAAACCAAAACACAATCTATGATAAAATTCCAACCCATGCACCACCCCCCACCTCACCCATTTCCTCTGCGGCCTCTACTGCTCCAGCAACCGAGTCACCCACCTCACCTTCGACCCAGCCGGGTACTCGGGCACTCTCTCCCAACTCATCTCGCAACTCGTCCAACTCATAATAATCGACCTCTCTGGCCCCATCCCCATTTCCATCTTTTCCTTACCAAATCTTCAAACACTTAACCTCCTATCCAACTTGTTCTCCGGTACCATTCCGCCTCTTATTTCTACACTGAAATCTATCGAAACGATTGACGTTTCGCTAATGTGATCACTGGGACGTTGCCTGACTCGCTGAGTGGGCTCGGGTTGACTCGTCTTGATCTTAGTTTTAATAAGATTGAAGGGCGGATACCCAAACTTCCAAGTATGTTAAATGAGCTTGCTTTGAGAGATAATTTGTTGTCTCGGGATTTGCTGAAAACGTCGTTTGGTGAGTAGACTCAGCTGGAAGTTGTTGAACTCAGTGGTAACTCGCTCACTGGAACTATTCTGGGATGGTTATTTTTATTACCGGCTCTTCAGCAAGTTAATCTTGCTAATATAACGGATTTACAGGTATCGAGAAACGACTTTTTTTAAATTGTTGTATTATCCGGATACTATACTTTTCATGTTTTTTTTGTTACTCTTTGATAAAAGCAATGGCCCATCGTCTCAAAACAATTCCAAATAAACCTAATTAAATATCAGTTTTAATAAATAAATAATCGTAGGGTGGAGCGAATCATGGATAAGCCTACAAATGCATGAGTATTGAAGCAAACCCATCTCTATTCAATCATTGAAGCCTTGTTTGTCTGTCATTCCACTTCGTTAATTAACAAACATCAAAATTATAATAATCCTGCTGATCAAGATTCACCTTTTACTTTAACATTAATTTTAATTGATTCACATGCATTGATATTCAAACACATATACGTGTGTTTCAAAATCCAAAAGCAATGTAAAATTTTATGTTAAAAATAATAAAAGTCGTACCAATTATTTTAAATTAAAATAACTGTTAAACATGTCCCTTTCTTCCTCGGAGAGCAGTTAGCTTCTGATCATGCTCCAATCCGTTACTGCTACCATCATCATTCTTTTGTATCTCAGAAGAAGGCTTGGCGGTGATCGGAGAAGAACCTGAAAAGGCCGAAGAGCAGTTCGAACGATGAAGATCGGATTACTGCTATTCAGATTAATCTTTTTCATGGGGAAAAGGTGGAGTCGGAGAGGAGGGAGGTGTTAGGGTGGAGTTGGTTTTGGAGGTGGTGGAGATTTGGTGAAAGCTTTTTAGGGTTTTGGGAGAGAAAGATGAATATATACACATAAAGAAAAAATTCAAAAATAATAAAATCTTCACCTTATTATGTCACGTGGCACTCTCAAGGGGAGGTTGAGACCTTCATTGCGCGCCACGTCAGCATATACATTTTCTTTTATATATATTAATAGATTAATAGATTAATAGATAATAGATAATAGATAGATTCTCTCCGTAGGCTTTTAATTACTTTTAGGCATATTTATAGATTTCATTTCTTATTTCAGCCTACTAATTTGGCTTTTAACTAATACCACTTATGACTATTAATGAGTTTTAATATAACAAATAACATAAAGTTGGTTTTTTGAATAAACCTTAACCAATTATGACTATTACTAAGCTTTTATTTAAAGATAACATTAAGCTGATTGTCTACTGGCAAAATATTTTTAGACACCGTAGTGAATACTTTGTATTATTTTCTTTATGGATGATTCAGGTTGGTAAGTTGGTTGGTTTTTTCAAGTTGAATAATCGAGTGACCAAGAATCTTCTTTGCTGTAGGTATGTAACTGTTGGATATCATTTTAAAAATTGTTCCAGTTTAACTACTTGGGAGGCTTTATGATTGATTAATTGAGCATATTGTTATTTGGTACATTGAAATTGTTCATTTCTATTAATGCAGAGGTATGGTGTTTAATTCCAGTTGAAAAAATCTATTAATGGTTCAAGACTTCAAGGTACCCTTCTCAAGTCTTGTTTGGAAGAAAATATTTCATAAACCAGGTAACTTGTTTCCATTTTTTATTCTTTTACACAACAAATATCACAAACAAATAAGGCGTAATCGACCACAACGGGTGTATATCAGAAAATGAATTGCATGTATCCAAGATCCAGATGCTTTGTATGTTATAACTTAAACTTTGTGTATTTACTCTTATTATAGATGTGGAATGACACGAAATTCGCCACAAACCAAGAGATTGATATTCTAGTAAAAGAAGCTGATCCCGATTTTACTTAGTGAGCTAGATATTTCTATTTAGGTTAGCTTTAGACATTGATTTTAGCTTTAACTCGTTTGATTAGCTTTGTGGATGAATGTGTATTTAAATATTAGCTAGATTAGCTTTGTGTTTTCGGATTGAATGTGTATTGGATCGTTTTGATCAAATTCGGAATGATGTATTGGGTCGATTGAATCAATGTGCAGGTTTTGATTTGGTATGAAAACCAAAACGAATTGGGTTGATTAAATATGCAGGTTAAGCAAGTTCTGTAATAAATATTTTTTTTAAATTTTAAATTGTACTAAAGACGGGATTATTTTTTATTAATATAATATTAAAAAGTGCTAAAAGGACGGGGTCAAGAGCATGTTAAAGACGCGGTTTTGTTATATGTGATATAATATATGTATAGCTTTAAAGACGGGGTTCAAGAAAAAAAGACGGGGTTCAACAAACCCCGTCTCTTGCTAAATTGACCAAAAGACGCGATGGCATAAGACGGGGATCCAAACCCAAGGCTTATTCACCCCGTCTTTAGCCTCTCATCTGTACTAGTGAATTAACTTGTTCGTTTGTATTTGATAGTTGATTAGGGTTTTTAATTTTTATATTTGGTATGAATTCTTCAAAATTCCCACTAATAATATACTTAATAAATATTATACAATATGTGTAACAAAATATATAATATATGTTCGTTTATGCTCATGAATGTCTGTTTGTTTTCGCTTTCTATTCATGAATGCTTGTTTGTGTTCGTTTGTGTTTTGAACGTTCATTTGTATTGGTTTGTGTTCATGAACGTTGGGTTGGGTTTAATGTGTTCATGAACGTTGTTTATGTTTATTTGTGTTCATGAACGTTGGTTTGTGTTCATGAAGGTTGGTTTGTGTTCGTTTGTTGTCATGAATGTTTGTGTTGTGTTCATCTGTGTTTATGAATGTTTGTTTGTGTTCATATGTGTTCATGAACGTTTGCTTTGTGTTCGTTACCTAAAATTAACAAATGAACACAAACACGTTCATTTCCTTAATAAATGAACACGGACACAAAATCTCATACAGTAAATGTTCACGAAAATTTCTTGAACACGTTTATTTCCTTAATGAAGAATTCGTTTGTTGTCCTAGTAGTGTGATCTATGACACCAATTTCACTCTAGAAAAAAGAAAGTTTGATTGGGATAAAAATCAATAAGTTGTTCATTAGCGATAAACGAAGTTACTTTCTTGTTAGAGTCACATTGTCTTGATAACTGATTGATGTCGTTTGGTCGGCCAAATATGAAGATCTAAGTAGTAAGTGGAAAGTCTAGTTGTCTTCATGGGAAGTTTGTGGAAAGTGTTAATAGCAATTTATCAGTTAAACTAATTAATTAAATTACGAAAAAATGTTGATGTGCTTGTAAAAGTTGGATCAACTTATTTGAAAAATAATTACAATAAAGAACAATCCTCTCCAAGTTTCAGATTTGACAAAACACGGTTATGTAAAAACTAGTGGGAAGTCACTACATGTTACTACGTGTATGATTAAGCTAGTGATGAATATGGATACGAACTTAAATGGATCAAATCACATAACATCGACTCAATAATATGAGACACAAACAAACCATTCATTGACTAAAACCTTATTAAATTCGTGTTGAACAAAATCATAATTGAATCCAATTTAACATAAAGGGTTATAGATTCAATCCCATACCTTGAGAGAATTGCAAGAAGATTAGCCGCTCATGGTGGTCATTACAGCTTCAATTCTTGATCCAGGTTTCATCTTCTTCAACCGGAGGATTTGGATTTGTGAAAATCTCCCAAAATCGCCCCAAAATAGTTCCCAAAGTCAAAGCATACGAAAAACCACGTTTGAATTAGGTTTTGTTATGAAAAGTGGCTTTTGTGGGTTTTTAAGATGTTCGCGATACGTGAACCATTATGCTTCGCTTCTTCGCATGTCGCGACCGACAAAGCAGTCGGGTGGCACAAAACCCTAAATATCAAAGTTCGTTTAATGTACATTGTCAATTTCAATTCTTTGCATATCGCAAAGCCTACCTCTTTAATCTTCATGTACCGCTAAGAAACTAAGTATCAATTTTCTTCTTTTCTTTTGCTCATTTCACTCGTGTGATCGTTTCTTCTACATTAAAGCTCGTCTTTCCTTCATTTAGCACACAAACACCTACCAAACACATATACATTAACAATAGATGAAACAAAGTAAAAACACATAATAAATGACTAAAACATATACAAAATGCTTACTTAAATGTGATGCATTTAGCAACACTTCAATAACTCAAGTAAAAATTATGAGTGTTATATTTTTATTGTCATTATAAATTATTATCAATCAATGGTTTATTAATTGGGTTATCAAAACCAATTTAAATAAGAATCTCATCCCAAGATAGTTTGATGTAAAGGAATTCAAATTGTACAAATTTTAAGTTGTATGGGTTCGTAATATCAAATCGACTTTCGCAAGAAACACTCGCACCTCTGCCACAAACCTGATTATTGAAAAGATACGATAGTTAAAATCCTACTAACTATGTGGGCGTGACGTGAGCCACGTGGCTATTTGTATGTGCAAACTACACTAAAAGTAGGATCTTTTAGTAATTTTATCGCTTTCTTTCTTGAAAAAAAGGGATTCTTATATGTGACTATGTTATACATATATAAGATATTTGTGGATTTTTATCATCGAATTTTATTAAGAAAACCAAAATTTAAACCAAGCCGAATTTGAATTCCTTTTGATTTTTTGGGAGACGAAGTCCGCTAAGATTTGGCCCTTGAAGGAAGGTCTTGCTTTGTAAGTGATTGAATGTTCGCCTAGCTCGATAGCCCATTTGGCTAACCTTCCCGAGAGCTCTGGCTTGCGCAGAATGTCGTTGATGCGGAAGTCGGTTAAAACGTTGATGGGGTGACCCTGAAGGTATCTGCACAACCTTCTTGAAGCATGAACCAATGCTAGAACCAGCTTTTCCATTGTGGAGTAACGTGTCTCTGCATCGAGAAGTGTTCGGCTAACATAGTAGATTGGAGTTTGCACCCCTTTCCTGTCAACCATCAGGACTGCGCCTACCGCTTTGTCCGTGACGGACAAGTACAGAGTTAGTGGTTCCTCCGGAAGGGCGCTGTAAGTGTTGGCAGGTTGCTCAGACATTATTTCATTTCTTGGAAGGCCTTTTCCGCTTCCGCGGTCCATTTGAAGTTGGATTTTTTCAAGCATTTCTTCGGTGTGTCTACGAAAGGAAACGACTTGGATGCGTAGTTTGACAAAAAAACGGTCCAAAGCTACTAGTCGTCCCATTAATGTTTGGACCTCTTTTACAGAAGACGGAGACGTCATGCGTTCAATCGCTTGAATCTTTTCCGGGTTAGCGCGGAAACCGTCTTTGGTGACTATGACTCCCAAAAACTTTCCTTCTTCCATCCCGAAGCAACACTTGCTTGGATTTAGTTTCATCCGGACGCTGCGCAACGGTTCGAAAGTCTTCTGAATATCGTCTAACATTTGGTCTTCTTCTCTGCTTTTTATGACAAGGTCATCCACGTAGACCTCTAAGTTAACGCCGATCTGTTTAACGAACGTTGTATCCATCAAGCGTTGGTATGTAGCTCCGGCGTTTTTGAGTCCAAACGGCATCTTCGTATAACAAAAAGTTCCCATATCAGTGCGGAACGCCGTTTTGTCTTCATCTTCTTTAGCCATTTGGATCCGAGGATACCCTTTATAGGCGTCAAGGAAGCATTTAAACCTGAACAGTGCCAATGAGTCGCCAACTACCGTTAGATTTTCCCACCATGACTGGGTTGGCTACCCATGTTTGATATTGGCTCTTGCGAAGAATCCTCGCGTTTAATAATTCCACCACTTGGTCGTTCACGGCCTTTGTTTTCTCTGGCCCCATGTTGCGCTTCTTTTGGACAATTGGTTCAACTGCCTTGTAAACATTAAGTTTGTGTTCCGCGATGTGACGCGGAACGCCCACCATGTCCGCTGGTTAAAAAGCAAAGACATCCATATTTTTCGTGAGGAGTTGCTTTAAGTGCGTGCAAATGGTGTCGGAGATTGCATGGCCAATGACAACTGTCTGTTCTGGGAATTTAGGGTTGATGACCCATTTTTCCGGTTCGGTTCAGACAGTTGGTTTCATCATTTTTGCGGGTTTTTGCGTGTCAGTGGTATGACAGTTCTTGTTCCCACGTATAAATGATATGCCAGTCCGGGTAGGAAAACCTGCCATTTGGTGTGGCGTAGATGCATTGCAGTTGAATTTTGCCAAGCCTTCCCGTCCCAGCAAGATGTCATGTGACGAATTGACGGGAAGTACCATAAAGTCACAAACTTCTGTTCGTGATTGCTTTCCATCCGAAAGCGTGACTGGGAACGTGAGCATACCCAACGGAAATATCATCTCATGAATGAATCCTAAAATGGGTTATGTCACTGGGACTAATCTTGCTTTATCTTCTTTGTCCAGCTGTTCAAAGCATTGCCGGTACATGATGTCATTGCTACTTCCATTGTCTAGAAACATATACCTTGTGCGGTAATGACCCACAACTCCCGTAATGATTAGTGGAGCTGTTGAGGAGGCTCCACCCTTCACCTTTGGCATGATGACATCTGCCTCTTTCCACTTGTCGTTGTTGACGACGGTGAAGGCTCTCTTGTGACTGGAACCTCTGTGGGTCATGTTGCAATTGTAACGCGAAGCGTGATAGACATGATGCGCGTTCAGGTTGCGGATCTTATTCTGGGAGGGCTCACCCCCATTTGCTTGTTCTTTTGGTTTTTTCCGCATATTCCTCACGAAATGCGCTAACTGTCCTGACTTGATTGCATTCTCGATTTCCATCTTAAGGCTGTAGCAGTTGTCTGTTAAGTGCCCGTAATCTTCGTGGTATTCGCAGTACTTAGATTTATCGACGTTCTTTCTATCACGGCTCAGCTCTCGTGGCTTTGGGAATTGGATCTGCTCCGTCTTCAGGACCTCGGAAGGTATCTTAGACAATGGAATCCAGTCGTAATTCTTTCTATGGTGCCCCTTCTGATCACGCGAGCCCTTTGAATTCATATAATTTCGCGCATCCTGCGCATAGGAATATTTTCCTTCGTCTACTGCGCCAGAGATTCTGGACCAGATGGACTGTTTCCCTTTTCCTTTGTTATTGGAGGCCGCATGGTGGTTGCTGCTCTGATGCATATTCTTGTTACGATAAAAGGAACGCTCCAAAGACGCGTAAACTTTTGCAGCTTCAATCACTTCATCCCAGGCGGTAGGCACGTCGTCTTTTACAGTAAGGCACTTCATTAAATCATCATTCTTTACACCGTGAATAAATGTTGCACGGGTAAGTTCTTCTCCGCATCCCAGTTGGAGAGCTTCCTTATTGTATCGAACTATGTAATCTTCTAACGATTTATTCTCATTTAAATCATCAAAATCCACCAAGCTCCCAATGGGAAAACTTTCATACCAAACTCTAGCTGCCCCTGTTAGTGTTTAAACAAACAAGTGACACCAGGCTTGCACGGGCCAGAGTTTGGAACTTCCTGCGTAGTCGAAAGCATGCAGGTGATCATCTGGGTCACGTAGACCATCATATTTCCCAATGGTACTTGGGAGCTTGCATTCTTGAGGCATTGGGGCCAAAGCTATTCGTGCGCAAAACTTTGACCGTTCTCCAAAGGTTTTTGGCCTGTAAGGCTTGTACAGATCATCATCTTTTGGTGCATGGTTGCTTGCAACCGACTTTGAGCGTTTCTTGCGATTGGAGTCATGTTGGACCTCGTACTCAGATTCATAGCCGTCGGGTTCCTCATCTAGGTTGACGTGGTCCTGACCGCGAGTATTTCTACCACGATCTCCACCACGTACCGCCTGACGAGGTCCCGTTAGACGACAGCCATTGTTGTTTTCTAGAGGTGAATCTGGATCATCCACTAGAGTACCAAAACTCAGAGTCTTCTGAGCATTGAGTTTGGCCTTTTCAATAACCATCTTCTGGTACTCGGCTATCGTCTTGGCATTTTGCCTGGCTAACCATTCATCCGGATCTACCGGAGATTGGTCATCCTGTTTATTTTTTCCACCTGATAACCCACCTCTGAGTGGGATGAACTGGAATGGTGAGTGTGGTTGTTTCTGTGTTACATTCTTCGTTATGGTGTTCGGTGCAACGACATCGATCTGGTCATCGATTGTTGCATCAACGTCAACAGTATTCTGGTTTGCACCAGTTGGCGAATCCATAATTGCTAGTTTGAAAGATGACAGAACCGACACAGATGGTGTCAATGAAGAAACAAAGAGCGTTACCTCGCGATAGGGGTGATAAAACTATCGTATTCCACAGGGTTGATCCTTCACTAGTAGTTACGGTTTGAATGACCAGCAAACAAGAATATGATTCGGGTAGGGAGACGATTACACAAGGTAGCAGTTTATAACAAAAACGTGGGTGAATGGGGATACTATCAAGTGATAGCTCTTTGGGTTAGCAAAAAATGTCCCCTCTATTAGGGATATGATCCCTTATATATAGGTGGACGTATGCCTCCATTACCCTAAACCCTAATCTTAGTGGGTCGAGGCCCGATTAGGGTTGTCTCCACTACCCTTAGTTATATTAGTAAGGTAGTTATGAATGGCTAAATATATGGGAAGGATGGAACGGTTACCGCCTTTACCGCTGTGCACGCGGATTTCTCTCCTTGATTGGTGCATGGCTGTTGACCATGCATAATTTGCGCGTGTGATTTCCCGCACATGGGCTCCTTTTGCGCAGTCTTAGAACCGGGTTTGGGTATGGCCACTAGTCGGCTTAGTACCCAATCCCATCACTAAGATATAATAAAACTAACTTAGTTAACATTGAGGGACTGATTTTGTCAAAACACCAAACTTTCAAAAGCAACTCTTCCCTCTCTCCTCTCCTCGAAATTCCGGCGATATATTCCGGTCACCGGAATATTTTCCTGCAAGCCTTAAACCGGCTTAATTACATCATAATCAATCGCTTTTATCACTTGTTAGACGTTTCTCCATTATAGTCAATGAATTCCGATCATTTTAGGCATTATTATCTAGTTTTAAAGTGTCTGAATCAGGAAGTAACCGGACTTTATATATGTAACCGACCGGACTTTAAATGATAATAAAATCATCCGTTTTATGTAACAATTCTATAAATTGTTGATTGCATATCATTACTGCAACTTTGCACATTACAAACCCTCTATAATATGATCACGAACGTGTCCAGAGGTGTTGTTAATCGACTCTTTAGTGTCCGGCTCTGTTTCTTTATTTTCGATTTCAAATCGTGTCGGTAAGTATGTTTTATCATACCATTTTAGTCGGTTTTATGTGAGGAACAAAAGCCCCATAGTTTTCAGTTCCATTATAACCGAATTCGAGGTGCTAGAAAACCTAGGGTTAGGGTTCTTAGTTGTTAGTTTGGGGAAGATGATGAGTACTAATTAATGGTTAAATATCTTTTTGTTTCAAATGAGTTAACAATTTAGACTGGTAGTGTAGTGGTTTGTATGGTTGTATGTTACAGTAAAGACCCGGGTTCGACTCCTGTCACCCGTGGTCTGATTCTTTTATTTTTTCTTCTTTTTTTTTGTTTTATTCATATATTTATATATATTTACATTAATCTTTTAATATTCATAGGAAATTCATTTTTGCTCCAAAAATTATTAAAATTTAGGTGTAGCTTCTTGACACCTCATAGAAAATTATCATATTTTTATTTTCTGATAAATATATTATTTTCATATTTTTATTGATTTAAATTGTTTTAATCATATTTAATTGATTAAAAATTTATTTTTAATGATTTTAATATCAAAATTTTTAAGAAATTATTTCTTAATATCAGGACCTAATATAAAAATTATTTATCTAGAAAACTTTTATTTTTATTGAATTTATAATTTATAATCATTTAAACATGATTTAAATTCATTAAATCAGTTTTAAATGCAAATAAATTGAGAACAATTATGGAAATTTTATTCTAAGTATTTTTCATCAGAATTTTTTAATTTTTCTCAAAATTATAATTTTTGAATCATATATTGTATTTTTGTTGTATTTATGCTTATTTAAATTCAATAATCATTATACTTCAAATCAGATTTATTAATTTAATTCTTTTGTCTAAAATAATATCAATTTCTTTTTCACTAAGTATTCAATTGATGATAATTATATTACCTATCCACATTTATAAACTTTGTCGTATTATTTTTTATATACAAGTTTTATATTAATTCGATTTATCGTAAAAACTATATTTCCCCAAATCGACTTAGCAACCCTAATGCCTTAGACCCTAGACGCCTTAGACGTTTTAAGTTACTTTCCTCATTAGTATTCTTATACATATAGGTTGAATTCTTCGGAATTCCCAAGTTTACCTTGTGACGAGTTTTGTTTGGATTTATCGCGCTTAGCATAACTGTGAGTATATCTTTCCCCTTTTTCATGTTTTACTCTTTTGGGGCTATTCATGTACACTATTATAAAATGTTATTCCTATACTTAATGCAATTCTCATGTGTGTTTGCTTTATGTGAATTTGTGTGTATCTATGCTTAGTCAAAATCATTAACCGTTATGCGACCTTGCATTTCAATGAATACTACTGTTGTATATACCCCTTGTGACTCTGTTGAGAGACCTTGGTCATTGTCTTGTGATTCATTATACTAAAAATGGTTTTCATGTGTTACTCTCCTTTTATTAGGGCTGATTTTGAGTGATACTGCCTAAATACATAATTGCAAACAATATACAACACATGAATTGCGAAACGTTTTTATACTCTATGTATTCAAAACCGGGTATGCTCACCAATACATTATATGTGTTGACAAAATTATTTTGTACATGTTTCTGGTTATTTTTTAGATGCCTTTTTAGCTTTTGGAATTTATACTTAAATTTTGGATTCATTGTATTTCAGTTTAGATTGTTAGTTTGAATCATTGTATCTTGCATCTCATTTCAATGTAATAAACTACTTAAAAATGTATCAATATTTACACTTTTAGTCCACGAGCTATGGAACAATAGTTACTACGTGACACCTCGATGATTCCGCCATTGGTTGGGGTGTTACACCTCCACGACCCGTAGAAAGTGTGGTTGGTGGAGCATTTAAAACCCTAAACTGCCCATGGAGGGCTATACGGGACGTGGGTTTCTATGGTTTTATGCTGACGGGAGCCATTTAACATCTCAATCCATACAAACATTCAAACACAAACCCGATTCTCTCTATTCCCTTAGTGATGTGTCTCCGAACGAGTCTTACGTCTCTAAAAGCGTTTTGAGACTTAGGGTTCAAGTTGGTGAGGAGGATGTTAATCCGTACTTTGTTCTAATGATGAGAATGTAACACCCCAACTAATGGCGGAAACGTCGAGGTGTCACGTAGTGACGATTGTTCAATAGCTCATGGACTAAAAGTGTAAATATGGATACATTGATTAAATAGTTTATTACATTGAAATGAAATACAACGATTCTAAATGCTAACTAAACTGAAATACAATGAATTCAAAATCTAAGTAAAATTCCAAAAGCTTAAAAGTCATCTCATAAATAACCTGAAACATGTACGAAAATAGTATATGTCAATACAAAATGTATTGGTGAGCATACCCTGTTTTGAATACATATAGTAGAAAACGAGTTTCACAATTCACGTGTTATACTATCTACAATTTAGTGTTCAAGCTATGTACAGATTCCACCCAAAATCAAACCTTAAAGAATCAAGAATCAAGAATCATATATATAGTATTCGCTCATAAGTATCATTATATATAGTAGGCGACAAGACAATGTAGTTTACACATAACAATAACCAAGGACTTAACTCGAACACGTAAGTCAACAAGGGGTATATACCATAGTACTATTTATTGATATGCTAGGCCCACACCGGGTTAATGATTAAGGTCATAAGTACACACTATCAGTGATCAACAAGTAAAAAACATACAAGAATTGCGATTGTAAATATAGAATAAAACATGATTAAGTGAGTGAAGTAATAAGCGTACATGAGTCACCCCAAAAGTGTAAAACATGAAAAGGGGGAAAGATATACTCACAGTTTGCGAAAACGATCAAAATCCAACTTAAGCTGGCGTGAGTTAAGAAATGGGAATTCCGAAGAATTCTACCTATAATGTATAAGAATACTAATAAATGAAATTTCTTAAAAGTCTAAGGTATCTAGGGTTCTAAGGCATTAGGGTTCACTAAGTTGATTTGGGGATATATAGTTTTTACGGTAAATCGAATTAATATAAAACTTGTATATAAAAAATAATACGACAAAGTTTATAAATGTGGATAGGTAATATAATTATCATCAATTGAATATTTAGTAAAAAAGTAATTGAAATCATTTTGGACAAAAGAATTAAATTAATAAATCTGATTTGAAATATAATTATTATTGTATTTAAATAAGCATAAATACAACAAAAATACAATATATATGATTCAAAAATTATAATTTTGAGAAAAACGAAAACATTCTGATGAAAAATACTTAGAATAAATTTTCCATATTTTTTCTCAATTTATTTGCATTTAAAATTGATTTAATGAATTTAAATCATGCTAAAATAATTAAAAATGAGAAAGTCAATAAAGATTAATCATTTCTGATCCAATAATTTAGAATTAAATTTCTAATGTAAAATAATAATTCCACAAAAATTCTGAGATTAAAATCATTGAAAATGAAATTTTTATCAATTAAATATGATTAAAACAAATTAAATAAAGAAAAATACGAGAATAATATATTTTTCAGAAAATAAAAATATGATAATTTTTTATGAGGTTTCAAGAAGCTACATCTAAATTTTTATAATTTTTGGAGTAAAAATGAATTTATTATGAATATTTTAACTTTTATGTATTTTATAAATGTTTAAAAATATAAAAAATGATAAAATTCTGGAATAAGGTTTTCAAAATGAAAAGTAGACCGAAGGGACTCGAACCCGGGTCTCTTGACCCACTTCATGTAAAACAGACCACTGCACTAAATGACTGAGTTTGTTTATATATTGATATATAAATGTATTTAACATATAACTAAAGGATCTTCTTCTTCCCCAAATCAAACATAAACCCTATACCCGAATTCAATTGGCCATCAACGGCTACTGATAACAACTAAAGGTATAAGGTTTTTATAAAGGATATAATAGACATTAAAACGGCAAAACAAATATATGTTACCATAAGGGAAATGGGCCACAACTGAAGAAGATACAGTCGAGTTCTTGGGGGCCGATTCTGCAGAGCTTTGGTCGCGATTATAACAAGTTTTTAGTGTTTTTGGGTCATGAAATGATGCAGAAAAAGTTTGCAGTGATTTATTTATATGATAATTGAATAAAAATGGTTCGTTTAACCGAAATTAGATTCCGGGCGTTACCTATATTAAACCCGATTTAAAGCACTTCAAAACTCGATTAAAAGCACATTTTAGCACATTGAAATCCATAAGGTTCGAGGGAGAAACGTATTGCAATAATCAAAATGATTAATGGTGTATAAAAACCGGATTTTGGACTCGTTAAAAGTTTGTGGAGTCGCCGGAATAAGTCGTCGGTGGTGACTTCCTTGACCGGACCACGAGCAGAAACAGAAAAGGTGAGAAGGGTTTTTTTTTAAAAAAAAAACTTTTATAAATGGCATAAACAACCCATCAAGTTTAACTATGTTAGTTTTATGTTTATCTTGGTTAGTTTTTTCTTTATGAAAACTAACCAAGTTAACCAACTTAATTTAAAATGTTTAAAACTTTATAAAACTTGAATTTTTTTTTTATAAAATCCATTCCGAATAATGTTTCAATAAACGCATTTGATTAAAACGGAGACACTGTCCATAATAAATAAAAATGATAAATTTTGAGTTCGTTCTTTTTATTAATTTTGAAAATGACAAAACTAACCGGGACCAAATAGGAACATTTGAATACACGAAGGACTAAGATTGACAACTTGCTAAAAGATGAGGGTGACAGATGTCACGGGGAAGGTGTTGCCCGATCTGAACCAGGAATAGTAGAGGAACAGAAGCCATTTTTCGCATGGGAAGCTGACTTACCATTCGCACGGGAAAAGTGCTAAGGACTTCCAGGAAGGTGATAACGGCTTTGAGGAAGCTGCTGACGACGAGGAAGCTGCTTATGAAGGTGTTGACATCAAAGCAAAACCTAACCCGGATATTTCGGATGAAACCGATAAGGTGTGTTTATTTGTTTACACTTGTACATATTTAGACTCGTATATATTATATCCACATACATAATTTTGGTTAAATAGGTTTTAGGGTTTGTTGGATTTAGACTAGTATATATTTTAGATTCGTATATACGTTTACCCCGTACATATTTTGTCTTGTATATATTTGCCCCTTATATATATTTAGACTTGTATAGGTTTTAGATAATTTAAATAAAATTCTGTTTTTTTAAATTATCCTACATAATGATTTTTGGGTGCCCATGAATAGTGTTTTTTTATTCTCTTTAATAGTATTTATATTGTATGTTATGGATATGATAACAAAATTGTTTCCAAACCAGTTGGTTAGCCTGTTGGTCTGTTGTTGAAGGTGTTTGGGTTTGAGTCTTGGCAATAGTTTTTATAATATATTTTCCACTGCTTTATATTTTTAAAGGGTTTGTGCATCTCATGGTTGTAGCGTGTGCTTTATTGGTTGTATTGTTTAATTTTTAAACTTTTTGGTTAATTTCTTTTTTCAATTAAATATATATTTTTTTTTCATTTAATAATAAACAATGAGGAATAGATGATGTTGGCTTCTTCTATAGTAAACGTCAACTCATCTATATCTATATCTATATCTATTATAAAAGAAAGCCATTTTAATGACATGACATTTAAGGAGGCATTCTCCTCTTTGAGTGTGTCATGTGTCATGCCATGTGTCATTAGTGATTTAAAAAAAAACTATTTTACAACTATTTAATAAAACCTCGAAGTCCTAAGCTCCGATATGAATAACCCTAACCCTAATTTAACAATCATCGTCTCTTTATTGCTACATACATCCAGCCGAAACACAGAATATAATTGTGACTTGCTAACAAGAATTTACTTTCGAATCATAGGCATGAAGACTTCTGGTTTGTGTATAATTTTTTAAGGAACAGCAATGTGTTTATTTTCTTTTCACTCACTATCAATGATCATGAAGCAAAGGTTTTGATTATATATATCTGGTTTTTGAACCTTTCAAAATGGTTTTTGGAATATCATGTACTAAGTTTAACCTATGTTCTCAAAAGCTTAAGGTTTGATTATTGTAGAGAGTATTAGTTAATATGTTGAGCTTTTTACAGGTTTTATTTTCTTTTAAAATTTTATCTAATTTATTGTATATCTTATTCATCCATCTCTCCATGTTTGATATTTTATATAGTAGATGGTGGGAGATTAACTTCGATATATGTATTTTTTGTTGACTGATTTCATAGCAACATGTGTGATTCTTTGAAAGATTTTAACCGTATGCTTCATATTTATGTAGAAAAAGGTATGCCTTAATATTCATCATAGGAGATAATGATCATTAACATTTAATTATCTATGCAACTGAGTATAGATCAAATGGTTATATATTACCCGAAGCTTTCCTGCATGTAACTGTAAAGCATATCATTATATTTCATATGTAAAATTAATATGTTATATTAGATTTCTCAACCCGGGACGTTCCCGGGGTATAATCTAGTGTACTCTTAACCCAATTGATACTCGTATTTACTTTTTCTTTCAATAAACTTTAGCTACCGACAAATGTCGACGGTCTTGAGTATTGGACTTTTGATTATCACCAAGCTTAACACTCAAAAAGTGTCTGAACATGTTATACTATCATTTATAAAGATTCTAATACAAACTAATCCATCACTTCTCACGCACCATTTTAGTTATTTACCTAGGTGACTCTTTTCTACAAAATTTTCCTATGAAAGAAAAATGCGTTATAAATTTTGAAAAAATTACCACTCGTTTTGACGACAAAAAAACACCTTTTATTTTTTAGATAAATTTGCAATACAATAGGGACAAATACTTAGAAAATTGCGTAGTAAATGTGTAGCAATTGGTTTCCGACGAGAGTTTTTCTAACATCAAGGTTTCGTTGCAAATGCGTATCAAATTTGAATTTGTGACACATTTGCAACGAAACCTTAATGTTAGAAAAACCATCGTCGGAAACCAATTACTACATATTTACTATGCAATTTTCAACGTATTTCCAACAAATATATGGTGTAGGAAATTTGTGATGCATTTACTACGCCATTTCCTACGCAATTTCCTAGGTGTTTGTCCCTTTTGTGTAGCAAATTTGTTTAAAAAATAGAGTTTTTTTTGTCGTCACAAATGTGTAGCAACTTTGTCAAAATTTGTGACGCACTTTTTTCTTAGGAAACTTATATAGCAAATGACCACTTTTCTAGTAGTGATTAAACATTGGTTTTTAGATTTTAATAATCCTGATTATTAAATATTGGTCGCTGCTACCCCTAGCTAACCACTTAAGTCTCACCGGTCTTAACTTGTAACTTATTTTCATGTGTCACTCACAAACTAACTGAACCCTAACTTAGTTTTTTTTTTTTTTGCTGACGTGACACTTTTTAGTAACATGGCAGTTGTTGTTAGTACATATTATATAGATGTCCCTAGCCTAGTATAGGTGTTTAATAGTTGTTTTGTTTATGTTTGTACGTGTTTACGTGATAAAGGGCATGTTTGTAAATAGACACGCGGCTATGAAATGTTCACACGACTAGCCTTTCTAGTCGTGTAGAATTCAGGCAACTATGACCGGTAGTCATGTGAAGACCAGGCGAATATGGTAGCTAGTTATTTTTAATGTTGAAAATTTAATTGTTAATACTTTATAATCGTATATATTCACACTCGTATATAATTTAGACTTGTATAAATTTTGACTAGACTCGTATATAAATTTTCAGGTATTCGGGTCTGTTGAAGGGTTGAAACAATGGGTTTACGACAGATCCCTTGATAGCGGTTACCTCATCGTGACCGGAATGCGTCGTCCAGCAATCAGCCTGGTACGTCTCAGAGGTAGAAGGAGTAGTGGTTTTGACATATATATATATATATATATATATGTGTGTGTGTGTGTGTGTGTTAGTTATTATTATTATTGTACGAACATTTTAATTATGTAAACGTTTGTATATTATGGTTTATTTGGTTTAATTATTATCTTTATCTTTTGGTTTGTTTGGTTTGATTACATAAACGTTTATGTTTACGCAACGATAACCAAAACATTTTATAATTCTAGTTAAAAACAACAAAAAAAAAACATTTTATATAATTAACAAAAAAAACAAAACATTTTATATAATAATAATTACTTAAAATCCACACTTTATAATTGTATTTATCTTTTAAAAATTTTTACAAAAAATCAACATTTTATATAAATAATAAATAATTTCCATTTTCACCTCTCCAACACATCCCAAACACTCATTTTTCATCTCTCTAACCCATCTCAAATACTTATGCATCTTTTTTTCAATTTCTAACTCATCCCAAGATTGCCAATCATTGGCGGTGCCCATCTATAGGCCATGGAGGACTTCACAACCCGTAGAGATCCTATCTACGAGTCGTGGAGCTCTTTACAACCCGTAGAGGAATATGCAAATAAATTCATGTGATGTGTAAATAACCGGAGCCAATATAAATTGTACAGTTTGGTGTATAATCTTTTACGGTTTGATTTAAAAATGGATAGGAATTAAGTACATAGTATACATAACAAAAGCCTAATTAATAAACATGTGTTAGTTAGCGATTACAGTTGTTCGATTGTCAAACAAACACACAAATCAGAGTTTACCTTACAATGATTAACCTTTTACCCCGATTGTGATTTTGAATTTGTCTAGCCACACATGTTGACTGGTACGAAACGCAACAAATCGTAACAAATCCAAAGGCATAATAGTGTTTTATTAATATAAATGTTTTTTTTTATTAAAAAATGAAAAACAAAAATTCTAGACAAGGTATCATAGAGTGTCACCAGTATTATATTTGGTGCTTCTATGGTACTTTGGGTCCAATTTGACGTGACAGAATAGAATTGGCCGGGGCTACAGTAAGTACTCTTGCGTGCCCCTTCCCTTATTTTTAATTAGTTATTCTACTGTGAGTGGCTTGATTTTCGTTAAATAAAAAGAAAAACGGCTATTTACCTGTGATGGAGAATTTTAATTTTACCTCTTTTGTGCTTTAGATTTAGAAAAACGAGCACAAAGTCCAAACATCATGCATAAAAACTTAAAAATAGTTATGTGTTTTTTTGTCCCTCTGCTCTCCTTATTTTCAAATCATTTGGCGGCTACGCTTTCCATGATTAAGACAAATTTTTTTAATTTTCACAACAAAATCATCATTAAGCACCTTAATTTGATTTATTTATATTAGCAGTCAGCTTTGATATAAGAATCCTGCCGCCTTCGCTTCCATCGGCAGGGGCGAAGCTTTTGAGGGGTCGGGGTGCCCGACCCACGTATTTTTCTCTCAATAGTGTAATACGTATATTTTGTTTGAAAATTTTATACATATAGACTCCGGCCCTCTAATTTAAAGTCCCGTAATTTTCACGCCCCCTATATATTTGTTTAAGCTCTGGCATTATCAACAATAAAAATAAATCTTCACAAAATGCAAGTGCTTATGGTTTGGAAGATCAAGTTTTTTAAGACATTCAGTGTAACTAAGAAGATTATCATTTTATTTCATTTTATTTCTTTTTTTCTTTCGAGGAGCAAGGATTTTAAAAACAAGCTAAACTAGCAAGACGCTAGAAAAGCAAACCAAAGTGCAAAACCGAGACAAAATTGAAAATTAAAGAGTGAATTATTATTTGCGTTCCTGTGTTATAGTGATTTTAACTACTTGAATCTTAAGTCCAAAACTTTAACTATTTGAGTCATTGGTTGAAAATTAACTAACCTATTGAGTCCAATTGACTAACTTCGTTAACAAAGTCAGTTAAGTACAAAGGTATTCAGCCATTGTACACTTAGGTACAACCCTATAATGCATAAGGTACAAGGAACTCGTTTTTAATGCATAAAGATTTTAATAATATATATAAAAAAATATTATATATCTACATATATACGTATATATAACATACACACATAATCACACATACCTGCAACTTTGTCTTCCCCACCCCTACCCTAACCGGCCACCCACCCCACCATCACCATAAATTGTTGCACCACCACCACCGCACCATACCCACATCACCACCACCACCACTACAAACCTCACACACACACACCTACATACACAATATGTCCCCTACCCGACCGCTGTCACACCCTCAAATTTCCACTACGGGGTTCATACCGCGAGGCGCATGACATACCAGGATCCCATAGCCATAAGTCATATGAACGAACTCTAAATGCCCAAACCATTTAGTTCGTTTCAAAAACCAAGTTTAGTTATGTTGCGGAAGCGTAAACCAAATTTAATCCTTTTAAAACCATGCGCAAAACAACGCGCCCAAATTAAAACCATATGAAAGAAAATGTGAAAGCATAATATGTAATTTAGGTGTATGCCCAAGACCCCAAATGCAATGAAGTGTGTAGTGCTTTCTAATTCTGGCACCGGAAGCTAACTACCTGCAAAAGCATGTAAATCGTGGGTCAACAAACAATGTTGGTGAGTTCACTGAGTAAAGTAGGTGAGTAAGTAAAAGCGTAGGTTTCCCAAATCATGTAACCAAATGAAAGCGTCGGTCTCCCAGACCACATAACAGTAAGTAAGAACGTCGGCCTCCTTGGCCACAAGTAAATAGCTAATTCAAATGTCAGGGGTAGCTAGCCCACTCATGATAACTAAAACCGGCGAATACCGAACTACTAATGAACAAGTTCCCATAACCGGGATAAGGATGCCTTGCACCATTGTCCATCGACAATGATTATGTTTGAAGCTAATAGTTCACATCCGTGCTCCCAGCACGATGTGAGGTTTGTTAGACCTAATAGCGCTATCAACTAATTAACCCGCTTGCCCAACCGGCAATTGATTCGGTATTTTGAAGGACTTAAAAGATGTGTTTGGTTTAGTTCATCAAGGACATATATATGAATTAGTAAAAATAGATTCACCACGTGAACCATGCACCCCAAACCCGGGATGTGTAAAAGTAGTCCCAAACCGGACTAGAAACGTTAAGTAAGTTGTCTCAACCCGAGACGCATGCTTTTGAGAAAAGAGTAGTGAAACTCACCTTAGGTTGCAAGCAAGAATATCCAAACTTCACCGTAATAGAGACTCGCTACCGACTCCCTATTATATGTGTCACTATGTGAGTACACTTGTATAACCAATATACCACATAGCACGTTTATTCGATTCTTAAAAGTTTCAAAATCATGTAGTGACACCTAGTGACTCTACATGCACAAGTATGTCCTATGTATCCCGTTGGTGATCGTGGTGACTATTATAAGTTTTACGCATCAAACACATCTCATACAAGTTTTCACACAAGTACATGTCAATTACACACCACATAGAACTCCAAATAACCACTTAAAGACCCCGTACACAATCTGTGTTTTTAGGACAGATTGTGCGCTGTGAAAAAACAAATTATTTAAAATACTTAACGAATGAATTATAGTCCCAAATTTTTACTGAATTTTATTTGGGATTCACTCGACAATACCTATTTTTGTTTTGTCTTAATTCCAAACACAAAAATTATAAAAATTCGTACAACACAGCAGTGTTCAGAAAATTTCCTCAACAGGTCAGTTTAGTAGGAAAATTCTTAAAAATTGTGTATTCATCCAAACGAGATGAATCCACTTGGAAAAGCTCTATTTTTCCAGTATTGACCTACTGTAAAAATTTCATAACCTAACTCCTTGTAAATCTCAAGTTATGACCATTTAAAGTTAGCCCAATTTACAAATCCGAAAATCTGATATGACCTCTAATCAATTAAAATTCCAAAAACGACTCAAACGATGTCCAAATTCGATGGTTTTGCCCATTATGAAAAGCTAAGACCTTGTACATTACAATCATGCAACGAATCAATCAAACCAATTATTTTCAAGCCACTAAACAGACCCTACAAGTCGACATTCAGAATCTGTCCAGATTCTGATCATGCAATATTATCAATTATATCAAACCCTAGTTGCATATTATCAATCAATAACACCTAATAATCATCATACAACTTTAGTAAGAACCACATCTGATCAAAACCCTAATTATACATCACAACCATCATTATTCACAAACCCTAGAAGTCTAAAACATCAAGAACATGCATAATCATGCAAAACATATAACATTCATTATGTAACAATGTGGTTGACCCTTTTAATCTTCGTAATCATCATGTTTTAACTTTTATAAAATATTTTCAGACCTGGACAAACTTGTTATATGATTTTTATAGTAAAAACATAAGGTAAAAGCGTAAGAAATCATAAGTTATACCCTTAGCTCTTCAAATCAATCAATCGCGCGCCTTGGAGCCTCCCAATTGATGATCTTGAGCCTTAGCAGGAGTTTTTGGAGTGAAATATTCGTGTGGGGCAGTAAGGGGGCGATTAGGGTTGAGTATGGGGGTTGCATGGGGGTTAAGGATGTTTAAATATGAGTTTGAGGCGGTTTAAACCCGTCAGGTAGTTTCGAGCGGCCGCTCGGAGCCTGTGAGCGGCCGCTCACAGGTCTGAGGCGCGCGCTTTTGCTTCGTTTCGCCTCCCGACGCGTTATCCATCGACGTTTTCGTTATTTCGGACCGTAACAAGTTTAACCCCATGCGTTAAGACCCTAATCAACCTCATGCTCCACTTTTAATGATTTTTATTAACGTGTTCGGTTTAGGTTCACATAATCACGTATGGTTTTCACATAAGTTTATTATTCACCAACGTTCGGGATACAGGACTCATGTGTGTGTTAAACAATACTTATCCTATTTAACACATATGTTAATAACCTCTAACATGTGTTAGGCCTACTTAACTACCCCTAGTTAAGTATCTACCCATGCACAACGTAAGTTAACTAAAATGTATCATGTAAGTTAACTAGAGTTCAGTGAAAGTATTAACCTGAAAATGCGGGGTGTCACATCATCCCCAAGTTGAAAAGAATTTCGTCCCGAAATTCAGCAAGTAAACAATAAAGCCAGCTATAAAAATGTGTGCTTGGTTCCCGGATGTCACATCATCCCCAAGTTGAAAGGAATTTCGCCCCGAAATTCACTTTGAAAGAGCTGCTTTTTGTTTAGCGTTCGATCGATGTTCAGGTTCAGGTTTAGAAAAGAGGTGTGGGTATTTAAGCCGTATTTGATCCATGCGTTCCCACGTGTATTCCGGTCCTAGACGGAAATTCCGTTGTACGTTAATAATAGGTATAGTGTTCTGTTTGAGTTTCTTGACGCCCCGCTCAAGAATCTCCACTGGTTCTTCCATGAACCGTAGCCGATCTTCCACCTGGATCTCCTCCATTGGCACCATCAGTGTTGTATCCAACAGGCATTTCTATAGATTCGGTACGATATGTGGGATACATCGTGTATCCTACCAAGTTTGTTAAGCAGGTTTAACCTGTAAGCTACCAGACCAATCCCATCAACCATCTCGAATGGTCCAACGTTTCACGGGTTCATCTTCCCCCGTTTTCCAAAGCGTGTCACACCCTCTCAAGGTGACACCTTTAATAGTACCTTGTTCCCATTCCAGAGCTCTAAAAGTTTCTTACGCTTATCAGCGTAGCTTTTCTGTCGCTCAAGAGTAGCAGCCATCCGTTTTCTGATTGCACTGTCTTCTCAGAAGTTTGGTGCACAAGTTCGGAACCTGTCAGTTGGCTATCCCCAACTTCAGTCCAACATATGGGGGATTTGCACTCCCGTTCATAAAGTGCCTCAAAAAGTGCACACTGGATCGAAGTGTCATAACTATTGTTATAAGAGAATTCAATCAAAGGCAAGTGCTTGTCCCAACTGTTTCCAAAGTCCACCACGCACGCTCGCAGTAGATCTTCTAGTGTTTGGATGGTACGTTCACTCTATCCATCCGTCTGGGAGTGATAGGCTGCGCTCATGTCCAAATGAGTTCCCAAAGCATTTTGGAGAGTTTCCCAAAAATGGGAAGTAGATCGCGCGTCGTGATCCGATATGATAGAAGTAGGCATCCCATGCCTAGAGACAATTTTCGTAATACAAAAGCGGCTAGACGTTCCAACATGTCCGCCTCTATAATTGCCATGAAATGCGCTGATTTGGTCAAACGGTCAATAATGACCCAAATCATATCGTGCCCGCTGGGCGTTTTAGGAAGTTTGGTGATAAAGTCCATGGAAATACCATCCCATCTCCACATGGGATTTTCCGGTTGCTGAAGTGGGCCCGAAGGTTTCTGATATTCAATTCTAACCTTGGCACACGTTAAGCACTTACTAACATAAGTGACTTTCTCAGCTTTCATGTTTGGTCACCAGTAAAGAGTTTGAGATCTCGGTACATTTTATCCGAACTAGGATGTACCGAATAACGAGGGGTGTGTGCCCCATCGAGCACTAGTTGTCTGAGATCTCCAACACGTGGAATCCAGACTTGATTCATGAAGTGCTGAAGACCCTATGTCCTCCATTCCAGGTGCTTATCAGCACCGTGCAAGGTTTCAAGCCCGATGTTTTCCCCTTTCAAAGCCACGCCCTGGGCTTTACGTATCTTAACATGAAGATTAGATTGTAGGGTAAGTTGCAAGGCTCGCACTCGTTTGGGTTTTGTTTCCTTACGACTCAGGGCATCTGCTACTACATTAGCCTTCCCTGAATGTTACTTGATGGCACAGTCATAACCATTCAGGAGTTCGACCCATCGGCGTTGTCGTATGCTTAGCACCCTCTGGTCGAATATATGCTGGAGACTTTTATGATCTGTGAAAATCGTGCACTCTGTCCCGTAGAGGTAGTGCCTCCAAATTTTTGAGAGCGAAGACCTCCGCTCCCAGTTCCAAGTCGGGAGTGGGGAAATTTTTCTCATGAACTTTTAGTTGTCGTGAAGCATATGTGATCACCTTTTCGCGTTGCATTAAAACACACCCTAGACCTTGGATAGATGCATCACAGTACACCACAAAGTCCTCCGTACCCTCAGGTAGTGATAATATTGGAGCACTGCAAAGTTTAGTCTTCAGTAACAGAAAAGCAGGTTCTTGGGCATCTCCCCACTTGTAGGTAATCCCCTTCTGTTTCAAAGCAGTAAGGGGTTGAGCGATTTTTGAGAATCCCTGAATGAATCTGCGATAATAACCTGCAAGGCCAAGGAATTGTCGGACCTCCGTGGGAGTCTTAGGGGCTTCCCATCTTTTAATCGCATCAATCTTAGCGGGATCGACCTGTATTCCTGCCTCGTTCACCACATGACCCAAGAATTGGACCTCACGAATCCAGAAGTCGCACTTGGAGAATTTTGCATATAACTGCTCACTTTTCAGAAGTTCCAAGATCAGTCGTAGGTGTTGCTCGTGCTCTCCCCTACTCTTGGAATAGATCAGAATGTCGTCTATGAACACTATGACAAATTTGTCTAGATAGGGTTTGCACACACGGTTCATGAGGTCCATGAACACAGCTGGTGCATTGGTCAGCCCGAAGGGCATTACCAAAATTTCATAGTGCCCATAACGAGTTCGAAAGGCTGTCTTTGGCACATCCTCCTCTCGGACTCTCAGTTGGTGATACCCCGACCTCAAGTCAATCTTGGAATAGAAACTCGACCCCTGGAGCTGGTTGAATAAATCATCAATACGAGGTAAAGGGTTCAATTCCCGGTAATCGATACACATACGGAAACTCCCATCCTTTTTCTTAACAAATAAGACTGGAGTTCCCTAAGGTGAAGAACGAGGTCTAATGAAACCCCTGTCCAATAGCTCTTGGAGTTGGGTGGATAGTTCTTGAAGTTCGACTGGTGCAAGGCGGTATGGTGCACGCGCAACTGGGGCGGCTCTTGGTGCACGGTCAATTTGAAATTCCACTTGTCGAACAGGTGGAAGTCCGGGTAATTCCTCTGGGAAGACATCTGGAAAATCCTGAACTACAGGGATGTCCTCAATTTTTGTTTCAACTTCAGCTCGAGTATCAGAAATGTTAGCCAATATGGCTGGGTAGCCCTTCCGAATACACCTCTAGGCTTTCAGGAAAGAGATGATGCCCATCATGGCACCACCAGGATCACCCTGGACAGATAAGAATTCTCCACTAGGGAGAGGGATACGAACAATCTTCTCCTGACAGAGAATTTCAGCGTGTTGCTTGGACAACCAGTCCATGCCAACCCCGAGATCAAAGCTTCCAAGGGTGATAGGTAGAATGTTGATGGCAAACGATTGCCCATCCAACTCGAGCTTACAGTCACGATGAATATGGGTTACCTCAACAGGCTTTCCATCAGCTAACTCCATGTTGTACAGGGTATTAAGAAAAGTAGGAACCATTCCTAGTTGTTTGTTAAGTTTTGATGACACAAAACTATAGTCCGTACCAGTATCATAAGAGTGTCGTATCCGTCACGACCTTGTTATCAGTCCTAGCTTCCCTAATGCCAATCACGAATGCTTTCCCACGAACCCCATTGTTGTTGTTCCCGTTGTGGTAGTTGTTGTTGCAGGACTTATACTTCACACTATCCCACGTTCTCTTGCTATCACCAACAGTAGAAAATGAAGCACCATGCTTCAGAAAGGTACCATGATTAGCAGTCTCATCGGTGAGTCTGCGAGTCAAGTGAAAGATTTGTAGGTGAGCTGCAGTGGCCAAGCCACGAATCTGAGGGGCCCACCCTTTCGGTATAAAGTTCGATCCATTTGTAAGGTAGGTTAAATAGATTTGAGCCTATAGTGGCTATCTCCTATAGCTTGGTAGTGTAGGCGTCGATCTCAGACCCATCCGTCTTTATATAACAAAGTTTCTAGATTTCACCACAGGGTGTTACGTTTTCCTTCCAGGTATCTGTAACTCATCGAGTGTGCATGTAGTGTACATTACTCCATCCTGCCTGGGACAAATGCACATGGCAAGGACTTATGCTATCGAAGCAACCAGACGGTCTCCTTCAGTTCCGTTGGAGTTATCGAGGTTTACAACCAATAAAAGGCTTGAAAATACGATGTACGTTCAAGGTATAAGAATGTTCAAATGTGGAAGTCAGGGGAAAAGAATGGTTTAGCAAAATAGATCTTTACTAGCTTGGAAAGATGCGAGGGCCTCAACCACCCTATCGTTGATCATAAAAACTCAGTCTTATCAAAGTTAACAAGGGGAATGAAAGAAAAGATAGGTAAGAAAAGGTAAGAGCCAATCGTCGCCATGCTTTGTCTAGATAGTAGAGCCTTTATCCTCACTTTCCGTGTGCTCGTCCTGCTCAGGTTCCCCCTTTCATCTCTTATCCTTCCTCTTTTGCGATGTCAGTGTTATATGGTTCTCATCACGTACAATCTCCTTTTCTAGTCCTATGTGAACCAGTTTAGTGGTAAGCTGTACTACTCGTTCCTCCAATCGTGGCTATCAGCCATTAGTAGGTTTCATCCTCCCTTGTGATGTTGCATTACATCGCAGGCTTTACATAACTCCCCAAGAGTGTGTGTAACAAGTCCCGATCTAATGTGTTCCCATGAATCTACCATATACTTATGAGTAACAGGGATATGCAGTCATACGTCCGCCCGCTCATACTAGGCGTAAGGTACTAAAGTAAGAAATAAGTTCTATATGCGTAACCCAGTCCCGTCTGAGTTTCGAATGGGAGTAAGAAAGATCAAGTAGCAAGGAACAGAAACTAATTGTCTCCTTGCTAAGTGACAAAAGATAAGTCTCAGCATTCGAATTCCTTCATAGTTGATTTAATGGTACCACGTCATGCGCATCGTGCAGCTTCCTGTGTACGTGCGCCATAACGCTCGCAAGGGCTCCCTCCCTTGTACTATTGTTGTCTCCTCGTCCATGAGGTTAGTTAGGATATTACTCCCAGTAATGCGCCACCTGGTGTAACCCTAGGTTCCCACCATTGACGTGTTAAGAATTAAGTCTAGAACTAGGAGATAACATATCTCCCGAAATCATATGTTGTAGATATATGTAGCTAATAGCTAGTTGTGCACTTAAGTTGTGAGTGTACTTATGCTATGATGATTATAGACTAGACTCAACATGCAGTCCTAGTTCACTATAACCAATGGCTCTGATACCAATCTGTCACACCCTCAAATTTCCACTACGGGGTTCATACCGCGAGGCGCATGACATACCAGGATCCCATAGCCATAAGTCATATGAACGAACTCTAAATGCCCAAACCATTTAGTTCGTTTCAAAAACCAAGTTTAGTTATGTTGCGGAAGCGTAAACCAAATTTAATCCTTTTAAAACCATGCGCAAAACAACGCGCCCAAATTAAAACCATATGAAAGAAAATGTGAAAGCATAATATGTAATTTAGGTGTATGCCCAAGACCCCAAATGCAATGAAGTGTGTAGTGCTTTCTAATTCTGGCACCGGAAGCTAACTACCTGCAAAAGCATGTAAATCGTGGGTCAACAAACAATGTTGGTGAGTTCACTGAGTAAAGTAGGTGAGTAAGTAAAAGCGTAGGTTTCCCAAATCATGTAACCAAATGAAAGCGTCGGTCTCCCAGACCACATAACAGTAAGTAAGAACGTCGGCCTCCTTGGCCACAAGTAAATAGCTAATTCAAATGTCAGGGGTAGCTAGCCCACTCATGATAACTAAAACCGGCGAATACCGAACTACTAATGAACAAGTTCCCATAACCGGGATAAGGATGCCTTGCACCATTGTCCATCGACAATGATTATGTTTGAAGCTAATAGTTCACATCCGTGCTCCCAGCACGATGTGAGGTTTGTTAGACCTAATAGCGCTATCAACTAATTAACCCGCTTGCCCAACCGGCAATTGATTCGGTATTTTGAAGGACTTAAAAGATGTGTTTGGTTTAGTTCATCAAGGACATATATATGAATTAGTAAAAATAGATTCACCACGTGAACCATGCACCCCAAACCCGGGATGTGTAAAAGTAGTCCCAAACCGGACTAGAAACGTTAAGTAAGTTGTCTCAACCCGAGACGCATGCTTTTGAGAAAAGAGTAGTGAAACTCACCTTAGGTTGCAAGCAAGAATATCCAAACTTCACCGTAATAGAGACTCGCTACCGACTCCCTATTATATGTGTCACTATGTGAGTACACTTGTATAACCAATATACCACATAGCACGTTTATTCGATTCTTAAAAGTTTCAAAATCATGTAGTGACACCTAGTGACTCTACATGCACAAGTATGTCCTATGTATCCCGTTGGTGATCGTGGTGACTATTATAAGTTTTACGCATCAAACACATCTCATACAAGTTTTCACACAAGTACATGTCAATTACACACCACATAGAACTCCAAATAACCACTTAAAGACCCCGTACACAATCTGTGTTTTTAGGACAGATTGTGCGCTGTGAAAAAACAAATTATTTAAAATACTTAACGAATGAATTATAGTCCCAAATTTTTACTGAATTTTATTTGGGATTCACTCGACAATACCTATTTTTGTTTTGTCTTAATTCCAAACACAAAAATTATAAAAATTCGTACAACACAGCAGTGTTCAGAAAATTTCCTCAACAGGTCAGTTTAGTAGGAAAATTCTTAAAAATTGTGTATTCATCCAAACGAGATGAATCCACTTGGAAAAGCTCTATTTTTCCAGTATTGACCTACTGTAAAAATTTCATAACCTAACTCCTTGTAAATCTCAAGTTATGACCATTTAAAGTTAGCCCAATTTACAAATCCGAAAATCTGATATGACCTCTAATCAATTAAAATTCCAAAAACGACTCAAACGATGTCCAAATTCGATGGTTTTGCCCATTATGAAAAGCTAAGACCTTGTACATTACAATCATGCAACGAATCAATCAAACCAATTATTTTCAAGCCACTAAACAGACCCTACAAGTCGACATTCAGAATCTGTCCAGATTCTGATCATGCAATATTATCAATTATATCAAACCCTAGTTGCATATTATCAATCAATAACACCTAATAATCATCATACAACTTTAGTAAGAACCACATCTGATCAAAACCCTAATTATACATCACAACCATCATTATTCACAAACCCTAGAAGTCTAAAACATCAAGAACATGCATAATCATGCAAAACATATAACATTCATTATGTAACAATGTGGTTGACCCTTTTAATCTTCGTAATCATCATGTTTTAACTTTTATAAAATATTTTCAGACCTGGACAAACTTGTTATATGATTTTTATAGTAAAAACATAAGGTAAAAGCGTAAGAAATCATAAGTTATACCCTTAGCTCTTCAAATCAATCAATCGCGCGCCTTGGAGCCTCCCAATTGATGATCTTGAGCCTTAGCAGGAGTTTTTGGAGTGAAATATTCGTGTGGGGCAGTAAGGGGGCGATTAGGGTTGAGTATGGGGGTTGCATGGGGGTTAAGGATGTTTAAATATGAGTTTGAGGCGGTTTAAACCCGTCAGGTAGTTTCGAGCGGCCGCTCGGAGCCTGTGAGCGGCCGCTCACAGGTCCGAGGCGCGCGCTTTTGCTTCGTTTCGCCTCCCGACGCGTTATCCATCGACGTTTTCGTTATTTCGGACCGTAACAAGTTTAACCCCATGCGTTAAGACCCTAATCAACCTCATGCTCCACTTTTAATGATTTTTATTAACGTGTTCGGTTTAGGTTCACATAATCACGTATGGTTTTCACATAAGTTTATTATTCACCAACGTTCGGGATACAGGACTCATGTGTGTGTTAAACAATACTTATCCTATTTAACACATATGTTAATAACCTCTAACATGTGTTAGGCCTACTTAACTACCCCTAGTTAAGTATCTACCCATGCACAACGTAAGTTAACTAAAATGTATCATGTAAGTTAACTAGAGTTCAGTGAAAGTATTAACCTGAAAATGCGGGGTGTCACAACCGCCCCACCACTGCACCATAAACCACCACCTTTTCCACCACATTGCACCACCTCGATCTGAACCATAACCCCTAAATTCGGATCGAATTTCAGTAAAAGCTTACAATTCAAGGCTTCTTCTCTTCTTTCCAGCCATACACACCTGCACACACTTCTCTTCCACACTCCTACCCCAACCGGCCACCCCCACCCCACCACTGCCTCACCGCCACCACCCACCGCTACACACACCACCACCATCGTAGAACCCCCACTGTAAACTACAACCGCTCCACCACCACTGTAAACCCCACACACACTTGCAGATACAATCTCTCCCTTACTCGCCTATCCCACCACCACTGCACCTTCATCACCACCTTTCCAACATCATTTCGATATTAACTGTAGCCCAAATATGGATCTAAACCCTAATCCCCAAACAAAAACGGATGAAAACTCAAAAACGATAACCTTCTAGCACTATTCCACCGTAGTTCACTCCATCACCACCCAAAAGTCCAAACCTTGCTTTTGATAAAAGTGAGATGATTTGTGTGTGCGCAGAGAAGGAAGAGAGAGACAAAGAGAGTAGGACTATTATAATATATAATAAAGTATGATATTTAATAATATTTATTAAGTAGGGTCGTAGGGGTATTTTTGACTTTTCACTGAAAGTTAAAAGACTTAATTAACGGAGTTAGAAAATAGGACTCAAATGGTTAGTTAATTTCTAACTAGGGACTCAAGTAGTTAAAGTTTTGAAATTTGGATTCAATTAGTTAAAACCACTACAACACAAAGACTCAAATAGTAATTCACTCAAAATTAAATGTTCACCAATATGACCACTTCAAACTAGTCATATCATATTCCATTTATATATTTGACTAATAAAAAACTAGCTATTACGGTGGGTTCGGACTACCCAACGCTTCGCCTGCTACGATCGTATGGGGTGCCTTTGCAAGTGAAGCGGGTGACCCTGGTTAGCCGGGGCGTCATGTTTTGTTGTCCATTAAAAAAACTAAACTGTGAAATCAAATGTATAAAGTTAATATCATGGGTCTTTACCATTAAAAAAATAAAACTATAATAAAATTAATTATTTTTAATTAGTTGAAGAGGCAACATACCTTTAAGTTGGATCACTTGACCAAATATACTATTAGAAAATACACATTTCTTAAAGCGCATTCTGCGTCATAAAAGGGTGCTTATGACACGTCAAAAAGTGTCGTTGATGAACATGTCATAAAATTAACATGACACGCATTTGTGTGTCATCTTTTTATGAGCCCCATTCAAACTTTTGTGACACGCATTTATGACGTTCAATAACACGGAAGAATTTCACCTAGGGGCATTTTGCAATGCAGAGGCGGCGTTTGAAACATAGCTTTTGTGAAAAAATGGTTTTCTTTCCCTTTTAAGTGGTTTTAACAGTGAGCCTGAGAATCACGACTTTAAAGAGTTGTTGAACATGCTGCATTGTGAAGTTGAATTTGTTATACGTACCAATCAACATCCGTGACTAGACAAATATATTAATCACAATCAGGTGAAAGGTTCAACATTGCAACGTAACTTTTTTTTTTTAGAGTAGGGTTTTAGCGGTAAATCTTGTGTTGCAAAGCGATCACTGCCCAGGATCGAATCCCATAGCACCACACGGGTTTTTCCTTTCAATCCCAAGCGGTTATTTTTTCGGTGGAGCGTGAGATTCGAACCTGAGACCAAACCCGGGCAGGAACCCTCCAAGGAGGTAAACTTTCTCACCTCAAACCAGCTGGACAACGTAACTTAAACTATAACATTTATGTGTTTGTTTAAACAAGTGAACAATTGCTTGCATTAACTTTTGATTGTTCTTTTGTTAATAGACATTCATTTCTATAATAACTTTAAAAAAATTAGAAGTTTTTTTATTATAATTTCAGTGACTTAAAAATATTAAATCCGTAAGAGCACTTACATCCCATCTACTAAATGTATGTGAATGTGTCCACCAAATTATATGGGGTGAGTGTAAGTGGTTGTGAGTGAAGGAGAGAGAAAAAATATTTTGTGGAAGCAATGTTCCACCCTAAATATGAAAAGCTATTGTTCACCCCTATATATATTTTAATATTTTTGTAAGTAGTTGTGAGTGAGGAGAGAGAAAATGAAATGATAAAAGTATGAAAAGTATTATTATTTTAATTAGGAGAGAAGATTTAGAGGTGGAGTAGTGATTTTTAGTGTAATTTGATGGATGGAATTTGGTGGAGGGGGTGTGAATGTTCTAACAAATTATAGCGCTAGAATCAAATACGCAGTGAAAAAGAAATAGGAAGTCGTATAAAGGGTATCAAACGGAATCCGGTTGAATTTATTTAAGCGGCATTAAAACTGTCTTATCGAACGTGTTGAGAACCAGGATTCATAAATATTCATTGGAGAACAAATATTGCACGTAACTCGCTTAAAAACTATCTTCATGAATCATAGTTATAAAAAATTTGATGGTGATATGCTGTTTTGTCCTATGATCTAAGAATCATATTAGAACAAACACTTGCCTAAGGTTATTCATTGATCTTATCTAATGCTACATCGTAAAAGGGTATCAATAAGGATACTTGATAACGAATAGTTCTGAAGCTAAGTGGAAGTTGTATGCTGTAAAAAGGATTATGTGATTCTTTACTAAGAAGTTTGAACCTTCGGGCGCCCTCATGGATTCAATAGGTATGAATGTATGGCCATGCTCAAATTAAGAGTAGTTTGTCAGACCACTATGAATCTGGAATGAGATATAAATGATTGAACAACATTTGAGAATCAGAGCGAGATAGACAATTGGGTGGATTAAATTAAGACTTCGAGTTTATTTTAGGTTAATTAAATGCGAACTTCAAGTTTAATATGATAATTTTGTGTTTTGGGGGACACTAATATATGGTATTTACAATATGAAGATTATGGCAAGTATATTTTAATAATTGGGTTAGTATATTTTGGGCGGATCTACGTATGGTTCGTGATAAAAGATACCGATTTTATTTGGAATTTAATAAACGTTTGTGATCGTTTATGTTCCTGAACGCTTGATTGTGTTCAAATGTGTTTGTCTGCCAACACTTTTGTCCGATACCTAAAAATAACAAACAAACACAAACGAACACGAATTTCATCTCCTTGGGCGTGTTCGTTTAGTCCATTTACAACCTAGTTGTTGGTTGACAAAAGCCAAAGGAATGATGTAGGTTAAACAAAAATAAAATACAAACACAACACAACAGCGTATACGCTTACAACTTACATCGTTCAAAATCAGTACCACCACTAGAATTGATGGAATTTGTAAGGTCGGACAAGCGAACATTACGTTCGACATCAGTTTCTTCACAAAATCCATGACTTTTGGATTTCTTAGTTGTGTCGGTGAATGATCGATGTCGTTCGGTCAGTCAAAAACAATGATTTTATAGAAATAGTGAAGTAAGGTCGTCTCCACAGCAACTTCTCGACTCCTCAGGGGCGAGGATTTGTTTTCTCTAGATTAGGGTTCTCTATCCAGAAGGGGGTGGCGGCGCAGCTTGTTGCCCGCCTACCTGTTATTCCTATGTAACTTGCCCAATTCATTGAAATGAAATTTAAAGTAAAAAAAAAAAAAATTAAAACTAAATTAACTAAATACTAAAGTTATTTGCTTTGTTTGATTGATTTGATTTCTAAAGAAACGAACTTGATTGTGATTTTGTAAATATTTATGAAAAAAATGTAACCCTCTCCGGATTTCGGTTTGATGATTCACTCAAACTTGTTTCAATTCGTTAGATACCACATTGACACGACCTTGTTTAAGATTTAATTAAGTGATAAGCAAAGACAAGTTTTTTAATAATGACCTATGCAATCTACTTACCAAACCATATGTTCCAAAGCCTCGCCCAATGATCAAACTACTCACGATGCAAGAAAATCAGATGCGAATAATAAAAAAACAAGTATTGGCAACACACACACAACTTATTTAACTTAATTAAATCACAAGTATTTTTCAAAGCATAAAACCAATCCATAAACACTGAAATCCACTAGTTTGATTTTCACAAAGACAAACCATACACCCGGAGGTGGTTACGAAAGGGTCTAGCCACTCATCATCATGGTGAGATCTTCAATGGTTGATTTTGAGATACTTGCATGATGGAATTGATTTGATTGGGTTTTGCAGATGATAAAAATTGTATTTGGGAGCTCAAAAATCACTAGGGTTCAAAAGAAATTTGTTATGGGTTGGTTTATCTTTAAATACGGTGAAAAACCATAAAATTATTGAGATTAACCGACCCCGGCGCAGCCTCCCCCCAAGCGCACACCCGCGCTGGGGGCCAAATTCTTCTTAACTATGCTGGAATTAGCGCATACCAACACTGATTTTTGCTTCCTGGTGCGGCTTTTCGCCTACCCAAACCTATATCATGTCATCATTTAATATCTTCAATTCCAATCCATTTGTTTTCTCCAAAAAACACATCCAATCCACTCCACTCCGAGTACCTGTGATTTAAATCAACCTCAAAGTAACCATGTTTTATATTAAAAAAAAACACTTAGAAACACATAAATAAATACATCTTAAAATGGTAAATTATCCTCTCATCAATGAAAGAGACATCATTGATGGCGGATTTCTTAAGTTGCCTCTTTGGCATTGGCCGGTGAAAGCAGCCACTATGATGATGGACGGAAGTTTAGGATGTCAACGGAAACCCCTTTTGTATTTGGATTCCGCGGCAACGCGCGGGTAAACCAATCGGTTCTCGGAGTTTAGATTTATTTTTGGCCCACTCCAGTTTTTAGCTTGTACCTGTTTGGCCAAAGACGAATACCGGTTCTAATGCTTCTTAAAAAACCCGAACCGGTTTAGAACCTAGATTGGTTTGAGAAAGAAAGGGTTATCTTTAGGCTCTGTTAATTTATTTTGCATAAAACAAACATGAAACATAAATGATTAATTCATTCTTTCAATATTTTTCTATTAAAAAAACAAATTAAAAGATGATTGCTTCGGTGGCTACCATGAAGAAATTCGCATTACAAAACGAAAAAAATTGAAAAGCAAAAAAGAGAGAGATGAAGATGAAGATTAGTCATCTAAGATGTGTGTATAATGTACAACACCAACAACGTGATTGACTAAACGCAACAGGCAAACACAGTGCAACCACACCGCAACGTGCGGGTTCCTGCTAGTATATAACAATGAGTAGAAAAAAATGGAGTTATCGGTTTGTGTAACGGATCAAAATGGATTCATAATAAATTGGATAGTAAAACCAAATCCCTACTTTAAAATAACATGTCAAATTTAAATGAGTAATGTAAAAACGAGTTATGGAATAGTATGGTCTATCAAACCATTCTCATATAGATTTAGTCAATTTGTACCATTTGTGATTTTACGAGATATAGTTTAATAAATGTTTTGGTCTAGATTTTACGTATCTAAATCTTGAGAGTGAGGAAGAAAAACCAAAAAAGAAACTTCCCACTTTTGATGTTCTCCTTTTCTCCTTTTTTTAGAAATTAAGGAGGTCTAGATTTTACGTATCTAAATCTCTTGAGAGTGAGGAAGAAAAACAAAAAAGAAACTTCCCACTTTTGATGTTCTCCTATTCTCCTTTTAGAAACTAAGGAGAAGGACAAGGGCACTAGGTCAGAAAAGCGAAAACTTTAAATTCTTCCCAAGTATGATTTGAATCTATGACCAGTTAGTTAACAGTCGACCGCGTTACCACCGAGCTAGTGAAAATAGAATGAAAAACGTAAGTCTTTTGATTGATGGTTGCTATTGAGCAACTACAATTTTATTTTAACAAATAAAATTCAAATTACATGTACAATTTATTATATTATATATAAATAATAGGCTTATTTTGGTTCTCTAGCTTGGTTGGGCTTAGGATATGAAACTTGGGTTTGGGTTTGTTCATTAAACACACTTATCTTTAGGCTTAAGCATTGACATGCTCATTTAATCTTGGTTCGAGTCAAGGTTTTAGCTAGGGGTGAGCATTTCATGGTTCGGACCTACAGGAACCTTGGACCCGACCCATGAGAACCTTGGACCCGAACCTTTTTAAATATATGGGTCGGTTTCCGGTTCTAGATTTATATGAATTATCGGTTCCGGGTCGGGTCGGTGCTAAACCCACGGTTCTAATATAAGAACCACAAGAACCGTTTGTATTTTAATTAAAAAATAAAAAAATAATCTTTTTTAGTTTTTTCACTATTCGTTTTTACGTTTTATTGTAATCGATTTCATGTAATGTTAATACAATATTAAAAATATTATTTATAATAATAACAATGTATTTTTCTTGAAATATTCTTCGGCTTAATGGATATGCATAGATTTGATATATTATATAATATATATTATATCTAAATTTGAAGTAAATATTTATATATATCGCTCTGATGTGTGTGTGTGTTTATTATGTATACATAACAGATTCACATAATGTTTCTATTGATGAGAATGACAAAATTGTTACGAAAACATAAGTCGAGAAACGAAAAATGACTTAAAAAAACTCATGGGCTATTGTTAGACTGTCCGTTATGGAAGCGCGAGTAGCATGACGCGAACAAGGTTTCAGCGCCCGTGCTCACCCCCAACCACAACACAACAGCCCCACACGAACAGTTTCGACGCGAGCACAAACGATGGTGGTCGCGTGGGTTAACGGGAAAAAGTGACCTTTGGTCGCGCCGTTGCTCACCTCCAGCCACAACGGGGTTAAGTGACCGGATTACTTGATAGTCACGTCGGTGGCTTGCGCACGTTCGCTCGCGCGTCCACGACGGACGACTTTAGAACCATATGGAGGAATTCTTTTACGAGCATGGTAAAAGAATAGGAATATGTAAATCCTCTAAAAGTGGCTATTGCATTAAAGGGTTCTAGAGGGTCAGACCCTTTTACCCGACCCATCAGAACCTTTAGGACCCGGAACCACATAGCCTTTTAAGGTTCGGTTCGTGGTTCCTAATTTCAACAATAAAAGGGTATACGGTTCTGGTGGTCCGGGTCGGGTCGGGTCGGTTCTGGACCCTTTGCACAGCCCTAGTTTTAGCGAGTCGATCTCTAATAGCTCATGAACAGCTCGACTTGTTTGCCACATTAACAACTAATCGGGTTATAATCTTACATCCAGTGTTGAAAAGATTTAAATAAAACACAAGAGTCAAATATTATGTACAAAACTACGAAAAAACATATAAACACTTGATTATGTGATTCAGATAACAATTTTGTAATCACATACCCTTCCACTTTCTTACTTTATTATGTAGCAAAGATAATTGAGATGGAGACTTAGAGCATTCGCAGTAGCTTCTGCATATTTTCTCCATAATTACTCTAAAAACACTACTTTTTCTCACTTCTTTCAATTAAATAATATTTACTCTATACTTTTATCATTACATTTTCTCTTTCCTCTACTCACAATCACTTTCAAAAATATTAAAAAATTATGGAGGATGAACAGTTCCATATCAAATATATATAGAGATGAACAGTAACTTCTATATATCCTTCACTCACAACCATTTACTACCACATATCAAAATATGAAGGTTTCTCTCACATAAATATGCATAACCTACTATGAATGCTCTTAGTAGTTACTTTTTACATGTCATTTTCATTCTTTGAGATTAGGTGCTAACAACGGCGGAACCATAGGTGGGTCGGTTGATCCTCCGGCTGGTTAAAGTGTATACTAAGAGGAGTATTTAACCCTCAATGTATTTTTGTAGCTGAAAAAAAAACATAGTAGAGTGAAGATAATGACTCTTGTTCTCCAGCCAAAAACGACGACAAGGTGGCTCTGATTTTACTTAGGTTTAGGTCAATGAAGGAAAGAGATGAAGATCGTGTTGCAACTCAAATCAAAATGGTCAAGTTCGGTCATATGGCCCAAATCAAAGCATAATAAAAACTTTTGTTTTATATTTGAAACTTTAAAACTTAAAAGTTTTACCGAAACACGCCCAAAATGTTGCTTCAATTTTTTATTTTTTTTATTTTATAGACATCACACTTAAACGTCATTTGTAGTTTTTTTAATTTGGTAAGGATACAAAAAGAACTAAAAATATATCTTAAATCTCAAGTAAAGTTTAACTTTTACGTATGCTTTTTATAGTTTTTTTAATTCTGTGTTGGACATTTTTTTAGTTTATTTATTACTTTATTAGCCTTCTGAAGAGATATGGTATCAATGTTGGATATATAGTATGTCCGATATAATTAAATGTCGAGATCAACGTAACTCAACCCGGTATGATCCGAAGAGTTACACGTTGGTACACGAATCAGATAAGTTCACGCGTTGGTGAATTATTATTTATGAAATAATAATTGTTTTAGTCTTGAGGGACTTAATATTAATAAGATTAATATTAAGGAGTATTAAGATATTTAGCAAGGGGGTTTATTACAAGTTGTTGTCTTATAAAAGGAGGGTTAAGGAGTAAACCCTAATGACACATTTTTATCAAAACAACTAATCCCTTGCCTCCCTCTTGTGATTAGCGGCCGCCACCCAAGAAGAAAAAGGTCGCCGCCTCTTTTTCTTTTGGTTCGGCCAACAACCACCACAAGCCGCCGCCTTCCTCTTGCAAGTGTTGCTTCCCGGTTGGTTCGTGCTCGGTGTGAACTTCCTACTAGCGAGGATTCGTTGTAACCCGCGTGTTACAATTCCGGTGTAGTCGTCAAAGGTTGATTACTAAACCCCCTATGGTTGTTTATTATTTATTTGTTTATACGCGTTTAACTGAGATCCTGATTGGGAATATTTTATTAATCGGATTAATAAAATTAACTAAGAATTTATATATATAAATCGGCTATTATATATATTGTATATATAATCCGTTTTCGTTAAATATATAAACCGCTTCCGCTGTGTATACGATACCATGATTCCCAACAATCAAAACATCATAAATACCATATCATCATCCAACTAAAACAGGCATCGTCTGGCGTCCATCCGCCCGTTTTACGTCAGTGGAGCGTCCGGCGTCCACCCGCCCGTTTTACGTCGGCGATACACCTGGCGTCCAACCGACGCCAAACGCGAGTTCACCCGCCCGTTATACGTTGACGATACACCTGGCGTCCAACCAACGCCAGACGCAAACTCACCCGCCCATTTTACGTCGGCGGGCCCAGTACGCTTCAAAACTTCCCAAGCAAGCCATATGAAGCTTCGTCAGCACGACTAGAAGATGCCTTTCGGGGCAGCCTTGGGACTCACACCCCTGCCCCAGGCAACTGTTCCTGACGCAACAGGCTGCCCGCCAGAGTTTCCCTCCAATCATAGACTACTCTCAGTCTGACATGCAGAAATAACGATGACGTGGCAGCCTCCCAGCCAAGATATCTTTCTGCCACCAGGCTTTCTCAACTTGTCTCGAGTTTCAAGAAAGAGGATGATTACCCACCGCCCTCGGTCTAGCAGTAGGCTGACGCCACGTGTCCGCCGCCCACCAGTGTCCACTCAGCGAACGCCACGTGTACTATCATCAGGACGGTAACACCCCCCCCCCCCCTTGCACTTTACTTTCTCCTTTTTACCAAAACCCACTTGCACCAATTGGGCTTAAGGACTTGGGCCGAAAACTTGGAGACGCCTCTACCTGGGCCGGGCCCCATCAAAGGTAGAGGCTAGGCTGAGAAAGTGTGAGGTCAAGGTACTACAAAAGGAGGAGCTCATTCTCCTTTTGTTGGCATCTGATATTCACATATACTTTCATTCAAAAAGACTACGAACTCTCTCTTATCTTTTTCAACCCCTTGTTTATTGCACTAACCTTTAGAAGCTCGGCTCTTCTAATCGGTAGTCTCCTAAACTCCTTGGTCTTGTCCCTAGACCTACACGTCTTTTATAAACACATCTCTTTATAAAATACGATAGAATCACTACCAGGATTAGCGTCTATACGGTAATCCCGGATTCGTGTTTCTTCACCTTCTCATTTATCACTTTATGTAATTTATTGTAGAAACTTAATCTATATCTATATCTATATATATAATAAACGAAAGCATTTTTAATGACATGTCATAATATTATGCAATCTTTCTTTTGAGAGATGCCACATAGGATGTGATGTGGCAACTCTAAACCAATTAAAAAAATTACACGAGATTTTTTAAAGAAAAAAATTACACCAAATTAACGAGCGTTTTATTATCTTTCCAACGAGTACCAAAGTGCTATATAAAAAACGGAGAAAAAAACGACTATTTTTTTGTAACCCGACAGGTATTGTGTCTGGTTTGGAATTAGTTTAAAAAAAATTGTGGGTTTGGGTCGGGCCTGGGATTAGGTGATACCCGACCCAATTACCATTTTTTTTTATATTAGAATATGATAATTTATGGCAGAGATTTGTTTAAAATAATAATAATAATAATATTCATTAATCATATATTGGCAAGTCATTAATTATGTTGTCATATTAGATATTTTATTATGTCATATTAGATATTTCAACCGGGACGCTCTCCAATAGGTAATTGCTATGTTTTCTTTTTCTACCATATTCTGAAATAACTCAAATCTTATTGTATGCAGTTAAAGACCTTTGACTAAATGTATTGGTGCTAAACAATCTTTGTCCCCTTGAAGTGTTTGAGATCTTAATATTCTGTTTTAGGTGTTGATGTTGTAAGGTGAAATGGATCTTTTGGTATTTTTTTTTAAAGTATCTAATGTAAGTTGATACATAGATGTTATTTTTATAGTTTAGATACTTCTAATTTTATTCATTTTACTTAGATTTCTCAACCCGGGACGCTCCCGGGTATAAGCTAGTATTATAATAAACTCAAAAACAAATATGAGAATATATTTACGGTTAGTAGGTTTTTGCTTCTAGACAATAAAAAAAAAAATACATTGCTACCCACTCAAAAAATCTGATTCCGCCACTTAGTGCTAAAAAATCTGTATTGCGGCTGGAAGATATTGACCATTTGTTTGTCATGTGTACTTGGGCCAGGAGTATATGGTGGCAAGTGCTGGTATGGATTCGAATTCCTTTCCCGTTAGATTGTCGAAGCATTTAGGATTTGGTTAAAGTGGTTATGGAAAGTCCGGGCTCTAAGAAATGGAAGAAAATTGTTCATATGATCATCATTGCGAGGATTTGGAGGATTTGGTCGGCCCGTAATCTGAAAGTATTTGACAATACTTTCATTCCGACTATGAAGACGGTTGACTTGGTGAAAGAAGACGCTTACTTTTGGGTTGACAAAACGATCGCATTTGGAAGGCACTAATTGGGAGAAATGGCTTACTTTTGATATTGTTGAGTTGTTGTAATAGTCGGTTTTGGTTTGCGGTTTGCTGTATCTGCTGACACCGTCTTGGTGGGCCTTTTTATCTATATAAAAAGTCGTTTATCGTTAAAAAAAAATACACACAACAGATACAACTTTTTTTTAATGTCACAAACATACAACTTTGAATAAAAAAAACACAAACACGACATACTTTTAAATGTGCATGGTCTCAATTACTATCACAAAAATAATACATAGAATGAGGTACGTGATAAGTGATAACGATTGTAGGGTCATATTATCTCCAGCCGCAATACAGTCGGTTTATTAATACAACTACCAATGAGGCACGTGCCGGCTGTCACTTATCCTGATATATGCCAACATGCAATACTTTAAAGGTCAACACCCTTTCTATTATTAACTCATAACCATGAAATTATTTCAAATCAATTATTGTTGTAGTTGTTTACCAATACTATTTTGATTTGTTGTGCATTGCGGCAGGGTTGAAAATTAAAATAATTTGAATTTATATTGTTAAGTATTTGATGTGACTCATTTTCGAACAAAATTCATATCACAACGCATACTAATATAAACCGGACATAAAAATAAGCACGAAAAAAATATTATTTTTAACCTGAGTCATTACCGAGAGAGTCAAAATAATCACGTAAAACTCGAGAGAGTCGGAATGCTTTTACAAAGTTTTTAGGAAGTTGAGAGGGTGTAACAGTCAATATTGAAATGTAGTTAAACAAAAAGGGAAAACACATTGTAGATTAAAAAAAATAAAATGTGGATCAGTGGTTGATTAGCACTATTGTTAAGCAACCTTAAATGTTTTCTACATATATAATTTCTTTTATATAATTTTTAGTTTTTTTAGCTTCAACATTTTATATTATCAAGAAAGGACTACCAGTGGCGAAGCTTGGTTTGCGAAACGGTGGGGGCCGGACTCAATTTTTTTCGATCGGTAGTGGCAAATCGGTGGGGGCCGGCCTCAACCCGGACTCAATTTACCTATAAAAATCGCAAATTTATACCACTGCGCCAAAAAACAAGGGGGCCAGGACCACCCCTGGCCTTCTTAACCTTCGCCCCTGAGGACTACAAGTCTACAACAACTATACGTTTGGTATATAACTTGTTACGTATTTGGGCTTAATACGTGAAATTATATATAAAAAAACGTCCTTTATTTAGCTTGTTACTGAAACAACCGCAAAAATTGATATTTGTTTAACATGTGCTAAAATATTTTAAACGTGATCGATTTATTACACTTCCAAATACCAGAAATGGCACATGGCATATTGGATATTAGACTATTTTTAAACAAACATATTATTGTAGAATTGAGATTATATCACATATACTAGACTTTTGCCCGCGTTTACACGCGGTTCATCAACGTACAATTATTTTGAGCGGTAAGACGTAAAAAAAATATAGTAGAAATATTTTATTAAAATTTAAAAAAACCCACATTTTATTCAAATATCATTAAATATTTCTTTATACACCACATTTTTTTGTTTTAGTCTTCACCTTCCCATCAGCATCAAGTATAAGTAACTTCACATCTGCCTTGCTTTTAACTCTTGACAGTGGGATATAAAGCTGACCATGTGAGAATACAGGGTCTCTTAAATACAATCCAATTTTCGATAGAGACTGTCCTTGGCTTTTATTGATGGTCATTGTGAAATTAGACTTCAAGATCAAATGCACAAATTTTCATAATAATAGCTGATTTTTTTTTAAAAAAAATGAGAAGTTAAAATGAAAACAGACTCGTTTGACTTTTAAGACCTTATAAATTATAGGAGTCATGTTTAATAATTAAAAGTAACCAATGAAATTAAGTCAGAGATGATGTAACAATAAGTTGTGTAAAAAATAAATGAAAAAATGAATAGGTAAACAAACTTTATTACCGAAAATAAGTATACATAATTGATTATATAAAAGGTAAAACAGGCGTATTAATTGTGATGAAAAAATTCAAATTTAACTTTCTTTATAAATGTATTTATATATGATTAATAATTTCGTGTTTAAAGGTTGTTAATGAAATGGTAATCATAATTATTAACATTAGATATTTCCAATATTGTGTAAATCATGATAAATGCTACATATACGCTAAAAATAGTAATGTGACAAATCAAAAAAATTAAGCATTTATTTTGTGTTTAAATGTCTTTAATTTTAAAAACCGGATTTTTTTTTTTTAATTTTGATTTTGAATATTTAAAAATAAAGTAATTCAAATAAAAATAGGCGTATTAATAATGATGAAAAAAATCAAATTTAATTTGTTTATAAATGTATTTATATATGATTAATAATTTTGTGTTTAAAGGTTATTAATGAAATGGTAATCATAATTATTAACAGTAGAAGTTTCCAATATTGTGTAAATCATGATAACTGCTAATTATACGCTAAAAATAGTAATATGACAAATCAAAGAATTAAGCATTTATTTTGTGTTTAAATGTCTTTAATTTTAAAAATCGGATTTTTTTAAAATTTTGATTTTGAATGTTTAAAAATAAATTTATAAATGTATTTATATAATTTTATGTTTAAAGGTTATTATTGAAATGGTAATCATAATTATTAACATTAGATGTTTCCAATATTGTGTAAATCATGATAAATGTTAATTATACGCTAAAAATAGTAATGTGAAAAATCAAAGAATTAAGCATTTATTTTGTATTTAAATGTATTTAATTTTAAAACCGGATTTTTTTTTTTAATTTTGATTTTGAATGTTTGAAAATAAAGTCTAAATTACCCTTTTTGTTTCAAAGGTTATCAAAAAACAAAAAGTCTAAATTACCCTTTTAATCAACTATGATTGAGTTATTAGACTTAACTATGGTTTACATGTGTCAGGCTGTGGTGGCTTCCTACCCTTCCTATGTTAATGTAGATATGTATCGTATATACTTTCTCATAATCTAATATATTAATATTGGCAAGAGTAAAGTGCCCGAATGGTTCATGTGGTTTGCGAAAATTTCACAGATGCCTCCAATTTACACAATTGGTCCCCATCATTAACACTTATAACTCTCATGGTCTTTGTCAGCTAACGCCGTTAAAATTTTAAGTTAAGCCATGTAAAATGACCAAACTACCCTTATATATGTTTTATATATATAATCTTAAAAGGACCACCACTACCACCTTCTCAAACCACCTCCATAAGTCACCGGCACCACCTCCCGGAACCACCAACACCACCTCCTCCTCTAACCACCACATCCTCAAACGACCACCACCTCCTGAAACCATCATTACCACCACCTTCCGAGACCACCAAAACCAACTCTCAAAGAAAGTAGAGGTCAGAGTGTAGAGGGGAAGATAGAGAGAGTGGGGGTTTACAGGTCGAAACAGTAGGGGTTTTCTAGTGATGCATTGGTGGTGGTGGTTTCATAGTGTGGATGTTGAAACGGTGGGGGTTAAGTGACATTAATAAATTATAACTTTAGATATAACCTTATTCATGTATGTTTTAACTAATTTTATAACTTTAGATATGGGCTTTTACCAACTATTAAAACCGATTGAACTGTTTTAATCGGAGCAAGTTGTCTACTTGGTCGGTTTAAGATTTCTACACTTTAAAAGCTGCTACTTTTATTTTCTTTTTTTTCCTAAGTTGTTTTAAACGTTATTATAAATTTTTATATTCATTAAAAAAAGCTTTTAATAAAAAAAAAAAACGTACACTAAAAAAAAGCCAATAGAATGTGACTGAGTCTCAGGGATAAAGTCATGCATAGCTTTAGCTTATGCGTACACAAAAAATGATAAGGAAAGAAGAGGACCAATATCAAAATATCAAAATAATGCAAGAAAGCTACTAGTTGACTACTTCCCACGTGAACCAATGTCAAATTTTATTTGTCGTATTTATTTAATATAAATAAACATTTATTAAGAGTATACGGAGTGAGGGAAGATGGCGTAGACGGGCACCAACCCCACCTACACCGTCCCGGTTGGACGTCGTAGGATGGTTGGACACGTGGCATGCTTTAATTGGGTGGGGGCTTGTTGACCGTTTAAACTTTTAAAAATAAAAAAGTTTAAAATATTTGACCGTTGAAATGTAACGGTAGGAAAAAAAATTTAATATATAAACCAACAATTTATAAAAAAAAAATACCCACTCCACATTCCTACAACCTCACATATTCACTTATTTTTATATATTTCTTCATTTTTTTATACATCTCTTCATATTTTTTTATAAAAATGAACCCATACAACCGAGGCTATGACCCGAACAACCCATACAACTACAACGAAAACCCGAATACACCACTGGTTCGCCCGATACCAAACCGTCCACCCCAATTTCACACCGTGTCCCAAATACGCCGGTTTCGCGACTTACATTAGTGGGTGTATGTATCCCAATTTTCCATTTGACGATTCCTCAATTCCTTCACAGCCACAAACCCCTTTAACCCTACCCGAAAGAGTACCCGAAACTCAACCACAAAATACTGTGGGATCATCGTCGGGGAAACCAAATGTAAGAAGAAGTCACAAGAAGAAGAAGACGACGGAGGAGAATGCGTTGGCCGTCGCCAACCGCCAAGCGATTAAGTGGACAACCGCCGAAGAGGTTGCCTTAATGAAAGCTTGGATAAGCGAGTCGGAATCCTCGGCTCAAGGTATTTCTAATACTTTTTTAAACATAATATGTGTTGTAAAAAATATATATTTTTATGTATGACTAATGAACACTTTTTTTTCGTAGGAAATAATCGCCACCAAATCGACTTTTGGATCGAGATAAACAGTTTGTTCCATAAGTTGATGGATCGAGAGTTCTATCGAGCAAACGATAGTCTCTCGTCCAAGTGGACCGAGATAAACAAGGCAATGAATGCGTTCAAGGCGCATTATTATTACGCAAGAAACAATCCAAGAAGTGGTGAAACGGACGGAGACTACGTCACCAACGCACTAAAAGCTTATCGTGACGAGAAGGGTATGGACTTCAAGTTTTTGCATTGTTGGGAAGTCGCGAAAAACCATTCAAACCGATTTGTCAAAAAGGACGAAAACAAATTCATCTCATAACCGTTCGGTTTGTCGTGAAAACTTGGAGGAAATTAACTTGGATGATGACGAGTTCGATGAGGAATTGAGTCGCCCACCCGGTCGAGATAAGTCAAAAAAGAGGGCGCAAAAATCCCCTACTTCGGGTTCGGGTTCTGGATCGAGCAAAGGTGTTTACAGCGGTGAGTTGGCCGATTTAAATGCCAACATCGCTCAATTCAATACGATTCAACAACAAAGGCTCGAGGAGAACAGAAGCATTCACGAAGCCTTTGAAAAAAAATTGACTATGAAAGAAAAGCGCGAAGATATTAAATTTCTCGCTATGCCCGTCGATCACCTAAGCGGTCAAGAGTTAGAGATGACGTTAAAATTGAAGTGCGAGATCATGAAAAAATATAACATGTATTTTTTTTAGGTGTTCCATTTGGATTTTTTATGTTTATTTTTTTTATGTATTTTATTTTCTAGGTTTTTTTATTTAATTTTATTATTAATTATTATGATTTTTAATTATGTTTTTAATTAAAAATGTGTTTTTAATTAGTTTATTAAAAAATTAAAAAAAATAAGAAATGCCACGTGTTGAACAATGAATGACACAATGATATAACACAATTTTTAAAAACTACAAGCTAAAAATCCAAAGAATCGAAAACGTAAAAAATAAGATCTTAGGGTTCGATGAGACGGTTCCAATGCCGCTTGAATGAGTTAAATCAAACTCCGTTTGATACCCTTCATTTGACTTATGTTTTTTCACCTATTTGATCCTAAGTTCCTAACCATGTAATCACATATTCACATACCCTGTCACTTTCCAACAATATGCTAATCGCTAACAAAGTAAAAGTTATGGTTCAAAGAAAAAAAAAACATGTTATATTTAAATACAATAAAAAACCGAAGTATATTATAATTTTAGGACGGAAAATATTATTGTAAATGATGTGATGTCTATATACACATGACACTATTGACACACAAAGCCTATTTATAGGAGTTGCTCCCACAGAATCTTTCATTGCCCTTGTACACCATTTCTAACTCAAGGTAACACCAACATCTCTCTCTAAACACCTCTGTGTGTAGTTAAATGATATAATTTAATTTGTTGCATCATCATGTCATTACGAGGGTGTTTGGGATTGCGTTTTGAAACTGATTTTTAGATTATTGCGTTTTAAAAACGCAGATAATCAGTTTTTAGTGTTTGGGATTGCGTTTTGAAACAGATTTTTAGATTATTGCGTTTTAAAAACGCAGATAATCAGTTTTTAGTGTTTGGGATTGCGATTTGAAAACGCAGATAATCAGTTTTTAGTGTTTGGGATTGCGTTTTGAAACAGATTTTTAGATTATTGCGTTTTAAAAACGCAGATAATCAGTTTTTAGTGTTTGGGATTGCGATTTGAAAACGCAGATAATCAGTTTTTTAGGCTACCAAAACGCAATAATCTATAAGCAGCCCCACCCCTGCTTATCCAAAACGCATAATCTGTTTTGCAGCTGTTTTGAAATTAATTTAATTTAATAATCTATGCTCATGCATACACTCTAGCCAATAATGTCAATGTCAAGTCTTTTATCATATAGAATGTGACATCAATAAACTTATAAAAATGTCTCTTTTTAGTTAATATGACAATTTGTATTTGGACAACTTTCAGCAAATTCATAGCATAATAATCAAGAAAATGGAGCACAAGTTTGATTCAGAAGCAGTTATTCAAGGATTTGAATGTTTAACCAAAGATGCAAAAAGGGTGCAACTTGAAACATTAAAGAAAATCTTGAAAGAAAATGGTGAAGCTGAATATTTAAAAAAATGGAATCTTGATGGAAGATATGATCCTCAAACATATAGTGCTTGTGTTCCTGTTGTGACCCATAAAGATCTTGAGCCTTATATTCAAAAGATTGCTGATGGTGCTTCCTATCCTGTGCTTACTGGAAAACCAATCACTACCATCACTTTAAGGTTGATAGATTTTCCGGATATTGTATCCGGGATTCAGTTTTTTTTTTTTTTTTTTTTTTTTTTTTTGTGATTTATAGATTTTTTTTTTTTTTTTTTTAATGTTTGTAGCTCTGGAACTACTCAAGGGAAGCCTAAATTCGTGCCGTTTAATGACGAATTGACTGAAACAACGATGCAGATTTACCGGACTTCTTTCGCTTTCAGGAACAGGTATTTTGACGGTTGTAATCAAGTTGTAAACGGGTTGGGAGTGGTAAAAAAAACATTAACACTTGAGCAAACATGCGTATAGATTTGTTACATGAACTCGGCATTGTAAAGTTTTTTTTTTTTTTTCTCCAACTTTAAACGGGTTGGCAGGTTGTTATAATGGGTTAGGCGGGCCGTGATCAGATTGACATGTTCACTTTTTAAAATATTTTTTTTTGTTTTAAGTTTAAACGGGTTGTGGGTCAACATGTTTAATCAAACGGGTTACACATGTCAATTCAAACACGACATTTTTATTAAATGTGATACAAGTGATGACCCGAAATATGAGTATTTATGTATCATGTGACGGGTCGTATCAGAAACTATAAGCCTTGTACAAACTGATTAAATTGTTGACTATTAATTCTGTTAGGGAATTTCCAATTGGAAATGGAAAAGCTTTGAGTTTCATCTTTGGAAGCAAGCAGTTCACAACCAAGGGCGGTCTGCACGCTGGAACAGCGACGACAAATGTTTACAGGAGTCCACAGTTCAAGAAAACTATGCAGGCGATGCAGACCCCGTGTTGCAGCCCAGACGAAGTCATTTTTGCGCCTGATTTTCATCAATCTTTATACTGTCATCTCCTCTGTGGGCTCATTTTCCGCGAAGAAATCCAGGTCATCTCGTCGACATTCGCCCATAGCATCATTCATTCGTTTAGGACCTTTGAGTTAGTCTGGTCAGAACTCTGTTCAGACATCCGAACCGGTGTTTTGTCAGCCAGGATCACAGTTCCGTCGATAAGAACCGCCATGGCCAAGGTTTTGACCCCAAACCCTGATCTTGCTGATGAAATTCAGAACAAGTGTTTAGGTTTAACTGACTGGGAGGGGTTGATCCCGGAATTGTTTCCGAACTGTAAGTACATTTACGCGATCATGACCGGGTCAATGGAGCCATATTTGAAAAAGCTACGGGTTTATGCCGGAGGAATACGGTTGTTGAGTGCAGATTACGGTTCCTCGGAAGGGTGGATCGGCGCAAATGTAGACCCGGATTTGCCGCCGGAGATGACGTCTTTTACCGTGCTTCCTGACATTGGGTATTTCGAATTCTTACCGTTGGGAGAGATCAATGAAGCGGGTTCAGTCGAGCCCGAGCCTATTGGCTTAACCGATGTCCAGCTTGGTGAAGAATACGAAGTTGTAGTGACAAACGTTGCGGGTTTGTATCGCTACCGGCTAGGAGATGTGGTCAAGGTTATCGGGTTCCATAACGCGACCCCAAAACTCCAGTTTGTTTGTAGAAGAAACTTAATGCTCAACATCAACATCGATAAAAACACCGAAAAAGATTTACAGTTATCGGTCGAAGCAGCTGCAAAACTTTTAACCAGTGAAAAACTTGAAGTCGTTGACTTCACAAGCCATGTTGACCTGACGACCGATCCAGGACACTACGTGATCTTCTGGGAAATGAGCGGGGAAGCGAGCGACACAGTTTTACAAGAATGCTGCAACTGTTTGGACAAGTCGTTCGTTGATGCAGGCTATGTGAGCTCAAGAAAAGTCAAGGCGATAGGGCCTTTAGAGCTCCAGGTTCTACGGAGCGGTACCTTCCAAAAGATTTTGGATCACTATGTTGGGTTAGGGTCCGCCCTAAACCAATTCAAGACACCGCGGTGTGTTGGCCCAAGTAACCGGAAAGTGTTGCAAATCCTTCGCAACAATGTCGTCAAGAGTTATGTTAGTAATACTTTCGGTTAAGTTGGTTTGTCTTGCGTTCAGGGTTTGGCTATGTTCGTTGTGGTTCGGTTTGGTTTGATTTGGTTTTAGCTTTGGCTTGAAATAATGTATTTGAAGTGTGTTTTGATGTTTAAAATTCCAAAAGATATTATACAATGTCCATCTATTTATTTTGACCCGTATCTAAAAGTCGAAACAAACCCTTGTTAACAACAGTTCTCGAACCTGCAAAAGAGCGATTTGGTCAAGGTACCATAAAACATCTAGCTTTAGCGATCAAAAGGGCATTTTGGTCAAATCGGCCATCTTTAAGTCTGTCGTTACAGCCAGGCCCGAAAGACTATCAATCATTGCAGGGATATCTTCTTGCAAGGCAGCAGCCAAAGCCTGTAAAGTTGAGGCAAATATATCATTAGCCAAAACAGTTGGTTACCTTGTTAACAGAAATATGGTATTGAATTTACCATTTTGCCCTCGTCTTTTCTACCCTTTATAACCTCCAAGGGCCACTCGCTAACCAGCTTCTCGAGTTCTGCCATTATATCTGGCCTTTTCGCCTCTGGTAATGTCTGTTATCAAGTAATGACGCGTGAGAAGATAATATCGCCCATAGTGACTATACATTCAAGAAACACGTCAAGCCACTCATGAGCTACTAAAGATCGGCTCGCTAAACGTACAAATCGAGCCGAGTTTAAACAAGCTTGTAAAATAGAGTAATTTCTATTTTCGTTTGTAATGTATTTTTTAATTATAACCGATATACTCAAACAGTACATTCGTCTGTGGTTCATTTTAGTTATAAAAATGTGGGACCCACTGAATGAAACGTAGATGGTACCTGCGTGACAACTTGAATTACTGCAGCCGCTTCTTTAGGTTTGCGTTCAAGTAGAAATCCCTGCAAAAAAAGTCGAACGACTAATTAAACACAACATATTATATAAAAGTATAAAACACATTTGCAATAGGGTTTGCAAGATCTGAACTATTAATACCTTGGCACATGAAAACGCGCTACCAATTGTGTGCGTTTTCATCAATTCCGATCTCAATTTCTCAATTTTCCATAAATTATCTACATCTCCTGTAAAAAAAAAAAAAAAAAAAAAAAAAAAAAAAAAAAAAAAAAAAAAAAAAAAAAAAAAACCGAAAACGTATTATACAGAATTACTTAAAATGTTGTGACGTCTATCATTAACGAAAAAGGAACCAAAAATCGGAACGGAAATGATATCAAATGTCTAAATATCAGTTTTTCATTTCATGGTAGGCTTGTGAGTAAAAATCGAACCTCATGCGGTAATAATTGATATCAACGATTACAAAATGATATGTTTATAACAATAATAAAAAATAAATAACAATAGTAATATAAAAATAATAATAATAAATGTAAATGGGCACCTAGTTTGGCAGCAAATGTCATCCAAGTATCAAATGAAGTTCGTCTCAGTTTTACTCCCGACTTGACAAACCGTATTGCATACTTACACAGCAACTCCCAGCTCTCTGTGTTGTAGCAAATGCTGCATGAATAATAATATGTGACGTTTTGAACAACATTGTAGAATGAGGATTAGATTTCATTTATTTATAGTTTTATACAATGTTTCCCTAGGGATAGCAATCCTGTTCGGTTGACGTGTTCGAGTGGGCAGGTTGAGGGGTTGAAACTTGAAACTGTTGAACCCGAACACAACCGGTTAAATTATTCATGTTAATTGTCAACGATATCAACCCTAATACGGACACTTATAACCATTTAACCTGGACACAACGTATAAGTTGTTTATCTAAACGGGTTGAAACGTAAAACAAGAAGCGAGACCCCCCTTCCCCCCAACTTAATCGGGTTAGTGGCTGGGTTTTAAAAAGCGCGTCTGAGGCGCGAGGCACAGCCTAGGGTGCCTCAAGGCTTTGCGCCTACCCATTTTCCCATAGGCGCAGAAAAAGCGCATTTTTCCAGTCGCTTTTGGCCCTGAGGCACGCACCTCTCGCACACCATGTATTTTTATGCATAAAAATGTTGTACCTTGGTGTTTTTGGCTTATACATATAGGTAAAATCATATAAAAACCTTATTTATAGCTATATTTTGGGTAAGTGAAGCTAAAAACCTATGGGATATATAAAAAAATTATATAATTAGTGCGCGCTTAGGGTATGAAAATCCCACGCATTTTGCGATGCGCTAAGACCTCGTCGCTTTTGTGCGCCTATCGCTTTTTTAAAACCAAGGTTAGTGGGGCCCGTTTAACCTAAACACAGGACCCAAAGGAGTGTGAAATGAGACAATGACCTAAACAAAGCATGGGTCAGCTCTTTTATTCTCCATATCATGGGTCCCATTTTCATTTCTGGACCAAAAAGAACACTTGCAATTCTCCACAGCATGTAAAACACAAATGTCGTTGAATTACCTAAATACGATATCGGCGGTACCAGGTTGCAGGGGCACATCATTTGCTTTCAAGAGTTTCATCACATCCACCATGAGATTAACATCATTGTGTTGTTTAGCATAAAGCTGCAATAACATGACATCAAATCTTTAAAATGCCTAATAAAACTAAAAAAATGGGAAATTCATAAAGACTTAAACGAATAAAATACCAGTATATTGTGAGCAGATGCAACACTGGGTGTCAATCCATACACATTGTGTTTCCAAAGCGTCTTCTTTCCTGTTGCAGACATGTAAAATGATTTAGGTCCTCCTGGCATGCCAACTACACGTCTTCGCTTTGCAAGTGTCGTCGTTTATACAAGTGTCAGGAAATAAATATAAGATTTTGAGTTTCATATATTCAACACAAGAACAAAAGGAGACACGATCCACAAATTGGAAAATAATATTAACAGATGGAAACGTCATTTATATATTTTTCTTTAGTTCATTATTTCGGGGCCTTCTTTTTCTCGTCTAAACCGAATCACAAGAATGGGACCCACAATCACCTATACATTTTCCTCGCGATGAGTGGGACCTACAAAATCAAAATACCATTTGAAGCGGGTACAGAAGGTGGTTCACAGTGACTCGTAGAGCCCGAGGAACCAAGGGTTTGTATTTAGTAGAATAGGCTTTGCGATTCAAAAGGGGATAGCGGCGCAGCTTGTTGCTCGCTTACCCATTATCCGGATGTAACTTGGTTTTATATCGTGGAATGAAATCTATAAATGTAACGTATTCAATAATATATCAATTTGAAAACTGAATTGCTGATATATTATATCATACCAAGGTCAATAGCCTCTGCTCGTACACATGCCTTGGATACTTCCCGGCAAAGATTATCGTTGAAATTTTCAAAAATTCGAAGATTTGATAGCCTCTGCAATTAAAACACATTAAACACTACTAAAATATTTCAACCATAAAACAGAATCAGATAGTTATATTATGAACACTGAATATCCAAATGTCCGATCTGATAAAGCAACAAGATATAACTAACAAATTTTCGAAGATTCTCCAAGACATTGTAGAGAAGTTTGATGTCTTCACGATTTTGACATTTTTCTATAAGACTCCATAACACATTGTTTGGAGGTGCGGTTCTTTGTTCTATCACGGATTTGATCAATTTATCATGCAATTCCTTAGCAGCCTCTGCAGTGAAACATATGAACGGCTCTAAACGATGGTATACGTTTCTGCAAGACCAAATTTTAATAATGCATACCTGTAGGAACCACTTCTTTCGTGGCAGCATCTGTAGAGTATAATGCCCTTGACAGCAACACCGAGCACGTTGGATGTTGAAATTTGTGTTCTTGATTGGCGAAAGTACGTTGGACAAGATTTTCACTAGTGATTCCTGTAAATTTCAAGGGTTTGATCTTGTTCAGGCTTAGCATAATTGCATCTCAAAAGAATAATATTAAAATAAAGATCTAGGTTTTAAAAAGCGCGCATCACGCGCGCTTAAGCGCGAGGCGACCTGAGGCGCGGATCCATGCGCCTTATGTCACACAAGGCGCGCAAGAAAAACGCGTTTTTTTGGGAAAAAAGCCCCTGAGGCGCGCGGCGCGTGGTTTTTTCCTAAAAAAGCGCGTTTCATAAACGAGTTGTTTTTGTGCTTCAAAGTGTTATATTATACATGTAGCTAAAAAAGTTGTACATTTAAGGGAAATCATATATAAACCTTATTTATATCTATATCTCGGGTAAAGGATGCTAAAAACCTATAGGGTATATAAAAAAATTTATATAATCGTCTTGCACCTCGCGTACGAAAAGCCCACCGCTTTTGCGCTCTGCGCTTTGCGCCTCGGTTTTAGACCTCGTCGCTTTTGTGCGCTTCACGCTTTTTAAATCCAAGATAAAGATGTATCTTGCTAAGTGTCATTCACTCAAAGAATATTCAAGTACCATTCCTCTCATTCTAATTAGTGTAACCAATGAGTTGGGACCGAAATAATTTCTCTAAACCAAGTCTACAATTCGGATTCAACCTTGAGATACAATAAAAACTGGTTCGAGCAATACAAATGAATAGAAAACTAATTCAGGTTATAAGGTAATGCGAACCTGCATTCCCTCCGAACTTTATTGAAGAGTGATAAGAACATGAAAATAAGTTTGTAACCGGCTTCAACCGTGAGTTCTGCCTGGACACCTATATAAGAAACAAAGTGTGAGACAGATTCTAAAGTCCGACTGACTGTAGATGTTCCAGGTATCAACCATTATAGAACATCTTCTATAAAAGCACAGCAGCTACCACATCTTAAGATAACAAGAAACGACCTCTTGTGTCGAGATCTTTCATTAATATGGCTCATTTACATAACATTTAACTTCAAGTGCCCGTTACCCTCTTTTGTCTTTTGTGACAATGAGGTTGATCAACATATAGCACCTAGACATTGATCAACATTTTACAATTTACAAACTGTTTATTACCCCACTCATCTTAAACTTATTACCCCACTCATTTTACAATTTACAAATTGTTTATTACCCCACTCATTTTTTATATATCCCAAATATATTCCATGAGTTTTTAGCTTCATTTGCCCAAAATATAGCTATAAATAAGGTTTTTATGTGATTTTACCTATATGTACAAGCCAAAAACACCAAGGTACAACATTTTTATGCATAAAAAACACCCCGTGTACGTGAGGCGCGCGCCTCAGGTGAAAAGCGACTGATTTTTTGACAAAAAAGCGCCTGAGGCGCGCCCCTTTGGAAAAAAGGATAGGCGCAAAGCCCAGGTGACAAAAGCTTTGGGTCGTATTCAACGATCTTTTTTCATCCATCAAGTTGGGAAACTAAAGCTGCTAGTATCAGGTTACAGTTGTAAATAAATGTCTAAGGTACGAAACTACGAATGTCCACTTGGCCAAACGGCTGACTCAATTTACACGGTCAGTTCCAAGTTCCAAAACCGTCGGCCAGACCATTAAACATCCGAAACCAAACAGTGGTCCGAAATGTATAAAATCTCAAACTAGCCATACCGGTCGGCTTGCTTCAGTTTCCAAATCAAGGTCAGTTATGACATTAATATATTAATAATAATAATAATAATAATAATAATAATAATAATAGTAATAGTAATAATAATAATAGTAATAGTAATAATAATAATAATAATAATAATAATAATAATAATAAAATTGCAAGATAAACCCTTTCTTAAACCCTTCTAAATCTTGCATTTGGAAAGATATCCAATCCCAGTCAATTAATCAAATCATACAAAGTTTTAAGCCAACTTAAGATCATATCAACAATAGAATGGGAGCAAAATGCACAAATTTATAATCCAAATCACATATAAATTAATAAACTTTAAGAGATCTATGGAAGGTTAACAAACCTCAAAAAGAAGGCGCCTAGAACCCATTTAGATTTAAGAAAAAACCCAACTGAAATCTTGAATAATAATCGCCGGATTCTGTAAAAAGTTATTATCTTTGGGTTCAGTTCCGTTCATCGATGGAGAAGACGACGGCTGGCTGTATACGATTTCATTCACTGTGATGGTAATGGGCCTACAAGCCCAATTCTAGCCCAAATATTATTATTATTTTTTTCTTTAAAGCCCAATATTTAGAGAAAAAAAAAAGAGTGTTTTTAAAGTGGATTTTCTGCTAGTGGTTAAGTGGTGTGCCTTATAATCAAAAGGTTTGACGCTTAGATTAGGGATGAACATATAGTCCTAAATACCGAACTGATACTGATCCCGTACCGAACTGAGGGTGTTCGGTATCGGTATCCACATTTAGAGGTTTTCGATATCGGTACGGGATCGGTATGGTATCGGTATTTTAAGGTAAAATCCTTAAAATACCGATACCTACCGGTACAGTACCGTACGGTATGTTTTTGGTATCGGTATCGGTATCGGTATTGGGTTTTGGAAGTTTTTGGGATCAGTGTCGGTTGGTACCAATACCGTCCCGAGCTCATCCCTAGCTTAGATTATCGGTTGTGATGTATTTAACGTAGAAAATTGAGAAGTTGTTGAAAAGAATTATTGTTAACAATAAGGTTTGGCAAGTGTTTTAGTTTAAAACATTTATTAAACTTTAAAGTTGATATCAGTGTTATCACAATTTTGAAAACCCAGAACCAATTTATAAGTAAAGAATTATGATAATTCTATATAGGTACTGTAGTTGGTATTCTTGTGATCACTTTAGTAGGCGTTTTTTTTTATGGTTCATATTTTGGATTGGGTTCATCCCTCTATTAATCGAATGAATTGTTCGCCGAAAGGGAGCAAAATTGGTCGAACCCTTATTCTTATTAGTTTTTAGGTTTAAGTCTGACGAGAATAATATTCTACAACTAGCCATTCATTTATTTTCAAGCCTACCCATTTGCTATCTATTATTTGATTGACTAATCTATATATATAATAAACCAAAGCATTTTTAATGACATGTCATAATATTATGCAATCTCTCTTTTGAGAGATGCCACATAGGATGTGATGTGCCAACTCTAGACCAATTAAAAAAAAGAAATAAATATGGTTTAAATATGATTTAACATAATCTATTAAATACCTAATCTACTAAATATAAATATTAAAACTTTATTATTTTCTCTCTCATGTTTCATCTCATAACTTTTAAATGTTAATATCTTTTATATACGAGATTTTTTTAAAAAAAAAATTACACAAAATTAACGAGCGTTTTATTATCTTTCCAACGAGTACTATAGTGCTATATAAAAAACGGAAAAAAAACGACTAATTTTTGTAACCCGACAAGTATTGTGTCAGGTTTGGAATTAGTTTAAAAAAAATTGTGGGTTTGGGTCGGGCCTAGGATTAGGTGATACCCGACCCAATTACCCTTTTTTTATATTAGAATATAATAACTTATGGCAGAGATTTGTTTATAATAATAATAATAATAATAATAATAATAATAATAATAATATTCATTAATCATATATTGGCAGATGCCATTTTTATAGTTTAGATATTTCTAATTTTATTCACTTTATTTAGATTTCTCAACCCGGGACGCTCCCGGTGTATAAACTAGTTCTTTATATTAGAATGGTTGAAGAGTCAAATAGTTTGGCAATTCCTCAAGAGGGGTTGAATCGAGATAATTTTACACATGTATATTTTGTTTCTAACCCTTGTTATATATCAAGCAATCTGTACAAGTGTATTTATGTGATTCTTTTAATTATTTACTTAAAATTTGCTTTGTATTGAATGTTCTCCTACACATGAAAGAAAAAACATAGTTCAAGGGTTCAATTATAATCAATTATATGTTGTTAGCATAAGCAATCGCGGACTATAACATATCACTACCAAATTGTGTCCGTTATCCTGATCACATTTGGTCATGTGTCATTTCTAGACGGAATTTTCCAACCATTTGAAACTTCTTTCATAGTCCGTGCTTTCTTTGCATCATAATCATCATCCAAAATCTTTTCGTTTTATAAAATAGTTGGAAAGCTTGTTTGGAGAATTAACACGTATTTTTGCCTTTTGTCCTCGACACGTTTGGATCCCTTGCTTATGAGATTGTACATTTCTTGGATTGAATGCAAAAGGTGATGCATAGTAATTCATAGAGCTTCAAGAACCAATGGTTCGTTTTTAGCCGAATAGGATTTGTAATTCAAAAAAGGGTAGCAGCATAACTTGTTGCTCGTTTATCTGTCATCCTCATATAATATGTTTTACATGGTCAATGAAAAAGTTATCACCCAACCTATTTAATAAAAAAAAATCACCAACCAGCCCTTAACACTAAATAAATAAACCTACTATCTAGATCTAATTTGCACACCATTACCTATTTTTTTCAACAGCAAACAATCATTTTATTTCACCAAAAAATAGCATTAAACATTTTGAACAGCAAACAAACACTATTAAACATTTTGAAATATAATTATATATATACAATACCATAAAGTTATTAGTTGTCTTCATTTATTGGTGACTGTCGGTCTCTCGTTTTCTTCAATAAAATAAAAACATGTTGAGAAAGTCCATGCTTTGCCTTGACGAAGTCAACTCTCACAAACAAAAGCAATTTATAAGGTTGGTATTGAGCTTTAGCACTGCCTTTGAAAATACAAAGGGTTAAATGTTTATTGATCAAAAGCCAAGTTTAAATAGGAATAAAATCATAAACCTATTAGAAAGCTAACCCCAGAATGTAGGAATTATTATAACAGAAAATCTAATAGATAACCAAGAGCCTCATCGTCAAAAACAGGCCGTCATGACGTCATCCTTTAGGATCATGTTATGCAATATAATGGATACATCCTAATCTTGTCTACAGTCATAGCATGCATAGGTCGCCTAAGTATGCCCCAGTTTGCCTTTAGAACATTGAAAGCGCACTTCACATCTTTTCTTGACGACTCTTGCCATTTCTTGAAGTGCTTTTTATTCGAATCGGTCGGATATGGGAACGTTTTCACAAATGTTGACCAAGTAGGCTCGATCTCGTCGGTTAGATAGGATCCAAGTTTGTATGAGTGTCCGTTCACATTAAATGGACACTTAGGTGTGATTCCATTCCATTGAGTGAGAAATATGGGTGACTGCTAGAAAACATTGATGTCGTTGTTTGACCCAGGCGGGCCGCGATACGCATGTCAAAACCATAAATCCTTTGATGCAACCACTTTGAGCATGACCGTCGGGAATTTTTTTATCACCTCTCATAAATTGGCCTCGCAATGTGGCTTGTCGGTGATAACCACGAAAATGTGATGTTTTTCTTCATGTGGTTGGTAACTTGGTACGAAACCACAATATCGTGGCTTGTCCGTAGCTGTGTCCTTATTGGGGCAAGAGGATATGTGGCACTTCATCCGCACACAGCTTAAGGAGGAGATAGTCGAGAACGTAGAACGGTGGTGGCCAATTTTAAACCACGTAGATCACAGTTGCTACGAGAGAGTCTCCACGTCATTAGATTGGCATGGAGTGGGACCAGCAACGGGTGACCATTGGATGGAGATGCCCTCCACGGGATTACTGATTAGTTCGGCAATATAAACGTTAATAAAAACCGAACATTCATATTCACATCCATATAAAAAAATCATATTATAAAAATAAAAAAAATGACATTTATAAAAAACCAAATATTTATATTCACATCTCTAACCCATCTTAAATACCCACACTACCCTTATAAAAAACCAAACAATCATTATTCAATCATTGCCAATGATTACCAATGATTGGTAATCATTTAGGGTAAAACGGCAGGTCGTCGAGGCCCTGATGGGCCGTCGTTCTATCTGGTGGGGGCTCGACGGGTCATGAAGGCCCTGATGGACCATATGGGGATTGTGTAGATAAAAACCCTAGTTGTGTAAATAACCAACCCCATAAATAAATAAATAAATAAATAAATAAATAAATAAATAAATAAAAGCAAATATAGCCTAAACATGACTCAAGACTATACAAAAATACATAGAATAATATATGTGTTTTGCAACACATAAGTGATTTTGTTGGCTTTCTTATTAAAGTTGACTTGTATTGCTTAGCTAACTTTATTGAAATGGTTGGCTACGCCTGTACGTATTGTCCATTTTGTTGACTTGGGATTATAATTTCTGACTTTCCAAACTAGCTTATCTTCATTTGATTGAACTCCTAACCGATAAACCAACTAAAGAATCGCCGGGTACTCTCGTACGCGGCCCCCATTGGCAAAGGGAAGCCCACAGACTTGGAGCCGAACTCAAGAGCCTCGCGGCGGCCCAACCCGCACGCACGAGAGCCCCTAACCCACCCGTGTGCCAATTCCAAGGAAAATCCGGTCCGCATACCCGCCCGAAGCCACGACGGTAGCAAACCGGTAAAACCTGGCTGGCTCAAGAGTCAAACCCATGACCACTAGGGTCAAGTGTCTCTCCTTATCACCTGATACCACTCCACCACAAGGTGGGTGGTACATAATCTATATATATCATTGGTCCCAAAAGTTGAGGGGTCATTAAGATGCTCTAAGGTTGACTTTTCGGGGGTCATTGTAGTTGGTCAACTTATAGATGTAAACTTAACACGTATTGGAATACTTTTCATACCATTTTCACGTAACATTAAAATCCGTGTCTAAACTGTGTTAACCATCCCTCTAGTTTTATCAAGTTACATAAAATATCCCTGAAGTTTTAGTAGTATCAAGGGAGCACTTATTTTTCAATGGATATAAGAAATCACTGATTTTTTTTTTTTTAATAATTTCAATTATTAAGCATGACTTGCAAATCACTGAAATGACATTAATATTAATAATTTAGAGAATTTGAATTAAGGATCAACGATTAATCATATCCGTAGATATTTATACGTGTAATATGTGTTTATTGACCTTGAAAAAAATAGTATTGTACTACGTAGGTGATGAATCGGTCATCACGAGTCATGCAAAACCTAAATAACCTAGCTAGCTAAGGTAAGTAGGGTATCAAATCCAAGGAGCATGTGGTCGGTGATTAAGGTTCTTAGTTGATTGAGAATGTCACTTTTATGAAGATGTTGTCAATTATGAAGATTGCAATTGTTGTTCATTTAATATTTTTGATTGAAAGTTTAAGAACCAACAAGTGAATCAAGATGATAATTGAGATTATAAAAACGATTAATATGATTAATGAAAAAGACTTGGTTGGAAATAACTGATTAAAAACAATAATAAGAAAAATAGATATCACACCAGTTCAACAAGTAACCTAGAGTTCTATAACAAATTGGGATCAATCAAGAAATTACAATTAGGATTAACGGGTTAATTGTTACAATAGGCTTAGGTGTCAGGTTTCATCAACATCAAAGATGGACTAAACTACACTTCATTACTCTAGAACATATGAACCATAATAACAAGTTAAAGCATAATTAACCAAATTCATTTCCCTAGTAATCGGCGCAAGAAACAATTATCAAAGAGAATTCAAAACAAGATTAACGCATTTTACAAGTTTGTTCAAATCACAATTACAAAGAAATAAGAAAATACCCAAAATGTTTAAGAACTCTAGATTACGAGCCTACACCGGGTGATTCCAAAGGTGATTAGCCTCTCATGGCGTTGATTGAAGTAGGCACAATTGAAATGGAATCTATCTTCTGTTCTTCACAATTTAAAGCTTGAAGGAATATGATGTAGAATAAAAATGAGAACTTTGATGTAGAAATTTGGAAGTACGAAGAATGGTGATAATGTATGAGAGTGTGAGATAATTTCGTTCATCAAGGTGATTCCCTTCATAATATAGTCATCCTAGTGTTGTAACTCACAAGAAAGATCCCATGATTTACTCCTCTCAAGCCCATATTACTCCAAGTCAAAGATTTGGTCTTTTTTAGTTTAATTTCGAGTCAATAGTCAAATCATCCATTGATTATGTAACTCCTTCTCCAAGTTAATGGTCCCTAAAATCCCGTTTTAACATTTCTCCAACATGAAGCCGAAGAATCATCGGTTTTTAGCTTTTCAAAACCACATATTTGGATTGGTCTCGTCGAGCTACCCCAAATACATATATTATAAGCCTCGTAACTCATTTTCTAGCTCCGGATATGGCCAATTTACCGATCCTCATTTTGCTGACCGAGCAGTGGGTGTCGGTGACGGTCCCCTGGCCGTCGCTAACGGCTAGATAGATCCTGACGCCCAAACTGGCGGCCGACGGCGCTCTAGACGACTGGAAAACTTGTTTTCTTCATAACTTTTTCGTTTTCGTCCGTTTTTGCGGCCACATATTCGTATTTCAAAGACCTTTCACATCATCAAATAATATCTTCATTTCAAATCCATGTATTTCTTCCAAGACTCATCCAATCTTTGTGTTTAACCTACAAAAATCAATTTCGCACAGTTATCCCCTTTCTCACATATCAACACCTCCAAACATATAAGATTTAACATTTAAATACTAAAAGTACCGGACTTTCAACCACGTATCAGTAGACTAATTTAGGATAGTTTGGAGAGTCGAGAGGTCCCTGAGAGGTATATAGACATAATTAGAGGTATGTATAGTAAGCTAAAACTAGTGTTCAAGCACCAGTAGATGATACATATTTCTTCCCTGTGGAGATAGGACTCTACCAAGAGTCTGAATTGAGTCCATTTAATTTTGCAGTCATCTTGGTCGAGTTGTCAAAGTCAATTCAAGAGAAGGTCGCATGGTTAACTGGTTAATGGTTAATGCTTTTTGCGGATGATATCATGCTAGTTGCGGAAACTAAAGAAAGCTTGAATGCGAGATTAGAGGAATGACAAACAACTTTAGAGGGGACGGGGTTAAGAATTAGTCAATTTAAGACAAAGTACATGCATTGTGATTTCAATGGTGTAGGCGAAGACGAGGGCATCCAGATAACCATTAAGGGTCAAGTGATCCCGCAAATGACCAAGTTCAAGCTTTTATGTTCGTTTGTACAAAGGGGTAGAGAGATTGATACTAATGTAGCTCATCGCATCCAAGTTGGCTAGTGTAGGTAGAGTGCAGCCATTGGGGTATTGGTTTCCAACTAAATTAAAAGGGAAATTTTATGGGGTTGCGGTTAGACATGATATTCTTTATGGAACAGACTGTTGGGCTATCAAGAAAAAACATGCACATTACACAAGATGGGGATAACAGGAAAGAGGATGCTAAGGTGGATGTGTGGGAACACAAGGCTATACCGCATAAGAAATGAAGTTTTTAAGGAAATGTTAGGTGTAACTAGTATGGCAAATAAGATAAATGAAAGGAGGCTGAGATGGTTTGGACATGTGAAGAGGAGACAGACGAAGGCACCACTCAGATCATTGGAAACCCTCACATTAACTTAGAATGAGTGGATTAGACATGATTTACTAGAGTTGCATCTCTACGGAACATAGTCCAAGATAACACTTGAAGGAGGCAATCAAGGTTAAAGATTTTAGGGATAGATATAAATGTTTTTATTAGCTTGAAGATAGATATAAGGTAGTGTTTGGTATGCTGGAATGGAAGGGGGAATGAATTTACCATTACGAGGTAATGAAAAATAGTGTGTTTGGTTAGTTAAAGGAATTGAATCACCCATTTCACAAGGCATTCCATTCATTCAAAACCATTCCATCCATCCCCATGTTTTTTTTTTTCATTCCATCCCTTATTCACCATTTACAAACAATACCATAACCGACCACCGACCACCACAACCCACCACCATCGTCACCACCTACCACCACTGATGCTGCCACCACCTACCACCACAGTCACAACCTACCATTGTCGCCCACCACCACCCGTCGCCCACCACTGCTGCCGCCACCACCCACCACTGCCGTTACCCCTCACCACCATCGTCGTCACCTCCACCAACCACCGCAACCGCCACCCACTACCGTCACCCACCCACCACCGCTGCCACCAACCACCGTTACCCAACCACCATCGCCGCCATCCAACACCACCCAACGCCCTCACCATTATTACCCACCCACCGTCACCTTCACCATTTGCCACCGACACTCACCCACCATTACCGCCGCCACCCACCACCGTCATTACTCACCATCATCACCCACCCACCATCCACCTCCACCAATCGCCACCGTTGCCACACCCACCACCGCCGTCGCCACCCACCACCACGCTACCACCACATACCGTCACCAACCACCACCCACCAACGCCACTACTCACCATCATCGCCCAACCACTATCACGGCTATCCACCTCCACCTTCCATCATCGCCACCACCGCTGTCGCCACCCACCGCCGTTACTACCACATATCACCACCCACCATCACCGCCACTGACCACCACCCACCACAACCACTCACCACCGATTTTATTCATTCGTCTTTTCCTGCATATCCAACAACACAAAGTAATGTTTTGTTTCATTCTCACATGACAACCAAACAAGACATGGAATGGTAATGATCCATAGGGTCGACCCTGAGCATGGCCCGGGTGGTCACCGGCTCAGGACCCGACCCTCAAATGGGCCCGAACGTTTTTAAAAAATACACACACACACACTCATATATATATATATATATATATATATATATATATATATATATATATATATATATATATATATATATAGGAGAGGGTTATCTTGAGAACGCTAAATATTGTGAGAACCGTGAGAACAAGTAAAAAAATTAATCAAAATCAAAATTTTTTAATACAAACCTAATTATAATCAAAATACAACATTAATAAATGAATTTTCTTTCCAAATAATTCATCTTTTCTTGCAAAAACACTTTCAAATTAACTTTTTACACATGTGTAAATGAAACAGTTTACACTTGTATAAACAGTAAATTTACACATGTGTAAAAACAAATTATTTGCGTATACGTTTGAATTTTTACGTGTAAATTGTGTTTTTGGGATTGTATTTTAGTAATAAAGACAAGTGTAAAAAGAAATTTTGAATTTGAACGGTTTTAGATGCCGTTCTCACGGTTCGCGCGAAATATAGGTGTTCTCAAATTAACTTTCCCCTATATATATATATATATATATATATATATATATATATATATATTAAATTCTATATTTAGGATGAATCCTAATTACCATTTAGGATATATATTTGTTTTTATACATTAAAGTCTTGTTAGTGGAGTTGGAAAAACCATGTTAATTTAATGTAGAGGTCTCAAATTCAATTCTTAGCTCTAACACCATATTCAAAAAAAATTAAATCATTCCTCTTTACAAAATTTTGGGCCCAAATTTTTTTCATCCGAGGCCTAATTTTTTTTAATGTTTTCAAAGACGGCAAGGATGATCTATTCCATTACCCTGTACCAAACAGACAATCAGTACGTGTTTTTATTAGCTTGAAAAGGTTGCTAAATTTATAGTATGACACCCGCGTTAAATTGAATGGCCTCGAGGTGGCTAGCTTTCCACATCATACATACAACCAAATCCCACCAACTAATAAATGTGAATAGTTAAGTCAAAAAGCTAAAAATTTAACGTACAACGACTAGGCTGCTATAAGACGCTTATAGCATTCACAGTAGAGCCTCTATATTATGTGAGGGACGCCTTCATATTATATAGAGTGGTATAAGTGGTTGTGAGTAGAGGAGAGAGAAAATATATAAAGGATACACTGTTCATTAGTAAATTTGGAGGAGACACTATTCATCCTCCATAATTTTTTAATATTTTTGAAAATGGTTGTGAGTAGAGGAGAGAGAAAAGATAATGATAAAAGTATAAAATAAATATTATTAAATAGAAACAAGTGAGAAAAAGTAGTGTTTTTAGAGTAATTATAGAGGAAATATGAAGACTTTATTGTGAATGCTATTTCATTAATTTGTATATTTGGATTTATAAACTTTATATTTTTGAAAGATTAATTTTTTTTAATCGGTTAAGGACATCACCTCGGTACCTCGTTTCGAATCTCCATTTCCGCATCGTCCCTGAAGGCATAAGCCCTTTCAACGTCAAGGGGTGTATTTTTGCTGGCCATAAGATTCGAACCATGTAACTCTCCCGGGCGGGAACCTCCCTAAGGAGTAAACCTTCTCACCTCTCCCCAACATGGTGTTCAATGAACTCATCTTCTTTGGGCGTGACATGTGACACTATTCTCCTTATTTCTTTCCAAAAATCTCTCTTATGTTTCTCCACATAATGTTTAAACGTTAATAACTTTTACATATGATATTTTTTTTTTAAAAATTTTTATACAAAATTAACGAGAGTTTTATTATCTTTCCAATGAATACCAATACCATAGTGTTATACAAAAAACGAAAACAAAAAGATTTTTAGTGGGTTTTTGTTCATACAGAAAAAAAAACACAATGTATTCAGATAATTCATTAATCATGTCTAGGCACAGAGACGTCACTCGAGCAAGAGGTGCACACGCAAAATTAAAAGAAAGTTTTATGAGTTATCAAGTGTTGATCCTTTCAAAAAATTATGAAAAAACGGCCTATCCTTTTATGGTACACGTATTTTGTCACTTTATATTAGATTTGTCTGTTCCGGAAAATAAACTAGTAAAATTATAAGTTTAAATTTGTTATTATTATTTGACTTGGAGTTTTTCTTTCATTTTCTTTTCTACATGGTTTTTTTTTAAGGCTTGGTTTAATGGAAATCCTTGTACAATCCTAATCTAGTGGTTCTAAGTTTCAATCCCTACCCACACACTGGTGTCCTCCTTGCCTAAGCTAAAACCGTCATGGGTAATTTTTTTGTGGTATGCATGGATCGAACCTGTGACCTACCCCCAGGATGGAAACTCTTAAGGAAAAACCCACCATACCTCAAACCAGCTGGGCCGGAGGTCATTGGCACATGGATTTTTTTATCGTTTCGACTCAGTTGTTTTTTACTATTTTACGTTTCGTTATAAATATTATGAGTTACGCTCTGTATCGAACGCGTCTGGTTCAACGTTTTTAGGTCATTTTTTGCGGCTTAACGATCATGTAACAATGTGAGGGTCCTAAGTACACTTAATTATTGTTTTACATTTTGTCTAATTTTAACAATTTAACACGTCGCAAACACACATGCATGGTTGTTTAACGTTTATACATCTACTTTTTGTTCGGTTTAGCGGCCGGGTCCCGCCACAAAGTGTGGGGGTCCTAAGGCTATCCGGAGTGGGGGCGGGAGAGGGGCGGGAAGGGGGGGGGGAACACCGCCGCCGGTATGGCGTGGAGGGGGCGGGAGGGAAGTCACCGGCGTGGGGGCATTGATTTGGGACACATGGCGGGACCTGGTTGGTGGGGCAATGATGTTAACGGTAAAAAAAAAAAAATTAAAAAGTATCCGTTGAGACTTAAACGGTCAAAATTTTTTTTATATAAATTACCCCCATTTCACTACAAAACACCCACTTTAACTTATTTATTCACAAATTTTATACACTTCTTCAACCATTTTTTATACACTTCATACTACTCATCATTCTTCAACCAACTTTTATACACTTCTTCAACCAAAAATGAACTCATACAACCGAGGCTTTGACCCGAACAACCCATACGCGTACGTCCCAAACCCGAATACACCACCGGTTCGCCCGATCCCAAACCGTCCACCCATTGCTTCACCTTGTCCCGACTACGCGGGTTATGCGGGTTACATTAGTGGGCAAATTTATCCTAATTTCCCATTCAATGATTCTCTCGTTCCTTCACAACTTCCTTCACAACTTCCTTTAACGCAAACCGTACCCGAAACACAACCCCAAAATGTTGCGGGATCATCGTCGGGTAAAAACCCCCCTGCAAGAAGAAGTCACAGGAGGAAGACGGCGGAGGAGAAAGCATTAGCCGCCGCTAACCGCCAACCACTTAAGTGGACACCCGAAGAAGAGCTTGCTTTAACGAAAGCGTGGATAAGCGAGTCGGAAAAAGAGCAAGGTATTTCTAATAATTTTTTTAACATGATTTTTTTAACATGATTTCTAATAAATTTTTTTAACATGATTTTTTTTTCTAATATTGCTAATATTTTTCTTTTTTGTAGGAACTAGTCGCCACAAAAACGACTTTTGGATCGACATAAACACCGCGTTCCATGGGTTGATGGGAAGAGAGTTCTATCGAGCAAACGATAGTCTCTCGTCCAAGTGGACAGAGATAAACATGGCAATGAACGCGTTTCAACCGCATTATTATTACGCAAGAAACAATCCAAAAAGCGGTGAAACGGACACCGACAGCCTCACCCGGTCGCTATTAGCGTATCGTAACGAAACCGGTCTCGAATTCAAGTTTCTTCATTGTTGGGAAGTCGCCAAGAACCATTCAAGTTTCTTCACTGCAAGCAACTCCGCAAAAAGGTCGAAAACAAGTTCGTTAAGAAACCGTCAAATTGATCCTGAAAACGTAGAAGCCGTTAATTTGGATGAAGACGAGTTTGAAGAGGAATTGAGTCGCCCACCCGGAGTTAAAGATTATGGAAAAATATAATATTAACTGATTTGTTAGTTTCTAATTTTTTTCGGTTTTTTTTTATGTTTTTTAATTTTCTAAGTTTTTAATTTTTGTATTTTTCTAGGTTTTTATTAATTAAAAATATTTATTATTATTATTATTATTATTATTATTATTATTATTATTATTATTATTATTATGTTTTTAATATATGAAAGTTAAAAAAAAAAAGAAAAAAGAAATGCCACATGTCACTCTCCCCCTCTTCCCCCCTTCCACTCCCCACAATTATTTTCCCCCCACAAGGGTCCCACAAGTGCCATATGACGCTTCATCCCCCTCTTCCCCCCTTCCACTCCCCACAATTATTTTCCCCCCACAAGGGTCCCACAAGTGCCATATGACGCTTCATCCCCCTCTTTCCCCACACCACTCCGGATAGTCTAAATACTAGTTGTATGTTACGTCATATATATGAAACAAATAACGTGCTTAATAGTTAATACAAAATTAAATTTAAATAGAGAATGGTCAAATTCGCTTGTATGTAATACTAATGCTAAAATAGGTTATATGGGACAGAAATAAAGTATGATAATAGATGACATTACCATTTTACATACATATGTATGTAATACATATGCATATCAATGCCTAACAACACAGTGCATATGCATATCATCATATGCATATCAATATATCATCATATAACAACACAATGGATATGAATATCAACACAATACCCGCAACTATTTGTAGCAAAGGATCTCACCTCTGATTCTTCGTACGCTAAACCTCGTACCCATATCAAGATTGCGAGTTGAAAGGGATTTTGAGGGCAAATTTAACTTTGCGCACGATTAAAGGGATTCTTAGGGAAATCATCATCATCATCATCACCATCATCATCATCATCATCATCATCATACTCAGTTAATCTCATCTATAGCAAAAATAAGGTAGGGTCTGAGGAGGGTAAGATGTAGGCAGCCTTACCTCTACCCCTGAGAATAGAGAGGTTGCTTCCAGTGAGACCCCCTGCTCGATGTGGTTTGGTATCAAGCCTTGGACATAAGGCACAGAACACTTAGCAATCGGGACAAACCCGATTGGTGCATGTACCCCTTTGTCTTTTGGCTATCCACGCTACCACATAATGCATGATTAACCGTCCGTCGTTTTTAACGTTATTCTTAGGGAAATGATTTTTCTTAAAAATATAACAAATCCTAAAATGCTCTTAATACTACCAATGGGTTGTTTCTCAACTTTATGTTAAACCATTAAAAGGTAGTCTATCAACCGGTTAGCATGTGTATAAAACTTACGCAATAAGGTGTGTCTTATAAGTGAATTAAACACACTTTACTTTTGATTGATTCAAAGGTTGCATTTTAATGGAATCATTAAGGCTACATGGTGTGGAATGGAGTCCCTATGGCTTAATTCTGCTCAACGCCACGTCAAAATAGGACTCCATTCCCTCCTTCAAATAACACATAGAAAATAGAATACAACTTCTTTAATTAAAAGAAAAAAAGAAAAAAATTGATTGGTTGACTCAAAGGGGGCCCACCAAACCATCCCGTTAGCCATTGTTATTGTGTTCACAATTGTACAATGGCGCCTCCTGATGACGTCCAGGAAATAGGAGATGAGCGCCATTATTTTATGAACTTGAGGCGGAGGGTCTAATAACGTCCTACATCGTATAGCATAAGAGACTACCAAACAACCTTAAGTTACATAACTAATTTGAAGACTATGTGGTATGGTTGAGGCAAGGCTTGGGAAGCCTTGTCGCCACGTAAGCAAAAAGTGGGCCACCCTTGGATTTAGACAATTTAAGGACTACCCAAGGGTGTGGGGATAGTCTTCCTTGGGTAGTCCTCCATTCCTATTGGCCACCATTTATTTTTTTATTTTTTAATTTTTAAATAAGTAAATAATTAAAATAAATAACAAAAAAAGTCACATAATATTAAAAAAATGTACAAATAAAATAAAGTCACATAATAGTAAAACTACGGTCGACATTACAAATACAAAATAAACGAGACCTTAAATTTAAAAAAAAAAATAACCGTCTATCTATATTTGGTAATGATATATTCTTGTAATTTTTCAATAACTCGACGCCTCACTTTGGGCATGGAGCTTGTGTCGATTGCTAAATCTTCGCCTCTTCGATTTTGAGCTTTTCATTCTTTGCCTTTAGCTTTTCCTCATTGAGTCGGTTGAAAGCTTCGATCTAAGCCGTCAAAACTTTAATCTTCGTTGCGCTACCGCTCCCCGGCCCGCTTTGTTTTTTGGCGGTCGCCTGCTTTTTTGCTTTACTCCGACCTATTTAATTTACCGAAATAAGAATATAATAACTTTTAATTAACAAGTAGAGTATATTTTAAAAAAGGACAAACCCTTGGGACGATGAGCCTCCTCGATCGGGATATCAAACTCCGCTTCCTCGTTGATGTAGATTACCACACGATGACTCGAGCTTTCATCTTGTGAAGTTTTAGCATTTGTCTTTCTACGCTTTGCTTTTACAACGGGGTTTGGGACCGTCGCCCACTTTAGTTCGTTCCTCAAATGTTCCCAAGCCCGAACAAATTTTAAATCCCCCGATTGCGTATCACTCCACTTCTTCATAGCTTCATTAAAAATCATACTTTCGTTGTATCCACTAGGGGGCTCGCCTTGATTTGATTATATAAACCGGAAAATAATGTACACCGGAAAATAATGTACACGCCTTGTTTATTTTCCTACACTTTCCGCTAACTAAGTCTAAGTCTCAGTAGGGCTTCGGTGCTTCCATTCTTTTGTGGAAGTTGCTTGTACATTTCTTTCAAAAACCGGTGCCATTTTAGTTGGTGCCTAAACTTTTTACAAATAGTAAAGTTATTAAATTTTATTATTATTAGTAAAGTAATACTTAAATACTATGCAAAAAATTTGTAACAAATACAAATTCAATAAAAAAACGTAGTTAATTAATTACCAACAATGGGGCAAGTGGATGTTTCTAGCCACACTAGAATCAATGTCTCAACTTCAGTTCCCGTCCATGGTTTCTTAGGCAATTTTTCACTACCCGTCACCTTTCCTTTGCCTTTTTAAGTGGTGGTGATGGTTGCGTTTCCAGAACAATTTCGTCCTCATCATCATCTTCTTCGTCTACGAGCCCCATAGGACGAGCTACTTGTGGTGTTGAATGGCTTGGTTGAGGTGGTTGAGTTGGTGTAAAAGTAGTAGTAAACATAGGTTGTTGCATTTGCATTTGATTAAACATGTTTGATTGCAAAAGTTGTTGCATTTGCATTTGACGTAGTTGTTGAAACGTGTTGGAGTAGGATTGTTGGTAGTTTGCAAAGGAGGATGGCACTTCGGGTCAATAACCCCCACTAAAACTTATCGGAAATTTCGCGTTTGGATTAGGAGTTTTGTTCGGGGTGTTCGGGTTATATTGGTTGAAGGAGTCCATATTATTTTTTATAAAGTTTGAAAGAAATGAGAAGAGTAGAGAGTATTTGGTTTGATTGTAGTGTGGTTTTTTTTAAAAATAACTGGTATGGTTATATGTTTAAATAAAGATTTTTTTTTATTAAATAACGGTCATATGACCGTTAAGGGAATGTGCACAAACAAACAACCAATCACAAGCAACGGCTTCTCCGTCCAATTTTGACCATTTTGGCCGGGTGAGGGTCGACCGGGGCGGTGTTGGCCGACCCAAGACAGGGTCAACGAGCCCAAGCCACCCCCACACCACATAGTCTAATATAACGATTTGTAATCAATACCCTCTCTTAATCATAGCATCTCGTTTAAAAAAAAATAAAAGCGGTCTGACTAGTAAATCAGCAAGTTAGAAGAGAACCTATTAGGTTACAAAAACATAAAGCAAAACTAAAAGTCATCATCATACTCAGTTAATCTCACTAACAGCAAAAGCTAATGAAGTCACAGCGGAGTGGTTGAGGTGGGAGGTTTTAAGGCTTTGCCTGTTTCCTACCCTGGGGCAGCTAGGTCGCAGGATCGATTCCTGGCTGAGACGTTTATTCACGGGGAATTGATGTGGGAGTTTGGCCGGTCTCTAAAAAAAAAAAAAAAAAAAACAGCAAAAGCTAAAGTAAGGTTTAAAAAAGGTAAGATATAAACAGTTTTATCTCTACCCCGTAAAAATAAAGATGCCCGTTCTATTAGAAACCAAGGGTAGCTATATAAAATTTGCAAACTTAAAGGATGTCAGAAAAAGTAAACAAAGTACACCTTTGTGCTTGAGCGGTGACTTAGCTTTTGATTTTTAACGTCTTCTTCCTTCCCTTTTCCATTGGATTTATTATGTTATCTTATTATAATATAATAATATAATATTATTTATACTATTTGCTTCACAAGACTCCCAATTTCTCTTTTCTTCATGGGTTTGCTCTCATTTCATCAATAATTTCTCAAATCAGAATCTTTTTATTCTTTTTTAACTTAAAGTTAAAATCTATATCTTTCTTGTTGCATATACTCAACTGGGTCAACAATAATATCCTCAAAAAGATAAAAAAAACACAATCTTTATTGACTTGAGCAAAAAAAAAAAAAATGTCTGAAAGTCCAGCAAAAGTTCGGTTAGTTCGTTGCCCCAAATGTGAGAATCTGCTCCCTGAGGTTACTGATTATTCAGTTTATCAATGTGGTGGTTGTGGTGCTGTTCTCCGTGGTAAAGTTTTAATCTTTTCATTATTTTTGTTTTATTTTATGTTTTTTTCAAGAATATTTGGATATGGGTGTAATAAATTTATGATTTTTTTGTGTTATTATTGATGGGTTTTTGTGGAAATGAATGAATTGGGTGTGCATCATCTTGGGAAGAATATGTGGATTTTTGTAACTTTTTTTTTTTGTTTTTGAAAAGATGAATTTAGGTGATGATTGTTTTGTTTTCTTGTGATTTTGGGATAAATTAATGTGATTTTATGAAGATATTTAGATGTTTTATTTTTAATTTGCATTAATTTGCTTGGTAATAATATCCTCATTCTTGAATTTTTTTTTTTTAAATCTTTTCAAGAAACTAAGATGTGGTCTATAAATGTTTGATCTTGTGAAAAAACATGTGGATTTTTGAATCATTTGAAGGTTTCTAGAAGGGTTTGGTGCAAACATGAATTTAGATGATGATTGTGTTTTTTTTTCTTTTTTCTGTGATTTAGGGCCAAATTAATGTGATTTTATAATAAATAAAAATAAAACATTCAGATGGATTTTAAAATTTTTTGTATCATTATTGACTTGTTGTGTATTTTGTATTTCTGTAGCAATGTCAAAATCAAGGCTGTTTGTGGTTTGAATAAGCCCAAATAGGTGTTGGGAGACTTTTTATTTTTTTTAGTATTTATTCACATTTTCATTGCTTCATTTCATATACAATTAAGATTAGGTCACCAGTCTGTGTAATTCTCTGTTTCTGTATTGTTGAAGTGTTCTTCATCCATATTTTTTTTGTTTTGAAATCTTGATTTGCAGCAGGGGTTAAACGTATGGATTGCGGTGTATCTTCAGAGAAATCGGGTGATGAAACTGATGTTGTTCCAAACAAAATCTCGAAAGAATCAGCGAATCTTGATTTCGCAAACGGAAGTGTTAAGAGCATGAGTTTAGGGTCTGAAAATGGGGTCAAATCTACTGCAAGCTCCAGCAGGAGGCCCGAGAAAGACGATAACAGCGCAGATTTTGAAGAATCGAGGTCACGGAGATCGGTTTGGGCCGCCTCGAATTGGAGATACCGCGAGACTGATATGACTCAAGAAGCTTCGTCAAGTTACCATCACGCCCCTCGTCATGAATATGCTGAGCTAGTTGAAAACATAAATGATCTTGAGCTTGATGATGATCGGGTCGAGCTGCTAAGGAAACTAGATGAACTCAAATACGAAATCGTACGATCGCGTAATAAGCCTCAAGAAAAAGTTCCGATGCATCATCATAATATTCCACCTCATATGCATCATAAAAGCCATCCTTTGATGGCTAACTTAAATCAAGTTCAAGTCTTTAGCGACCCGTTTGGGTCACACAATCACAGAAGAAATCCGGTTGTGCCTTTTGAACAGAACCCGTATCATCCCTATTATTCTGGGCAGTATGCTAGCAATGATATGACTGATAATCGACTGCTTCATCATCCGTCTTGTTCTTGTTTAGCTTGTTACAGTAAACATCAGCAAGCGCCATCGCCACCTATAGCGCCTCCTGTTGTACAAAACGATCCGGTTCTCTACCATCATGATTACAATCGCCGGTTCTCCAATCTTTCTATCAACTCACATGGTTCTGAACCCCACACAAGACGGTCTGCAGAAATTCGTCGTCCTCCAAGGGGAATCTTAGCCACCGGAGTGAGGCGTTGCAGCACTGTGGCTGGCGGTTCTCCGTTTGTGGCGTGTTGTAAATGTTATGAGTTGCTTCAAGTACCCCAAAAGAATACAAAGAAAATGAGATGTGCAGCTTGTTCTGAAGTGATGTCGCTTTCCGTTGTCAACAAAAGACTTGTCGTTTCTGTTTATACGGAAACCAATATAGATCCCGGTAAAACAAAATATGATCACAAGACTCGTGGAGATTCAAAATGGGGCGGCGGTACTGAGTATTCCTCTGAGGATTATGACAACTCGCGCAATTTTGACTACGAATCAATGGATAAGTTATCACTCAGAGACCCGAATTTGACGTCCTACAAATCTGCGCTCTCGTACACATCAGAGGATGAAATCAGAGTTAATATTATTTTAGATGAAAATCCTGTTGATGCAGCGGTGAATGCCGATAAACCATCTCCGCCGCCTTCGGGATCAGCGCTACAAGAGCATTTTGACTACTCAACAAAGTATAACCGAGCAGGAAAAGGGAACGTAAGCAAAAGGTCAGAAATAGAACGGGCCGACAAGCTTGTTAATTTAGGGTCTCATGAAAGCTCCATGAAAGACGCTGCAGAGGCGAGTGAGATCGAGATTTCATCGAATGAATATGGCGTCAATACAGGCACGTCTCTAGAATCTGGGGATACGGATCAACAAAGAGGGAATCAATCTTTCTTTGTTGGTATGATCAAGAAAAGCTTTAGGGAGTTCTCGAAGTCTAGTAGTCAAAACAGCGACGAGGAAACCATCAATGTGACGGTCAACGAGCATCCTATACCAGATCGGTTGGTCAAGAAAGCTGAAAAGCTTGCTGGACATGTGCAGCCTGGTGATTACTGGTTAGCACCTGTTAAAGATAACATAATAGTACATTTTTTAAAATTTACATAACTAAGCAGGTATATTTCTAATCATGATCTTTTGTTTCTTATTTTCGTTTTGATGTAGGTATGACCCAAAAGCTGGATTCTGGGGTATGATGGGTGGCCCGTGTCGTGGTATAATTCCGGTAATTTTCTTGATCATGATATGTTATGAAAATATTGAGTCTGATTCAAACTGTAAACAGGATTGCAGTTATAGATAAATATATTTGTAGTTAGGAAAGGTGGCAACTTCAAGCCAAATTTGAACCGTGTTTTATCTCAAGTTTGTTCGGATGGGTAAAAATAATTTGCTAAAGGGGAGCGGGTCAAACCATAGTTGTCAAAGCGCCTAGGCGCACTCAAGACGCATAGGCCGAGCCCGGAGCCTAGGCACAAGGCGCATAAAAAACGAGGGCTTTTTATAATTAGGCGCATAGTATAAAATACATTTTTAGGGATTTTAGAGATGTTTTAGGCTTGTTTTGGGCTACATTAGGAAGTTTTAGGGTTGTTTATGACTTGTTCATAACTCATGTAGGATGTTTTAAAGGTTTAGGAAACTTTAAGCCTGAATTTGGCCGGAAATCAGCCTGAAAACAGCCCTGATAGTGCGCCTCAGTGCCTAGGCGCGCGCCTCACACGACGCAGCGCACTTGGTGCACCTGGTTGCGCCTTGCGCCTAGGCGCGCTTTTGACAACTATGGGTCAAACATGTTAAGCCATGTAGATCGGATGACAGTTCCTTTACTCACTAGATATAAGAAAACAAGTTGTATACTTGTTATATCTTATTACAACTAATATGTAAAATGGTTGATTTGGCAGCCATTCATAGAGGAATTCAATTATCCAATGCCGGAAAAATGTGCGGATGGAAACACAAATGTTTTTGTTAATGGGAGAGAGCTGCATCAAAAAGATTTGGATTTGCTTGTGAGTCGAGGACTCCCAGCGGACGCAGATAGATCTTATTTGATTGACATATCTGGGAAAGTCTTTGATGAGGAATCAGGTGAAGAGCTTGAAGGCCTTGGTAAACTTGCCCCAACGTAAGTCTCCGCCTTTTATTTATTTTCCCATTTTAACACGTTCATATCAAAGAGTTCCCGCTTTGATATGTTAAGTATAAAGTTATATAGACATGCTTGATGCCAAAGTTTAAAAGAACGGAAACGAGTCTCGAGGTGTTTTCCGTTCGCCCCACGAGGCATGAACCGAAGCGGAATTAAAAAACTATATATAAATTGTATATCTTATAAAAAATAAAATACTAACTAATTTCATCATCATATTCATCAGAAATGCACAATAAAAAGGAAGGGAATGTTTGAAATTGGCACAAAAAGTCTAAAACATAAAAGACAAGCATCCAAACCCCATGAGGCACACCTGAGGCATAGATTTCCTTAAACGCCTCAGCCCTATGAGGCGCACATACAAAAAAAAACCTCTGAGGCGACGCCTTCGACTCGTTTTCATAGCGAATCGCCTTGAGGCGCGCCTCAACTGTTTTTTTTTAAAACCATGCTTGATGTGTAAATGAGAAGTTAAAACTTAAAAGTAAAATTCCACACAACCCATATTTGACGTTGGAAAACGCATTGCTCGGGCCTAGAGTGAACCTGCGGTATTATACTGTTAGTTTTTTTAGAGAGAGAAAGATACATTCTTAGAGCGAGAAATGATATTGTTTTTTATTTTATTTATTTGATTTTGTTGACCCTAATGGTCTGACCCAACCTGGCCATGATATCCCAACTTATTCGCGTCGGAATTGATCTTGGTTGATTCCCAGTTGGGTAACAGAAAACAAATCCGTTAGATTCTTCTCGTGGACAAAACGTACAACATTGGTCGGTACAAGAAGAAAATATTACATACATTCATGTTACAGTGATAAACTAATAATCAGTTTTACTTCTTATTGTATTGACAGGGTCGAACGAAAGAAGCATGGATTCGGGATGAGGCCTCCGAGAACAGCTCCTGCATAACGGGTCCATAGATATCAGGTAAATTCGTTACATGGATGAATAGGCTAGAGTTTTGTGTATGGACATGTATGTTATGTTTGTAGAAATTTTCATTGTAGATTTGTTATTTTTGGTTTAAAATTTATTCTTAAATGGGACTTTGATGAGTTGAAGGTATGGTATGGTATGCAATTAAAATGTGTATTTTTTATGTCTGTCTTCTCAAGTACAATGACTATATTCAAAAGTGAAAAGTATGTATATATTTAATGATGTTAAGTTTTTAAAGAAATTATTTAATTTAATATTGTTTTCTTTCACCTCTTAGTTTATTTCATTGTTTTATACTTTTAATAATGTGAATATAAAGTTTCAATAGGTTTATAAACAAGTAATATGACCCGTAGGTAGGTGATGCGTGTACGCGCTACACGTCTGTTGCAAACATTGAATGCGTTAGTCTAAGCGTTTTATGATGAGTTAATCGTACGAAAATGCACGTTTCAACGTATTCGATTTAATTTAATACAACCAATGTAAGAACTGCGGTTAGATCAAAACGTAAAGTAAATCGAATTTATACTGTACAACCATAATGTATTATATGTGACACGACTCAGATATAGTAAAAACACATTGGGTAGGCATGAGTGTTTTGCAAAGCTAAGGATAAAGTTAGGAGATGTAAACACCAATGACTTTGGTTTTAGATAGATATATGATATAGTATTAATTTTACCCATCGTGCGTTACGGCAGGGTCAAAAAGTAGAGTAACTTTAATTTATTCCATTGAATAAAAACATATTATATCTGACCCTACCTAGCTCAGAATAAAATTTACGTCATAACATGAACCAACTGGAAACGTACATAAAATAAGCACGAAAATGTATTCTATTTGACTTGTCGTTTGATATTGCCACAATATCAATCTACTTAAATATAAATCTGCAATTTCTTGTGGTATTGACTATTGACACAAGACCTTTAGTTCCTCTTGATGAGCACTATGATTTTAACGAATGTAAACCTGATTCCACTAATGGGTTTGAAAGGTTGATTGATGTCCCTAAAGTTACATTGAGATCCAAAAGTGAATGTCTTTTTTAGCAAGGCACAACTTGCTGCAATACTCATTGTGAAAAGGAAGGTCAATGGGGTTTATAACTGATGACGTGGGTAACATCCCTGAGATGATGAAATAACAAATCTGATAATGTTCATTTGCTTAAAAGCTTAAACGCTTCGGAGGATCAATAATGATGTGACCGCTATAGTAACATCCCTGAGATGTCACATGACGTTTGCCGATTACGGCTTCCAAAGCACTCTGGTGAACGTGGAAAGCAGACATAAGACCATGTGTAATGATAAGTAGAAATTTTCAAGCCCCATGGGGTATTAAATGACACGTGGCATGTGTGTTCTACATGGGGCTTGAAATGAAAAAGGAGGTGTAGTGGTAAGGTGAAAAATTTAAAGCCTCTCTCTCTAAACCTCTCACCACTCTCTCTCTCTCTCTCTCTCTCTCTAGATGGGAATATCACCCCTTCAATATTTGTTGTAGCAACAGTAACTTCTTTGATGCACTACCAACGTAGGATGTGGCTTAATGGCACTTATCTTGGTGTATGGAATGTCTAGTGCAACCAATATTGTAATTAGTTTGTTTGAATCCATGACAGACGATGATCATGTGAAATGTGATTCAATTACATATATAGAAGTTTTTTCTCTCTTTGTCGTTACCGGAGATTTGTTGATTTAGGAAGACACTAGTTTGCAGAGCTGAAAGTACATAAGATTGAACCGAATAAAATGCACTAATTAAGCATGTATGATTGGCAATATCCTCTTGGTCTTATTGCAATATTTTGGTGGTTAATTGCACGTTTTGGCTCGTCGTGAGTGTCGATAAGCTTGTTGGTACTTGTTTGCTATCTCATGCATATGAAGTTGTTGGTGGCTGTTGAGATTTGGCCCATGTATTGCATCTGTGACTTGGTTAATCATGGATGAACATTGTTTGATTGTTGAGTATGCACATCGCTCATATGCAGTGACTCGTATGAAGGAACAGAGGGTGGAAGGAAGTTTGATATACACACAAACTTAATATTATTCCACACACAATAAACTGATACATAGGAGGGGTATTATACCCTTACAAACGGTTAAATAACTACCCTTAAACTAACCGACGTAACCTTCTAAATAACCGACATAACCTTTCCACTGCCACCCCCTCATGTTTCAGTTAATTGCAAGTTTAGTCCCCCTATTTTCCACTGCCACCCCCTCATGTTTCAGTTAACTACAACTTCAATCCCCCTACATGTATTTTGTTTTATTATCAATGTTTTAATAAATTGCAACTTCAGCCCCCTACATTTAATTCGATTTACTTCCCGCTTTGATTCGACCACAATGTTCGCACTTTCTGTGTTACTGCACGGCTTAATCCGTTGCGCGCCGGGTAAAATTGCTACTTTCAAGTCTAAATTAGGATATTTTTTCTTGGTTCTTGAGTTCTCTATTATCACCATATGCTAGATAAATGTTGACAAGAGATAGACTTTATGGTCCAAGGGTCTACCACAAGAGAGCATGTATAGAAATGTCTTGGTCTTGCAAATAGTTTCCATGAAACTTTTTCTTTCTTTCTTTTTTTTCCTATTTTATTTTTTTGAAATTACAGAAAAATAATATGAAGAAAATTCAAGCAATGGGCCAATCAATAATTCCCATGTACAATAAGGATCTTAAAATCTTGACTGGTAAGTGATAAAGTTAAAAAAAAAAAAAAAATTGGCATAAAGATTGTGAAAAGAGAGTGATGACATGATACATGCAACAAACCTTGTCTTAAAGACCTTTAATTATACTACAATCATAATTAACAGCTAATGCTTTTCTTACTTAGGCTATGGGGTGTGGTCACCCTTCCCCCTTCCTTCCCCCTTGTTCACATCAACGCCACGTCATTTCCCCCTTCTCCTCCCCCTTCTAGGGGAAATGGTTCCCCCTTCCCCCTTCCCTTTTTTTATCCATAAAATATTGATTCATTCCAGGACAAAGAAAATTACATTAAGATAGCGGGCAGGCGGGCAACAAGCTGCGCCGCCACCCCTTTCTGGATAGCAAATCCTAATCTACTAAAAACATAACCATGTCCACCCGGAGCCGAGACACTACTGTGAATAACCCGCTGGACCCTGGTCAAGAAACGGGTAGCCTCCGGTGCCAATGAGCCAAAGGTATCAAAAGCCAAAGGTACAAAAACGTGTTGGTTCTCCTCGCAGGCTTTAGCATGTTTTTTTATTGTTTTTTTCTTCCAAAAAGTAGCCCAAACATTCAAATAACGTTGGGAAATGGGACGGTGAGGTCGGGGAAAAAGCCCCGTTTTTGCCGAAGCTTCATCGGGGGGGGGGGTGTTCCCCGTCGGCAGAAGGTGCCAAATCACCCACCGATCCCTCCCCCGACCACCACACCTCTCAGCCTTATGACCATGATAATTTTTAGGGAAAACTCACGGTCCCCACTAATGTTTTACTAACCAGTAAGATCAAGTAAAACGTAGTTTACATCGAGTTACGAGTAGTTGGCTGGCCTTTAATGAATTAGTTTATAAAGCCAAGTGAAATTAGTTGGATTTGAACGCTAATACTTATATATGTAACTCTACATGATGCATTTCAATAGACTAATGACCCATAAGCTTTTTAAATAAAGGAGCAATAATTACGCATGTGAATGGCTAATTGTCATTGTTTTCTAATTGAGTAACCACAACAGTATGATAGACTCACTATAGCTAGACTTGTGTTGAGGAAAATTTCTTGCAGACCGCTAATTACGGTCCAGCTTAGGTGGGTCAGCCGAACCAACCAATTTATTACATCAGTTTTACACTAGTACACAAGGGATTTGTTGTTGCTATGGGTTTCTCTTTAAAACAATGGTAATTTAATGATGGTGTTGGTTTTATTTGTTGGTGCCACAAGTCAATTAATTGTATCAACTATTTAATGATAGTGTTGGTTTGTTTTTATGGTGCAGTCAACAAATTTTTTTGCCTTTGTCTTTTTGTGAGGAATCACCTCACTTTTAAATATCTAGTTTATATCTGTAATATCCGGCCCCTCTTACCACCAATATTGTCCGCTTTGTCCCGATGGGTTGCCCATTCAGAGCTTACGGATTTGTTTTTGGTCGCCCCGGTGGAGACTTCCCAGGAGGTCACCCATCCTGATACTACTCACACCTGAGCACGCTTAACTGTGGAGTTCTCCTCTCATCCACTAACATTAAGCCCAAAACGCGTTGGTGATTTAAGAGGCTTTGGATTACTTATGAACCAACGATCTCTCCTGGCCACGGCCGATGTGGGATTTGCCTAGGGTGTCATACAATAATCCATGTTAATCTTCTCAAAAATCAGTACTGTTTCAATATCACTACAAGAAAAGAGACTTTGTAGGATGGAGGGAAAGTTTGAGGGCTTGGAGAAAGGCTACAGCTACGAATCTTCCTCTCCATAGACAAAATTATTTTGTTTTTTATTTTTTAATGTAGTAGGTAGAAAGATAAATGTGAAAAAAAAAAAAAAAAAAAAGGAAAAAGCACATTTTGTAGAGGTGCTATAGCGATGAAATTTCCTCCCTATAGGTCAGGCATTTAATATTTTATATTTTTTTAGCAATTTGGTTCCTGTTAGTTACTTCAAGCTTTTCGAAAATTAGTCGCTACAAATTTTGGTGAGATGAAGGGAAAATATGGCCCTTTTGAAATTATTTGTTAAGATCCAATATGATTCATATATGTCTTAGTGGATCATGTTAGGCCTTGATGGTTCACAATGGATAATAGGAGATCATATATATCTTAATGGACTATATTGGGCTTTAATGGATCACAATGGACAATAATATATCATATATGTCTTAATGGATTATGTTAGGCCTTGATAGGTCACAATGGATAATAGTATATCATATATATCTTAATGGACCATATTGGGCCTTATATGATCACAATGGCCGGGTCAACAAGGTTTGAAGAGTTCGGCTTGTGCTGCAAAGTATATGAAGTGGATGGGTCAACAATTTTTGGGTTGCAAACTTTTTTGTGTTTCATTCGGAGAACATGTATTGTATACGTTTGTGTTTCATTCGGAAAACGCGTATGTTTTTTGTAAAACACATTTAATATTAGCTGTTTTTTGGCATGTTATTTCTAACTTTTGCTATATAATATATGTGTGTTTGTTAGAAAACTGGAAATGTATTTGCAAAGTAAACTCGAAGGAAAAAAAATAGATTTTCTGGATATTTTAAATTAAAATAAATATGATATTTTGTTTCAAATTTTTGATGATGCGGTTTCTTTATCTCCAGCTGTCACCATACTAACAAAGTGGAGAATTATTTGTTGGTGGTGTTGTATAATTTAATGGGGATGGTCCATGGAACCCCATCACTAAATATGTGATTTTGTATTTTTTATGTTATTTTATTTTATTTTTTTGTTTTGGTTCGACTTTTGGCCGGTTCATTGGGTCGGCCGGACCGGTCGAACCCGGTGGACCGGTGACGACTCCGGTTCGACGTCCAGTCCGGTTCTGAAAACATTGTGTATAACTAACCAATTTTTTATGTTTCCCATCAGTTTGTATTTATGATTTTTTTAGAAAATGATAATGATAGTTCATTACTTTATTAGACTGTTCATTAGACTTTTACCTTTTTTAAAATTTTGCTTATTTAAACACATTCATATTCATCCACTCATTCATCATCCACATTTTCACATACCAAAACACACACAAAACCCTATTTCTCTCAAACTTTACATGGAGAAACCTTCACATATCGCCATTGTACCAAGCCCAGGAATGGGTCACCTCATTCCATTGGTTGAATTCGCCAAAATACTCACAGCCAAACACAATCTTTCATCAACTTTCATCATCCCAAACGATGGCACAATATTATCCACGTCACAGCATGAGGTCCTTGACTCACTTCCAAATACCATAAACTACACTCTCCTACCTCCTGTAAACTTTGATGATTTGCCTCAAGATTCCAAGATAGAGACCCGAATAAGTCTCATGGTGACCCGATCCATTACTGCTCTCCATGCAGCCATAAGTTCCATGATGGCAACCAAAAAGATTGTTGCATTGTTTGTTGATGTGTTTGGGACAGATGCATTTGATGTAGCGGTTGAATTCGGTGTCCCTGGTTATCTTTTCTTCTCCTCATCAGCCATGGGTTTGTCTTTGTGTTTTCATCTGCCAAAGCTTGATCAAATGGTGTCATGTGAGTATAGGGACTTACCCGAACCGATACAGCTACCGGGTTGTATACCGGTTCATGGTAAAGACCTGCTTGACCCGCTTCAGGACCGGACTAATGATGCATACAAATGGGTGTTGCATAATGTGAAGAGGTATGTGATGGCTCATGGCATAGTGGTAAATAGCTTCAAGGGGTTGGAGAGTGGAGCTATTGAAGTTTTGCTAAAGGAGGAACCCGGTAAGCCGATGGTTTACCCGGTTGGACCGTTGATACGGTCAGGGTTGGTTGAGTCTAAGGGTGCAAATGAGTCGAGCTGTTTAAAATGGTTGGATGATAAGCCATGTGGGTCCGTGTTGTACATATGTTTTGGGAGTGGTGGGACCCTTTCTTATGAGCAAGTCATTGAGCTAGCCATGGGTTTGGAGTTGAGTGAGCAAAGATTCATATGGGTGGTTAGAACACCAAATGATAAAGTAGTGGATGCTACATACTTCAATATCCATGACCATGAGGGCATTTTTGACTTTTTACCAAAGACGTTTTTAGAAAGAACTAAAAACCGTGGGTTGGTGTTGCCCAACTGGGCACCGCAAGCTCAGATATTGAACCATAGCTCAACAGGTGGGTTTTTGACTCACTGTGGCTGGAACTCTATTCTTGAAACTATAGTTCAAGGGGTTCCGATGATTGTTTGGCCACTTTATGCAGAACAAAAGATGAACGCTTTATTGTTGACCGAGGGTCTGAAAGTTGCTATGAGGGCTAAGATGAATGAAAATGGCATTGTGGATCGTTTAGAGATTGTTCGGGTTGTCAAGGGTTTATTAAAAGGTGACGAGGGGAAAGCGATCCGAAGTCGGACTCAAGAGCTTAAAGAAGCCGCTCTAAGCGCGCTTAGCAAAGACGGGTGTTCGACAAAAACACTGGATCAACTAGCTTCCAAGTTAAAAAACAAAATTTAGTTTCTATAAGTAGTTAGTGTCTAAATTATTTTAATTACCTTCTTTTTTTTTTCTTATTCATCATTATGTTTGATCTTATTTTTATAAAAAGTGTTAGATATTAAGTCAAAATCAAAGTCAAATAATAAGTCAAACTTGGTCAAGAAAGTTTGAGGGGCCATTTGTGACAAGGTGCAAAAGTTTATTTCAGTTTATAATAGTTCTGGTTAATAAGTGAATGCCCTGAATTCAAAAGAGTTGAAAAGAAGAACAGATATGGTAGAAGATGGTGGAGATGCATTGTTTGTGAGAGGGAAGGCTGATCAGAAGAATTCAAGGTTCAAGGGTGAATCAAGATTCAAGAGGAGGTGTTATGTTTGTCATTCAGAAGATCATTTGAAGAGAGATTGTCCTGAATTGAAGAAGAAGAAGGGTGAACAGAGGTATGATAATCACAGGCAACAAGAAGGTGATTCATCAGATGAATGTGATGTTTGTGATGTTCTTGTAGTGACCAGTGAAGAATTGTGTTCAGAGAAGTGGATCTTGGATTCAGGTGGGTCTTTTGGGATGACATATGATCAGGGGTATTTCAGGGATCTGAAATATGTTTATCTTGGTAAAGTCAAGATGGGTGATGGCAGAACTTGTAAGATTCAAGGGGTTGGGACAGTGGTATTCATGATGGAAAATGGTGATATTGTTGAAGTTCATGATGTAAGGTATGTTCCTGATTTGAATAGAAGTTTGTTGTCATTGGGTTGTTTAGAAAAGATAGGTTACCATGTGTGGTTGAGAGATAGTAAGGTCTTGATCATGTTTGATCAGGAGGTTGTCATGACTGGAACTAGACAGGAGAGTAATGTTTATGTTCTGGATGGTCATGTGATGATGCCTAGTGAGAAAGAGTTCATATGTCACACAGATGAATAGGGATTGATTAAGAAGAATAGTCACGGGGTTGTTCATGATGGTAGTTCAGAGAGGTACAAGACTGTGGTGGAGTTGAGTCACAGGTTAAAGGTCTCTAGTGAGGGTCAATCAATGGTGGTTCATGGTGAAAGGTGTGATGGGATAGTGAACTGGTGTCTAGGTGGAGTTTTGGAAGTGCTTGGTTGTTCTAGACAGGTGGAGTTGATGAAGTCAAGGACAGGAATTGATATGTTCTTGGGATATCCTAAGATGTTAAAGTTGTTCAGGATATGTGGTCTAGAAGGTATGAAAGGATATGTGGTCTAGAAGGTATGAAGCCAAGATACAAGACTAGCAGGTGTGTGCTAGGGATTAAAGGAGTTTTGACTGAGGTGGAGGCTGCACAAGGTGATAATGTTCAGGCTTGGTTGGTGCTTAGAGGTTCTAAAGATCAGTGGATACTAGTTGAAGATGTGAAGAAGGGTTGCAGGGGCAGAATGGTCATATTCTGTGATGTTACTGGGTCAATAGGAGTAAAAAGCTGGAAATGGGTCAAGTCCATTGAAGTTTGTCAGGTCTTTGAATTTTGCTCAAGGTTGGAAAGAGTTGTGCAGCATGGGTCAGGTCTGGGTGATATTGATTCAAGGGAAGCTGATAAGTTCAGGAAGGGCAGTTTGGTCCTTGAAAAGTCTGCTGTTGAGGAGCAGAGGTTTGAAATCACTGATGATAAACAGATGTTTGAACTACTGATGGTTCAGTTGATCAGTAGTTTGGAGGACAAGGGTTTAGAATCAGTAGTTTGGTAAACAGCTGATTGTTTTGTTGATTAGTTGTTTGGATGATTGTCAAGATGGCTGGATTGATTGTTGACTTAAAGGTGGAGATTGTTAGATATTAAGTCAAATAATAAGTCAAACTTGGTCAAGAAAGTTTGAGGGGCCATTTGTGACAAGGTGCAAAAGTTTATTTCAGTTTATAATAGTTCTGGTTAATAAGTGAACGTCTGATGGAGATGGAGGACTAATCCTGTCAAGTTCAAAAGTCTCAACAGACTTTAACGGTTCAATTAGGGATTAGGGCTTATAAATAGGTCTCATCAATTCGTTTGTAGATAGTCTTTTTCTTTGTAATTCTCTTTTGTATTTCGTTTCCATTATCAATAATAATTCGAAGCTTTCGACAATTGTGTTCTTGATTCAATTTCATAGGTGTTTTACAACAAAAATTTATAACAAATATTTATAAAATCTTTATCTATATATATCTTAACGTGTATGTGCAAATACCTAAATGAAATTTTAAAGTCATGAAGAGTTTCACCACCTTCCAATGTTCTATATTCTATTAATCACCCATTTGTTAATTAACTGTTACCTTATCTAAATCTATTTAGCAGGTAATAGATGAACCAAAACAACTCATGTTAATGGCTATTCCAATAACTGCCATGAACCAGCTCGTGTTTCTTCGAGCTGTTGTTCCAGTCCTGTTCCTAGGCCGGCTAGGCAACCTAGAGCTAGCCGGTGGTTCATTACTATTTTAGAAACCCTTTGTTTTGATACTAGCTGCAGCATATATGATGTTTTGTACACAAAATGTGTTTTGACATTTATTGCATTGTACATATTGACTAGGTATGAGCAAAAGATGTGAAAGAACAGACACACCCGTCTTGCTAAAATGCGTAATGTTCTATTTCACCTTGAACTAAAGTCGACAAGGATAAAACATATAAAATCCAAAATATATCGGCGTTTGTTGAAGAAAGATAAATCAGAAGTGGGATCCATTGATACTAAAATGGACCCTGAACTTGCTATAGAACTTGCAGAGCGTAGAGGGGCTCCACGCCACCACACCATACAGTCTAATTGAACCTGTAGTGGTATGTGGATTGGGCGTGTAAAAGGCAAAAAAAAAAAAAAATCCCACAACGTTGGGCAACACCGCCCCTTTAGGCGCGAAAGGGGTAAATCTGATTTGGGCGTTTTTTTTTTTTCACAACGTAGATTTGGGTGAAAATCCCCTTTTTCTTTGGAACCAATCACATTACCCAAAGTGACAAATGGGGGTGAAAATCCGCTAACCGCTACGTGTGGTCTAAGGTGCTCTGCCATTAAAAGAAATTACAAGCCTAATCATAAATATTCAATGATGATTATTGTACAACACAACCAAACCAAATTGTTCTCCTTTTGGAATGCCTAGATCTTTCCAAGATTGTATAAAATCAACTCGTTAAGCTCAAATCTAATATAGTATTTGTATAATGTAACAGGGTGAGGTTCATGTACAAAGTACATTTTTTACAAAGTGTGAGAAGTCTATATAGACAATTGTTTTAAATTTTATGATTGGTGTTTTATATAATTTTAGAATAATATTATATAGAAAAACACAAAACATAACAATTCAAAATACTAATTAATGTATTTCTAGACATGCAATCTAAAACCCTATGCGAAAAAAGTAATCAGTGTGTTTTAAATTTCATGTCTAGAATACATTACATTGTGTTTTAAATTGTTACGTTTGATGTTTTTCTATATAATACAATGCAAAAGGAATCGAAAACATTCTAGCCGAAATTTAAAACACAATGACTATATAGACTTCTTACACTTTGTACGAAAAATGCACTTTATACAGGAACCTATACCTAATGTAACATATTATTATTTTCTATACATGATGACAACTTTAAGGTGGGTTTTCAGCTTTCACTTCTTTTTTCTAGGTAAAATCAGGTTTTAACTTTTTATGGGTAAACATGTAAATTCCCAAATCACTTGTACATTATGCTTCATCAGTTGTACATTCTGGAAATTTGGAAATGCTCCACCAAAAGAAGCAACCTTTCAGTAGCCAGAATGGGCTCAATAGTAAGTTACTATATTTTATATTTACATAGTGTTAATACTAGCTAGCACTCTTGCCAAAAATGGGCTTATTGGGCTCAAGCAATGTTATAATTTGATGATATAATTTATGGTGTACCATTAGCCCTTAAAAAGAATATTATCTTTTAAACAGTGTAATGTACCACTGTATATGCAAAGGGTACAACCCATTTTAGCACAATACTCATCAAGATTGGAAGACAAAAGATAATGAATATGCATTTCTTGATCAAGATCACACACACAAGATATAGCAAATGCATCATAAATCTGTTGTGTAACACATAATTTGCAACACTAAGTCACTAAAATGCAGAAAATCCTTACGGTTTCGATAACGGGCCGGGCTGGGTTAGTCACGGTACGAGCTGGTCAGGCGAGATATCAAGCCTGGGCTCGAAGCAGAACCCGGAAAACAGTTGAAGCGGAAATCGTTTACTAACCGGGCATTTTTGTGACCATTTCCATTGATTCTTTTTCAAATCGAACACCAAAAGAGCAGGCGCGCCATAACTCTGAATGTAGATCAAATCATCTGTCCCGCTGCTAGCAAACACGTCGTCGAGCTCACCAAACCCTTGAAATAACCGGTGTGGCATTCGGGCCACTTCTCGCCATTCTTTCATGTTTTCAAGAACCCAAATCCCGATTCCTGTGATGATATCTTGTCGATCTTGTTTACCGATCCCGCCCACCATCACTAGAGTTTCTTTAAGGTTCATTAACCGTCCGCAGGTGAGAGAACATGGGACCGAGATAAAACCATGTGTCAACAAGTTACTAACGGGTTGTCGTGTCGAAAGATCATAACTCACGAGCCCGTGTCGGTTTTCTTGGAAAGATCCGGTCGAGTAAATCAAGAAATACAAAACCCCGTTGCATATCACGCTCTCGTCACCGCCTCGCCACCCCGTCAGCATCTCGGTCACGGGTGTCGTCCACGTCAGAGTCACCGAGTCGTAAACATGGATCGAGAGATCCCATTGGAAGTAGTTTTCGGGAACTTGTCTAGATTTCACCACAGTCACCGTATAGCTCGCTGATACCCGATCAACTGAGATCGAGAGGGCACTATAGTCACAAAACCGCAGACCAGGCGGCTCAATGAGCCGAGAACAGCATTTGGTGATGAGGTTACACACATAAAGCTCACTTCTACTATCTTTATCCATGAAACAAACTAAACCACACGACGATGCAATGAACCATCTTGAGGTTTTGATCATATACGGCAGCTCAATCCCGTACCATTTTCTTGACGCAGGGTCGTAAGCATACCCGCTCGCTTCATCCGAACTCGTGAACATGAAATACCACGGTTTTTGCGATGAAACAGGCGAAATGTTCCATATAAACCGTCTTGAATTCACAATTTCACACCATCTTTTGCACACACAACCAGCCCGAAAAACGCTTGCAATCGGGAGATAAGCTAGAATTCGCTCCAACAGATCGTCGGGCAGGAGTACATCAACCGAAACCACAGGTGAATTGTCCTTATTACCCCCATCATCAACCTCCGAAAACGAACCAAACGAATCGCAATATTTACCGTCATCAAGACAGCGACTAACCCATGATGATTCCCCCTTCATAATCAACAAGATTCAAACAAACCTGATAAACAAACAGAACCAAAAGTTTTCATCTTTTTATAGTTTTTGACATAAAATTAAACCAAATAATCAAAATAAATGCAAATCTGCAAGAAATTACATAAAAATCCCAACTTGATTCATGAAAAACAGATTGGTATTATTATTATTATTATTATATGCATATAAAGACAATCAAGGGCATATTCATGACAATGATGATGAAAGAAACTGCTAAAACAGAGTCACCATCAAGACAAAAGAGTACATCATTATCACATAATAATAACATTTAAATATGTTTTCTTGCTGTGAAGAAATCAAGAAAATGAACAAAAAAAAATGCCCACAACAAAATTTATGGTTTAAACAATAAAATGATAAAAAGATTTCTACCCAGTTGAACATAATCAATTACAAACCCTAAAAAAGAAAACTTTAAAAAGATGTGAAATTATTATTATTATTATTATTATTATTATTATTATTATTATTATTATTATTATTATTATTATTATTATTGTTTTAAGTTCAAAATGATGATAATAAAAGTTAGGTAAGGTACTAACAAGAGCAATAAAGCTATCAATCAAACATCAGAAGATAAAAAAGGCACCTTAAATCTAAAGAACACACCAATCATGAACTAAAAGAACATAAACAAGTGTGACACATACAATACAATACTTTAATAATAATATTAATAATAATAATAATAATAATAATAATAATAAAGTATAAATTTCAAGAAATATACCTTAATGAGCTCTGATGATTGTTGGGTTTCTATTTGAATGCATGATTCCAAATGGGTATTTCAAGATTTGTGAAAAGGATGAAGCTTGAAGAAGGGAAATGATGAAAGCCCTAAATTTACTTCATTGCACTTATTAGTGTTTTTACTTAAAACTTTTATTGGGTTATTATTTGAATATCAATGTCAATTTCTTGGTTGTTCTTTAACAAAATAAGAAGTGTGAATTTATTAAAAGGGGTTTTATTTGTATTTTAATTTTGGTGTATTGTAGGGCTTCAGTGGGTCAGAAAAGCATTGGGTAGTGGAGACAGGAGAGGAGTGTAACCAAGAAAGAAAGAGAAGGTGGATAGAGAGTTTTGAGGTGTGAAGGATTTGATGCATTTTAAATGGGAAAAGTGGAGAGAAGATGGCATAAACGAATTTAACTTTCAGCAAACAGTTTATAAATTGTTTGGTGAAAAGTTTGTTTGTATTCGTTCGTTTATTAAATAAACAAACACGAATAAAAATTTTCGTACGTTTAGTTAAATGAACGAACATAAACAGATGTCAAGTTCGTTCGTTTATGTTCGTAAACGTTCGGTAACGTGTTCGTTTATGTTTGATAGTTTAATAAGGTTTTTAATTTTTATAATTTGTCTTAATATTATTTATTTTTATCTATTTAACGTAAATAAATAAATAAACATATATGTATGTGAATTCGATTTTATTAGAAAATTAATATATGTCCGTTTGTGTTTGTTTCTGTTCATGAACACTTCTTTGTGTTCATGAACAAAATTAATAAACGGACACGAACATGGTTGTTTTCTTAACAAACGAACACGAACAAAAAAATCTCATTCGGTAAGTGTTCATGAACTGTTCGTAAATACATAATTTCCTTAACAAACGAACACGAACAAAGTTCGTTCGGTTCGTTTGCAACCATATAAATGGGTGGAGAGAGAGGAGTAGGGTGTGAAACTATAAGAACTTATTTGTTCGTTGAATAGTTTTGGTTTGTTTCTATTGGAATTCGTAACTAAATGCTAAACGGGTTGTGTTTAGCTCGGTGTTCTAGTGTGTCATTCTAAAAAAAAAGGTTGGTCTTATATCGTAATTGGTTGGCATCTTTTGTATTATTATATATTATTAAAACTAGCTTAGAGCATCGTGTATTACACGAGGTGAATAAGTATAGTTTCATATATTAAGTAATAAAAAAATTGTATCTTTAAAAAAACTAGCGGATATGATTATCTTTGATGCACTTCCGTTGTCAACATAAATTCTTCGAACTTTGTGCCCTGCAACGACCCCGGATATGATTATTGGCCCTTCTTTGGATTCGGTCGGCTCTATTGGTGGAAAGAACATGAGTTGTTCCATCCACGGCTGGGTGTGAGAATGGCTCCGTTTGACCCCCTGGCCAAGGGAGGTTCGGATCATGTGTATTCCGGCCTGGTTGTTAGGGTTTGCTATTGCAATACCGGGAGGCTTGCCATCTTTTAAATCTTTGATAAGGTGGGACAACTTCCCTGCCTTGCATGCCTTTTCTATCTATTGCTTCAGGGACGAACAATCATCGGTGTTGTGACCTTTTGCTTGGTTGTATTCACAAAACTTTTTTGTTTTTCTATCGGCCGAAGGTCGTTGCTTCGATGGTGTGGGAAAGTGTATCTGCTTCGTGCTTAATATTTCACTTGGGGTTTTGGTTAGATCGGTGTAACTTATGATCCGGTGATAACTTCCTGAAGAGCGACCAAAGTTGCCTTTGTCATTCCTTTCATTCCTGGAGTATGGTTGCGACTGATTCTTAGACCATGAGTTGTTTCACTCGGGTTGTGATTGATTGTTTTTCTTCCATGAGCTACTTCTGGAACTTCCCTTGTAATCGTTCTCCCCTGATTGAACACACGCACTCTTGCCTCTGGCAAAGGCTCGTGCTCGCTCCATAAGTACTTCCATTGTCTTCAGGATATCTTCATGCAACTTTTCGACCAAGTGATTATTTCGCACTCCATGGCAGAAACCGGAGATACGTAGCTGATCAACAGCTCCGTAAATTTGCATACTTTCTTTGTTGAAACGATCGATAAACTTTTCAAGTGATTCACCATCTTTTCTCCGTATGTTATGAACTTCGGTGATATCCTTTGTGCACCGTCTCTGCTGAGAGAAATTATGTAAGAAGATACGACGAAAGTCGTCCCACGAGCCAATCTCATCGGAACTTAAGCCATCGAACCAAATACGAGCTGCTCCAGTTAATGTTTGTGCGAACATGTGGCACCATGCGGGCATAGGCCACAGCTCGATTTCAGCTGCTCCCCCAAAGTCGAACACATGATCGAGGTAAGAGGTACCATCGTATTTTTTGACTGTAGCTAGCATTTTAAGCTTTGATGGTAATCGTGCATTCGCTATACATTGAGAGGACTTGGAGTAGGCTGCCATATAGGCTGGCCTATATGGTGCGGTGAGATCATCTTCCCCCAGGACAGAACTTACCAACTGCTTCTCCATAGAGATTGTCTCTTTTGGCAATGGTCCGGTGTGTCTAAAGGGGATAAGATTCCCATATGGTGTTTGGAGCAGTGTCGAAGTAACGGCAATGGAGTATGCCGGAGTCCCAGTGAAACTAACATTTTCTGTTTTGGATGCAAACCTTTCTGAAGGAAACAAATTCATTTGTACATTGCGGAGCTTTTCTTGTTTGTCCTGCAGCTCTTTCAATCGAAGTAGGAATTCACGATTTCGTTGGAGGAAAGTTTCATCAAAATCCGAGGATACGGATTACTTGTTCATATTTCCCATTGAGAAACCTGAAGTGCGGGCAACGGCTGCCGTTGCATTTGACAAGCTTCTGGTTAACCCAGTCGTGTCTTGTGCAGAGGTAACGACGTCGTCCCCTTCTTTATTTGTAATATCCTCAATATCAGGAGCATCGTTAGCTATTCTAGAACTTATTGCAGAGAGTATATCTATGAAAGAATGGCGCCAATTGAAGATCCAAAAGTTGAACACCTACTGTTTATCTTAAGAATAGATGTTTAGCTTGATTAGATCTTGTAAAAGGACATGCAAAATGAACAAACCGTTAGGCTCGTCACATGGGAGGTTGGATGGCCTTTTGTGACCACCATTGTTTTGAAAACCGGACCGGACCGGCCGGTCGGACCGGTCGGACCGGGCTCCGGGGCCTGGACCGGTCCGGTTCGGGTAGTCGGACCGTTTTTGCAGCGAACCGGGGTTGAACCGGTGAACCGGCCGGTCGGACCGGAAAACCGGCCGGTCGGACCAGAAACCGGACCGGTCGGACCGGATTTTTTAATTTTTTTTTGTTTTTTGGGCCGGTTCGTCGAACCGGTCGGACCGGTCGAACCGGTGAACCGGCCGGGGGTCCGGTTCGACGTCCAGTCCGGTTCTGAAAACCTTGGTGACCACCATCTGGCGTGAGGATAAGTATTTGTTTAGAGAGATAAAGTGGAGAGAGAAAGTGTAGTTCGGAATGTAGGTAAACGTGTGTTATCCGTACTTGTGAGGGGGTATTTATACTCGTTGAAAATGTTGTACTATCACTCGGACCATTAGTACTATACTATGGTGTTTGTGACTTCCGGACTTATACATGTACTTGACGTCCTTAAGAGTTTTATCAAGGTGTTTTGAGCTGCGTCCCCTCAGGGGAGTCGCGTCACCTTTTGTGAGGTTCGGTTAAGATCCTTTATACCTCTTCAGTGGTAAAGGGGATGAGTGGGTAACAAAGAGAACCGAGTACACACAAATGCTCGTAAGTGTAACAATACGTTGTTACGTGCCTGAGGTTATGTAAAATATAACATAAAATCTGGAGTGGGAAAAGATGTAGATGCTAATGATATAAGCGACCACTGGGCAGCCTAATGCATCTTGCTGTAACTAGGCCCGATCGACATAATATATGTGATGTGTTTGATCACCCAATTTATGGCTGACCCGAAGGAAGAGCATAGGCATATTGCTAAGCGGGTTCTTAGGCGTCTAAGAGGACCTTATACATGTGCTTTGTTTTATGAAATGAAGTCTATAATGAAGCTCATGGTGTACACATAATTATACAAGAGACGTGGAATATATGTAATGCATATCTGGTATATTTGTTTGTTTTGGTAACGCAACCATATGTTGGAGCTCAAAGAAACAAGAAATCTAGATAGCTTAGGGGATGAAGTGAATGCTTGATACATGCTTGAGTTCATTCAGTTATGGCAGTTATGAACGGTGGTGATTCGGTCGCCCAAGGGTGGCGTTACAACCATATTGTTTCTACTACCAAAACCAGCAATTATGGGTTGTACCATAGCAAGAAGACAAAAAACCCTTTTGTTGCAAGTCGTATAAAATGAATTAAAAAACGGAAGGTGCTAGAACCCCTTCTAGGTCGAACCTTGCTTAATTGCTTACCGGAATGTGTTCATGGACGACCAGAACTGTCATCTGGCTCCCTAACACTAGAAGATATTCGTTTCTTAACCAGGGTCCAATGAGTTATCCACAACAATAGTTCATCTCTAGGGGCAGATGTTTGTTTATGGTAGATTATGGTTCACAATTCAGAAAAAAAGGTAGCGGCGCAGCTTGTTGCCCGTCTATCATCTATTTTGATGTAACTTGGCAAGTTTTAAGAAATGAAAATGACGATGTTTAAGTTATTAGATAGCAAAATCCATCTGGTGGTCTGTTTTGATTTGGCTTAAAATTCTATTTCCAATTTATGGTCTTTCTATTTAACAAATTCTTGGTGTTTGGCCAGGGATCGAGATGAAAGGATCAAAGGACAAGATCATCGGAGCGGTTCTAATGGTTGCGGCTTAAAGGTATAGAAGTCGAGGAATCAGAAGATTTTAACAACCTTCATATACACTTCACCCGGACGACAGATCTTATTAAAGAAAATCCGTTACATTGGATTACGAGTAGATCTAAATATTTTGATATGAATTGGAAATTTGAATAGGTGGTTTGAGTTTAATATTAGCGATATAATTCTCCAACGATTTTAATTTCTAGTTATTTGGTTTTTGTATTTTTTATATAAAAGTCTTGCCATGAAAAAAATATTTAGACTATCTCCAATGGGCCCTTGAAGATTAAGCCCTTGGATGCTTTTGAAGGCCCTTAGCATTGGAGTGTGTCCATTATAAGGAGCCCTTAGGTGAGGTGTCCTTGCACAAGGGCATGTGTTTGCCTCGGTTAATATAATGAGGTGGGCTCAAAGTTAAAAAAGAAAAGTTTTATTTAATTATTGTGTGTAATGGTTAGGTGATGAGGTGAAAATTAAGAATGGTAAGGATATTTGTAGGGTTGGAGATGAAATTGAAGTTTTTAAAGATTTGTAAGGATATTATGTGGCAGATAACGTGGCAGCTAAGGGCGCTTAAGGGCTCATTTAGCATTGGAGATAGTCTTATTGTATGTGTTAGGTCCAATCAGAAGTAAGTTTTGCCATGAAAAAATATTTATTGGGTCCCGCCGAAAGTTAATATTTTTGGGTGGAGAGCGACGCTCAATAGGAGACCGTCTAAAGTGAGCTTGGCAATTAGAGTAGTCACTTTACCAGATAAGTTTTGCTCAAGATGCGGTCTAAGGGAAGAAACAGATTACCATGTTCTTTGGGATTGCTGGATTGCAAAGTCTATTTGGTGGACGATCTTAGTTTGGATTAAAATTCCTTTTCCTCACAGGGATCTATCTATCCAAGAATTGCTCGGGTTAGCTACAGAGATGAGAGGATCAAAGGATTGGAAAAAAAACTCATTGGCGGGATTATTTTAGTCACAGCCTGGGAGATTTGAAAGGCGAGGAACGAGAAGACTTTTAACAGTATTCATATTAACATTAACCGGATGGCTGACCTCATCAAAGAAAACACGTTCTTTTGGATTACGAGTAGATCAAAATATGCGAATCCTAATTGAGATAGATTGTGTGAATTTAATATAATTGATGTAGTATTGTAATCTCAAGTTCCAGGTGCTTGGTGGCTCGGTTTTCTATTTTTAATAGAAGTTTATCATTCAAAAAAAATTAGGGCAAATATAACAGGTTACACGAACCTGTTAAGACACGAACACGAACCTGTGTATAACAGGTTAACACGATAAGGAACACCTAGCAAAACAGGTTAACACGACAAGACATGTTAAGAAACACGATAAGACACGACAAGACCTATTAAGACGCGAACACGAAACAAGTAAACACGAACACAAAAATAAACAGGTCTTAACGTGTCGACCTATTATAGACACGAAACCTGTTAAAGCCAAACACGAAACTTATTAAAATCGTGTAGGTTTGTGTCAGATTATCGTGTTCCTGTTTAAATAACGTTACATCCGCCAATAACATTAAAAATGATGGTCTATGAATGTCTATTCAACATAAACAGTGTTAGTCTGCCACACTCGATTAATGCTCTACAGTGATGGCGATAGGGTAGTGTGCAGAGGAACAGGACTACCGTCACACTTTTTGAATATTATATTTTAATTTAATATTATTCTGTCGTTACGTGTCCACAGTTGATTGGCTATATATCGGTTGTCATTTGTTGTCGGCAGAACACCTGTCAATGTCGTGTCCAGAGCTTATTGGTTATATTTATATATCGTTTTGTGATATACAGAACTAGGAATGTGCATACAAGGCTGAATGCCGATCCCGTCCCGATCCTGATACCGAATCGAAGGGTTTCGGGATCGGTTTTGGTACCCATATTTATGGATTTTCGGTTTCGGTATTATCGGTACGGGATCGGTATGGTATCGGTATTTTAAGGTAAAATACCGATACCATACCGGTACCGTACCGATACCGTACTGTACCGTATATGTTCGGTATCGGTATTGGTTTTTTAGACTTTTCGGTATCGATATTATCAGGATCGGTATCGGTTCGATACCGATACCGTCCAAGCTCATCCCTATACAGAACACCCTTGTTTGATGATGTGGAAAAGCAAAAAGTTTTAATGGGCTTCAGTTAAGTCCGACCCTCTTGGCCCATTATTGTTTTTTTGTAGTAAATTAATTCTTTGTATATTAACTAATCAAGTTTGGTTATAATTCATGCACACATACCTAACTAAGATGTTCTAACACTCTTAATCATTCAGAGGTTGTTTGTTAGTCTCTTAATCAGCCTCTTAACCATTCAGGTCTGAGTCATTTAGCATTCAGATTGTTTGTTTCAGCATCTGAATGGAATGATTAAGTGCTAAATCATTAAGCTAATAAGGGATGCTGAATGATTCAGCTCTTAATCATTCAGAGTCTCACTTTAATAATTAACAAAATATTTGGAACTTTGGAAGTATGTTAACTACTCACTAGTGATATTGTTGTTGTATGAATATGTTCAGAAGGGGGTGGCGGCGCAGCTTGTTGCCCGACTACCTGCTATCCTTATGTAATTTGTCCCTTTTGTCGAAATGAAAAATGTTCAATTTTAAAAACGTAAAGCCCAAAAAAAAAAAAATTAAGGTGTACTAAGTCGATAATTCTTTCAATTTTGCAATGTCTAGGAGGTTATGTTATTGATATGTTATAATGATTTATTATAATTGTGGCATGCAACCACATATTGTACCCAAGTCTCCTCCTCTTGCTTAAACTTGAGTTTAAACTTTAAACTAGGTTTTGCAACCAAATAGTGAAATTCGATTTTTGAACTATTTTGTCAATATCGATTCGACACACCATGCGTCAGAAACACCTTCTTTTCAGAGAGAGCTAACGCGCGGTAATTCTAACCCAAAGGAGGTTCATGTCCAAGGGTAAATTGTGTTTATACAGTCTTTTGTTTGCGAAGCGCGCGCTACAGTAATAAAATTCCAGGAAACATATCATATCAAAACCTAACGTGATGTATCATCACAAAAATGTAAACATTCCAGGAAAATTAGCAAAACTTAATGTGTGATAAAATTCAACAACAACAACTCAAATCTTTAGGTCAACCTTCGGTCAACGTTCATTATTCAATAACATAAGCATTGACTTCCATCAAAGGGTAAATCAGTAATTTTACCATATTCCATAACAAACCGTCGTAACTAACTAACTAACCAACCAACTACCACCATCATCAACATCAAATCTCAACCGTTGATCCACCACCATCTTAGATCTTCCTACCGTGTAATCCAGCTAACGCCAAAAGATTCTGATCCGACGGACAGAAACTAAACCGCCTATGCAACAATAACCCACACCACATCCCTCCACCGTCCGATCTCACCCCCTTCTTTCCCACCCCTTCTTCACCATTATTATTATTATTATTATTATTATTATTATTATTATTATTATTATTCACCTCCTTAAACACCGTCGTTACCGACGATGAAGACGACGTCGTTGAATCATTCCCATCGGAAAAATCCACCAAATCTTCAAACGACGTCGTTGACCTCTCACTTCGTTTCGAACTCACTCGACTAAAATTCGGATGCCACGACATTCTCCGTCTATTATTATTATTACTATTATCATTATTACTATTATTATTATTATTATTATTATTATTATTATTATTCTCATTCTCGTTCTTCTTCTCTCCGATCAAATCACGAAAACAAACAGCGGACAATCCATCAAACGCCGGAAAATCGGAGCTCTCGTAAACGGTAGCAGCGATGTTCAAAACGCCGTGAACTCTACCTGACGGACGACGGATATGGACGGCGGAGAACGCCGGAGTACCAATAACGGCGCCGGTTTTGGGATGAACAAGAGAGGTGCTGCTTAAGAGGAAGCGAACGGAGCCGATAAGGTAGTCTCGGATGTAACCAGAGGCGTAGATATGGACTTGAACAGCGGAGGTGTCGGCGTAGATGAAGGAAGGAGGGACACGGAAGAGGAATTTCTCGTTCCAGGTAGGGTTATCGCCGCCGATGAGGTCGAGATGGGTACGGAGTTTGGAAGATGGGTTGACCCAGGTGACGGCGTAGGTGTGCATACGGTGGGTTTTGGTTGAAGGTGGGATCTTGAGGGATTGGGCTGAGATCAAGTTGATCTCTAGGATACGTGTGTCTGTCGTCATTGTTGTTGTTGTTGAAGGTTATGATTGGGATAAGTGATCAAGAATTGATGATGAAATGAAGGGGTTTGTTTGGGGCGAGAGAGACGCGGTGATGATGATGATGATGATGATGATGGTTTTGGTTCTGTTTTGTTCGCGCTCTCTGACGGTTGTGATTATTATTATTATTATTATTATTATTATTATTATTATTATTGTGTTTAAATTACTAAAATGTCCTTTCTAGTATATATTGGGCTAAACGGACTACCAAAACTATGTTTACGTTAGATTGAATTTGGGAGGAAGGAAGGCGAAAATTAGTGAAAGTAGGTTCGGATGGTGGTTATGTTAATCGTTATTGTATAAAATCTGTCTAGTAGCTTAAGTCGTTAAACCACCCACCTTATGGTGGAGTGGTATGAAAGCCCAGTGATAGAAAAAGACCTATCGTTGAAATATCACGGGTTCGATTCTTGAGAGCTCTGAGTTTTACTGATTATTTCATTGTCGTGTTTTTGAGCGGGTGAATGGTTAGGTTTTTTCCAGAACTGGTGGCTGGTGGGCCGGGCTAAGGGCTCTGTCCGTCTGGGTAAAGGCTGGCTAGGGCTCCTTTGGCCATTGGGAGCCGCGTACAAAGTACCCAGCAGTTGTACGTTAAAAAAGAAAGTAGCTTAATTCGTTTCTTTTTAATATAATTCTAATATTATCTAGTAGTTAAAATTAGTATGTCTTTCTGATTGATGCATGTTGTAGGAATTTTAGATTCAATTTTAAAAGGTTGGGTTCAAAGCGTCAAGTAATGGGATGATAGATTCAACTAGAGTTTTGTAATTGGGTTTAAAAAATGTTAATCAGGTTAATCTGATTAACCCAATTTTACTTAAAAGAATGGCAAATAGTAATGCAACTATGCAAGTATACATACACAATCAACATAAAAGTCTAAACTACCTCCTATATGTTTTGTTTTTATTGCGAGCATGATGTTTTGTTTCGTTTGTTGTTTGAGCAACAAAAATGGTTCGGTTTGGTTTGATGCTTATTTTATTTGAATAAATATCATATTTGTTGTTTATTTCATGAATATCATGTCAAATTGTAAAGTGTGAATGCAATTTGTATTTAGTAACTTGTATACCAAATAACCAGACGTGAATAAACCCAAAACCAAATAACCCGGATTTTATTTGGGTGAGGTTATGGTAGAACTCCTATAAAAATCCAAATAACTTAATGTGAATACCATGAAACCCAATTAAAATTCAAAACTACACTCCCTATGTAACATTATGCCAAAGCTTAAAAATAAATAAATTAAATTAGCCAATAAGTTTCAGCTAAATTAATATTAGAGAGGACATGAAAATTTGGGCTGAAGGCCACGGATCTCAAGTTCGAATCCGACCCCAATCGACTTTTATCAGACTAGGCCTTCAGTCGACGAGTTTATTAATAATTTAGGCTACCAAACGCAGTCTACAATCGCTTGCGTCTTTGCTATTGGGTTACCCAGACATTTTATTAATTTATTTAATAATAATAATAATAATAATTATTTTTAACACCGGTTTTTTTTAAAGGTGGCGGGTCAGGGGCGAACCGGTTTATTATTATTATTTCACAAATCAGGGTTTTAGGGTTTATAAGCCACCATCATTCCTCAATCACTAGTTTACACAGAAACACAATGGGAAGATCAAAGAAGGCTCCTAAATTCGCTGTAATGAAGAAATTAGTCTCTCATAAAGCAATTAAACAGTAATCCTTCTCTTTCCCTCTCTCAATTAATCTACTTTTATAACATAAACTTATCTTAATCATCTTTTTTTTTTCCAGACATAAAGAAGAGGTTTTGAACCCTAATAAAAAAGATTTAACGAAAGAGAATCTCCCCAGAAACGTGTAAGTTATTAATTCATTGATGTTTTTGTCTGTCTGTGTATAATCATGATTTGAAGTATTTGATTTTGTGATTTGCAGACCTTATGTTTCATCTGCTTTGTTCTTTACGTACAATACAGCGTTAGGACCGCCTTATCGAGTTTTGGTTGATACCAATTTCATTAATTTCTCCATCCAAAATAAAGTGAGTTTGTTTCTTAGATTATCTGAAGGAACTATAGTATAGTTTATGTTCGTTTAGTTGAATGCCGAACACGAATAGGCTTAGCGAGTTAGCGTTTGTTCATTTATGTTCGGGAACGTTGGTACACTGTTTGTTCATGCACACATATTATGTATACATTTTAAATGTTGTGATAATTGAGGGAAGATCAAATACAAATGTATGTTAATTTAAGCAACTAAGGAAATTGGCTCTCAAAGGAACTCCAATTGAACCCATTCTAGCGGCGTTGGAACTAGCTCGTCGAATGAGTTTCAACTTCCAAGGAGTTGGTTCCAACGCCGCTGGAATAAGTTCAATTGAAGTTCGTTTGAGCTGGTTTCCTACGTTTCTTGGGTTAAGGACTTTGTGTACCGGAATTTACACCTCTAATAATATATCTTTACATAAGCATGAACAAACGTATAAGAAAATGAATATTAGGTACATTTTAGCTTTAGTATATATTAAGTGAGCAAACTTATATTCTTAAGGAAGGAAATAGAAAAGAAATTTCGTTAGTTTAAGTGTTCATGTTTGATTGGTTAAACTTAAACGAACAAGCCCATGTGTGTGTTCATTCGGTTTGTTTACAACCCTGATTTTTAGTAATGGTAATTATTGGTAAGGCCTTAAAAATTACTTCACTGAGAACAAGTTAACTACATTAATCAGTTGTAGAAGTTTCAACAGTATATCCTCATGATCTGCCTGATGTAAATTTTTGTGGAATTCTTGCTTTCTATAATCTTTTCATTTAGAAATTAAGCTAAATGCTACTGTTTTTTGATGTAGTTGGACTTGGAGAAAGGAATGATGGACTGCTTGTATGCGAAATGTAAGTTTTAGTAATATCAAGAATGAACTTAATTATATATCAATCCTACTTGGTCCAATAGACCAATACTAAAAATAACATAAACTAAAAAATCAAACAAAGGTAGTATAGGGATGTCATAATATCATATTTTTATTGAATTTTGGACCAATATGTTCTTTTTGTCCTGAAGGCACTCCATGTATCACGGATTGTGTGATGGCTGAACTTGAGAAGCTTGGTCAGAAATATCGTGTTGCTTTGAGGTAACTTATCGTGACTTCCTTAAATTGTTGGCTGAACCCTGTTTGACGGTCTCAAGTTTTTCTTATCACGGTCTCACTTATCAAGTAAAAGATATGGTTCCCCAATTGATATAAATTAGACACAATTAGCTATTTTCTTTCTTGAGAGTTAAAGAGGGATCATGAAAGTGGTATTTTTATTTTAAAAAGATGAACATGGATCTTTAAAATGTCGTGAGAGCATCGATCATACTGATTACTTTGTATTTTGGTCTTGCGAATACTTGTTCCCTTTATTGTTGTTTTATTGCTCAAAACAGAATTGCCAAGGATCCTAGATTTGAAAGGCTTCCCTGCACTCACAAAGGGACTTATGCTGATGACTGCATTGTTGAAAGAGTTACTCAGGTAATTACCTAAATTTCTGTATATGCTTGTTTCTTTGTCTGTCAAAAATTAACTCAAGTTTTGCTGCTATATGTTTATGATCTATGTGTGTGCTTGGCATACTTGCTACTGTTTTTATCTCTCAACAACTACCATATCGGGCTCTAAGGTTATAGTTCCTCGGGCTACACCCAATTGCCTCTGCATCCTTGTATCACCAACCACATGGATTTGTGAGCTGCAATTTTGGTCTTTAGCAGAAACAATTAGGAGATATGAAAGCTGAACGTTTTATAAGATTATAAACCGAATCTAAAATTGTAGTTAGTGTTGTGACTGTAAAGTTCTAGTTGATTTAGGTCCTCAACTGCCATGTTAGGTGCAACCATTATCTCAAGCGTGTCCAAGTTTAAAGCTTAGTAGTTCAAAATCAAGTTACATTCGATAGAACTAAAAGCATGTGGTTGTAGGTTCCTAGTGCTCAAGCCTCAAGGTGAACTTGCATTTCACACATCAAATAGTTTGATATGGGTTTGTACATTGTAGTTTGAATATTTTCATGTGTATCATCATCTTAGGATCTTCTTGATCTCATATCACTATACCAGTACATTGTTTTCTTATTTTATACTAATAATAATGACCGACTTTCAAAACCGTCATGTATCTTTTACTGAATCTCATAAAAAAATTTTGCTGAAACAGCATAAGTGTTACATGGTAGCAACTTGTGATAGAGATTTGAAGCGTAGGATTCGCAAGGTATGTTGCATTTTGGCAAATCTTCTCGTTTTTTTTTCATCTTAAATGTTACATGATTTACACAAGATTTATTTTTTTTATCAATATTGATGTAATCAGATACCTGGGGTACCAATTATGTATATCACACAGCACAAGTACTCCATTGAAAGATTGCCTGAAGCAACAATGGGTGGAGGTATGCTATCACCCTTTAAAATTCTTGCAAACAGTTATTCGAGCATTTAATTTTTTAAGTTAACTAGGGTTAGTTTCGGGTTGCCATATTTAAATCGTTTAGTAAACAGGTCCGGTTCAGGTAGGCATGTTTAACTCATTTAACTAAATAAGTTGTCAACCTGTTAAAAATTGGAATTAAAAGTTAAAAAGATATATCTATGAGAAGGTCAACCTATTATAAACCAAGTTTAAAAGAATGGAAACGAGCCTCAAGGCGTTTTCCCTTCGCCTCATGAGGCGTAAGCCTTGAGGCGAACTGAGGCGTAAGCTCAAGGCGCAGTCAAAAAATAAATATAAAAATTATGTGTCTAAAAAATAAATTACTTGACCTAGAAAAGTCTAAAACATCAAAAACACACATCAAAAATAAAATAATTGACCCAAAAAGTCTCTAACACCAAAAAAACACCCTAAATCACCCGAGGCGCACCTGAGGCGCACATTTTCTTAGCGCCTCAGCCCTTAGAGGCGTGTGTACAATCTGAATCCCATGAGGCGTGCCTCAAACTCGTTTTCTCACACAGTTGTGAGTATGTATGGATTAGGGTTGATATCTTTGACACAAACAAAGTATGGGTTGTGGTTTGGTTCAAACGGGTTACACTCCTGAATTTAACAACCCTTGGTTCTGGTGTTCTTGTTGCAGCTCCAAGAATATGATGAGTGGGTGTGTTTCTGCATGTTATCAATGATGAGCTTTAAGGTCAGCTATTGCGCAACCCACCTACTGCTGGTCAAGGATGTGTTCTCATTTCAGTTTTTATTTTATGTGTTGTCTTGCGACACATAAATACGAGATATAAAAATCTGTACTTTATAAACATGTAGCAGTTGACGAATATGTTTTCACTTTTCAAAGACCTTGACCCGTTCGAAAATATGTACTGTGTTCGTTAAAATTTTGGTAGTATGAATTGTCAGGCTGCGTTGACCCGTTACTGCTTGTTTGTTAAGATTTGGAGCAACAAATATGTTGGTTTAGAAAGGTATTACTAGATTAGTAATTCGGATGTACGAACGATATGACCCGTTTGATTATTTGAGATTCAAGCAGGAACGAAGTATAATTACAACACAACACTTTAGTATACATTTGAGCATCACACATACAACAAAATTTTGTAGATTTTTACAAAGAATAATGAGACTACAGACTTCTAACCAAAATATATATATATATATATATATATGTTATCTAAGAAGCTTTGCTGCTTCTAAAACCGGGTTCGAGGTATATACCGTCTCATTATCTGGTGGCGGTTTCACATACGTCCCTAACGCCTTCTGTTGGGACCGGTTTTTGATCCTTTGGATCCTATCTTTGCTCTTTTGCTTTCTTTTTTGCTTTTGCTGTCTCATTTGATTCCTTTCTTTCTCATACATTCCTTGCCAAAAAACCTCACCGGTAGACGGCCATAACCACCGTCGTTTAGGGTGGTCTGAGTCGGCTTCTTCAGCAAGATCTTCATCCATGGTTTTCAAGGTTTTGTAACTGAACCACTTGATCCACATTTTACCTCTTCGGGTTTTGAAATTGTGTTGTTCTTCAAGTGTTCCGGTTGTAGGGTCGATGTACACCATTCGTCTTGCACTGTGGTATGCCCAGACGTTTACAAGAAGCTCAAGAACACGTGAGTAGCACTGCTTGTCCTACAAACACCGTTTATAACCATATCAATATGACAATATCAAACGACCCGTTTTGACCCATGCAAAAAGTTGCATGTTTTGACTCGTAACACAAATTCCCATTTCGCCACCTAGTTTGGGGTGTAAAAGCTCGTGAGCTTTGAGAGCTTAAACAAGGTAAAGCCCGGGCACAAAAATAAGCTTGTTTAATAAACAAGCCCAAGCTGAGCTTCAAACACCAAGCTCGGCTAGGCTCGCGAGCCTAAAGAAGCTTATAACCCTATTATTTATAAGCATGAAAAGTTTATCACAAGCCAAGCTCGAGCTTTTGATATAGAGCTCGAAACGAAACAAAACGATCCAAGCTTGATCTCGGCTTGTTTACACCCCTATCTATCAGGGGCGTCTTTGGGGAAGTCCGAGGAGGCCAACCACCGTCGTTTATATAACTCATCTAACACTTAAACTTAGGCCTAAGGGTCCTATTTTTTAACCGCTCGGATAGGGTACGTAAATTTTCAGAGATTTTCAGGGACAACTCTACTATCTATAGTGAAAGGTAGAGATTACCTTGGATGAACTTAGGTAGCAGAAACCACTTTGATGATGTTCCTCGTAAACTTGTGAATCCAACGCATCCACAAACATTCTGCAATTGTCGATGATGAGATTAATCTCACTTTTATTAAAAAAGTCGTTTTTTTCTCGCCAAAAGTTCAGTAAAAAGATCGTCAAATTTCAAACCTTGAAAACATCACGAATTCTAGAAAAGATTTGGTTGGCATGGACCAACTATGCATGACAGACCATGAATCTCCATCCGCAGGCATAGGAGGAAGAGATGTCAAGTTGCCCCGCACCCCATACATTTTCTTGAGAGCCTCGCTGAACGCAGACCTTGTACAAATCAAACATTTTATCATTGTTGATGGGTGCTTTAGACATTTGACATTTAATTAGACGTTTTAGAGACTTACTTGCAATTACCCGCGTTTATAGCATCACAAAATGTCCAAAAATCATGTTGCATTGGGTTTCTTGGATCTTTATCCATTCGAACCCAAAAATATAAAGCATCACCATGCCTTCGTGCTTGAATGTCATCTAATAAAGCCACCTCAGCCACCTTCGATAAAGAAGCCTGTTTTTTTATGATCAAAAGCGTCTTTTAGATATAAGGAAAAAAAACTTGGAAAATTTGCATAAAATTAGATGTCGCTATTTATTAAAAAAAAAAAAAAAAAAAAGACTACGAATCAGTGAAATTTACATGCCTTTTTAGCTGTGGCTCTCCATGATGAAAATCCAATCCAAGCATTCTTGTGAATACGGTCAACACGGTTGGCGATTGCAAAAAAGGCACCAAAATCACCAAGGGCATCACGGTAATATGGAACGCTTAAAAGAGGAAGACGAGAAGGTGCATCAATGTCATCTCTTGATCTTCGACCTTTAGTTGACTACAATATCACCAATATATACAAAGTTCGGTTTAAGATCCAAAGTTGATAGTCACCCAAAGTCTACTTTTAGTGCACAAACTTCCTAAATCATTTTATGTTTAAGATCCAAAAATATTATTGTAATAATATCCTTTTTGTATCATAAATAACATGTTGTTTAATAAAATGGGGAAAAGTTTTACCAAAATTGGTCCGTTTCAACCTGAACCTATAGTTTCTCATAGCGCCTAAGTAGAAAAAGTTAAAATCTTTACATATAATAAAACAACTCACAAGTCCAAGACCCCGGTAAAGTGAACCCTGATGCAAAAACGGCCAAGCTCCTTGACCAAAATAAGGTTCATAAATGCACAGCGGTTGACCTGTTCTTTCAAGCTCCCCATCATCTCTCTCATGCAAAGCATTCTTACTCCGCTCGGCTCTTTTTGCACTTCGATATACATCCTCCCACCTTCCCCTCGGTTGCTCACTTCTGTCCCTCACCTACATATAGTGTTTGCCACAAAGATAATATCTTTAGAATTTCCTCTAATATGATCTTGTAACTACAAAACCATATTAACAAAAAGTTAGATATTAAGAATTGCCTCCAATCTTGTAATTAATTTGGAACTTTTCATTAAAGGAAAGATTTGTTCCACCTGATGAAAATCGCAAAAAGTTTTAGACGTCGTCACTAGAGGTGGCAAGATGGGTGGGTCAAAACTGTTCCTGTGTTAGCTAAAAAAAATTATTTGACCCGTTTGAGCTAAAACACAGCCCATTCACAAGTAACAAGGAAAATTGACACCTTTGATCAATACAAATATATTGATGGTATTTCGATTTGAGTTCATAACATCCTATAAATTGTCTTTTGAGAAAAGAATATTAGATTTTTCATAAAAAGTCGAAAACGTTTCACTTGAACCATGTGTAAACTATAAAGTCAGACGTCTCTTAATTACGGAATTACCTCACCATCTTCTCTTCTCTTTTTAGCAATTGCTGTCTGAATGCTTCTCTCTTCTTGCCATATACTGTACAAAAACGTATCATCAGCCGATATATCAGCAAAACTCTCTTTTACATTACGCTTCCACCGATATTCAACCTTGTTTAAAAACAGATAAATCCTCTTAGTTTTATTTACATATGTACTATCTGCGACAGCTTCAAAAAAACGCCACTGCCACTCGGCTTTGATATTAGATGGGATTTCCGATACCGCCCTTGGAGATGCAACTTCTGAAGGTAGGTTAACAACATTTTGTATTAACGAAGCATACCCTTCGACTGCTTCCACTACCATCATGTTTGTTGCAGTATGTTTTCCAGTCGATGCGATATTTTGAGCAAAAGATGACAACTTTCCTTTTGACACCAACTGCAGCATAATTTGCGTTAAAACGTTTATATTTTCCTTAGGGAAGAGGTAGCCATTGACCTTGTCATCAATCTGAAATACGTTGTTAATTCGTTATTTTATCACAATAGAAACAAAAACCAAATTATATTCAAATGTAAGATGATAAAAGGTCGTAGATTTAAGAAGCATACGTATTTCTTGATTATCGATAGGTCAGGAGCTATTATTGGTTTCTCAAAGCACATTGCTTTAATTAGAATGTCGGGAAAAGATTGTTCTTCAAGAAACGACCCGTGTATCACAAGATCTGCAATGCTAAGAAGGTTGTACACATCACCATCGTCATCAATGGCAGCATGACTGACGGTTCCTCTTGGGTAATTTAGATTTAAAGCAATTTCCTGTGAAAAATATTGTACGACAAATTTTATGCGACTGAAAGAATACAAAGTATAAAACTTTTTTTTTCGGAAAAAGATTCTACCTCAATGGCGGCACTGTAATTGCCCGTTAAATCTTGGCTCAAGATTATGATCCTGAGACGTTGACTTAAACTACCCTCAACAGAAAATTCTGCTAAAAGTGGCGACAATGCTTGTAAAACGAGTGCATGTTCCACCCATAATCCTTTATAAAGAAACTGACTTCCTGTTATTGCAATAACGAAATCATGGGTCCCAACGTTCATATTCGCACGTAGACTTTCTTCATGAACAATAGTCGAGTTATCTAATTTACAAGCCTCGGATGGAGATCCGGGTATAACAAAGTAGTTTCCAGCATCAAATGCAGCATAATACATCTAAAAAAAATTAAAAAAAAAATTAAAAAAAAGGTTATTGTAAAATATTTAATTAAAAATTACTAAAAAACGGAAAGACTGTCACTAAATGTACCGGTAGGACATGGTTGGGGAAAACGACAACTGTAGCTCGATTAAATACGGTTTTCCAATCATTAATCAGCTGAAATTGGCCATCTGATACATAGCTTTTGTGAAGGGTAGCAAGTGTTTTTTCATGGATGGTCCATATAAGCGGTAATGATTTAAACGGTTCCTGTAAAAGGCTGTAACAGCTAAATTTATTAAGTTTATGTAATTATTTGATCATAAAGTCATGACATGATCATATGATAAAATTTCGTAAACTTACCCTGAAATGGCATCTTTGGCTTCAAGAGAATTTACAAGTATGGCGTCATAGCTGCAAAGTTCATATGAGACGGTAAATGAACAGATCAAACAGACATTAAATTAAGCTCTTATACTAAATGCCATCATATTTTGTTTCTGTAAATCAGACATACTTCAGCCAGTCGACTATAATCTTTGAATCACCGCTAGCTTCCACTATATTGACCGGAACTCCAATATTTTTCCATACGGCACGCACAGGACCGTCTTCAAGTGAGTAAACCTACACAACATTAACGAATTCCATGTATAAAATCAGGATTTAAGAGCTTGGTTTTAAAAAGCTCTAGGCGCACAAAAGCGACGAGGTCTAAGCGCATCGCGCGAAGCGCAAAGCGCAAAAAGCATGGGATTTTCATACCCGAAGCGCACACTAAGTATATAATTTTTTTTATATATCCCATGAGTTTTTAGCTTCATTTACCCAAAATATAGCTATAAATAAGGTTTTTATGTGATTTTACCTATATGTACAAGCTAAAAACACCAAGGTACAACATTTTTATGCATAAAAAATATCCTGTGTACGTGAGGCGTGCGCCTCAGGTGAAAAGTGACTGAAATTTTGACAAAAAAGCGCCTGAGGCGCGCGCTTTTGGGAAAAAGGATAGGCGCAAAGCCCTGAGGCGCCCTAGGCTGCCTCTTGATGCGCCTTGCGCCTAGGCGCGCTTTTTAAAACCCAGTTTAAGAAAGCACACCATGACGACTACCCTAAGGCTTGGTTTTAAAAAAGCGTAAAGCGTTTAGGTCCCAAAAGCTGAGGCGCTAGGTGTGAGCTTCACATTCGGGAGGCATTGCTATATGTTACAACCAAAAGTTGCATCTCTCTCATCATTTTTACCAATCTTCCCCACATGCACATGAAGCGCTGCCCTCAAGGCCCTAAGACTTGTTAAAGCCGAGCCCTACAGGCTTCATATACTCGAATGCAAGCGTAATTTGAACTCCATGACTACTGTTTTACATGCATTTTCATGTTTAATCTCATTTCTATGTCATCAAAGCTTTCTACTGAGTAATCATACCGGTTAAAACAGCTCAAATCACACTGAACAGCAAACTTACCTCAATTTCATAGCCAATAGCTCTCAAAGCAGCTGCAACAGAGACCATCAACACTTGCTGTGGATCAACCAACAGATCTGCAAAAACCTACACAATAATTCAACTAATAATCAACAAAACATTAACACTAAAATGTACCCAAATCCAACTAACAAAATTCCATTATGTGCATGATTAGCACTTCAAAAATAGTCAAAAATTTAATAAAACTTCTACAAAAAAAAAAAAAAAAAAAAAAAAAAAAAAAACAACTCACAAAAGCAAGCTGAGGTTTTCTAAGCCCATATCTCTCTACTTTTCTTGAACCTCCAAATGACAAATTCTCAACATTTTTATTATTATTATGATTCTGAATATTATTATTATTAATATTATTAACTCCTTGGAATTTAAGCAAAAGCCTAGTGGGCTCAAACTTAACACCTTCACCAAAATCCAACCCACTGATTACTTGAAACAAACTCTTGAAATCCCCTTCAAGGTTATTATTATTATTATAATTATTATTATTTATATGTTTTTGTTCCAAAGTAGAAAGTGGCAACAACATTTGAAACACAAACATAAACAAGAAAAAGACAGCCACAGCACAAACCCATTGCAAGTAATCCAGCTTCTTAAAAACCATGAATCTTGCAAATCTTGATCTGGGTCTTTGCCCAAATGAACTATTTCTTTCATTTCTTGATAAAGATTTTAATAAAGGCTCTCTTTTTATTGACAATACTCCATTTTCAAGAGACCCCATTTTACATTCCCACCAATTGATAAAGATTTTTAATAAAGGTTCACTTTTTTACATCATAAACTCAAATCAACACATAAAAAGGATTGCTTTTTGGCTGAAATTAAGATTAAATAATGTAATTATGATTTCTTGAAAATGGGTAAAGACAAAAAAGATATGTTTTTTTTTTGGAAGTGTTTTGGATAAAACTTTGTTTCTAATTTAAGCAGAAAGACATTAAAGAAATCAAGAGATGCCTGTGAGTTGTTGATAGTTTTGAGTGATAAAGATAACAGCTCAGAAGCTTTTTTTAGAGAGAGAAGAAAGCTTTAGAGAGAGAGAATAAATAAGAAGAAGAATAAGAAGAAAATCATTCATTTTTTTATTCTTTAATTATTATTTTTTTTAATATTTTTTATTTGTTTTTATCTTTTTCTCCATGCACGGCTGTCAAGGACTGTTTTACTTTCTGGATTTTTCACTAATTTTAAGTTATTAATTTCCAAATGTGGAATGTTAATACTCTCTCCGCCTCAATTTAAATTTCTTACTTTCCTTTTTTATTTGTCTCAAATTAAATGTTTCTTTTCAAAAACAGAAATATAATTTTCAGTTTTGCTCATAAAAGACAAAACCCAATCACCACTTTTAAGGGTATTATTGACATTTTATTACATACAAACAAAATATTTCTTAAAATGTGTGTTTTTGAACTAAGACATTTAAATTGGGACGGAGAGAGTATATAAAATTAGGTACAAGTGTAAGGGGTTGTTTGGTAAGGTTTTTAATGAGCCTCTGAATCATTCAGTGCTGAATGATTCAATATTTAGTTCATTTAACGTGTTTGTTTCCATATCTGAATGAAATGATTAAGGCTGAACCATTAAGATTTAAGATATTGTTGAACTATTAACCACTGAATGAATCCATTTTTACTTTCCTATTAATGTGGAACAAGAAGACTAACCATTTAGAGATCCAACAAAACAACACTTAATGATTCAACATTTAGCCATTCAGAATCTCTTAATCATTCATACTTCTTAATGATTCAGCACTTAATCAACCAAACAGCCCCTTAGTGCATAGGGTACAAGCTAAAGAAGGTAGAGTTTTCTTTGTTGAAAGGCCAACAAAGTCGTTACTGGCTCCCATTGGAATTCCTTTATATTGTTGGAATCTCTTTATGACGAATTCGGGATACCCACATGGTACCTGGTCCTCCAGGTCCAATGATCCAGGGAAAACCCGACCACCCATCCGTCCGAATGCACGACAGTAAATAATCAGTAAAATCTGGTATTCTTCAAGACTCGAACTTATGTTCATTAGGCCCTAAGTCACCTATCATTTGACCTCTATACCAACCCACCAGAAGGTGGGTGGTAGAGTTTTATTTTGCAATTTTGACATGAAGTTAAAAATAATATATTCACATATTATTCACATGTGATGATATATATTCGTATCTAGGTGTGTCTATGCTTGATATAGATATGAGTTATAGCTACATGTTGTATGTATGTGTATGTTGTTCTTATATTGAATGAAACAAAAAAATAATGTATTAGTTTGTTTTTTTAAAGAAAAGAGTTTGTTGTGTAATGAAAACATTTAAGTAGGTATACCAGTTATATAATTATCAAATATATACTTTTGATTATAATATAATGTTACGAGAAATCGGTATACAACATATGTGTTGTATTACTATGACATGTTAAATCATTTAGCTTAACTTTTTCTTTAGCTTTATACGTTTGTATTTAAATCATTCAATAAACTATTGAAACTTACATTAGAATGACAGGTAAACGGATAATAAGTTTCTACACATCCCCCTTTGGCCCATTTGAAAAGTATACCCAATCTTATCGAAAACAAAGCTATGTTTTCTTTGATGTCGAGAAAATGTTGTGCATCACCTACTGCATTCTTTTTAAGAAAACGACGAGTTCTAGAGCAAGAAACTCAAATATAATGGTAACCCGGTATGAACCAAAATTACCGATTATTAATTAATGAGAAGCAAGAACGAGTTGATGTTTTTAAGGTCTAATTCAAACTTAAAATCTTTTCTAAATTTTAATTTATATGTCTTTTGTGTGTTCAAATTAAATATATTGTTGTATTTGTATATATTTACATTGATTTTAGATTTTAAACTAGATTATGTTATTATATGAACTATTAATACTATTTTAATGTTAAGTATTCAAGTTTCAAGATCCTTCATCATGGTGGATGGTGGAGTGGTCTGGTCAGAGTAATTAAGATAAGAACTAGACCTACCTTGTTGGAGGTTGCAAGTTTGAATCCGAGCCAACACGAGTTTTATCAAGTCGATGGGGTTACCATGGGGACTTGTTCCTGCTTGGGCTCTAGGTGCTTTTGTTGACGTGTTAAGATACGATTCTCATGGAACGTGCAAGCCCCACACTGAAGCCAGCATGGACCCGATTAAGATAACATAGTTTGGCCAGATATGGGGTGACGGGCCTACAATTAACATATGTGACCAACTGATCCCAAAAAAAACATGAAAAAGGTCACCGTTAAAAAAAATATTTAAGTTCCAACTCAGGAATTTAGGATTTTTGTTTCAAAACGACTTATTTACGTAAATGCAAAAAGGACAATAATATATATACAATAAAAACACACTTTTAAGGAGTAGAATCGTCCGTGAACAAGGGGTGTGTGGCTCGTCCCCGACATGTCTTGCCTCGTATGGGATAGAGTACACCGCCTTCGGGCCGTCCTTCGTCTTCATCATCCATTCTAAAAAGTTTGGGGATCAATGATGAGGCCTGAGGGTAGTTTTCCATCCCACACCCCATAGCCTTAAATAAGTTTCTTATATATACAAATCATAACTTACAAAGAATTAAGGCCTTGTTTGGTTCCATCTGAATGACCGTAGTGAGAGGCAAAGGTCTAATTCGGTCAAACCAAGGGATAGGGGATGTTTGGCCGGGACGTCTGAACGAGAAACATGTCTGACCAAGGCTCTTAACGAGTCAGATTTTGAGACACATCTGACTTATTCAGATGTTGCGTATGCGTGCAACCGAACTGAAGGAACAAGGCAGGCCTTCTCCAGCGAGCAACGGACGAAGACACGATAAGAAAAAGTAAAACTCAACGACGTGCAGAACCTGATTTTATTAAAAAAAAAAAAAAAAAAAAGCATAACCATTCAGATGTCCAACTAAATCAGCACTTACCCATTCAGAAGGTGTCAAACGGCCCAAAATAAAATTTGGGGGCACCCATATCCATTGGCCTAAAGCGACCAATTTTCTTAATATATAATTATCGGCCATTCTCAGATGTAAAATATATTAACATATAGAGTAAAGATCAAATACAAAGTGTTTTTCGGTAAGAACTGTGAGAATCAAAGGGGGTAAAAAAATTTACTTTTTTTTTTAGAATTTTTTTTCCCATGTGCTTAAACATACTTTCTAGATGAATAATACAAAAAAAAAATAGTGTAATTACGTCATTAAAGTAAATACACTAGTTTACACTAGAGTAATTATGTAATTACTCTACACCAAATCTTTTTTTTTTTAGTTTTCAATACTATAATACATGTTTAACAATATGGGAAAAAAAATTTCGAAAAAAAATACCCTCATTTGATTCTCATATTTCTTATTAAAAAACACTTTGTACAGACCCTTAACATATATAGTAATATTATTATTGTTGTTGATGTATCACACGTTTTCATTCCCAACACAAATAAATAAAATATTTGAGTCACAATATACAAAGTCTTTTAATAACATCATTATCAACTTCTAGCGACATAATTTAAATTTCGAATACATACAGTGAATTTACAACACAGTTAATCACCATATGGCATATGCTCACAAGAGTCAAGTAATTTATGGATTGTAAATTAGAAAAATATCAGCCATGAAACAAAAGTTGTCACAGACGATAGTGATTCGATTGATTGATTCTAGTAGATGAGTTACAACAAAGTCGTTTAACAATTGGACACTGCATCTACCGTATTAATTACATCTATTGTTTCTTGATTTATTTAGCTTGTTTGATATTTTGGGCATATTTGTTGACTTGATACATTAGGAATGTATAACTTGAACATGCAAGTAATGATTTAGCATTTGTATCATATCTTTTGTATTTTTATAATCTACTTTTAATTATCAAAGGAATGTATTTCATAATGTGTTACCTTGAAGAACAACAAAAGGCTATAATTGTTGTTGTAAAATTGTGTATGCACCGCGCGATATTGATGGAATGATGGTCATTAAGGGGTCGTTTAGTTGATTAAGTGCAAAATTATTAAGAGGACTGAATAGTTAAGTGTTGAATCATTAAGTTGGACCTCTTAATTGTTAGTTTTCTTGTCCCACATTGGTTGGTGAGTCTCATTAAGGTTCAGCCTAGTTCAGTGCTTAATGGTTCAGCTACATCTGAATGGTTCAGAGCCTCACATTAAGAGGCTACCAAACAGCCCTAAGTCATCTATAATTTATGATAATCTTGCAAACAAATTTTATAAATATATATTTTTTTTCAAAAACGGCGAGTCCGCAAACGTGAGAGTTTAAAGGTATATTAATAGGGTGTAATTTTATTTTAATTTCTTAAATAGTTTTCTATACGTTTTATCTTGTTATATATTATTTTTTTAAATACTAGCAGTGTGTTCGCGCGATCGAGCGGGTAACACATAAACTTCTAAAAGTGTGTATGGTTAGGTTCAGTTAGGTTATTAGCCCCAATCAAAATTGAAACCAAAGTCATTAATCAATCGATTTTATTAACCAGTCGGTTACTTGGTTTGGTTTATATAGTTAGATTATCGGTTTTCAGTCCGATTTAGTTAACTTTGATTAATAACAAAAATTAAACTTTGGCTAATTTTCTTTTAGCCTAGAAGTACATGAAATGGATGTATAAATACATGAAATAGATGTATAAAAACTAAAAATATGTGAATATATGAATGGTTCGGTTTCGGTTTGGTTGATTTTGGTGAACTAAGGACAAGACCAAGGAGTTTAAGAGACTACTGATTAGAAGAGCCAAGCCTCTAAACATTAGTATAATCAACAAAGGGTTGAAAAAGATACGAAAGAGTTCGTAGTCTTTTTTATGAAAGTTTTAGTGAATATCGGATGCCAACAAAAGGAGAAGGAGCTCCTCCTTTTGTAGTACATCGACATGCAACTTTCTCGGCCCATCCTCTACCCTTAATGGGGCCCGACCCAGGTAGAGGTGTCTCTAGGTTTCCGGCCCAAGCCCCTAAGTCCAATGGTGCAAGTGAGTTTGGTAAAAAGAGGGAGTAAAGGGGGCATGTTACCGTCCTGACGAAAGCACTCGTGTCGTCCGTTGAGTGGACGTTGGTGGGCGGCGGACACGTGGCGTTCGCCTACTGGCTGATCCAGGGCGGTGGGTAATCATCCTCTTTCTTGAAACCCGAGACAAGTTGAAGGGTTTGAGAAAGTCTTATGTCAGAGAGATATCTTGGCTGGGAGGTCGCCACGTCATCGTTCTTTCTGGGTGTCAGGCTGTGGGCAGCCTTTGATTGGCCGAGAACTCTGACGAGCAGCCTGTAGCGTCAGGAATAGTTGCCTGGGGCAGGAGTGTGTATCTCGAGGCTGCCCCAGAAAGCATCTTTGTCTAACTTGCTGAGGAAGCTTCGTAATTTGTTCGCCCCGCTGACGTATAACGGGCAGGTGAGTAGACGCCGGACGCTAGATATTCCACCGACGTAAAACGGGCGGCTGAGTCTGCGTCCATTGTCTGATGGACGCTAGATATTCCGCCGGCGTAAAACGGACGGGTGAGTCTGCGTCCATTGTCTGATGGACGCTGGATATTCCGCCGACGTAAAACGGGCGGGTGAGTCTGCTTCCATTGTCTGATGGACGCTGGATATTCCGCCGACGTAAACCGGGTGGGTGAGTCTGCGTCCATTGTCTGATGGACGCTAGATATTCCGCCGATGTAAAATGAGCGAGGTATGTTTAGCTAGGCGTCGTTGTAGGTTTGTGATATGGATGTTTTAGTACCATATCCTTCAAATAGTGAACTAATTATTAACGTTATATAAATAATCTTAAGTGATAAAAATGGCAGAAGCAATGATCACATATTGGCAATTGACATTAGAACATTTATTGGTGGGTCTAATGTCATTTTTGCACATGGTCACATGGGACCGACCCATTTATTAATACAACTTCTAGTACATAATTTTGCATGCAATCAACTTGAATTAGACTACTAGGTTTGTTTATTATATGACGTGGTCGATCTCTTTCAAGGAATTTATGGTCTTATTTTGTTTATGTATTACTTGCTATATTTTTAAATTGCCTAAGAAATAATACAAAAGCATGCATTTGACTTGAATACATAAGAATGCCAACACGGATGGGTGTCGGGTGGGGTATCATCGAACGCTTTATACAACCAAGATGGCAGCGGTGGAGGTGGAGGTGATGGCGGCGGCAGAGCCGGCCCTAGGGATGGGCGAGCCGCACTCCCGGCCTAGGCCCGTTTTTCCTGAGGGCACAATATTCCGGCAGATGAAGTTTCATAGTAAAACTAGATCTAACGGAGACGTTTTTTTTAATATTGACATCGTAGAAAGAAAAACAAAAGAGAAGAACAAAGATGTAATATTTTCCTCCGGTGAGTTGCAGACTTGAAGCTGACTTTCAACAAAGATGTAGGTGATAAAGGTTGATACAAAGTGGAACCCTATTTTTATATTAGTGGGCTTTTAAAACTCTAGTATGTGGCCCATTTGAAAATCTAATATAAAAATCAAAGAGTGACGATTTCTATATAAAAAATCAAACATTTATCGAAATATTTATTTTTGTCTTGAAATATTATTTCGAAAAACTCAACAAACACAATTCATTTAATCATTTTGGTAACTTAAATTAGTTTCAAATTTTGATTACTATTAATTTCTTTGATTTGGCATTAAAAATACATATATTGTTTTCTTTAGTTAATTACTTACCTTCTATATTTAATACAACATTTAGTTTAATATATATTTATAACAAGCTTCAATAAGGAAAAAAAAACCATCAAAACAAATATTAATCGGAACAAAAGTCTAGCTTAGCGTAGCAACATAACAAACTTATACATTTATACTGGTTGTAAAAGTTTGGTTCTGCCACTAACGTCGTTTAAAATAAATTAGTATATATAATTCGTTAGGGTATAAGGGCCTTTTTCTTCAGCCCGTACAAGGCACTTAAATTCTCAGGACCGGCTCTGGGCGGCGGCACAACCATGGTGGTGCTAGCTAGCTACTAGTAGTAGGTGATAGTGACATACTTGCATACAACCGTGGTTGGTGATTTTCGTCTATCTGGACACATTATAAGTTAGGGGCAGTTTGGTTGTTTAAGCGCCGAATCATTAAGAGGTCTGAATGGTTAAGAGGCTCTGAATGATTAAGTGCTGAATGGTTCAGCTATGCACAAAGTCTGAATGATTCAGCTCTTAACCATTCTATTCAGAGCCTTTTTTAGATTGAAACAAACAGTCTGAATGCTGAACCATTCAGAGCTGAATGGTTTAGAGCCTATTAAGATGCTACCAAACAGACCCTTATCAACTCTTATAGTAGTTATCGACTTTATAATGTGGGTATTTGAAAATTAACCCGTTATGTAATTTTAGTAAACCCGAATAAACGCATAAACAAACTTTCCTTCTTTTTTTCTTTTATATAAATCAAGTTATTTGTAGAAAAAGTAGTAACGGTATACTCCATCCGTCCCAGTTTAAATGTCATTTTTTTTTTTGTCTCAAATTAAGTGTCCCTTTTCAAAAATAGAAATGCAATTTCCAATTTTGCCTATAAAAAACAAAACACAATCACCATTTTCGTGGATATTATTATCATTTTACCACATACAAACAAAAGATTTTTTAAAATGTGTGTTTTTAGACCCATGACATTTAAATTGGGACGAAAGGAGCATTATTTTTGTCGGTGAAATATGAAAAGTTTGATTTACATTGTTCGATGTTTGATATCTCGACAACAAATGATTTGCATGTTCAAACAATAACTTCAAAACAATCAGCTTGATGTTAAGTAGCTACATATTTGTTTGAATTGAAACTCGAATTGTTTACACTTATTATGAAGATACATCCACTTTCGATTTAGTGAGTTAACAGTATGGTGTGATTCACCAACTAGTTGTTGAAATTCTGCTAAACCGTTATTCCAGAAGGAAGACCTACATGGTTTCGTCGATTCTTTGACGTGTACCCAAGCCGTTACGAAACAATATTTTCTTTTTCAATCCAACGTGTCATGATAAAGAGTGGATGAGAAAGGTTGTGGAATGATAAAGATTGGATGAGAAATGGTTAAAATGGTAGTAGAATGATAAAGATTGGAAGAGAAATGGTTAAAATGGTTGCAGAAGAGTTGTAAAACGATAAAGATAGGAAGATAATTAATAAAAATGACAGTATAAGGGTTGTAGAATGACAAAGATTGAATAAAAAATGGTTATATTTGAGTATGTTATATAGGTAAAATTTTAAAATTGATTTCTTAAAAAAAAAAAAAAAAAAAAAAAACAGAACGTTGCTCCCCATCCCCCTCCAAACGCTCCTTCCTTTTCGTGGAGCTTTCACGACCACGACCATCCGGGCCGGTGTTCCGCTTGTGGCCACAAAGGCCACGTCAGCCCACAAGTACAACACATATGGCCTAAAAAGTGTAAGCCTCTACCAAGTAGGGTAGCCCACGTTACCTCCAAGAAAGTGATAATTGGTTAAAAAGGAATCAAAATCTGTAATGCATTTAGGCTACGTGGTGCAGCGGCGCCATTGGTGCCATATGACAATTTTTTGAAAAATAGCGCCCCCTATTTCCCAGGCGTCACTGGGGGAGGGGGGGGGGGGGGGGGGCACTATTCTTGCATCGCCAAAACAATAACGACTTCAAATGGCTAGGACGTGGGACCATATTAATTTTTTTACTGTTTGAAAGCGACGGTCTTTTCTTTTACCACAACTCCCCACCACTGTAAAAAATGCCTCCACGTGTTTCCTTTTGAACCGAAGAGGAGGAGTTCACGTTGGCCCTTTCGGTTATAAACGCTAGGAAGTCAGATGTATTCAAAAGTCTAAAGGCACGGATTTGGTACTGAATATTGGGATTCGGTTAAGGATAAATTTAACGAGGAAATGGGTTATGCAACCGAGCGTACAAGCAAAGAATTTTCGGCGAAGTGGAAGAGTGTATCGGTAATGATTGAAAGATTTCACCGTATCTACAATATACGGGTAGACAACTTGGGAGAAAATGAAAATGGTGACCATTTTGTTGGAGAATCTTGTTGTGTTGAATATGCACACATTCATTGGGGGGCGTTTACTAAGTAAGTTAACACTTTGGGAATTCATAGTCGACGCTCCTGACGATTAAAATGAAATATTTAGAATGTCTTGTATTTTTAGTTTAATGTTATGTATTTTTACTTTAATGTGATGTATTTTTAATATTATTTTTTTAACTTTGAAATTAAATATAGAAAAAACAAAATAAATAAATGATTAGACAATAATTGAGAGGGTTTTATTCTAACACTTTTTATATGGCAATGATATAACAAAATAAAGCCTTTACCACATAGAGTCCCAAATCATATCACGTAGCCTTTAACTAACAAAATACTTATGTATTGTACGAAAATTTGTTCAATAAATTGGTATCTTGTGATAGGTGTCTATGTCAATAATGGTAGTGATGGCTACAGTCAATGCCGGTGGCAATGCCAATAATGAGTGGAAAGATTCTGACTACCTTGGTTGAATTGTTCTAGTTTTGGTTTTAATTACTTCAAAGGAAAAAAAAAAAATAATCTATTTATTATTTGTTTTGTGCGAGGGTGTACATGAGTCGAGCTATTCTTGAGCTTATTGAGATTAGCTGTATCGAGCCGAGTCTAAATGATCTCAAGCTTAAAAATAAATTTGTTTAATAAACGGGTCTAGAGTTTATCTTTCAAGCTTGAGTAGGCTCGCGAGACTAAACAAGGTTATTCTCGTACAATCTTTATTTAATATAGTATACATGTGTGTGTTTGTGTGTGTATATATATATATATATATAGAGAGAGAGAGAGATAAAGATTCATATACAAATGAGTTTTATCCTACAAAAGGTGAGAAGAGAAGGAGGGAATTATTTTTTATTTTTAATTTTTGAATTATTTTTCCCGTCTTGTTAAATATGTAGTTTAGTCCCAAAATCTAAAAAAAGTAGTGTAATTACTCTAGTAAAGTAATCATACAACAAAAAAGGTAATTTTATTTATATTTTTTTATGTAGAAAACGGAAAAAAAAATATTACTCCCTCATTTCTCATGTTAAGTAGGTTATGCTTATTTGTATTTAATCTTTACACTATATATATAATGGCATATGTAAAAATATTATATTAATAAAACACTCATAAATAATAAACGAGTTAAGTTTAATGTGACGTATCAAATGTTGGGAGTCGGGAGATCGTATTTGCTTGGTTTGTGCCTGGACGCTTTGGTTAGTAGCTACTAGCTAGTACTTCTTACCGGAGCCGACGTCAACAATCTGTGAAGCGTACATGCCTCAATGTGTTTGCACGTCGAATGCACCTTTGTTTAGGAGATGTAGTTACTACCCTGATGAGTTCATGGCATGATGAAATCAACGACTCTTATCATACACAAAATGGAATAGCTGGCTCTTGGGCGACCTAGCGTACCACACAGAGCCTTTAAAGAAAACTCATAACATTAGGCCATTCTTAAGCTTTCGAAATAAATGTTAAAATTTATCGAGTTCAAACTCTGAGTTTCACTCGTTAACAACCAGAGTCTTAAGAACTTGGTTTCATTACATTTCTTAGTGTACGTTATTATGTTAACCATTGTTGGTTTTTTTTTTTTTGCACGGACATCATTTGTTAGTTATTTAAATTACTTTTTTATAGGGGAAAGTTAATTTGAGAACACATATATTTCGTGCGAACCGTGAGAACGGCATCTAAAACCATTCAAATTCAAAATTTCTTTTTACACTTGTCTTTATTACTAAAATACAATCCCAAAAACACAATTTACGCGTAAAAATTCAAACGTATACGGAAATAATTTGTTTTTACACACGTGTAAATTTACTGTTTATACATGTGTAAACTGCTTCATTTACACATGTGTAAAAAGTTAATTTGAAAGTGTTTTTGCAAAAATAGATGAATTATTTGGAAAGAAAATTCATTTATTAATGTTATATTTTGATTATAATGAGGTTTGTATTAAAAAATTTAATTTTGATTGATTTTTTACTTGTTCTCACGGTTTTCACAATATTTAGCGTTCTCAAGATAACCCTTCTTTTTTATATATTGGAATATCGGATTCACATTCACAAATCACGATCTCACATTCAGAGCTTGTGGGCTAAAATAAGGAAAGAACTGACAAACCCATTCCTAATCAAGCCCATTAATTTAATAGTTTTATTTGGGTCTTTTACATGGTAGTTTAATATGTTGTGGAAATACGTTACCTAAAGAATTTTCAATATCGTTAACGTACATATTTTTCTTTATCTGAAAAATAATAAATAGTAAACACTAATAATAAAATGTATTGCAGATTTTTTTTAAATAAGTAATTTTTCATTTCACAATTTGCAGATTTAAAATTATATATATTTTTCAGACTTCAATAGTTCAAAATGCCCAACATTTATTTTGGTTTCAAAATATTAACTTTTCAATTAGATGATTTAGTAGAATCATTATACATTAAAATCACATTTTGGACTACCATTTTTTTTTAACATACAACAAAGCCCGACTAGCCGAGTACAGACATAGACAAAAGACCAATAGTGTCCGTAATCACAGATAGCTCTGGTGATGTCTGTCTAGAGGAAACCACCGCCTGAATGCTCACTGTAGTAAAACCTCTACCTTGCGCATAACATTTTGTCACAAATAAGACTCTAACTTGAAACCTCATACAGAGAAAGTCATCTAGATACTGCTAGAGCATTGCCCTTAGGCGTCCACTACCCATTTAAAAATATTTCCTATTTAACTAGCTAAACATAACCAAATCTACACATTTAGTTAACTTATTAACCAACTGAAACTGCCATGTGCATATTAATATCAATGGTTCAACCTATTTACATGTGTGCTAAGAATGGTCCATTTTAACATGTGCACAAAGGTGTATATCAAGCTTAAACGGGTCGAGTCATACTCGTCTACTAAGCCATACATAGATGACTTTCGGTTAGTACAACCACCTATGATAAATATGTATATGACCAATTTCAAATGTATGGGAAGGCAAGAAATACAACAAACCAAGTAGAATCTCATTTATAAAAAAGTTATTAATGAGGCCTTGGGACGATGAGATTTAGGCAAGCGTTTCCTCTATCCCATATTCTCAGAGAATAAAAAGGCTGGATATCCAAAACAGAGATTTAAACACAAACGAATATAGGCTAGGCACCTAGCTATTCAAAACACGATAGAAAAACATAATGTACTATAGATATTCTTAATAATCTATCAAATACACAAATAGTAGAAACGTATAATAGAGGTGTATACTATTGATAACGCAACATCTAGACTCACAAATAAGCGATAACAAGCATCGCTCACCCATGAGTGTTAAAAGCCTCCCAAACTAGATTTTGTGGGGCCGGGTTAGTAATGTCTCGTGCCTGTATAGCCGCTGTCCTAAGTGTCTTAAGTGTCATAACATTAGCATCATAAAACGATAGACTCATATAAGGCAAGTTATGTTTCTTGCAAAGTTCCCTAACAATGGGAGATATGGACCTCAAGTGACACCTTGGCAACCTAGGAAACAAATGGTGCTCCAGTTGAAACTGCAGACCGCCGAAAAACCAATCCATCGACGAAGAACACGCGATGTCGATGGTCCCACTCGTTTGTTTCTCGAACCAATCGTTGCCCTTTGGCGGGCCCACGTAAACACTAGCTGCAAAATGGTTTAAGGTGAATTGAACATGTTGGATACCGGTAACACAGAAGCTAACTAGTACAAATGCGACGCGTTCGGGCCAGTTGGGTAGGCGGGACACGAGTAGTGGAAACCATGTCCAAAAGATTAAGGTTCCGATTATGTTTAAACCGCGGTCGGGAATCTTTCGTTTTGAAATCAGTAGCAGTATTGTTTGTAGATAAAGGTTGACACGGGCTACACACATTATCGGGTAATACGAGTAGTGTTGGTAGCTTACGAAGAATCGGGCTAACGGGTCGAAAGTTAACTGTCTACCGTAGAAAACCGAAGTCAACGAGTTGAAAAGCTTCGAAGAGACAGCTAACATCGGTAAATGTTGTAGATCAGGGTCATAATCAAGACTGTTGCAAGCAATGTGATGTGCATTGTGTGTCCACTTCCACCACGCGATGCTGATCCCGGTTATACAATTCCCAATAAAAATTCCTGCGAATTTGTTCCACCCGCGGGTTGCCATCATTTGGTAATGACCCGCGTCGTGACCCAAATACGCGATTTGCATCCATGCTAATCCCAGTATCGCCCCCGAAAGCATATGAACCCAAAAGCTTTCGGAGTATAACACACCATACACGCAAGCGGACAACAGTAACGACACACAACACAGCGAGTAAATCACGCCGTGACCTTTCTTCTCAAACATCCCAGATTTTGCAAACTCGGAAGCCAGCTTCCGGTAGTCTCTAGAAACATCTGAGACTTTGTAATCTTTTAAGTGATACCCAGTGAAGAGTTTGTCAAGATGTTTCCATGCAGTGCCAGGATGAAACGCGATAAATGCATCCGTTACATCCTGGCCTGCTAGATTTAGTAACGGGATATCGCCTCCCGGGTGCTCTTTCGCCCATTCTGTAACATTGTAAACTTTGCCCTGAATTGAGATCCAAAGATCATTAGGCTTGTTGTGTTTTTTCAAGTCTGCTGATGTTATGTACTTCTTTCCATCACCCATTGAATTCAACTCTGAAAAATGTATCACACAAATTAGTACATGAGTAATAACATATATATGAGCTTTAGCTTAAGTTTTACAAATGATCATCCAATTAAAATAGGCCACATGTCCCCAAGATTATAAAGATTTGTACATGTCAGCAAAACTTTCTGCCAGTCGTGCATAAAATAAACACATGTCAATATCATCTTGGACGGTAAATATCAATGTTTTCATAACTGCACCGGATGTCGAACCGGACCCTATCGGTCCAACCGGTCCGAGCGGTTCTATCATCGACCCGGACCGGCCAAGGTCCCGGTCCGAACAGTGGCGAAGTTTTTTTGGGGCCTGAGGGGCCCTCGGCCCCCACCGTTTTTTGGCGCAGTGGTGAAATTTTGCGATTTTTGTAGGTAAATTGAGTCCGGGTTGAGTCCGGCCCCTACCGATTTGATCTTTTGGTCACTACCGATCGAAAAAAATTGAATTCGGCCCCCCACCGATTCGAGAACCAAGCTTTGCCACTGGGTCCGATCGGCCATTCCGGTCCGTGTTTTATCCAAAGTGCCGCGTGTCGGGTTGTAATTGGTTTTCAATGCCATATAAACGTGTGTAACAGTCAAATTGAAAAATTGCTAAACAAACTTGGTCAAACTGAAATTTAAAAAAATATGAATGGCTGCTTTATAATATTGTGATTCACCCTTTATTTATATATAATTTATAAAAGTATGACATATGTCACATAAGTCAAGAAAGAGGTATGTGTATGGAGTCATGTTACAGTCATGTGCAAATCCCATAAACAAGACGGCATTAGATATTTTCGCAGGCTGGGACAATTGTAAGCCGGACAAGATCAACTAATAAACAAATAGGATGACAACAAAAAATAATCTTTGAACATGACTATTTCAGACGAAGTTTCCTAAGGGTTAACTGGTTAAGCAAGACTACCTGATTCTATCATGGTTCAAAAACACTTAAGGTTAATACTGAGTAGCTCTAGCAAAGATCCCGGGTTCGTTATCTCCCTTTGACCCAGTTTAAGGCCACATGTCTTACGTTGTGTTTTACCTGATCCCATTGATTAGCAGGATATTGATAGTGTTTTGTGAATTTATCGGTAACATGTTCTTCCGAACAACAAAAAATAAATAATTTAGATTAATCAAACAAAGATTTGAACTAGGCAAGGATATTGTTTGTTTTTTTTTTTTTTTTTTTTTATGAAATAATTTTCAATCTAACTAATCAATATATGCATAAGATCAGTTGCAGAACCAAAACTTATCAATCGGAAGTTATCATAAGGTTCTATTCTCTACTGGCTACAACTAGAGAGTCTAAATCAACGTTGGGAGGTGGCCCCGTAAGCTGTTGCATCACAACACATGATGAGATTTCGAACAAATACTACAAGTCAATCTTTATAATCAATGCTTACAACTAATACACATGATCAAAGTTTAAATGTAGGGAATCTTGCATCGAGGTATATGCCTCAAGGCAAACCTAGGCGAAATAAAAACTTAATATATTGAATTATATATCTTATACAAAATAAAATACTAACTAATTTCATTATCAGATTCATCAAAAACATAAAAACACACGTTAAAAAGACATGGAATATTTAAAATTGACAAAAAAAAGTCTAAAACATAAAAAAACGAACATTAAAATCCCTGAGGCACAATTTTTCTTACCGCCTCATGCTTGTTTTTGGGTGCCTTGGCCGTTTTTTTAAACTATGCATACTATCAACGAAATACGATCGAATTAGGTTCACATTTAGGGAAAAAATAAGAGATCGGATCCGGATCCAAATAGGTGAACACATTTGTAAGTTATAACGAATACAATTAAAAAACAGAGGAGCTTCATTTGATTCTAATAATAGGTTTTCATGCTCAGGCCTCAGTACACCGACGACATTGCTATAATGACGATTAAAACCTAATCGTCCGATTTATCCATCTATAAGAGTTGATGAAAAACCAATGAAATATGTGTATATGTTAAGTATAAATGAGAACAAACCTCTCCGGGAACCTAAACGCCGGTGATTTCGCCGGAGAAACGGAAATGTCCGGCGAAGGAGAGAGAGGTGATCGGAGAGTGTTAAATGCGAATATAATATGTGGATATTTGAAACATATCGGTATAATATTGAGGTTATATATATATATAGAGAGAGAGGAAAAGGAGGGAGAAGAAATCAATGGTTGACATGGAAGGGTCCGAGTGAGTTGACGGGGTGGGTATAATATAAAGTACGTGATCATGTACCGGATAACTCCCTCCTTTTTAAATAGCATCAAATCCTTCAAAATTCCATATTTGTTGTGCGTCTGCGTCCCATCTTATTACAAACTCACTTTTTCTATAACAATAAAAAAAGATTATAACATTGTCCGTTGTGGTACGCGATCCATCCGGCACGAGGGAGCCAACGGGCCATGTGGCTCACAAACACCATAACATTTACGTGTGAGAGCCGGTGCGAGCAAGCACAAGTGACCATGGTCAAGAGAGTGAGCAAGGGTTTTGTTTGGATTTTAGGGGGCACGAGCAAGGGTGGGTGATTTATCCACAACAGAGTTAAGTAAGCGAGCGGGGCTTTATCCATTGTCATTCAGCGTCCAAGTGACATAATATTACTGGATAACCAACGAGTGATAACCCCGATCACAACACAAAGTCTAAACATTCATCTCATGATCCACTTATTTTTATTTCAACTATATTTAACTAGTGTTTAACCCCCCGCGTTGCGGGGGCGTTAGTCGTAAATCATGTTGTGTAGTAAGCAAACAACGAACAAAACAAAAAAAATATAAAAGAACGTGAATTTATACTGTCAAGTGGCATCAAACATAGGAAAGATAAACACGAACTTATATCATTAACTGGCGTAAAATGTAGGCAAACTTAAATTTTTTACCGAAAAGACGAGAAAGCTTAATTATACACCCAAAATTGAAGAAGTAATATATGTTTGAAAGAAAGACTTTAGATGCACTTCTACTAAATAAATAAAATATTTAATATCATATTTCTTTTGTTGTTGTCTAAATTGTGGTATACCAACATTTCACATACAAAATTACAAAGTGTCCCATATGTAAGACATATTGGTTCACTCATAATTAAACCAAAATGGCAATCTCGTAAATATGATCAAAATAAAGGTTTCTTTAGCTACTATAGCTAAGAACCTAATCAAAATGCTATTATGTATATTTCACATACAAAATTACAAAGTATCCCATATGTAAGACATATTGGTTCACTCATAATTAAATCAAAATGACAATCTCGTAAATATGATCAAAATAAAGGTTCCTTTAGCTACTGTAGCTAAGAACCTATTCAAAATGTTATTATGTATAATTCATTTTTATTGGATAACCGTACGTGATAACCAGTCACCGGCTGATACATGCTAACCGGCAACACCACGTTCTCATGCACCCATGTTTCTATTTTGCAAATAGCATTTATGTTTACATTTTATTGTTTTAGACAGGAGGGAGTGGGCGGGATTGTGAGGGCAGGAGGGTGAGTTGGCGGCGGGAACACCACCCCCTTGGGGCATGGTGGAGGCGGCGGGAGGTTGAGGCGGGGAGGGAAGGTTGGGCGGGGGGAGAGGTGGAGGTGAGGTGACAACTTTTGATTGGTTGTTTTTTTTTTAAATCTAACACACACATAATAATATTCCTTCCCCCCTTCCACTCCCTACAATTTTTTCCCCCACAAAGGACCCACAAAGTGCCACATGACGCTTCAACCCCCTCTTTCTCCCCTTCCACTCTCCATAGTCTTAGTTGTTTGCATGTTTTTAGTAAGTAGTGGGGTAGTTATTTTATTTGCCTATTTAACTTGATGTACTTTCGTTTACACACTCTTTCAGAGTTTTATTAAATGATAGAAGATAAATGATCTCCCTCTTCTTCCTTTCAAATTTGAAAGATTAAAAATCACCCTAAAAACCTCTTTATTATCCCTCTCATTCCCTCCTACAAAAAATCACCCAAATGAAACTTTGGAACAGAGTGTTAAAGAGATTAAGAAGAAAATTGATCAAAGTCTAGTCTAGTTTCTCTATCTTGTTCTTTGGAGTCTAACCCGCTCAACAGGTCACTTGAGAGATTAGCCATTTCGAATCGGTTTATAACACCGGCGCCATCGTGGCAATGATTGGAAGAGGAAACCAAAATCAATGTGCGTCACAGCCACCGCTGTCGCTCACTTACGATTTCTCTCTCTCTACTCATGATTGAGAAGACCCGCCCGAATCCGATCTGCCAGTTTCAAATCGGTCTGGGATCCATTGAAACCACCTTGAAATCTAATCCAACAAACCCATTTCAAATCGAACCGGTTTATTTTCATTAAAAATTGTTTAAGAACCGAACCGGTGTGGACCAGTCTGGTTTTAACTTTCTTGATGAAACTGAAACATAAGGGCCTCCTGTAAACTCTCACAACACTTGCAACGATTCTGATTTGTGTTTCATAACCATATTCTGTATTTCTGTTTCATCTGGGCCCACTTCTCAGGTACACACCATTTACCTGATTACTGATAAACTTGATAGTTTTTTATTATGCACACCAAGTGTTTGATGAAATGCTTGAACCGAAGCCCGTGTCGTTTTCAACGAGATATAACGATAATTATGAATTGTTCATTTGTTTGAGGTGGGTTTTGTGGGTAGATACCGAGGACTTGTTTAAATCCATATTTTGAGATTGTTTCAATCATTCTTGTTAATATTTATATGTTATGTTAGAGATAATTTTGATAAAAGAGAGGTGCTTTATGCAAGCAGGCAACAAATCTGGATGAACAAACTTATACAAACACACGTTTAAGTTCTACATGACTGCCTAATAATAGCTTTTAGCTTGAATATGTTAAAGTTACGAGTTAAATTTACATTATTAGTATATTTGTAAAATGGAATAGTTTGTAGTAGAGGTAGCAATCTAGACACGTTTACTTATTAACGGGTCAATTTGGGTGTTGTTTTACTCGAATGAGGCTAACAACGTTTATGTAAAAGACATGTTAAAAGGGCATAAGGTTGAGCAGGTCGAATGCCAAAGTCTATTTTTCAGTAGGTTTATAATTTTAGAATTCGCTTTGGCGCAACTAAAAGGTTGAGCGGCTTGAGCCGCCCCTGCTGGCAACCACTACAACCTGAAATTCAGCAGTAATGTTGTGTTTTTGTGTTTCTGTGATGTCTTTTGCAGCAATTGTTTTGAATGAATACAATGAACCGGCCTATGGTCCCACCTCCGTTTCAGCATGTTGCACCTGTGCCATGGTTTCCACCGTCACCGCCAGTGACTAGTGGTTTTTGGAATGCCACTAATGTGCAAGGTTGCCTGAAGGAACTCCGAAACACGCTTGATCTTGCAGAAGCAATGTGAGTATAAGATAATCATATCTAAATTCTAGAGCAAATTGTGATATTTTTAACAAGACGGGGTAGTTTTGAAAATAGAAATTTATCTAATTAAAATTGGTTCGATAAAACTTTAAGACTTGGTATTTCTTTCAGGGAGAAAGAGTTGGAGATGCTTATTGCAATGAAAGGTACTGAGCAGCATGTTGAAGGAACAGATGACATATCAAATGAAACCGCAACCGGAAGGCTTTCGAAATTTCTAGAGAATAACAAGATATCACTGGATACTCAAGAGAAAGTCTCTCTGGAAGCAGCTAATGGTCTAATAATGAAGCTAAAAACTGAGCTTGAACCATTTAGGGTTATAACTGATGATAAAACGCCATGGGAGGAGAAGTCTGCAGCAGTCAGGTTGTCAAATAAAATGCAAAAGCACAAAAGAAACAAACTTTGGCGGAAAAGAAAGAGACGACGCATTGGGGAAATGCTTGCAAAGGTGGCACCTGTATTTGTGTTTACTTTTCTTTTCTTTCGTTTTTCTTTCATCTTTTAGTTGTAATTTCTGAAACTATGAATTTCTACTATAGGAACGTGAGCAATTTGACCAAGTTGATAAAGAAGCTGATGAATGGAGGGCTAAGGAAATTGCAAAGGAAATCGCTAAGCGTAAGGTAATAGCGCTGTTTTGGTTTCTTACTTTCTCTGTTAATCTTGCTATTTCTTTATGTTCTTCGTTTGAACTTTGTACTCATGTTTTAGTTGATTGGCCTATGATGTGAATTGATCTACATGTGAATATTTCACTCATTATATAAGGGTTAATGGTCAGCTTGTTAGGTTTAGGGTTTTGTCCTATGTTTATATCTATATTTGCACTGTATCATACAAATGATCACAATATAGAACATCCCTTTTATCTTTACATGGTATCAGAGTTTTAAAAGTTCTATCACTGCTGTGTAGCAACTCCGGCAGCCACCTTACGCCACTCTGTATTGTTTCCTGGACACTTAACTCATGTACTTAAGCGCAAATTGTTTTTTCCAGATCTACTTTACATTGCTCCAACCTAGCATCACCACCCACCTAAACAAATTTATATTTAAAACCGAACAAAATTGCAAATGTTAAACATGTTCTACTCTTGGTTCACAATTAATTGTTTGCTTAAGACGTAATGATTTCCAAAGTTGATTTTCCTTGTATATGAAAGGCTAAATTGTAATATTGTCTATGTTATCGTATTCTTAACTAAAAATGCAAACTGTCGTAAGTGTACAGTTGTAATGCATATGGTTTTCCTAATTTAATTCCGGCTTTTTTGTTTTGTTTTCAGGTCGAGAATATGAAGGAAATTGCAAAGCAAAAGGCTAATGAAGAGAGAAGGAGATTAGAATCTGAGGTGATTTGTAGTTTATCTGTTGTTTATACAGGGTTGTTAGCTGCTGATGCTTCATTAGTTATATAAAAGAGCATACGTTTTTCTTAATAGATTTAGATGTTGAATTTCTATATTTCAGCTGGAGCTACTGTTGATTGTGGAGAAGTTGCAAGAATTACGGTCCATCAGGATTCAGAAATTAACAAAACAAGGTTTGTAGTAAATTTTACTATCAGCTAACCAATAGTTTACACGTGAATGCCAGTTATAGAGTTGGTTTTCATCTTTTTAGTAATTATGCTTTCATATGACCAATGCATCATTCACAAATTCACTAAAATATGCTTACAAATAAGGTTTATTTACATGTGAATGCCATTAATATTTCTAATAATCATGCAGGCCATTTTCTCCCGGACGAGGACAACAAATTTCTGGAGAGAATTCGTGCTGCGGTTGAGGAAGAGGAGCGACAAGCAATGGCGGCTGCTGACACAGGTGCCGCTAAAGATGCCATTGCAACTGCTGAGGAATCTCGACATGCAACAGGTGCAAATGCTATAAATCTAGAAGACCAAAGTAACATGAAAGATGGAGATAAAATAAATGATGAAACAGTAACTGAGACTGAAGCAAAAGGAAGCTCGATGGCTGTCACTGATATTGAATCTGGGAAACAAAGAGCTAAAGTTGCAGGCTCTACCACAGGATATGATTATTCAGCAAGTTTACCACTTGAATTTTATCACTATTATCATGGAAGTAATACTGATATGGGAACATTAATTGAGGTGAGTTTTATAATTTTCGCAACGCATATCACCTCCAATTAAAATCTAAACTGGGATGAGTGATCATTATATATAAGACCAGAATGCGGTTTTGGTTCTTTCTTTAAAGAAATTACATTTACTGCTCCAACTGTTCACTTGGTTGCACATTTGGTTCTTTTCGTCGGCTCAGGTTAAAAGTTCTATTAAATCTTGCGAAATGACTCACACCCCTCGTACTACAAAAAAAATAACAAAATAACAAAATAACAAATAACTAAAAGAGTTTGTGACTTTATGAAAAAAAAAACTGGTTTATTTTAAACGATTTTTTTTTCTTACAGGTCAGACGAACATGGGATGCATATATAAGACCTGGAGGAAGGTAAGCACATTTGTTTTCCAATGCAATTAAATCATCTGGAAGCACCTTCTCTAGAGCCTTGAGTAGCTCAGAAAATATAAAAAATAGATTTTTTTTATGAAGGTAATAATTTTCTCTGTAGCGTTAATTATTTGATTTAATTCAACTTGTTTTTTGCAGTCGGATACCGGGTCACTGGATTCAACCACCTCCACCAGCTGATGACATCTGGGCATCCTATCTCGTGAAGCCCCGATGAACTTCATATCGGTTGCATTAAGCTGTTTAACTTTAAGCCTTTTAGCAGCTGCGATTACTATTGATAATTTGGTATGTTTTTTTATGCTTAAGAACTACCAACATAATATCTTGCAATTCATGCTCATTTTTTCCTTTATATTGATGAACATATATGTGACTCATTAGTGTATATTATGTATGTGGAGTTTTACTTGTTAGGATACTTGTCTACGAGTATATAAGTTACAATCCCAAACTAGAGAACTCATTCCAAAAGACTAGTGTGGTAGGCAAGGCAACATATTTGTTGCCCGTTGCCCCGTACAACCGATATGGGACAAGTCCCATACCTTGCCATGGTTTAGCCCGTAACGTTTGACTCTGTTTAAGGGCCAATGTCCTTATTGGTCACGATTGGTGGCCTCCAGGCCACCACTCTGAGTTTGGCTTTGATGCCACTATTGCAATCTAAATAGAAGACTCATCCAAAAGACTAGTCTGGTAGGTTAGGGAGCCCCTTTGGTGTATAAACCCACATATGTTGCCCATACAACTGATGAAGGACAAGTCCCATACTTTGTAATGGTTTAGTCTGTAACAATATAACCTTTAAAGCTTGTGTTTAAATTGTCTTTGATTTTAGTTACAGATTTTGTGCTTGCTTGAAAATACACACAACATGCCCGAGAACTCAAAAAGACAACAATCATTTCGTTGATGTCCGACCCCTCTTCGTTTACACGTGTTTACAAGTGGAAGTTTAGGCGTGTAGATGTGTGTTCTAACACTGTTGAAGCGGTCCCGTGATTCTGAGCCAGAACACCAGTCCCACCAGTCGCAGGTAGAATGGGAACATTTAGTTATTTTTGTTAAATTTGTCATTGTGATCATGTGATGTTATTAGATTTATTTTGCTTTTGAGCTATATCTCTAAGGGTTTTAGGATTCATACACCATGTGACGTCACATTTGGGGGTGTATGACATCATATTCTGAGTATGTGGCAGCTTCTTGTTGGTCTGTGATGTGGGCCAGGGTGTATGAATCCTAATTATATGGTGTATGGTTCCTAAATACCATTTCTAAACCTCAAGCTTTGTAAATTTTCAAGTTTTTCAGAGTTTTTTGTTTTTTTTTTCTTTTTCTAGTTACATATCATATATATATACATGATATTTCTAAACGAATATTCATATATAATTTCAATTATAAATTTATATATTACAGTATATATAGTATATACTTAGGGTGGAGGGTGTGGATGTGAGTACCAGCCTCGGGTAGTTAGGTGTTACACCGTCCCTCCAACCTTGTGTATATAAATCGGGTAGCTAAAAAAAAAAAAAAAATTGGTTTACAAAAATTGGTGGGTGGCAATGGTCACATTTTTTACCATTTGAAAGTCAAAGGCCTTTTCCATTTATTTTTTGGGTTAGGGGAACGGGGCACTACCCGTGAGTTTTTTCAATTTCACTGATTTCAACCAATCCTACACTTCCACGTCACTTCACTGATTTCCTTCACTGAAACATTTTTTTTTGAGGCAACGCTTCACTGATTATTTACCCACAATCAATGAGAGAGAGATAGAGACAAATAGAAAAATCACGGGTACCAGCCCGTTAGATAGAACCAGAAATTGGTTCACGGGACCCATACCAGCACTGGTGGTGGCGGTGTTACCGTGCTGGTAGTAGGGTACCCGTGATCAAATCTGGTAGCGCACCGTCTCCCCTTAGTAAGTTGAGTTTTTATTTGACATGAAAATTGTTATGAATAAACTTGTATAGCCATTAATAAAAAAAAAAAAAAAAAAGACTATATAAGGTCCTAATATACATGATAACATGAATGATTTTCTTGTTGATAAAAACTATATTTCTTAATACTTTGATTGAATAAATACTTGTGTTTATATGACAAGAACATGTTAACAAAATAATTTAATATAACTAAACGTTGATATCTACTTTGGGAGAACTAACAAAAAATAGATTAAACTTGTTTTAGAACACATCACTCTACCAAACTTAGTTTTCTAAAAAAATGAACCAAACAAAATGAAATTATATATCATCCTTTGAAATTCGAGTATGCATATATACATATACATACACACTACGAAGTATTCAAAACAAATGTATATGTATAGTATAGTATAATCTTATACAGTATCACATAACACGACCATTGAATCCATACGGATCTTATAATTCGGTTTTCCATCCGAATAAACTGGATAGTGTAGGGAGTTTAATCTCACCTACACTATTCACTGGAATGTTGAGGTTACCAATGACCGGGAGATCGACAGTGAGAATAATATTGAGTTCATAGTCTATGTCCCAATCGGCACCAATGTCCTTCACTAGGCTCACTAACACGCTGTGCGGCACCTTAACACCCACATCTAGCATCGTGTCACCATTCGCCTTTAGCGAGCCAGGGTCCGGGATTGTGCCTTCAGCAATCACCCTAATCATCGTCATTTCGTCCAAAAATTAGCAGATTCCAACATTAATCATCACATATGTGAAATTATATATATCATTCACATAGATTAAAGTAATAATCATGATTAATTTGTTCAAATCAATCATATTTAAAGAATGAGGCATTGCTTTCATTTATCGATCTATAATTGCGATTACCATCATTAATTTGTTCATATCAATTGTAACAACCATGTAAACCGTGTCAAGATATTCTCCGCTTTACCCCCGATGAATTGACCATCTAGGAACACACAGTTTTGTTTTACCCGATGAGTTGATCGCCCAGACAAAATGCATCTTGGTAGAGAAGGTTTCCACCCTCTCATAAGGACGGTTTCGTTCTCCTTCTCAACCGATGTATGTCCCAAATAAGTTGAGGAGGAGGAGGACGGAATTTTCCTTGTAAGGGGTGCAAACCTTCTCTACCAATACGCGTTTTGCCTGGACGTGCAATTCGTCGGTAGAAACAACATGAGCAAACGAAAGGGATCTAAAACAGACGAACCTGCCGGCGCTTTTAAACGTGTATGAGATCTCACAAATCGGAATAGCAGTGCTATAGGGGTTTGCAACATTAACATCGGCTTTGTAGGTGACGCAGTCGCAGCCGATGGTTTTGAGATCAACATTTTTGACCGTGGCCTCGGGCTTCTTCATGTTGGCAACCTTTTCGGCCACGAATTCCTTCGCCTTATCGACCAATCCCGCCATTGTTGATTATGAGATTGAAAGGGTTGCGATTGTCTAATGTGATGGAGGTATATAATATATGGTTTAGAGTTAGGTTGGAATGTGCATGGGGGGTATATAATACGTGGGTGGTACATGACTAAAGGGTTGTTGCTTTGTAATTACAATATATATGTTGTTACATTTGAGTTGATGGATATGATATTATCATATTTTGTCTGGGGCTTGTTAATTTCAGAACCTGTATTATGTTAGATGAAAAAAAAATTAACTCTTTAATCTATAAAAATTAATTTTGAACATACTGAAATCTACTTATATGTTAGTCAATTTATATGATCAATAATGCGAAGGTTAAAGCGGTACTTATAGTTTTCAACATACTATTGGTTCTGAAATTAACGTGCATTGGTAAAGAATAAGAAGGTAAAATTCTAGTCTAAAGATATAAAAGATATAAATTTATTTTGTCCGGAGCCGTTGATTTTTGGCAGACTAGGACTACTCAAGGCCGACGTTGACCGTCTAGCGATTAATTGGCCGATTAGAGGAAAATTACTCCCCCGACTATCGTGACTAATAGGATGCTAGTCGGGATTTTTACAACCAACTCATGAGATCTATAATAAGACAAGGATATAAGCACGACGAGGCTAAAATACACACATGGGTGTAAACGAGCTAAGTCGCTCATAAGTTACTCGAGATCCGCTTGCTTAAAAGCTCAAATCGAGCCACGCTTAAACAAACTCGAGCCTATATTGGAGCCATTCAAAAAACCAACCCAAGCCAAAGCTTTATATACTAAGCTCACAAGCCTAATACTTATATAATAAAATAACTTTTATCTAATATAACGTATATATTAGATTTATAAAATTGTAATTACAAAATAAATATATAAAAAAAGGTATACATATCTATAGATAAACTCAACCTTAAAAAATTATTCAACTTTACTTATAGAGCTCAAAACGAGCCAAGCTTGAGCTTTCTAAACTCGTTTACACGCTTAGATACGCAAGTGAAAAACACAAACACAAGCCTGTATGAAACTTGAACAAAACTTCAAAATTCTATTGAAAAAAACCTGGCCTTTGTAGAGCATCAAATGATCTAAATCCGACTCGTAAGGAACTACTTAAACAAATAGAAACAGAAACAGGTAAATCCAGTCAGGACCTTGGATTCAAAACAGAGGCTTCTTACCGTTTAACATCCCCATCAAATGATCCAAAACATGGGTCGCACCATCACGGAGACCCGAGTGCATGTATTCATTAGTTACCCACAGCCGAATGCCTGCTATCTCTGCAGCTGTCTCCATCGCCAGGTTGAAGTTGACAAACATATCTTCATAATAAACTGCAGCAGCAACTGGCACCTATCCAGCATTCCAAAAGTTTATCAGCTTCAAAAACAAAATACCGATAAATGTAGAAAACTATTTTAGTTTAGAAAAAAGCGGGTCATTTTATATGTACCGATGAGAGTGAAAACTTGCATAATATCATATTTACCCAACAGAAAATAGTTATATCAAATATATCTATTCAAGATACATAAATATTCATATTTATCCATTTCACTATATACAATTTATAATATGGCCATTATACCGTTCTCTATCTCCTTACACTCCAAAACGTCATATCCTAATGCAAGTTCTACAGGAAGAGTACAAATGTCATAAAATTTGAAAATGGGTATATTTGATAATTTAAGAGTATTCATGGTCCGGCATGGTTGTGTGGGTAGCCCAGACTAGCCGGTTTAATTGGTTAGGTGATTTAATGGTTCACTTTTGGCAGTTTAAACCGATTATTTATGTCTCAAATTCATTATGAATAAATAATGAAAGTTAAACGGCCAGTTGGGTTTAATGTTCGGCTCCAAAATGAACCGGACGGCCGGACCAAACTGTTAAACAAGGGAACCGTCGAAACGAAACCGTGAACCAATCTCAAACCAGCCAGACTTGCTTCAGTTTGGACGCTTTGTATAAACAACCCTAGAAAAATATGATCTTTTGTTGGGTAATATGAATATATGATATAATACCAAGTTTGAGGGGGTGTATGAAATTATCCCTACAAAAATAACATACCGTGTTCTTATTCAGTGCCGTTTTGTTATATAAAGAAGGCCAGTCTTTCTTCTCAGCCAACAAATTAGCCGCTTCCTTAAATGGCCTCAAAGCATGAATTTCATCAAACATCCACGGAAACACCATCTGAATTAAGCAAAGCGTAGAACGGTCAAACGGGTTTAAATTCAAATATGTTGCAAGAAAGTGTGTTTCGTAATTACCTCTCCTGTGAGGTAAACAGGTCGGCCTTCTTTAGCTGCCTTTACAGCATCTAGTTTATGTCCATGTTCTACCCTTACTCTGTGAGCAGCCCACCGTGATGCAGCCCCCTTCGTTTACAATCAAGATAAACTTAGAAACAAACGTTTATAATTTTTTATAATTAAACTAGAAATTTATTTATTTTCTGCACCCACCTGACAATATATAGATTCGTGCATAAGAGCGTATAATGGGTTTGTATCAAAAGACAGCCACTGCTCAAACTGCACATTGGTGAGTTAAGTCAGCGAAAGACTATTTACAGACATATTAGGAACAAACAGAAGGAAATGTGTTGTTACAGCATTCAAGAAGTAATAGCTGATTCGCTTCTTTGCTCCAGGAACTATAACCGGGTCCCATACTCTCTCGAACCTAAACAAAGAGCACAACATAAAATTTAAAACAAACATAAAAACCAAGAAACTTTCACAAACATATAGTTAGGTGACAGAACCTTAAAAAATGTTGCCTTTTTCTTTGACATGAGAAATTAAAATTACCTCAAATCTAAACATTTAGAAAAATTTGAAGGGTTTGCATGAGAAAACAAATTTGGTTACCTAAAGTATAAACTGAATCAAAGTTTATTGCCTTTTTAAAGCATTTTAACATGTTGATTCATCATCATCATCATCATCATACTCAGTTAATCCCACCTATAGCAAAGCTAAGGTAGGGTCTGAGGAGGGTAAGATGTAGACAGCCTTACCTCTACCCCTAATAATAGAGAGGTTGCTTCCAGTGGGACCCCCGGCTCGATGTGGTTTGGTATCAAGCCTTGGACATAAGGCACAAAACACTTAGCAATCAGGACAAACCCGATCGGTGCATGTACCCCTTTGTCTTTTGGCTATCCATGCCACCACCTGATGCATGATTAACCGTCCGTCGTTCTTAACGTTATTTTCACGAAATTAGTAAAATAACGTTAAAACTAGTGCAACTTTACTTTTGCCCCCCAAGGGCCACACATATATACATTATATGCGCACACCGTAAGTGGGCCGTATTTTACATTAACATGTTGATTAATAGTCAAAATACTTTACTTAAGCTATATGGGAGAGTCAAAAAGTGCATTTATATCGAGACAGATAAGTATACACGAATAGAAGCGAGTGAACGAAGGCATACAAGTAATGCAAGCGCTCAAAACCCGTGCTAGAGCCTAAGCCTGTAAGGCCAAGGAGTTGTAGGCCCCTGGGGGTTAATATACCACCGGATGGAAGAGGAACCTATAACATACAAATACACATGGTGAGAGACAATGGGTTTTTTTTTTTTTTTTAAATTAATTTAGCTTCAGAATTGTTGATAAAACTCCTCACCCCGCCTCCCTCGGACTCGTCCAGATGCTTAACAACATCACGAATGATCTCAATATCTTGAGGGTATCTCTTGTAGTATTTCTCATTCTGGGTGATGATTGGACCGATGCAAGCCTTGTATACAGCCTCTGCTGTACATCCATCACCAATTGGCGGGATTCCACCCGTCAAGTAGACTTCTTTCAGCGCTTTTGGTGCAAAACTTAGGTAGGTCACTCCACAAAAACCACCGAAACTCTATGCATGAAAAAATAATTAGTCATCAGAATAAACATTAATGCAATAACTTCCTCTGGCTGAGTGATGAGGAACTCTGGTCAGCTTTCTAGACACACTTAATTTGCAGTTTCAAAAAGCATAGAACTTTTGAAACTTTTGGTTAAAAGGTCCAATTTTCTAAAAACTTTGATAGTTCGATACAGGGTAAAATGGCCGGATTACCTGGTCAACATAAAGATATGGCAATTGATGACTATATTGACTTAATTTGCTTATGTATGTGCGGCTTGAAACTAGTTAACTTACAAGAATAATTCAAGCCTTTTGTGAGTGTAAACCTTGGGTTTTAAAAAGCGCGCCTTAAGCGCGAGGCGACATGAGGCGAAAAGTCCTGCACCTTGTGTGACATAAGGCGCACAGTGTAAACAAAGCGTGGTACCCCAAATAGAAATCCAACCAAAGCACATTACCTCTTCACGCATTTTTCCGTGCTAAATATAAAGCGAACATAAACAAAAAAAATGGTTTTTATACCTGACCCAAGACCTTCCAAGGACCAGCATTGGGAACAAGATGTTTACGAATAAATTCAGCATCAGTCACAATGTTATCTGCCCGAAAGTATTTCAAGTAATCAACCAACTCTTGTGCAGATTTCATTTGAAGCATAGATGATGTGGTCAGAGGAGTTGACAACCCTGTTCCTCGCTGCATTTGATCACATCAGAAGACAGTAAAAAAAAAGTTTAACATAGTAAAAACTAAAAAGCTTAACAAACAAACATGCCTGATCCATTAAAATAACACGATGTTCTTCACACGCTTTACTCAACCACCCGCTTCCTTCAGTTGGCCTCGGTGACTCAAATCCCGGTCCACCTTGTAAGTATAACAGGTATGGCATATCTTGTTGATTTTCCTTTCCAACTACACCACACAATTTTCATCAGATTATTTAAAATCTAAACTCAAAGATTATAACAAAAGAAATTGGATTTTACAAAGAAGTAAGGTGTCCTATTTTTCAAGAATTTCGAAGATCATGGATCGCGAACATAAAAATAAAAATTCTAACCATCACTCTAATCGTTTTTCTAGCTTCAAGTTAACATCAAACTCCATATCGAACAAATTTTTATTTTTTGAACAAATCCTAGATTTTTCTAGGATAAATACACCACTACATACACTCTGTGTAGGATTTGGACCATAGTTATCAAAGGGCAAGGCGCGCTTAAGGCGAATAGGCCTCGCCTGGGGCCTAGGCGTAAGAAAAGTGAGGGCCTAAGAAAAAAAAGGCGCACTTAAATGAAAAAAAAAATATATATTATGTATTAGAATTTAGAATAATACTATTTTTCAAATAAAATAAACAAAAACTATTATATAGCATCTAATATCATCTAACTAATACCAGAAGTTCTAAAATAGTGAAGATTTAAATATAATTTCAAAACTTGAAAGTTCTAAATATTCTAAATTGGATTGAAAATCGCTTAAATCAGTATTCTGGAAGCTTATATTGTAGAGAGATCAATAATTTTTCACTAAATAATAATAAAAGAAACAATAAATTGGTATTAAGAGTGCTTGAGAGCTGAAGCGAGGGCCTAGGAACCATAAGCGCAATGAAAGGGCCTAGCTTGGAAAATGAAAGGGCTTTTAAAAACTATGATTTGAACTCTCAACCTTTTGATCGTGAAGTCCTGAAGGGACATCTAACACAGTGGCGAAGCTTGAAAAAATAGTGGTGGGGCCGAAAATCACGAGGCCCAAATTTTTTCCTAGCGTTGGGGGCCGGAAGATCAAAACGGTGGGGGCTGGACTCAATTCATATAAAATTGACCTAAGAAAAATCACAAACTTTTATCACTGAGCCAAAAAAACGGTTGGGGACGGGACACCCCTGGCCCGCATTATCCTTCGCCAATGATCTAACAAGTTTTTCACATAGAATTTTGTAGTTTATATAAAATTCAACTTAAAAAAATAATAATAAAAAGAAAAACTAGTAATTCCCGGTGAGTAAAAAGTAGCAGTAACAAAAAAGTCAACCTCTTATAATAGACTATAAACTTAACTAACTCAATTAGAAAATAACAATAATAATAATAGTAATAATAATAAGAATGCTTCTTAATATTAAAGCAGTTAACAGATTACAACATCACTCTGCAATTACATGGATCAGAAACAAACTAATTATTCTTGAATGAAAATTGAATAGAGTGAGTTACCAGAAACAGCCTCACGAGCGAAAAGAGAGATGGTAGGGGAGGATTGAGATTGAGAATAATAATCGAGTGGGACAGTGAAGCGGTGGTCTCGAAGACGGAGGTCTGGAACAGAGTACCATGGTCCGGCCACGTGTTCCGGTTGGTGGGCGTCGGTCATGGTGGCTAAACTTGATCTGATGATGAAAGAGTACAACAGGTAACGACTTTGTTTAGGGTGACTTGTTGGAACTGAGTTGAAGAGTTTCAAGGATAAAGATAGTGTTAGCATCCTGATGCAACTGTTTATTTATCGGTTACATTGTCATTGTACCCATGATGATATGATAGATGATCTGTTTTGATTTTTTTTTTTTTGTTTAGGCTATTCCGTGTGGGGATCGTCCCGCACCTTGTCTCGGGTCGTCTAGAACATGTACACCGCCCCTCTCGGTTCGTCTTCGTTTTGTTCGTCCTCGTGAGAACGTTTGGGACGGACCACTTGTATTGTTTTTTTAAATATATGGACTAATGGGAAGGGATGTTTTGGGTTGTTTTGGTCTGTTAAGGATAGAGCATACCGCCCTCTTGGATTGTCTCAAAAAGGAGGATAACCCCCTTTGCTTACGTGGTAGCTTATGTGGCATGGGGGACGACCCATTTGGGTCGTCCCCATACCCAACAGCTTTAGAAAATCATAGGAGTTGTTATTTTGTAGGTATTATGCTTGCGTGGAAGGTATGTAGCACTAGGACAGGTATGGGTACGAGACCGGAACTATATGGAAACGGAGAATGGTAAATGTGTGAACACACAAACTTCGGATACTAAAGAGTTAAAACCCTAAAATTAAAAAGAAACGGTTAGGAAACTTCGGGGACCCCATATAACCGAAAACAGGTAGGAAACGTTTCCTTGCTATCCCCGGTGCGTTTCTGTCCCCAACGAGCTTCTGAAACAGATACGACACCAAAAAACAGTGTCCCCGTGCATCATAGGTGCCAGGTCTAAAGGATTTGCATATACTAACAAACAGTGGTGAAGCTTGAGAATTCGGACTGGGGGTCAAAAGTCACTGGCCACGGAACCAGACCTAATTTTTTTTTTCTCTATAGCTATGTTTTGGTGATATGTTCAGGTCAGTGATTTGATTCGGGTTGAGTCGAACATTAAATAAAACTAGTGGGAATGCCCGCGCGTTGCAGCGGGTGTCTCAACTGATATCAGATTCAATTATGATATCTATAACAAACCACCACCCATTTCGGGTTTCAAACAAGTTTGTTATAAATGTGATTACATGTCATTCGTAGCGTCTTTCTAAATGTGTTTGTATAGATTGATATATCATATATGTAGGGGTTGATGATATCCGTGTTATGGGCTACCCGTTACTCGTTGCAATTTCTTCTCTAGGAGATCTATGTCATCCTCTTTATATTTACATACGTATTTGTTGTTGATATTTTTGGTGCGCGTGTACTGATTTGAGCTTTAAACTTCTTTAATGCTATGTTTTTTTTTTTTTTTTTTTTCCAATTTCCTCTCCAAAAGATCAAATATACGTCTATTTTAAGGATTCATGTTTACATGTCGTACAAACTATTTGAACCCTCAGAGACCGCCTTGGTTACTCCTTGTTTTTTGGAAATAAAAATAGATGGCTGAAAACTACAATTATATACCCCAGCATTATAGAATACTCCTCTTTCTGTCATCTTTTCCAAGATTATTATTGCAGTTTCAGTCTAGTCTAAAACGACAATCCCGTGAATGAGAGAATTATAGGTCAGGTTTTTCTCCATCATTGATCGATCATCTTATGAGACAAAACAAAGGCTGTGTTAGTATCATTTTTTCTGCAATATGTGTTTAACAATGGCGTATAAGGTAACTTATTAGGCCTTAATCATCTCCATATTTTTTAGAATTTCAACTGCTTTTGTCTTGTAACCGTGACGACATTGAGCATCAATGATGGTGTTATAAACTTGAATATTTATCACCAAACCCATTGACTTCGTTTAATTCATAAGTCTATCTACAATACCAAAAGTTATTTCCAAAATTGCTTTCATAGTTTTCTTTATCAATTAAAGATTAAAATACGTGTGTGTGTACCAAACTTATAATATAGAAAAAAAATCATGTATCCTATGCAGAAGGTCTTACAATTTTTCTCTACCAACTTATTATTAATTTTAACAAAAGATTAACATGATGAAATAAAGCAAAAGTGTTGCTGATATATTAACATGATGAAATTCTATTCAATTTAATGGAGTGTCTCATTATTCATTTTAGACATTCAATTACAATAGGGGTTTTTACTAATAACTGATGGTGATGAAGAGGGGAGCAGGGCAAGTTGGGATTGTATAATAGGTATCAAAGGTGGTACACAAAGGTAAATTTGAAAAAAAATGAGGTAAAAACTTGAGGATTATATTTGAGACTTTTGGGATGTCATCTTAAATTTGCCAATTTGAACACATTTAGGCATCACTCATCATTTATAATGTAGTAGAGATAAATGTCAAAGTTCTACGCATTGGTTAACAAACAATTGAACAAAAACACTAAAAACATTAAAAATGAGACAAATGATGAGTTTAGAGTTTTAATTGCTTTTGCAAGTTAGAGAGACAAAGAGGGAGTAAGAGGTTGATATGCTTTTGGAGTTTTATTTACATTTAGAGTTTTAATTGGGCTGTCCCTAAACAAAAAATTGGGCAAAAAAAAAAAATAATCGGTGGCCTACCCTGACTTTGCTCCATAACTTCGGCGCTCCATCTATTGGCCTACCCTGCCTTAACCTTTAGAACATCCAAGACGGAAATGGTCCTAGGGGGCCGCCGAGCCGGTATTCCCGTCCAATACGGGCCAGGACCGCCCTAGGACGTTGTGCACACCCAACAGCCTAACCGCACCATTAATCTACACAGAACCGTAAAAAAAAAAAAAAAAAAAAAAAAAAAAAAAAAAAAAAAAAACATTACCGAAAACCGGATTTGCAGTTGAACAAACTTTTTAATATCTATCTATCAATTTTACACCTAAAAATTCACCTTGTGTAAATGGCGCCGCCCAACACCTCCACTCACCACCATTCAACCACCCACCCACCCACTCCCTATACATATCCATCATTTTCATTATTATTATTATTATTATTATTATTATTATTTTCCTTAAACCTCAATAACCATGGCTGCAATCTTAACCAAACTCTCCAAATCACACACAAAACATATCAACATCTTCCGTTATCTAAGCAACGTACCGGAAAACACCGTCTACGGTGGTCCAACGCAACAGAACCCTGACAAAAGAGTCACCTTAACTAGTTTAAGAACAAAGCATAGAAAAGGGGAGGCGATTACGATGGTGACGGCGTATGACTACCCGTCTGCAGTGCATTTGGACAGTGCTGGAATAGATATTGCGTTGGTGGGAGACTCTGCTTCGATGGTGGTTCATGGACATGATACTACGTTGCCCATTACGTTGGAGGAGATGTTGGTTCATTGTCGAGCTGTTGCTCGTGGTGCTAAACGTCCTTTGCTTGTTGGTGATCTTGCTTTTGGTACTTATGAATCTAGTTCTCAACAGGTACTCTTTTTTTTTTTTTTAAAGACATGATAAACACATGTTTGATGAAAAGTATACTGTGTTGTTTTGTACTTTTTGAATAATAATAATATGTGTTAGGAGTATCATTTTTCTTTTTTATACATAAAACATACAACTGTGTTAATATGCTGTAGCATTCGGTATCAGTGGCGAAGCTTGGTTCTCGAATCGGGAGGGGCCGGACTCAATATTTTTTGGCAAATCGGCGGGGGCCGGACTCAACCCGAACTCAATTTACCTATAAAAATCGTAAATTTCTACCGCTGCGCCAAAAAACGGGAGGGGCCAGGGCCACCCCTAGCCCTTAATATCCTGCGCCCCTGTGCGGTATAAAGTAGTTAAACCAGTTGTTTTCATGTTTGATACTTGTGTTAATGGTGTCGTCTCTAACGTGTTAAACACGATAAGACCTGTTTTGCGGAACACTAGGTTTGTGGATGTTTTGGTCTTTGGAAAATGATTGTATGAGTTGATAGTCACTGGTGAAGCTTGGTTCTCGAATCGGTGGGGGCCGGACTCAATTTTTTTCGGTCGGTAGTGGCCGGAAGATCAAATCGGTGGGGCCGAACTCAACCCGGACTCAATTTAACTACGAAAATCGTAAAATTCCACCGTGTGCAAAAAAATCGGTGGGGGCCGGGCCCCCTCGGGCCCTAAAGAAGCTTCGCCATAGTTGTTAATAGCGACCATAGCGCCCGCTATAGCGAATAGCGTAGCGTAGCACTCGGATGTTTCTATATGGTTGATAGCGACAAATAGCGGGAACTAGCGAGATTTTTGTATTTTTTTTATTTATTTTTTATTTTTTTTGGTAAAATATACATATAAAATATCTCTAAAATTTTCTTCTAGTGTATCGCTAAATGTGAAATAGCGCCCGCTATTTCATCGCTATCGCTACGTAGCGTATCGGTAGCTTGTCGCTATTGTCCGCTATTTGCTATTGACAACTATGAGCTTCGCCTATGTAATGATAGTTGACTAAAAAAAGTCTAAATTGAATTTCTAGTGGAAAAAAAGAAATATATCATTCATGGCTGAACTTTGGTCTTTGTGACATTTGAATTGAGTTTGCAAAATTGCATGTTTGAGTTTTGGGGACTATAAGGGGACCGTGATACGAGAAAATCATGAAAATAACCGTTTTGTTGATAACTATGCCACAGGCGAGGCCTATGTGCCTAAAGTGCGCGTAGTGCCTTTAGTAACTATGGTTTTAAATGTGTAAAGGCATGTTAGAAGCACGTCACTTGTTAAACCATGAGTCGCGTATTTACTTTTACTCGCTTACCGCCTAACAAGACCTTTTCCACCTAAATTTAATGTGGTACATGAGACTATATTGTGGATAGATTCATGTATGTATTGTTTTTAGTGTATGCATTAGCGTATCTATTAATCGCGCATCAAGCGAAAGTATATAGAGTTTAGGCGAGTAAAGTAGATACAGTATCAAAGATTCACATATCTCTTTGCTATATGTGTGAAACTGTACTGGCATGATTATAGAGACATAACACACTCTAAAAAAGGACTTTTTTTTGTGATTTTCTCTAAGAATCTACTAAAACTTACTCAGACTAATGGTTTAAGAAATAATAAAACACTAATAAGAGAAAAGAGTCATATACTAGTTAGTTAACATCAAAGCTGTAATCTTTACTAATCATATGTCAAGGCCAGGCTTTAAAAGTCCAAAATTTGAAAAGTCAAGATCATGGTTTTCTTATTTATCTAATCTTTAATAAGAGCATCAAAGCTTTTATCTTGAATGTTTTTTCTTGTATTTTGTGAGAGGAATAGTTAATATTGCAGTTTTTCTTACGAGCAGGCCGTTGATACAGCAGTCAGGGTACTGAAAGAAGGTGGAATGGATGCAATCAAGTTGGAAGGGGGTGCGCCATCTAGGATTTCGGCTGCAAAACACATTGTTGAAGCTGGGATTGCAGTTATGGGGCATGTAGGGTTGACCCCTCAAGCCATTAGTGTTCTTGGTGGATTTAGACCTCAAGGGAGGAACGTTCTCAGTGCCGTCAAGGTCCTCCAACTCTCATCTAATCTAAAGAAATAAGCTACAGTTTGATTTTTGAAGTCAAACTTATGGCTTCTTTGATTAAAATATTGTTATGAGTTTTCGGTTTTTCTCACAAATAACAATCATTTGTAGCATTTATTTTGCGGATTAGTGCCGAATAAACTGTGTCAATTAATAAGATGAGAAAGTTTTTATTTTGACCTTAAAGGTCAAAGTATACATGCTTATGGGATACAGTTTGACATTAAAGAAAGGATACAAGTTATTTGGTCAAGTGTACCTCTTTATAATACATGTTAGCATGTTATTTTTAACTAAATCGCATAAGACTGTTGTATGATCTATAGGTTGTGGAGACAGCAATAGCATTACAGGAAGCTGGGTGTTTCTCTGTTGTTCTTGAATGTGTGCCTGCACCGGTGGCTGCAGCTGCCACTTCTGTTCTTCAAATACCCACCATTGGTATCGGGGCTGGCCCTTTTTGCAGTGGGCAGGTTCTTTACTTTTCTTGATTTGATACGTTAATTTGCTTATAAACCCTGGACTTGTTACTTGAAATGTGGGTCGTTAGATCTCTTATGTGTAAATTGATGCAGGTCCTTGTTTACCATGATCTCTTGGGAATGATGCAACATCCACATCATGCAAAGGTTCACATGAGAAACATAAACTATATTCTTGATAATTTTTACTCCATCTTTTCCATGCAAATTACCATTGCGGACAAGTTTTCAGCTTACAATTGAGTGTGTTTGTAGGGGTATAAACGACCCGAGCCATACTCGACTAAGCTCGAGCATGGCTTGTTTAACATAACAAAGCTCGAGCTCAGAGAGTTTATTATTTATTAATTATTATTACTATATTTTTAAATTTTTAAGATTTTAAAACATTCCCCTATGTATATGTATTTATATCTAGCTATAATTATTGTTTTATATAAGTAACATGATATATATTATTTAGTTATTTTTCTCATATTTAAATATACTTTGTGTGTGTGTGCGCACACGTGTGTGTATATATTAGTAGTAAAAATTATCATATATGCGCGCGCGCACACACAGGCTCGATATTTATGCAGCTAGAGCTTGTTTTAGCTCGGTTGGATTCGAGCTTCTAGCGAGCCAATCTCGATTGGCTCACGAGCGGCTTGGCTCGTTACCCCTACTTGTGGTTCTAACTGCTTACACTTTTAATAATAATCATCCAACAGATGTTTCCACTTTTAGCAAGCTCCCAGCTTACAATTGCATATTTGTTTTGATATAAACAATTTTTTTATAGGTTACTCCAAAGTTCTGTAAGCAGTTTGCTCAAATAGGTGAAGGGATAAACAAAGCTTTATCAGACTATAAGCAAGAAGTCGAAAACCGCACATTTCCCGGGGTGGTCTACAGCCCGTACAAAATCAATCCGGCTGAGGTTGACGGATTTTCGAAGGAATTGCAAAAGATGGGGTTGGATAAGGCAGCAGCTGCCGCGGTAGAGGCGGCTGACAACTTTGAGCCTGGTAAGAAGATTTAAACTGCAGAATCTACGACAAATAATTTTTAAGCGTTGTAGGCTGAGTTTTGAGTTAGAATACAATAACTATATTAATTAGTAAGTTAGATTTATAAAATGGTATCTTGTGTGCTTACTCGCATTGCTCTTCTTTAACGGGCGCATTGAGTTATGGGTCAATACGGTAGTTTGGCATACGGGTCAAAATGGTTGGGGTTTGATTTGGTTGCCCACCAACATTTTTCGACCTTTTGACAAGTTTTAGGCGCATTTGACCCGTTAGAGACAAAACATAACTCATATCGGTTCGATTTTCATCATGCTGTACAGTTATTACATTCACATTCTGTTGAAGACTAACATCTGAACAAAGTAATCTTAAAGATTTGGATGTTATTACATTTATGGTGCATAAATCGAGTCCGGAGACAATGATATCATCTGCAAAAGACTTGAGTTAGAAAACGTTTCTTCGAGCCCTGCAGGCCCCCTTCTACTACCAACATGATCGCTGCTCTCTTTCGTTACATGTACCAATTCTTTCGCCACATCATGCATCCCCAGTCGCCCATCGTCACCGCCAAACAACAAGCACCGAGTAGCAACATCCGCCACAATCCCCATCTGCTCTTTTCTATACGGCGGTTGTTCATGGTAGTATAGCATCGGATCCACCACCTCCTCCACCTTCCCGTTTCTAATCTTCCTTAACGCCACCTTAGCCAGCTCCGCCGACTTCCTGCCCGCTAAAATCTCCAAAAGCACCACACCGAGAGCGCACACGTCGTTTTTGTTTGAAAACGGTGCATTCGTATTGGAACCGCACGTGTCTGAACCGTGGTCCAATAACTCGAACCCCACTAGTTTTACAGACATGTCATGGTCTAACAAAACACACCCGGATTGTAGACCATGGTGGAATACAGGCGGAAAGATCTCGGTTTGTAGGTATGCGAGTACACTTGATATTTGAGCGGCGATTTTTAATCTGTTATGCCACTCGAGACCCATTTTGCCATCGATCCCTGCTTGACATAAATGTTGTTCAAGTGTACCGTTTCCTGGGTGCTCGTAGACCACGAGCGGAGTGTACCCCGAGTCAATTGAGCAGCCGAGGATACGGGCCATGTTTGTGTGGGAAACTTCTGATAGAACCTTGATACGAGATAGGACCTGAATGAGGTCGGTTTCGGTTTTGCAATGTACCCTGTGGACGGCTACCTCAAGTCCGTCTGCAAGAGTGCCGGTGTAGATGGCGCCTCCTTCCCCAATGTTGACTAGTTTTTTATCGTCCGAGAATCCATTTGTAGCGTGTTCTAGTTCCATATGAGTAAATAAACGCGTTCTGCACTCTTTCTGTACTGGAGCGCTGTGTTGACCGAGATTGACTGTTCCTGGCTTGGACTGGCGTTTTAACAAGCAGAAGAACGCAATCAATGTCGCGATTGAGAGGGCTAAAGCGAGAATTCCTGTATGTTAAAAAGAAGCCAGACTAAATTCATCTGTATTTAAATGTTGTTTGCTAGCAATGTTTACAGTATCATTCATATAGTTAATTCTATTACTGACATGTTTTATGAATATTACACATACATATATGTATAGGTAACCGTATATTAAGGTACAGGGAACGTACCGGCAACAAGCATGCGTTTACCCCGATCGTGTCGCTTAACGTAACACGCCTTTCCATACACCTCCGACCCGTCCCTAACACAATCTGTGAAAATTAACATATGTTAAGCCGTATAATTAACCGCTTTAGAAGCATAACTTTGTAAAATAACAATGAAAACGACTCACATTTCAAGCAACCGGTCCCTTTGGTGAATCCATCGCCTACGAATCCATCAACACATTCGCACCTCATACCGTGGATCACTGAACTTGCGTTGACTACCCGAGCATTTGAATCACAGACGTCTTTTATCATATCACTAGGAACCGCCCATTCTATCTTGACACCGCGCTTTATATCACCACTTCTAGAACTTGAGCCTGAGCCCGAGCCTGAGCCTGAGCTAACCCAAGAAGAGAAGCCCTTGCATCCAAACTCCTCAAACACAGTGAAACTATCACCCACCCGCCAAACACCACCACGATCTTCAGAAAGCGAGTAACAACACCCGCTATCTGAGAACGTGGTGGCGGTGGAGGCATTAGCATCTTGACATCCACCACAATCACTCCTACACAACGACGAATCCCCACACCCATACAAACCAACCAAATTATCCTTCGAAATACCAAAATAATCATTCGTCCGAAACCTAAACGACCTAAGATCATAATACCCTCGACACGATGACGAATAACGAGCCGTATCATTGCTAAACGCCACTAACAACCCGCCACCAGCCGGAAAGAAACGAAGCACCTCATACCTATATGACCCAATATTAACAAACAATGAAGTTGCATTAACACAAGTGAGACGAAAAGCATCCGAAATCAACCCACCGCAATCCGAACCATTGTTGATTCGAAACGGGTATGGTATGGAGTCAAAGCTCCCACATTTCTCCGGCGGACAACGCTGGCTACCATCAGCTGCAGCTGCAGCTGATGGCACCACCAGCAATAAAAAGAAGATGATCATAATAATCATAATGTTAAAAAAGAAGTTCAAGATTCATATGTAAATGTGTATGCAACATTTCATTAACACATGTAAATGCATATATAAATGTATATTTCATTATGTAACACATGTAGATGCATATATAAATGTATATGTATTGGAAGGGGAGATCGAGGGGTCTTGGGAGCAAGGGAAAAGGAGAAATATGGTCTGTAAAACGGGGCACCAGTTTGCATTGGTGAGGGGTATACATCGCCATGTGAGCTTAAGGACACATTTATTCATAACTTTATTAATAGGATTTGAAGCTTTTTAATCTTCGAGATTCGGGTTTCTTTCAGAATTTCGGAATTTTGTTACTTGTTTAACATATCATATGATTAAAAGGCGTGTGAACAACCATTTTTTTTTATAAAACTTTGTGTTAACAATATTGGATTTGTAGTATATGCAAATGAATACATGTATCCATTTTGGATTTTTCAAAAGTTATAAATCTTAGGGACTGTTTGTTTGGGTCTGACTGGGGTGCACGTCTGACTCGGTTAGACGTTGGGGTGTTTGGCTAGGAGCATCTGAACCGAAAAAATGTCTGACCATAGCTCTGAACGGGCTAGATTTGAAGGTGGCTCTGACTGAATCAGAGCCTCGGAAACGTGCCTGTGTGCTCGTCAAAACCCACGACCATTTTAACCAAGACCATCTTCTTGTCAAAACCCACGACCTCTGCCGCCTTGAATCCCCTGCACCCGAGGTTTATTAAGAGGTTTAACCAAATACCACTTACTGGTTCAGCACTTAACCATTCGGAACCTCTTAACCATTCAGACCTCTTACTGGGTCAACACTTACCTATTCAAAAGTTTCCAAATGGCCCCTTAGATATATATGTAACTTTTATTGTTCATGATGGGTGGAATACTCTTACTAAGCTAAACGCGCTGATAATCGATTAGATATGGTCTGCGTCACCTTTGAATGAGAGTTCCTTCATTTGGAGCCTCGAGTGTAATTTGTTGCCTTTATTTTATGTTTCATTTGACTTGGGGACTGTTTGGTATGATCTGTCTGATTAAATGTTGAATCATTAAGAGAGTCTGAATGGTTCAACACCCCTTATTAGCTGATTGGTTAAGAGCTTAATGGAACCATTCAGATGCTTTTTTTGAACAGTGACTTTCTTAACTGTGTGGCAGAGATCATTACACCCGCCTCTTGGCAGACCCTAATCACCCACTCGTCCAGACTATGTTGTTTGAACCGGGTCCACGCTGGTACGGTGGTGACTATGGCGTTCGCCCGAAAACCGTACTGCCTCCACACGAGTTTCCTCGTTGGAGTAACAACCGGATGAAAACCTGGTCAGCTCAGATTCGAACCTTCGCAACTAATGGCTTACAAGTTTTCCTCTTCATTGCCTAATATCCTTCAAATATCGCCCGTGGGGATTGAACCCGGGTCTCTCCAAAGGAGAGCCCGGTCCTCTACCTACTGAGCTACAAGTGAAGGATGATTGTTGATGTTATTAACTCATGTGTTTCCTTAGTTGTCTAATTTAACACTCGTTATGTCAAATTTAGATTTTAAGGTTCAACATCACCTAAGAAGTTTGGATTTTTATAAAACTATTTAGTTTGCTATAAAAGTTAAGGGTGTGCATGAAACCAAAATATTTGACATAAGACTATGGGATGTGGTACTGACCACCCCCTTCTTCTCCCAAGTCCACCTCATCTTCCCTCTTCTCTTTCCCCATCAAGGGGGTGGTGTTCCCCCTTTCCCCTTCACCCTTTCCCTCCATTTCACACACACATGTATTAATAAAATATTATTATTTTATCATCAGGGAGGACAGGGGTTTTGCACCGATTGGAGGGGGGGGGGGGGGGGGGGTGTTCCCCGAAGGGGGAGAGCTCTACCTTAGCTCACCGAAGGCTTTCCCCTTCCCACACCCCATAGTCTAACTGAACTCAATACCGATGGTTTAGTTATATTTTTGTCTTGAAAACCAAATTCCTTGTTCGAAAGGTTTTGCATGTAAAAACAATCCAAACCTGAAAAAACCGAACCCAAGAAAATCTAACCCCCTTAGAATTAAGCCACCCAAATGCATATTATTAGACTTCAAAGAGCGTGGAAATACCAAAAGGCCGTAGCTCTTTAAATGTTAATCGGGTAATTTTTATTTTCTTGAATGGATTAAGTCGTGTTATAAAATTTATGCATTATAATTTTAATTTTAATTTTTGAATGTCACAAAAATTATGTGAAAATAATAGTTGGTGTAACCCAAAAAGTTTAGGCCCAAATGTATGAAAATGATTTGATCCTTAAATTAACATAAAAAATTAGGCCTTCGGGCCTAAACCGAAGTGACAAACTCATTACGATCATTTTTTTTCCGGCCCAAACGGCAAAAAATTAAATTTTCTCATCACCTTAATGGATAGCACATTAGCACATGGTCGAACCGTACATTGACCATGGTTCTTCAGCTCTTGAATCTTCGGTTGATATCCATCGATACCAAAGATTCATGGTCTGACTGTGGGATCGACTGTGATGTCTTGTGTTATATATTATGATCTTCTTATTTTTTTTAGCGAATTTTTGCATGAGTATATGACATCCTATGATAAATTTATGAATGTGTAGCCATTTGTAAGTAACGATTTTTTTTAAACTCATATTTTCATTCTATAACTTGTAAAAATTACATCAAGATAGTAGGTACACGGGCAACAAGCTGCGATGCACCCTCTTTCTGTATTACGAACCCTAATCTACTAAAAACAAACACTTATCCCCAGGAGTCAATACATTACTATGAATAACCTGGTGGACCTAATCAATAAACATATAGCTTCTAGTGCCAGGGAGCCAAAGGTATCAAAAGCCAAGGGGACGAAAACGTGTTGGTTCTCTTCACAAGCTTTAGAATGTTTTTTTTTTTCACTTTCTTCGTCTTTGCCCTTCTCACCGCTTGCCCAGCTACAAACCCATTATTTTTCAAAAGTCGGGTGGACCCTCCACAAATAGTACTACCAACGTGTGTTGGGCGCATTGGTTGTGCATGAGAGGAGAACTTCATCATTAAGTGTGATTTGGTGGAAACAACCCTAGAATGGGTGACTTTATGATAAGTTTTCACTCACGCCATTGTCGCAGCTTCATAGGGGCGGGACCCCCCTCCCTCGCGGAAATTTTCATACGTATATAATTTTTTTGGTGTATACGATTTCGACCCCTGTAACCGGTGACTTTCAACCCTTACGAGATTTTCGCTTAAGCTTCGCCACTGACACACGCAAACAATAATAAATCCATTAGCTTTTTGTGGTAACATAGTTAACATTGGTTGATATGAAGGGATAAATGTTATAAATAGTACCACAACCACATTTATATGTTAAAGGATATGGAGCATGCCTCAATGGGATGACAGGTGTTATGGGTGTTTTGAAATGCACCTTAGCCAAACTCCACATCCCTAATTAGAATAGCGTGACAGACATTATCAAGGATGATGAGTCTATAATGGGGTGTGATTGTAACTTCCTTGGTAAATCCTACATTGACCGTGAATAAGAGAGATACGTGATTCTTATATAATGTCATGTCTCAAATACCAACAATACATTTTGGGTACATTGGCTATTCATGATAGGAGAACTGCCCGTTCTTAAATGTAAATATATAAGTTGTTATGAGGGATCATTTGTTACATCTAGAGATCAAGATATTGCCTAAAACTCTTGTAAAGAGACAATAGAAAGTTCTAAATCCAATAGTAGAATATCCATGGTGGATTATTTTGGTGGAGCATAGCTAAAATCTAACTGAATCAAATCTCATAATCGGTTTAATATGATAATCGACGAATTATAGACGTGCATAACTGAATCAAATCTAACTCACTAAACCTATTTATTTGGTTTATTCGTGGATTATCATATTAAACCGGTTATTATACAACCTATTTGATTGGATATGGTTCGGTTATTCGAATAAGCAAGATTTGTGAAACCGAAAATCGAATTCCTAATTCGAATTCGATAAGAAGCCAAACCAAAAGCTAAATTCAAATTCGGTTAAGTTTTTTAAGGTTACGAATAAGATTTGCATTTGGGTTTTTCGGTTTTCGGATTTTTTAACTCTTCCTCCATAGCAAATAGGGAGGGTGTTTGCAACTCGATTTTTAATTGGGACAGGGGCTAGAATAAATGATATTGTATTTCTCAATGTGGGATTAACCCATTTAGTAAAGGCACATGACTTTTATAGGAGAGGTTACGACGTCAAACCTCACTAAACAGAATCTCCTAATAATATGTGTAAATTAGAGTTAAAGTAACAATTGTACGTTGTTAAATATAATGATTGTTGTATTCAGTTTGTTTTTGTTTTTTTTTAACGGCAAGTGGTGCAACCGGTGAAGTTCCGGTTAACACCCTGGGTCAGTCTGTACTGATTACCCATTCCACTTGGATTGGGGATCTTCCCAGGTGGAACCCCCACATGTGGTAAATATGGTTTCGACAAGAATCGAACCCTCAGTTTGTTAATTTTGTGTAACTAATATAAGAAATTAAGAAGGATAATTATGTACTTAAACTTTTTATAACCACATCATATGATCATATTTTTAAATTTTAATACCAAAAGATAAACTTTTATATTTGTTCATCAACGTGTTAACCTCATTCTATATGACTTTCATTAATTTGCTTAACTAATTAAAAATACAAGAGGAGAAAAAAAATTTAAGATAATAGAAAACCAAAAAAGTATTTTTAAAAACTCAGATAAATTCATATACTTCGTGGTACCTTGTCCGGATTGAAGCGTTCGATACGTTTTTGTAATATATGTTCGTTAAAAAAATGTTAACATATTTTAAGATGCACTAATGCATCCACGTTTAAGATGCAGTTGTAATGCAACATGTTGTACAACCGCTAGTTCTTCTACATAATTGAGTGATTTACCTACGCTGTGTGATATTGAAATGCTTATAAAATCAAGTTGGTATTTGAAGAAAAAGACTTTTAAGAAATTGATATCTCGTTAGTCGTTACCACAGCCAAGGGCCCAAGTGCAATGTTGTAAAACAAGGTTTTTAATATTAATTGATTACCAATTTCTAGCTTTTTTTTTTTTCAATATGTTTGTAAATGTTTTGAAAAAAGATCTTTATAAAAGTGGCATAAGAGGAGCATACACAACAAACTTTGCCACACTCAATTAGCGCTTCCCTCCTGAGACCAGGTGTAGCGGTAACTGATTTGGGTGTGGAAAGGGGCGATAACGCCCCATAAGGCAGACACACACCGCCCCTAGGGCATTATGAGTGAAAATTTGGCTTTGGTGTTATTTTTTTCATGTCAGTTTAGGCGTTTTCTTTCTAATTGTGTTTTAAGCCAATCATAAAACGGGGAGAGGGCATTATAGAGTATACCACTACAAGTGCCCTAACCACATACTAACCACTGCACTGATAGCACATACGAGATCGGATGTAATAGTAGACCCATCGCCACATAAAGCCAAGGGCGCATCATTCAAGGGGTGGGGAGGGGCGGCCGATCCCCCGAATTTTCGCTCAGAAGTTTCGAGTATATAATCTTCGTATGGAGTTTGTTTTGGTATATACGGTTTCGACCCCCCATTTTAAAAAAAAATATTATATAAACCAAAACTTTAACTCAAACAAAGTAAATGCAAAGCCCAAATCCTAAAGTCCCAACCCAACAACTACATGAACGGGATAGTAGATTCAATGAGTAAGCGATGAAGTTGTTATCTCTTAGCTACTCGAGCTTGGCTTGGTAAAAAGTTCGAAACGAGCCGAGCCTTATCAAGCTTGAAACGAGCCGAGCCTTATCGAGCTCGAGCTTGAGCTTAAAACAAAGCTCGTTTACTAATCGAGCCCATGCTTAGCCTAGCATGTGAAGCTCGCCAGGCTCGTCGAGCCTTATAAAGCCTTAGTGTAATATTAGGTTTATTAATATTTAATAATATTTACCCCCTCATTTAAGCTTGTTTACTAAACGAGCCCAAGCTGAACTTCATTTATCGAGCTCCAAACCTATTATTTATATTACTTTTATTTAAAATATTAACTAATAGATATTAAACGAGCCGAGCTCGAGCTCTCATAAGTTTTTCGAGCTCGAGCCTGGTTGAGCTCGGGCTTAGCTCGGCTCGTTTGCACCCCTATCCATAATTGAAAACTCAAAAATCTTAAAGGTCGACAGGCTGAACTGTAATTATTCATTTAGGTACCAACCATTTGTCTCATTTTTAATGTTTTAGTGTCTTTGTTCAATTGTTTGTTAAATAATGCTTAGACCTTTGATATTGATTGCATTTAATGTTTGACTTGACTCGGCCCGAATCGAATCACCGACCCGAACATATCACCCGAACCATAGCTACAGAAAAAAAATTAGATCTCGTCTCATAATCGCTGACTTCCGATCTCCCAATCCAAATTCTCAAACTTCGCCACTTCATAAACCATCAAAATATGTTGTGTCTTTAAACTGTCCTTTCCACAGAAAGTACCAGATTTAAAAAATATTTTTTTTTTACATCTAACCCTAACAAGTATTTGAACCGTATCTGTAGGGCAAAAATAAAAATAAAAACACCAGTAGATAATGGATGAAGGTGTTAGATAGTTATGAAACAATTCTAAGTCGGGGTGTAAATGATACGTAGCGGCTCGAGAGCTACCCGGGATCGGTTCGGTAAAAAGCTCGAATGAGTCGAGCCTTAACGAGCCCGAGACCGAGCTCGAGCCTAAAATGTGGCTCGTTTAGTTATCGAGCCCGAGCTCGAGCCCTATATACAAAGCTTGATTGGGCTCGCGAGCCTAAACGAGCCCAAACATAATTATAAGTTATTTATATATCTCTTATAATTTATAGCCCACATCTCCAAAGCCCAAGTCCTTATTTCATAGGTCCATTTAATAACACTCGCGAGCCGAGCTTTTGCGATCTCGAGTCTTGTTTGAGATTGTTCTAAAATCACCTCGAGCCGAGCCGAGCCGAGCTTGAGCTTTTGATTTTGCTAGCGAGCCGAGCTCGAGCCTCATAAAACCATGACGAGCCGAGCTCGAGCCCAATCAGGCTCGGGCTCGGCTCGGCTTGTTTACACCCCTAATTCTAAGTCCACCTGTAGTGGAAAACAAACATAGCGCCCCTCCCCCAATTATGATTGGTTGAAATATGTAGCACAAAATCCAAGAGAAAACAAGCGTTATAATTATAACACCAAACACTCAATTTTGGAATTTCTAAGTCCCATAGCGCCCCTTAAGGCCAATGTGTAACGGTGTTGGCGTCGGCCAATGTGTAACGGTGTTTGGACGCCAAGTTGGAATGTAAGGTTCCAATAATGCCACACTATACACGGTGTAATCAAAATACCGTAAATACGTGGATTTTAAATGAAAATAAAAATAGAATAAATGAAACTTAATTAATTTATTGTCTTCGTTCAAAAAAAAAAAATTTAATTTATTATCTCCCTGCTATAATGCTGATTATGGTTTGGAAGTTTGCTTTTAGCCAAAAAAGACTACATACCCTTTTTTGCCAAATAAAGTAAAACACCTCCCGAGACATGTACAATAAATAATGCACATTGTACAACAACTTATACTTTGTACAACAACAAAATACTTTTAACATAATCTTTGGCAAAAGCCTACATCACTTTACCTATTGGCTCGTCCCTCTAATAAAAAAAAAAAAAAAAAAAAAAAAACACAAAGAACCAAAAAAATGACACCATCTTTTCCCGTATTAATGTCAAGTTTAGTAGTTTACACTTCAAAACCGATTCCGAAAACTGCGAGAACCACATAATAAACTTGTACGTAGTGTTTTGAATGCGATACAAATAAAAATATTGCGCAACAACCCGACTATCCCCTCCAACTACTTGTATTATCTTTACATGCATTATGTACTCAACTCTATTATGTGATTCTCACAGTTCTCGTTACATGTCAGCAAAAGTAACTTTAAATATTTAAAAGTCAATTCCCGTTGGCAGCGGTGGCGGTTGTGGTGGCAAGCTATTCGACAACCACGGAAACGTCGAATCCGCATTCGCTTTAGCGTGTTGATCGGAGAACATATCTTCAACAAAATCATCCAACCCATCCAACCCATCGAAATTTTCACCGTCAACGACTAAACCGGAAACATCGAAATTGTTATCGTCGTCGGTGTCATCCATTTTTTCCGTCACCGGTGGTGAGGGCGTAGATTTGTTTCCGGTGTCATCGTCGCCGGATGTGGTGATTTTGTTGCGAGTGCTTCCGGATAACGAGTTAATTTGGGTCGGAACCGGGTGGGTGTGTTCGCCAGTGTAGGTTATGATCAACATACCCGGGTCGGATCTGTTTCGCTCCACTTGTTTTCGGGCCAAACAACCTTTTAACGTGCTACATTTATAATATCCCCTATGTAAACAAATTGGAAGAATATTAAAAAAAAAAAAGATTGTATAAAAGTTGGAAAAATATCTAGAAAATAGGGAATATGAAAAAGTATAAAGTATAGACCTTGGGTATGGAGATCCTTTAATTGGTTTTTGACCGTATTTTCTCCATGACCATAAATCAGGAGGTGATCCTTCAGCTGGCACTTGGCAAACCTTTTTATTCTGATTTTTCCTGTACAATATTTTTTATAAAAATAAAATTAATAATTAAATTTTTTTTGAACGGCAAAAAAATAAATAAATAAATAAAATAAAATTGTTCGTGTCAATTGTTCGTCGATGGAATTATGTGAACATTAACGTGACAGTTAATTGATAGACTAGAATTCTAATAACAAAATCCGCCCCCTAATTTAAGGGTCCCGTAACTTTAGAGACTTTAGGTCCCCTGAAAAAAAATTTAAGCTTCATCACTGTATGCACTCTTTTAATAGTTTTATCTATTTTATTTATTTTTTAAAATGTTTGTAAGATAAATGAATAAACAAAATATAAAAATAGCTCAATTTACATTTTACTGCATATGGGTATTTCCAACAAGTTATATTATTCATTGACATAGCCTCAAAAAGTAAATTTAAAAAAAAAAAGTATAAAAATTTCACCAAAAATATATAAAAAATATATGTGGCTTGAGATTCAATTTGCTTCAAGGGCTTTCCATAATTCTAGAAATTAACAAAGACCCACAATTTAATCATAAATAAACTGTATAAAATACAAAAAAAAAAAAAAAAAAAAAATCCTATTTTTATTTTTTTTTTACCTTTTCTTGATCTTTGTTGCACCCTGTGCATGAGCAGTTGTACACCTAGAAAAGCCCAAAGCTTGTTGCTTTACCTGAAACTGTTTCTCTTGTTGCTGGTGGTGGTGGTAGTGGTGGTGATATGGTGGTTCTTGATGTTCTTCAAGAAAAGAAAAGCCTGATATTGGTAAGCTTTGAGGTGGTAATGGTTGTTGTTGTATATTTGTAAACTGAAGAGGGTTGAAATTATAAAGATCATTCATAAACTTTTCAATACTGTTAATATCACTTCTTGGTTGAAATAGATCTGGTGAAAAAGTCAAAACATCACTAATATTATTATTATTATTGTCTTCATAAAAGGTTGACTTTTGTTGAGTACAAGTTTCCGGTGGACTAGCGGCGGCGATGGTGGTGGTTGTGGTGGAGGGTACGGCGGAGCAACAGCCTCTGACCACCGCTTGAAGGTCCCAATCAACATCCATTGGAGAGAAGAAGATGAAGACAAATGAAGGCGCTGACTTTTGTTAGTGAGAGAAAAGAGGATGTGTGAGATGTTTATAATTTATATTGGTGTGGTTACAATGTTACATTTTATTTTTTTTATTATTTTAAATAAGAATTTATTTTAATAAGAATAATTAACTAAAATAAATAAATAAAAAAAGTTAAAAGTGTGTGTTGTGTGAGGGAGTGGCAGCTGGCCTTCACAAAAATTATGGTATTGGTATGTGAATATAAAATTAGGGTTTGGGTTTCTTTTGCTTTATCCTTTTAGTCAAGTAACATATTGGTCCAAAAGTTTTAACTTTTGCTACAAATGAGTACTACACTTTTTATTTCTTTCAAATTGCCACAATAAGTTTAGGGAAAGCAACATGTGTTTATGATGATGATGAAAAGTGTGAAGCAAAATGTGCATTAATATAAGTTGACCCCGGTTTATCCTTTTTTTTTTTTTGGAACACTGAACTTCATTAAAAAAAAAAAAAAAATCACAAGCGTGTCCTCAAAACGAGGACTGCCACACCAAACTTTCAACATATACAACGGGTTAATGACCCAATCCTTCTAAATAATAGTAGAAAACCTAGACTTGTTTTTCAACCACAAAAAACCCAAGATTTGACCAACGTAACAACCTCTATAACCTTTGGGGTCTTTCCTTGAAAATTTTTCCCGTTTCTTGTATTCTTCCATAAAGCCCAACAAGTGGTCATGATAATACATTTGATAATCTTCTTAACCCATTTGTTTCCGCTAATCTGATGATGGATGGTCAACAGGTCTTCAAAGTCATCATCATCATACTCGGTTAATCCCACCTATAGCAAACCTAAGGTAGGGTCTGACGAGGGTAAGATGTAGACAGCCTTACCTCTACCCCTACGAATAGAGAGGCTGCTTCCAGTGAGACCCCTGGCTCGATGTGGTTTGGTATCAAGCCTTGGACATAAGGCACATAACACTTAGCAATCGGGACAAATCCGATCAGTGCATGTACCCCTTTGTCTTTTGGCTATCCACGCCACCACATGATGAATGGTTAACCGTCCGTCGTTTTTAACATTATTTTCACGAAATTAGTAAAATAACGTTAAAACTAGTGCAACTTTACTTTTGCCCCCAAGGGCCACACATATATACATTATATGCGTACACCGTAAATGAGGCGTTAAAACTCAAATCTTAATCTACATTTAACATTTTACCATCATAATCATTACATATGATATTTTATTATTATAATTAAGATGCGGATCAAAGCTACATTCAAAGGATGACAATATAAGAGTCATGCATATGGCGATAGATGTGTTCTTTAAACTTTATTATTCAAACATTATTATCATAGATAGATTAACATAGCAATGACGATCAACTCTATAATGGAGTAGAGACCTTAAACTATAGATGGTGTAGGTGTTTGTGGTATTAAGATGTAGTGGTCTACCCTGATGTTGTCGTTGCCATGTTCGAATAACAAATGGAGACGATGAGGTGGACAAGCGTATCACATTATGAAAGAAGAAGGAGACGATTAGAAGCTGGGGGAAGATGAGGTGTATCACAATCCTTTCGCAAACCCAATACTTATCTTGATTTTTTTTTCTTTTATTCCTTGAGCAATTATCATTTCTTGTTTTTTTCTAAAGGCATTTATTATTTTTTGTTAATAATTAATTTTTTATTTTCTTGTTATATGATAGCTTTTCTAATTTTTATTAGGGGTATTGAATTTAAATAATTCAAAGTATGGGCCAATGGCCAATAATAATCCAAACTTTAACGTTGGACTAGAATAATCCCAAGTGAACATGTGGGTGTCAAAAATGAACCTCTGTTAACTCTGAACTAACAAAGTTAGTGAAAGCTGACGTGACTGTTGATGTGGAATGCTGACGTGGACCAAATGTTGATGTGACAGCTAAGATGTCATGATGACTTGGATTTATTTATTTATTTAATATCAAAACAATTTTTTCATCATCATCATCATTATCATCTTCATCGTCTTCATCCATCATCATCATCATCGCTTAACAACACAACCTACAACATCATCTTCATCCCCTTCATCCACCAACATCTTCATCGTTCAACAACACCATCTATAACATCATCATCGTCATCTTCATCTATCAACATTCCTACAAAGATTCCTCTAACCAAATTCACTTTAAATCTTACTATAATTTAACCGTAATCGGTAAAACGAAAAGAACAGAAAAAACAGAGCGATACAATCACAAACTGAAGATCATTATATAAATCCTGAACAAAGTAGTCCCTTTGATAAAAAGCTAGTTCGGTATCCCCAAATCCGCACACACCACTCATTTCACAAAATCCCCAAATCCCCACACAAACCCAATTCCGAAACCCTAATTAATTAATCTCCAATCCAATCTTCAATTCCCCTGTTTTCAGCAATTCTGATATTAGTGGAGACAAGGAAGGGTTATTATTGAACGATGGTGGGCCTTTACCCTTCCCTGTTGATAGTTTGCTAAAGAAGTACTTGGTCGTAAATGGTGAGTTTGGTTTGGATATTGAATTTTCGTTGTTATTATTATTGTTAGTGATGGGAGATGGTGTGTTAATTAATGGTTATGGGGTTAGGGGAAGACGACGGTGGTGGTGGTGGGTTGGTTGGGGGCAGACTGTTGCTGTGGTGGTGAGTTAGATTGTTATTGTTGAAAATGTTGATGATATTAAAAAAAATAAAACAAAATTTAATAAAAAAGCTAGTCAGGATCAGTTTAATGACTCGGCATCCTAGTCATCATGCCACGTCAGCATCACACTAGCTGGGTTAGTGAAAACTTAACGGAGGTTCATTTTGACACCCACATGTTCACTTGGAATTATCTTGGTCCAATATTAAAGTTTGGATTATTATTGGTCAATGACCCAAACTTTAGATTATTAAAATTCAAAACCCCTTTTTATTATATTTACATTTTCAAAACCTTAAAGTTATTTTTCATTTCTACTATCTTTAGGTTATCAAAACTTTAAAGTAGAAAATCAAATTTGCTTTTATAATTGGTTAATTATACTATCTTTTCTTGTACTTTTTCTCAAGCCTGATTTTGGACATGCGTGACGGCCCATGGTCTGAAGTCTCAAGTGACCCGAAATTTTTAAATACATTTTATGTATAAATTGTATTTAAATTATTTTGATGTGAAAAAAGATAACAATACTAAGGTAGATGAGTTGATTAGTGACTTATAATTCAAGATAGAGAATTTGTTCGAGTCTCACTTTTGCCATATAAATTTTATATAAGAACATATTGATTCATCCCAACTCCCCGAACGATATTGATTTTCTTTGATGTGGTGCAAAATCGGGGGAACGGTATTCTCGTGTTCCCCGAATGATTTTCCCTAACAAATCTTCTACGATCACCTCTTTTTCTTCTTTGCAACTCCCGTAAACTGGTGACTACTCCCCGGATCTCGGTGGTTTCTCTTTCCACCTCACAACCACCTTATCTATTTTTCACCTCTACATCATCCATCATCCCCTGATTTCCCTAATTTGCCCTCTCCCAGACGACTCTGCATGCCCTAACACTCTAAAAGTGCATTTAAGGAAATATTTTTTTTGTGCATTTAAAATCGTTTATTTTGTCCCTTTTATTTTATTTTGTTTACTTTGCTTAATTGACAAATATCTTTATATATATACTAGCTGATTACCCCGGAAGGGTTCCGGGGTTGAAAAATCTAATTTTACGTAATAACCTATTGCAAATGGCTCAAGTTAACTAACCACAAAATCTCTCAATCATTGCATGTTCATAGTATTCTAATCAGTAATAACTCATATTCCCTAATCTAAAACCTAATCAGTAATGATGTAAAGAATCACTTATGTAAGCTGCAACTATTCAAAAACTCATCACATCTCTCTAATTTCTCACATTCTAATGACTCTTATAATTCCTAACCTAATCAACTAAACAAACACTTAAGTTGGAAGTTGTAACCATTGCATTTCATTATGCCACGTTGCATAATCAAGAGATGGTTGAGACCACCATTGAATACCACATCAGCAACTATCAATTCTTCCCGGGAGCGTCCCAGAGTTGAAAAATATAACCATTCTAATAATACTAATACTAATAGTAATAATTATTACTCTTGTAATTAAATAAATAAAAAAATAACCTTGCTATAAGGTGACACCATGTGTTGCAGTGTTGCGCGATTTTTTCTCCTAGCTTCTCTTGATGAAGTATACCTAGTAAAATTCTAATGATAACATGGCGATTGGGCTGATTTTCAACATCGTAGATAAGAACCGAGTTTAAAAGAAAAACATGATTAATGAATAACATGAATACTTTGTGTGTTTTTTCCTATATGAACGAAACCCCACAAAAAATAGTCGATTTTTTCTCCATTTTTTATATAGAACTATGGTACTCGTTGGAAAGATAATAAAACGCTCGTTAATTTGGTGTAATTTTTTTCTTTAAAAAATCTCGTATATAAAAGATATAAACGTTTAAAAATTATAAGATAAAACATGAGAGATAAAATTTTAAATTTATTTTTAAATTCTTTTTTTCCTAAAATAACTCAATTTAATTAAAAAAGAAAATAATTCAAAAAGATTAAAATCTTTCAATTATGATGCCACGTGGCAGTTTCATGGAGAAGTTGAAAGCACCATTGCACGCCACGTCATCAATGTTCAATTCTTTTATATATATTAATAGATAGATATATATGCATTATAAAATCTAATCGTAATTTGAAAATCGAAACTTGAATTATTGATATTTGAAAATCTAAAGTTGAAACTTTAATTTTAATACAGGCCCGCTTTTTTTACTCACCTTAGACCCAAAAGAGTTAAATGCCAATTTTGTTCCTGAGCTTTGAGCCAGTTTGCCACTTCAGTACAAAAGTTTTTTTTTTTTTTTTTTTTTTTTTTTTTTTTTTTTTTTTTTTTTTTTTTTTTTGCAATCCCTGAGGTTTGGATTTTTTTGCCAAATTCGTCCTTTTCACTAACCCAGTTAAAAAAACTCATTAGTGTCAGGGGTAGGTTTGTCTTTTTCCCACTTTAATGAAGGACAATATGGTAAAATCATCACTCATCTTCTTCCCCCTTTTATACACAACCACCACCATGTCACAATCAACCCAACACCACCATATCACCACTGTATCAACCACCGCCCCACCTTAAACCCACCGCCGCCACACTACCTCACCCTAAATCCACCATCACTGCACCCCCCTCTCTCTCTCCAACATCTCACCAATAATAATAATAATAATAATAATAATAATAATAATAATAATAATATATACCTTCCGGTTGTCTCCCCGGCATCCTAGCTCTGGTCATCACTTCCGGTTGTCTCCCCGGCACCGGTCGCCTCCTCCGGCGACTACAACCCCAACCCAGTTCCGATAACCCAACAACCCACCACCATCTCTCCTCCGGTGACTACCAACCACAACCCAGCAACACACCACCTTCTCTCCTTCGACGACTACCAACCACAACCCAGCAACCCACCTCCACCGTAACCACAACCACCCTACCTAACAAAACCACCACTATGGGTCCTCTAAATCTTCAGGTAAACAAAGGCCGTTGTCGATGGGTATGAGTTCAACTTCACTAAATCTTTTACCTTCATCACTGTTAAGCTTTCTAACTAACACAGAAGCTCGAAGTCCCGTGGTCACTAGCATCAAAATCGAGTGGGATGAACTGCTGAAATGAAGCAATCTTGCTAAAAAGTTTCGATTATTATTATTATTATTATTATTATTATTATTATTATTACTACTACTATTATTAGAAGAAGCAGCAGCATATAGATTGTGCAGAGAGCGAGAGATTGAGATGGAGAGAGAGAGAGAGAGAAAGGGGATGGGGTGGGGTGGGGTAGGGTAAGGTTGATTTTTATGAAAAATAAAAGATTTTTTAAATAAAATTTTAAATTGTATGTAAAAAGACAAACCTACCCCTGACATTAACGAGTTTTTTATCTGGGTTAGTGAAAAGGACGAATTTAGCAAAAAAATTCAAACTCAGGTAAGGGATTGCAAAAAAAAAAAAAAAAAAAAAAAAAAAAACTTTTGTACTGGAGTGGCAAACTGGCCCAAACCTCAGGGATGAAATTGACATTTAACTCGACCCAAAATATTTATAGAATTCTTGGGACGGCTATGTTTTTTTAGTTATATATTTAAGAAAAAAATAAGATGATTCCAAGATCATCTAGATTTTTTAGTAGAACTGACCAGTAAATTAGTAGAGTAGTCAGTTTGATAGCTGAACATTATGTTTCTAAACATATCTTGAGATTTACATTTTTATATAACATTTGATGAGTAAATAAAAATCAAGAAGAAAACCTTACTGCATAGACAACTAATTATAGAATGCTCATTAATAATATCTTGTTACATTCCACAATCAAAAGCATCACAAATTACATTGTTTGCATTAAAAAACACTCTTCAATAATCAATATACATACACCACGCCGCACAAGAGTGCATAGTTAAAGTAAAACTCGTGTCAAAAGTCTAAAAAACAAAACTTCAAATACCAAAACTCTAAATACCAATAATTCAAGAATGCAATTCATTTAGTTAAGTTTCAAAAAAAAAAAAAATTTATTTATTTATTTTTTGGGGCCTGGCCTGGGTTTTCTCCTTTGTACGGCTGGAGCGAGATTGACTTTTGAAATAGTCAAAGGGGTACTTATTAGTTACCAAACAAAAGGAAAAAGTCAAAATGGCCCCTATACTTTGACAATTTTCACTTGTTTGTCGCATTCTAATTCGTGACCGACGAGTACTTAATATTTTAGTAATATTTAAATTTTGGCACTTGCCGACAAAAGGTAAAATGAAATAAAATTTTAAGTAAGACAAAATGGGATCTTTCTAATTTTTTATGTTATCTTCACATTCTTTACTCATTTAAAATCATTAAAATAATACAATTAAAAATTCTACTAAATATAGTTCTATGGATTATATTTAGAGTTAAAACAAAGAGAGTTTGCAAGTTAAGATATTTTATCATTATCTATATCTATATATCTCTCTGTATATATAATAAAGAAATAGAGTTTGTAAGCAGGGGTGAAGCTTGGTTCGTCAATTTAGGGGCAGACTTAATTTTTTTTGATCGGTAAAGGCAAATCGACGGGGGCCGAACTCAACCTGAACCAAATTTACCTATGAAAAGAACAACCCAGTCGCAACTTTAGTTGGTTGATTACACCTCTAAAACAAACAAGTAGGTATCATGTTATATATGGTTTTGATCGGAATTTGATGTTCTATAATAGCCCTATGATTTCGTTAATTACTGTGGTTGAATTCGAGGTCAATCAAAATGGGTTCAAATGTTAGGGTTCGTTCAAAACTACAGGGGCTAAAAGTGTAAAGTTAGAAAATTAAGTTAACCAACTTTTTTTAACTACGTTAGGCTAAAGGACAGAGAGTGTATAAAATTGAGAAAATAAATGACAGAATGAGTGCAAATGAAAGACAAAGGACAGAAGGTGCAATTTGGGTAATAAATAAAGGACAATCTGTGTAATTTTATCTTTATTTAAAGTTGAGGTTGTGGCCATGATGGCTTTGTATATGTATTCATTGTGTTTGTACTTAGGTAATTCATTAATAATGTCTAACCAAGTCACTAATTATGTTAAGATAGTATATAGAGTAAAGTGCATGGATGGTCCCTGTGGTTTGTTCAAATTTAAATTCTGCTCCTCAACCTTTCGAAATTACACGTATGGGATCTGTGGTTTGTATTTTGTTGCATTGGTGGTCTCTGACTTGGATGGGGGTTAAGTTTTTCAGTTAAATGCATGTAAAATTACTAAATTACCCCTCTTTAATAAAATAAAAAAAAATATTATAAACACTTTTTATATCTCCTTCTCCTTCAAGTCTCAACCCACCACCACCACCACCACCATATTCCCCCAACCACCACTACTACTGTAACACCCCAACCCGGAACGGGCTGACGTGTCACAATATCATATCAGAGACAAAAGACAAAGTTTCTTTTATTTAATTACAAAACATATAGCGTTACGGAAGACAGGTGGTTCATAGTCTTAAAGACAAACTACATAATAATAAACATAAGTGACAGGCTTCTTTAGGTAGCATCCTATGATTTATTGCTCTCTCTTTATCCCGTCCAAAGTAACCTGTTAACCTGTAGATACAAAAATTTACGGAATGAGCTGAAGGCCCAGTACGGAATAATAGGCTCAAATAGTAACGCAATAATTAACTGAAATGATAACACAAATACTGATCTGAAATGTAACAAGCATATAACTGAACTGAATCATGTAATACAGATGTACCCATAAGCCAAACTGAATTCTATTATACGTGTTGATATACGGGTAGCTACTCCCGTCTATCAACACATGAAATGGCGCAGGTTGGCATACCCGTAACCATTTCCGAAACTGAAACTGAAACTGACTAGGATCGATCCATACGCCTCCTAATTGCATTGTACCACACCTGTACTTAAGAGACGCCGTGAACTAATCTCTCCGTCACGGGTGGAGCACATATTGTCGATGCCACAACAACATGCCCGCGGGACACTCCACGGGAAGCGGTAGCTTAGGGTAACAGAGCACTGAAAATCTGAGTCATATAATCTGGTGCAAATAATAACTAATAATACTAATATCACATATTTGGGAACATACGATAATGAGTGAATTAAAAGCATCGTATGATTTATAGAATCTACTTTCAATATTAATATATTTAGAACGAGAAATGAACGGACGGTCAAATGAATTGATGCTCAAAGACGGGGGAGTTTTAATATTTATATATATTATTAATAGGGTTTATATCAATTGAACCAGATAACAAAGGAGAGGGGTAAGGATCCGTACCTTTTTGGCTTTAATGTTTCAAGGCTATAACCAGTGGCGAAGGTTTGTAGGGGCGGGGAGGGGCGGCCGACCCTCCCGGATTTTCGCGCAGAAGTTCCGATTATATAGTATCCGTATAGAAAATTTTGAAAATATAGGGTTTCGACCCCCCGAAACTGGTTTTCGACCCCTCGAAACCAGTGACTTCCGAACCCCCGGTGACTTCCGACCCCCCGAACCTTCGGGTCAAGCTTCGCCACTGGCTATAACAACTTGTTTCCCCAACGTTTGTATTTATCTACATACAAGTCATATTTTATTTAGAATATTTTATTGTTTTGTTGAATCAAATACTAGTATATCATCTTGAAATTTATTTAACATTCATGCTTAGTTAGTTTTAAATATGTTCGTATCTTGCATATATAATCTAGAAAGAGTTTATATAAACAAATCTTTTATAATATACTAAGGAATGATTTACAAAGATCGGAATTTATGATTCATGTAATAGATCGCTTATCTTCTGTTAGCGTAAAACTCATTGATAATTCTTTATACAACAACTATCTTAATTTGTAAATCATTAAAATATATAGTTAGTAGGTTCTGTTGGTTTTGGTTTCATTAGTAAAAGGTTTTAAAATTTTTTTTGTAATTTACTTTTAAAATTCATAAAATCACAAACTACTTTAATATTCTATAGATACAGTATGTATCGTAAAACATGAAGTTGATGCCTTAGTTTTTGAACTCTAGTAATTAATAACCAAATAAAAAAAAAACATTTTGGGTCAGATAGTTAAATGTAGGCAAACGAGTGAGTTATTTATTAAATAATAAAATTATTAAAACATGCATTTAGTTAACCTTTTCTTTTGAAGTTTAAAGTGAAATAACACAGGTTGCCATATGGCTTCCGTATTGATTTACGGCTAATAAAATAGGCTAATTTTGGTCTATATAATATCTGTAATTAAGAGTGTATGGGTTTACGTTCTTACCTTGATTTTGAGATGTCTACTGTATCAAAATAGCGACGGTTCGCTGGAAAATATTAGTTGAGTAATAGCGGTGGTTCAAAGGTGTGGTTGGAGATGGACCGGGTGGTTCTTGGTTTCGGATTTGGTGACAGAAGGCTAGAGGTGGTGATCGGATGGTGGTTTTGGTCGGAACAGGGGTTGTGTGTTCGATCGCGGTTCACCGAAGACGAAGAAGGTGACCGGAGAAGATGACAGAGGGTGATCGGAGAAGGTCCAGAGGTTATCGAAGTTTGGTTATTGGCCGGAGAAGGTGACCGGTACTTGGTCAGAGGTGGTAACCGGTGTGACAGGAAAAGAAAAGGGAGGTCATAGTTTGGTTGTCGGAGCTCGATCGGAAGTGGTGACCGGTCGGAGATGGTGACCGATACCTTCTTTCTCTCACGTCTCTCTTTTTCTCTATCACTCTCTCTCCTCTTTCAATTCATAGGTTTATGTCTTGTTTTCTTTTTGTGCAGAATTCATGTTCTTACTGTTCCATATTTATAGTCATATGTATGTATGCATGTATGTAATGATGATGAAGGATAGATGGATAATGTTGCGTAGGTTTAAAGCTCCTCAAGGTGAGCTGTTCAATTCTAGAATACATGATGTATTTGGTCAAACTTTCATTGGAGGTTTGACTAATCATATTTTATTATTATTATTTTGTTCAGTTATTACAATTATCACCCCCTTAAAAGAAATTTCGTCTCGAAATTTGTAGGTGGTATTTAAACGGAAATTATATAACATATGTTATAACGAGATCCCTACTTGCTTGGATCAAACTTCTTAATGTTCGACTATACTAAGGTATGTATAACGAATTAATTTATCTATTTCTTACCACATATATAATCTACTATTTAATATAAACCTAATCTATAAAATAAGAATCCCAATAGCGCACATTTGTACCTGTAATTCACAATTATGTTCATGACCATAATTGTCAATTACCTTACAACTGTACTCTACTGGTCCTCCTACCAATCAAGTTAATTACATATCTAATCATGCAGGAACTTAGCAGACAGTTATATATATATATCAAGATGGCAATTTGGACTATCATGTCCCACATATATTTAACCATATCTATTGGCCAGAATAACATACATATTTATTAAAACAAAATTCATGGTTACCTGGACTAAAGGCTCTAAGACTCGAACAAACTGGGATATACTGAACGAATCGATTCTTCAATTTCCCATGTAGCTTCACGTTCAGAGTGATTCTTCCAAAGGACTTTAACGAACGGAATTACTTTCCTACGCATAACTCGTTCTTGTCTATCTAAGATAGCCTCTGGTTCTTCTTCATATGACAAATCTTCGTGAATCGAAAGTGACGGATAACTAATGACATGGAGCGGATGATAATTATATCCTCTTAATAAGGATACATGAAAAACATTATGAACATGCGAGAGCTGAGGTGGTAAGGCTAATCGATAAGACACTTCTCCAATTCTTTCAAGAATTTCAAATGGGCCGATAAAACGAGGATTAAGCTTTCCTTTGATTCCAAATCTGTGAACGCCACGCCAAGGTGATACTTTTAAGAATACGTGGTCACCAACTTTGAATTCAAGTGTTCGTCTATGTTGATCAGCATAACTCTTTTGCCTACTCTGAGCTTCTTTTAATCGTTCCCGAGCTATAGTAACTTTCTCATTTGTGATTTGAACTATCTCTGGTCCTTCAATAATTTTCTCTCCAACTTCTTCCCAATAGATAGGTGCTCGACATTTGCGACCGTATAATAGTTCAAATGGAGCCATACCAATACTTGCTTGCCAACTATTGTTGTAAGCGAATTCAACAAGGCACAAGTATTCATCCCAATTACCACTCCAATCTAACGCACATGCTCGGAGCATATCTTCTAGCGTTTGGATGGTTCGTTCGGATTGTCCATCTGTCTGGGGATGAAAAGCAGTACTGAACTTTAGACGTGTACCCCATGCTTTTTGGAAGCCTTTCCAAAATCTTGATGTGAAACGTGGGTCTCTGTCTGAAACAATAGAAGACGGCGTGCCATGGAGTCGAATAATCTCTTGCAGGAATATTTCAAATAATTTACTAACTGAAAATCCTTGCTGAATTGGTAGAAAATGAGCTGATTTGGACAATCTATCAACTACAATCCAGATAACATCATTCTTCTTGAAAGTCTTAGGCAAACCAGTAACAAAATCCATTGTAATCTCATCCCATTTCCAAACAGGAATATCCAATGGTTGCAATAGTCCACTTGCTCTTTTGTGCTCAATCTTCACTTGCTGGCAGATGAGACATTTGCTTACGTATCGAGCAACATCTTCCTTCATGCCATTCCACCAAAAGTTCTGTCGTAAATCTCGATACATCTTTGTAGATCCAGGGTGAATAGAAAATGGTGAGTTGTGAGCTTCGAATAATAATGATTCACGAAGGGCAGAGTCATTGGGTACACAAAGCCTTTTGCCACACCAAATCACTCCATGCTCGTCTATACGGAATTCTGATTGCTTGCCAACCTCAAGGTTTTGCACAATCGCCCATAGTTCTCCATCTTGCTTTTGTGCATCCTTGATTCGTGAAATGAGGTCGGGTTCTATCTGCATTCTAGTCAGATATCCATCAGATTTTCCAACATGAATGTCAATGTCCATCCTTTCAAGATCTTGAATAATTCGAGGATGAATTTGAAGACCAGATACAGTTCCAACATTCTTTCTGCTCAATGCATCAGCTACAACATTGGCTTTGCCTGGATGGTATTGTATGTTTGCATCATAGTCCTTCAGAAGTTCTAACCATCTTCTTTGCCTCATATTTAACTCCTTCTGAGTGAATATGTACTTGAGGCTCTTGTGGTCTGTAAAGATGTCGCAAGTCTCACCATACAAATAGTGTCTCCAAATCTTCAGTGCAAAGACAACTGCAGCTAACTCTAAGTCATGTGTTGGGTAGTTGACTTCATAAGGCTTCAACTGGCGTGAGGCATAAGCGATAACTTTTCCATGTTGCATTAACACACAACCTAACCCTTTCTTTGAGGCATCACTGTAGACTTGGTAACCTCCTGAACCAGAAGGGAGGGTGAGTATTGGAGCTGTTACGAGTCGTTTCTTTAATTCTTCAAAGCTCTTATCTTGTTCTTCGTTCCATGAGTACTTCACTCCTTTCCTCAGGAGTTTCGTGAGAGGTAAAGCAATGATAGAAAATCCTTCAACAAATCTTCGATAGTACCCAGCAAGACCCAAGAAACTTCGTACTTCGGTAACAGAAGTGGGTCTAGGCCATTTAGTAACAGCTTCAACCTTTGATGGGTCTACCATGATTCCATCTGCTGATATAACATGACCCAGAAATGCCACTTGGCTAAGCCAAAAATCACATTTGGAAAATTTTGCGTACAACTTCTTTTGTCGCAACGTTCCGAGTACAACAGGCAGATGTGTTTCATGATCTTCTCGACTTTTAGAATACACAAGGATGTCGTCAATAAAGACAATGACGAATTTATCTAGGAATTTGTGAAATAGGCGATTCATCAAATCCATGAAGACTGCAGGCGCATTGGTTAGTCCAAAGGGCATAACCAAGAACTCGTAATGACCATAGCGAGTACGAAAAGCGGACTTAGGAACATCATCTTTCTTGACCTTTAACTGGTGATAACCTGATCTCAGGTCGATTTTAGAGAAGAATTTAGCGCCCTGAAGTTGATCAAAGAGATCATCAATACGAGGCAGAGGATACCGATTTCGGATTGTGATCTTATTTAACTCTCGGTAGTCAATACATAAGCGCATACTACCGTCCTTCTTCTTTACAAATAGGACTGGTGCACCCCAGGGTGAAACACTTGGTCTAATGAATCCAAGATTCAATAATTCTTGTAGTTGTTCCTTTAACTCTTTCAGTTCCAACGGGGCCATACGATATAGTGCTTTAGAGACAGGCTCAGCTCCAGGAATTAAATCGATAGTAAACTCTATTTCACGATCAGGTGGTAATCCCGGTAATTCATCTGGAAATACATCGGGATATTCGCGGACAACAGGTTGACTATCAATACTATTAGTACTAGCCGAAATATCTTTAACTGATGCTAAGAATCCCTCACAACCGTTCGATATTAACTTTTGGGCTTTCAACACGGAAATAATCTTTAGAGATTTATGGGGCAAAACCCCTTGATATACGAAATTGGGTGTATGAAGATTACCGAAAATAACACGTCGAAAATGGCAGTCTATGGTTACATGATGCCTAGATAACCAATCCATCCCTAGGATAATATCAAAATCACACATATGTATCGGAAAAAGATCTGCCATAAACACAATGGATGCAATACGTATAAGACAATTTCTAAAGACGTGGGTGATCATGATAGAGTTTTCTAAAGGAGTGGAAATGGTCAGAGCATGATCTAACAGAGTAGGTTGGACTGAAAGGTACTTGGTAAATAAGTAAGATACTACAGAATGTGTCGCTCCTGTATCAAATAATGCATAGACACTACGTTCACCGAGCTGAAGGGTTCCAGATACAGTACCTTGTGCATTAGCAGCATCAGTGGCAGTAAGTGTAAGCACTCTTCCCCTAGTGTTTGGTGGTGCAACATTCCCTCCAGTAATCCTCCTGGTTTCTGGTACAGTACACTCCTTGATCATGTGTCCAGTCTGGCCACATCGAAAGCATGCTCCTGAGGCTTTGCGGCAAATGCCCTGATGTTTCTTGCCACAACTTTGGCATGGAGGGCTCATGTTCTGATTCGTCTGTTGAGCTCTATTAGGTCCTCCATTAGGCCGAGTCTGATTCTGGACAGGGGCTTGATTAAGGGGTCTCGGATTCCAAGGATGTATCTGATTTCCCTGGTTTCGATTTGCTTGGACCCTACGGTCTTGATGGTTTGCAGCAGTAGAAGACTGGCCTGAAGCTTGCTTGGGAAGTCCGTCTCTGTCTCTCTTTTTGCTTTCGCCAGTTCGTGATAAAAATTCCTTCCTCTCGAACTCAAAGGTCTTAATTGCATCAGCTACTTCAGTAAGGTCCTGGAATTTCATAAACATGATTGACTTCCGGATCCTATCATTGACAGCCCACTTGCACTTCTCAGCTTGGACTGCGTCAGAACCTGCCACTTCTCCCACAATACTGGCCAACCTTGTGAATCGAGTAATAAATTCAGAAGCAGGCTCATCGATCCTTTGTCGAATAACAGCATACTCCCTGATGTGAGCTTCTCTGTCAGCAGTTGAGAAATACTTATCATAGAAAATAGTACGAAAGTCAGCCCATGGAAGAGTAGTAGCGTAAGCATCGCCCCCTTTGACTTGCTTGTATCCTTCCCACCAAGTCTGTGCATCATCTTCTAGCTTGTAAGTAGCCAACCTAACCTTGAATTGATCTGCAACTCCAAGAACTCCAAAGATCTTTTCGATATGGGCTATCCAGTTTCTTGCTTCGATTGGATTAGTTGCATGACTAAACGATCGTGGTTTTTGCTTTTGGAATCTCTCGATCCATACATGTATACCATTAGCATTATTGTTTGTGGCGTTTTCACCGGTTTGAGTACCAGAATTTGGATTGGGTTCTGGGGTACGAGTTTGCTGAATAACGGCCTCAACCGTTTGAGCAATAAGGTTTGGAAGCAAACCAGCAACAGCTTGATTGATAGCAGAAACAACATTTGGATCCACTGCGTTTTCATTTGCAGTGGTGTTGTTGGGTATAGGATTAGCGCGAGTGGTCCTACGGGTTTGACGACGAGGAGGCATCTATAAAATAAACAAGATAATCGGAATCAGATTAGATAACATAACTAAAATCCCATCTTAAATCTACCCAAAACCTCACAGGCCTAATAACTATGTTTAAGTTTTCTACAGGAAAGAGCCTTCGCTCTGATACCATAGCTGTAACACCCCAACCCGGAACGGGCTGACGTGTCACAATATCATATCAGAGACAAAAGACAAAGTTTCTTTTATTTAATTACAAAACATATAGCGTTACGGAAGACAGGTGGTTCATAGTCTTAAAGACAAACTACATAATAATAAACATAAGTGACAGGCTTCTTTAGGTAGCATCCTATGATTTATTGCTCTCTCTTTATCCCGCCCAAAGTAACCTGTTAACCTGTAGATACAAAAATTTACGGAATGAGCTGAAGGCCCAGTACGGAATAATAGGCTCAAATAGTAACGCAATAATTAACTGAAATGATAACACAAATACTGATCTGAAATGTAACAAGCATATAACTGAACTGAATCATGTAATACAGATGTACCCATAAGCCAAACTGAATTCTATTATACGTGTTGATATACGGGTAGCTACTCCCGTCTATCAACACATGAAATGGCGCAGGTTGGCATACCCGTAACCATTTCCGAAACTGAAACTGAAACTGACTAGGATCGATCCATACGCCTCCTAATTGCATTGTACCACACCTGTACTTAAGAGACGCCGTGAACTAATCTCTCCGTCACGGGTGGAGCACATATTGTCGATGCCACAACAACATGCCCGCGGGACACTCCACGGGAAGCGGTAGCTTAGGGTAACAGAGCACTGAAAATCTGAGTCATATAATCTGGTGCAAATAATAACTAATAATACTAATATCACATATTTGGGAACATACGATAATGAGTGAATTAAAAGCATCGTATGATTTATAGAATCTACTTTCAATATTAATATATTTAGAACGAGAAATGAACGGACGGTCAAATGAATTGATGCTCAAAGACGGGGGAGTTTTAATATTTATATATATTATTAATAGGGTTTATATCAATTGAACCAGATAACAAAGGAGAGGGGTAAGGATCCGTACCTTTTTGGCTTTAATGTTTCAAGGCTATAACCAGTGGCGAAGGTTTGTAGGGGCGGGGAGGGGCGGCCGACCCTCCCGGATTTTCGCGCAGAAGTTCCGATTATATAGTATCCGTATAGAAAATTTTGAAAATATAGGGTTTCGACCCCCCGAAACTGGTTTTCGACCCCTCGAAACCAGTGACTTCCGAACCCCCGGTGACTTCCGACCCCCCGAACCTTCGGGTCAAGCTTCGCCACTGGCTATAACAACTTGTTTCCCCAACGTTTGTATTTATCTACATACAAGTCATATTTTATTTAGAATATTTTATTGTTTTGTTGAATCAAATACTAGTATATCATCTTGAAATTTATTTAACATTCATGCTTAGTTAGTTTTAAATATGTTCGTATCTTGCATATATAATCTAGAAAGAGTTTATATAAACAAATCTTTTATAATATACTAAGGAATGATTTACAAAGATCGGAATTTATGATTCATGTAATAGATCGCTTATCTTCTGTTAGCGTAAAACTCATTGATAATTCTTTATACAACAACTATCTTAATTTGTAAATCATTAAAATATATAGTTAGTAGGTTCTGTTGGTTTTGGTTTCATTAGTAAAAGGTTTTAAAATTTTTTTTGTAATTTACTTTTAAAATTCATAAAATCACAAACTACTTTAATATTCTATAGATACAGTATGTATCGTAAAACATGAAGTTGATGCCTTAGTTTTTGAACTCTAGTAATTAATAACCAAATAAAAAAAAAACATTTTGGGTCAGATAGTTAAATGTAGGCAAACGAGTGAGTTATTTATTAAATAATAAAATTATTAAAACATGCATTTAGTTAACCTTTTCTTTTGAAGTTTAAAGTGAAATAACACAGGTTGCCATATGGCTTCCGTATTGATTTACGGCTAATAAAATAGGCTAATTTTGGTCTATATAATATCTGTAATTAAGAGTGTATGGGTTTACGTTCTTACCTTGATTTTGAGATGTCTACTGTATCAAAATAGCGACGGTTCGCTGGAAAATATTAGTTGAGTAATAGCGGTGGTTCAAAGGTGTGGTTGGAGATGGACCGGGTGGTTCTTGGTTTCGGATTTGGTGACAGAAGGCTAGAGGTGGTGATCGGATGGTGGTTTTGGTCGGAACAGGGGTTGTGTGTTCGATCGCGGTTCACCGAAGACGAAGAAGGTGACCGGAGAAGATGACAGAGGGTGATCGGAGAAGGTCCAGAGGTTATCGAAGTTTGGTTATTGGCCGGAGAAGGTGACCGGTACTTGGTCAGAGGTGGTAACCGGTGTGACAGGAAAAGAAAAGGGAGGTCATAGTTTGTGTGACACCTGGCAAATTCTGGTTAACAACGTTGTCTAGATGAAAGTCTACCTTAGCGAGTCACGCGTATATTGTACTTAACTGGGTTAGTTAAGTCGGGTTATGGTTCGGGAACTATTGGTTAGTCTAGAAGATCATTGGATGTTGGTCTAGAGGTTCATTAGATGTCGGTCCTTAACCAAGTGTACAAACGGTGACGATTTGTAGGATCGTCAGGGCATATGGAACGTACGAGTCTCGAGTCCCGGGAATTGGTGAACGAGTGTAAATATGTGTATTTACTTGTGTTATGTGTTTACAATCATTATGTGACTTGTCGGTACATTAATATGGGGTAACATATGTTAAAACGGGGTTTAACGCGCAAAACACACAAAAGGAACCCCTACAGGCGATTAGGAAGCCTAATCGCCCATAGGGGAGGCGAGTAGGGAACATTAGACACGAGTAGGAGGCTACTCGTGTATACATAGGGGCGATTAAGCCCAATCGCATGCTCATTCATGCGATTAGCAGCCCTAATCGCATGAACTGCTGCACAATCGCATGTAACGTGCTGGAACGACTAGAAACGCCTATAAATACAATACTTAACCTCCTAAACTCCCTAATATCAACCCTAGTCGTCCCATAACCGCCCCAAACACTTAAACAACCTCTGGAAGGCGATTTTGATCAAAAACACAAGGTTTCAAGGTCTAACCATCATTCTTTTACAATTCCAAGGTTTGATTCTCATCCATAACACTTTGTAAACGTTTTTAATCAATCCCTAATGGTCCAGACCTGTTCTTAAACGAAAAAGCTTTCTGAAAATCGTCAATAAGGGTTGTTAATCGGATTATAACTTATATGCATGCATTATGAGTGTGTATGATTAGAAAGCTAGGGTTTTTATGATTCATGATGATTGATTGATATGTTATTTGGTTAGATCAGAATTGATATTGATAGTATGATGATAGAAATCTGATTAATTGATTATTAGGGTTATTGTTATGCATGTTAGTATGATGATTGCATACTATGTGTATATGTTTGGATTACTTGGTTGCATGCAGGACTGATTATACGAGGCTAAACGAAGGATTTTGGCTGAAACATGTTTAGAATAGTGTTTGGAATGATATTGGGTAGTTACACACGTTCTGGATCTGATTTGGAGCGTTAAACGCGCGAAAAACCGGAACAGCAAGGTTACAGGCGAGTAGCCTTGCTAATCGCCTGTGTTAGGGGCGAGTAGGCCCCACTCGCGTGACACAGGGGCGAGTAGCCCCAATCGCGTGACACAGGGGCGAGTAGCCCCAATCGCGTGACACTAGGGGCGATTAGCCCTGATCGTGTGATCTTTCATGCGATTAGCCTCCCTAATCGCGTGTACTGTTGCTGTAAGTGTAAATTAGCATTCCGAGACCCGATTTAACATGTAGTAACATGCTAGGAACCCCGTAACATGTCTAATAACTTGGTAACATATATTTGGATGTATTTCGGTGATACGTGAACTATGTGCTATAACTTGTTGTGCGTTAACGTATGTTAAGTGTACTTGCGTTATTGTATGTTTTGGAGCGTAAACATAACACGGGGAGTCTCGGGTCACCAATGGGATGTCGAGTCTTGTACTTTGGGTCGGTTAAATAGTCACGGTGTTTTCAAACGAACTTGGTCATGGTCTGGACATCTAGGGACTAATTAACCTGCGGGTTATTAGTCTAAGTACTTGTAACTGTCGTATGTTAGGTCGCCGCTTTACGGGACTAGCATAGCAGCTGAGTTTACTCGGGTTAAGGAGTAACGGAACTTAAGGTGAGTTTACGGCCCCTCTTTTAAACTGGTTTTATACTTTCGGGGGAGAAAACATGTGTTAAAACGACTATTTGGTAATTTCTGTCATACTATGGGTTACACTGTGTACTACACGATCTTTGGAAGTCCCGGGGGGAACCATGAATGTGCGGGTTTGCACAACGGGGAAATGTGAATAGCGCTATTGGGAGTGACCAACCCCGCTCGTCGACTTGGAGGGTCGGCGGGTGCATATTGTCTCAAACAGGAACAACAGGAACAACAGGAACATACATCGGGCATACTTTTGGTATTCGAGTTAGTAATGGTTTTCCAATCGTGGTAGTAACAAAACGTACGCCTAGCTAGCGTATACTGGTTTTCTATTTGTTATAGTATGGACAGGTGGACTTGGTACTTGGATACAAAACCTGTAAACTCACCAGCATTTTTGTGCTGACGTAAACTTTTACATGTTTTCTCAGGTCGCTAAGGTAGCACAACGGAACTAGGGCGCACGCGTCTGCACGGCGTCTAGATAGAGTTGCATGATTTCACAAACATTGAACTTGATTTATTTATGTTGGATTTTATTTGAATAAGCTTCCGCTGTAAACGGGAATACTAAACGGTGTTTTGAAATTACATTTTAATTCATTTAGACTTGTTTATTGTGATCGTTGGTTTGGATCCTGGTTTGTCATGCGCCTCGCGGTAAAACTCCGCAAGTGGATTTTGAGGGTGTGACAGATTGGTATCAGAGCCAATGGTTATAGTGAACTAGGACTGCATGTAGAGTCTAGTCTATAGCCGAGTCGCACACACTAGACGATCACATGGTACTAAACGTTATAGTGGTTTACGTATGGTCTTGTCGGGGTGTCTCTAAATCGTTGGTCTTTCTACGTTACATCATCCGTTCTATCTTAGGTTGGGTTACTTGTTTCCTAGGCAGTGTGGTCTATTGGGGTAACTCGTGTGCTCTTGAGATTTGTCCAAGGCTCGGACATCTCCCTTTCGCACTCCAATAGAAACACTTGTCATGAACTACCGTAGTATTACGGTGTGTAGCTAAGAGTCTATGTTCGGTGATTTGAACTTTGAACTAAGAGAACACTTGGAGGACCATGTAGAGCGTTTTATCATTTTGGGTGCACACAAAATCATAAAACGAAATGCATGGAAGCCCTAGTGAGCTTTGGGTTTGAGGGGATAGTCCTGGATTGGATCTGGCTTTAATCTTGTGAACATTAGTGGTTATCTTTAACTGCGAAACTAAATTTTCTCGTTCCTTCTGCCAGAATCATGTCTGGAGTGCGTGGAGGACGTGGAGGTGGTCGCAATGGTGGACGTGGTGGTGGTCGCGGTGGTGCTGGTGGTCGTGGTGGAGGAATTAACCTATCACAGGCTGATCTGAACAACTTGCTCCAGGCTGCCTTTCAGTTAGGGCACAACGGTGGTGGTAAGTTGTTTTATCCGTTTTCTTTGCCTTATTGGTGAACCTTGTTTACGTTATTCGTGGTTTCTCATACGTTTCATTTCAGGTGGTCCTGTTGACCCACCCCCACCCATGTGCACCTACAAGATGTTCCGGGACTGCAAGCCCCAGGAATTCTCTGGCACCGAGGGTGCGGTCAGTTTGCTTAGGTGGTTGGAGAAAGTGGAGTCGGTATTTCTGATGTGTAACTGTCTCCCAGAAGATCGGGTGAAATATTCTGCTGCGTTGTTTCAGGCCGTGGCATTGACTTGGTGGAATGGTATCACCCAGAACATGGGTATTGGGGAGGCATATGCTATGCCATGGGAGAATTTTGTGCAGTTGCTGAAGCGGGAGTATTGCCCGAGAGAAGAGGTACAGAAGCTGGAACATGAGGTATGGAACCTCAAGATGACTGGATCGGAAATCGAGAAGTATACTGTGAGGAGGAATGAGTTGGCAGTACTGTGTCCCGATCTGCACGTGCCAGAGTATCGTAAGATTGAACATTATGTCTCAGGGTTAGTGCCGGAAATTGCAGGGTTGGTAGCTGCTGGAAATCATCCTACTTATGCGGAGGTAGTTCGATCGGCACATAGGATGACTAACTTAAAGGTGAATGAAGGGATTTTGCCTGCGAAAGGTTCAACTGTTAAGGCTCCAGAGAACAACAAGCGCAAGTGGGAAAACGATGGGAAAGGATCTGGGTCTACACAGCAGGGTAAAAGGTTTGATAATGGAGGTTCATCGTCTTCGGGTAACAAGCAGGGTGGTTATGCGGGAAAACTGCCCAAATGCAACAAGTGTGGACGCCATCATCAAGGGAACTGCGACAGTAACCGTTGTCACCGCTGCCAGCGAACAGGCCACTATGCTAAAGATTGTCGGGTTACACTTCCATCGACTCAGGCTCCGACTAACAGTTCAGCTCCGACTACTCAGGGGACTACAGGGAAACAGGGATGCTACAACTGTGGTGACACTGGGCATTACAAGAAGGATTGCCCAAAACTGAAACAGGGTGGGAACAACGGGAATGGTAACAACGGGGGCGGCGGCAGAAATGCACGTGCCTTCGTCATTGGAGCTGCTGAGGCTAGGCAGGACCCTGACACAGTCACCGGTACGTTTCTTCTCAATAATCGTTCTGTTAGCGTGTTATTTGATTCTGGTGCCGACAAGAGTTTTGTATCCATGGATGTTAGTCGACTGCTAGATGTAGTACCTGTACCATTAGAGACCAAGTACATTATTGAGTTAGCTGACGGTAAAACGATTGAAGCTACTAGTGTCCTTCGGGAGTGTCAGTTAGAGTTGTCGGGTTTATCGTTTCCCATCGACCTTATGCTGGTACCTTTGGGTAGTTTTGACGTTGTGGTAGGAATGGATTGGTTATCTTTGTATCGCGCGGAGATTGTCTGTTACGATAAGGTTATTCGGATTCCTCTCCCTGATGGAGAATTTCTTTCTGTGTACGGTATCAAGGGTGGTGTTCCGTTAAACATCATCTCTAGCATGAAAGCCCTTAAGTGTCTTCGAAAGGGTTATCCAGCCGTCTTGGCGCTTTTATCTGTTTCCACTAGTGATGAGAAGAAGGTTGACGACATTCCGGTGGTACGCGAGTTTTCTGATGTTTTTCCCGATGATTTATCTGGTCTTCCTCCTCATCGTCAAGTCGAGTTCGGTATTGATTTTGTACCAGGGGCTGCTCCTATTGCTCGGGCCCCCTATCGTCTTGCACCTCCCGAGATGCAGGAATTGTCTAGCCAGTTACAGGAACTCTTGGACAAGGGTTTCATCCGGCCAAGTTCTTCCCCTTGGGGAGCCCCTATTTTATTTGTTAAGAAGAAGGATGGGAGTTTCCGATTATGCGTAGACTACAGAGAACTGAACAAGTTGACCATCAAGAACCGTTATCCTCTTCCACGTATTGATGATCTATTCGACCAGCTTCAGGGTTCTAGTTATTATTCCAAGATCGATTTGAGGTCCGGTTATCACCAGCTGCGCGTCAGGGAGGCTGACGTTGCAAAGACTGCCTTTCGTACGCGTTATGGCCATTACGAGTTTTTGGTCATGCCTTTCGGTCTCACAAACGCACCGGCGGTTTTCATGGACTTGATGAACCGCGTTTGCAAACCATATCTCGATAAATTCGTCATCGTGTTCATTGACGACATTTTGATCTACTCCAAGGACAAGACCGAACACGAGAAGCACTTACGTTTAGTGTTGGAGCTGTTGCGACGGGAACAACTCTATGCTAAGTTCTCTAAGTGTGACTTCTGGTTACGAGAAGTCCAATTCCTAGGACACGTGGTAAATGAACTAGAAATTCATGTCGATCCAGCTAAGATCGAAGCAATCAAGGACTGGGGAGCACCAAAGACGCCAACTGAGGTGCGGCAATTCCTAGGCCTTGCGGGCTACTATCGTCGTTTCATTCAGGGGTTCTCGAAGATTGCTCAACCCCTCACCACTCTCACTCAGAAGGATAGGAAGTTCGACTGGGGTGAACCACAAGAGTCCGCGTTTGAGGAACTAAAGTCTAAACTGTGTTCTGCTCCTATTCTGTCTTTACCCGAAGGTCCTGATGATTTTGTTGTTTACTGTGACGCTTCCATTCATGGACTCGGTTGCGTATTGATGCAACGCGAGAAAGTGATTGCGTATGCTTCTCGTCAACTCAAAGTGCACGAGAAGAACTACACAACTCATGACTTGGAGTTGGGTGCCGTGGTATTCGCGTTGAAAATTTGGAGACATTACTTGTACGGTACCAAATGCACCATCTACACCGATCACAAGAGTCTCCAACACATTTTCGACCAACAACACTTGAACATACGGCAACGCCGTTGGATCGAACTTTTGAACGACTATGATTGTGCTATTAAGTACCATCCTAGCAAGGCGAATGTTGTAGCAGACGCCTTGAGCAGGAAGGAATCTACTAAACCTCGTCGTGTTCGGGCGTTGCAGCTCACTATTCATTCGTCGTTACCTGATCAACTCCGTTCTGCCCAATTGGAAGCTTTGAAGGAGGAAAACCTTAAAGCTGAAACTATGCACGGTGCCGACAAGCACCTAGAGCGAAGGCCTGATGGCCTGCACTATTTCGCAGAACGTATATGGGTTCCTTTGTTCGGGGGATTACGGGAGCTTGTCCTTGATGAGGCTCATAAGTCTCGGTATTCTATTCATCCTGGTTCGGATAAGATGTACCAAGATCTAAGGGTGCTTTACTGGTGGCCAAACATGAGGTCGGACATAGCCTCATACGTGAGCAAATGCTTGACCTGTGCTAAGGTCAAAGTGGAATACCAGAAACCGTCGGGTCTCCTGCAACAACCTGAAATTCCGGAATGGAAATGGGAACGGATTACTATGGATTTTGTCACACAACTTCCTAAATCACCAAGCGGGAACGACAAGATATGGGTGATTGTCGATCGGTTGACGAAATCAGCTCATTTTCTTGCTATTAAGGAGACCGACACCATGGATCGTTTGGCTCGTCTTTACTTGAAAGAAGTTGTTTCTAAGCACGGGGTACCAGTTTCTATTATCTCGGATCGTGACTCCCATTTTACTTCTCACTTCTGGAAGTCTTTGCACAAGGCTTTGGGTACCCAACTAGACATGAGTACGGCTTACCATCCACAGACTGACGGTCAGAGTGAGCGTACGATTCAAACTTTAGAAGACATGCTGCGGGCATGTGTGATCGATTTTGGCAAGGGTTGGGAAGCTCATCTGCCGTTGGTAGAATTCTCGTACAACAACAGTTATCACACGAGCATTAAGGCTGCTCCGTTCGAAGCACTGTACGGACGGAAATGCCGTTCTCCTCTTTGTTGGGCTGAAGTGGGTGAGAGTCAACTCACTGGGCCTGAACTAGTGTACGAAACTTCGGAAAAGATCGTACAGATTCGCAATCGGTTGGCGGCGGCACGGGACCGGCAAAAGAGTTATGCTGATCAGCGTCGCAAACCACTGGAGTTCCAAGTCGATGACAAGGTACTTCTAAAAGTTTCACCGTGGAAAGGCGTCATACGCTTTGGGAAGCGTGGCAAACTCAATCCGCGATATGTCGGCCCATTTACGATCCTGGAACGGATTGGGCCGGTGGCATATCGACTTGATCTACCGACGGAGCTCGGTAACGTACATAACGTCTTTCACGTGTCAAACTTGAAGAAGTGTCTGGCTGACGAGTCTCTCATCGTTCCACTAGAAGAGATCAAGGTTGATGATCGTCTTCGGATTGTGGAAGAACCTGTGGAGATCCTTGATTACAAGATTCGTAGCCTGCGTCACAGCAAGATTCGTATCGTTAAGGTTCGGTGGAACTCGAACCGGGGACCGGAATATACGTGGGAACGGGAGGATCAGATGAAGTCTAAGTATCCTCATCTTTTTCCTAAGGAAGCGTTCGAGTCGAGACATGTCTCTTCGGCAGCTGAATGAATCTCGGGTCGAGATTCCTTTTAACGTGGGGATGATGTGACAACTCGGGTAAATCTCTCTCTTTTGGTTTCTATCTTTTGTTTGTTCCTTCGTTACTTCTTTTGTTCTTTTGGTACTTGTGCAATTTTCGGGACGAAAATTCTTTTAACGTGGGGATGATGTGACACCTGGCAAATTCTGGTTAACAACGTTGTCTAGATGAAAGTCTACCTTAGCGAGTCACGCGTATATTGTACTTAACTGGGTTAGTTAAGTCGGGTTATGGTTCGGGAACTATTGGTTAGTCTAGAAGATCATTGGATGTTGGTCTAGAGGTTCATTAGATGTCGGTCCTTAACCAAGTGTACAAACGGTGACGATTTGTAGGATCGTCAGGGCATATGGAACGTACGAGTCTCGAGTCCCGGGAATTGGTGAACGAGTGTAAATATGTGTATTTACTTGTGTTATGTGTTTACAATCATTATGTGACTTGTCGGTACATTAATATGGGGTAACATATGTTAAAACGGGGTTTAACGCGCAAAACACACAAAAGGAACCCCTACAGGCGATTAGGAAGCCTAATCGCCCATAGGGGAGGCGAGTAGGGAACATTAGACACGAGTAGGAGGCTACTCGTGTATACATAGGGGCGATTAAGCCCAATCGCATGCTCATTCATGCGATTAGCAGCCCTAATCGCATGAACTGCTGCACAATCGCATGTAACGTGCTGGAACGACTAGAAACGCCTATAAATACAATACTTAACCTCCTAAACTCCCTAATATCAACCCTAGTCGTCCCATAACCGCCCCAAACACTTAAACAACCTCTGGAAGGCGATTTTGATCAAAAACACAAGGTTTCAAGGTCTAACCATCATTCTTTTACAATTCCAAGGTTTGATTCTCATCCATAACACTTTGTAAACGTTTTTAATCAATCCCTAATGGTCCAGACCTGTTCTTAAACGAAAAAGCTTTCTGAAAATCGTCAATAAGGGTTGTTAATCGGATTATAACTTATATGCATGCATTATGAGTGTGTATGATTAGAAAGCTAGGGTTTTTATGATTCATGATGATTGATTGATATGTTATTTGGTTAGATCAGAATTGATATTGATAGTATGATGATAGAAATCTGATTAATTGATTATTAGGGTTATTGTTATGCATGTTAGTATGATGATTGCATACTATGTGTATATGTTTGGATTACTTGGTTGCATGCAGGACTGATTATACGAGGCTAAACGAAGGATTTTGGCTGAAACATGTTTAGAATAGTGTTTGGAATGATATTGGGTAGTTACACACGTTCTGGATCTGATTTGGAGCGTTAAACGCGCGAAAAACCGGAACAGCAAGGTTACAGGCGAGTAGCCTTGCTAATCGCCTGTGTTAGGGGCGAGTAGGCCCCACTCGCGTGACACAGGGGCGAGTAGCCCCAATCGCGTGACACAGGGGCGAGTAGCCCCAATCGCGTGACACTAGGGGCGATTAGCCCTGATCGTGTGATCTTTCATGCGATTAGCCTCCCTAATCGCGTGTACTGTTGCTGTAAGTGTAAATTAGCATTCCGAGACCCGATTTAACATGTAGTAACATGCTAGGAACCCCGTAACATGTCTAATAACTTGGTAACATATATTTGGATGTATTTCGGTGATACGTGAACTATGTGCTATAACTTGTTGTGCGTTAACGTATGTTAAGTGTACTTGCGTTATTGTATGTTTTGGAGCGTAAACATAACACGGGGAGTCTCGGGTCACCAATGGGATGTCGAGTCTTGTACTTTGGGTCGGTTAAACAGTCACGGTGTTTTCAAACGAACTTGGTCATGGTCTGGACATCTAGGGACTAATTAACCTGCGGGTTATTAGTCTAAGTACTTGTAACTGTCGTATGTTAGGTCGCCGCTTTACGGGACTAGCATAGCAGCTGAGTTTACTCGGGTTAAGGAGTAACGGAACTTAAGGTGAGTTTACGGCCCCTCTTTTAAACTGGTTTTATACTTTCGGGGGAGAAAACATGTGTTAAAACGACTATTTGGTAATTTCTGTCATACTATGGGTTACACTGTGTACTACACGATCTTTGGAAGTCCCGGGGGGAACCATGAATGTGCGGGTTTGCACAACGGGGAAATGTGAATAGCGCTATTGGGAGTGACCAACCCCGCTCGTCGACTTGGAGGGTCGGCGGGTGCATATTGTCTCAAACAGGAACAACAGGAACAACAGGAACATACATCGGGCATACTTTTGGTATTCGAGTTAGTAATGGTTTTCCAATCGTGGTAGTAACAAAACGTACGCCTAGCTAGCGTATACTGGTTTTCTATTTGTTATAGTATGGACAGGTGGACTTGGTACTTGGATACAAAACCTGTAAACTCACCAGCATTTTTGTGCTGACGTAAACTTTTACATGTTTTCTCAGGTCGCTAAGGTAGCACAACGGAACTAGGGCGCACGCGTCTGCACGGCGTCTAGATAGAGTTGCATGATTTCACAAACATTGAACTTGATTTATTTATGTTGGATTTTATTTGAATAAGCTTCCGCTGTAAACGGGAATACTAAACGGTGTTTTGAAATTACATTTTAATTCATTTAGACTTGTTTATTGTGATCGTTGGTTTGGATCCTGGTTTGTCATGCGCCTCGCGGTAAAACTCCGCAAGTGGATTTTGAGGGTGTGACAGTTTGGTTGTCGGAGCTCGATCGGAAGTGGTGACCGGTCGGAGATGGTGACCGATACCTTCTTTCTCTCACGTCTCTCTTTTTCTCTATCACTCTCTCTCCTCTTTCAATTCATAGGTTTATGTCTTGTTTTCTTTTTGTGCAGAATTCATGTTCTTACTGTTCCATATTTATAGTCATATGTATGTATGCATGTATGTAATGATGATGAAGGATAGATGGATAATGTTGCGTAGGTTTAAAGCTCCTCAAGGTGAGCTGTTCAATTCTAGAATACATGATGTATTTGGTCAAACTTTCATTGGAGGTTTGACTAATCATATTTTATTATTATTATTTTGTTCAGTTATTACAACTACCATCCTTCCCCAACCATCACCAACAATCATTTAGCACCACCATCTGTCAACAAAACCCTCCACCAATACCGTCATCTGTCAAGAAAGACAGAGAGAGAGAGAGAGAGAGAGAGAGAGAGAGAGAGAGAGAAACACACTCCTCCGGTCACCTCTATCACCTCCGGTGACCGGAAAATGCTTACAATGGTCATGGCGGCGGCGACACCAGTGGCGAGGTGGTCGTTGTGTTTAAAACCCACAAAAGCTTCATTATTATGTTGGTAAGCATCAACTGTAAGTAATTGGACCGCCGTCTCTTTCCGCCGTCAAACCTTTTCCTTCATCTAATCCATTATCATCAGATGCATCTTATATTATTTTCCACATTATTTTCCCTCTTAATCAGATAACATACTCATCAATTGCGTCTTATTATTATTATTATCTAATAACGTCCATACTATACCACCACTTCTAATTTATTATTTTGTTTCTATAGCTCTAGGGTTACGTTTAATCTTAGGGTTTTATTATATCTGTACCGAGGCTTTTTTTCTGATTTTATTAAGTTGGGTTGTTCCTTCTTTCTCTCTCTAAAAGATGACAGAGACAATTCAGGTTTAGGTAGGGTGGTGGTGGTTGGAGGAGGAGGAGGTGGTGGTGTTGGTGGTTTGAAGGGGGTGGTGATGGAGTTGATTTGCACACGTGATTGGTGAATGAGAAAGGGGGTTTTATTTTTTATAGGGTGAGGGTATTTTGGTCATTTTACATGACTTAACTGACAAAATTTAACGACGTTAGCTGGTAGGGACCAAAATGTTATAAAATGTCAACGTTGGGGACCATTGAAAATATATGGGGGCATACGTGAAATTTGGGCAAACCACAGGGACCATCCGTGCACTTTACTCTAGTATATATGTTTTTGAACATATTATTACATACTATTGAAATTCCCCGCGCGTTGCGGCGGGAATTCGGTTTGTATCATTATAGAATTTAAGCGATACCAACACTCGATATAACAACCAAATAAGAAAACTCAAAAAGTAAAGTCGTAGTATGCTTAAAATTACGTCTCAAAAAATAAAATAAAAAACCTAAAAGAATCATTAAATAAAAATCATGATCTCACCCCCTTTTTTTTGAACGGCATATTTATCACACCTTAATTCCACTTCACCTTGCATTTGCAAGGATTTGAACCCACAACCTTACATTTGTAAGGGGGGACACCATACCACTAAGAAAACTCAAAAAGTAAAGTCGTAGTATGGTCTCACCCCCTTAATATTACAAAAAATAAACTAAACATAAATCCTTAGTTTTCTTTAAAGAATAATGATAATAATACAAAAAAAACCCTAATCTAGTCAAAAGTTTTCATCAAAGTCAATCCAAACTCTTGTATTTAGAGATTAAAAGTCCAGACGAAAATTTTCCATTCATAATTTCCGAATTCTAGGCCATTTAAAGTCTTCCATCAATATTATATGCGCAAAAACTCGATACGGCATTGATGGTTGTTGAAACTCGGTGTTGACACTCGATATATTTATACTAAATCAATGGCAGTATCAACAAAACCTAACCTGAAATCATGAGAAAAACAAATTAGCAAGTGTAGATGTATTCAAAGTTGTCACTATAACATGTCTTCAAACATAAAAATATACATTGAGAAAAAAAAAAAAAAACATATCATGATCTGAAACTGCACACTCTGTAAACATATTATAACCAATAGAACATCATGATAATGTATTTGGTCTTGCAAATTTGTAGCAACTCCAACATTCAAATGTTAACATCGTTTCTGTAACCGTAAAAGTAAAAAAAATGTAGATGATACATAGTAAATATGTTGGTGGCTTAAATAGCTTGTTGTATGGTTATAGCTAAATATATAATTTGACTTGGATGCAATACAATTCATTTTGACCCATTTGAACATTTAATGACATGCAAAAAGATGAAGATTTTATAATTTTGGTAGATGTGACCCACTCTTTTAAACCATTTGAGTAGCTGATGACATGCAAAAAGATGAAGCTTGTGGTTTGGTGCAAGTGTTCTACTAATACAGTGCACTAAAGATATCACTTCTTACTTGCAATTTTAGGGCTACAAAATGTGACCTGCATAACTTTTTAATCTAGTTTGTCCGTTGGTAATATTCAATATAGGTAGGAGGAACGTAAGATGTCTAGGAGTATGAACATACCTCTGGCAATATCTAGAAACTATTAAAGATTCAATATGAAAATATTCCTTCCAGAGAGTAAACTTAGAATATTGTTGTACCTTTACGTTTGTGCCGTTGAGTAGAAAAAAAACTCAACCGCAAGAATGCGTCTTTGGTTGACTCATTCTCGCTTTAAACAGTGAATAAACCACATTGAAAGGGTTTCGTCGATGATGCAAGCGGCAGACCTAGTGTTACTAAAGATGTGGCTGTACAAAATCAATAATCATACACAATCATAAACATCATTTTAAGTTGAAATCATCAAAGTAGATGATAAATAACTTATTTAACTTTTAACAATAATTAATATTTTAAGATAATTATAATAAATATTCCATAACCAACTTCTCAAAACCTTAACTTAGTCTGTCTACGAATTTGTACAATCATAATCATTCGAATTTATAAATAACAAACATTTTAGAAACTAATAACCCGAGAAACAGTTACTGGTCAACAGATGTGGATTTAGAAGACCATTCAAAGTGAAACGACAAAGACTTTAGTAAGGGCTGAGTCATTTCCAATCATTCCGGCCGCAACACCCATCACGCCGTACTACTTCACATAACAACACTGTTATGTGATGGTTTATTCCATGTCGACTTCTTCACACCATCATGACTATAAACATTAGTACATTCTAAACAATCCACACATCAAGAGAGGCCTAAAGAATTGAAGGATCCAGATTTGAGATCATTGAATCATGAGCCTTTACCCATTCTTTGACCTGCACATAACCATTCCAAATTAGCATATAGACTGTTCTTTGCGTCATCACTTATAGCTAGCCAAAAAACTCTCACGGCTAAAACCATGTCACAGGAATGAACATCTATCTCATTTATCCAAAACAACAATTTTGACTTCGTTTTCTTAAACATAAAAACAAATTTCACACTTTTATCTCATTTATCCAAAACAATAGAATGCATGTATCCATACATAGAGCAAAACTAATTATCATAAAGATATAGTATAATATTTCATATACCCTCGTTAAATAATTAGAAGTCGTTATACGCTCACCGTCGCCAAAACTGATTATTATGACATCAAGCATCAATAGCACGTCCAAAAACACAATTTCAAAAACCATGTTTCATAAAAAAAGATAATCTAGTTCAGTATAAAAAATATGACTTTCAACTATTACATTCTTAATATAAAAAAAAATATGACTTAGATATGAAAATTCTCTATTTTTCAATGTAAAACTAATTAAACACTATTACAAAGATATGCTCTTCTTCAATTTACGGACTAAATCGACATCCAAAACCTTAATCAAGTCATTCAATGTAATAATCAAAAAGCACAATATGTGGACCAAGTAATACCGGCGAGCAATTTGCAGTGGCATACAATCTTCAGAGACTTGGCAGAATGGATTAGGATCGTCAGAGACAATCGGAAGAAATAAAATAGAAACACAAGTGGATCAAGTACATGCTAATAAGCATTATGAATGGTTCATACCAGAAACGAGCATCGCGTTGCAGTTATTCCCCACTTTTGTGTCAATTCAGGAAACAAATGGATCCACTGCTTAAATACACATTATTCAATTGAGCACAAAAATTTTATCCACACCGCAAAAGAAAGAAAAAAACTAACAAAAAAATTTAGCAATTTAGAAGCATAAGCATGGAATTGAAAAAATATAAAAGAAGAATCGAGTTTAGCAGAAGCATGAATACCTGTTTGAGCGGCAAACGTGAAAGTAACCAATCTGTGACCACCATTGAAAGATTTCCCTATTAAGGTGAGGCGAATGATAAAACTAAAAAGGAATTTAAGGTGGTCATGAATGATGGAGTTGATGAGGTGCATTCGAAGGGTTTCTCCATTACGGTTGGAGATTTAAATAAAATGCAAAACCTTGAGCTTAAATAACAAATGGCTAGGGTAATATGGGAAGAAAATGGGAAATTAACAAGAATTTCAAGGGTGACCTTTCAAATGCCATTTTAACTTTGGACAATATGGACATATTTGTCCATGCCTCATCCTTTATAATGTAGTATAGATATAGATAAGAACCAACTAATTAAACACACACACACACACACACACACATATATATATATATTTACGAATGTAGTCAGTTTGATAAAAATATTGTTTTATTCGGTGTCACCCAATGTGATCAATTGTATATCCATAATATAGATTGAACAGACATGTCATTTTTTCACATAAGCTCACTTTACACAACAGAATCGCCCTTCATTATCATCATCATCATGACATATCATTTGATATCACTTTGGTTGTTTTTTTCTAGGTTCACATCACAACTTTAGAGTGTCTTGAGGAAGTGACAAAGTTGTACACACATTTTGTCACTTCATATTAAATTTGTCTTTTCCGGGAAGCTCCAAAAACATTTCTATAAACTCTTGCTTATCATAAATCTTTTATTTAATTACTTAACCATTTTTCAAAATAATATTAGATAAATAAATATTTATCATAATATTATTTTCCACATTAAAACCTAAGTATATGTGTTGATTTAAATAAAGATACTTAAAATCTATGTAAAAAAAACTTAATGTTTTATATCATAGTTTATATTATATCATTTCGCATCGTAATTACATTTTAGTCATAATCAAAACCTTTAATCAAATATTAACCCTTCCAACCCCTCCTTATTCCCAAATTAGGTCTAAAATCCCTAAGTGCCTTTATTTCTAGAAACCCTAGACTTTTAAGGTCATACACTTACACTTTATTTACACGTTAGCTTGAATTCCCCGAGATTCATTTTCACCTTCCAATTTGTCAAAGCTCAAGCAATATCTACTTAGAAAACTGCGGTTATACTTATTAGTTTTTTGCTTTTTACACTTTTGGATGAATACATGTACATATATACTAACTTACACACAAACTTTCATTCATTTATAATTCATATACGTGTTTTATTTATCTTTGTGTTTTATATTTAAACTTAAAACGCAGTTTACACCCAATCTTTATGCAAAATCAGTTATCTTAGACCTAACTTATGTTAGGGTTCTCTTTTAGACTTAAATTATCTTAAGGTGCTCTTTTAGACTTAACTTATTTTAAAATGCTCTTTTAGACGTAACTTATGTTCCAGTGCTCTTTTAGACTTAACACGTGCTAGGGTGCTCTTTGTTCACTTTACATTTGATTGTGTCATGTTTGTTTACTTACGTGTTTACATAAATGCCTTGCTAATACTTAGCACATGAATTGTACTTATCTTAAACTTATGTTTTATGTATAAAACCTAGCTATGCTTACCAACATTATTGTTGACAAAATTATTTTGTACATGTTTTAGGTAACTTTTGATGAGGCGTTCCTTAGGACTTTGGACCAAGATAATAAATCAATTTTGTTTAATGTTTTGTTTTCATTTTCATGTAAGACAGTTTGGTCAATTGAAATAAGAAATTGTTACATTTTAGTACCAGAGGTTTTTGAACAATAGTCACTACGTGGCAACTTAATGATTCCGCCATTGGTTGGGGTGTTACATTCTTTTAAACAATTGCTTATTTAAAAGGAGTATTGGATTTAACAAATCTTAAATATTTGCAGTTGATTGTCACCAGTCCTAATGAACGAAATATTTGTTGGTGGTCTCACCTTTTAACATATTGGTCACAAACGGACTGTATTTACTAATTTATTTCCTACACATCTTAAAGAAATTACTCTAAATTAGTATAAAGCAACACCTATATGCGTACCGGGTCCATCATCTCCTACCAAATGGACATTAAGACTACACGGTGTGGTAGGGGATGAAGGGGTCGTGGAACGACATGTGTTTGCCACATAATTTATAGGAGCTTTGCCCCAAGCCCCAAAAATCATCTGGTGGTGCGGCGTGGTGGATGTGACGTTTTTGGGTTTTTTACTTTAATTTTTATTTTAGAAAAACAAATCAACACCACAACCAACCAACTCGTGTCACATCATCATTACCATTGCCCCCACACCCGACTTCTACTAAAAGTCTCCCCCTCTTCCCTCTAGCCACCACACCATTTGGGCTAATAAGTATGGTACAAAATATTCAACTAAAATACTTTTATTGTTCAGTTTCCATTTTTAGGATGTTGGAAAGTTTTTCTACAAATGACTAAAAAACTGACCTACAATCCTATTTGATATCTTATGTCCCACATTTAAAAAGCTATTAAGGAATCATATTTGAAAGCTCCACATTACCAAGAAACTTGTCGTTGAAACTTACTTCCCAAAGACGACGGCCAAGACTGGATTTACTTGCATTGGTGATACTTTACTTTCCAGTTTATGTTATCCGTTAGAGATTACCAAGGGATTGCCGACATATGTTTTTTTCTTTTCTTTTTTTGGGGTTTTTACCTATTTTGTTGTTGATCCATCGGTAATTGCTTTCAGTATGTCCGTTATGTACATTGGTGATACTTATTTACCAAAAATTTACAGTCTAGACTGTAATTTTTTACTTAGTTTTCAAAAATTAACATATATACTGTAACAAAATATGTGTTTAAAAATTCATATATCTTTATTTTTTTTCAATATAATTACCAAAAGATACGAAACTTAAATTTCTAACAGTCGAGAACATAGTTGGGCAAAAGGCTACTGTCATGGATCTACGAAGAAACGGGCTCAAGAACTAGTCAAGATGAATTGTTATTTGTGTATTCATTTATTAGTCTACTATTCGTGTAATTCGTTCGCTTAGCTTGTTTTAGTTGTTAACTTTACATGGTAACGAGTCAAGCTGGCCGTGCGTACCTGATTTTTTTTTTTGAACATTGACTTTTTTAATTGTGTAGCAAAGATCCTCGCACCCGTCTCTTGGCATGCCTTAATTACCCACACGTCCAGCCCTAGCATACAGCCTTTAACGAGCCGAGCAGAATCTTAAATGAGAGACACGATCAATTTGATGTTCTTTATGTTTATTGGGGCAACACAACAAATTCAAATATGATAAAAGGTATTGGGCTAATTAACGTAAAAATGGCCTAGTAGGCTAAATAGTAGATTAAAATTCCCTATAAATATGGTATTGGGCTATATAAAAAATGGGCTAAAATTCATAGAATATAGGAAATTGGATTGAACCAATACATGATCATGGAACCGAAAACCCAATCAGTTTTGGTTACACACCGGACCCAAAACAAATTGCGTAATTCAGTTCGGTTTTAAAAGTTTTGTTTTAATTTGGTTTTTGATTTGTCGGTTTGATACTGAATATTAACACCCCGGGCCAAACCCAACGCTACCGACTACCCCTCCCTAAAGAAGTACTTTAATGTTCCAGATCACTGTCACTATAGACAGTGACGAAGTTTGACCCGAAACTTCGGGGGTCGGAAGTCACCGGAGGGTCAGAAATCATTAGTTTCAGGTGGTTGATGGAACGTTGTTACGGTTTGGAGCTTTTAAAATTAATCTTTGAAAAGCGATGAAAAGCGACCGGCTATTTGGTTGAAAAGCGATAAAATTAATCGTTGTCTAGAGATGAAAAGCGACAGTGGTAAATAAAATTAATCTTTGAAGCTGATTAATCACCGTAAAAACTTCAAATTAAAAAGACTATTTGGTTGTCAAAGGATTGATAAAACTAAATGGGTAATTTTAGTGCCATTGATTAAACTTTTGGTTTAGTGGGATTTACTAAAAACTAAAGGCAATTTCGGTTAAACATTGATATGATCAATTAGAATATGTGGAATGCATGCTCGTTTAAGTAGGGATGAGCTCGGGACGGTATCGGTACCAACCGATACCGATCCTGAAAATACCGATCCCGAAATCTCCCAAAACCCAATACCGATACTGATACCGAAGGTATACAGTATGGTACGGTACCGGTATGGTATCGGTATTTTACCTTAAAATACCGATACCATACCGATCCTGTACCGATTGTTGGTATTATAGCCTCAAATCAGTGGTTAAAAGTGTTTGTATAAGTTTGTTAATTCAAACTTTAGCTGCTTGATTAATAATAAGCTCAAGGGTATAATCGTCTTTTGCTATAGATGGTTTTATACAGCTTTGGGTAAGATTTTAATAGCTGATGAAACTTGGAGGGCCGAAGTTGTCAACTTAAAACTTTGGTTGTTAATTAGTCGTAATAAGGATTAGGGCTCAGCTTGATAGATTAATTTCAGTTCACAATTCTCTTTCGTTTCTTGTTCAATTTTCTCTGTAATTGTTTCTTTCGTTTCGTTAACCTTTCAATAATAATAGCCCTAATTTGTTTGAGTCTTTTTCATTCATTATTGTATTGATTCTATTCTGGTTTTTGTATTGTCAAATTGATTCAATTCCGCGTTCAATTTTAACAGATACCGATAATACCGAAACCAAAAATCTCTAAATGTGTGTACCGATACCGATACCGAACACCCTCGGTTCGGTACGGGATCGGGGCGGGATCGGTATTCGGCGCTATGTGCTCATCCCTACGTTTAAGAGTGATCACTGTCTCACTGAGTCAACTCAATTGGAGCTTTTATTTACGAAGCATTGTGTTATTCTGAATTAAACGTTGTTACGGTTCCATGACTAAAAGGTCTTTTGTCCATTTATAATACATTTGTCACAATAGAAACTCATATTTGTTCTTGACTTTTTTTAAGTATATGATAATTAAGATTTTGAGAGTATCATCAAAACTTTAATGTAACAATAATCATACATGATTTAAAAAGATTATCGTGGTGCATTGCAAACTGCAAAACCTACTTATAAACTTTAAGAGCTTGCTTGATTACACATGACTCCTTTTATATAATTAGACCATGTGTAATGGACATTATGTGGCATGAATGAGTTTGATAACGCCTCTAACACCGTCCCCCTAGGCATTATAGAGGCATGAAGAAGGATGGACATTTCTAGTATAATGCCCAAATAGGAGAAAAATAAGAAAAAGTAATGATTAAAATGACATTAAAAGAGGTTAACCATTACATATTTTTTGAAAGGGCATTATAATGATGATGTTACGAAAAATGTCCCCTTATGAGGCATTAACTATTACCCATGGTCTTTTAGTGGGGTCACAATGGACGGAGAGAGTACTTGCACGAAACTAAAACCTCACATGCAAAACTTTCTTAATTTTCTATGTTTCCATAACTAAACATCCGACAATATGCAATTAATCAAATTCATACGAAGGTGATACACTTTTTATTCGGAAAAAAGTTGACTTAAATGCCAAATTCATACGAAGGTGATACACTTTTTATTCGGAAAAAAGTTGACTGCCGCATAAATAATAAACTAGTGGAATGCCCGCGCGTTGCCGCGGGTATGTATTTTTATTCACATTTTAAATTGCCAAAACTTTATACACCATACTATCATTTATCCAATCTGATCCGTGCTTGATTTTTATTTGCAACATTTAGTTACACACATGAACCAAAGAGCCTTTAGCCTACTGGTTACAAAGTGTAAAATAAGGCTTAACCTTTTCTTGTGGTGATAATTCAAATTCCATTGATAACAAAAAGTTAATCCATTAAAAAAAAGTTACATGAATTAATCTATTACTTGGTAATGGTTCTAGGTAACAAAAAGTTAATACATGAATTAAATGTATTGAATGGTGCAATTGATTTGTATTAGTGACTTGTACATAAGGGCATAGATGGAAGAAAATGGTAAAAGTTAGAGATTTATACATGAGACCTTTTGTATGCCATCTTAAAATGATGGTGAAATTACCTTCTTACTTCTCTCCTCCTTAATAAGGTAGTAGAGATAAAATAATAATTAATAAGGTAATAGTGGGAATGTCCGCGCGTTACGGCGGGTGTCTCGAACCCAACACAGGTGGCAAAGTTTAAGGAAGTCAAAGTCTCGCTTAAGTCATATTTCGCTGGACAACTTTACAATAACACTAATGTTTTCAAGTCAACACTAAGGAAATAATAAAACAACATACTTTAATATTTAATGAATATTGTAGTATTTTTTTTTAACGGCCAACAAACATTTCTGCCCGACTATTCATGGGAGTCCCCACACTATGGACAGACCCCCACAACTAACCCAATGGAGGGCCCATACGTACATCGGGCGGCTGGCGTAGTCAGGCCCGCCCATGCAGTTTCCGAAACCGGGGAATCGGGACTCGAACTCGTGACCATAGGCTAGGAGTCATCTATCATTTCTCATTATTTCCCTCGTGGAAATCGAACCCGGGACCCTCAAGAGGGATCTCTGGTCCATTCACCAACTGAGCTACCCGTGAAGAACAATGAATATTGTAGTAATGTGCGAGCCTTGAATATTTGATCCACGTATGCATTTTTGGCTTATAACTACTAAACCACGCAAGGATGCAGGCATCCACTGAAAGGCTGCAGGCATGAGCAACCTTCAACATGAAGCCAGAATAGTCTTAGAGCTTCAATAGGGTTTAGAAATTTTAGATTTTTAATTAAAAAGAAAAGTCAAGACTGTTGTCTACTGTTACCAGTGTTAATTTATTGACCAGAGAACCTTACCCTGACTTTGCAAGCTCCACCCAAATGGCCAAATGTGTCATAAAGGTCCATGTAAATTTTCATGTATTAATTTTCTAGTATTAATTTTCATGTAAATTTGTCATCTTCCTTAACCGATCAAGTTCAATAGAACTGTTTTGATCTCAAACCGGTTAAACAAAAATTTTAGATAAAAGGAACAAGGCAAACGGGTTGAAAATTGCTCCAAATCTAGTTTTAATGCATACCGGTACAATCTCATGGATCATTTTATTTAAAACATAAATTCTGATTGTCATAATATTATTTTTTGCAATCATAAATAGCATGTATAAAAATGAAATCTGATTTAAAAAATCTTACAATAAGTCAATCAAACATAGATTAAAATGAAAACATGTACATACCTAGTAGCCATTGTCATCATCCACATTTGCAGATAAGCTAGATAAAACAAACAATTCTAAACACCCTTTAAGTGTCCCATAATCACCACTGCCATCAGTTTGCGTGTTGGTGTGTCATGTGGAGCAATCGAACCAAATAATCAGCTGTAACAAAACTAATAAAGTCAAAATAATCAGCTGTAACAAAACTAACCAACCTTAATGAAGTTCTTACCTTTCAATGTGACTTCTAAACTAAAACCTCAGCGTTATTTCTTGTAACTGGCTCAGTTATGGAAATTTGGAACCAGAGAAAGCGGATCGGACACCGCCATGACTGCAACACAACCTCGAAAAAGTAACATGCAGAAAGTTTCATGGCTTAGACACAACTAAAACCCTATTAAAACTTAACAAAAAAAAAAAAGTAGAAGAATAAAAACACAAACAGATGTATAGAAGATATTGAGAACATAATGAAATGGAAAGGCAGTAGATTAATTGGAAGATAGACCTTTCAAATACATAGTAGAAATCGGTTTCAACAAGAATGGCTTAACTCATGCAATGAGTTGCATCATTGGTTTATACCATTGCCATCATTAGTTGTACTAAAGGGCATAAATGGAAGAAAAGGGGTAAAAAATAGCTAATTACACTTGAGACTCTTGGAATACCATCTTAAAATGATGGTGAAATGACAAACTTAGCCATCTCTCCTCCTTAATAAGGTAACATAGATATGCAATGTCTCATACCCTAATTAGGGTTAATGATGTATCCCAAGACTAACCTTTCCCTTTAAAGCTTCCGCATTTTTTTGTTCACATCTACATTTCCCGGAATACGAACCAATCAAACACAAAACGAAATTTATGCACTAATCTGATCCTCTCTAGTTCTACACTGTCATCTCACTATCTGAATTCCTATCTCACTATCTGAATTCCCTATACTGAAATATTTATTTGGAGGCAACAACACCATGAATCACTACTTTGAAATCTTCATGTAGAAGAGAATTGTGGGTTTTCTCTTTTGAACGTAGGCTATTACAAGTGTCCATGGAGTGATCTCAAGCTCCAAAGGCTACTCACTAGAACTTACAAGGGTAGAAACTTCATGTAGAAGAGGTGGAATAAGATGCTTGAAGCGTTGGTGAAACCCTCCATTTATACGCTAATCTGTCAACTTATGCATGCCTGTGCATAAATACGTACGTCCGTGCATGTCTTCCATAGGTATCGTCCTCTGGTGTCCTCCGGAGCAGATCTTGGCCCTAACCGTTGGGGTGCACGATCGTGCGTAGTTAAGGTTAGAGGTGAGCATACAAGACCCGAACTAAAAAAAACCGAGAATCGTACCGATTTTAGACCGTACCCGACCCGAAAAATCACATATGGGTACAACGTCGATTCTGGGATTTGTGTGTGTTTGGTCTCCGGTCGGTTCCGGGTCGGGTAAGGGAAAAATCCGAATACCAAGCTCGACTGAATTTGTTTATTGAAAACATGCAAATATATGCAAGAAACCGGAAAAAATAGAATCCCCTCTATATAACCATCTTCTTCATCATCATCACCACACAAACAATAACCTCCATATAACTACAAATATTTCTCCACCATCCAAACCAAACAATGCCTTCCATCCCAGAAGACCCAATCCGGACCCCAAACCCCGACAGATTTTGCATGTTCTTAATCCAATACCCACAAATCTGGGAAATGTACAAAAAAGCCGAAGCCTCCTTCTGGACCGCTGAAGAAGTCGACTTATCTCAAGACCAACAACACTGGGTCTCTTTAACCAACAACGAACATCACTTCATCACCTACGTCCTCGCCTTCTTCGCCGCGCCAGGCGACATTGTGTTGGAAAATCTTGCTTGGAAGGTGTTGGTCGGATCGGGTAGTGGATTTGGAATCGTAGGCCGTAGGCACAAAGAACCGAAACCGAACCTTAATACGAGGTCTTTATATCGATTCTGCATTTGTGTTGTCTTCGGGTTTCAGGTTGGGTCGGGTCGGGTCGGGTCGGTTCTAATGTTTTGCTCACCCTTAGCTGAGGTGGCATAATGTTGTTAGCCTTTCTTAAATCAAGAGGCACATTTTTGCACACGTCAGGTCGTGCATGCACACCCGCGCACATGGTTTTGCCAGTCCCTTTGGTTGACCTTTGGCTTGTGCATGGCCGTACACAAAGGTGCAAGGTCGTGCATCATCTGCTGCTAATCTCCAAAACTTCAATTCTTCATCATTTATGCTTGTTTTTCACTCCCGTTCTTTTTTAAACTCCAAAAACCTACAATTACCAAATACAAAGGATTTAGGCATGTTTTCCTATTATAATTGCATGATTTTCTTAATAATTAATGATAAATATACATTTAAAATCCATGTTTTCCTATTATAATTGCATGATTTTCTTAATAATTAATGATAAATATACATTTAAAATATGTATAAAATGATGGCACATCGATAATAACAAAATTTTACACCCCATTTAAAATCCAAAATGTCCATTGAAAATTTTGAAGCTATTACTAACATAATTTCAACCCACTGATTTGTCTCTTGCAATTTCCTTCGTACCTATTCGTGGAGGTTTATTTTAAATGTTTGTATATTATGGTTATTTGATTATCTTTAAAGGACCCTTAGGGATTAAGCCCTTAGATGCTCTTGAAGACCCGTGTATTGGAGTGTACCCTTTTTAAAGAGCCCTTAGGCGAGGTGCCTTTGCACAAGGACATGAGTTTGTTCTGCTCATGCGATGAAGTGGACCCAAAGTAAAAAAAGAAAAGTTTTATTTAAAATTGTAATAGATGGATGATGAGGTGGAAATAGGAATGCTAAGTATATTTGTAGGATTCGAGATGAATTTGAGCTTTTTAAGGATTTGTAAGGATATTACGTGGCACATGACATGGTGCTAAGGACGTCTGAGGTTGCACTTAGCATTGGAGATAGTCTAATGTTATAATACTACCATTTTGTTAATATATATTATTTTAGGGTCAAGTTATCCTACACAGTGTAATAAAAATAAGAAGGGTGAGAATGATACAAAAAAACATAATAGATCACGAAATAAAACACAACGTGTCATAAAATATAACACAATGATAATAAATATAACAAAATGCCGAGGAAAAAGACACAATAAATGACAGAAATAACATAAGGACGAAAATATGAAAAAGACAAATACACCATAAAAGACACAATGATATAACAAAAATTCTAAGAACTACAAGTTAAAAATAAAAGAAAATCGAATACCTATAGACTAAGATCGTAGGGCCAGGTTCGATGAGACGGTTCCAATGCCATTTGATTAATGAGTTCAATCGAACTCCGTTTGATACACTTCTTACGACTTCCTATTTTTATTTCATTGTGTATTTAATCTTAACCCTATTATTTACTTGGATTGATATTTACATAAGTACAGATTTGTCTTATCTTCGATGTACGTATAAGACATAAGTTCAAACATTTGTATTCTAACTGTTATAAATTTGGTTTTAAAAAGCGCGCTCGAGGCGTACTTAAGCGCGAAGCGCATTTAGGCGCCAATCTGTGCGCCTTATGTAACACTAGGCGAGCATCGTACGAAAAGCGCATGAAAAGCGTGTTTTTTTTGGCAAAAAATAGCGCAATAAAAGCGCGCTTTTCGTATACGGGGTGTATTTTTGCTTAAAGTTGTCATACATTTAAGTTAAATCATATATAAACCTTATTTGCCTTCCAAAAATATATAAACCTTATTTGTATCTATATTTTGAGTAAATAATGCTAAAAACCTATAACATATAAAATATATATATATATTCGTCTTGCGCCTTGCATATGAAAAGCCCATCGTTTTGTATCTCGGTATTAGACCTCGTCGTTTTTATGCGCTTTGCGCTTTTTAAAACCAAGGTTATAAAGTTATGATCATTGTTATTCATGAATTGCAATATGCTATAACTTACTTCAAAAAGTTTTTATTCTATTTACTTAGGGGCTGTTTGGTAGCCTCTTAACCATTCAGGTCTGAATCATTCAACATTCAGACTGTTTGTTTCAACATCTGAATGGAATGATTAAGTGCTGAACCATTAAGCTAATAAGGGATGCTGAATGATTCAGCTCTTAACCATTCATAGCCTCTTAACCATTCAGACCATCTTAATGATTCAGCACTTAATCAACCAAACAACCCCTTAACCTTGTAAAAGTTTTAACAAATAGATGCTAAAATTTTCCCATAAAAGTAAATATTTTAGAAACAACATTTTTTTCCTAAGATGATCTGCCGAAGCATTTTCTTTTTTATCCTATTAAGAATTATTGGTACGGTAGTAGGAATAGAAAATCAATTGTTACTTGGGTGTCGTGGATTTAAAATCCCCTCCTTGTAACGTAATGTTCTTGTTTTTATTAATTAATAAAAAAAATTAATTGAAACACTGCTTGCTAGCTAGTAAAAAGATGGCTTTATATCTAGAATTCTTTTTTGAGTTACAGTCGTTAATATAACCAAAACCAAATTATAGTAAACCTCATGTGGTAGTGATATAAATAACTGTAATCTAACCCTTATAGATCAAGTATTAAATAATACATATTTAGTGACTAGTGTATACCAATATGGCTGATGTAATACATGATATCTTTTTATAGACGCAGAAGGCAAAGAAAGTACACTAAAGTCTAAAGCACACACATTACAAAAATATTATCATATAAAAACAGATCAGTTACATGATCGCTAAATATATATATCAACATATATAAAACATATGTTGAAAAAACTTCTATCAATTGTTACACATACAATTGATTAACAAACATGTCATACTTAGTTTTCAAACACACAACTTCATAAGATTATAACAATAATTCACAATAATATTCCATATACCGACGACAATCAGAAGTTAATCTTCCTGTTTATTCATAGATAGGAGTCACATTAAGCTGTTAGCATATCTTAGTGTTAAGTCCTTGCTTGAACCAATGGTGATCTTGCGAATGGCGAATGTGGAGACATCATACGAGGCGACATCATAGTAGCTTCATCATATAAGCGCGACGAAAAACTAAGTCGAAGATCCTTTTGAAACGACTTGGTTCTTTTATTGTTCACTGTTGCCCTCTCATTCTTTCTGCCCTTGTTAACAAAAGCACGTATCCTTTTCAGCGAAATCTCAACCGTTTGATCATCCATATTCGCAAAGCAAACTCTGAACCACCCTGGTTCAACGCAGTGGAACGATGAACCAGGGGAGACATTGAGTTTAACATCGTTAATAATCAATCTCCAAAGCTCCATTTCTTCATCAAACGTAGGCTTCTTTAAAAGCCTACGTAAATCCATCCAGACAAAAAGGCCCGCATTACTTGCTAAGCAAGTAATGCCTTCCTTTTCAAGCCCCTGAGTGAAAGTTTGGTGTCGTTTGGCTAACCTCTTCGAACTTTCACTCAGAAAACCGTCAACAAACTCTTCATCCGAAAGGATTGAAGCAAGAAAAAGTTGAGTTTGCGAGGAGATTAATCCAAAACTCGACATTTTTCTTGCACAACTCACAACATGGTCATTATATGAATACAAAATGCCAACTCGAAACCCTGGAAGCCCCATGTCTTTAGACAAGCTATAAATAATGTGAACGAGCTCGCGGTTGATTCTGTTAGAAGAATCTTGTTCCATTTCTTGTAAGACCTCGGAAATAGAGACGAATTCGGGTGTGTTAAAGATGGTTGCTGCATAAATTTCATCACAAACAATATGAATGTTTTTTTCATTGATGAATCTCATTAGGGTTTGTAGTGTTTGTTTGTCTATAGTTGTGCCAAGAGGATTTGAAGGATTTGCAATGATCAAGCCTTTGACTTTTATGTTGGATGCAATTGCATTTTCATAAGCTGATTTAAGTGCTTCTTCAGTAATCTTGAAATCATTTGAACTGTTGCAAATTATTGGGACTAGTTGCACTCCAGTTCTCCATCTTAGGTCTCTGTCAAATCTGAAAAAAGAAATTAAATAGTTTAATAACCAAAATTATTAATACCATAAAATAATGTATAACCATGAGAAGCAAAAATATGAAACTAATGGAAAAGGGTTTGAATTGTTATGAATGAATAAAAAGCAAAAACTATAAGCAAATTTTTATGTAATTATATTTCCCAAGGAAGAAAAGCAAAAAATATGCAAATATATTCTAGTGTTTTATAAGTAAGATGCAATTTGTCTCCCTAGATTTTATTAAAATGTGAATATGATAAAGCATACATGCATTAACTATTGAATAGAATTATAGAATTGACTCACCAACTTGCAAAAGATTTGATTCTGAAAACAGGTATTTAGTCTTGTTTTTTTATTCTTCCCTTTGAGCTAATAGTCAATGGGAACATTTGAAAAGATTGTCTCTTTCCTAAATAATCTATCATTTGACTCATCATGTCAAAAACAATATTTGAATAGTCTATTTAGAATTCAATAAATTGTGTTGACCAAGCCAGCTGGCAGCTAGCTAAGCATGTGTAGATGGTCTAATCCAATTTGGTTAACTAAATTGACATCTAGTTTTGAAATATGGTTTTGATTTGAGTAGGAATGTTTTATCCAAATGTTGGCACATGACAAGGATGTTTTTTGATGTGTATGTATCTAATTAGCATGTGCACGTATAAAATCATGTATTTTGGCAAAATCAATGGAATGTTTTGTGATGTGTATGTATCTATTTTTCGTAATTATTAGACTAACTAAATACAATTCGTGAAATTATAATATGAAGATATATATGAATCCATATAGAAGTTTAGAATACATTAAACTCCGCTTTAATGTAAAAGAAACAAGCAATTATACATAAGAAAAAGTAACTAATGCATAATCATTCAAAAAAAATTTCGTGAATGGGCGATATGGTAAAAAAAAATAGCTCTCTAGCAAGACGCTAGAGGCTGATTACAGTTTAAAAAAAATAATTTGTTTACTAGTGAGAACTAGAAAATGGTGCAAAATAAAGTATTGTTTTAGTAATATTTCTTTAGAACATATATAGTATACCATAGATCCACATATGTAATTAAGAATGTGCATTACATTACATGTTTATATAAAAGAATATGCTAAAATAAAAACAAATAAACTTGATTTGTATACTTACGCAGGATAATATGGAGTGGGCACAAGAAAGCCATCGCCAGGATTTGCCAAGCAAAACATTAAGGATTCACTTGCTCCGGTGGCTCCACCACCCATCACAATGCGATCCGGGTCAAATGTAACCCGATTTCCTCTTACTTTCCCCATAAAGTTTGCTATGGCCTGCTCATATACAAACAAAATATGTGAATTTACAACAATCTTCATTTCATGTATATGATAAATCTTTTAATATATTTTATGACTGAAATTAAGTATTACATATAATATATAATAATGTAACTAAAAAGTCACAGTACTTTTTTTAATTTCATATATAAAATTGTTTGTGTTCTTCTTAAAGGACAAAATATGTAAATTGACAAGAATCTTCATTTCATAGATATATAAATATTTTTATTTTGCTTAAACTTGACTAATCTAAGGGTTTGCCGTCCAGAAAGGGGTGGCGGCGTAATTTGTTGTTCGCCTGCCCGTTATCTTGATGTAATCTTTTGCGGTTATGTGTTAATAAAGACTATTGTTGACTTTTAAAAAATCTAAAGGGCTGTTTGGTTGACTAAGTGCTGAATCATTAAGTGCTGAATGGTTAAAAGAATCTGAATGGTTAAGTGCTGAATGGTTCAGATACATCCAACTTTGAATGGTTCAGCCTTAACCATTCCATTCAGAGATTGAAATAAATGCGCTGTATGCTAAACCATTCAGAGGCTGATCATTTATAGGCTAAGGCACATTTGGTATCATTTACCTTTCGGAATTCATATAAACCATGGTAGTCTTGAAAATTTGCGATATCTTTAAATTGGCTGACTCCATCCTTGGTACAAATGGATGATTTTGGGTTCTTTGCAACCCACTTTTCAATTAAATCCAATGAAAGCTGCAACAACAAAATCATTATTTTCAAACTTCAAATACAATCGTATCAAAACCGAAAATGGATAAATACGCATGCATGAGATGTGAAGCAACGGGTATGCTAAAGTAACATTTTTTTTATGGATGCATGAGTAAATAGTAAGAATAAAAAGTTGAACAAAAGAAAACCTGATTTTCTGCTAAACCCATTTGAATAACACCATTAGGATTTTCTGTAAGATGAAATGGGTTTTGATCATAAGCTTTCCATCCATCAAAGTAAGGTGAATTCTCTCCATGTTGCTCACTTGTTGCAATCTTTGACAAAAGGGTTTGGTTTTCCATCAAGAATGCCATATATAATAGTGTTTCTGTTTGTGTGTGAAATCTTCAAGATATTGAGCTTCTAATTGTGGGAAATTTTTAAGTGTGGTTTTAGTTTTCAGATCACAAGACAATGAAGAAATTAGTGAAGGAAGTAGAGATATATATAGGCATTTATAAGGCATGCATACACAGAGTTGTGTTGTGTGTGATTTGCATTGCATGTGTTTTTTTGTGCGTGGAATAAGTGTGGAGAGAGAAACACTTTCAACTTTTCAAATTATATTTATCGTAATTGCTTGCGTGAGCCAACACGTACATATATGGAAATAAAATCAACACACTAATTATCCATTTTAAACCAGTGTTAAGTTTTGATCTATAAAAAAACTATATAGTATTGGCATTATTACATGTTGGAGGATATGAAAAGCAATGAACGAGTTGTTTTCTTTCAAGCTAAGGGGAGTGGTCGAAAAGCTTTTGGTTTTTTATGGCATATAGGAGTAGATCAAAAACTATATGGTATTGGCATTATTAATGTTTTTTATGTTCATAAAAGTATTACGTAATTATCATACACTTTGTATATGATAATTACGTAATGATAATTACGTAATGTTTTTGTATATTCATGAAGCATTATGTAATTATCATGTACAAAGTGATAATTCGCATCCTTAGCACGTTTGTATTACTTTGTATTTGATCTGCCTCATAAACTATATATTCCATTTCTCCCTTAAATTAAATACAAGAGGTGATTATATTATTTAAAAATAAGTAGTGGTTCATAATTTTTAGTGAGATTTTTTACTGCTTAACTAATTATAAATGGTATACACGTATTAATATAACCCTTTAGAATATAACGTGGATCTAAGGAGGCTACTTTATATGTTACCGGAAATCCAACTAGAAAATGTCTTTGTTTTAACGATATCTGGGTGTTGAATATAATTTTAGACAAGTGTTAAAACCTTTCCCTACTATAAACATTAATAGAACTTTTTGTTATAAAATTTTGTGAAAATAAAAAAGTTATAAACTTAGATTTTTTTTATTAAAGTTTTAGTAAGAATACTAATTAAAACTCCAAAGTTGAAACTTAAAAATAATAAGAGTATTTGATGGCTAAAATATTTTCCTATATGTTGAAATATAAACGTTGATGAATAGTTGCAAACCCATTGCTTTTTTGACACTTCTCCTTGGGCGGTGTTATTGGAGTCCTTGGCGGTGGTGGCCTCGTCATCCTTTCCGGCCACGTGTCTTTTTCCAGTCCTGATCTCACACATCCATTAGACAACAAACACAAACACAGAAAGAGAAGCTTTTTGTTTCTCTTTTTCTCCTGTGGCTTCTAGAGAAGCTTTTCTTTTTTACCAGGTCTCGGTTGGTCGGAACCCAGTGAGCCGCCACCTCCCTCCTTTCGTTCCAGACGTCAAATCTAGGTATCTTCGCCTCTATTTTGGCCAGACAACGGTGGAAGAATGGTGACGACGGGGATTAATCTGAGTATCGTTACGGTCGGTTCTATTTTTTTATTTCGCCCCACTCCCATCGCGTGAGTTACCAACCGCCATCGCCACCGTCTTGGCAACCACAGCCTGAATACCATACACTGTTCTTTATTCTTACGGTGACGGTTGCTTTGGGTGTATTGTCGATGGGTTTAGCTTAAGGTGACGGAGGTTTTTTTGGGTTACAAGACGGTAAACCCTTTACGGCGGCGGTGGTGCCGCCTTTGGTTTCATCGGAGTTTTATGGCAGTTATGTATTTTTTTTCTTGAGGGTATTTGTTACCCTTGATGGCAGCGGTGGTGCCGCCTCTGGGTTCATCGTTTCGAACCTTTTACGGTTTTTACGTTGGCCTGGTCTGTGGCGATGGTTGTGGGTTCCGTATCGCATGTTGTACTTTGCCTCTTTTGTAGCCAATCGCTTGGTTATGATGACAATGGCGAGGCATGGACGGCGAATGACATGTCCTAACCCGCAACCTCTTGCAGCCATGGTTCTGTAAACTCTGAACCAAGACCGTAAAATTTTATTGTTATTATCTATGTTTCTTATGGTTTTGTGATGGATATCATAATGTTCGTATATAGTTTGGGTGTTCTGCCTTCTTGGATGGGTCAATTGGAAGGAAAAACAGAGTCGTGTTAGGCTTGATTAATAGGGTGATCTATTATTAACAAAAATTGGCTTTGTTAAACGGGTTCTGAGAAGAAAGGACTACCGACAGATGTAAATTAGTTATGCGGGATCATGTTAGGTTTCCGGTTTTGACGCTATTACTAGGTATTGATTATTGCCTATTGATTCTGCTTTTATTTTAATTTTCATTAGTAGGTTTATATTTGAATTCGGATGGCGGATACATGAGAAGTGGGTCGTGTCTTCCATCATAGTTGAGACCACAACCATATTCAATAAGTACACTTACATATCTAAACAAAGTTACACATTGTTTAAAGATTTAGCTATCGTGAGTTAATATATGTAACAGTGACATGGCGACTTATGTTCGTTTGGCTGATACATGAGAAACGTAGGTCTTGACTTTTAAACTTATGTATAGTGTAGAAATAGTTCTTATTATTTTTAAGTTTCAACTTTGGAGTATTCTTATTATTTTTAAGTTTCAACTTTGGAGTTTTAATTAGTATTCTTACTAAAACCATCAATAAAAAAATCTAAGTTTATAATTTTTTTATTTTCACAAAATTTTCCAAACGCTTTTATATACAACCTGATTGAGGGTTTGAGTCAAATTGGCAAAACCACTATAACTAAGAGTTCGAGCCCCTATTGAATGCGGATTTGATATTATTTAAGTTGTCAAAAAATATACAACCTGATCCTTTGACTGCTATAAATCATTTTTTAAGATATAACTAGTGGTATTCCTCCCCGCGTTGCGCCAGGGTTCGATTAAAGTCAATTTAGTTCATTACGGTATTATATCGAACGCGTTGTGATAAGGATTATGTTAAAATTGATATAGTTCGAGCGGGGATTTGGTTAAAGTCGATTTAGTTCATTACGATATTATGCCGAACGCGTTGTGACGGGGATTAGTTAAAATCAATATAGTTCATTGCAGTAGTATACTGAACGCGGGGGCATTATCATATTGGGATAATTGCAAAAATGAACATTTGACCAAAGGAATTTGCAAAAATAAACATACAATGCGTCTAAACAACAGGGACGAGACACTCTTTGCGTCTACCAATCAGACGATTACACGTGTAAAGCCTTAGACGCCTTAATTTTTAAGGTCTCTGCGTCTAATCTTTAGACGCGAGGCTGTTATTTAGACCCAAAGTGCTTTAGACGCGAAGAACTTAAGGTCCTTGCGTCTATACATCAGACTCGAAGCTGTTCTTTAGACGAAAGGTACAACCTTTTTAGACGCGTCAATTTAAGAGTCTGTTCTTTAGATGCAATCATTTTCCTTAGAGCCAATCTCAAATGTGAAGGCTAGAGTTTAGACGCAATGTTTTGCAGACGAATCCGTACACTTGTAGACGTATCCGTAGACTTGTAGATGTATCTGTACACCTTGTAGACGTATCCGTACACTTGTAGGCGCATGCGTACACTTGTAGACATATTCGTACACTTGTAGATGCATCCGTACAATTGTAGACGCATCCGTACACTTGTAGACGCATCCGTACACTTGTAGACGTATTCGTATGAATATGTCTACATTTGTACGAATACGTCTACATGTGTGGCGATTGTATTAGACGTGGTTTTGAATCTCCTACGAACATTATTAACAATGTACTAAAATGCATACATTTGTACGAACACGTCTACAAGTGTACGGATACGTCTACAAGTGTACGGATGCGTCTACAAGTGTACGGATGCGTCTACAAGTGTACGGATACGTCTACAGGTGTACGCATGGGTCTACAAAGTGTACGGATATGTCTACAAAGTGTACGGATACGTCTACAAGTCTACGGATACGTCTACAAGTGTACGGATTCGTCTACAAAACATTGCGTCTAAACTCTAGCCTTCACATTTGAGATTGGCTCTAAGGAAAATGATTGCATCTAAAGAACAGACTCTTAAATTGATGCGTCTAAAAAGGTTGTACCTTGCGTCTAAAGAACAGCTTCGAGTTTGATGTATAGACGCAGGGACCTTAAGTTCTTCGCGTCTAAAGCACTTTGCGTCTAAATAACAGCCTCGCGTCTAAAGATTAGACGCAGAGACCTTAAAAATTAAGGCGTCTAAGGCTTTACACGTGTAATCGTCTGATTGGTAGACGCAAAGAGTGTCTCGTCCCTATTGTTTAGACGCATTGTATGTTTATTTTTGCAAATTCTTTTAGTCAAATGTTCATTTTTGCAATTATTCTTATCATATTTCCTAGTACAGTACCGGTGGGGATTCAGCTAGGTACAAATTTAGTTCATTACGGTGTGTACAATTACGCACGCTAAAAGTCTGATGATATCATAATTAATAAATAAATTTAATATAGCAATCGTATTTTAATTCATAGAACTAACTATAACACACAAATTGTTTACCTTTTCCTTTATAAAGAGTTCATGCGCGCTTTTCTTTTATATAAAAGTTTAATGCTGTGCTTTCATGCTTTTCTTTTATTATAAAAACTTCTTGCTGTAAAAATTATCTAGCATCTCAATTTTCTGTTAGAAAGAGAGGATTTTTAGGGATCAGTCTTGCATCATTTCCCTAGTCAAAGATTACAAGTCAAAGATCTTAAGTCAAAGTCAACGGTCAAAGTCAAATGCGTAAATCAAGCCGTGCTTGATTTAGGGTATGTTTGGCAATGAGCTTTTAAGAGCTTTTAGGAGCTTTAAGCTTCAAGGTTTTAAGAAAAAGCTCCTACTTAATAAAAAGCCTTGTTTGGTTGAAGGGGCTGGAAGCTTTTAGGTTAGAGAAAAAGCTCTACAGTGAAAAGCTACTAGTAGTAGCTTTTAAGAAAAAGCTCTACTAGCTACAAGCTTTTAGTTAGTAAATGACACAAATACCCATTCTATTTTAAAAATAAAATAAAAACCTTCTTTACAATCTTTTAATTATGACCATTTTGGTCATTTTATATATTTTATTAAAAGCTCCAGCTACTCTGTCAAACACCAAAATATATTTAAAAAGCTTCCAGCTACCAGCTTTCAGCTATCAGCTTGCAGCTTACAGCTACCAGCCTCCAGCTAGTTTTGCCAAACATACCCTTAAGCTATTAGTTTTGTTTCTTTTATGGTCATTAGTTGCTTTGTTTTCTTATAAATAGCTATTAGAAATTAGTAGCATGATGTACCAATCAAACATATCAATCTATCAAACCAATTTAGTATCAATGTAGCCCTCTAATTTCCTACATTTTCATGTTTTGATTTCATGCTTTTCGTTTGCTCATAATGTTTTTTTTTTTTTTTTTTTTTTTTTTTTTTTTTTGCGAGTTTCAGATTTTTATACTATATCAAAAAATAGTGACACTCCTCTATATTATTAAACTTCTTGCTGTAAAAATTAGTCTTTTTCAACAATAATAATATACATGTTGGGTTAGGTTTAAGTACAAACAATTTTTTCGTACGAACTGTACGAATCAAAGGAAAAAAACACGCGGGCCCGTATATAACTAGAGTAATTATATAATTACTCTAGTTATAAACGGCCCACGTGTTTTTCCGTGTTTTTCCTTTAATTCGTACAGTTCGTACGAAAAAGTTGTTTGTATTTGATCTTTTGTCTATACATGTTTGTAAGGCTTATGGGTATGGAGACGCCCGCCCCACCCCCGTCCCTCCTTTTTGCCCCGTCTCCCCCCAGCACACCGCCCCCCGCCCCCCCCCCCCCCCCCCGTCCCCACCGTTCCTCTGCGGACGTGAGAGACTGACCAATCATGGATTTTTTTTTTTTAACGGTAAGATTATAACGGCTATTTTTTTTTTAATTTTTTTACCCCAAAACCAAATATATATATACTACCATTCATTTTAAACCCACATAAACAACCAAAACCAATTTAAAACTCTTCTACTTTTCTTTAAAAAAATACACAACAATGTCATACCTACCAATGTTTGATTCCTCGTCTTCGTCGAGCGAAGAAAACCGGGTTTTTGTGAACGCGGTTTGGGAATCAGCACAACTAATCGTGGCGGAGGAAGCCGAGGTGAGCTCGCAACCGCGACAGAGGCAAGCGGCCATAAACAGAGACCGGGAGGGTAAGTTTATATTTTATCTTCAAATATATATATTTCATACTTTATTTTTTAGAAAGTGTTAATTTTCTTCAAATATATATATTTAGATACTTTATTTTTTAGAAACTATAATTTTTCTTCAAATATATATGTAGGTGCACACGAGCGATTAATCAATGATAACTTTGCCGACCAACCGGTGTATACGAACGAGATGTTTAGGCGGCGGTTCCGGATGAGCCGTCGATTGTTCGTACGTATTGTCGATGATTTGGCGAGTTGTGACCCGTATTTTACATTACGGCACGATGCTAGAGGCAAGCGTGGGTTCACAACTTATCAAAAATGCATGGCGGCATTGCGGCAACTAGCTTACGGGACGACATCCGACTCGTGGGATGAGTATTTACGGATGTCCGAAAGAACGGCACGTGATTGCTTGTATAAGTTTTCCAAGCGCGTTGTCAAGATCTACAGCAAAAAATATTTGAGAAAACCAAACTCGAACGATATCCAGAAATTGTATCAGTTCCATCACGAAAGGCATGGTTTTCCAGGGATGCTTGGAAGCATCGATTGCATGCATTGGCCGTGGAAAAATTGCCCTAATGCGTGGCGTGGCATGTTTTATCGAGGCGATCAGGGTCACCCGAGTATTATCTTAGAGGCTGCCGCGTCACAAGACTTGTGGATTTGGCATGCCTTTTTTGGTGTTCCCGGTTCCAATAACGACCTTAATGTTCTTAACCAATCATTGGTGTTTGATGATGTGAGAAAGGGAACCGGTCCGGATACAAAGTTCACGGTTTCGGGGGTGGAGTACAAGCACGGGTATTATCTTGCGGATCTAATATACCCAACCTATTCTACACTTGTTAAAAGTATTAAGCACCCTCACGACGAAAAAAGAAAGAAATTTGCAAAATGGCAAGAAGCGGCGCGAAAGGATATCGAACGAACTTATGGGGTTCTACAAGCGAAATGACACATCATCGCACACCCGGCACGTGCCTTCACACCAAAAAAACTTCGTTATTGTATGTACGCTTGCATCTTGTTGCATAACATGATCATCGAAGACGAAGGCCGAGCTATTTGTGAGTTCGATGAAAATGCGGTGGAGGAGAATACTATTCCGGATGACGAAGCGCAACAAGAGTTAAACGATTTCGCGTTATGTAACGAACACATCCATCATCATCTACAAGCCGACTTGATTGAATACATATGGAACAACGGAATCGACTATTAGTATTTTACTACTTAATTTTAGGTTGGTTTGTTATTTTTTTTTTAATTTTTAGGATGATTTGTAATTTTTTTAATTTTTAGGATGGTTTGTAATTTTTATTTTAAATCTACTATTTATTTGAATTTTATTTTGTTTATTTGTTAGTTTTATAAAAGTAGTTAAAATTAATTTTTATAAAAAAATAATAGTATTTTATGCTTGAGACATGAGTTTCTCATGTCTCCACACCTCACCCATGTCTCAAGCATATGGAGACATGACATTGCCTAGGTGGCATCCTATGTGGCATGAAGACATGACCTTTCTCATGTCTCCACACCCCATAGCCTAACTGTTACTAAAATATTTTTACCGGTAAAAATAACATATGAGTATCATTAATTAATATTACACCTTTTCTTTTACCTCACAAGTCACAGCACCCTCATTACCCTTTTGCTTTATATTTCTCAAAGCTTCAAAGTCTAAAACCTCTGTGTTTGTGAACAATGTCGTAGGATGTAAGTTTTTACGAAAAAATGGACCCGGTAAAACTCGTAGCAATCTTTATTCTCCTTGTGAAACAAACGTAACCCATTATTTATGATTGTTGGAGCAATTGGGTCACAAACACAAACAAACAACTAGATATTGTGAGAAACACACTCACGACTCTTTTATTTTATTAATATCAAACCACCACACAAAATAACAAAGTATTGAACCCTATTTATACTAGACATAACTTGATCACCAAGTTACATATCCTACTCAAAACATGATTTCTAATTAGATAAACATACCAACTAAACCTATCTAGACTTAACTGATAAACATCACATTAAACAAATAATTAAATTAAGATTAATCCTAACATTCTCCCCCTTAATCTTGATGTGGTCCCTCCGAGATCCTTGATTCCAAGCAAAGCTCGTCTTTGATCCACAGACCCATTCACAATTCTCAAATTCTTGCACTCGATAACAAGAACATTTATTTGTTTATCATGCTCTCTCGGCAACCTTGTTCCTTGCCTTTATTGACCCAATTAGTTTCGATCATCATCATGATAATAACTATCATGATCTTCATCGCACGGATTCGTATCACACGAATTTTTTCTTTTACTCGGATTCGTATCACACGGTCCGATTGTCCACTCCTTGAATCACTCAAGGTCAGCACTTATTCCGAACACACTCTTCAAGGTTTATATTCAGTCTCTCACTAGTCCCTATATCGTCTCACACGATTAAGTTCTCACCTCGTTTTGATTGCCTCTATAAACTTGTAATGGTTCAACTTAGTTGTTTCATTTCTATACAACACGATATATACAAATACAAAGACAAAAATGAGGGAGATAAAACTCCTCTAAACATGAATAGACTCTGACTCAATAATTACACATAATTCTTTGACTCAAGATTTTGACTCCAAGAATTATGTTGTTTCCTTATACCTCCCGTCAATGCAAGTCGGTGGATGTCCAAGACGAAGCATTGTTCGAAATCTTTCAAATAACAGTTTTGGTAAACTCTTTGTGAATATATCGGCTACTTGTTTGTCGGTCGAGATGAATTTGGTGTGTCGTTTTCCAGCGGTTACCAATTCACGGACAAAATGATAGTCGATGTCAATATGCTTTGCTCGATTGTGTGAGATAGGATTTTGACTTAAGAACAAAGCACTCTTGTTGTCGCATAGGAGTGTTGGGCGACCCGGTGGTAGAGCATGAAGTTCCCGAATAAGATTAGTTAACCAAATAATTTCAGTTGCCGTATTTGCCATTGCTCTATATTCAGATTCACATCTGGATCTTGACACTGTTGGTTGCTTCTTTACGCTTCAAGAGACCAAGTTTCCTCCTAAGTAGACACAATAGCTGTATGCGGATCTTCGTATGTCGATACAACCAACACAATCTGGATCTGAAAAACCTAGTAAAGTAGTGTTAGGTGGACGATCAAAAGTTAAACCATGTGCTAAAGTGCCCTTAACATAATGAAGAATCCTTTTAACTAGCTGGAAATGAGTGGTTGTAGGAGTTTGAAGGAATTGGCTAGCTTGATTTACGGAAAAAGAGAGATCAGGACGAGTGATTGTGAGATATTGAAGAGCACCTACAAGGGAGCGATAAAGAGTGGGGTCATGAAATGGTTGGCCTTCGAAGGTGAAAATATCTTTGGTTGTTAAAGGAGTGGCAACGGGTTTAGAGTCAAGTAAACCGGCTCGGGTGAGAATATCAGGGGCATATTTGGATTGATTTAGAAAAAGACCCGATTTTGTGTGATGAACTTCTAGGGCGAGAAAAAAATTTAGAGAGCCAAGGTCCTTTATTTTGAATTCATTGTTAAGACAAGATGTAATGTTGTTGATGAAATTTTCATTATTCCTGGTGATAATGATGTCGTCAACATAAACAAGAAGATAAATTAAGATACCTTGGTGATTGTAAATGAACAAAGATGTATCGGCTCGACTGTTTTGAAATCCACGATTAAGAAGGAAGGAGCTTTATCGTTGAAACAAAGCACGGGGTGCTTGTTTTAAACCATATAGAGCACGATTTAGTTTACATACATGGTTGGGTCGGTGAGAATCTTCAAAACCCGGTGTTTGTTCCATGAAAATGGTTTCAGTGAGGTGCCCATTTAGGAACGCATTGTTAACGTCTAATTGACGAAGATTCCAATTGTTGATGGTGGCGAGACTAAGAACCACCCGGATAGTGGATGATTTGACAACGGGACTAAAGGTGTGAGAGAAATATAGCCCCGGTATTTGCGTGAATCCTTGAGCTACAAGTCGTGCTTTGTAGCGGTCAATAGATCCGTTGGATTTATATTTGATTCTATAAATCCATTTTGAGCCAATGATGTTGGTGCTAGTGGGACGAGGAACAAGAGTCCACGTTTGATTTGCATGAAGGGCTTTGAGTTCGTCATGCATTGCTTGGATCCATTTAGGAATTTTGAGAGCGGTTTTGTTGCCTTTTGGGATGTGAGAAGAAAATTGAGAGTAATGTAGAGGATGAGTAGTGAGTTGAGTAGGGTGTGGAAAATGTTTTGGTTTGAAAATCCTAGCCTTTGCTCGAGTGGTCATGGGATGAGAGTTTGTGGTATGGGTAGGTGCAGTTGTTGAATTTTGAGGAGGTTGTTGATGAGTTGGGTTTGAAGTAGATGAGATATGGAAATCTGTTAATGGGTTTGGGACGATTGAGGGAGGCATTTGGTTGGTGGATTGGCCGGTGGATGCAGAAGGGGTCTGGGCTGAAAAGGGGGGGGGGGTGAGCTGTTTGTGGGCTGGAAGGGGTGGATGCGTATGGGCCGGGTCACAAAAACAAACAACTAGATATTGTGAGAAACACACTCACGACTCTTTTATTTTATTAATATCAAACCACCACACAAAATAACAAAGTATTGAACCCTATTTATACTAGACACAACTTGATCACCAAGTTACCTATCCTACTCAAAACATGATTCCTAATTAGATAAACATACAAACTAAACCTATCTAGACTTAACCGATAAACATTACATTAAACAAATAATTAAATCAAGATTAATCCTAACAATGATTTCGCTAGACTAAGACCCAACTTATTTTTGTAGTGTAGACTCTCTCAAAGGTAAAACAAAAAGAGTATTCACTTTACAATATTCTTGGTAAAATAGAGAGTTATAACGCATCACTTGTGTGTATATCGACTCTATTTGAATACATTCTTTAACACACAGGGTTTTAGCTAATCATACGTTTCGATATCCTCAAAATTTAACGAGGGCGTATAGTAAACAATGCTTGTATTTCTTGATACTCACTAGTCAAGAGTGGACCATGTCACTCTTAACGAGTTCATGACAAATACAAAAGAAACTTAACGATGCACGAGATATAGAAGTTGGTGGTCACAAATTCAACTACATCGCGCGGCACTTGTAGAACAAGCCCGCATACAAAATATTCAACGATGATACTTCAACAATATAAAAAAATAAAAAGAAAAATTGAATAATCAGTTTAGGTAAGTTATATAAGTTTTGTTACTAAGCATTAAACTATAATAAAAGGAGAATGTGTTTGACGAATTTTCTTCTGTTCGGTCTTTTTCTAGCCCCTTGATTTCGAATCTACAACATATATAGAAGAATATTATAATTAACTATAAAAATTTGAATCAAAGAACTTATAGACTCCTAATTGAATTTCCATAACTACAAAATCCGGAAAGTATGATGATGATTCGTGGGGTAATACTTTAAGACTTAGAATGGTCAAAGAGTCGATCAGAGTGGTTTGTACAATTTTAAGCATGTTTGGACTGGTCCTCGATTCCCTTTGTTAGGTATGCTCCCCTCTTCCGCCCCCGGACACAAGTCGCATATAGTATACATCATGTAGTCGATCACAACTAAAGTCTTTTTGTTACGTATGCATGACAAACGCCACCTTTATTATGGTAACAACTATTTTAACTCTCTCTCTCTCTCTATATATATATATATATATATATATATATATATATATATATATATTGAACGGCCAACGAATCAATTTCCGAGCACTTTCGGACACACTTTTGGCGAATCAGGTACTCGAGAATACCCGGGCCACCAATTGCCACCAATTCCCGGGAAAACCCTACCACTCACCCGCCCGGAGGCACGCCAGTGAAATAATCGGTAAAACCGGTCGGGATCAGGACTCGAACCCAAGCCAATGGCTGGGTCATCCCTTATTTCCCCTCCACCAATGTCCTCCAAATGTAGCTAGTGGGAATTGAACCCAAGCCTCCCATAGGAAACGTTAGGCCCTCAACCAACTAGGCTACAAGTGTTGGACATATATATATATATATATTGAAGGGATATGGTATCAAAGCATCATAAATACCATATCATCGTCCAACTAAAACATGCATCGTCTAGCGTCCATTCGCCTGTTTTACGTCAGTGGAACGTCTAGCGTCCATCCGCCCGTTTTACGTCAGTGGAACGTCTAGCGTCCATCCGCCCGTTTTACGTCGGCGATATACCTTGCGTCCAACGGATGCCAGACGCAGATTCACCCGCCCGTTTTACGTCGGCGATACACTTGACGTCCAGCCAACGCCAGACGCAAGGTTACACGACGGCGGGCCCAGCACGCTTCAAAGCTTCTCAAGCAAGCTAGATGAAGCTTCGTTAGCACGACTATAAGATGCCTTTCGGGGCAGCCTCGGGGCACACACCCCTGCCCAAGCAAAATGTTCCTGACGCAACAGGCTGCCCGCCAGAGTTCTCGACCAATCAAAGACTGCTCTCAGTCTGACACGCAGAAAGGACGATGACGTGGCAGCCTCCCAGCCATGATATCTCTCTGACACAAGACTTTCTCAACTTGTCTTGAGTTTCAAGAAATAGGTTGATTACCCACCGCCTTCGGTCTACCAGTCGGCGGACGCCAAGTGTCCGCCGCCCACCAGCGTCCACTCTGCGGACGCCACGCGTACTATCGTCAGGACGGTGCACCCCCCTGTACTTTACTTTCTCCTTTTACCAAAACCCACTTGCACCATTGGGCTTAGGGACTTAGGCCAGAAACTTAGAGACACCTCTACTTGGGTCGGGCCCCATCAAGGGTAGAGGATGGGCTGAGAAAGTGTGACGTCGAGGTACTACAAAAGGAGGAGCTCCATCTCCTTTTGTTGGCAGCCGATATTCACCGATACTTTCACTCAAAAAGACTGCGAACTCACTCGTACCTTTTTCAACCCCTTGTTTATTATACTAACGTTTAGAGGCTCGGCTCTTCTGATCGGTAGTCTTTTAAACTCTCTGGTCTTGTCCTTAGACCTACACGTCTTTTATAAACACACCTCTTTATAAAATACAGTAGAATCACTACCAGGATTAGCGTCTATACGGTAATTCAGGATTCGTGTTTCTTCATTGGCGCCATCTGTGGCCTTACCACAATACTCTAAACAAAGCTTTGACTAGCCAGTTCATTAATCTACATAGAAAAAAAATGACAACCTCACATCAAAAATTCACACTCCTTCAGGAGCCGTCGAAGACATCACCGACGTTACCCCAGGATCTCACCCAACATCCGGGGATCATGACAACGATCAACTAAACACCGTCATCATCCCCAGAAACTTAAACTTCCAAAGCACTAAACCAGCACCTCCTACCCAGGAGGAAATAGACTGGTATGAACACCAGAAACAACACCAGAAACAAATTCTGGACGCTCAGCTGGAACGTCGACGACTCACCGGTAAAGCCATTATGGGGTCATCCTCCAAGCGACACACTCGAACAACGGTTGTTGTCCGTCATGGGGAAGGTCCAGGGCAACCCCCTGTGGACCAGACCCGTGCAGAGCACAACCAGTTCGATGAAGATGACTATGACGAAAGCTCATGGGAGGACGATGCCTCCAGGGATTATCTTCACAGCCCGTACCACCGCCGGGAATGACTAAACATGTACAACAACGACGCAACCACCAACCTGTCATGTCACACCCTGACAGCGCACAGCGGAAAGCAAGTCATGAGGTAACGGAAGTTGTTACCAATAAGTTTAGCAACACACGGTTGATACGTATGGACATCTTGCAACCACCCTCTAGTTTGACATATTTTATTTTTCATGGTCAGTGAAAATTGTTAGTTAACAAGAAAATCTGTTTCACCAAGGTGAAGCATAGATTAAGTAAACATAGTTTTACAAATTAAAGTAAAAGTAGTTCGATAACATTGTTTTACATATTATTAGAAACATAGTTATTTAATAGTTTATGGTCCCAACATCATGTCCATAGTAGTGCCCTGCCAAACCCGCTTATCAAACCTTATGCATCAGCACCTGAAAAACATGCTTAAAAATATCAACAAAATGTTGGCGAGTTCACAGGTTTTATGACGCTAAACAAACTAAAAATTTTGCTTAATAAGTATGATCAAGTACAACTCGAATAGAACCAAGTAGACTCGCGAAAATCTAACAAGTATGATGTAACCTAAGGTCTTTAATCAAGCCACAACAATTAGCCTCTCAAGCTCCACCTCAATTTAATGAGGAAAAACTCTTTAAAGCTTATGTTTTACCTTATCAATAAAATTAACCGGGCGGTAAGGGTCGTCAGCCACATAGATCTACCAACATAAACTACGGCTCTAGTCCAAGAGTTAATGATTAATGTCGTGCGGAGAAGTGTCCGTCCGTAGACGACCTATGTGTACCAATACAAAGTATCTATACAGCGTGCACTACCTAAGGCCATCAAATGTCTTTAATTCTAGTCCTACTAATCATACAGCAAGTTAATCCCCCGATAAGTAAAAACGTTCAAAAACATTAAAGAAAAGGGGCCGTGAAACTCACTTTAAGCTTAGCTTCCAATAAGCCTTCTAATTCAATCTCAAAATGCTACTAACAATCCCTATAATTCATAAGGCTAATTTAGCAATCATCCTAAGTCTAATCAAGTCATTCACCATACTTTTTTGACTTAATTATCCAAAAATATTTAATATTTCATGAACCCTTACCCAGTTGACTCATTGGTAATCGGTTTAGTTTTTCGACTTCGTGTGCATGCGTTTCAATGTCAAATAAGTTTCTGAATATTATATGTTAACTTATAATCATCTAATAAACTAAATTTTAGACCTTAAGACCAACATATACTTCATGAAATAAGTCAAATTTGCTGATTTAAAATAGTCTTAATATGTAGTTGTTAAAGGGTTCAAAAAGTCGTTTTTCGGCGTTTTCATCGCATAGTTTTACACTGTAACCTCTCGTTTTCATAGTAAACATACTAGACATCCTAAATATTGATTTTTATACTCGTTTAGACATCAAATAAGTTGTTTTACATCAGACCTGAATTTTAAGGTCCTAGACGCGTTATTACTGTCAAAATATGCGTTTTCGAGCACCTTTCGCCAATATACTTAGATTCTCAACTTAGAACTCCTATATACTCCTTAATATACCTTCCTTTACATTATTTTAAGTCATAAAATTCTGTTTTAAATCAGTTTCAAAACATCCTTCTTAAAACTCATATTTTTGGCGTCTTAAGCCGTAAAACACATTCGGATCGTCCATGCAAGGTCTCCCAAGCATGTAAATCCTATCCAAACTTGTTTTACCCTTTATTAAACTTATAAAAACCATATTATTATTAAAATAGTTCAGACCTGTTTTTAAGTTAAAATCACCCAAAAACCTAACAATAACAATGTAAAAACATGACATTAAGACCAAACATACCACATTTCACTAATCCTACTCATATGCCCTTTTATTAATCCACCTAAATCATCAAAATACTCTTTTAATTCAGACCTTAAATACCCTTTTAAAACCTCTTGCATGTATCAAAAATCAAAAGATCTAATCATCTAAACTCAAAATAATCATATTCACACACACACACACATACATACGGTTATATATATACATACACACGACACACGACACACATACACGACACACATGCATTCACTTTTATCATTATCATTTCATCTTGTTTCTCTCCCCTTGTTTATTTTTATAAAAACCCTTTTTAAAAACCTTTGATTCTTGGTGAAAACTTGATTATTTTCAGAAAATATAAAGATTTTATTAAAGTTTTGTTTAAGAACTCACCTTGTAAGAACTTCTTGTAAAATGGGTTTCTCTCTCTAAAATCTCTAGTTTTCTTGAAGGTTTTTTTCTTTCTAATCTTCCATAGTGTTATTATCTTCAAGTTTCTTTAACTATTTTCATGATTGTTTTGATTGAAATAAGAAAATAGTGGTGTTTGATGTGGGTTTCGGTTATAATGGGAAGAAGAAGAAGAATATGGATAGTTGTTTTAGTGTGTGTAATTTATGGTGTAATATGTAAGAAGTATGTGTATTGGGATGTGGATGGAGCCTTAAATAAGCAATCATTTTTGTGTGGGGTAATAATAATAATATTAATATTTCCAAACAAAAAAATAATAATGTTATGTGGGGTATTTTCGGCCGCTACACATGGGGGGGGGGGGGGTTCTATAGTTTATTTTTTTTATACAAACTAATACATAATACCCATACTCCACAATGTATAAAAACCCGTTTATATTAAATAATTAAGGTTTTTACTCAATTTACCCATGGTAATATTTTCACTAAAATTATCCGTTTTTAGCTAAATAACTACTTTTAGGGGTCTCCGTCTCCTACCGGGTCTTAGTTTTGCGTTAAACTCTAAGTACACAACTAATATACCTTAATGATTTGAGAACTCCTAATTCTAAAGCTCATTAATCCCAACAATATTTCCTCCTAGAGAATATTATTTCACATTAAATTTACGCAACGCGAGTCAAAACTTAACCTTTTCAAAGTTAACCGAATTATCACCAACGTTCAACATAGACAATTTATCATTATATTTCCAAGGGCTCTAACTATCACTAATTATGTCTAACACATAGCTTCTAATATTATTTAACAATTATTATTTTATATAAGAATTATCTGAAATTTTACCGGTCGTCACATGTCACTCCCTTATAGGCCAACGGCCTTTGCCGACAAATCCAAGTTTACAAGACGCATCTCCCAAGCGCCAATACCACCGAGGCAATACCTCCCGGCCAACGTCAAGATATATGACAGTCTCACAGACCCCGACGACCACCTGTCTGGTGCCACATGTTTGCTCAGACGCTCACAGGAGCAGCCAGGGTGTGGTTCGACAACCTCCCCACTGGAAGCATTGACAGCTATGAACAACTGATCGATAAATTTTCACTCCATTTTAGCCAACAACGTCTCCACAAGCGCAACAAAAGTCAAATCTCTCTATGCAAACGGAGAGACACCGAACCGCTCGAAGACTTCATCGTGCGGTTCAACAAAGAAGCACTCCAACTCGAAACGGGGGACGAGGCAACTCAAACCTCCTTCCTGGCCAACGTTAACGATGACGGCCTTCAACACACCCTCAAGGGAAGGACGACCTCCCAGACTCTTGGGAAGAGGTTGTTCGCATCTCCAAACTATATGCGGGCAACCAAAAAACAATGCGCCAAAATCAACGCGGAAGCTCCAGCAACAACTGCAGCCGAAACAACAACCGATCGTCCGTCTGGAACCGCATTTCAGGTTCCACCGACGAACGGCGATACTCAACTTCTGGCGACGCCAGAAATACTAGCGACACCAAACAAACGCGCGACCAGCGCAACAGCGGGCGACGAAACCAAGACTGGACTCCCCTCACCAAAACGCTATCCCAAGTACTATCTCAGGTCCTTTCAACTGGAGAGGTAGCATTAAAACTCCCAAAGCCAATGGGAAATAAACGCAAAACTGTAGACATCACCAGATTCTGTGACTTCCACAAAGACGTGGGTCACGACACAGATAATTGCTACAGCCTCAAAATGGAAATAGAGGCAGCCCTCCGCTCCGGAAAGTTGGCCAACTTGGTCAAGAACGTCCGAGCCGGCGCACGTCGGCGGGACGAACCGGTAAAAGCCATAAAGGACATAAAAACACACCATGTCCGTGGAGCCCACAACCGGCAATGCAACATGCGCGCAACACTAAGCGCAAGCCAAATATCGCCGACCTAACAAGCACGTCGCAGTGACCAGAGGCTGCGACGTCACAAAACTGGAGGGAGGCCCAGGTCATCCTCCCAATAATTCCAGGAGGCGCAAGCTCAACAACCACACTCACCATCACAACACTGTTCGGGCACTATCGTACAAACAAAATGATGTGCGATGGCGGATGCAGCTTCGACATCATGTACCAACAGTGCTTCGACCAGCTCGATGATGAAGACAAAGCGCACCTGCAACCCGACGCACCCATTGCAGGCTTCTTCAACGAAGTTATTCACCCCATCGGAAAGTTTGACTTTACAGTCAAACTTGATGATGGGACCCATACTCGCTCCGAGGTTTGCACGTTCCATGTCATTCCAGCAAACTCCTCATGTGACATCCTGCTCGGAAGACAAGGTCTCGCAAACTTCAACAACACCACCTCAAGTCCCCACCAAATCATAGGTTTCCCAACAACTAATGGGGTCGCATATATTAGAGGAAACCAGGAATGCCTCATGAACACTGAGCCAGCGACTGCCACTCCCTCAATAACGCCAGCCGCTGCAAAAAACGAAGAATGGGTCCTCAACCCCGCCTTCCCTGAACAAACGATCACCTTGGGGTCGACCCTGTCCCCCCAGGTGCGCATACACCTGAAACAACTGCTGGTTGAAAACAAAGACATCTTTGCCTCGCAGTCATCTGACATGATCGGCGTCCCAAGGCACATCGCCGAGCACCGCTTGAACACATACAAAGACACTCGCCCGGTCGCACAGAAAAAATGCCATTTGGGCCCCGATAGAGTCAAAGCCATGAACGAGCAGGTCGATGACCTACTCGAGGCAGGCATCATTCGAAGATGCAACCATCAAACATGGGTATCCAACCCCGCCATGGTCCTAAAAAAGCATGTCCAAAAGACCACTACCCCTTACCAGAGATCGACCTAAAGGTAGACTCTCTAGCGCCATTTAAATAGAAATATTTCCCCGATGCTTACCGAGGATATCACCAAATACATGCATTTACAATCCCAATCGCATGTTGACCATCCCCAATCACCAGTTGACTTTTCCTAATTGCAAGTTAATTTCCTAATCGTGTGTGCTGTTGTTGTAAGCGTATTTTGACATCCCGAAACATGATTTGACACCCAGGAACATGATAGGAACCTCGTGACATGCCTAATAACTTAGTAACCCGTGTTCGGACTCGTTTATGCATTAATGGGGCGATATGCTAGACTTAGTGAACTCTTGCGCGTGCTAAGTGTTTGACTACATATGTTGCATGATATCTTGTATTTGGCTAACACGTGGGATGTCGGGTCACCAATGGGATGTCGGGTCTTGTCTGGTACGGTCAGTTTAACAGTCAAAGGTGTTTTCAAACGTACATGGTTATGGTCTGGACATTTGGGGACTAGTTAACCTACGAGTTATTAGTCTGGATACTTATATACGTCTTATGATAGGTTGCCGCTATTTGGGGCTATCATAGCTTACTGATTTAACTATTTTCGAGTAACGCGATCTAAGGTGAGTTCACGGCCCCACACTTTACTAGTTTTGTTTTCAGGGGAGAAACATGCTTATACATTTTGATCACACATTTACATGTTATACATTATAAACACACATTTTCGTGATGGTAGTATGGCTCACACTTTATTACTATATGGTTCATCTAAGTCCCTTAGAAACCACTAATACGGGGATGTAGCGGGGAAATGTGGGTAGCGCTATTGGGTTTGACAAACCCCACTCGACGGTTGGAGGTCGGGCGGGTGCATATTGTCTCAATCACACTAGGCTTACCGAAGATGAGGTAGTCTGTAAACAAGGGTATCACACAGTCAGCAATGGTTTCACCCGTATGAGTAACACACTTGACGCCTAACTAGCCTACACACAAGCATAGTATGGACAGTAACAATAACAGTAACAGTAACAGTAACAGTTTTTAAAGGATTAATGAAACGCTTATTGAAAAAGAAAAACTTGTGAACTCACCAGCATTATATGTTGACATTTTTGGCATGTTTTCTCAGGTCGCTAAGGTAGCAGTAAATGGACTAGGCGCACGGAGTCTCGCACAGCGTCTAGAGTCTTGTCGCATATTAAACAATGTTTTGTAAACTGTAATATGTCTTTTGGTTGTAAACAAGAAATGCTTCCGCTACTGGTTTATGGCTCAAAGCATAATGTTTTGGTTATTGCATGGAATGTCTTACGTATTTTCTTACATTTAGTTGTCGTTTATTGTGACCGTTGACTTGGATCCTGGTGTGTCACGCGCCTCGCGGTAAAACCCCGCATGTAGAAATTTGAGGGTGTGACATCATTGTGAGCGAAAGATTTTAGCTAAAACAGGATTATACGATCATACAAGTCACAAAACTAGGTGCGGAAACCCTAGTTCTGAACAAATTGATAAAACACAAATCAAAACACAATCAAGATCATTTTCAACATCATTTCATAGATTAACTTCTTTCAAATAAGCTTTTACAATCAGTTTTACGTTAATCTAGAACACACACACAATATCTCAAAACAACCTCTGAACCTGACCTGAACACAGACACAACTGACAACTCTATTACATAATCAAAATCACAAAACCTATTTATAGACACTGCACGTTCGCCCCTTTTCACTGGTCGAACGTAGGCATTTTCCACATTCGCCCACTTCTAGTGGTCGAATGTGTCTTCATGTCAGTTTCAGTCTTCCTTCGCCCGTTGTCCATCTACCTTCGCCCACTATAATCTACATTCACCCATAATGTTTACCTTCGGCCAATCACTAACACATGTTAATTATATTTATCCAATCCTTAGTCGCAAAACGCATCAACAAACTCCCCCTCGACTATTGATTGGATAGTTTTCTCTGTTGGTCCATTGTCTTGTTCATCAACTTGATTCTGAGCTGTTTCTTCTGCTCAGTAGTCATTGGTGGCTCAAATGTTTTCTTCACCGGTTTAGACACATTAGCTATCTTCACTGTCTTACCAAGCTTACCCTCCAAGTTACTTCCTGCATTGATGTCATACGCAAAACAAACTCCAACCACTTGAGTGTATTTTCTTGCTTGAGCAAAGTCTTTTGGTTCAAAGTAGATTGGATTGAAGAAAAGCATGATGATGTCTTCAAACGTGCAATTAATCAACCACATAGGATCAAATACATGAACATGCTTGTATTTATCCTTTCCATCTCTCAACACGATCACCGCTTCTGCCTTTCTCCAATCATAGTACCAGAAGATAAAATCAGCACTAAAATGCTGTGGCATCGGCATCAACGGTATCTTCCTCATCACATTAGGTGCTTTGTAAATCAAAGTAACACGCTTCAGATTGGTTTGTGGATCAATATCCATATGCACTTTTCTTCTGGGATATTGAGGCTTGAATCTGTTCCATCTCGTACGACTTTCCCAAACCAATTTATCTGTGCACCAACCGACATGTGATCCATTTACTTCGGCACCTGACATTGGGAATCTGCATAAGTCTCTAACCGCCCAGTATGGTAGAGTAAGCAAGTCACAGAATCTGTTGAAGTACAGAATTCCGGTTTCCCATTTTGCAGCAATACATTTCAGCCTGCCTAAGTAAGTCCACCCAAGAGCTCTGCCTTTGAACTTGTCATTATGAAATCTGTAAAAGTTACCTTGAGCTTCAGGCTTTGGTCGGTTCTCATCCATTTCCTTCAATTTCTTCAAATAATTCTTCAACTCATCAGACTGGTTAGAAGAATCTATCTTATCAGTACCAAATACCTTCTCCACAAACTCTTCACTCCTTTTCTTAGCTTTCTGTTTTGCTGACTTATTTGGTATCTCAGTGAAGTCAGGAAATACTTCATTTTCATCATCTTGTCTGAAGTACTGGGGGAACTCTTCATGAGTTATATCTTCCATCTCTACTTCATTGTTCTCAGGAGTCTGCACATCATCTGAATGACTTCCAATATCCTTTTCAGGAATATCTGGAATCAATTCATCCATCATAAACTCCTCAAAAGTTTTCCCTACCCTCTGTGCAAGACCATCTAGTATTTCTTTTGCCACAGATGCAGGTAATTCCCCTTCTTCAAGATCTGGATCTTCATATTCCAACTCATATCTTAAGTCATCAGTTTGAAATATCTCAGCGAAGCATCCTGTGAACTCAATGGTCCACTCTCTCTTTTCCAACATATCTTTATACAGCTGTTTAGCATCATCAGATAGAGATCTCACCTTCTCATTCCAGAAAATACTTTCATTTGAATCAACATTCTCACCTTTCTTCTTAGAACTCGATTCTCCAGTATCTTTCTTCTTTGGTGTTCTCTTCTCATAAGTGAATCTGGAAGTATCATCTCCTCCATCATGATCACTACCACTGCTAAACTCATCTCCTTGCTTTTTCCCAGCACCTTCAGCATCATCATCATCATCATTGTTGTCATCATCATCATCATCATCGCTTTTCTCTGATCCATCATCATCCTCATCATCATCTTGTTCTTTCTCAGATTCAGAATCTTCATAATCGACTTTCTGTTCTTCTTCTTCTTCATCTTCTTCACCCTCTTTCAACTGGGGTGCTGTAACACCCTAATCCAATTTACAGAAAAACGTGCAGCGGAAATACCAACCGAAAAATTTATTTCTTTTAAAAACAACCTTGGATGTTTATAACCCAAATCTACTAAACAATTTAGGTATTACATCTTTTAAATATGTTCTATCACATTAAACATGACCCGTCTATATCACGTTATAGGGTCGTGTCCTCGTACAATCCGCCTCCTTGCTCGATCTCCATCCTTTCCTTACTCTATTAGGTAGACAAGACAACCTGCGATCACCGAATAACCGTTTCGTTAGTTCACTTAGTGACTTAATACACACTACTCAAAATGCGGAGATAATGTCCATAGATACTCCATGATCTCGTTCCAACGCCTTCTTGGAAGTTCGGGTGTGGTACCCCGAGCTGATCCTACAAGTCTCATGCATTCACACTTACATACCTGCATCTTCCTTGCCCTTCACATAACAAGGTTAATAACCCCACAATTCATACAAATACACAATTCCCTCAATACCCCACGGTACGTACAAGCATACAATTCCCTCATATAACTTACTTTACATACAAGCATACAATTCCCTCATATAACTTACTTTACATACAAGCATACAATTCCCTCATATAACTTACTTTACATACAAGCATACAATTCCCTCATATAACTTACTTTACATACAAGCATACAATTCCCTCGTATAACCCCACAATACATTCATGCATACAATTCCCTCGTATAACCTACTTTACCCGTCATGTTACTCTTCCTTCGCCAATCTCCAAGACAAATGTGACGTTTCCAATCCTCTACTCAATCTACATATAACTACCAACCCTTACATACATGAAGCTCTCTCTCAACCCGAGCATGAGTACACATATGTACTATAAATGAGGTTTGGAGTTGCTCGGGCAAGGTACGGATGCATAAACGAGCTGAAAAATCAACATCCGAGGCCGAAAGGGGATTTGGTGTAGGGTACGCCAAAAGTGGCGTAGCCTACGCCACTTGCGTAGGCAAGGGGTGACAGAATGGCGTAGGGCAGCAGAAGTTTGCGTAGGCAAAACAGACCTGGCGTATCCTACTCCAAAACTGGCGTAGGGTACGCCAAAAGCAGATCTCGCGCACTGTTTTCCTTTTTCAACGTAATATCTTACATGCCATTCTTACCCACAATTTCCGACATTCTAGCAACCCATTTACCAAGTCTCCCACCCCTCATTCCACACATACCTTGATCGAATGCGCGCCCCTACGAGCTTCCGGTTTGAGTTCAAGTGCCTAATATACTTGATTCGCTCAAACCTTGTCTACACTAGTTACATTTACCTAAAGACAATGTCCAAGTTAACTACCATGTGGATCCTTGACCCATAACCAAAACCATGTACTCCTTTAAGATTCCCATTCTATGTGAACACAATTCAATATCATAGATGCGAGTTAAGTTCGGGAATCACTTACCTCAAGTCCTCCAAGTTCATGCTTGTTTATTTTCCTCCTCTTGACCCATTAGCTTCCCATGGTTGAGTCCATCCTTCCTATCCTTTCATATCATCATGTTCACATCATTGTTAGCATACATGATCATAACACACTAACAACCATTCTCAACCACATATCACATTGACTTTCATTAGTCAACTTCTATCATATCTACAACATACATTCACAACCACATTTATTCTCACATAGTAATACCACTTATTATCATATATGTCTCATAGTTTTAACATGTTATGCGCCACATAGTGTTTCTAATCACACAATCAAGTTTGGGAGCCTAACTATGTTATTCTACATTGTTGACTTTCCAGAAAGTCAACTTCCAACTATACCAACATCCTACTTAGAAACATATGTCCATATTGATGTACTAGATCATATAAGATTCACCATAAACATCATATTCACATCTCATTAAGATACAAGATCATTCATCACACCAATTAATCAACGCATCGTGTACATCATAATATTTAAGCATAGTGTACACACTACTAATGCATACTTCTTACCAAATCATACAATCAACTAATTCCCACATGATCTCTCTCTAAGACGAAATCCCCATGTTAACCTACTATCAATTGCACCAACTATCACATTACTTTCATACTTGTCGAGTCTTGCATACAAATTCATACCTCATACTCATCTAGACATTTCATCAAACACATGGTGTGCGTACAATATTCTAAGCTCGAAGTACAAGCTCCTAATACACACATTTTACCACAACAACACAATCACCTTAAATTATGACCAATTTCCACATGCATATCATCAACTACACATTATTCCTACAATTACATGGATTTACCACTCATTTAGCAACATCAAAGCTCTAATGAAAACCCAATATCATCATCTTTTGCAACAAGCAACTTCTAGTGATTAGCTCACCTCTAGACCATTAGAGATGATCAATATCACCTAAAATCAAGCAATACTACGAATTTAACATCATTTGCTCAAAACCCACATGTGGGGTTCGAAACTTGGATGAGTTGGGTACTAGGGGTCTTACCATAAGCTTTAAGCATGAAGACAACCATCTAATTCATACCCCCATCCTGCCATCATTCAATCTCTTGCATTTCTTCTTCAATTTTGGTGTGATTAGGTTTTGTTCTTGGCTCTAGAATGCCCCTTAGGGGCTGAATACGTATACACCCAAATGGGTCTTCTTGACCTTCTTATTTTGACCAATAGTTACATTAATGATCCCTCAAGTTTACCCCTTTCACAATTTTATTATGAAACTTAACTAACCAACATAGTTCCTAGTGTTATTTACTTACATGTTTAGATAACACTAGCGAGGTTATTTCCATATTAGAACATAACCCATATTCTTATCATCCCGTTTTATTATCCGTAAGGGTTCATTCTACTATTTATTTCATCTTGTCATTTCTTATGCACGCCTATTAGCGTAATTAAGCGAAATGGATTTCCGGGATGTTACAAGTCTACCCCCCTTAAAGAGGGTTTCGTCCCCGAAACCTCTTTCATTACTACCATACCAGGAATTCTCTACTTACCTATATACTCATTCACTTCATTCAAAGTTTCATGCCACATCGCAAGCCCACATATAGGCTGTAAAATAACTTTACTCATGGCAAAACGTATTTCTATGTTTTGTTCTTACGCTCTTATATTTTAAGAGGCCTATCGCATTTATTAAACATAATAAATCGATTAGTTACATATTCAACCAATAAATCCTACTTTGTCATTCATTCCCACATTAGTCACGAGGCGTCCATCACAGGATTACTACAATATCCCACTGTCAGCATTCCTTTTAAGTTCCTTCAATCATGTAATTAGTTAGACTATATACATGCGTATATCCCAATCCTTAGATCATGGTTATCACTCTCACAACATACATGCCATTTCATTCCCCATTCCTTCTTGCTTAACTTGAGAGTTAGGCATAATTGCATAGGCACTACTGAATCGGTACGTCTACCATATACACCCCCACCCCTTTTTGGTAAATTTCAAAGCCATTCTATTCACACTAATTTCTTTGTTAGCTCATTTCAAGCACTACTTACTGTACACACATATGTCCATCGCTTAACAACACCACGTCTAAGCTAAGATTCATCCATCTTTTGACCTTTAAAGTCAAACCTTTCGAACTACATCATGCTTGAGCTACCATTCATTCATACGGGGTTACTATTCAACATATCAATTTTCTATTTAACAATCACAAAATATTTAAATTTACTAACCTCCCTTTTTCAACGTTATCCAACAATCCATATGTCGGCTTAACTTGCCCCTTGACAAGTCCGCGCCATACTCCGCTTGCCTTAGCTCGTTTACAAGGAGTTCCAACTCACTAACTTCATATCACCTATCTTGTAGATTCCATCATATCCAGAAATTTGACCACTCGTCTCTACAAATCATTGGTTAGACATATACCTTACATTCATGAAAATTGACCTTCAATGGTCCATTCAAGAATTCCCTCACTTGTAATGTCTACTTATATACATTTCCTTCTTGATTTCCCATTCTCGTGCTATACTACATTACTTATTTCATTTTCCTATGCCAAATCTTCACAAATTATTCATTATTTTGTAAATTTTCTACAATTTGACTTTTCGAGGTAGTTGCGCCTTATTCTACTATTTTATAATAATCCCTACATCACATTCTGACATCTCCCCACATCATTCATTTTCTGCATATAGGGGTACGAATCTTTCAAAAGATTAACCGTTCATTCGTTTTCTATAGGTTTCTACAAAATAACTCACATTAATACCATGCCTTACCACCTTCCACTACACATATATATGCATTTTACATGCCACATAACATGCAGATCTAAATTAAGTTACTAACTTGCGCTTATCTTGGTTAGAGAGAATAGTGTATTCTCTCCTTCTTTCCTACCCAAATGACTTGCTTCATAGACTATTCTATAATTCTACAACTTTCCAACAAATCTGACCCATTACTTGGGTAATTCTATATTTTTACATTTCCACTATTTGACCCGCTCAAGGTCATTTTCACAATTTCTATAATTTCACCCCTTTTTACCATTTATGGTCTTCCCAGCCGCTTGACCCGCTAAGGTCTTTCCGACCTATTTTACATGGTTTCAACCATATGACCCGTTAAGGTCTTTCCAACCTCTTGACCCATTGAGGCCTTTCCAACCATTGTGACCCATAAGGATCTTTCCAACCATTTTGACCCATAAGGGTTTTCTACAATTTTGACCCATAAGGGTTTTCTACAATTTTGACCCATCATGGTCATTCTACCATTTTAACCCATAAGGGTATTTCCACCATTTTGACCCATCATGGTCATTCTACCATTTTAACCCATAAGGGTATTTCCACCATTTTGACCCATCATGGTCATTCTACCATTTTAACCCATAAGGGTATTTCCACCATTTTGACCCATCATGGTCATTCTACCATTTTAACCCATAAGGGTACTTCCACCATTTTGATTTGATCCGTACTTATCTACGGACTCAAACCTTTCATTCCAACTATTCACCCACACGACCACTTACTTTCCAATTCTACCAGGCATACCTGTAATGATTTTCATGGTCTCACGTGTATCGCATGCTTCTTGTGCACTGGCCAGGTGTACAGTCCACATGCTACCCACATGCCTTCACGTAATCATTACCTTATGCCTAGGGACTGGTTTTCAGCTTCGTGCCACATTTCAATTTACTTCCTAAACAACATGGTCATTTTTCCTTCTATGTTTTACCATCCCAAAGGATTTTCCTCCCACCGGTACCTATAGTTAATTATCGGGTACCTGTGATTATTCCATCTTATCTACAATTTCCGCGATCTATCTTGAATCGTGTCCTTGAGACCTCTTCATTATCCACCAAAAGCTCACCTTAACATAAACACCACAATTAGCTTTTAACATGTCATGTGAGTTAATATTAAATTCTGCCTTTGGGCCTTGATCGAGCCTTGGATTGTACGGGTCACTATATTTAGGAGCACACAAGTTTGAGTTCAAGTACATACTTCCTTGTACTAGATTTCACTCAAACCAGGGCTCTGATACCAACTTGTAACACCCTAATCCAATTTACAGAAAAACGTGCAGCGGAAATACCAACCGAAAAATTTATTTCTTTTAAAAACAACCTTGGATGTTTATAACCCAAATCTACTAAACAATTTAGGTATTACATCTTTTAAATATGTTCTATCACATTAAACATGACCCGTCTATATCACGTTATAGGGTCGTGTCCTCGTACAATCCGCCTCCTTGCTCGATCTCCATCCTTTCCTTACTCTATTAGGTAGACAAGACAACCTGCGATCACCGAATAACCGTTTCGTTAGTTCACTTAGTGACTTAATACACACTACTCAAAATGCGGAGATAATGTCCATAGATACTCCATGATCTCGTTCCAACGCCTTCTTGGAAGTTCGGGTGTGGTACCCCGAGCTGATCCTACAAGTCTCATGCATTCACACTTACATACCTGCATCTTCCTTGCCCTTCACATAACAAGGTTAATAACCCCACAATTCATACAAATACACAATTCCCTCAATACCCCACGGTACGTACAAGCATACAATTCCCTCATATAACTTACTTTACATACAAGCATACAATTCCCTCATATAACTTACTTTACATACAAGCATACAATTCCCTCATATAACTTACTTTACATACAAGCATACAATTCCCTCATATAACTTACTTTACATACAAGCATACAATTCCCTCGTATAACCCCACAATACATTCATGCATACAATTCCCTCGTATAACCTACTTTACCCGTCATGTTACTCTTCCTTCGCCAATCTCCAAGACAAATGTGACGTTTCCAATCCTCTACTCAATCTACATATAACTACCAACCCTTACATACATGAAGCTCTCTCTCAACCCGAGCATGAGTACACATATGTACTATAAATGAGGTTTGGAGTTGCTCGGGCAAGGTACGGATGCATAAACGAGCTGAAAAATCAACATCCGAGGCCGAAAGGGGATTTGGTGTAGGGTACGCCAAAAGTGGCGTAGCCTACGCCACTTGCGTAGGCAAGGGGTGACAGAATGGCGTAGGGCAGCAGAAGTTTGCGTAGGCAAAACAGACCTGGCGTATCCTACTCCAAAACTGGCGTAGGGTACGCCAAAAGCAGATCTCGCGCACTGTTTTCCTTTTTCAACGTAATATCTTACATGCCATTCTTACCCACAATTTCCGACATTCTAGCAACCCATTTACCAAGTCTCCCACCCCTCATTCCACACATACCTTGATCGAATGCGCGCCCCTACGAGCTTCCGGTTTGAGTTCAAGTGCCTAATATACTTGATTCGCTCAAACCTTGTCTACACTAGTTACATTTACCTAAAGACAATGTCCAAGTTAACTACCATGTGGATCCTTGACCCATAACCAAAACCATGTACTCCTTTAAGATTCCCATTCTATGTGAACACAATTCAATATCATAGATGCGAGTTAAGTTCGGGAATCACTTACCTCAAGTCCTCCAAGTTCATGCTTGTTTATTTTCCTCCTCTTGACCCATTAGCTTCCCATGGTTGAGTCCATCCTTCCTATCCTTTCATATCATCATGTTCACATCATTGTTAGCATACATGATCATAACACACTAACAACCATTCTCAACCACATATCACATTGACTTTCATTAGTCAACTTCTATCATATCTACAACATACATTCACAACCACATTTATTCTCACATAGTAATACCACTTATTATCATATATGTCTCATAGTTTTAACATGTTATGCGCCACATAGTGTTTCTAATCACACAATCAAGTTTGGGAGCCTAACTATGTTATTCTACATTGTTGACTTTCCAGAAAGTCAACTTCCAACTATACCAACATCCTACTTAGAAACATATGTCCATATTGATGTACTAGATCATATAAGATTCACCATAAACATCATATTCACATCTCATTAAGATACAAGATCATTCATCACACTAATTAATCAACGCATCGTGTACATCATAATATTTAAGCATAGTGTACACACTACTAATGCATACTTCTTACCAAATCATACAATCAACTAATTCCCACATGATCTCTCTCTAAGACGAAATCCCCATGTTAACCTACTATCAATTGCACCAACTATCACATTACTTTCATACTTGTCGAGTCTTGCATACAAATTCATACCTCATACTCATCTAGACATTTCATCAAACACATGGTGTGCGTACAATATTCTAAGCTCGAAGTACAAGCTCCTAATACACACATTTTACCACAACAACATAATCACCTTAAATTATGACCAATTTCCACATGCATATCATCAACTACACATTATTCCTACAATTACATGGATTTACCACTCATTTAGCAACATCAAAGCTCTAATGAAAACCCAATATCATCATCTTTTGCAACAAGCAACTTCTAGTGATTAGCTCACCTCTAGACCATTAGAGATGATCAATATCACCTAAAATCAAGCAATACTACGAATTTAACATCATTTGCTCAAAACCCACATGTGGGGTTCGAAACTTGGATGAGTTGGGTACTAGGGGTCTTACCATAAGCTTTAAGCATGAAGACAACCATCTAATTCATACCCCCATCCTGCCATCATTCAATCTCTTGCATTTCTTCTTCAATTTTGGTGTGATTAGGTTTTGTTCTTGGCTCTAGAATGCCCCTTAGGGGCTGAATACGTATACACCCAAATGGGTCTTCTTGACCTTCTTATTTTGACCAATAGTTACATTAATGATCCCTCAAGTTTACCCCTTTCACAATTTTATTATGAAACTTAACTAACCAACATAGTTCCTAGTGTTATTTACTTACATGTTTAGATAACACTAGCGAGGTTATTTCCATATTAGAACATAACCCATATTCTTATCATCCCGTTTTATTATCCGTAAGGGTTCATTCTACTATTTATTTCATCTTGTCATTTCTTATGCACGCCTATTAGCGTAATTAAGCGAAATGGATTTCCGGGATGTTACAGGTGCCCTGCTATAAAGCTCGTCAATCAAATTACTAAGGCGTTTGTTTTCATTCCTTAGTTCTTTGTTATCTGCCTTAATCAATTTGATCCTGCCCTTGTTTCTTTCACACTTTCTTTCAAGTTTTTCATTCTTAGCTTCAATCATCTTAATCTTATCATTTAACTCATCCTGATTAGATTTCGAAGCAACCACGATTTGAAGCATTTTCTCCTCATTTTGCTTAAACTTAGCAATCTCAGCCTGTTGAGCAACTAACATCTTCATCATATCTTCCATTTTCTTATTCACTTGCTTCATGACATCGTCATCCATAGTTACTTTCTTCGACTTTGATATAGATGGCTCAACTTCAGCTACTTTCTCCTTCTGAGGCTTTCTAAACATCTCAAGCACTTTATCCAAATCGACATTGAATTGATCGATTGGTAAAGTCTCTGCCTCTTTCGTTTTCTTCTGCTTCTTGGCGACAGGTGAAGATAGCTTAGATGGTGTTCCTGCATCAGGTACTCTTTTTCCCTTCAATAGCTGAGCTAACTCTTTCTCCCTCAGCTCTTTTATACTTGACTTCTTGGCCATGGTCTTTTGCTTCTTTGTCTTTCTAGGCAAATTAACCACTACAGTATCTCCAACACTCAATTCTGCCAAGTCAACACCTAGACTCTCATCTTCAACAGATTTCTTCCTTCTCTCAGCTTCTTCAATCGACTTGTTCAAGGATTCAGACTCACCAACCATAGTGGCCTTACGTTTGGTGGTCCTCACATTCTCATCATCAGAATCCCACTGCTCATCAACCTCAGTCTCCTCTGAATCTACCGACTCTTCGTCCACCAAACCTGATCCTTTCTTAGCTGTCGATTTCTTTCTAACCACTTGTTGCTTAGAGCTTCCCTGATCCACAGTCTTTCCCTTGCCCTTCCCTTTGGCTCCAGGATTGACTACTTGCCGTTTCCTCTTAGTGCTTGAATCAACATACACTAAGGGATCATCATTGTCCGAATCACTATTATCATGTCTTGCTTTGTTCTTGCCAGGATCAGTGTAATCCTGACGAGCCAAAGCACCAAATAATCTCCTGTTAGGTGGCTTCTCACTATCAGGCACACCTTTGTAACCCTTCATTCTCATCAAAGTTCTAATGTTCATATGATCTTGACCTAGGATCATAGTCGGATCCTTTTTCAACATAGGATACTTATAGTCAAAGATCATCATCAGAAATCTCGGATATAACATGAACTTCTTGTTCTTCATTCCTTTCAGCATCTCTAGCATATGATCAAGAATCATCCCAGATACATTAAATGGTTTGTTGAGTGTCAACGCAACCATTAATGAACTTAAACTCCTTCTCATGACATCATATCCACCGCTCACACACCCAAATACGTGGATAAGAACATGTGCAAAATACTTATACTGCACTCCCAGCTTCCCCTTATACATAGATCCGTCAGTAATTGGACCTTTGTATTTCATTCGTAAGAAACTCGCTTTCTGCTCTGTCCATGACAACTCCCTGGGATCTTCACTATCTTCAAACTTTATCTGTAACGCTTCTCGAATATCAGCTTCAGTCAAGAACATCTCCATATCCTGAATCTTGCTCTTGATGATCGTTTGATTCTCCCAGTAGTCATACTTCGCATTTTGGTAGAAATCTTCAATGATGTCTTTGTATATGATGGTTGGTGTGGCTAATGCATGAACTATCCTGCTCCTCTTCAGAAACTCTATGATCCCGGTGAACTCCGTATTCTTCTCTACATCACCGAGATATGCGCAACAGTTATGCGACCTTTCAAACGGCCAACTGCTTGGAACAGACGTTTCTGCCTCTGGCACCGGATCAGTAACAATGATCTCTGCTGGAGTTTCCACATTTTCTACTGGTGCTTCAACGTTCTCGGATTGATCAGCCATCTACACATAAAAATCAAACAAACACGTCAAAATACAAAAACGACAAAAATTACAAAAATTCTGGTCAAAATATACTGCACATTCGCCCGTTTTAGAATGGACGAATGTGAAATAATTTGGTCGAATGTGAAAATAATGGTCGAATGTGAACAGAATCTAAGTAAAAGATCACTTTCGTCCGGATTATTCCACCTTCGTCCAAACCAATTCCACCTTCGCCCGTTTATTTCAACCGAAGGTGAAAAAGTTTTCCCCCAAAATTTGAAATTCTGCCAAAGTTGTTTTTAACATGTAATATTGATTCTAATATGACCTATCATGACCGATTAACACTCGTGTATTACCAATTGTCCTCAAATATCAATTTACATCAGTTTTAAAAGAAAAATTAGGTTAAACAGTCTATTCAATCGATTAAACAATCAAAAGGTGTTTAAAACCTAATTCCTTTATTCTTCTCCCCCTAAAACTGATGTGGATTGAATGCAAAACAAAATCAAACATTATTAAACATCCTAAGACCCCTGAATTGAAACCCTAGGTCCGGTTTAAAAACACGACGAATCTGGTCTGTACTGATGTCCATTACCTGCAAGTTTAGTCTTAAAATGATCAGTAAAGGACAGGGATTAAATCAGTGTATCAAGAGAAAAACGAGCAACAAGGGCTGGTTATGAAAGAAATTTGAAAAATTTTTGTGAATGAGAGGTTCGAACGTGGAATGGCTATATATAAAGGTCCACCTTCGCCCGTTTGGTATGGACGAATGTGAGATCTTTCCACATTCGTCCCAAATTAATGGCCCGAAGGTGAAAAGTGTCACCCGAAAGTGGAATGTATACCCGAAGGTGAAGATAATACCCGAAGGTGAAAATAATACCCGAAGGTGAAAATATTCCACATTCGTCCAAATGAAAACCGGTCAAAGGTGATGATTTTTCCACATTCGACCCAATTAAGGGGCGAATGTGAAATGGAAAAATCTGAAAATTTCGCCAAATCACGAATTCGAATCCCGTTCAACATTTTTCAATCTGTTAAACTTCCAAAACTCAAATTTTCACATGTTTGAATAATACAAAGCCCAGATGGTGTTATCAAATCTCAGAAATTGACCATCAAGCATCCCCGGTTATCAAAAATAAAGCAGAAATGCAAATCTTTTTGGATTTTCTGAAATTGTATCAAAACACACCTAAAATCTTTTTGAATTTTGTATCTTTTTGACAATAAAAGTAAAATGCAACAAAGTAAAATGCATCAAAGTAAATGAAAGCAGTAAACATTTTGTGATTTCCGGTAAGAGGATCATATCAGTTTTCTGAGAAATCTGAACACAGCGTTGATCTGTTTGAATATTATCATTAGAAACAATATGTGACACGGCAATTGCTGATATTGTGGTCCACGTAAGCTCACATGCAGACAATTACGCAATGCTTTAAAATGATACGAATTAGATGTATTAGACTAACACATTGTGGTTCCCACACACACGACATACTCCCGTATCAAGAAGTAAATGCACAAAGACTCATTGTAAAGCGTGATTATGCTTTCGTCGTCTGTAATTGTACAAGATATAATGCATAGAGGTATACAGGTCAGCAAATTAATGCAGCAAAGTAACATATGCACTATACCAGGTTGAGGACTGATATTAATCATGATTTTCATCAATGATCAATACGAAGTAATAGATAATCTTTGATCATCATATAACATGGAAAGTTCCTCAATTCGGTAACTTTAGGATTTGGCATATAGCTCTTTTATAAAGATATCCTGTCTGAGCTAGGTCCGTAATGACTTACAGCAGAAGATCAGATAGGCTATCTCCAGACAACTAATAACATAACTACCCTAAACCTCCGAGTTTTGTACAAATACCCTATCAAACGAAATTACGGTACTAAGACCATATGTCCATGAGGTGTTCAGCCACAAATGCGTAGTTTGTTATGTTTGTATCACTAATGCACGCAATATTTAGTCTACGAAGCCTATCAGCATATCACACGTAATCAACATACGTCTCATTATACTATACAATTCTTTAGCCTGTGTCAGATCCCCACTGATGTACTATCATTTCCTCTTGTTATCCAGGAAATCATTTTGGTTTTTTCTAATTTTTAGGTATTTTGAAAATTTTTCAATGTTTTTGGTTTTTCTGATAAAATGACTCCCCCTAAAATAAAGAACATATTTTTGGATTTTCAATTTTTCTGAAAAACAAAAACAAAAATTTGAAAGAAACAATCCACTTGAAAGCATCAACTTCTTTGAGGATTAAACAAACCCCTCGAAAGCATCAACTTCTTTGAGGATTATGATAGTAAAGAGAAATTCCCAATTAGCAAAAATTTAAAACTAAAACTAAAAACTAAAAAGCGATAAACCGAGGAGCCGATTAGTCCTGTTTTTCCTTTATATTGTTTACTTTTAAAAGATATTCAAAGCGGGATCTGTCAAAAGCTTTTGTAAACAAATCTGCACGTTGGTAGTCAGTATGGATTTTGACCATATCTATCAATTCCTTAGCGTAACAATCACGGATAAAATGATATTTAATCCGGATATGTTTCGCTTTAGAATGATTTTCAGTATTTTTAGTTAATGCAATTGCGGCTTCGTTGTCACGGTGTATAGGGGTTTTAAGAAACTGCAAACCGTAATCGACCATCTGTTGTTGGATCCAGAGCACTTGCGAACAGCAACTCGAGGCTGAAATGTACTCGGCTTCACATGTAGACAGTGCGACAGAAGTCTGTTTCTTGCATTGCCAGGTAATTAACCTGCTCCTTAAAAACTGGCAACCAGCTGTTGTTGATTTGCTATCTTTGTCACAGCCGCCCCAATCTGCATGACTAAAAGCAATAAAATCAAAATCATCATCATTAGGGTACCAAAGTCCTTTTGATGGACAACCCTTCAGATATCGAAGGATACGCTTGACCGCCGTCAGATGACTTTGTTTCGGCTTCGATTGATAGCGAGCACAGAGACACGTTGCATACATAATATCTGGTCGAGACGCTGTCAAATACATCAGAGATCCAATGATTGCTCTGTATGTAAATGGATCTGTCAGCTCCCCCTTAGCGTCCACTCCAATCCCGTGATTGGGTTGAATCGGGGTATCCATCGGCTTAGAGTCCTCCATCTGGAATCGGCTCAAGATGTCGGATACATATTTTGTCTGGTGAATGAAGATCCCGTTGGGTCTTTGGTCCACCTGTAAGCCGAGGAAAAACTGCATCTCCCCCATAGCGCTCATTTCGAACTTTTCCTGCATAACAGTTTCAAATTCCCTGCATAAAAGTTCGTTAGTTGAACCAAATATAATATCATCAACGTAAATCTGTACTAGAAGCAAGTCATCTCCCGTCTTCTTCGTAAAGAGGGTGCAATCGACGAGGCCGCGCTTGAATCCTTTGGAGATGAGGTATGTACTTAGCTCCTCGTACCACTGTCTTGGAGCCTGGTGCAAACCATATAAAGCTTTGTTCAGCACATAGACCTTGTCCCGGTGGATTGGGTCCTCAAAGCCTGGTGGCTGCCCGACATAAACCTCCTCCTTGACTTTCCCGTACAAAAATGCGCTCTTGACATCCATTTGATAGACTTTGAATTTCTTGTATGAAGCAAACGCGAGGAACATCCGAATAGCTTCAATTCGGGCTACTGGTGCATAGATTTCGTTGTAATCAATTCCTTCGATTTGATGGAAACCCTGCACGACCAATCTGGCTTTGTTGCGAACGATAACTCCACGATCATCCTTTTTGCACTTAAACACCCACTTAGTGCCTATTTTCTTCCTTCCCGGTGGCAAATCTGTGAGCGTCCAGACTCCCAATTTCTGGAATTGCAATAACTCCTCCTGCATTGCCTCAACCCAGGCATCTTCATTCAAAGCGTCTTTGTATGTCCTTGGCTCTACCTGCGACACATAACATGCAAACGACCAATCATTTTGACTACCAGATTTCTGAATTTTGGCATACAATGCTAAAGCACCAAAACTCTCTGGCGAGTTAACGCTTTTAAGCTGCCCTTTGGTCATAACACCACTTCCAGGATCACCGATAACTTGCTCTAGCGGGTGAATACGATGAATCCGAGATTCCGGATTAACAGGTACAATCACTCCCGTCTGAGCAGTCAAGTTTTCTACAGCATCCTGATCATGACCCGTGTTTGATGATGAAGCAACATCTGGATTTGGAGTTGGGTTCACAGTTTGCTCCTCTAATTCTTCTGCATGTTCAAGAACTGCTTCTTCAAATTGTTCATCTTCAGATTCTGAAGTGTCTAATGAAGTTGAAGCCTCTTGAAACATCTCTTCCTCTTGTATAGGAGCACTGGTATCATTAGAAGCTGGTGGGGGGTTCACAGTGATTGGACGCATCAACGGTGAAGTTGCCGCGTTTTCACACTCGTAAAGTAATCTGATAACAGCTTCTTCAACCAAGCTATCTAGGTTGAATGATTCAAAGAAATCTTTGTAATCAAACATCCAATCAGGGCCCGTGCCTTGCAAATTTTGAGTGTATCGTTGAACTTCCACATTAGCCCAATCCTCCACTTGACGAGTTCGCTTGTTGAATACCCGTTTGAGCGGGGTTGCATATCCAACAAAATATCCCTCCTCAGCTTTAGGACTAAACTTCTCTCCTGGATTCAACATCGTGCATGGCGCCCCGAAAGGTTCTAGATACTCTAAGTTGGGCTTTCGTCGGTGTAACAGTTCATAAGATGTTTTTCCAAACTTCTTCACTGTGATAACCCGATTTAATGTATAATTTGCTGCATAAATCGCCTCATTCCAGAACATTACCGGAAGATTTGAGTCAGCGAGCATTGTTCTAGCCGCCTCAATTAGAGTCCTATTCTTTCTTTCAGCAACACCGTTCTGTTGCGGGGTATACGGAGCCGAATATTCATGATGTATCCCTTTGCTTTCACAAAGTTCATCCATCTTGGCGTTTTTGAACTCCGTCCCGTTGTCACTCCTGATTCTTTTTATCTTCAAATTGTAGATATTCTCCAATCGAGTGAACAGAACTTGTAGGTTGGTAAAAGTGTCGCTTTTGTTCTTCAAACACATCACCCATGAAAATCTTGAATAGTCATCAGTGACGACTAAACAATAAAGCTCTCCAAGATGACTTTTGCGCTTGACCGGTCCAAAAAGGTCCATGTGCAATCGCTCAAGCGGCATCTCAACAGAGTTAACTTTCTTCACTTTATGGGACTGTTTGTGTTGTTTTCCTTTCATACAACTTACACACTTGTCGTTCAGATGGAAATGTTTCACGTTTACTCCATCGACAAGTCCATTTCTCACCAGTTGATTCATTTTCCTCAGATGAATGTGCCCCATTCTGCGGTGCCACATTATCGATTCTTTTTCGGTCGCCTTGGATAGAAAGCATGTTATTTGCCCCTGTGATGTCATCGCCTTGGACATGTCAAGAATATAAAGATTGTTGACTCGAGGTGCCATCAACATAACCCACTCCTTTGGAATTTTGAAGCCCGGTTTGAGAATATAACAGGATTTGTCATCAAAATGCACAGAAAATTGTTTATCGCATATTTGACTGACGCTCAACAGATTATAGTCTATCTGCTTGACATAAGAAATCCGCTCGAAAGTCAAAATCCCATTACTCACGCTTCCTTCCATCGTGATATATCCTCCTTTATTACCCGCGAAAGCGACATACCCTCCATTAATGTTTTTCACATCAAACAGCAATGCGAGATCCCCCGTCATGTGGCCTGAAGCTCCACTATCAACAATCCAGAGACTGCTAATAGGGCCAGCTGAAGCTCCCTGCACACAAAAAGTAAACATTTAGTTCTTTCGGGGGACCCAAGCCTGAGTCTTGGGCCTTTGAACATTGGTTTTCAAAGAAACATCCTCATTAACTTTTTCAACAACTTTCTGTTTTGGATCAATCTTTTTCTGATTGTTCAAAACATTTTCATTTTTCTCACTTACCTTCGAAGTAGAAGCTCCTGGAGTACCATTAGGTGTCCAAGATTGTTCAGGCCTTTTAAGAATACGAATTTGAGATTTTGGTTTCTCAATTGGTTTCTGAACATTGTTACCAAAAGTAACTTTCTTGGCAACCTTATCTGAGTTAACAGACTTAGGTCCAACCTTTGATTTGACAATCGGTTTTTGTGGAACCTTTTGTCTATCAACTGTTGTGTTCACCACAGGCTTTCTCCAAGATTGTTCCATTGCAATCCGATTTCTTTGATCATATTGAAATGGACGGTTGTTCCTCATTTGAAAATTGTTTTGATTATAAAATTGTTGTTGTTGAGGAACAACCCGTCTATGTGGTGGAACATAATGATCAATCGGCTTTCTCATGGAATTTTTAACTTCAACCTCATGTCTTTTATGCCTTACATATGGACACTGAGCAAGTAAATGCCCACGTTCTCCACATTTAAAGCATTTTCGATATTCTTCAAAAACATAATGAGCATTTGGTGGAGCAAATGATCTAACAGGATATTGATCATTATACTGTTGATTTCTCAAACTCTCAGGAAGTGGTCCTTTCGAGTAAGAGGGCTCATGAAAACCATTTGCTTTGTCATTTGGTCGAATGAACTCAGTGACATGGACCTTTGGTTCTTGAGGAACATCCGAAAACAATTTCTTTAAAATTTCTGGTGGAATTTCGTTTGTTCTCTCATGTTTTGGAAACCAAATAGTGCTTTCTTGCCAGATTTTGTCAAGTTTAGAATAGTTAACGTTTTTAATTGGAAATTCCTCATCAGAAATGATCTTATCGGATCCTTCCATCCGATAGAACACTTTGACAGGTTTGTCACTTGGTTCATTCAACTTATTCATTTTAACAACATTCTTAACACCATTATCTTTCTTAACATCAATCTTTTCAGACTTTTTATCACGATTAGCATTTGCCATCGGATGAACATGATCAGATGGTGACACTGGTTCAGTAGTAATGATGTGATTTTCTTTTGGAATCTCACATACATTAACAGTTTGATCACTACCAGTATCATCATTCTCTGAGTCTGAATTCACACTTTCAGCATAAACACCCTCATCGTTCAAGCCCAAAATCGGTCTCACATCGGAATAAGGATCACCAATACTCGAGGTATTTGATTCCATTTCCGATGATGAGTCTGATTTTACCGAACTCTCCGGTATAACTTGGTGATAGTTATGATTTTCAAAAAGAACCGGAGATGGTACAGACTTGTAATTGGTGGTGTTATCATCAATGATATGGTCTACCACATAAGCAACATTCTTATAACTTTCCAACTTCTTGTTAACCTTTTCAGCAAAGCATTTTATGGCTGCCATTTCCAACTTGGTGTTTTCAATTTCATTGATATAGTTGTTTATTGCCAATTGTTTCAATGACAAAGTGTTTTTCAAGTCGGAAATGTCCTTTTTATAGCCATCTAATACTTTGTTAAATGCATTCAACTCTTTGCGAGTAGATTGACTGTTCAGGATAGCACTATCACGTGAAATTCGGAGTTGTTTATTCTCCTCAGTCAATCTATCACATGTTCCACAATATTTATCACTCATAACATCAGTGCTAGATTCAGAACTTACAGGTTTTGGCGGTTCAGTCATGGCCATCAACGTGAAATGAGCTTCCTTTCCAGTGAAAAACTTGGAGTAGTCAATCTTGGTGAAAGCATCATCAGCAATGCACGACTTCCTCGTCATCAAAAAGTCAGCTTCTGCCAGCAACTGATCAATATCATCATCTAAAGAATCAACACTTGCCTCTGTGTCTGATTCGCTCTCAGAATCTGAATAAACTGATCTACACTCTTCAGGAACATCAGTAACAGAATCAATCACCATTCCAGAATTCGTTTCCTCAGCCTTAACCTCAACAGGTTCATTCTCCACTTCCATCTCAGTCTCAGAATCATCACTTTCACACTCCTCAGTTTCTTTCTTCTCATCAACCGCCACCGACTCTTCCATATCAACCTGATAAGCAACACATGCCACATTCCCACCAGTAGTCACTTCCTCAACTCCTATTTGCATACCTGACCAGTCAAACCTTTCATCCTGTTGAGTCACCAAAGCTTGGTTCTGACTCACATTCTGTTGAGTCTCATTAGGTGTAGTGATAGGTACAACTGTTCGGTTTGTGTTGTTAGGAGATTGATTTTGAATCTGGTTTTGAGTGTTTGGTTGTCTGTTTTGGTTGTTAAAGTTTCGGTTTTGGTAGTTGTTATTTTGGTAAGAAACTTGGTTTTGTTGTTGACGGTTCTGGTAATTTGCATTGAAAGGGTTTCGATTACCTTGTTTAGGTGGCTGGGTGCATTCCCTTTTAAAGTGTCCTTTTTCTCCACAATTAAAACACGTAACCTTCTCCTTGTTGAAACCATAGGTTGTGTTGGGAGAAGTTGCCAAATCAGTTCTTCCTGTTTTCTCGATGAACTCTGTTGCTCTTCTCATAATACTCGCAAAAGCCCATTGAATGTCAATGAGTTCCATCTCTTCCTTGTCTATCTGTGTATAGTCTTCGTTGGTTAAGTTGTTGTTCCCAATCTGACTAGCAACTAAACCATTGTAGGATGAAACCATTGCTGAGACTAATGCAATGTGTTGCTGAGCAACCTCCACAGTCACATTTCCCATGTTAGATGTATCCAAAACCACCGGTTGTTGATTAGGTTGAGTAACATGGTTTATTGGTTGTTGTGTTTGGTTAGCGGTGTAAAAACCTGCTTGTTGCATTGGGGAGAGTGGTGAAATGTAGGAATTGTATTGTGGTGGTGTGTATGATGGTTGTGAGTAGGATGATGTTTGTGTCAAGTAGTTGGTGGTTGGTTTTGATGATTCCATGACATTGGAAATACATGCAACATGTGGTGCAATGCTTCCTGAGCTCGAGTTACCAACTGGAACTGAAGTGCCTCCAAAATACAAACTGGGATTCTGAGGAATCTGTGACCTTCTAGCTTTCCTCCTATCCTCCAACTCTTTGTTCTCCAGCTTTTCGATAAACTCTGAAATAGTCCAGAATTGATAAGCATCCTTCTCTCTGAGAACTTCCACATGCTGATCCCATTGTGGTGGTAAAGCATCTGCAAACTTATCCACCTGCTTAGTCATTGGACTCTGTACACCATAACTAGACAATTCAGACAACAAATGCATATATCTAGGAGTTAGTTCTTTTAGAGTTTCATTATTAATAAAAGAAAAATTCTCAAACTCTTTGACCAATTCTTCCATTCTCAGGCTCCTAGTCTTCTCATTACCATCATGCTTCCTCTTAAGCTTATCCCAAAGCTGCTTTGATGTAGTACATGTCCCAAATTGATGCAACAGGTCACTTGTGATTGCCTGTGTCAATTGGGAAAAGGCCTTCTTCTCCACCACATATTTCTTCTTCTCGTCCTCAGTTAAGCTTTCCAAAGGAATCATCTCACCTGTATTCTCCAAAATCGGTGCTGTGTAACCTTTAACAATCATGCTCCATGCCTCTGCTCCTTCAACTCCCATGCCTTCCAAATGGATCTTGAACATGGTATGCCACTGATTATACTCTTGCATTTCCATGAGCTTCGGTGGCCGAGTTCCACTACCTGTAGACAAATCCTTAATCAAAGTAGAAATAGCATTAGTGGTTTGAGTATTTACCGCCGCTGCTGCTACTCCCCAGTAATCGGATTGTAGTGCCGGATGTGCTACACTTTGAGGCATCGTGCTCGTCGTTGCCATGTAGTTAAGTGGTTGTGAAGACTGTGTGTTCGTCTTTTGCGCTGCCACTGTCCATGGGTCCATTGTTTGCTGTTGTGGTTGTGTTGTTGCTGATCCCGGAGTAGTTTGAAAACGCCACATGATCACAAACTAAAAAATCTCAACACTTAGAAAAAATTTCAACAAAATCCTTGGTTCGCCCGAAATACACTAGGTTCGCCCAAAAGGATCTAGGTTCGTCCAAACTTTATCACTCTCGACCCTTCTGATTCTTAGTTCGCCCAAACAGTAACACCCGAACGTGGATATGACCAGAATGTAAACACAAAATAACCTCCTTTCACTTTCGCCCAATTATAAAACGGTCGAAGGTGAAAATCTGTACCCGAAAGTGAAAAGTTCTACACAAAATTTTAGGTTCGACCACTAACTCCTCAGGTTCGCCCACTTTTCAACACGTTCGACCAATCAACTCAAGTCAGGTTCCAGGTTCGCCCACTCTGATCAGATCTCATTTTTGAAAAACGGTTATTGTTTGAAAAACGGTTATTCTGATCTCAGATTTTCAAAAGTTCATGGATTTGAATGATCTCAATCAGGTTATGTTTCGGAATAGATTTGGAACAACTTTAATTCTTGGAAAACTTGAATTCGACCACAAATTCTCCTTTAAATCGATCAAAAACACTTAAAAACAATGTTTATGTAAAAACAGATGTATTTAGGTCAAAAACATGTCCAAATCAGCTCTGATTTTATCAAATTTGTTATTGTATGATCCTCTTGGCTCTGATACCACTTTGTGAGCGAAAGATTTTAGCTAAAACAGGATTATACGATCATACAAGTCACAAAACTAGGTGCGGAAACCCTAGTTCTGAACAAATTGATAAAACACAAATCAAAACACAATCAAGATCATTTTCAACATCATTTCATAGATTAACTTCTTTCAAATAAGCTTTTACAATCAGTTTTACGTTAATCTAGAACACACACACAATATCTCAAAACAACCTCTGAACCTGACCTGAACACAGACACAACTGACAACTCTATTACATAATCAAAATCACAAAACCTATTTATAGACACTGCACGTTCGCCCCTTTTCACTGGTCGAACGTAGGCATTTTCCACATTCGCCCACTTCTAGTGGTCGAATGTGTCTTCATGTCAGTTTCAGTCTTCCTTCGCCCGTTGTCCATCTACCTTCGCCCACTATAATCTACATTCGCCCATAATGTTTACCTTCGGCCAATCACTAACACATGTTAATTATATTTATCCAATCCTTAGTCGCAAAACGCATCAACAATCTTCACCCCAAAGGGGCTCATCTGAGAAATGTAAACAGCATACCGTTGCAAAACGGAAATCAAGAATCTTGACACCGGTAACCGGAACAAACCCTGTTGGGATCAGTTTGCTCTTTTTGCTAAGTAAGAACTTGCTATCTTGACACTTAAGTGTTTAGCAAGCCCTTGTAAATCAGATTATAAGCACATCGGAATGTATAAGTTAAAGCAACACTTTTTATACTAAGGAAGAGTTATTACTCCCCCTTGATGATTGAAACTAATAAATGACAAGTATTTATTATGAATCCAAGCAGTAAATGAGAATTAGATACTTAGACAGATTCACAATAAATACAGAAATGGAATAGAACAGTGATTGTGTTTGAAGGATTTTTCTATTAAAAATCAATGTCTAAAATAGAAGGTTGAAGCCTCCTATTTATAGACGTTTACATACATGTATCTTGCCCAAAAAGCAAGTACAGAAACAACAGAAACAAGTTGCACAAGTTGCAACATTGAAACTAACAAATACAGCTAAAAAGTAATAATAAACAATAAACTACTGATGCAAAAGGCGGTGGAAAATATCTGATGCTAAGTGCTGATGAATGACAAACTACTGATGAGTAGTTTGTCTTCAGTACTTCTGAAGTGAACTTGTCTGGTTTGGACTTCAGAACTTCTGATGAAGTTTCTTCTTCAGCACTTCTCTTATCTTCTCTTCAGCAGTTCTTTGTTTTCTTTTCAGTACTTCTATACTTAGCCAAAATGACAGAAGTGAATTAGACTAAGGTTTCCAAAAGTGGTTTCACCAATCCTCTTTGTCCTAACAATCTCCCCCTGGATTGATGAAGCCAAAACCTTACTAATTCCTTATGTTTTTCTTCTGTCTTGAACAATCTTCCATATCTCTTTGTACATGGTGTTCTTGAGCTGGTTTAACTGACCATCAGATAGAGATCCTCTCTGTGGTTCTAGATGTTGAATTGTGAGCAGGTCTTGTGTTGACAGTTTCTTCAGATCACTGATCTTCTTGTAAGCCCTGCTTGAGAGGTCTCTTCTTGTCAACAATACTGAGTTGTTATCAGTAAGTGACCATCTGATGATAGGTATCTTTGACTTGTTAAAGTCAGAAGAATAGGGAACCAGACTTGTCCCTTGGGTTGATGGTCCTGAGTGCTGGATGCTTTCAGTTTCAGTTAGCCTCAGGTGGGATTCTCTTCCTTGTTGTTGTTGCATATCAGGCATCTGAACAGTTAGGAGATGGTGTTCAGTCACTACTCTGGTATACAGCTTTTCTTTGATGGTCTTTTGTATTTGATAAGCAAAAGTGGAAGGATCCCTGAATTGTGTTAACAGAGGTTTCTCCTCAATGTCAAAATCTGAATGGACTATTGAACTTCCTTCAAGTAGTACCATTTTGAAGTCAGTTTTGACATTGTCCTCTGCCTTCTTTCTCTGAGTAGCAGTTCTTCTTGATACACCAGAAGTTCTAACTACTGATCTTGAAGGATCAGTAGTTTGAAACTTCTCTGGATTTGCAGCCTTGGCAGCCAAATATTTCTTGTAAGTATCCATTAGTCTTTCTTCTTTCCATCTGGATACTGAGGCTTTTGAACCATAGCCTTCTGCTACTAACTCTTCTATTATTTGGGCTCTCTTGGCCTTTCCTTCTTTGCTTGTGGCCAGTTTATCTGCAAGCAGTTGTGCCCTTCTTGTCAGCTCTTGCACAGAGAGTCCTTTGAGTGTATAGGCTTTAGTCTTGCTGTTCTTGGTAATGTAAGACACCAGTTGTTGTCTTTTATCTTGTTCAGCAATCTCATCAAGGCTAGCCTGCCTTTGTAGTTCAGCTTCATAAGCCTGAAGTTTTTCTTCATGGCTTAAATCTAGATCATCCCTTTCTTTCAGAGTTTTCCAAATCAGATCTTCTCTGGCCTTCTTGTTGGCTGCAACTAAGCTCTTCTCTAATAATTCAGCTGATTGAGAGATAGGAGAAGGGTTTAGTACAGTCATTGTTGTAACAGTTGTAGGCCTGATGGGATCAGATGTTGGTTGAATGGGAGCAGTGGTTCTGGAAGGTTCAGTTGTTTGAGGTTTGGAAGTGTTAACCTCTGATGGGTTGACAACTGCTGATGGTTTGTCAACTACTGAAGGATTGTCTTCAGTACTTTCTGATTCATCATAACTTTTGCCATCAGAAGTTTCTTCATTGTGCCTTAGGGATTCTTCAGATGTTTGGGTCTCATCTTCTTTCTCTGCTGCTTCAATTTCTTCTATTGAGACACCAAACTGTTTGGCCAGTTTTTCTTTCCTAGCCTGATCTTTTTGATCTCTTTCAAGGATGGCCACTCTTGCCCTTATCCTGGCTTGGAACGACTCCTTAGGTTCCCTGATCTTCTCCCCCTTTTTGGATTCATCAATTTTAACCCTTGAAGCAGAGGGTTGGGAGAATTGTCCTTGAAGATGAGCAATCTGTTTGCTGTTGAAGTCTATTTTGTTGGACAGATCATTCATCTTGGTCTTGATCACTCCAAATTGATTCTTGATAGACAGCTCCAAGTTAGCTGTGTATGTTTGGAAGTGATTTCTGATGAGAGTATTCATCATGTGGTACAGGGGACCCTCTGGGCTGCATAGCTGGTTCAGGTCTATGCTTGTTTGCCCAGGGAATTGGGTAGGCATTTGTTGTGAAGGGGGTGTTTTTGGGAGATCCTCATGTTGTACAGAGGATGCCACTCTAGGGGTTTTAGGGATTGAGTGGGCTTTAACCTGTGCAGGGGTGACTGGCTTCTTGAGCCTGGATACCCCTGAAACAGGACCTTCAGAAAGTGCCGTCAATTCAGTAGTTTGTGTTTTTGAAACATCATCCAAATTAATGGAATCATCTGAATCCCTGATGTTGCCCTCAATGAGGACTGTCTCAGTTAAATCATGAGCTGAGCCCAACTCAGTTTTCTCATGAACCTCTTGTTCTTGGTACTGAGGATTTCCTACTTCAGGCATTAAGCCTTCATCAGTAGTTGCCACATCTGAGGTCTTAGCTATGTTACTTCTATCCTCAGATCCACCACTGGGTGGTAACTGAGTAGTAGCAGCCTCAGATGCCCCAAGAGTCTCTAAAATTGGGCTTAAAGACTCTGGTCCACCCTCATCTCTTGGGATAGGGCTAGAGATGTCCACATCCATGTCTGATGTAGTGGTTATGTCCCCTGTTTGTTGTGGTTGTAGGGGACTGACATGATCAGATGGGACCTTCTCTTTTAGCCCAGAGAGAAGTTTGGCAATTTCTATTGCCTCTTGTTCAGAAATTTGTGGGGTTGGTTCAGTAGTTTGGGCAATAGGTGAAAGTTGTTGTTCAGCAGTTTCAAAAGAAGAGTGTGTTTCATATGTTTTTCTAAGTCTTTTTCTTTTGAATAAAATGGTTATGGGTGCTCTTGGTGGGGTTTGAGATGGATGAGACTGAGAGGGTGTTTCAGTCTCACCTATTTGAAGAGCAGACTGCTCATGAGCATGTTCAGACATCTCAACCTCCTGAACAGCTTTTCTTTTGGGTTGGTGGGTTTTAGTCTTTGTTGGCTTGGGCTTTTTGGCTTTTGGTGGTGTGAGTTTGGAAGATGTGGGCTTCAGGGGGACTTGTTGTTGTTCTCCCTGATCATCTTCTGGCCAGGCAGCCGGTTTGTTATGCCTTGAGTATGCTTGTGATGTTAAAGGATTTAGAGTTGAAATTTTTCCCACAAGCACCTCATTACCCAGTTCCCCTATTATGCATTGCATAATGAACCTTGGGTACAACAAAAACTTTTTCTTGGTATTATTGTGATGTAACACCAACTCATTGAAAAATAGTTTTGATGCCCTGAATTTAGTTTCATTCACAATGGAATGAAATATTGGTTGAAAAGTGGAGGGCATCTGGTCATAAGACCCTGTTTTTGGACTCAAACACATAATAATATAATGAAACAAAAGCTTGTATTTTGGTTCAAAATATTTTTTGAAGATTGTAGCATGGGAGAGAGTACCTTGATAACCACACTCAGTCATGGTTAGGTGAATATCAGAATTAGCAACATGGTCAGGGGCAGTTACATCATCCAGACCCAGTCTTGTTGCCAGTGTGGCCGGTGTGATGGTCAGTGGTTTCCCTTTTATTCTTGAGTTGAGGGAAATGACCTCATCATCCGTTGTCACCGTCTCAGCATTTGCCCAGAACTCATTCAGAGTTTCAGTGTGAATTGGTGGGTTTATTGTGAGAGCAGTAAAATATTGGGATTTTACGACAAGATCAATGATCTCATCGTATTGGGACCAGCCTTCTTGTTTTTCAAGAAAGGCCCTTTGATTGTGTCCCTGCTTTAGAACTAGAGCCATGTGGTTTGGGTTTTGATCGAACAGTTGATTTGCAGGTTTATGTTATTGAGAGAGTTTTTGAGAGAGAATGAGGGATATTTTGAGTTTGAAAGGATAAGTGTGGAGAAAAGGTATTTATCAGAAGTTTTAACCGCTTGAATCTACTTTATTAGAAGTTTTTAAACCGCCTTAGGTTAAAAATCTTTTTATCAGAGGTTTTAAACTGATTAGGTCAAACCTCTGATGATGGGAAAAGTCAGATTTGCCCTTTTGACTTAAACTGCTGATGAAGGATTACTTCATCAGTAGTTCCCATTTCCTCTTCAGTAGTTTTAACAGCTGATGAGAAATGTTTTAATAAATACTTTTATTCATAACTTCTGAAGGTTATTTTATCAGAAGTTACACACTTTTCCGAAAATTATCCCCATACTGATGTTTGTTCATCAGTAGTTTCTCTCTTTTCAGAAGTTTTGTTTCAGACTTTTTGTCTGTTTTGTAAGTGAAAAATGAAAAATTGCAGAATAATAAACACTTACAAATTTAGCATCCCAAGCATGGATACTAACTTCTGAAATGTTGATGTGTCAAGGGGTTTTGTGAAGATGTCAGCTATTTGATTAGCTGTTGCTACATGCTTCACCTCAATCTTGCCTTTTTCATAGCAATCTCTTATGAAATGGTACCTGATCTCAATGTGTTTGGTTTTTGAGAACTGTACTGGATTTTGAATGATGCTAATGGCAGATTTGCTGTCTACAAACAAAGGTGTCTTGGTCTCTTTGATTCCATAATCAAGAAGTTGATATTGGAGCCATTGTATCTGTGATGTACAACTTGCAGCTGCAATGTATTCAGCTTCAGCAGTTGAAGTTGCAACAGATGTTTGCTTCTTTGATTGCCATGACACTAGACAGTTACCCAGGAATTGACAACCACCAGATGTTGACTTTCTTGTCATCTTACACCCTGCATAGTCACTATCTGAAAAAGCTGATAACTTGGTATTGCTTGAAGCAGGATACCAAATTCCAAGTGTTGGAGTTCCTTTCAGATATCTGAAAATTCTTTTGACTGCTATAAGGTGTGATTCCCTTGGTGCTGATTGATATCTAGCACAGACACATGTTGAAAACATAGTATCTGGTCTAGAAGCAGTTAAGTATAAAAGGGAACCTATCATGCATCTGTACATGGTTTGATCAACCTGTTTTCCTTGATCATCAGGTTCAACTTGTGTGATTGGTGTCATGGGAGTGGAACATGATTTACAGTCATTTAAAGAAAATTTGTTCAATAATTCTTTAACATATTTTGATTGATGTATAAAAGTTCCATTTGTTTGTTGCTTGATCTGCAGTCCTAGAAAGTACTGCAGTTCTCCCATGGTACTCATCTCAAATTTTGATTGCATGAGTTTCTTAAAATCATCACACAGTTTTGTGTTTGTTGAACCAAAAATGATATCATCAACATAAATTTGAACAAGTAAGACATGATTTCCAACATGTTTAATGAAAAGAGTTTTATCAATGGCACCTCTTGTAAAGTTATTTTTGAGTAAAAAGGTGGAGAGTGTATCATACCAGGCTCTTGGAGCCTGTTTGAGCCCATAAAGAGCTTTGTCTAGTCTGTACACCCACTCAGGATGAGAAGGATCCTCAAACCCAGGTGGCTGACAGACATACACCTCCTCTTTTATTTTTCCATACAAAAATGCACTTTTCACATCCATTTGATAAACTTTAATTTTGTTGGAAATGGCATAGGCCAGAAATAACCTGATGGCCTCAAGCCTTGCAACTGGAGCAAAGGTTTCATCATAGTCAATTCCCTCTTCTTGAGAGTACCCTTGAACTACCAGTCTTGCCTTGTTCTTGATTATCATACCAGCTTCATCTTGTTTGTTCCTGAAAACCCATCTTGTGCCAATTGGTTGCTTGTTTAGAGGTAAGGGACAGATTTCCCAGACCTGTTGCTTGTTGAACTGAAGCAGTTCATCTTGCATAGCTTGCACCCAATTATTGTCTTTGAGGGCTTCCTGGTACTTCCTTGGTTCCAACTGTGAAATAAAGGCTGAAAATAGGCAAAAGTTGGAGAGCTGGTTTCTGGTAAGAACACCTGAAGCTATATCACCCATGACTTGATCAAGTGGATGATCTCTGTGTTCAATCAGTTGTTGTAAACCACTGACAGGTGTAGGTGGCTCTTGTTCTTCAAACAAACTACTGAGGTCTATAATATCTGGTTCAGCAGTTTTAGCTTCTTCAGTAGTTGCAGGTGCTGAAGCAGATGTTTGAGTTTGGCCTTCAGTATTTGTTGGATCAGAAGTTTGTGAAACTTCTGATGTTGAAGTTGACTTAATGACTGTTTGAGGAGTCCATGGTGTAGGATCCTCATCTTCAAACCTTTGATCACCATAATAAGTAGGTTTGGAAGGAGTAACAGTCTTTTCAGGTCCAAAGTGAAAGTTGTCAAGGTCAAAGAGTTCAGCAGGATGTGCTGGAATAAGAGTGTGTTTTGACTCATTGAACTTGACATTCAATGTTTCTTCTACTATCCTGGTGTGAGAATTAAAAACCTTGTAGGCTTTTCTAGTTGAAGAGTAACCAAGAAAGTAACCTGAGTCAACTTTGGCAGCAAACTTTGAAATAGATTCCTTGATGTTCAAGATGAAACATTGACACCCAAAAGCCCTGAAAAAGGAGATAAGGGGCTTCATGCCATGAAGAACTTCATAGGCAGTCTTGGAATGTCTCTTGACCACAAGAACTCTATTCTGAACATAACATGATGTGTTAACTGCTTCTGCCCAAAAGTACAAGGGCAGTCCAGAATCAGCTAACATTGTTCTTGCTCCTTCTATCAATGTTCTGTTCTTCCTTTCTACTACACCATTTTGTTCAGGAGTTCTGGGAACACTGTATTGTCTAATAATCCCTTTAGACAAACAGAATTCATCCAGAGTTTTGTTCCTGAACTCTGTCCCATTGTCACTTCTAATGGCTTTGACAGATAGAGAATATTGTTTCTCTACTTGTAGAATGAAGAACTTGATGATTTCAGCAGCCTCATCCTTGGAGAATAAGAAGAATACCCATGTGAATCTTGAGTAGTCATCAATGATAACTAAGCAGTACTTCTTCTTACCAAGGCTCATAATCTTGACAGGTCCAAATAAGTCCATATGGAGTAGTTGAAGACATGCAGTTGTTTTTGATTCTTCAATAGACTTATAGGAGGACTTATGCTGTTTTCCCTTTAAACAGGATACACAGTGTTCTTGACACTGGTATACTTTCAAAGGTAGACCTCTGACCAAGCCCATTTTTGTGACTTTATTTATGGTTTTAAAGTTCACATGGCCAAGTCTCCTGTGCCAGAGATCTGTTTCTGAAGTTGATGCCTTTGAGAAGAAACAGGCAGTGTTGTTCAATACTTTGTCTTTCTCAATGTCCACTGCATAGACATTGCCACATCTTTTGGCAATCAGCAAAGTATGATCTTCAATGATCTTCTCTATCAACTTCTGGCCTTCTGGTGAGATGATCTTGCATGCTGTCTTTGTGAAAAAGGAAGAATATCCTTTATCACACATTTGTGACACACTCAGCAAGTTGTATTCAAGGTTTTCCACCAGATTGACCTTGTCAAACTGTATTTTGCCAGAGGAGACATTGCCATGTCCTAGCACATATCCCTTAGCATTGTTCCCAAAGGATACAGATCCTTCTCTTTGGCTGATAAAGTTGTTTATCAGGTATCTGCATCCAGTCATGTGCATAGAGCCTCCACTATCAACATACCATATGCTGTTTAAGCCCCTGGAAACTCTCTGCACATAAAAGCAAATTAGTTAGATCTAGGAACCCAAGCCTGTTTGGCTTTGGGTTTGCTCTTGAGAACAGTTACAGTTTGTTCTTGACCAGGTTGAGAAATCCATGTCTTTTTGGCAATGGATTTTTCATTAAGAACCATGGTGGTATCCTTTTCAGGACCACCATCAACCTTGGTCATCAGTAGTTGTACCATGTTCATTAGATTTTGTATCTCAGCAGTTTGTGAAACTGCTGATGATTCTGGTCTAACTACTGAAAAGGAATTTTGAGAAAAAGATTTTGGTTGAGATTTTATCTTTTTCTGAGAAAAGGTGTTTTCAGGTTGTTGTTTCTTGGGTTTAAAGATTCTTTCATAATCATTTCTGATTTGATTTCCCACAACCTGTTGTTTAAATTTTTGATTGAACTGAATTCCTTTTCTGTATCTACAAAATTCAGTTTTGTGGTTGAACAGACCACAAATTTCACACTCTTTTGCCTTTTGTTTTTTATCTAAAGGCAAATTTCTGACATTAGTGTAAAGATTTTGCTCATCAGTAGTTTTCAGGGTCTCAACTCCTGATGTAGATGAAACTACTGATGGCTTGTTGTCAGATTTTGTTAATACTTTTGAAGTACTTTCTTTAAAAATGCCAGGATTTCTGTTTAGAAAGTTTTCATGGAAAGATGTGCAGTCTTTCCCTTCAGAAGTTTCATTTGAAACAATTCTTCTCCCATCTTCAGTAGTTTTGGGAGAGAAATCTGTTGGTGTTTCAACATGATGGTATCCTATGCCAAACTTAACATTTGAAGCACTTTGTTTGTTTAGCAGTAATTGATACCCCTTACAAGATTCCACCCATTTTTCACATGTGATCCTGGTGTCAGCAAGCTCTTGTCTGACATCTCCCAGGTCATTTAACATGATTTTAATTTGTGCTTGGGTTTCAATAGCTGAGTCAGTTAATTTAGAAACTTCTTTTGTTTTAGCACACAGTTTTCTTTCTAAATCACATTTTATCTGTGTGTATTTTCTTTCTAAATCATTGGCTTTACCTTGTAAGTGCACATTTGTCTCTCTTATGAGAGCAAAAGTTTCTTTGCAAGAATTTGAGCAAAGTTTTGTCAAAGATTCTTTTGATACCTGTGACAATGCAGATTTTGAGGTACAGCCTTCAAATGCCATTAAGGCAAAGTTCTTTCTGCCATTGTCTGGTTCTCCCCAGTTGATGTCAAACACTTTGTTGTCTGCATCAGGATTGCACTCTGTGGTATCAAAAGGGAGACTGCTCCAGTCAACATACCCTGAGGTGAAAAGACTTTGTTGAGAGGGTTGTTGAGGCTGTGGAGGATGTTGAGCAGCTGGAAAGGGAGGGATTAATTGTTGGCTCTGCATCTGTTGAGCAGGCACTTGAACATATTGTAATTGTGGCATGTATTGCTGTTGAGGAGCTTGTGCCTATACAAAATGAGCACTCCCTTGAGTTCCATTATTCCTATTATAATTGGGGTTATAGTTATTTCCAGATTGTGATTGGTTAAAGCTAGAGCTTCTACACTCTCTAGCAAAGTGTCCCAACTTCTGACACTTGTGACATCTTAATTTAGATTTGTCAAAACCAATTTTTGTATTACTGGTCAATCCTGGAAATTTCCTTCCTGACCTTTTATAAAACTTGTTAGTTTTAATGCTTAGCATGGCCAGTTGGTGTAATATGTCCATTTCTTCTAAGTCATCACTGCTAAAATTTTTCAAATCATCCATGATAAAACATAGATTACCAGCAGTTTGACTTTGGTCATTATTGTCATAACCTGGGAAAGATCTTTCTGATGAGATCCCAGTTGTTATGTCAATATTGTCATAAGATCCATAGGAACAAGTTGGTGAATCTTGTCCCAAAAGTGCTGTACTACCTGGTAGGTAGTCATCAGCAGTTTTACCAGATGATTGTAATTTCTTCTTTTGATCAATTTCTCTCTCAAAAGTAAGTAATCTCCCATGGAGTTTTGTAAGAGTGAGGGAGCTAAAATCTGGTGAGGATCTTAAAACAATGGAGTATGTTTCCCATTTGTCAGGTAAAGACCTTAAAAATCTATGTAGCATAGACACTGTTGTATAGGTCTGACCATTTAACTTTAGCTCAGATATTAATGAGGAGAATCTTTCAAATTGTTGAGTTAAAGTTTCCCCATTAATATGAGCAAATGTTTCATATTGTTGAGCTAAAATCTCTCTGGTGTTGGCAATCACCTCTTCAGTTCCTCCAAACTGTTCTTTAAGACAATCCCAGAGTTCTTTGGCACTTTCACAATGTAAAAGGCCAGAGTATATCTCATTTGGGAGAGCCATTGCCAACATAGAGAATGCTTTTGCATCTAGCTCAAGTTTTAGGAAATCATCATCTGTATATTCTTTAGGGTCCTTAGGGACCTTAACATTAGTTTCAAGATTAACATTTACTGGTTTGTGAGGACCATATATCACAGATCTCCAACAACCTGTGTTGGTTTGTGACAAGGTATGTGCCATTCTCTTTTGCCATATATTGTATTCATTTCTCACAAGCATGGCAGGTTTGGTGGCAGAACCAGTATTATGTGGATCCATTTTAAAGAGTATAGATTTGTCAGGTGACTCTTTTAAGTGATGGATGTTGATAAAAAGTGAACTTTTGATCTTTTTATTGAGTATCAATAAGAGCTTTGTGTCTGATTCTCAATTTGTTAGATTGATATGTGATCAGATAAACCAGTGCTCTGATACCAATTGTTGGGATCAGTTTGCTCTTTTTGCTAAGTAAGAACTTGCTATCTTGACACTTAAGTGTTTAGCAAGCCCTTGTAAATCAGATTATAAGCACAGCGGAATGTATAAGTTAAAGCAACACTTTTTATACTAAGGAAGAGTTATTACTCCCCCTTGATGATTGAAACTAATAAATGACAAGTATTTATTATGAATCCAAGCAGTAAATGAGAATTAGATACTTAGACAGATTCACAATAAATACAGAAATGGAATAGAACAGTGATAGTGTTTGAAGGATTTTTCTATTAAAAATCAATGTCTAAAATAGAAGGTTGAAGCCTCCTATTTATAGACGTTTACATACATGTATCTTGCCCAAAAAGCAAGTACAGAAACAACAGAAACAAGTTGCACAAGTTGCAACATTGAAACTAACAAATACAGCTAAAAAGTAATAATAAACAATAAACTACTGATGCAAAAGGCGGTGGAAAATATCTGATGCTAAGTGCTGATGAATGACAAACTACTGATGAGTAGTTTGTCTTCAGTACTTCTGAAGTGAACTTGTCTGGTTTGGACTTCAGAACTTCTGATGAAGTTTCTTCTTCAGCACTTCTCTTATCTTCTCTTCAGCAGTTCTTTGTTTTCTTTTCAGTACTTCTATACTTAGCCAAAATGACAGAAGTGAATTAGACTAAGGTTTCCAAAAGTGGTTTCACCAACCCTCTTTGTCCTAACAAACCCTTAAGGAAGAAGGCCTCATACAGACAGATCTTGTCCTCTGGACAATCGATCGGCGTTTGCCCCTTCTCCGGCAACTCCGGTTGCCACTCCCGGAGAATATTAAACTTATGGACCAAGGAACGGAACTTGTCCTTGGACCATACAATCTGGGCATCCTTCATGGCCAACTCAGCCTTTTTATCCTCCGATGACATCCTCTACAATATAAAAAGCAACCTCAGGGGAGAAAAAGGGAAAATTTCTGGTATGATTTGCCTATCACCGGAAAATTCATAGAAACTCGCCGGAAGAGAAAACTAAATTTTGAAGAAGATAAAAAGGATAAACGATTGAAGAAGCCCTATTTATAGTCATCGCATTTAATGCAGGACAGAGAAAGAAATCATCACAGTCAGACTTTCTTCGCAAAGGTCCAATCACCAGGCAACACGTCAGGAGGCCCACGTGACAGAACGGCTCACGCGCCGCGCGTGTCTCACTCGCTTGACCGTTACCATGCCACCCAGCTGTCACACGACACCGATGAATGACACGTGTACTATCACGTTTAAACACTCCCCTTCCAGCTGTCTCCACGACATAATTGCACGACACGTGGCGGCCTACTAACTCAACAGTCACAGTAATTGCCAGACACGTTCTCGAAGACAGGTGTACCAACTGTCAGACTCGTCTCTTCATCTTCAAACATTCCCGCCTTTAATTCACACGGAATTCAAAACGACAAATTTAATGCGAAGTAACTACAGGCGCAGACAGAGACAATAAATACCTTTTTACATCTTTGGGACGCGCAATCAGGCCCGACGCCTTTTCAGGCCCCACGCCTGCGCGACAAAGGCAAAAATCTCAGGCCCCACCTTTTTACATCTTTGGGACGCGCAATCAGGCCCGACATCTGCACGCCAAAGGCAAAAATCTCAGGCCCCACCTTTTTACATCTTTTGGACGCGCAATTAGGACCGATGCTGTCCCACGCATCCCGCATGCGCGCAAAAGGCAGAAATATTAGGAACTCCTTATTTCACATCCTAGGGATACGCACTCACATCTAACCCAAAGTCTGCGCATTTTCGCCACACCACGACAATAGTAACCAGAAGACGAATAACTTTCAACATATTGATCAAGCCAGCCTGATACTTCTTGATGAGCTTCTTCCCAATCCTATGAACATAGCTATCAATATCACAAGGCAGATCAAAATTTATCACAAGAGCTTCCAAGATTTACGCATGAAGAATTAACTTTCTTCATCTTCCTTCAAGCCTTACACATAAAGAATGAATTTCTCTCATTCTATTCGCCCGGACCTAATATTAGGTCCCGCAACAAACGCTTATTCTGTCATACGCCCACAGCTTGATCACTATGCGCGCACCAGTTGACGAGGTTATACAATCACATGTACACTTTGTTACACGAAAACTTAGTGACGACTGGATGTAACTCAAAGTACACATGTGAAATTAAGTCCAACACTCTCCGGCCAGAGACTCATGAAAGCACTGGACTGGGGGACTTGAAGGGATATGGTATCAAAGCATCATAAATAGCATATTATCGCCCAACTAAAACATGCATCGCCTAGCGTCCATCCGCCCGTTTTACGTCAGCGGAACGTCTAGCGTCCATCCTCCCGTTTTATGTCGGCGATATACCTGGCGTCCAACGGACGCCAGACGTAGATTCACCCGCCCGTTTTACGTCGGCGATACACCTGACGTTTAGCCGACGCCAGACGCAAGCTTACCCGCCCGTTTTACGACGGCGGGCCCAACATGCTTCAAAGCTTCTCAAGCAAGCTTGATGAAGCTTCGTCAGCACAACTATAAGATGCCTTTCGGGGCAGCCTCGGGCACACACCTCTGCCCCAGGCAACTGTTCCAGACGCAACAGGCTGCCCGCCAGAGTTCTCGACCGATCAAAGACTGCTCTCAGTCTGACACGCAGAAAGGACGATGACGTGGCAGCCTCCCAGCCAAGATATCTCTCTGACGCAAGACTTTCCCAACTTGTCTAGAGTTTCAAGAAATAGGATGATTATCCACCGCCCTCGGTCTACCAGTAGGCGGGCGCTACGTGTCCGCCGCCCACCAGCGTCAACTCAGCGGACGCTACGCGTACTATCGTCAGGATGGTAACATCCCCCCTTGCACTTTACTTTCTCCTTTTACCAAAACCCACTTGCACCATTGGGCTTAGGGACTTGGGTCGAAAACTTAGAGACACCTCTACCTGGGTCGGGCCCCATCAAGGGTAGAGGATGGGCTGAAAAAGTGTGACGTCGAGGTACTACAAAAGGAGGATCTCCATCTCCTTTTGTTGGCAACCGATATTCACTGATACTTTCACTCAAAAAGACAACAAACTCACTCGTACCTTTTTCAACCCTTTGTTTATTATACTAACGTTTAGAGGCTCGGCTCTTCTGATCGGTAGTCTCTTAAACTCCTTGGTCTTGTCCTTAGACCCACACGTCTTTTATAAACACACCTCTTTATAAAATACAGTAGAATCACTACCAGGATTAGCATCTATACGGTAATCCAGGATTCGTGTTTCTTCATATATATATATATATAATCTTTTTTATCATCATTATACTTGGTTAATCCGACAAATAGCAAAAGGGTCTGAGAAGGAGAACATGTAGCCAGCTTTACCTTTATCCCATAGGAAGAGAGGGACTGCATCCAGAGAGACCACCGGCTCGATAGTGGTTTTAAATCAAGCCCTGGATATCTTTTGGCTATCATTGCCACTCTAGAATGCATGATTAATCGTCTGCCGTCTTTAATGTTATTTTCATAAATTTAGTAAAATAACGTTAAAATTAGTGTAATTTTACTTTTGCACTCGAGAGTGTGCACATCGCAAGTTGGGCTATAGTATATTTTGTCATCATATGCAAATATATTTTAACATTGGATTGTATTTGTGTGCAAATATATTGGATGTTATGTAAAGCTTGATTGTATGTTTGTTGGCATCTAATCTCCTTCTTGGAGATTTCAGTAAAGTTAACCTTTAAAAAAATCAAAACTCTTTTATTTATATATTGTAATTGTGTGCATCAAACCTAAATCCTTATCTTTTAATGTACTTTACGTAATTAATGACTTGAAACCGAAAATATAAAATTTACATAGGGGACAATTATTGATGAATGTGTTCTAATTATAATTAGGTGGTAGGATTTCCGTCATGCCTGATAATATTGTGTTAGTTGTGGATACCAAACAGAGCCTGAATGCGAGGGCAGAAGAGTGGCGAGTATCTTTAGAGAGCAAGGGTTTAAGGATTATTTGTTTGAAGACTGAGTACCTTTCCTATGGTTTCAGTGATGCAGGTGATGATGATGACACTCATATCACCATTGATGGCCGAGTGGTTTTGAAGACACGAGTTTCAGATATTTAGGATCATATATACAAAAAAATGGACAGTCAGATAGAGATGTAACCCACCGTATCCAGGCCGGATGGTGTAGATGGAAAGCAACCACTGGGGTATTGTGCAACATGAGGTTTCTAACTAAATTAAAGGGTAAATTTTATAGGGTTACAGTTATACCTACAATGTTATATGGGACAAATTGTTGGGCCATTAAGAAGACACAAGCGTGCAAGATGGGAGTAGCAAAAATAAGGATGCTTAGGTGGATATGTGGGTACACAAGGCTAGACTGGATAACAAATGAGCTTGTTAGGGAAAGGTTAGGAGTGACTAGTATTTCAGACAAGATAAAGGATGAAAGATTGAGATGGTTTAGGCATGTGAGGAGGAGGTAGACGACAACGCCAGTTAGACTAATGGAAACCCTCACTGTTTAGGGAAGGAGGAGTAGGGTATACCCAAATTGATTTGGGATGAGCTTATTAGGCAAGATTTGCTATAGTTACACCTCTCTGAAGACATGGTCCAGGATAGGAAGCCGTGGAGATGTAGGATTAAAGTTAAGGATTTTTAGGGCTTGTACATATTTAGGTGGACTTGGGTTGTGTTTGTGATTCTGCTTGCATATTTGTTGCGTATCATGTTATATTTGTCTCTTTGTCTACTATGTTACTATTTCACAACTTAAGTAGTGATAGCTTTATATTTTTATATATGCTTAATTTTTTTGGTTTGGAGTCAGGGGTCTCTCTGAAAGCAGGCTCTCTATCCCTAGGAATGGTGGGTAACACATGCCTACATCCCACCCTCCTGAAACTCTACCAATAGTTTTACAATTTGTTAGAATTAATGGGTATGATTGTGGTTGTTGTTATTGATTTTCGTCATGCATATTGTTCTTAACAAAGAAACATCTAACATTGTCACTTTGTGATGTGCAGTAATGGAACGAGGCAAAATATGTTGTACACATACTACAGTCAGCAGTGGTTCAAATCGCTTGAGTAACTTGTACGATGTGTAGCTAGCATCCAGTATAATGAGTATGGTATGTGAATCCAGTTTTTACAAAAAAAAAAGGCTCTTCAAACATTAAAGCCTGTGAACTCACCAACATTCATATGTTGGCTCATTTTAACATGTTTCCTTAGGTATCTAAGGTAGCAGGATTAGATTAGGCACACGGAGTCGCATGACGTCTCATGCATGTCTTTTAAACATTATTGTGAACCGTTTTACATTATTATCATTGTACTTGGATTGTGAAACTTGATTTTGCTTTCGTTAAACTTTTGAAATTTGGATTTGTTCAAACGTTATTTTTATTCATATAGAAGTTGTTTATTATGACTATTGACTTAGATTATGGTGTGACATATCTGTTTCCCAGAAATCTGGTTTGTCTCCTAGATTTCATCAGTTTGAAGTTTATCTTGTCTTCGGCTGTCCTTTTCTTCAAAGAGATTCATATCTTGGATCTTTCCTAACCTTGATCACTTCATCAATAATCTTTTTGAACATAGTCTTCTTGATCAGTTTTTGTTTCTCAACTTCATTCTTCTTCAACACTTTTATATTTTACATTTTGGGTTCTAACATAGTTACGTAAAGGACCATGGACATAGCGTAAACACAATGAGTATCAAACTTTAAACACAATGGACAATAAACGAAAACAAAATGGACAACAAAATAAAAAAACAATGAACGAAATACTAAAACAAAATGAACTATACTTTTGAACAAAAAAAAGAATCAAAGACCAAGTTGCGTAAAACACAATATAAAAAATGTAAAATTGAATAGAAATTAGATTAAAACACAATAGAAAATATACAACATGCTAAAACACAACTGATAAAAAACACTAAGGACAACAAAATGAAACCTAGTTGAAAAACATAATAATTAGAGCTTATAACACAATGTATAGAAAACCCAACAAAAAAATGCAAAATTTTAAATATATATATATATATATATATAGCAATATCATACTCATATCAAAGATAAAAAAACGCTCATTTTTATGATGAAAGATGTTTCTAAATTTCGTAAGAAAAATGTTATTGATGTTTTAAAATGATGAGTGAATAAACATGTGCGTTGCATGTGGAGAGAAAAAAATCAATAAATGTGAGTTATTCCCTTTTATGTCACTCCCCCTTTTTAATATGATGTATTTTCTCCAAAAATCTCAACTCTCCAAATCCAAGATGAATAGAGTAGATTACTTTCTATCCTTCATACACTAACAATACTTCCCATTTGATCCTTGACCTATATATAGGAAGGTTTTTGTACAAGACATTCAATTCATGCGAAGTATAGGAGACCATCAAAGCCAAAGGTATTATAAGAAGATCCAATATTGTTAGCTTATAAATCGACTTCCCTATGATTTTTAAACGTCCATAGCATTTTCATATATTTTAATTTAATTACACAATGTTAAAGAGAATAAAATGCTTGTTTACATGCACTACAGGGAACTGGACCTTTAGCAGCGACAACACCTTTAGCGGTGACTGTCGCGCGCTAATGCTTTTACCTGCAAAAATATGTCCCTGAAGGTCAAGGTCACCCCTCATGAGTCGCCGGCAAAGCCTATTTTCCATGTGGCATTACTTTTTTATTTAGTTTTTTGCCACGTGGCATGACACGTGGTAAAAACCTGTGCAGTCTGGGCTTGACCTTAAAGGTCTTTTTTTGGGCTTTTCTATTCAGCTTTAATACCCTTACATATATATATACACACACACACACACATTATACACAAACATACCAAACATATCAAGCAAAATAACAAGAAAACTAATTAACCAAACATACCAACATTTACATATAATGTATATATATATATATATATATATACTATACGCCTAAAATCTTCGTCCAAACATACCAACAAAACTAAGCAAACATACTAAGATTTACAATCAATGATAAACATTATAAATTGTACCATTCTTACAAAAACGCCTAAACATCTTCGTCTTCATCATTGCCACTATTTCCACTACCGCTTTGATTTTCAAAGTTGGCAAGATTTTGTGACTGGTAGAATTGAGTAAACATTTGGAACATTTGCGCTTGGAGTTGAGGATTGGTCATCATCGCATTAAATTGTTCCTACATGTGTGTGTGTGTGTGTATATATATATATATCAAATGGGTCAAATATCCTATTTACTAAACATATTTATACCAAATGGGTCAAATATTAACATTTAGCAAACATACATACACCAAATGGGTCAAACTACAAACATATACCAAATGGGTCAACTATCAACATTAAAACTACTAATATATATCAAACGGGAACTACCCGAAATTAAATACTAAATCAATTTCGGGCGGGTATTTCTAAGCTCACTATGTTTTAAATGAGGATTCAATTTCGGGCATGTCTTTCTAGTCTCAATATGTATTAACATATAAATATAAATAAACATGCACGCATACATACTTAGATACATACACATACATACACATATACATACAAGGAACATGACCTTTAGCGGCGGCAGTCGCCGCTAATGCTTCCGTCGGCAAAAAAACGTCGCTATTGACCCGCATACATACTTACATACACACTTACATACACATACATAGTTACATACATACACATACACATATATACATACACAAAGGCATACTTGCAAACATGCACATATACATACTTACAAACACACACGCATATACACTTACAAACATACACGCATCCATACTTACAAACATACACGCATACATAGTTACATACATACACATAAACATATACATACTTACAAACATACACACTTACAAACATACACGCATACACACTTACATACATACATACTTACAAACATACACGCATACATACGTACATACCTACATACATACACATATACATACACTATATTTTTAAATCAACTTACTTACATATACTCATATATATACACTTACCCACATACATACATACATAGACTCATGTATAAACACATAATATATTTTTTTAAATGTACATACATAATATAATTTGTAAAAAATATACATAAATAATATATTTGGTACAAAATTACACATATAATATATTTTTTTAAATCTACAAACATAATATATATTTTAAAAAAAAAGTATAAATACCTACTTACTTACATATATTTTTTAAAATATTTATACATTATATATATTATTTTTTAAAAAAATACATATTTACTTACGTATATCTTTTTTTTAAATATATATACATAATATATTGTTTTTAAAATAAAAATACAGACTTTAATATAAATACACATACCTAAATACACACATACATACCTATTTACACACATTCAAACCTAAATACTAACAATATAAAGCATAAATATTAAAAAAAAAACAATTAGCGGCGACTAACTAACCGGTATTTTTGACGAATCTTCGGGTGGTTCAGTAGATCGGTGCTACCCTACAACTCATGTTATAAAAAAATAAAAAAATTAAACATATTTAAAGAAAAAAAAACTCACCGTACGGTCAGTCTGGGGGAGGAGGAGTAGCCGGTGGTGGTGGCTGGTTCCCGGTCGTAGTGGTGGTCCGGTGATGGTGGTGGTCCGGTGGTACTAGCGGAGGTTTACGATGGTGGTGGTGGTGAGATGAAGAGAGGAGAGGGAGAAGGAGAAGGAGAAAGAGGAGAGCGAGAGAGATGCGAGAGTGCAGAGTGAGTCGAGAGAGAGCTGTGAGAGGTAGGGAGGGAAAGGTAATTAAACAGGGAGGGAAAAGGGAAGAGCAGTGCCGGGTAAGATTAAAGTTTTTGAGCATTAGCGGCGACGGGTCGCCGCTAATGATGTTAGTACGATTAATTTGCAACTGTTTGATCTACATACCAATCAACGGTTCACTTTTGTTAGGTGTGGATCAATGTATTAGCGGCGACACCTAAGCGGGCCGCCGCTAATAATCAATTTTCTTGTAGTGATGGTGTATTTTTTTTTTTTAAAGTATAATCATATGAAAAAATTATAGTCGCATAAAAATCGTGGGGGAGAAGATTGTTTTGCTCTCCCCACTTATTTCACTTGTGTTATGTTAGATACTTTGTAAATTTGAGGAATCATTCAATCCAACCATTGAATTTTTTTTAATCAAAGGCCTGTATCTTCTTCTACGTTTCGCACGATACAACACTCTTGTACATCAACATTTCCCATATATATACGGGATTGATTATTTGATTCCAAAATATAAATTTGCTAAGTTTATGAAGAATTAATAGTGTGTTACAATTGTAGTGAATTTTCATTATTGGTTTCTAAATTAAAAGTTTCTTATTTACTTTATGAAGAAAAAACATTATAGACACCGCTAAAAATTTCAGACAATCACACAATTAAATAAACAAATAAAACTCCCATTTTTCTTTCTCTTCTTCATATTCAATGACTAAAAAATTTCGAAAATCAAGAAGAAAGTGTAAAAAAAGATCCGGGTGCTTAAAAGAGGATTAGTGGTATCAAACTTAGAACAAAATAAGGCATAAAAAAAACTAAACTATCTTCTCAGTATTCTACTTTTCATTACATGCATGCACACAAAGATCATAGGTGATCCATCTATGTTTAATATTATTTACCTTTTTTTTTACTTGATTGTAGATTAATGCATGTTTTAGTCATTTAGTTTTCTCTTAATTAAGGGTTAAATGTATTTCTTTATAAATGAAAGGGTTAAATATATTTCTTTATAAAAATAAAATACAACAACAACAAAAGATTGAATACAAAGATTGAATACAAAAATATCTTTAAAGTAGTGTTTAATCACAGAAGGGAATGGATGATTCTGTAAGGAATGTAAAAAATGTTTAAAGATTGAACTCGATCTATGGTTTAACAATGTATTGAGTATGATATTATTTAAAGAATTTTTCACTAACAAGTTTCTAGCCATTGTGTTTGGTTAAAATTGTTGGATATATAGTATGTCCGATGTAATTAAAAGTCGAAGTCAACGTAACCCAACCCGGTACGATCCGAAGAGTTACACGTTGGTACACGAATCAGATAAGTTCATGTGTTGGTGGATTATTATTTATGAAATAATAATAGTTTTGAACTCGAGGGACTAAATAGTAAAGTTTAGTCTTTGACAAGTCAAATGTTCAAGTGTATGACTTTGACTAATTAATTGGTCAAGTCCTTGACTAGTCAATGGTCAAGTGTATGACTTTGACTAATTAAGTGGTCAAGTCTCTTTATCTATATAAATAGGTGTGATAGATCAAACTCTAATCACACATGTTTTGAAAAAGATAAAACAACATAACACTTGTCTCCTCTCAAGATTTGCGGCCACCCTTAGGAGCCGCTGCCCTTTTGTCCGCCGCAAACCACCACCATTGCCGCCTCCGCCTTGCAAAGTGTTGCTATCGGTTGGCCAGTGCTCGGGTGTGAACTTCCTACTAGCGAGGATTCGTTGTAACCCGCGTGTTACAATTCCGGTGTAGTCGTCAAAGGTTGATTACTAAACCCCCTATGGTTGTTTATAATTTATTTGTTTATACGCGTTTAACCAAAATCCTGATTGGGAATATTTTGTTAATTGGATTAATAAAATTAAACATATATATATATATATATAAATCGGCTCATATTATATATTGTACATAATCGATTTTATTAATAAATAAAACTGCTTCCGCTGTGTATTTGATACCATGATTCCCAACAAAAATTTGATATTCAACTTTTGTACATATCAGGAACACTGAAAAAATCATGAGGAAATATGCTTGTTTGTCCAACTCGTCTTCAAATCCGATCGCTTAGTTTTTGTAGATATGTGTTCAAGGCATAAAAGATGTGTTGGACATTCCTAGATAATGACATATTTGCCCTAACCACAACCCCATCTTTGCATAATATTTTTGTTAGTTAACTTCATCTTTACTTTGCATTTGGGCCCGTCAACCACGACACTCTTCACCTCATAAAAACCTCACGGATTTAAAAAAAGCGGGACTGTCATTGTAATGATGTGAGTGTTACATGTCACTCCATACCCTTTCAAGGGGCATTTAATTAAATCATTGCGAAACAAATTCTCTCTTTGTTTTAAAATTCTGACATAACTAATTAAGGAAAAGGATATTTTTCAAAACACGTGTATATTTTTTCCAAGCCATCTTGCTATTTACTTTGATTCAAACCCAATTCATAAGCCGCATTTGGCATTTCATAAAATAATCAACCAAAACGAAATAAACACTTGAAAGTGAGTACTAAAACGGTTTCTAGTTGATAATTCCCAGTCATTTTAATTTTGCAAAATAATAGATCTATACTTACCCTAATAAACAAAACTCAATTTTGCCATTTGTCAATTGATTATTCCAACTTCATTTTTATTCATACTCTCATTAGATCGGGTGTAGTGAAACGCTATTTGGGTGTGTTGGAGCAACATAGCACCCCCCCCCCCCCACACCGCTACAGGGGGCGTGATTTTCAAAAAAAAAATGGGTGGCGTTATATTTATAACGTTGTGCAACAATTCTCTCATCCAATGATTGCTTGACACCTCATCCATTCCAACGTTTATAATTTTCAAACGGTCAAAAATTTTGTTTTTTTTTTAAACCAACGGTCAAAATTTTAAATCTTTAAATATATATATATATATATATATACCACAACACAACACAAACCATATACATAAAACACTATACATTCAATCAAAACACACAAATATTTTAAAAAAATGGGTTCCCCGCGTCATAATCCATTTCCATAGAATATTACAAAGAGTTTCTAGGCGATGAGGGTGAGTCGACAGACGAAGAGTTGGAGCAAGATGCGGTTACGAGTGCGCTTTCGCTTGCGTCGAGATATATGGAACAAACTAGTGCACCTAATGAAGGATTACTTTGATGAAAACCCGACCTACCCCGACCCAAAGATGTTTAGGCATCGTTTCCGGATGAGCAAACGTTTATTTCTACATATTACCCGAGACTTGGAAAATACGTTTCCTTACTTTCAACAAAAATCGAATGCTAGGGGGATGATGGGATTTACTAATATTCAAAAGTGTACCTCGGCACTGCGTATACTCGCATACGGTAACATGACAGATATCAACGACGAGTATTTAAAAATGGCCGAGAAAACAACATGCGATTCTTTGGAGTATTTTTGCCAAGGTACATCACTTTTTTTTAATATAAATTCATTTACCTTTTTTATATTTAATCTAACATATATATATATATATTTGTATTTATTTTTTTAGGAATAGTACAGTTGTACGGAGCCCGTTATCTTAGAAGACCCACAAACGGCTTACAAAAAAAATTACCTTTTTTATATTTAATCCAGCACACACACACACACACACACACACACATATATATATATATATGCATTGATTGTCATCACTCGCCGTGGTATAATTGACCAAAAAGGACCATCGGTTATTCTTCAAACAGTGGCTTCAGTCGATCTTTGGGTTTGGTCGGCCTATTTTGGTGTTTCGGATTCATGCAAAGACTTAAACGTTTTTGAGCAGTCACCTATTATTGAGGATTTCATTTCTGGCAGAGTAGCAAAGGCGTGTTTTTATGCTAATGGAAACTACTACCCACACGGATACTATTCGGCTTATGGAATATATTCGAGGTATATCATTATCGTTAAGACGTTCAGTAACCCGTACGATGAAAAAAAGGGCACACTTTAAGAAAGTTCCAGAGGCCGCGCGAAAGGACATAGAGAGATGTTTTGGGGTTCTTCAACATCGTTGACATTACATAAGAAATCCTTGTCGTGCATGGACCAAAGACAAGATGCGAGATGCTATGTATGCATGTATAATCATGCATAATATGATATTAGAAGATGAAGGTAAAGCGATATGCCAAAATTATGTACCGGAAGCCGTTCAGGATCTACCGCAAGCGACAATGGAAGAAAGAATACTCAACGCACATGAACTTCGTGACCATGATGCACATGACGCGTTAGCGGCGGATATGATCCAACATGCGTGGTCGATTCGGTATATTCCAAACGAAGGTGAAAGCGGAGAGGACGAAGATGAAAAACAAGATGAAGAAGAAGATGAAGACGAGTATGACGAAAGCGAAGATGAAAATTAATATTATTTTTGTTTTTATATATTATTTGTGTGTTTTTTAATATTATTTGTAATGTTTTTTAATATTATTTGTATGTTTTTAATATTATTTGCAATTTTTTTTAATATTATTTGTGCTTTATTTTAATTATTTTAATTATTTTGACTTAATTAATTATAAAATAATAAAATAAACAACCAATCACAAACAGGGGCTTTATCTTTTTCCCACTACCACTACACCTCATTTTCACTTCAAGCCTCATGCTGACTCAGCTGCCACATGGACCAATCAGAAACAAGGGCCTTATCTTTTTCCCCTCCCTACTACACATGGTCTTAGGACACATGACACATCTATAGAATTTCTCTTTTTCTCTTTTTTTTTAAATAAAAAACATTTAATAATTTTATATCACATTAATAAGTTTCCTATTTCTTACTCAAAATCAATATTCCACAAATCAAACGTACCATCAGTTTCTCTCTCTAAACCCTAATACTCTCAACCGTTCTTCTCCTTCATCCTTCTCCGCCGATTCATCAAACTCAGGTTTCTTTTATCTCTCTCTTTTTTTTATTTGAAACCTGATTTATTGTATGAAAATGTACCTTAATCTGTTAATGTTGATGCGGGTTTTGTGCCTTGATTTTGCAATTGTTTTTACCATTTTTGCAGTTGTTGGTATATATGGCAACAGATCCAAAAACTTTTGTTATACAAGGATTGCTGGCTTATTATCAACGATGGAAAGGTTTGTTGTTTTTGTATTTGTGTTTTGACGTTTTTAGTTGAGTTTTTCAAGTATTATTGTTGTTTTGTTGTGGTTTGTGGAATTATTAAAGGATGATAGTGACAGGTAAGAAAATTTTGATTGAAGCTACTTTGATGTTCAAACTTTAGAGTTTAGATTTGCATTTGGTTTGGTTAATTTAAGTGTTTTCTTTACTATTTTTTTACTTGAAGGTTAACTTTTAATAAAGAAAACATTTGGTTTTGTTAATTATTGGGGTTAAAGCATCTTAGAATAGGTTGTTCAACTGTTAGTTCAAAATTGTATGGTTCATAAAAGTCAAATTGCAGGTTGTAATTGATTCTAGAGTCCATGTCATTGGATCCAAAAGTTGTAAGCACTCCATTTGTGTTTGATGATGCGCTCCAACTGTTTATGTAAATGTGTTAAATATTTTCTTGATTGAATCTTGTCTTTATAAAGGTTGGTTTGGTGTAGGTAATATTAGGTTCTTAAAGTCAATGTTGGGTTGTGATGTTATATTTGATTTATGGTAGCATGGATTGGTATGTATGTGTTCAATGTTTTCTTGAAGTGATTTTGTTGTAATAAGATTAATTTAAAGTTTAGAGGAAACTTACATCATTCTGCAATCACTAATTAATGGGTAAGCTTCAATTTGAGATCAAGTTGTTGAAATGATTATTGAAATATGGGATGGTGCCTATTGAAGCTAATCGTGTAACCATTATATTTGTACCATGTTTTAGTATTTTCTATTGTATAGGTTTGGGAGACCAAATCTCAAGTAGCTTTTGAATGTCCATTTGAATTTTATGTTTGATCTTACTTTGGTTGGTCAACAATGGATTGCATGTTTGTAGGAACATTTTAATTGGTTTCCAAGATTGTGGCATTAATTTTGATTGATTTGCTTTGACAAAAATTTTTAATAGAAAATCCAAATTCTAATTTGATTTATTTGTTTGAAAGTTTAAAATTTTGTTTTGACTTTATATATTGGTTTTTGGAAACTTAATCAATATTGAGAAGTTTCCTTATCAAATCCGTAACCTTTTTCCAAGATTGTATATGTAATTTTGAATTTTAAATTTAAATGTTTAATTGAATTTTAAATTCAAATTCAAATTCAAATTATCACACTAATTTTTGTAATTTAAAAACTTGATACATACATTTTAATTATTAATTTTTCTATTTCTAAACTTTCGCATAGTTAAATCCGAAATTGATTTGTAGTTTATTATAATAACTAGTTTATTGCTCGCGTGGACACACGGTTCAATAGCTAACAATTATTTGAAGTGGTATAACCTATAAAACAAAATATAGTAGAAATATTTTATTAAAATTTAAAAGCAAGGAATACACATTTTATTCAAATATCACTAAATATTTCCTTATACACCACATTTTTTGTTATAGTCTTGACATTACCATTACCATCACCATCTAGTATAAGTAATTTCACCCATCCCCTGCTTTTAACTCTTGACAATGCAATATAAAGTTGGCCATGTGAGAATACAGGGTCTGTTAAATACAATCCAACCTTTGATAGAGACTATCCTTGGCTTTTATTGATGGTCATTGCGAAACATACGGATATTGGGAATTGACGCCTTTGGAACTTCACTGATATCTTGTTATCAGATGGTATTTGAGGAGTATTATCTAGTAAAAAATAAATAGTAGTGAAAATTATTGATGGTAAAATGTTCAAAGTAAGACACCGTTTGAGTCAGATCATTCAAAATTCGAATTAAATTTTATAATTAAGTCTAATTGTTACCATTATAGATATTAAAATATGAAATTTTATAGTTAAATAGAACATTTAATATTTGAATATTTATAATTTTTAACTTGTAACTAATTTGAGAAATTTAGAACTAAAACTATTATTTGTTAAATTTTAAATATATTAGGAAATCTCTAATTATAATATCTCTATTTTAATGATCATAGTAGGATTAATTGTTACAATTATGAATTTAAATTCAAAGTTTGAAACTTTTTAAAATATTTAGATAATTCAAAATTTGAATTAAATGTTATAATTAAGTATTATTGTTATTATTAGTATCCAAAATTTAGATTTTTATAATGTTAAAAAAATTAAAAATTAAAATTGTAGATATCAAAATATGAAATTATCTATACTATATTATAATGCATGAGTGAGGGGTAGTTTAAGATACCCAAAAGTTAAGAACTTATTTTTTATTAATAACACTGAAATGAGGGTAAAATAGTCATTCATACATTATTTACATTTTAATACCCTATCTTAGTTACACTATAATCTATTAAACATTACTTAACTTTTGCTTATTTAAATTATAGTTAAACTTATTTTTCTTATTTTAAGCAAACCATCCCTGTGATTTTTAAATAGTCATATTTTTTTGAGAAAATTACGCAATTAGTCCCTGTGGTTTGCCTTTAGTTTCACCTTTAGGTATTAAGGTTTAAAAGTTTCAAGTTAAGGTGTTAAGTTTAGTTTTTTGTAACATAATAGGGTATTAGCACTAACAAGGGTTAATATTTAACTGAGTTTACCCTCATGTGACAAATAGTAAACTACAAGGACCAAATGTTCCTAAAACCAAATGGATCAACCAACTAAGCCACTTGTGCATTTAGTTTATTATTGAAACGTTTTTTTAATAAAGCAATTATCAGATCGAACTTGGTTCCTTATACTAACCCACGAATTTTAACCCTCAAACCCACTTCGATTGACATCGGATTAGACCACGGCCGTGAATGAAATCATATGGCTATTCATCTACATTGAATCTTGATCAAAACCATGTAAAATAATCGAACTAACCTATTCGAATCGATGGTTAATTGGCTGATTAAAGACGCGACACGCCAACCTTTAATTCGTTGAATTGAGCTCGATTTGAATGTTTTAATGGACTGTTTTTATAGAGAATGGATCGACTATCATATATACAGGTGTTTCAGTTCTCAATTCGTGGTATATACAATGAATTCGACAGGTGGGTTCGTAAAAATATTAAAATTGAAAGTGGCTTCAATAATTAGGATCGATTCAAACAGGTTAGTTCGATTATTTTACATGGTTTTGATCAGAATTCAATGTAGATTAATAGCCCTATGATTTCATTCACGGCCGTGGTCTAATTCGATGTCAATCGAAGTGGGTTTGAGGGTTAAAATTTGTGTGTTAGTATAAGGAACCAGGTTCGATCTGATCATTGTTTTATAAAAAAAAACATTTCAATAATAAACTAAATGCACAAGTGGCTCAGTTGGTTGATCCATTTGGTTTTAGGATCGACCCGGGTTCGACCCCACTACAAACATCAATATTTTTTATTTTAGATTACTTAAATTTCACATTTGGTCCTTGTAGTTTACCATTTGTCACCTGAGGATAAACTCAGTTAAATATTAACCCCCGTTAGTGCTAATACCCTATTATGTTACAACAACTAAACTTAACACCTTAACTTGAAACTTTTAAACCTTAATACCTAAAGGTGAAACTAAAGGTAAAGCACAGGGATTAATTGCGTAATTTTCTCTATTTTTTGCATACGTTTATACTTTTATAAAAAAAATTACATCATAATGATGAACATTTTATTATCTTTAATTTGAGTATAGTATTGCTATTTTTTATTTTAAAAATCTTTATGAGCTACGTGATTAACAATATCTAGGAGTGAGCAATAACTAAACCGTTCACCGAAGCCAAACCCAAAAACTGACAAAACCGAACCAAAATCTATTGAAAACTGAAAGCATCCGATTTAACTTAAAATTGGTTTGTTTTGTTGTGTACCCTTAGTTAACCCAAATTAGTTAAAATGAAATAGACCCATTAATATATTCATAACAACATGCCCGCACGATGTGGTAGGAAACATAGACACTTCTAATGGTTCATGGTTGGGTTAAGTTCAGTTCGGCTATAAGCCTCAACCGAAACAAAAATCGACATTATCGGTTTATCAATCTTGTTAACCAATCGGTTAATTGGTTCAGTCTATTTGGTTAGATCATAATGATGAACATTTTATTATCTTTAATTTGAGTATAGTATTGCTATTTTTTATTTTAAAAATCTTTATGAGCTACGTGATTAACAATATCTAGGAGTGAGCAATAACTAAACCGTTCACCGAAGCCAAACCCAAAAACTGACAAAACCGAACCAAAATCTATTGAAAACTGAAAGCATCCGATTTAACTTAAAATTGGTTTGTTTTGTTGTGTACCCTTAGTTAACCCAAATTAGTTAAAATGAAATAGACCCATTAATATATTCATAACAACATGCCCGCACGATGTGGTAGGAAACATAGACACTTCTAATGGTTCATGGTTGGGTTAAGTTCAGTTCGGCTATAAGCCTCAACCGAAACAAAAATCGACATTATCGGTTTATCAATCTTGTTAACCAATCGGTTAATTGGTTCAGTCTATTTGGTTAGATCATAATGATGAACATTTTATTATCTTTAATTTGAGTATAGTATTGCTATTTTTTATTTTAAAAATCTTTATGAGCTACGTGATTAACAATATCTAGGAGTGAGCAATAACTAAACCGTTCACCGAAGCCAAACCCAAAAACTGACAAAACCGAACCAAAATCTATTGAAAACTGAAAGCATCCGATTTAACTTAAAATTGGTTTGTTTTGTTGTGTACCCTTAGTTAACCCAAATTAGTTAAAATGAAATAGACCCATTAATATATTCATAACAACATGCCCGCACGATGTGGTAGGAAACATAGACACTTCTAATGGTTCATGGTTGGGTTAAGTTCAGTTCGGCTATAAGCCTCAACCGAAACAAAAATCGACATTATCGGTTTATCAATCTTGTTAACCAATCGGTTAATTGGTTCAGTCTATTTGGTTAGATTGACGTTTTTAGTTTATTTTAGATAATTTTGGTTAATAACCAAAACCAAAGTTTGATTAAATTTTACTTAGAAGCACATGAAATGAAGGTATAAATACATGTAATGAATGTATAAAAGATATAAATGTATGAATGGTTCGGTTTTGGTTTGTTAATTTTGGTTAGCTTAGGGAATGACAAGTGTACCTAATGGCTTTTGTTTATTAGATGTATAGATAGATAGATAGATATAGAATAGATAGGTAGATAGATAGATAGATAGATAGATATCAATTAATCACAAATATCATTTGATAACTAATACATTTTTTTTGCTTTTAGTTATTAATTTTAATTGGATTATCATCTTCGAATACGATGTCTTTAGTTATCCGTGAATCCGATTATCATCTTCGTCTTCAAAGTATGATTTCGTCTATTAATACAATGTCTTTATTTATTTTGTTAGATTTTGTAACTAATTTTTACTTTTGATTTGTATATCTCATATGAGATTTGATTTATCATCCTTCCCTGAAATAATGTTGATTTCTCGAATCAGATGTAATATTCTTTTTTCAACTCAGTATTAATGTTGATTTTTTTAGTCGGTGCAGTTCGACTCTATTACTACCATTAATTAATCCAGGATTTTAGTTTTTTTTTTATTATGTTTCAGCTCTAATCTTTCCTTTGATTGTTCTATTTTAACAAACTTTTGAGCAGGTACATTTTATTTTGCATTATCATTTATTACGTATTGTTTTGGCAGTTATATGATTATGGTTTGTGCGTCTTTTGCATAGAACTTCTAATATCATTCAAGATATCAACTAGACATAAACCTCACCCTATTATATTTTTATAGGTATGGCAACTCTTTTTACCCTTAAACTTACTAATTTATTATTGATATTTCTATTAATATATAGAGACAGAGTAAGTGAAGATCAACTCAATGAGATTTCACTAAATGAGATGGACGATATTCTTAAGGTGCAATTTAATACTTTTTTTCTTCCTAGAATGGCATGTTGTGACCCAAATCGGCCCTAATCTTTTAGATGTTAATATGATGTTCATGTCTATAATATATATATATATATATATATATATATATATATAAGTCATTGTGTATGTGTAACTGTGGTGCTCACACTTAGTAATTCTCCACCATTTCAATCAAATTAGAAGTTATTCAACTATTTTGCTCTTAAGTGTGCAATTTGACTTGGAAAATCCTAGAATTGTTGCTTATCAAGGGGGAACTAGCACCCAAATGACATGGAATATCAATATGTGAAGTTTAAAAACTGCAAATGAAAGAAAATTTGATCACAATGTAGAAAGTAAGTCTTTTTTTTTTACGTTGACAGATTCTTTTTATTTCATATTCTAATGTAGAGTTGGATTTTACATATTGCTTTGAAAATTTAACACATTAATGTTGTCTTACCAGGTTTAGCTCTAAAAAACATGTCAACTGGTCTGACAAATAAAATTGTTAAAAAGTCAAATATGACGTAAACTTTGGAAACTGGACAGTTTTCTTTAAAAACTTAGATCAAAACAAGTATGAAAATAAATTTGTTCAAAATATGCACATGAGCCGATTAAAACACTAAATACAAATGTTCTTGAACCGCTTACATATCTATTTGTTCAGTTTATATATTTTGAAACTTGAAAGTACTGCAAAATTAATTTTATTGCTATTTTGCAAGGTCTTAGTGCTATTCATTTAGGTGGCAATGGGTTCATGATCATTTAGTGCTAAAGGTGGGTGTTCCTGTGATGTTGCGAAACATTGATCAACAGAATGGCTTGTGCAACGGTACAAGATTAAGAATCACCAAACTTGCCAAGTGTGTTATTGAAGCTGAAATCATATCAGGAGGAAACACTGGTACGAAAACTCTTATTCCACGAATAACTTTGATACTAAGTGATAACAAGATTCAAGTAAAGTTTTAAAGGCGTCAATTCTCATTATCCGTATGTTTCGTAATGACCATCAATAAAAGCCAAGGACAGTCTCTATCGAAGGTTGGATTGTATTTGAGAGACCCAGTATTCACACATGAGCAACTTTGTGTGGCATTGTCAAGAGTTAAGAGCAGGAAATGAGTTAAGTTACTCATACTAGATAAAGATGGGAATCTCACAAATAAAACCAAAATGTAGTGTATAAGTAAATATTTAATGATATTTGAATTACATATGTATTTTCTTACTTTTAACATTTTATCATAAATATTTTCACTATTGTTTATGTTTTACTAGATAATACTCATCAAATACTAAAACTTATTGAACCGTGTGTCTACACGAGCATTAATCTAGTGTTATAAAATATAAAATTGGCCAATCCCCTTATGGTAGAGTGGCACCCTCCTTGCTTTCCTTATGGGGGGTGGGGAGTTCGAGTCCTACCGGCACCAAAATGCTGCTGGTGGGCCGGGTTTTACCGTAGTGGGCCTTCGGACGACGTGTTTTCCCCGGGAACTGGTGTGAAATTACTGGTGGATCCGGGTTATACTCTCGGGTTACTCGTTTGTCCAATGGGTACTTCGAGATTGCTCGAGATTGATTTGTTAGCCGTTAAAAAAAAAAAAAAAAAAAAAAAAAAAAAAAAAAAAAAAAAAACTATTAATTTTTAAATTTTCTCTGCAACAACTTGAATAACAACGTACACTATGAAACTATGAATACTACTCCATTAAATGATGTGATCTAGCTAAAATCTAGACTTTGACTTTTCTTTACACCCATGGCTGACTATGAATCCTAAAATTGACTTTTACGTTTAGTTTATGAGTGTTTTTATATAATTGTATTTCAAAATATTAATGGTTGACTAAAATTAGATATAACTGGTCGGTGTGTAAAGGATTTTAAGTTAGTGGATTGATGCTTTAATTAAATAGGTGAATTCAGACGCAAGCCATATATATTTGTTGATGTTGAAGACATCATTATGAGGATGATGTCATTATAGTGATAGATCAATGGTGTGGGTGACGGACCTCTCCTCATATTTTATTGATTGTTAAAAAAATTAATATATAAAAATAAATGGTCCCAACCTTCAAAAAGTCCCTTTTTTTCGTTGGCTCATGAAAGAAACCAACGTGCCGGGCCTGGGAGCGATGTGGATGAGCGAGTTTTGTCACCCACACCTACCAGCCTGTACTCTGATACATTTCAATTCAAATCATTTCGTTTTCAGATTGCCACCATTTAGAATTACTTTGTATTTTGTAAATATGAGTAAATACCCTGTGACTTATTATTATTAACAATTTGAACAATCAAGTATTTCAACTCATGAAATGATTTTTTTTCTTTTTTAATTAAAGACAGTTGTGAACATTTTCATATTTTAGAAATAAATAGTACACACTTATTAATAACTCATCGTATCAAATTTAAATGTCCACGCTTGTTAATAACCCATTTAAAATAATTTAATTTAGATGGTTCTTATTAAGCTTTAAACCTAAAGGGGTTGTGTGTTATAATTAACTCGTAGTTATGTTCACTTGAGTCATGTAATATACATGTTACATAAGCAAATTTAGAGCTTACTATTCGTATCATGTACATTAACTCTTGAACTATGTTTTCAGTAAAATCTAGGGTGAACAGATTCAATACATATATCTTTTTTTTAGTAAATAATCACACTACATTAAAAACTAAGGTTTGTGTAAAGAATTACCACCCCTAATTAAAACTATTCATTTAATATTGTTTTCGTAAATTATCCAATCTATTAGTTTTCAAACTTTCATGAACAGTAAATTAAATGGCAATCTAGTTTTAGTATAGCAAGATATATATTAAAAGACGGGACAACTAAAATGGTTAATGATGTAACCAACACGTTAAACTATATATATATATACACACACATACACACTCATAATGTGGTGTTAGTATACAAAATAATGTTTTTCTAAGAAGGATAAAAAAACGTTTTGAACCATTGGATGAATTAATGGATTTTTAAGATTGAGCAATAGCTAAGTGTGAACACTTTGAAAAGATGCTTAAAATGATCATAGATGAAGTACACAACCAGATCGAAGATATAACTATAGAAGTTACTTAAGTCGAGTATATTTCAAAGGTCAGTCAGAGTTTTGACCATGTTTCGACATAACAGATTTTAAGGCCAAAATTAGATTAGGTTAATTTTGTGTTCTAAATTTTATTTTATGCAATGTTATTTAATTTATAGTTTACTTATAAAAGACAAAATTACAGAAATCAACCTTTATGTTTGGCCAAAATTGCAGGTTCCAACCTTTATGTTCCATTTGCACGGAAAATACCCTTTACATATTGATTTTGCTACAGGTTCCAACTTTTGTGACTAACTCAGCTAATTTTCTTGGTTAAGTCCCCTCACATGCAAGTCATGTGAGGGCAGTTTGGTCTTTTCACCTCCATTATTATTATTAAGCTATACACAAAACAAGGACAAAAGAACCTATAGTATATATTCCTCCCTCTTCTTCATCAGACCACCACCGCATCATCACTGCCATCGCACCTCCCACCACCGCCACCGCACCTCCTACCACAACCACCACATCTCCACACGCACCCCCACCCCTACTGCATCACCTCAACCACACCACCGCATCACCCCACTCCCACACCACCGCATCACCCCACTCCCACCGCACCACAACCATCGTTCCCCACCGTTAATGATGTTCGATTTTAAGATTTGGGTTCAGTTTGCAGATCTAAACAATCACTGATGAGATGTGTTTGATACCTCACCACCACCACCACCACATCATCGGTTCTTGAGCTTGAATCCTCATCTAGTTCGGGTACATGTACTGGTACGGGTACATGTACAGGTACTGGTACGGGCTTGGGTTCAAAGGCGGGTTCGATGATATTGATGATTTGGAACTGTATGGGCTCGATCAAGAATCTAGAAGGCGAAAAGACTAAACTGCCCTCACATAACTTGCATGTGAGGGGACTTAACTAGAAAAATTAACTGAGTTAGTGCTAAAGATTGGAACCTGTATGAAAATGTATAGTTGATGGTTGATTTGGGTGCAAATTAAACATAAAGGTTAAAACCTGCAATTTTAATGAAATATAAAGATTGATTTCTTTAATTTTGTCCTTACATAAAGAAAAAAAATTAATGATAGATGTGATGGCCACCCCATGTTTTTATGTTTTTAGTGATAGAATATAAACAATTGAGGTGACACATGTTGGTGATTGATTGAATGTTTAGTGATGGTGTGATGACCACTCCTTATTGCTTAAGATGTCTTTCGGGATGATAAAAAAGAATCAAATAATTCCCATCTGACAATTACTTGCGGGTTCATTATCCTACAATTGAAAAAACATAGCTTAAAGGTCCCATGGAGAGACATTTCGTACCCATTAGGGTTTTCTTGTAGGGGTTGAAGATATGCACCAAAACCGACCTTTCCTTGTATATAGCTTCCTTCCATTATTACATTTTATGTCCTTGAATGGAACTCAATCATTCATACACATAAAAAGTGAGTATTAAACAATCCACGTGAGTTGGCTGGCCGAGTATGTGTACTTGTAAAGTTGAAATCTTGATTTAAACATAATAATTCGGTGACATTATTGTCTTTTGTTTTCAATTGACACGCGTGTTAATCTTGTTGCAAACATGAGTGTTTCTTCCGAAGTTTGAAACTTTGATTTTGTTAAGTTTGAATATTTTTGTTACAGTCAGAAAGTACGGTTGTACAAAAAAACGAGCACTCATAAGTTTTTTATACACCTGTATGTTTAGTTTATCATGTTTTTTAAAATGCATCATATAAACACCATTTTTTAGACCACTCTCTTCCTAAAAATGAGGGGTGGGACTCATGTGAAACACCATACCTCTCTTATTTAAAAATTAAATTATAGGGTGTGGTCACGGGATAGAGGAAAGTATTTTTGCTATATTGATAATACAATATGATGCTTTATAATATATATATACACACACCACACACACTGTTGGGAACCTTGACGGACTAAATCATACCTTCTGGTGCAATGGCGAAAGATATCGGTTCCGACTAATAACATCGGTACTAGTATCGGTATCATCTGAATCGGTACCGGTGTTATTTTATGGTCTTCTATTTATGTAATATACCTGTTGATATTCTTTTGTGTATATCTGTTTTGGTTATTGGTATAACGAGTAACAATATCATACCGACTCTAATGAACTGAACCGATATCGACAAGGTTATAAATGACTTGGACTTATACCAACGGTCTCAAATGTTTAATTTATTAGTAAAACTAGATTATTGTCCGTGTAGATACACAGTTCAATAAATACTAATACCTTGAATTTTAAACTTTATTGAATAAAAATAAATCTAAACATGCATTAACAAAAAAATTAAATATTCATATAAGAATAATAAAACATAAACGTAAGAGAGAATCGCATGGTTGGTCCCTGTGGTTTCAAAATATTGCAGTCTTGCTCCCAGTGGTTTACTAATTACACTATTGGTGTCTGGGGTTAAAAAAAGTGCACTCGCCTAATCCCTGTGACTAACGTCTGTTAAGTATGATGGTTAAGTCCACCCACGTGATTATCACGTGGGGGTATTATAGTCTTTTTAAAGGTCAGGCCACAATAAAAGCAAGAGAAAAACCCTAAATCGTTACTTCCCTAAAAAAATAACAGATCCCAACCTGAATGAGCATCTTCCTAAACAACGATCCTCGAAGAACGATTATGGAGATGGCTTGCAGATGTGGAAAATTGGCAGTGGTTCGAACATCCTGGACTGATAGTAACCCTGGTCGACGTTTCCTCTGTTGTCCTGATCCGGTAAGTGTCAATTGGTTTAAACGAATTTTTGCCCTGTTTTTACTAGAGGTAAAACAATTTTTTTGCTGTGTTTTTGGACAGGAGGTAACATGTCCAAGATTTCTGGGGTGGGTTGATCCTCCAATGTGCCCACGTGCTACTATCATTATTCCTGGACTACTCCGAGCAAGAAATAGGGCTGATGTACAAAGGGCAGAGTTGGTAGCTAAAATCAAATGGAAGAATAGAGTTATTGTGTTTCTTGTCATATTATTAGGGTTCCAGTTTGTAAGGTCCATGGTTAACTAAGGATGGTAGGTAGGATGGTAGGTAGGATGGTATGTATGAACTATGAAGTGAATGATGGTAGGTATTATTGCAGGTCTTATGGTATGTATGAATGGTAGGTATTATTTTGCTGTAATGACTATGGTCAATTTTGAATTCAACAAATGTAATGACTATGGTCAATTTTGAATGTAATGGAATGGTCAATATGGGTCAATTTGGATAAATGGCAATGGTAGGCTGAGTTGGTTTAATGCAATTGAGTAATGGATCAAAATGGATAAATGGCAATGGTAGGTTGAGTTGGTTGAATGCAATTGAATGATCAGCTGTAGACTTTAAGTCCAGCCAGTATACATTTAATGGGTCAAAAAGGTAGGTTTGCATTGAATGGGTCAAACAGTTTATAAGATCAAACATAAGCATAAGACTAAACATAACATACTTAACATAAACATATTTAAAGTTCAAAATGGCGGCAAACTACTTAAGCCACAATATTCAAGGCTATTACAAGCCATAAAAGATGTTCCAACCATCTAAAGACCTAAACATACTTAAAGTTTACCACAGACCATTAAAGTTTACCACAAAACATAAGGTTTAAATCCTAAACAAAACATACTAAGATACTAAGATCAGTTAGCCCCACCAGCAGCCTCTCCAGCCCCACCTGCAGCCTCTCCAGCCCCACCAGCAGCCTCTCCAGCCCCACCAGCAGCCTCCCCATCCTGATTCTTCTTAGTCTTCTTGCAACCCCTGGCATTGTGACCTTTAGCTTTACACTTACTACAAGTTACAGTCCCACCTTTCCTGGTCAACTTTCCTTTAGCTTCTGCAATATCCTGAAGTTCCACCTGGTCCTTTCTCCTACTCTTCTTTGGCCTGCCTATTTGTTTACGATGAAATGGTGGTGTCAATGTAGTTGGCACTTGACATTTCGGCCACATGGTAGAACCATTTATTGGACCAATCTTGTGGGTGTACACTTCCTTCCAAGTTGTAGTAAAATAACAGGGGTGGGCCCATGACTCAGGAGATCCAACCTTCTGTTTGTGAGCAGCCATGTCCCAGTTGACAGCAACAGCATGCTTACAGGGAATTCCACTCAACTCCCACCTTCTGCAAGTACACTCCATCTTCCCAACATCAACAACATATTGACCCCTAGTTCCAGTTACTTGCCACCTTGTATCACCACACCACTTGACAGTGCATTGAGGTGCTGCCTTCTTTATAAGATCAAATATCTCTGTGCACTTTGGTGTCAATGGCCCCTTCCAGTTTTGTTGTGACAACATGACAATGACAATCCTCTTCATACAGTATTCCCTGATATACTCCAAGCATGAGATAATAGGTTTATCTCTTCCTTCAACAGTCTTTGAGTTGAAGCATTCACATATGTTATTGATTAGGAGATCAGATTTGGATCTTCCTGTATATATAAAAACAAGCCACAATTCAATAAACTACCTATTGAACTATAAACTACACAATTCAATAAACTACCTGTGAAATGAGACCTTGTCCAATGTTGTGGTGGTATGGCTGCTAACCACTTGTAAGCTTCCAAATTAAACTTCTTTAACTCATCCATTTTCTCAGTAAACTCAGGCACTATGGCAACATACAAACAATTATCAAAGATAATTTAAAGGACCAACTTTATTGCAAAGAAATAAGAGATAATACCTGTGTTAGCTGCTGCACATTCCCATAAGCAGTCTTTGAATCCCTGGCCTCTCCACTGCAGCTTCATATTCTGGTGTATGTGTCTAAGGCAGAACCTATGTTCTGCAACAGGGAACACTTGTGCAAGAGCTGGAATGAGACCCTAATCAAAATAAACAATTAACAAGTTAAAAACCAATTAAGTAGGTCAAATAGGTTAGATATCTCAACTTAAATAACTTACCTTTTGTCTATCAGAGATGAAAGTAAAATGAGAGTTTTTGTCCAGATCCAGGTCATCTTGTAGGCATTGTAGAAACCAGGTCCATGAATCTTTATTCTCAGCCTCTGCAATTGCCCAAGCAACTGGATATATTCCATTGTTTGGATCCTGCCCAACAGCAACTAACACTTGACCCTGGAATGTTCCCTTCAAGAAAGCCCCATCTAATCCAATCAAATCCCTTTTACAAGCTTTAAAGCCCTTTTTTAAAGGTCCCAGGCAGATATAAATCCTTTTGAACACTCTTGTTAGGGAAGATGGATTAGGTTCTGACTCAACTTCAATTTTAACAGTTGTATCTGGGTTTGCATTCATCAGCTCCATGTAGCAATCCCTTAATCTTGAGTATTGCTCCTTGTAATCACCTTGAATTTTTTTTGTAGCCTTCAACTTTGCCCTAAAAGCTTTCATCCTGGTAACCTTTAGTTCATACTTTCTTGCTAGCTCTGTTTGAATAGTTTTGATGGAAATATCTGGTGTTGCTTCAACCATATTAAGAACAGTCTAGTCTTCAGCCATGAAGTTTGCTGTAAAATGTAGGCTATCTCTTGATTGCAGACATATATGATTAGGTCTGTATGTTCTCACAACCCAAGTTTCATTACCACCTTGCTCCTTGGACAAATACAACTGGTATGGACATGTGACATTTTTCAACCTCTCTTTTCTTTTCAAACAATAGAGGGCATTGGCAGTAAGTGGCTTTTTTGAACTGGGTCCACTGACAGATTCCCCTAGAGATGCTCCTTGTCCACCATTGGGCTTTGTCCCCTTCTTTGTTTTACTACTTTTGGGCTTCTTAGTTTGTTTAGTAGATTTTGTAGGCTTTCTAGGCTTCTTTGGTTTCTCACAAGGCCCATCACCTTGTGTATCATTAAAAACTGGAACATTTCCTTCACATACCACCCTGATCCTGACTTTATCATTCTTCAAAAATGAAAGCTCCCTTCTTGTTTGAATTGCATGCCTTCTTATTGCTATCTTAGCTTGCTTTGCAGATCCAAATGTTTGGCCAACATAGAAGCATGCATCTTGTATTTTTGCCTTAGCCTTCAAAGCATATTACAAACAGTTATATGATTGAAAAGGAGATCAATAAAATAACAGTTAATAAGAAAAATTGAGAAACAAAGTCTAACCTTCTCTTTGTTCCTGATTTCCCTTAGCTTTCTGCTTCTCCTAGTTTCAAAATCACTCTCATCTGAATCAGTTAAGCTATCAAATGACTCATAGCTTAGGTTCTCAGCAGCTAACAGGTCAAAATCATGTAAATCTTGATTATCATTTTGAACATGGTTGTTGCCAACATATTCTTCCCCTTCATCTACAAAAGTATGAAAGTCTCTCATATCAACATCAGGTTCTTCCACCTCATTAGCCTTATCCACATTCCAATCACTATCTTGTGAATCATCATCCTCACTACAACTATCCTCCCCATCCTCACCAGAAGCATCACCTTCATTATATGCAGCACCTTCAGACTCTTTGAAACAACCACCCTTATTGTTATCCCCACTGTTGTCCCCCATCACCACATCATCCACATTGTCTTCCATGTTAACATCACCCACAGGGAATTCATCAAAATCAAAACAATCCATAAATGATGCCTCCCTAACATTCTCACCCTCTACATTCTGACCCTGTTCAACCTCTACATTCTGACCCTGTTCAACCTCTACATTCTGACCCTGTTCAACCTCTACATTGGTCACCTCTACATTCTGAACCTCTACACCAGCAGCCTCTACATTCTTAGAACACTCTAACTTATCACCATCTACAACCTTCTCACCATCCCCTACATTCTTAGAACACTCTAACTTATCACCATCTACAACCTTCTCACCCTCCCCTACATTCTTAGAACACCCTAAACCCTCACCACCATATTCAATCAGTAATCTTCTCCTAGGTAGCAACTTTCTCCTAGGATTCCTAGGAACAGCTTGATTCTGATGTTCATCTTCTATTTCCTCAATAACAACCTTTGGTGCCTCTGGGGATTTCAGATAGGTATCCACATTTGTTTCTTTGTGTTCAATGTAAAAGTGAATAAACTTATTCTCACCCACATACTGAGCTAAATTACGAACATCAGCATCACAACCTAAAGCTACTAGACCAATATCCAAATCTCTACCAGGTATTAGGAAATGATAAAAAAAACTTGTCTTTTTCTTCAAAACACTTTAGCTCACGTATCATCCAATGAACCTCATGTGCAGAAAACTCATCTATGTCTATATCATCTACAAAGACATGTTTACCATGGACATACCTTCTTCGAGGCAAGTTCTTAAAGATCCCACCATAGTGCAGTTTGGCTGTAAACATAGTCTCCTTTCCAGCTGAAACAATAAAACAATAATGTTGGGTCAGTAATCATTATAATCAGTACGTATTAGGGTTCCAATAAAAAAAACCCTAAATTAGCTTACCGTATTCAACATTGGGGTCGAAAGTCTCATAATCAGGTCGTAAACTCCAACCCATTATGTCGATGAAGTTCGAACGATTAGTGTGTGTGATTATTAGAGAGAGATTATGAGATGGTTTGTGAAAATTGGGGGAAATTTGGCGCTGTAAATTACCTGACATGTAGGGGGACTAGACTGTGCATATCAAATCAAACTTAAAAGACTATAATACCCCCACGTGATAATCACGTGGGTGGACTTAACCATCATACTTAACAGACGTTAGTCACAGGGATTAGGCGAGTGCACTTTTTTTAACCCCAGACACCAATAGTGTAATTAGTAAACCACTGGGAGCAAGACTGCAATATTTTGAAACCACAGGCACCAACCATGCGATTCTCTCTAAACGTAATCAATAGTTGAAATAAAATTCATAAGTCAGAGAAAACAACATATAATTCAAATACCGTTTAAAATGTTAGATAATGGTGTTCGTTCCAGGTTACCTAAAAAAGAAACAAATTCAATATAAGTTGAATTATTAAATTAAATGGGGGTTAAAGTTTAAATTATTTTTTTACATTGATTAATTAACGTTGTAACATCTTACCAATTAAAGTGTCATATTTCGTTGGATGTTTAGATTACTTAGACGTATCCTGTTTATATTTGAGACAAAAATAATAAATAATATAACTGGAAAATAAAAAAGGTGAAGAAACAATAAGTATCCCGGAGATTAGGACTAATCACCGGGGGGTTAATACCTATGTTACTGTCAGATTAATCCTTTACCCAAACCGTAATGGTAACCCGTGTGAGTGTTAATGTAAGTGAAGGTGTGTATGAAGTGTGTGAGAACACGAGAGTTAAGTGGTTCGGTCGTTAATGACCTACGTCCACTGTAAGTACAACGGAATATTATTGATACTAAAAGAGATTACAATGAGTGTAGTAGTTATGGTTATTTCTGAATGAATCTACAAGAATTGCATGTGATCTTATTTATAGAGATCACGGTGGGCTGCATGGGGCGGCCCATGGATGACGCCATTGGTTTGGGCCCGGCTGAGGCCCAAGCCCATGGTTCTTCTGATAATGGCGGGAAAGGACCTGTTACTGTTGATGTCGTCATGCTATAGTGTGGTCGTTGTAGTAGCCGGACACGTGGCGGACTTCTGGTGGTGCACAGTAACGTCGTACTTGCTACAGTGCTCAGACTATCCATGCTGTCTGATGTGACGTCTGACAGTTGGTGAGGTAATGCCTGCTGGACACTATTCACGACAGCATGTACAGTGTAGCCGTTCACCTTTTGTACCATCTGCCACATGTCCTTCTCCTGCTGGTGTGTACTCTGACATGGATCTTTATGAATCTTCCTTCTGCCGTTCCTTGTACTTCATATGAGAGGTGCCAAGGGAAGATTCCGCGCGTGGTAGCACGCGCGTATCAGGTGTTGTATGTTGCTTATCGTATGCTTTGGCGCGCGAGACATGTTGATTGCTTGACCCCGCGCTAGTGTGTTCCTGCGCCATGATCTGGCGTGGGGTTGCTGTTGTACGGGGATAGGGACGCCTTTCATATTAGGCTCCCTATCCCTTCAAAAGGTATGAACGATTGTCATATGGCGTTAGAAAGAAGGTTTATTGTAGGAAGAAATGAGTGTAATATCGGCTATAAATATACAAGTTTTATGCTAATATTGCATTATTTACAATTGCACTAAGATAATAAGTTATTATTAGTTATATATTTTATAAAACTTAGAAATGTATATATCTTTTTTGTCTTAAGTAAATTTTAAATATTTACCAAACTTAAAATGTAACCGAAAATTAAATACATTAGGTTGGATTTCGAATATTAAATTTTGAATTCCCGATAATCAAGAACAAATTTAAATTTTGAAATATTTAAATTAAGTAAAATTGTAATTTTAAATTTTAAATATCAACTAAGTGTTATATATATGTAATAGATAACTGAAATTTAAATTTTATAAAAAGTCATTATATAATGTTGTTGAACACCAAATTGATAATGAAAATTAAATAAACATATAGAGAAGAACATGTAAGTGTAGCTAAAAGACTAATCCAATCGATAAACCTAAATCTTTATTCAAAAGTTTCTACCAAATACAAAAAGCATAAGTTGTTGACTTTAATTTTGTACTGATTGAAACATTATGAAACAATGGAAAACATAAAGGAAGTATAAAATAATAACTAAAATTCACACAAAAAAAATGTTTGATACCAACCTGATTACTGAAATTATGAAGATGTTCTCTTTGTTTCACAATATCATCAAAACGCAATTCATGATTAGTATCCCTATCGACAGTGACAAAAATTAAGTCCCCAAATGAGCTTCTATCGTTAATCTAAACCTCAAATTCAATAAACATTATAACTCAATTATCACTTTATGCAAACAAAAGAAAATTTTGTTAAATCAACAAAAAAAAAAACCTAAAAAATGTTTAACATAATGTAGCAAAATAGGATTCGAACATGCAACGTAACTGGTGTGTCTTAAAGTATATAAACACATAGCTTGATAGATTTTAAATCTTTTTAAAAAAACTGAAATTACAAAGAGGGGAGATGAAACTTACAAAGATGATAATATAATTGCAAATTAATTAGACATATAAAACAATAACAAGAAACACCTTATTACAATGTGTGATTTGAGGCTTTTAAGGAGCTGCAATCACAAGCCTATTAAGAGATATTCACAAAAAAAAATCTACATTAACGTTAATTAAGAAACAATAATTCACTTTGCATTATACATGGATCATAGTAACCTATGCAAAACATAATCTTCTTTTGTGTATATGTTTCATGTCAGATTCAAAAATCTAGAATCAGAATATTTAGGATGAAAGGGAATCATAACAGCTAAGGGAAACCCTAAATCTTCATGTTTATTATAACCGAAAAAACAAAACTAAGATAATCAACAATCAAATTTAAGTTGCTCGAAGGAAATATACCTATAATAATCCAAAAAAACAAAGATGGTAGCGATAGTTTGATAATCGGCAGCGAGTTAAAAAAAAAAATACAATTTAAGTATCCTTTTGGTTTCTTTTATGCAAAGTAATATTAAAACTTTTTTTTTTCAAAAGCAACAATGAATTATCATATTACATATGATACATACCATCATCTAACCTTCTCGTTCATCTTTTTCCTATTACATGTAGTCAACATTGTATAAAGTTGTAATATGACTCTTATGGTTTATTATTTAGAACATGTGTAGTGGAGGACTTTAAATTTAAACCCCTCTCTTCCTTCAGTGATTGGTCCACGTATCACATGAGGCTTTAAAATAAAATGGGGTGTAGTGGGGGGCTTTAAATTTAAGACTCCTATTAATATTTTATTTTATCTTTTAAATTAAAAAATAATAAAATAATAATAAAAGGAAAGAGGATGAGATGGCAAACCCTGATTAGGTGTTTGGTTTTGTTGTCAGGCGCTAAAGTTTTAAGGCCTCAACCCCATTTTCAATTTTAATACCCTCTGTAATGTAATGATGTTGGGGGGTCTTAAATTCGTTTAGCGTCCATTTTAAAGCACCACTACACCCACTCTTATAATTAGTTATGTATCAAATATTACTCTTACTATAAAATAATGTGATTAAATTTATTACCATTCAATAAAACAAAGATTTTGAAAGCTATAGCTAACTTCGCTAATTTGCTAATTATTGATGATTAACATAGTTAAACATAAAGTGATGCTATATATATTTCTTTTATAACACATTGGGTATTTTACTTCTCTTAATGATGTTTTTCCACACAAAGAATCGTCGTGTTCTTAACAGTTAACATCATAAATAAATTTAATAAAATTTTCTTTGAACTTTGTTCTTAAACATTTTAATATGAATACCACCAACTCATGGGTCAGGAAGAATAAAACAAATTTGACTCTAAGTAACGTACGCTTGGAGACGAAGAAAACTTTGGCAATAACTTCTAACATGGAGACTGGATTTCTTCGTTCTCTGATCTCTTCAATGAAGTCAGAGTTCACACTTAACTTTGATTTTAACGTTTTGACTATAACGTTTCGAATAAGAGAGGATAAGTGATATAACTTCATTATTGGTTTTAACGTTTTGAATAAGACAGGATCATAAAGACACGATGAGTTGGTGATAGGTTTACTTGATTGTTAATTGGCATCCATTACAGTCGGTGCATGCTTTGTTAAACTATATGGTATGTTTTGTAAGGAGCTTTTAAGAGCTTTTAGGAGCTTCAAACTTCAAGTTTTTAAGAAAAAGCTCCTACTTAATAAAAAACCTTGTTTGGTTGAAGGGGCTGAAAGCTTTTAGGTTAGAAAAAAATCTCTATAGTGAAAAGCTACTAGTAGTAGCTTTTAAGAAAAAGCTCTACTAACTACAAGCTTTTAGTTAATAAATGACACAAATACCCATTCTATTTTAAAAATAAAATAAAAGCCTTCTTTACAATCTTTTAATTATGACCATTTTGGTCATTTTATACATTTTATTAAAATTTCCAGCTACTCTGCCAAACATCAAAATATATTTAAAAAGCTTGCAGCTAACAGCTTGCAGCTACCAGCTTGCAGCTTCCAACTACCAGCCTCTGGCTAGTTTTGCCAAACATACTCTATATATTTAGATCATATGTTTGATAGTTAATCCTTATTTGTTTTACAAAGGTAGGCGCGGATACGTTTTAAGATTTTTGAAATCTTAATCGGACTAGATTTTGCTATTATATAGGGGTAGCGACGCAACTTGTCACCTATTCACCGGTCGCTCACTTATAAAACTTGTTGGTTTTTATATTAATATATAAACTTTGTATCCAAATAAAAAAATCGGATTTAGATTAAGAATTATATTAATGTTCTTTTGTTGCTTAACTGCTTAAGATCAAATGTCTATCTTTTCCTCCAAGCCTGAGTTTAGTATGTTAACGAGAGGTATCATTAGTGGCGGATCGGATTAGGTTATATAAAAAAGAGATAATCTATCAACACGTATAATGCCGGTGAGTCATAGAGATAAAGTTTGAAAAGTATGTAAACGTTTGTAAACCAGACCCAGCAATCCTTACATCTATACCTGATGCTAGCTAGACATCGTTACATAATACTAAAGTGTCGTGAACCACTGCTAAACATTAAAAATGCCTCCATACCCGCCACCGGACATCACCTAGTGCCGTAAGTTAGATAGGACAAATATGCACCCGTCTGACTCCCAGTCGACCCGAGTGAGGCTTGCTGGGCCCAATAGATCTATTCACACATTCCCCGCTATGTATCCACATATTAATGGTTCACAAGTTAGAAGGACTTTAAATGAGATGTAATGTCACTTAGTACCCATGTGATATAATGTAATATGTTTGTCTAAAAGTTTGTACCGCATGTTTCTCCCCCAAGAATGAAAACAGTAAAATGTGGGGCTGTGACACTCACCTTAGGTTGTGTCTTCTAGATAATAATAAACTAGGCTTGTTTGGTGATTCCAACTATCGAAAACCTACCATAGATAGCCTATTAATGTTTGATTGATGATGTGTTTGTCTAATAACCCTTAATGTCTAAAACTTGACTTTATACGTTTGAAAACGTGTTTGAATGTTTGACACGACCACGTACGACTTGGCATCCCGTTGGTGACCCGTTACCTCAGTTGATCAAGCATATATAGTTTACATACAAGCAATGCACATAAAACACTTAGTTTATATCAAAGTTTCACATTTTTACACGTTGGCACGAATGGGAAATCTTTCCTCTCATTCATACCCTTATTAGCACGAATGATAAACCTTTTCCTCTCATTCGTACCCTCATTAGCACGAATGAGAATTATTATTTTTTTCATTCGTACCCTCGAGGGTACGAATGAAAACTTATTCGACCTACACAGTTAATGAACTATTTTGACAAACAAAAACCCTTCAAATCTGATTGAAAACTTCATGAAATGTTACCAAACGCTGCAGTCAACCTTATCTAACCTATCCATATGTTACTACACCTATTTCATACATCAATCCATCCATTTCACATATTAAATTACAACTTTACCCAAAATAGCAAATTATGGAGATGTCACATCAATTGCATGAGAAATTTACCCAAAATGAAAAATCTTGGAATAGCATCATATTCAAACCAATAAACACATATTCACATATGCTAACAAATCCCTAATCATATTATCATCATCATCATCATCATCATCATGTTCATGTGCAAAACTCTAGATCTAACATAAAAACCCCCAAAAATGGGTAAAAGTCCACCAAATATCAATTAATCAACCATATATTCATATATCATGTTTCAAATCGGTCCTAAATCGTTTATACAACATCTACACATCATTTCATTGACACACAACACATAAGATAGTTACCAACATCATTAATATTTGGGTTTTTGTAAGAAAGCTCATTATCTAGGTCTAGATATAGTTTAGAAAGGTGTTAGAAAGGTTTTTATTTAAGAAAACTCTTTTAACTGAGATCTGGACACTTACGGTTTATCAAATATGTATGAAATTGCATTGAAAAGGGGTTTAGATGATTAACACACCTTGAATCTTTCCTTGATATTAATGTAAAACTTGTTTTAGCTTTAAGATCCAAGAAATAAGGGTAAAAACTCGTTTCTACACGTTTGGGTTTGAGAAAGAGCGCTTGGAGGCGAGTTAGTGTTGTGAAATGATGAAAATGAGGCAAAGTGGCATATTTATACCATGTTCTTATTCTTACCTTCTATGGTACGAATGGGGGTTCACACTTTTCATTCGTACCTTTGATGGTACGAATGAAAACCCAGATTTCCTATTCGAACCTTCGACTCACAATCTTGTCATTTTAACATATGATATCACACCAAATCTCATAAACATGCATTCGCAAGTTGTTAATCACTCATAGAACATGAAACACTTGATAAATTATGCCAACCAAGCAATTTCACCAACCACGGGACTCAAGACTCGTGTGTATGTGTGTGTTTCCCCAATGATTCCCCGAATCATTAAACCATGGACATTACGTGAGTGTGAACCAACTCCCGATGATTCCCCGAATCATCGAACCGACTCAACTAACCCAGTTAGGTACATTAAATAAATGTTTTGCTAAGATAGACTTATAAGTTTATAAAAAGTATTAACCTGAGTTTGTCGGGTGTCACATAATCAAACTCAATTTTAAGTAATAAACAAAATTACTTCAAACGTTGATACAAATACATAATAAAAGTTAAATATATCTAAAGTTATACTATACACATGTCCTATTTTTTATTTTTTTTAATATCTAGCCATAAGTCATCTAGTGAGACATTCCTAAGTAAGTCTTTTTCTATATAAAAAAACATATATCATTTAATCTCTCATTACCATCCGATTACGTAAATCAAACTTCACAAACTTCATTGTCGAAAAATACACTTAAAATATCTTTTAACGATCGGAGTTGTGAAGGTAATATGAGAGCCAGATTCAATAAGAACATACCAAGATGTTTTTATGTTTCAATCTTCACTATTCATACACACAGTGTTTTAAATGTCAACCATTCATATAAACATAAATATTGTCACACCCTCAAATTCCCACCACGGGGTTTATACCGCGAGGCGTGTGACGTTCCAGGATCTCCATAGCCATAAGTCACATGAACGACTCTAAATGCCCAAACCATTTAGTTCGTTATCATAAAACAAGTTTCATTGATGATTAAATATTTTAATAGTTGCGGAAGCAAATTTTTAAAGATAATAGTTATTCAAATAGTCAGAGTAAGACAACGAGTTTGAAATCATAATAGACAATTAAACATTCGAAAATAGATAATTATTCATATCCCCATGATGCCATATGATGCATGCCCTACTCGTGCTTCGAACTAGTGTCCTGCAAAAAGGTATAATAATCGTGGGTCAACATAAATTTGGTGAGTTCACAAATTTTGGTAAATACGTAGGCCCTCCAGACCATGTTTTTGAGTATTAGCTAATTCATATGCCAGGGGTAGCTAGCCCACTCATGATAACTAAAACCGGTAATACCGAACTGCTAAACAACGAGATCCCACAATAGTGAGCAAAGTGCCTTGCATCATTGTCTATCAACAATGATAATATGTTGAGTTATAGTTCACACCTATGCTCTCCAGCACACGATGTGAGGTTTGTGAGACCTAATAGCGCTATCAACTAGTAACCCGCTTGCCATCCGGCAACTCATTCGGTATTTAGAAGGACTTCAATGATAGAGTTGGTTTAGTTCATCAAGGACATAAAGCAAGAAGTAGTGAAAGCAGATTCACCTTGTGAATCATAGCACCCCAAACCCGGGATGTGTATGAGTAGTCCTAAACCGGACTATGAAAAAGTTTAGAAAGTTGTTTCCTTCCGAGACGTATGCTTTTGAGAAAAAGAGTAGTGAAACTCACCTGGTATTTGTGCAAGAGATCTAGCAAAGCAAGGAAAGTAGCTATCGTTCCAACAAAGATCTCCCTATGAGCATTTAAGACATATTAAACTATGTTCTTGTTTATCTCACAAGTTCGGCACCTACTTTTGTGAACCACATTAATTGGTGTAGATCATGTTCCATATATAAGATGTTTGATCTAAAAAAAATGCTTTATGAACCCATGTGTAATCAATTATTTTAACACTAGATAACATGATTGATTACATCGGTGAAACAATGTGCACATACTAGAAGCTTGATTACTAACCACATAATGATCGACCTATCATTGCTAATTGGGGTCGATCCTAGTGATCAAAGAGGCTAAGCTTGGGTTCACAATAAGGGCCGATGGAACTTAAGAGAACAAGCGATTAAAACTTACCCGGATACTAGTTAGTAAGAAAGGAGAAAACTTGTAGACTTGGAGCTTCTAGTGCTCGCTAATCCACCCAAAGGTGGTCTTCGGCCGATGGTTGTTAGAGAGGGAGAGAGTGAAGATGTTTTGGTGCAAGTTGAATGATCAAGAACCTCCCCTTTTATAGAGGCCGATTCATATGAGGACAAAAACAAATGTGGTAAGTTGAAACACCTTGGAATAAGCTTATGTTTGATGTTTGTATCATCTCTTGGTATAAGATAGGGGTGGCGGCCGATTAGTGTATAGGCTTAGCAAGAAAGAAGCAAGTTATCTCCTCATGGGTCTATCACATTCCTTGTCATGATCTAAATTGGTGTAAGATAGGTGTAAGCTATGATCTAACAAGATAGGGGGCGGCTTGCATGCTTGTGTGCCGAAATGCATGCTCCCATAAACAAATGTGGTAAGATAGGGGTGGCGGCCGATTAGTGTATAGGCTTAGCAAGAAAGAAGCAAGTTATCTCCTCATGGGTCTATCACATTCCTTGTCATGATCTAAATTGGTGTAAGATAGGTGTAAGCTATGATCTAACAAGATAGGGGGCGGCTTGCATGCTTGTGTGCCGAAATGCATGCTCCCATAAAAGAGAGTGGTACGACATGGATCATCCTATTCCCATAGCTATGTTTTGTTACTATAAAGGTGTAAGTGATTACCTCAATAGTTTCTAGATTGCTTACCTCACCTAGGAGTATGAGTTGGAAGCCTAAATGTCTTGGTTGTCTTCTCCTAGGATCGGCCAAGTACATCATTCATGTTGGCATGGATAGTGACCCTTCAATGCTTCAAGAATTGTCTCCATGTGCCCTTGAGATGTCCCTATCGGCCGCAATATATAGGGAGGAAGGAATGTTTGTTTCTTCCCAAAGTAGCATTGGTTTTGCCTAGATCTTTGGAGTAGGGTGGGCCCAATAGATCTATTCACACATTCCCCGCTATGTATCCACATATTAATGGTTCACAAGTTAGAAGGACTTTAAATGAGATGTAATGTCACTTAGTACCCATGTGATATAATGTAATATTTTGGTCTAAAAGTTCGTAAAGTTCGTACCGCATGTTTCTCCCCCAATAATGAAAACAGTAAAATGTGGGGCTGTGACACTCACCTTAGGTTGCGTCTTCTAGATAATAATAAACTAGGCTTGTTTGGTGATTCCAACTATCGGAAACCTACCAAAGATAGCATATTAATGTTTGATCGATGATATGTTTGTCTAATAACCCTTAATGTCTAAAACTTGACTTTATAAGTTTGAAAACGTGTTTGAATGTTTGACACGACCACGCAAGACTTAACATCTCGTTGGTAACCAGTTACCTGAGTTGATCAAGCATATATAGTTTACATACAAGCAATGCACATAAAACACTTAGTTTATATCAAAGCACATACCCTAATTAGCACGAATGAGAATTATTTTCTTTCATTCGTACCCTCGAGGGCACATTAGATAAAATTGCTAAACAAAGTGATGTGGACATGGGATATAATTGCAATTCTTTCAAGTTATACAACCTATATCTTTGATCATATGTTTTACCACAATACAGTAACAAATTCATCATACCCAACGTCAAACAAAGACACTACAACCTATTGAAATCAAACCTCAAATATCAAATCCCTACCTTAAATCCTTACAACTCAAAGCTTCCAGTATTATTATTCTTCTAACCCCATTTACAACTTTATTATCAGTAACTTTTTATTTTTTTGAAAGTAAAAGAGTCAGATACCATGCTCTTGAATGTTTTTAAGGTAGGGTTGTCATCACGCTAATAATGTCAACAAAAAAACAGTGTAACATATGCAACATTTGCATACGTAACTTGCATCACTACATAGCACAAGCAATATGTGCATATTTACTTTTTTTCCCAAGTTAAACATGCATTAAACCTAATTTACTGTTTGTTACACATGCAACATATACTAATACATACCTGCACATACAAACAAAATGTAAGACTCTTAACCCATTCTCATGTGTTTAACGAATAAAATAAGGGTTGAACATGTGATACTATTACCAAAAGCCATGTTAAGACGTTAACAAATATGTACAAAACACGACTTTGAAACACTTGACATAATTACTAGGTTATTCACAATGATTTCAACCCAAAAAGGCTTAAGTTTTACACCCAAATTCAAGAGTCTATGCGGAAGCCAACACGATGCAACGTTCGGTTTTTCACAAAATGAGCTTGATCATCATCCATACTCCGAGTTATATACCTAGGGTTGAATATGAAAAACAAACCCATGAATGTGTGTTAGTTTAGTTAAGTAATTGAATAAAACAACCAGCATAAGGCGAAGGAAAAAGACCGGCCGTAGCTTACGGCCCTAAAACAAAGAAAATCAAACAAAAATAGGCTGAGCGTCCTAGACGCACTTCTGGGCGTCTAGGACGTTGCCCAGCGTCCTGATGGGCGTCTCCAGAAGGTCTTGGGCATCCGGAGTCTATCAGTCGGGCGTCCTAGGCGCATGTCTGGGCGTCCTAGGCGCATGCTGCTGCACAAAAAAATTGTGAAACTAACATCTTGACTAGTTGTTAAAGGGGATTTAGATACTTTTAAACCCATGTTCAAGGCCCTTCCTAGGGACACTTGGGGACTTATTTAACACCATTATATCATGCTTATAAGATGTCATTGATCAAGTTCCCTTTTCGGTTATTACATGCATATGTTGTTTATCCAAATCAATCTGTTTAGAAGCATTCGCCTAAAACCAACACCAAGGCTGGACATATGCTCATCTAAGGACATAGTCAAGGTTCACACCTGGGAGATTAGCTAACTATCCGGTTCTAGCTTACCCAACACTTACCAATGGCGGGTTTGGACTAAGCTTGGGCACATGGGTTTTATCAGAGACTTGTTCTCGTTACCTTTTTGTATCTCCATTCATCCTAACTTTCTCCCCAATCGATTCACGACCTGATTTTTTTTATTAATCCCTCATCACTAGAGGTAGTTTTCAAGATTTCCCTTGGTCAATATGCCATTGTGGCACTACCTTAGCGTCTATGGCCCCGTGGGCCATTTATGCGCAATTTCAAGCAACCGATCTACATTGCCCATTGGTATAACGGATTCACCGGTCACTTATCACTTGGGGAGTGGTTGCCTAGCAAGTCAATATCGCAATGGTAAGAGTACGAGATTTGAGTCCTAGAAGGACTTACCTTAGCCTGCGCCCCTTTTTGCTTCTAGACTAGCTTTAGATTACTAACATAAAGTCTACGAATATACTCAAGCAATTAACAACAATCGATATCGGCATAATGTTGACCCTCGGTTTAGGTCCTTCTCTAACTAGTGTTTCACCCAATTGACCCGATAGCCTAATTGGGATATTGACAACCTTCCTCTAAGGCCGTTTTCTATGAATTATGAATCTCGTTTAAGCTTCTTTCTTGACATTCCAATGACTAGTTCAAATATACATACAAAGGTATAACTAAGCATATAAACATACTAGGAATATATTGAAATTTAAGCCATCGAGTGACTTACCTTATGCGTGCTTCCTCTTTACCTCAATCCGAGACTCCTTGGCTATCCAAAGTCTCTTGTATTCGCACCTATGAGGTGAATGATCACTTAGGTTGTTAGAACCTTGTCTTTACTTGTCTACACGCATTTTTGGTCGTCTTTCACCAATTTACAAGTTTTCAACAAATTATTTAAGCCCAAGTGAAATCAAGTTTCATTGAGGCATTTTAACAAACACTTGGTGGGCATGAATTATTAAGACTCCCATTTGGGTATTTTCAAGGCTAATGATATACCAATCGCTTATTCGGCCTTAATTTGTTATAAAGATGAAAACTTAACAACCCAACATCATAATCTAAGTTTTATTCTATTGATCAAACCTATGAGCACACATGTTGCGCATAGATATCACTACCCACCAAGTCATTATAGGTATTCCTCCCAATTGGGTAAACTAACACAATTTATATCAAAAATTGTTCATCCTAAGGTTCCCTTGTGCTAGGGACACCTTCCATAACAACAATTGGTCATAAAATTGAACATGCAAGATTTCATTAAAATCACCCAAATTCTAAATTCATCAATTTAGGTGATATAAAAGATACCTGAGTGTTGTATATGGCTTGATGATTCGTTTCTAGACTATAACACACAAAAGCCCCCTTTGATTCAACTTCAAATCAAGCTTGCTCTAGATTATTATGCTTATGTGTGTGTTTCTTGGGTGTTTGTGTGTGGTCTGATGTTAAACATCGACCCACACTTATGATATTATTATTATCATTAATCAAGTATGACAATATTACAACATCAGCCCCTCAAGTATTCATATGAAATCATGAGTTGATTATTAACTAATCAAGTTAATGATATTAGTCTTACTAGGCCATAACTATTTAACGGGCTTAACCCGACTTTTGTGCTATTTTAGAAATATTAATATCTCCTTGTTTCGGATTTGTTCAACGACATACGTTTGTTCGTTATTGTAGAGTTATGACAATTAATTAAATTTTTGGGGTGTTACACAAAAGAGCAAGCACAGCTCATAACAAAAATGTCCTTCGTAAAACATCAAAATAATTCAGGATGACAATACACATCGCCAAGAAGTGTGATGTGGGTACTAAAACACCAAAAAAGTTCAAAACGAATTTAAAAACCAAGATTGTTATCTTTTTGTAGGGTATATTTTAAATTCATTTGATACAAAAACTTACATTTGTAAAACAATGATTACATCAAACTTGTATGAAAACACATTCAAATCAAAAACAATAAATCACCAACAATAATCAAACACTAACCATTTTATCAACAATTTCAAATAACACTATAAATCTGTTTCCAAAACTTTTTTTTCAAATCAACATAACATACTTTCAGATTTAAATTCACACACATATATATAGTCCAAATTAGGTCCAAATCATATAAATAACAAATTCATCAACTTTCACGTTATTCTTTAGTCAAAACAGCCAACAATACTTTAAAAATATAATAAAAAATTCACAATACATCCGCATAAAAAGGGCTAAAATCCTCATAAAAACATGTTTCTTTTTCTTGTTTCTTAAATAATAATAATAATAATAATAATAATAATAATAACGAAATAGCAAGAACTCAATCTTTTGTGATATGGGCTTTTTTTTTGCAACCCTGATCAAATTATCCATATTATTAACACAAAATTAAGTAAAATCTTGAAACCCTAAAAAACAGAGCTTTGTGGCATTTAAGTGAATATATACAAAAAGGGTACTTGAATCTGCCATTAGAGGTACAGGATCAGTAGCAGCTGATGAGATTGTATAGAGCTCTGTTTTTAGGTTGTGGTTGAAGCAGGTGATGAGATTGTACAGAACTCTGTTTTTAGATTGTACAGAGATGGTGGAAGCGAGGGGGTTAGCGGTGGTCGGTGGCTGGATGCTTGTACAAAGCTTTTGTGTTTGTGTGTGTATCTGTGAGAAAGAGAGACAGAGAGAGACAGAGAGAGACAGACAGACAGAGAGAGAGAGAGAGAGAGAGAGAGAGAGAGAGAGAGAGAGAGAGAGAGTGTGCGTGAGTGTGTGTGTGTGTGTGTGTGTGTGTTCTTGGATGGGTTTATATAAGAGAAAAAGAAAGATTCAAAATTTTCAAGGGGGGGGATATAAAAAGACTAATATACCCTTGGCCCTATAAAAAAATATAATGTTGAAGTGAGTGATGTGAATAATTTTGGACCATTGAATGAGTTTATTTGGGTTTCTTCATCTAAATGGGTTTTTCCTCTATACCTAGCCTATATATATTAGCAAAAGTTCGATATTATTTAAGTTTCTTCATCTAAATGGGTTTTTCCTCTATACTTACCTATATGTATTAGCAAAAGTTCGATATTATTTGTAACATACCCCTATTAAAAATCTTGAAGTACAAGACAGCATATATCTCTATGATGCCCAAATGTCTAAAAATCAAACGACCAAACAGTACTTTTTGACTTGTGTAAGGCAACAAATAATAATATAAAATTCTTTCTGCACCTAACATAGAAGTCAATATATCCTCAATCGAAAATGTCGGTTGTTATTTATGAAATTTTCACTTAGGACGGATCTGATTTCATGTCATTGGTTCTTCGGTAAATTAACCTGAAAATAACCCTTAATAACCGACATAGTGCAAAGATCATATTTCGAATAAAACTTATACATGATTAGTGACGGATCTTGAACGAAAACTTGGTAGGGCCGGGCTCAATCTAATAAGGCCAAACTCATTACATATAAAAATTTTCGAAAATTTTAGTAAAATTTACACTACGAAACGAAAAAACTGGATGAGCCGAGGCCTGGTCTGACCCTAGTAAAGAACCGCCCATGTACATGATGAATTGCTTGATTTGTAGGATGAAAACGGAAAATAATAAACTTAATTTGAAATATCATTACATATGTTTATTAAAATTAAGAAAAAAAAAGAACTCAAAAAAGATTAACATGTTTTAAATTTATCGTACGACTTTTTTTGGTTTTGCTTGGTCAAAACCTTCATGACACGCTAAAAATAATAAAATCAGAGTCAACAATGTCGTTTTTTGATCGAGCTTTTAGTGACTCGATTTTCTTTTCCGGATAAACTCTTGTCAGCATATAATACGCAATGTTGAAAACTGTATAAACGTTTGCACGAGCATACAACGAATATTATTAAATCATTGCATTTATAATTGTCTAAGTTACGGAAACAAATAGTAACGAAAAAGAAAAAATAAAGGCAGATTATACACACGCTCACTCATGGTCGTCCTCGAGAACCCGCAAAATATTTGGGCCGTGTGCGACATAAAATGTTGGGCTCAAAATTTTGGTAAAGAAAATTAAAAAAATATATCTCGGTGCTAGACGTAAGCCTTAAACTTTAAAGACCTCTACATTAAAATTAAAAGGTTTTTCAAACTTCACCAACAAGTTGTTTATGAAAAAGAAGAAAATATGTATTCTAAATATAGAATTTAATATATATTTATAAATTTCTAAAAATTTCGGGCCCATTAATAAACAAACCCCCAAGTTTAGGTTTTGTGATAACAAAAAATATATGTAAAGGAAATGTAGAGCCAACATGAGATGAGGGTGGTCGGTGGGGAAAATTGCTAACATTTTATTTTGGTTCGATAATAATAATCAATACTACATTATAAATGATGAGGCATGGGTAAATATGTTTTTGATATATTTTCACTATAAGTTGTATAGTAAACGTATTAGGCTAATATAGTAGAATAGTAATATCTTAATTATTTAATTTAATAGGCATACTTTATAATGTCTTTACCTGTAAACTATGGGCTAGTTAAATAATTTAGTTATCTAACTATGTGTTTCTTCCTTGCACCTTTTATATTGAGATCTCTTATCCCTATGTTACTATAGTATTTCATTTTGTAAAAATTGTAATTTTCAAACAAATTCATTTAAAAAATTATACATTCATGAGACTCGATAATTTTTAATGCATGCGTATATTGTCATGTCAAGTGATTATTGAAACGGATATACACATTGTTTTATGATTAGTGAGTAACCCGCGCGTTACGGCGGAAGTAAAAATTACATCAAAATGTATCAATTCATTGTGATGTAAAATACATCAAAAACTTTTGTTTAAATGCAATATTAAGTTAAAAAAATACTTGTAACAACATTACATAAGTATTCCCATCTCAAGTAAATAATAATTGTATCAAACTATATATATTCATTAATTTTCTTTGTAGATTCTCATCTTTTGATAACGATTAGTAAGATAGTAGAATGCACTGTGAGCCAGACTTTACTAAAATCGTAACCTACAAATAATGTGTAAAATGTATAATGATTCTTATTATTTGGGTGCTATAAGGAGTTACAAGTATAATACATCAGTATATAAATTTTAATATAGAGTTTAGGAAACTTTATCCCCTAACCCGCATAGACATAATTAGAGATGGCTAAATTAAACAGAATCTTTCTTTTTCGGTCTTTGAATCCGGTGATCATATAGTTTAGATCAGATAAGACATGTTTACGTGTATGAATATAGATAATTAGATATGGCTAAATTAAACAGAAGATTTCTTTTTCGGTCGTTGAATTCGGTGATCATATAGTTTAGATCAGATTATGCATGTTTACGTGTATGAATATTCATACACGTAATACTTTCAGAATTCAAACCGTTACCTCATGATTGAAAACACAACTTCCAGTATTGATTTCTCGATTTCTATATAGTATGATCAAGTTTATAAAACTTTAACTTTTATAAAGTATCTACATATAAAATATTATAATAAAAGATGTAGCATTATGAATGTTTTTTATATGTTTTCTATTTAATATGTTTAATGTAATTATAAAATTGAATGTAGTGAGGTTTCATAACATCTCTTGACTCTTGACTTTCTTTTGATTATATAAATAGAGATGGCTAAATTATACAGAAGCTTTCTTCTTCGGTCGTTGAATCCGGTGAACATATAGTTTTGATCATATTAGGCATGTTTACGTGTATGAATATAGATAATTAGATATGGCTAAATTAAACATAAGCTTTCTTCTTCGGTCGTTGAATCCAGTGATTATTTAGTTTAGATCAGATTATCCATGTTTATGTGTATGAATATTCATACACGTAATACTTTCAGAATTCAAACCGTTACCTCATGATTGAAAACACAACTTCCAGTATTGATTTCTCGATAGTATGATCAAGTTTATAAAACTTTAACTTTTATAAAGTATCTACATATAAAATATTATAATAAAAGATGTAACATTATGAGGGTTGGGTTATTCTACAAAGGCTACAAAAAATGAGAAGGGTGAGAAGCCACTAGAAAATGACATGTGTCCAAAGGATTAATAAGTGGGAGGGGTAATTTTGTCAAAAACATATGCACATGCAAGTCACATGTCATTTCCACCTTCATTTTTAAATGTCCGTAACTTTTTTATACGTCATCCGTTTTTTAAAAAAAAATATACCATAAAATTGAGCGTTTTTTTATCTTTAATATGAGTACCATATTGCTATACTTTTGAAAAAAAAAATTCAAAACCCACTTGCGTAAGACACAATGGAATGTAAAACACAATGGAATGTAAAACACAATGAACACCAATTAAATATAAGGTATAAAACACAATCAAGAGTCTAGTAAAACACAATGGACGACATACTAAAGACACAATGAATAGAAGACTAAAACACACTGAATACTTTTGAAAAAAAAAAAGTTGAAAACCCAGTTGCGTAAGACACAATGGATGACATACGAAAGACACAATGAACAGAAGACTAAAATACAATGAATACTTTTGAAAAAAAAAGTTAAAAACCCAATTGTGTAAAACACAATGGAAGACATATAAAAGACACAATGAACAGAAGACTAAAACACAATAAACAACATAATAAAACACAATGTACACCTAAATACAAAACTCATTTGCGTAAAACACAATTAAAAGCATACTAAAAACACAATGGACAAAGTTAAATCATGTGTAGACTAAAAAACATAAATAACATATTTATAAAGCACACATGCATACTATAACACAATGAACGAGCAGAAAGACACAGCGGAGAAGAGAACCCATTTAGCATGAATTTTTTTTTTTCAATTTTAATGTAGCAATGTGGTACTCATATTAAAGATAAAAAACGCTCGTTCATATGGTGAAATTAATTTGAAAAAAAATATCGTATGAAAAAGTTATAGATGTTTTAAAATGATGGGGGGAATTGACATGTGCATTGCATGTGGAGAGAGAAAGTCAACAAATGTGGTTTTCCTTTTATGCTCTTCCTCTAATTTATCATTTATTTTTTTCAAACAAAGTAATCTCAACCCTTCAAATATATGATCAATGGATCACAATCCTTCTCACCCTTCCTAGAAAAAGTGTCTTGTGTATTTGATCCTAGCCCAGCATTATGAATTGTTTTTTATATGTTTTCTATTTAATATGTTTAATGTAGTTATAAAATTGAATGTAGTGAGGTTTCATAACATCTCTTGACTCTTGACTTTCTTTTGATTAAATATGGTGTTGTAAAGACATAATTGCCCCTCAAAAGTAGTTATTTTATGGATTGTGTGTTGTATCATAAGCATTTAAACTTATACCTCTTAAAATTTAAGAAGTCATTGGGAAATGCTTTATAATATAGTATAGATATAGATAGATATAGATATAGATATAGATATAGATGTGTGTTGTATCATAAGCATCTAAACTTATATCTCTTAAAATTTAAGAAGTCTTTGGAAAATGATTTATAATATAGTATAGATATAGATATAGATATATTATAATTATTATTTTAATTAAATGGAAACCTACATTCATTGTTTTATGAATATGAATATTATCATTTTAAATATTTTAGTGAAATAGAAAACTTCGTTCATTGTTTCATGTTATTGGGGGACGGTGCGTTATCAGAATTGTTCATGTGTACCCTAACACAATCACGGTAATACCGTCGTCATCGATACTGATAGTAAATCCATAAACCAAATTCTGGTTCTATCTAATTGGATCTTTTTGGTGAGGTTCTCTCTCCGAAATAAAAAATATACACACCTGTGATGAAGAAGGTGTAAAGGGTAGTGATAGTGTGACATTGAAGTACGTATTTTTTTTTTTTTTTCAGTGATGTGAAATTTTTTTATGTTGAGCCCCCTTCCCCTTACAAAATATTTTATTGAAAAGGAAACCGACATTCGTCGGTACATAAAGTGGTGGGTCTTTTTTTATTGTGAAATATATATGCAAATTATTTAGCAAGAAATCTGGTGATGAAAGTATCCTGACCAGTGAGTCGGTGACAACTTTTGTATTGAAAAAATGAAATCTTGAATAAACTGGGCATGACTATGGGCTGTTTGGTTGATTAAGTGGTAATTTATTAAGTTGTCTAATAGTTAAAAGGCTCTGAATGATTAAGTGCTTAATGGTTCAGCTATGTACCAAGTATGCTGAACCATTCAAATCTGAATGGTTCAGAGCCTCATTAAAAGACTACCAAACAGGCCCGGTTGGACTTGATCGTGAGCTAAAACTAAACATATAATCAATCGATATTTCGATTTTTTGATTTTCATAAACAATCTTTTAACGTGAGTGAATTTAAACTAATTTTAATTGACGAATCCAATCCAACTAATACTTTGATCAAACAAAACATTAACAATCTTTTTAATATATAAGAAAGAAATAAACGACAAATAATCTGTTATTTGGTCAAACAAATATCTATCTATCTATACATATAATAAACCAAAGCCATTTTAATGACATGACATTCAAAGAGACATTCTCCTCTTTGAGTGTGCCATGTGTCATCACATGTGGCATTGAAATATTTTAGGAAAAAAAATTTTAAAAACAAAATTTGATTTTTATCTCTTATCTCTTATGTTTCCTCCCACAACTTTTAAACGTTAATATCTTTTATATACGACATTTTTTAAAGAAAAAAAATTGCGCCAAATTAACGAGCGTTTTATTATCTTTCCAACGAGTACCATAGTGTTATATAAAAACAGAGAAAATAAGGACTATTTTTTTGTAGGGTTCTGTTCATACAGGAAAAAAAACACAAAGTGTTCAGGTAAATCATTAATCATGTATAGACAAGTCATTAATTGTGTTTCGGTAAATATGAATTCTATTTTCAACATGCGTTAGCATTGGAGTTTATGGATTGTTTTAGGTTAGATATTAATATTAGAGTTATACATTGTTTAAGGTTAGGTGTTAACATTGGAGATACATTTTTAATTGTTTTAGGTTAGGTGCTACCCGAAGCTTTCCTGCATGTAACTGTAAAGCGCATCATTCTATTTTATATGTAAGATTAATACAAGTCATATTAAATTTCTCAACCCCGGGAGGTTCCGGGGTATAATCTAGTATATGTATATAACAAAACTTTTGCAATATATAATACGGACTGAGTGACACTTTGAGTTAACTCGATTACTTACACGATTTAAAAACCCTACTTCTCCGAGAAAGTAGGAGGCCAATTGACGGCGATTAACAGACGAACTGGTTGATCTTCTTGGTTTCAATGGCGAGTAAAGAGAGATTCAAGGTGAATACATGGTACGATGCTCCATCAAGAAAGGGAAAGAGAAAGGGAAAAAGATTGGAAAAAGGTGAATCATCGGGGAAGAATGATTAGGGTCAGACGAAGTTTTTCGTTTCAAACTTGCCAGGTGGGTGTGCATCAACGGACTTGGTTGCGGTGCTGAAGCCTTTTGGTTCCATTCAGAACACGTACATAGCAAGAAAATATGACAAGTTGGGTAAGCGATTTGGTTTCGTGACTTTTGTGCATGTTAATGATCCGGTAGGCTTAGAAAAGGATATGAGTGATGTTTGGATTGGTTCGTATAAACTTTTCATTGCATTGGCACGGTTTGAGGATGGGGAAAAGATTGATTGGAAAGGGGGTAAACAATGGGTTCCATTGAAGAAGGCTGATGATGTCCGAGTTCAGGGTAATGTGGACAAGGGTAAGGATCCGATTGTGGATAATACATACGTGGGAAATGGTTTGTGGTCGACTCTAAGATCAAAGGGAGTTTATTGTGGTTGGGCTGTGGAGTTGTTGGGAGATTGACTAACTTGAACAAGCTTTCCAAGTTACGTGCATGGTTAAATTCGGGTGGCCATAATGGAGTTGGTATAAGGTACGTGGGAGGCTTATGGGTTGTACTTGTGTTTAACTCAGAAGAGTGCATGGAAGAGTTTGTTCTTAACTCGGAGGTTTGGAAGGAATGTTTCGATTCGGTGGATAAATGGGTTGGACAGGCGATTCCCAGGGAACGGGTGGTTTGGCTAAAACTATTTGGGTTGCCTTTGGGAATGTTTGACAATGGTTTCATTAATGAGATTGGTGCTCTATATGGGAAAGTAATACAGACGGCAGAGGTAAGTGAAGCGGAGGTGGATCTTTCGTATGTGATGCTTGGTGTTTTGTGTGAATCGGGTACTAGAATTAATGAAACGGTGGACATTGTTTGGAACAAAGAGGTTTTTTCGATTCTGGTGGAAGAAGAGTTAGGCGAATGGGTTCCGGATTGTTTGGAAGACTCGTATGAAGATTCGGAGGATGAAGGGGTCGATTGTGATGGTAGGAGTGTGGATGTGGAGGAGGTTCTTGAAAACAATATGGAGAAGGGTGATATGGCAGTGGATAATGTGGATATAGGGGAGGAGAGTGAACCGGTTGGTAACGGCAGTAGGGGGAGGATGAGGTGGAGCAGAATGTTCACGTAGATGATTTGCAGGTTGATACGAGCTTGGGTGGGGAGAAGATGGATGTGGCGATTAGCAAGATCAAAAAAACTAGGGGATTCCGTAAGAAGGACCGCTCGCAGAAGTCTCCGTCTCCTCAGGGACAAGAACGGCCAAAGAAAAGAGCAAGGGAGGGAGAGGATTTGTTCGATATTGATAGGTTCATTTTCAATATTAATGGGGAAGGGGACAATAGTGTTAGTAAACAGGTGACGGATAGACTCGTTGATGGAGAGGAATGCTTTGTTACTCCAGACTTGAATGGTGTATCGAATGAGGTGGGTAATGATCAAGGTACGAAGGATAGCGGAGTTGAAGTGTTGGAAACGATGAAATTAGGAAAAGCTTTGGGTGTGAAAGAGTTTGATGGTTTTAGCGGTTTAGTAGCTAAAGTTATATAGGAGGAAGGTTTTCAACGGGTTTGTCAATGAATGTTTTATCATGGAATATTCGAGGACTTGGTTCGGATGGTAAAAGTGGGAGGTGTCGAAAGTTGAAAGTGGAGAACGAGGTTGGTCGTATATTAATTCAGGAAACTCAATTTGAGTCTCTGGATAATATTGACATTAGTAGATTCTGGGGTACGTCAGAGTTCGAGTTTGCGCATGTGGACGCTACGGGGAGATCCGGAGGTTTGATCTCTTTTTGGAATCCTAAGATTTTCAGTATGTCATCGGTTTTGAAGAGGAGAAATGTCCTGGTAGTCTCGGGGTTCTTAAAAGGAGACGGAAAAAAGGTTACGATCATTAACGTTTATTGCCCGCAAAGAATTCAGGAAAAATGTGAGGTTTGGGAGTATTTAAAGTCGATAATTTCGGATGATGGGGGTTTATGGATAGTGGGTGGCGATTTTAACTGTGTTCGTGATCGTGTTGAGCGGAGAAACTCTAAATTTAATTTGTTAGAGACGAATGAGTTTAATGACTTTGTCGATGATGCGGGTCTGCATGAGTATGGTCTTAAAGGGAGAAAATTTACGTTTCTTTCGGGAGATAAGCTTAGCCGTATTGACAGGATTTTTGTTGATTGGTCGTTTGTTAATGAATGGCCAAATGCGGAGTATCGGGTTTTAGATCGGGATGGATCGGATCACTGTCCTCTAGTTCTGAAAATTGAGTCGCCTAATTTCGGAGCTAAACCTTTTAAGTTTTTCAACTCTTGGCTCCAGCGAGATGGTTTTGATGACTTGGTTAATAATACGATAAGTAATGTTGTTTTCGAAGGGGCGCCGGACTCGGGGTTGTTGTATAAGTTTAAACTGTTGAGATCTAGGATAAAAACTTGGAAGGAGGACGTGGTTAATGCAGAAATGGAGGAAGCAACATGTCTATCGAGTGAAGTGAAAGAGTTGGAATTAATTTTGGAGGAGAGGGATTTGTCGGAAGAGGAGGTGTGGATTCTAGAGGAAGCGAGAAGGAGATTGAAGCAACTCGAGTACTTCAAAGTTAAAGATTTGAAACAGAAATCTAGAGTGCGTTGGGCGAAAGATGGGGACGAGAATTCTAGCTTTTTTCACGGATCGATTAATAACAGAAGACGTTCCAACGCGATTACGGGTTTGACAGTGGATGGAGTGTGGATAAGCAAGCCGAAGGAAATTAAAAAGGAGGTGTTGCGTTTTTTCAGTAGTAAGTTCGTGGAAGATGTTCCTGTCCAGCCGAGATTGACGTGTTTTGGTTTAAAAACAATAAGCGACGAAGAGGCTGATTTGTTGACGAGTCCGTTCTTGGAGAAGGAAATCAAGGAGGCGGTATTTCAGTGTGGTAGTAATAAGTCTCCAGGACCTGATGGCTTCAACTTTTTCTTTGTTAAGAGGTATTGGGATTTATTTGCCAATGATTTTGTTGATATTCTTAATAAATTTGCAGAGACCGGGGAAATTATTCGGAGTGCGGCGAAGAGTTTTATTACTTTGATCCCTAAGGTGAAAGATCTGGTTGTTCTTGGGGAATACCGTCCCATTAACTTGATAGGGGTGGTGTCTAAAGCGATTTCGAAGGTGCTGGCAAACAGGTTGAAGCTGGTCATGGATAGTATCATTAATGAGACACAATCGGCGTTCGTGGCTGGTAGGTATATTCTTGATAGCCCGTTAATTATTAGTGAGGTTTTATCTTGGTCGAAGAGGAGAGGAAAGGAGTTATTTATGTTTAAAATTGACTTCGAAAAGGCCTACGACAATATTAATTGGGCCTTCTTGATTTCGATTATGAAGCAGATGAATTTCCCGGATAGATGGTGTAAATGGATAGAAGGCATCTTGAGATCGGCACGTTCTTCGGTTTTAGTCAATGGGTCGCTGACTTTTGAGTTCGCTTGTGGGAAAGGAATTCGTCAAGGTGATCCGATATCGCCTTTTTTATTTATTATTCTTATGGAAGCATTCTCGGGTCTTATTAAAAAAGCGATCGACATTGGGCACTTTCGGGGGGTGAGTCTCCCCATTGACGGACCGGTTGTTTTTCATTTACTTTACGCGGATGACGCGTTGGTGATGGGTGAATGGGTGGAAAGTAATTTTGTGTGTTTAAGACGGTTGCTTCGGATCTTTCATATGTGTTCGGGTCTCAAGATTAATATTCAAAAATCCATATTGTATGGGGTTGGGAAGAGCGTGGAGGAGGTGGGGAATACGGCGATCGAGATGGGATGCCGAGCGGGTGAAACTCCATTCACGTATTTGGGTATTCAAGTCGGCGCGAACATGAATAGAATCAACAATTGGGATCCGGTGGTGAAAGTTTTCAAAACTAGATTATCGAAGTGGAAATCTAAAGTTCTTTCAATTGGAGGTAGGCTAACACTCATTAAGTCGGTGTTGGAGAGTCTTCCCTCCTATTATTTTTCTCTTTTCAAAGCGCCTATCGGTATCATAAACATGTTAGAAGGTTTGATGAGACGGTTTCTGTGGGGAGGTAGTGCAAATTCGAAGAAATTACATTGGGTGAGTTGGGATGTTGTGACTCAAACCATTAAACAAGGAGGCTTGGGTATTCGAAGGCTAGAAGAGTGTAATAATGCTTTCTTGGTTAAGTGGCTTTGGCATTACCGACATGAAGACGGAGCGCTTTGGAAAAGAGTGGTGGAGGTGGTTCACGGTTCGAATATAAACTGGGACGCTTTTCCAAGTAACTCGAGGTTCACAGGTACTTGGTCAAAGTTGGTTAACAATGGGTATCGGCTAAATATGGGTGGGTTCAACAATTTGAGTATGATTCGAGGCGTGTTGGGAAATGGTAGGAATATCCGATTTTGGATAGATCCTTGGGTTTCTCGTATTCCTTTAAAAAGCCTGTTTCCGGATCTTTTTCGGCTAGAGTCAGAAAAGGATTGCAAGGTTTATCATAGACTTGAGTTGCAAGATACAGTTTGGAGGTTGTCTTGGAAGTGGCGGCACCTCCCTAATATAGATATAGAGGAAGAACAATTGGAGGATTGTGTTAAGTTGATCGAAGGTATTGCTTTAGGGGCTAACAATGACCGTTGGGTGTGGGACTCGGCTTCGGGAGAAGAATTTTCAGTGTTCGAAGTTAGGAAATGGCTGGGCAGCAACCGATCTGTTCAGCTGGCTTCGGCTTTTGAATGGTGTAAATGGCTCCCGATTAAGTGCAATGTGTTTATGTGGTGTATGTTGATGGATAGAATTCCGGCAAAAAAGGCGTTACAAAGAAGAGGCATTGATTGTGGGGATTTAAGGTGCAAGTTTTGTAACGAACAGAAGGATTGAATCGACCATATATTCACGGCGTGTATGTTGACGTGTGGTGTATGGAATGGGATTGCTTCATGGGTCAATCTTCCTCAATTTTATTTCTTTTCTATCAATGATATCTTGCAGATTTCTTCGTCATCCGGATGGTCGAAAGCGAAGAAATCAGCTTTGCATGGTGTTCTTATTTTGACTTGTTGGCGGATTTGGAAGGCTAGAAATGATCTCATCTTCAGGGATATTCGGCGGAATGTGGTTGAGATTGTTTCGGACATTAAAGCGTTGGGTTTTATTTGGTTTTCTAGTAGATTTAATAAGGGGTTGTTGGGTTGGAAGGATTGGCAAAGATTTTGTTTTGATGTAATGTAATTCTTTGGTTAGGGGGTCTCCGCCTTGGTGATTTTCCCCTCGTTTTGTGGTTTTATAAAGATTGTCTTCCAAAAAAAAAAAAAAACTCGATTACTTACACACACATGCATAATGATAACTCAACCATAGAAATCGGTTTAAAAACAGAACAATCGGTACTGTAATCGATTTGGTTACTACGGTTTGAGTTTTCTCGTGTATTCTTCGCTTATTTAAGTTTTCCTACTTAAAACGCTAAATGTTTGATTATTATTATTATTATTATTATTATTTAATGATTGAACTACAAGTTAGATCACTATAACTTTTGTCTGTGTAAAACTTTTTATTAAAATATCTTGATCGTAATAACTTTTTGATAAAATTATAGAAAACGACTTTTGTTTTTACCCAAAGTTGCAGGTTTGTCCTTAATGTTTAAAACTTGCAGGATTCATCATTTATTGAGGTTTCTGTTGCAGGTTTCATCATTTACACTAACTCCGTTACTGTTTGTCGTTAACTCCCCCTCACATACAACGCATGTGAGGGTAATTATGCCAATTCATCTGTTTATTAAGAAAAAAATAACAAACATAAAGGACCTAACTCTTCTTCTTCGACTCTTATTCTTCCCCTGTACTCACAACCACTATGAATGAGGATGATATCAGAAGGGAGATGGCAAGGATTGAAGGAGGCCAGTACAATATTGGAACACATGACGATGAATACGATGCCAACTCTGTATATGGTATGCTTGTATAATATAAAACCCTAATTTTTGTAATTAGATTATTAAACTTAAAGCCCTAAATTTTTTTTTAATTTTGTGAATGTAGATACGTATGAATCGTTATTCAGTATTAATATGCATCATGGAGGGTATTTCAGTTCATTTCCAGGACGTGCCTATGTGAATGGTGTGATGAACATTGTTGATTTGATGGATACAGGTAGATTTGGTGTATACGAGTTAGGTTGGATTGTCAAGGATTTAGGTTATGATGAAGGTATCCCAACTGTTTTCCATTTTTTTAGAACCCGGGCTTGATTTAGATCATATTATTAATCAATTAGCTGAGGAAGCTGATGTATTGAGGTTCGTAGACATCATTCGACAAGGTAATAGATTTGTTGATGTGTATGTAGAACATGGAATGTCAAGGATTGCAGTTGGGTTACCCTCTCAATCAAGTGTCACCGATGAGTTAGGAAATCTTAATATGGAAACTGTTCAGGCAGATGAGAATGTTGAAGAAAATGACTATGTTCACAATGTTGAAGAAGATGCCAATTCTAAAGAACACAGTGATGAAGATAGTGATTTTATAGTCAATCATGATAATGATATGCAAGAAAGTGATGTGGACATGAGGGACTTCAACTTCATGGTTGATGATGTAGAAGAAGATGAACCTCACAATGAGACTGTAACAAGTGATTTACATGTTTTAGACAATGATAAGTTTGATAGCACACGTGACAGTGATGAGAATATCGGCAACATTAGGAGTAGAAATTTAAAATACATGAAAAGAGCACATGTTAATGACAACAACTTCTTCGTAGGCCAAATATTTTCAAACAAGAAGGAAGTGAAAAGATTTCTGAAAAAAACATATAGTGAAGACAAGAAGGTTGTTAAAAGTAATAAAGGATGATAAAGATAGGGTAAGAGTGGTTTGTGCAAGTGATGTTCTAGGTTTTGATGAGTTTCCAAATTGACTACTTTATTTTCAATCAGTTTACAACACAACGATTTGCGCACATCAGTAACTTTTGCTAATTATACACAAACTTTATCATCATATCTGAGTGCATTCTTAGCTACATTCTAAATGCATTCTCACGGGATCGTGGCTGCCTTTTGAATGCACATTTTACTTCATTTTTAACTATATTCTAACTTGATTTTTACTATATGGTTTGCTGCATTCTAAAAATATTTTCCAGCATAGACCTTGACTTGTGTTGTTAAAGCAAAACCCCCAAAATAGTGATATTCGTACTAGCACAATCATGAAAGTTACTTAAAAGATCTGCAACCACCTGCCCCCTACCCCCCTAAAAAATTTAAAAAAAAATTGATATTCCTAGTCGCATAATCATTAAAATTTCTTAAAACATCTAAACGCCAAGTACAAAAACAAAATTACTGTGAAATAAACATTAAGAAGACATTTAGATAGGAACATTACGAGAAGGCAACATAAGCAATAGAAGAACATAAGACGTACCTGGTTATGGATTTGAAGGGTAATTGGTGTGGATGATTGAGAGTATCCATTGGCAAATGATTCATTATAAATAAGCCCTAGGTTGGTAACTTATTGGGGGAATTCATTGACAATACATTCTCAACATTGATGGTATTGAAGACCAGCATTCAAAGCAATTGGGAGTTATATCTTGGTTTGTCTTTTGATCGTTTGTTCTTGATGAAGGGTTTTTTCATGAAATCGGCCTTCAAAGTTGCATGTTTTAACGGAGATGAAATTTATATTTTGTTTTAGTGAAATTGATGAAGGGGTTTTATATTGTGTTTAAATAATGAAATTTAAGGAGAGGATTACATATGGAGAGGGATAAAGAGTGTGTATTACACATATATATGGAAGAAAATGACCAAATTTTACCCATTTGTAAAGAGCCTTTCAAACTAACATCTTTAAATTAGTGCAAAATTACCTTTTTGGGCACTTTTGGTCATTAATCTATATACCTTATTAAAGAAACTCGATGGATGGATAGGTAATTTTCCATCAAGTTTAAAATGGCATACCAAGAGTCATAGTGTAATTCACTAATTTTTACTCATTTTCGTCCCTTTATGTCCCTGTTGTACAAGCTTGGATGACAATTGTATAACCTACTAATGCAGCCCAAGAATATTAACCCAATACATTATTGTATTGAAACCGTACCATTTACTTCACATATTCCTCATTATGTTCATCAATACCTATCTTCAATAGTATAATAATTGTAAGCCATTATTCATCATTAATTATATTCATTCATCCAATGATTATCCATCTTCTTCCAATCATTTTTTTTTTTTTTGAAAGGAAAACTTCATTCAAACGCCGCAAGCGGTCCTCAAAACAAGAACCCCCAGGCAAACAAAATTACATCAAATCCAAAGGATAATTACACCAACTATTCCAATCTATGTCTTTCCATCTAGATCTATTTCGAATCCAAAAGTATGACGTGGATTTAATAATCTGAACAACCTCTATTGGTCTTCGAGTCTTATTGGAGAAAATTCGAGCGTTAAGTTCATTCCACACAACCCACAAAGTGGTAAAAACGATACCACGAAGGATAATGCGCTTCTCCTTCGAGTAAGAGTTATTCTCCGGCAGATTAATAATATCCTGCACATCAAAAGAAAAAGAAGGCGGTAACCGGCACCAAGATTCCATCCTATTCCACAATTCATTTATGAATATACAACCCGTAAATAAATGTGTAGACGTTTCTTCTGCAGAAAGACAAAAAACACAGCTCGATTATTGAGTATTAACCCCACGTTTAATAAGTTCCGACGTGGTCGGCAGTCTGTTTCGAGCAGCCCTCCACACCATGATCTTACACTTTAACGGAACACATCCATTTAATCTTGAAGTTGTTATCAAATGCGCTTTTTCTTCCAATCATTTAATCGACCAAAAACCTTCTCCTGACATGACAATCGGTCCCCCTGTTGGTCGAATTAAATTTCATGCATTAATCATCTCCATTAAATGCAATTCGCATTAGCCTTACAAATCTCCATCTAGCCTCCTATAAGTACAACCCTCATATCTAATTCTTCTTCTCTAATGACGTTCAAGTTACGTTTGAATCTCTGTTCATACGAAATTAGCCATTTATCTTATCTATTATACGTGTTCTCTTACATTTAGATTTTTTTTATTGTTTTAGGAGTTTGAAAATTGTGCAACCTGTTAATTAGACTTTTGATTGGACAATCGATGAGCACAAGAAGAAGCAGTTATCGTATTTTTTTGTGTAACTCACTTTTTTCTTCCTATAAGATACATTTAGTGTTGTTGTGGAAGGATAAATATGATATTATGAAATTAGAAATATATATATGATTTTGAACTTAATAGAATTGTATATATGGAAGTAGTTATGTTTGTATCTCATAGTGCATAACTGTTATTTCCTACATGTCTAGAGTTCTTTCATATCATTAATTTTTCAGTGCAACAACTAAGGGCTACACCATGAAAGCTTGGATTACGTACTTTTTTGGTTCTATGTTTGAATTTTTTAAGTTACATTAAAAAATTAAGCCAATTTTTCTTTGACCAAGGACTGCTTACATTCATGGTCTAAAGCATGCTTCAGGAAGTTTTGTTGTAATCATGAATGTTGATCTCTCACACCATGTAAGTATATTTGCAAGTTTTTCTTAAATTATAAAATACTTAGTACACACTGGAATGTTGCAAGGAGAATCTATCTTATAGTAATTCCTATACATTTTCTTAGTTCATACAAGTTTTGCTTTCAGCCAACAAGTTATGATATTTCTAAACTTTCTTCTTACGGTTATCCACACAACCAAAGTACGTCTCACACTTCATAAAGTAAGCAAATTCCATCTAATCTTGATGTTAAGTGGGTGCAATTTGGATTGTATAGAAGCTTATGAATTTGCTTCTACAAACTTGGATTGGGATGGGATTGTAATGTAAAAGACGCTGAATGCTTTGCCGATAAAAGCTTGGGTATTCACAATGGAATTAGAACAAAGATGAGAAAAAAAAAAAAAAAAAACTTGTCATTTTCATCAAGAAACCAACACTTAAGTGAAGAAACATGAAGTTGGCATTTTATAACTATATGTAATACCAACTTAGCAAAAAAGAAAAAAAAGAGAATGATTAGGTACTCATAAATATGAATTAAATAATGTAGTATAGTGATGGACTTGTGTTTGTACTGTAGTAGAAATATATGTTTATTTCTATTTATTTTTATGGTAAGAAAAAAATCTACACTGTGTTTTTTTATTGTCCTATATTTTTTTATTCTAGATATTGTTACCATTGCAAGTTTAAATAGATTTTTGGGACTTTCTTTTCATTTGACCTATTATTCTTAAGTCTGGTTTTACTCTGATGTTTTTAACCATGACCCATTATGACTTGCTTTTCATATGGATCTACAAAAAATATATAAACTTAAAACAAAGTCACTGCTTGGAAATTTTTTGATTTACAAAGGTTCTAAATGAGCCAACCTCGCCCACTGCCACCAATATGTCATCACAACCAACAGAACTGATGAACCAATTTTGATAAAAATAAAATCTAAGACGGCATGTTTCAACCTGAATCCATTTCGACCCAAACTAAAGTGTTACTATTTTGAATAATCTTTGTTGACACCTACCATTTCATTGTTTTGTCAGGCTTAGTTGTACTATGTGTCTGCCATTTTTCATAAACAAGTCATTTGCAAGTAAAATAATTGTTTCTGACTTAAGTTTGTGAAAATAGATTAAATGGGAACACGCTGAGGACCCATGTAACTGTCACCGTTATATCATGAGTGATTAGCTTGTAGCATGAGCTCTTTAGAATATGAAGAACTAAATTCGAAGAAAACTAAGATTAAGTACGTTTCTCAAAAAAATCTAACCTTGCTTTTGTCATATGATGTTTGCTTAACTAATATTACTCAATGATGAATAAGTGAAAATGATTTTAATAGCAAGAGTATAATTAGACTTCTAAAAGTGTATAAATGAAGCCACATATTTACTTGGGAATACGGAATGTGTTGTGATTCACAATAGGCATCATAAGTGAATCTGATATCAATCGGGACACCCGCGGTAATGCGCGGGCATTCCTACTAGTAAGGTAACAGAGATAGAGATAATAGGTTTGAGAGTTAGTTGTGCCTAGTGTTGTAATAACTAAGTTCATAATTGTTTCACGTTCATATTTCAAGTTAGAAGTGTTGTAATAACTAAGTTCATAATTGTTTCACGTTCATATTTCAAGTTAGGCTTGTTTAGTTTGGAAATTTTGTTTTGGGTTGGACTGGATTGGTTTGCATTGGCTTGGCTTGTAGCCTTGTACTGGGCAGAGGCATTTCTTAGCCCAATCTATTTTAGTTGATCATATTAATTTTTTAGATCTATACTTGATTATTTTTATTAATGTCTAGTGTTATGTTGAAATTATCATCATTATGTTGAAAAAAAAAATGAAAGATATTTGAGGGAAAACATTGATAATTTATAATTCCGGATTAAGGTATCGCATCATATTTTTTTAGTTAAAAGTTATGGATTATTTTTTATTTTATTTTTACTGTCTAAAATAATAGAAAACTAATATTGTCTATGAAACAATAAGACTATCCGTGGCCCGTGATCGACCAGCCGCGAGTCACAAATTGGTACACGTGGATAGCTAGCACCATAACACCCTTTCTTTATCGGTCTCGCGAGCTAGCCAAAGCTACCACACTCGCGTGTGGTAGCGGGTCAAATATGACCCTTGGCTTGTCGATATGACCGTTGGCTGACGACCGTTGGTGGCCGGCTGCCTATTTTTGGCAATCAAAATATTTGCAATCCTCACACCAAACAAACCATAAAAAATTTTCTATCACTCACTACAAAATGGCTTTGCAATGGAATGATTTTTCTTCGTCCGACTTGTCCGAAGAAGACGAGTTGTTTATAGTAGTGGATAGGATAACCGTTGGATACCTGATAGCCCGGTCTCGAAGACGAAGGACTCCGGTGCTAACGAGACAACCGGCGCTTGACTGTGATAGAGAGGGAGCAAACGATACCGACACTACTTCAGCCCGGATCCCGTGTATACTGAAAATCATTTTAGGCGACGCTTTCGAATGAGTAGACAATTATTCATGCGCCTATCAAATGATTTGTTGGAGCGTTATCCTTTTTTCCAACAAAGAGAAGACGCGAGGGGCCTACTAGAATTCACCTCCGTACAAAAATGTACGGCCGCTATTCGGTAGCTAGCCTACGGGCTTGCATCGGACGCAATGGACGAGTATATTGCGATGTCCGAAAAAATTGCGCGTGACTCTCTTCATTATTTTTGTCAAGGTATATCTCTATACATAGTTTACTCACATATTTTTTACACTTTTATTATCAAATGTCGTTTTAAAATATGTGTGTGTGTGTGTGTGTGTATATATATATATATTTGCGTAGGGATCGTATCTATTTGCTCACGACGGTATTTGCGTAAACCAACCATGTATGATATCCAAAGCATATACGAGGTTCATGGTGAAAAACATGGGTTTCCTGACATGCTTGGTAGTCTAGATTGTACGCATGTTGGTTGGGCTATGTGTCCTACGGCCTGGTGAGGTCAGTTTCATCGGGGTGATCATTCTGGACTGAGTATCATACTTGAAGTGGTGGCCTCGCATGATCTTTGGGTTTGGCATGCTTTTTTCGGAGTTGCCGGGTCAAATAACGACCTAAATGTTATCGACCAATCACCTATATTCGATAACATTATCGACGGGGTTGAGCCGCCCCAATCGTTTTACGCTAACAATGTAAATTTCAAGTACGGCTGCTATTTGGTTGATGGTATTTACAACGAATGGGTGACACTTGTTCAAGTTTTCTCGTCACAACTTGAAGACAAACGCAAGTACTTTACAAAGAAACAAGAGTTGGCAAGAAAAGATATTGAAAGAGCGTTTGGCGTTCTTAAAAAAAGATTTGCATTGATTGCGAACCCAATAAGGTTTTGGACACGAGAGAGGATCATGGATGTCGGCTATACTTGTATTATTCTACATAACATGATATTGGAGGATCGAGGCTTGGCGATATGTCAAAATTACCAAGGTGGTATCCCAAGTGGCGAATCGACAATCGATAATAACCAAAGACTCGACAACATAAGGAATCTCAAGAACCGTGAGATACACGGAAACCTTCGCCATGAATTAGTCGAGTATTTATGGGGTAGATGTCCCGATGATCTTGTATTAGATTAGTTTTTAGTTTTTAATTTTTTAATAGTGTATTGTAAACATTAATCTAATTTTTTAGTTAACTTTATTTTTGTTTTAATAATTTTGACAAATTTAGAAATGATAAAAAAATAAAAATAAACTGGATAAAGCTGCTGCTCACCTCTAGCCACAACAACATCAGGTGAGTAAGCAGAAGCTTTATCACCTTGCCAACTGGGCGCTGACATGACGCAATATGAGAAGATAAAGGTTGTAGTCACCTCTGGCTATAAAGGATAGTCTAAGGGTTATTTGTATTTTAATAATCTTAAAATTCATTTACTAGTTTCATTTAATTTCAATTAGAAAATGATTAAAGTGAGTACTAACTTTGAACCGACGTATCTATGATAGATATTATATTTAATAGATCAATTATTTAAGAAATAGTTACGGATTAATTATTTACTGAAATATTTTTTTTTTCTGAAACTTGAACTTCATTAAAAAAAACACGGACTACTCCATTCCTAAAGTAAGAACAGAGAACCCGAAAACCGCTTATACAAACTCAAAGTTACACCATTTATCCCAACCCACATATATAGATTAAGTGAAATAGTTAGCGGGATAAGAAGGTTTGGTGATTTAATTATCTAAGAAATAATTAAATACAACTAGCAGGGACGGATCTAGAGAAGGAGCAGGGGTAACGTCCGTTACCCTTCAACTTTTTTGGCGTAGTATATTTTTAGTGTATTTTTAAAAATTTTTTACGTGTTCTATATTACATTACCCGTAAAAATTGTGTAACGTTACCCCTGAAATCTTGGTCTAGATCCGTCACTGACAACTAGTATTTATGTTTATTACAATAAAACTAGGTTAGTGTAGTAATTAAATGTTAAATACAAGGAGGTGGTGAAAATTAAGAAGATGTGTGGTTTGTAAATACCATTATCTATATCTATACATATAATAAACCAAAGTAATTTTAATGACATGGCATTCAAAGAGATATTCTCTTCTTTGAGTGTGCCATGTGTCATCCCATGTGGCATTAAAAATTACGTCATATTAACGAGCGTTTTATTATCTTTCCAACGAGTACCATAGTGTTATATAAAAAACGGAGAAAAAAACGACTATTTTTTGTAGGATTCTGTTCATATAGGAAAAAAAACATAAAGTGTTCAGGTAAATCATTAATCATGTATAGGCAAGTCACTAATTATGTTTCGGTAAATATGAAGTATATTTTCAACATACGTTAGCATTGGAGTTATACATTGTTTTAGGTTAGATATTAATATTAGAGTTATACATTGTTTAAGGTTAGGCATTAACATTGGATATACATTTTTAATTGTTTTAGGTTAGGTGTTACTCGAAGTTTTTCTGCATGTAACTGTAAAGCGCATCATTCTATTTTATATGTTAAATTAATATGTCATATTAGATTTTTCAACCCCGGGAGGTTCCCGGGTATAATCTAGTTATAAATAAAGGTGTTTAGGGAAACCCAAACCCTAATCCCACACAACCTAAACCATTGCCCCCGTTTTCCGCTTGTGTACGCAACCCATGGAGATCCCACCTCCGACCGCCACTCCACGCCGCCTAACACATGCCCTGTCGCATGCCTCTGCTGGCCGCCACCCACTCATGTGTTCTCGAGTGTTAGTGATTTCCGTGATCTCATCATCTAGCGTGACATTTGTCGTTTTCATTAAGCGGGTCTTCGGTTTTTATCAAGGTATAGACACTAAGCCCCCTGAATTAGTTACTTTTACAAATGTAGTTTGTACACGCTTCTACTTCATTAATAATTGTTATTAACAAATAAATAAAACAAATTTATTTAAAACAATATGCCACATCAACAAAAGATATTTTTTTGCCGCATAAGCATGCCAGGCCAACAAAAACATAAAGTAAAAACATAAAGTTGTTTCGTCATATAAGGTTGTCCGTTGTGGTGCGCGACCAGATCTGTGCGAATGAGCTCGCCAGCCACAAGGATCGCCGGTACCACAACACCCCCACTCGAAAGGTCCCGCGAGCGAGCCCAAGCTACCACACTCGCGTGTGGTAGCGGGGAATTATTTGTGTGTTTCTAATTTTTCTATTATTTCCAAAATATTATAATACCAAGATGATGAAGTAAGTTGCAGGTCAATGAAGATGATGAAGTAGGTTGAGGTTGCAGGTATAGAAATGAAGATGATGAAGTTGTTTGTTTTTTTTTTCTTAAAATACTAAAATATTTCTACCGAATAGCGATGAAAGTTACACTTTTGTCCTTGGTCTGAAATTACAAGATAGCCCTTTGTTACAGTTTTTTTTTTCATGTACGTTTTCAAATCACAAATGTAAAACAAAGTATTATAAAGTAAAACAAAGAGAATTTGTTTATGTTTTACCAAAATATTATAAAAAGTAATATTTATATTTATTAATTTGGTAAAAAAAAATAGTCGCTCACCTCTAGCTATAACGGGATTAAATTATCAGCCCACGGTCGCGAGCCAGTGCCACATCGACGCCTACATGGCAAAATATTATTCGATAAATCCTTCACTCACCTCTACCCACAACGGATAGTCTAAGCATGTCACGTTATCAAAAATAAAGTTTTTACCACATAAACATCTGAAGCCATTAAAATATAAAAACTTTTGCCATTTAGCATACCACATCATTGGAAAAACTAGCTGTGTTAACATTAATTAGTATGGGATCATTGAAGAAAAATGCATTCAAAGTAAGGATTGTCTTTACATTTCTTTAATTAGAATTAATCTTGGCCAATAGATAAAATTAGAATCATTAAAATTAATTAACCCAACAGTTAAACCGTCAATGATGCCCAGCCCAGCTGGTCGGAGGTGGGAGGGTTTACTTCTTAGGGAGGTTCCCGCTCGGGCTTGGTCTCAGGTTCGAGTCCCCCCACTCGCACTAAAGGGTGAGAAATTCAACACCCGCGTTTGGCCTGGATTCGAACTGGGGTTGAGGGTTGTGCGTCGTTTGTATTCTCCGCTGAAATACACGTTTCCAAAAAAAAAAAAAAACAAGCAGTTCAACCAAAATAAATGAACGAATCAATCGTTCATTTGTGGTTTGATTAATTTCTTTATTAAACTAAGGTATGTGATATTTGAATAACTTAATCGAAATCAACCGATATAATAACCGAACTTGCATTTTAACCAAAGTGAGTTTTTTGATAACTGAACAAAATCAAACAACTGACACTTTTTTTTTTTTTTTTTGAAGAAAATATAATATTCATTACTCAAACAAAATACGAAATATCACAATAGAAGGTAGACGGACAACAAGCTGCGCCGCCACCCCTTTCTGAATTGCGAACCCTAGCCTAACAAAGACAAATCCTTGCCCCTGGAGATGAACTATTGTTGTGGACGACCCGTTGGATCCTGGTCAAGAAACGAATAGCTTCTGGCGCTAGGGAGCCAAAAGTATCAAAGGCCAAAGGGACAAATACATGTTGGTTCTCTGCACAAGCTTTAGCATGTTTATCTACTTTCTTCGATTCCGCTTTTCTCGATGCTTGCGCAGCTACAAACCCTGTTTCCCTTAACCCAACAAAAGGAGAAACCCCTGTGAGGTCCACGCAAGCATGTTTCCCCCTCTCCCAGCCAAAGACAAGCAGATCTGCTGGTCGCAGGGTGGATCTCCCTTCCGCAGGGTCTGTGAGAAAATTTACAGGGGCCTCCTTTTTGGCAGAAATCCCAGCTCTTCTCAGGATGTCCCACAAAACATCCCTCACTCAGTCATGCCGGTATTTGAACCCATGGAGCTCTTTGCAATGAATTGCGTGCTCCCCGTATTTTTGTTTATAATTTAAAAAAAAAAAACAAACAGTTAAACCAAAAAAAATCATGATTAAATATTTGATCATGAAACGAGCAGTAAATTCATTGAATGGAAAAAAAGCATGGGGTGGAATATTATTACCCATCTATTGAAATGTGGTAAGAATGCTAAATAATACAATTAGTGGTTCTCATCTTACATGTGTTTGTTGTGTAATTATATATATTCTAGAATTAAGAATTAAATCATTCACATTTTGGTCTTTATATGTATCATTAGCGGGGTAGGACTTGTTATACAATATGATGATTAGTATAGATCATGGATTATATTATAATATCTAGTGTTCAACATGAATCTTGAAACCATGTACGTTTCGGCCATGCAGTTTTTATTTTTAGCCTTCCTTCTACGACCAACTATTTAATATTTTAGTGTGTGCACCCAAAAAGATCCGAGTAACTTTTTAGACGCCGAAAGGCCTGGTCAACCCTTCATTCTTTTCATTTTTAGCAGCCGCAATATATTATAAAAGAAACCAAGAATTCTAGTCAAGCCGCCAAGGCCAGATAAACAAATCGTATCTATATATATATACTAGTTTTTATCCCGGGAGCGTCCCGGGTTAAAATATCTAATATAACATAATAAAATATATTATTATTATTATTATTATTATTATTATTTTAAACAAATCTCTGCCATAAGTTATTATATTCAAATATAAAAAAACGAATCTTTGCGCCGGGGTATAAATCTAGTGCCATTACAAATGAATTCGGAAGTTTGCAATCGATCATTCTAAAAAGAACTAACATGAAATAAAAAAAAAAAGTTAATTATTGAAATATCGAACGCATTAGTCTAAGGGTTATGTGATGCGTTAAAAATTCATGGGTATATGATCGGATATGTAGTTCGGGTATTTGGGTATGTTGTTTCGGGTAATCGGGTCGGGTATCACCTAATCCCAGACCCTACCCAAACCCACAATTTTTTTTTAAACTAATCCCAAACCTGACACAATACCTGTCGGGTTACAAAAAAATAGTCATTTTTTTCTGATTTTTATATAGCACTATGGTACTCGTTGGAAAGATAATAAAACGCTCGTTAATTTGGTGTAATTTTTTTCTTTAATAAATCTCGTATATAAAAGATATTAACGTTTAAAAGTTATGGGAGAAAACACAAGAGATAAAATAATAAAGGTTTAATATTTAGATTTAGTAGATTAGATATTTAATAGATTAGGTTAAAGATTATAATAGATTATGTTAAATCATATTTATTTCTTTTTTTTAATTGGTTTAGAGTTGCCACATCACATCCTATGTGGCATCTCTCAAATGAGAGATTGCATAAGAGTATGACATATAAGATTAATCCTTTGCAATATATATACTAGTTTTTATCCCGGGAGCGTCCCGGGTTGAAATATCTACGCCGGGGTATAAATCTAGTGCCATTACAAATGAATTCGGAAGTTTGTAATCGATCATTCTAAAAAGAACTAACATAAAATAAGAAAAAAATAGTTAATTATTGAAATATCGAACGCATTAGTCTAAAGGGTTATGTGATACGTTAAAAAATTCATGGGTATATGATCGGGTATGTAGTTCGGGTATTTGGGTATGTTGTTTCGGGTAATCGGGTCGGGTATCACCTAATCCCAGACCCGACCCAAACCCACAATTTTTTTAAACTAATCCCAAACCCGACACAATACCTGTCGGGTTACAAAGAATAGTCATTTTTTCTCCGATTTTTATATAGCACTATGGTACTCGTTGAAAAAGATAATAAAACGCTCGTTAATTTGGTGTAATTTTTTTCTTTAAAAAATCTCGTATATAAAAAATATTAACGTTTAAAAGTTATGGGAGGAAACACGAGAGATAAAATAATAAAGGTTTAATATTTAGATTTAGTAGATTAAGTTTTTAATAGATTAGGTTAAAGATTATAATAGATTAGGTTAAATCATATCTATTTCTTTTTTTTAATTGGTTTAGAGTTGTTGGTGTAATTTTTTTCTTTAATAAATCTCGTATATAAAAGATATTAACGTTTAAAAGTTATGGGAGAAAACACAAGAGATAAAATAATAAAGGTTTAATATTTAGATTTAGCAGATTAGATATTTAATAGATTAGGTTAAAGATTATAATAGATTATGTTAAATCATATTTATTTCTTTTTTTTAATTGGTTTAGAGTTGTCACATCACATCCTATGTGGCATCTCTCAAATGAGAGATTGCATAAGCGTATGACATATAGGATTAATCCCTTTGCAATATCTATATATATATATATATATATATTGCAAAGGGATTAATCATACATGTCATATTCTTATGCAATCTCTCCTTTGAGAGATGCCACATAGGATGTGATGTGGCAACTTTAGACCAATTAAAAAAAAGGAATAAATATTGTTTAAATATGGTTTAACCTAATCTATAATCTTTATTATTTTCTCTCTAATGTTTCCTCTCATAACTTTTAAACGTTAATATCTTTTATATACGAGATTTTTTAAAGAAAAAAATTACACCAAATTAACGAGCGTTTTATTATCTTTCCAACGAGTACCATAGTGCTACATAAAAAACGGAGAAAAAACGACTATTTTTTGTAACCCGACTGGTATTGTGTCAGGTTTAGGATTAGTTTAAAAAAATTGTGGGTTTGGGTCGGGCCTGGGATTAGGTGATATCCGACCCAATTACCCGAAACCACATACCCAAATACCCGAACTATATACCCGATCATATACCCATGATTTTTTTAACGCATCACATAACCCTTAGACTAATGCGTTCGATATTTCAATAAATAACTTTTTTTCCTTATTTCATGTTAATTCTTTTAAGAATGATCGATTACAAACTTCCGAATTCATTTGACATTATATAATATTTTGTAATGGCACTAGATTTATACCCCGGCGCAGAGATTCGTTTTTTTATATTAGAATATGATAACTTATAGCAGAGATTTATTTAAAACAAATAATAATAATAATAATAATAATATTCATTAATCATATATTGGCAAGTAATTAATTATGTTGTCATATTAAATATTTTATTATGTCATATTAGATATTTCAACCCGGGACGCTCCCGGGATAAAAACTAGTATATATATATATATATATATATATATATATATATATATATATAGATATAGATATAGATATATTGCAAAGGGATTAATCCTACATGTCATACTCTTATGTCATCTCTCCTTTGAGAGATGCCACATAGGATGTGATGTGGCAACTCTAAACCAATTAAAAAAAATAAATAAATATGATTTAACCTAATCCATTAAATACCTAATGGGATCAGGTTATACCCGACCCGATTACCCGAAACAACATACCCAAATACCCGAACTACATACCCGATCATATACCCATGAATTTTTTAACGCATCACATAACCCTTAGACTAACGCGTTCGATATTTCAATAATTAACTTTTTTTTTTCTAATTTCATGTTAGTTTTTTTAGAATGATCGATTACAAACTTCCGAATTCATTTGTAATGGCACTAGATTTATACCCCGGCGCAGAGATTCGTTTTTTTTATATTTGAATATGATAACTTACGGCAGAGATTTGTTTAAAATAATAATAATAATATATTTTATTATTTTATATTAGATATTTCAACCCGGGACGCTCCCGGGATAAAAACTAGTTATTTGAATATTGATGTTTAACTAGTATTTTGTTCATCACGCGTTGATAAGGCACGTGATGGGTTGAATCGTACAGTAACACAAATAAGTGTAAAAGACAATTACTAAAAAGTGTAAAACACAATTCTTTGAACTCGGTTCGGAACAAAATCAACGTCGAAACATGGACCAACTAAAAGCGCACATAAAATAAGTACGAAAATGTAATATATTTGACATGACTCATTTTTTAAAAGAAAAAAAAAGTTTAAGTCGAAACGTATACCAACTTATATTTATATCTATACATATATAAATATACGCATGTAAAAAATAGTTTTTTTTTTTTAAGTAAAGGTACGAAAAGAGGTAAACCCGAAATTTTCCAAAAGAAAATACAAATTTAAGTCGAAACGTACACCAACTCGTGTTTAAAGCGACACATACATAAAAATTCGTAAGTAAAAAAAAATCCAGGTAAAGGTATGATAAGGGGTTAACTCAAAATTTCCCAAAAGAAAAAAAAAAGTTGAAGTCGAAACGTTGACCAACTCGCATTTGTACCAACGCATATATAAAACTTTACATGTAAAAACATAGTTTTTTTCCAAGTAAAGGGGCTAAAAGTGACCAAAGCCAAAGTTGGGCGGTTGGAATTGCCAGTCGGAAACACCACCGACATTTCCAAATAGGAAAAATACAATGCGTAAGACACAATGCGCTCACGCAATTCAAAAAACACAATACGTAAAAGTCAATTACTAAAAAGTATAGAACACAATCATTTTAACTTCGTTCAAAACCAAATCTACATCGAAACGTAGGCCAACTAGAAGCGCACATAAAATAAGTACAAAAACGTACTATATTCAACATTACCCGTTTTTCAAAAGAAAAAAAATTAAGTCAAAACATAGACCAACTCGTATGTATACCGATACATATATAAAAATTCGCACATAAAAAATAGTTTTTTTTTCAAGTAAAGATACGAAAAGGGGTAAACTCAAAATTAAAAAAAAAAAAAGTTTAAGTCGAAACTTAGAACAATTTGTGTTTATACCGAGACATGTATACAAATTCGCACATAAAAAATAGTTTTTTTTTTCAAGTAAATGTTTGATAATGGGTAAACTCAAAATTATTCAAAAGAAAAAAAAAAGTTTACGTTGAAATGTAGGCCAACTTGTATTTATACTGACACATATATGAAATTTCATAAGAAAAAATAGTTTTGCACGTCGAAATGTGGATCAACTGGAAGCGCACATAAAATAAATACGAAAACAGATTATATTTGACATTACTCATTTTCCAAAAAAAAAAAATGTTTAAATCGAAACGTAGATCAACTCGTATTTATACTGACATATATATATATAAAAATTCACACATGAAAAATAGTTTTTTCTAAATAAAGGGGCTAAATATGACAAATAGAAAAGTTGGGGGTTAGATTACGTAAAAAATAGTTTTTTTTCAAGGAGTTAAAAAGACAAAAGGCAAAATTGAGGGGTTGGATAGGATATAGATAATGAATTTGAATTTATTTCAAAGTTAATTTAGATCAAAGTGTCAATATCATTACAGTGTAGTGATAGAGACATTGGTGGACAATGATAGAAAACCTGGGGGATCCTGGGTTCGATTCTTGAGCTAGACAGGTTTCGCCGGTAATTTCATCGTCGTGCCTACGGACAGATGGGTTACCGAGTTTTCCCCGGAATTGGTGTTTGATAACTCAGATACTCTCAAAGTAACTTGAATTTGTCAAAAAAATGCCTTGAAAATGTTCGGGTTTAATTTGCTAGCCATTCAAATTTATTCAATTTAACCAAGTTATGAGAAAGTGAATTGGCTAAATTTATTCAATTTTTAGCCAATTGTCCATGGGCTAATGGGCTATTAGTATTAAGCCTATGGATCTTGTTGTCATAGACCAGTTAGACGAGAAAGGTTTATAGGAGAGTTCAATAGGATATGAATATCTTCCACTCAAATACATATTTGAGAGAAAAATGAACTCTCAGTGAAAATTAAAAGTTGAGAGGAGAGGTGAAAAGTAGACATAGACAAATCGATTTTTTTCTCAAACCGATCCGTTTTTTAAGGGTTCAAAACCGGGTTTTTTTTTAAACCGGCTCGGTTCTAAAACCGGTTTTTAGGTCCAAACACAACCCCCTATTGGAACCGATTAGGACCGGGTCCTAGACCGTTTTTTTTTACCGAAAAAAAAAACGGTTCTGAAGCTACTACTGTTAACAAAAAAATAATAATAATTTGATTTTTAACATTGTTTCATTTTGTTTCATTAATACCAAAATACCAAATAATTAAAAAAAATACAATTTCATTGAAGGAAAACGACAAATACATCAAAACGAAATAGAAAACAACGACAAATACATCAAAACGAAATAGAAAACATAGTCTTAAATCTTAATAGAAAACGAAATAAATCTTCAAAGTCGATGTCTAATCTTCACCCGAACCGGAGTTGTTTCTTATCCATTCATCGATTTTGGCTTCATATTCGGACATTGGTGTAACACCCCAACCGATGGCGGAAACATCGGGATGTCACGTATTGATGATTGTTCAATAGCTCATGGTAAATAATAGATTTCATTAAATGATTTAAATGAATTACATACAACTGTTCTAGGATTTGTACATAAAACTATACACATATCTTCAAGCATCAATTCAAATCTTCAAGCAAATAGAACCTGAAACATGTTAAGTTGAAAATGTTTTGGGTCAACAAAAGTTGGTGAGAATTACATAGGTTTTTGATGATTGAATAAAATGTTGTGCAATTCATGTGTCATGTCAATCTAGTCCATATGTGAGAACATACTAGAAATAAATCGAGTGCATAATCAACCCTGATGACTGTTATAAAATGATACATACCATACGCTCATGGTCCAATATGTTATACGATAACAAACACCCACGTAACCTTTGTAGGAGGCACGTATCCGGGTGGGATTGTCAGTCCAATAGATCTATCAATGTATACCGCCGGCTGATCAATGTTAATGATTATGCTAGAATGGTGCTTACTCTAATCATGCTCAAGACATAATGCAACATAGAAAACACATAGACACATTGATGATTGAATTGCAATGATGATGTTATAAACATGTTTCACCCCAAAAATGGTGATAAATAGAAAAGGGGCTATGTAAAACTCACCTTGGTAAAATGTTATAACTGTTGAATAATGGTGTTGACCAAATGTATCAAGTATCACCCTAAAATAAGGTAATAAATATGTCTAAGTCTATCAAGTCTACAAATGTATAAGTTTCTAGGGCTTCGAATTGGGGATAATTGCTTGTTTGATTAATATCAAAAATATTCGCCAATTGAGAGAAATTTAGTAAATAAATAATTAAAAATCTTTTTATAAATGTTAAATCTAGGATGGTCACAAGAATGTGTTTAAAGTATAAAAATAATTTTTATAAAATTATTTCATTTAAAATAGATTTTTAAATCTATTTATTATAAATAGCCAACGTTTAACTTTAATATTCAAAAATACTAAAATTAAAGAATTTCTATTTTAAAAATCATATTTCTGTTCTAAATGATTAAAAATAAATTGTATAAAATTTTGGTGCAAAAATGATGAAAATTGAATTTATTATGATTTAATTATGATTAAAACTAACAAAAATTGATTAAAAATATAAAATAAATGATTTTACTGAATTAAAAATTATTTCAGTAAAGTTTAATGTTATAAAAACTTAAAATAATTTTTTGTGGAAATTAATGAGATCGTTTTGATATTTTAATGGAATTTTATAAATATAATAGAATAAAATTGATTTAATTATTATAAATATTAAATAAATGAATTTCTGAAAAATAAAAATTGTAAATACAACTTTTATCTCAGCTTAAACAAATATATTTTTTTTGGAATTTATAAAATAGTTTTGATATTTAAAAACGAATTTATAAGTTTTAAATGTATATATATAATATTGATTTGTAAAAAGAAATGGAATTAAGGAAAAAAAAAGGTCCAGGCCGGGTCTCGAACCTGCGTGTGATGGGTAACAAGGCATCAACACAACCACTTGGTCTAGACCTGTGGTTGTGTTAGGATTCAGTTTGTTTAATATATATATCGTATAAAAATTTGTGTTCTTCCCCAAATTAACACATTCAAGCCCTAGATTTGCAATTGATTAGATTACACAACAATAACCCAATTAACCTTAGGGTTATTGTTGTGTACATGCCGAAGATTAAAACCCATAAGGAAAACATTACTTACAAACACGAATCGTGTGTATTTGCTTGGTCAACATATAAGTCAAACGCGAAACAAAAACACTTCTAAGGATGAATTATTACAGAAATAGAGGGTTGAGGGAAGGATTTCGGCGAGTGTTGGCTGTAGAGAAGGTTCCAATTTATAGTGAGAGGCTCGTGGGTTTAAATTGGGTAATGGTTGACTCGTATTGAATGTTATACGCGTATTAGACTTAATTGGGTATAAATTGATTGATGTTAATTGTGCATCAAGGTCATTCAAGGCCGGTAATCACGTTTCTTAGTCAAACCTTTGATTATTACTCGTTAATCGTTCAAATTAATTGATCAAAGGAGAAGAAAAAAGAAATAAATAAAAAAAAAAGAAAAAGTCATATCTGCTGCTGCTGAAATGCGAAGGAGGGAAAGGAACAAGGAGGGTTGAAAGTGGGCTTAAATAGAATTAAGGTTGATATGAAACCAACAAATGTGTGTGGCTCAAGTGGTGGAGTGCGTGTGTGTTTGTATGTCTGGCTCCGGTTCGAGCCTCGGCGAGAACAAAATTTTTTTTTGTTTTTAATCAGGCACAAGGGGGAGAGGGGAGGAGTTGGGCTGGGCCTAAAGGGCTTCTTGCTGGGCTTCTGGGGTTGGGTGATGGGCTGCAGAAGTTGGGTTTCAGACTTATAAGAAGGGGGGTTGGGTTTGGGTTGTGAGTGGGTTTCAAGTGTGTGTGTGTAAAAATATATATATGTGTAATCTGAATTTTTTTTTTTTATTATAAATATTATTATTATTATTATCATATATGTATGTATATATATCTATATATATATGAGTTAGGGTAATGGAGACTTAGTGACGTTTGTATAAAATGTAACGAAAAATAAGGGCGTTTTGAATTAAAAATTTGGGGAAAATTTTCGCGATGTTACAATTGGTTAGGTTAGGTCCGTGTTGACCTCGTCTTCGTACACTTCGCCTTCATATTCAAGTTCTCCCTCAAGTGAGCGTATGTCTTGTACCCTATTATCGCATCCAAATAATCCTCCAAGTAAATGGCCATCTCTACCGAAGGTAGAGCTAGTCGCGTCCTATGTATCGATATGACCTTGCCACTAACAGAGAAAGCGGATTCCGAAACTAGCGTGGAAGCTTGGACGGTTAGTAAATCTTGGGACATGGCGACTAAGACCAAAAATTGATCTTCCTTACTTTTCCACCAAGCCAACAAATCAAAAGCTTTAAATTGTTCGGGAGTCAAAGTTCTTAAATAGTTTTCGGCACCATACCTCCCAAGTTCGCTACTAGGAGCGTTGCCTCGTGCACGTTTATTAGAGTCATTCAACAAATCATTGTATAAATCCATGTCCGTATCTTGTACATTTTGAGAAGCTTGTCCCATTTGCACATGAATTGACAATATTTCACCATAATGTTGAAAATAAACATCATACATATCGGTGAGATATTTGTTAAATTTTGCTTTTAAACCTTGTGAAAAAAAAAACGGATCTTCTTTCGTGTTCAAGTCCAACTCGTTGCAAATTTTATCAATTATATTTTCCACCCCGGCTATATTGTAACATGGGTTTAAAGTGGCGGCACAAGTAAAAATCGCCGGTAATTCTGAAAAATAATTTCTAAACTTTTCCTTCGTAGGCGGCACCATATCTTTATATGGCTTACCTCTACATTCCATTTCGCTTAATTTTTTGGTCATGTTATATATTTTGTGAAGTGTTATAGCACTTGTGGGATAATAAACTCCTGACAAAGCGGTGGTTGATGCTTTGAAAACTTATACATATCACAAACAACTTCAATAACATTCCAATGCGAATGATGATATGGTGCCGCTTTTCCTCGACTCACCAAAATACCATGATATGCAATTAAACTTTATTTTTGCAAAACGTGTTTTTCAAACATGTTACCTAACGGCTGGATTCCAAAAACCGGTTTTTTATTCGGGTTGTAGTAGAAACCGGGTTTTCTTCCAAACCGGTTCCCCAACCTATGCGAAGCTCGAAACCCCCAACCGACCCAAGGACCGACCCTTAGGTTTGGGTTCACACGGTTTGACCAAAAACTGTTTTTTTTTTCAAACCGGTTTTCATTTCGGTCAGGGTTGAAAAACCGGTTTTTTTAACATCTCTAGTGAAAAGAGGTTTGGAATACGTTATGAATTTTTTTTTTTTTTTTTTTGAAAGGTTTAGATCAATGGAAATCCTTATACAACCCTAACCTATTGGTCTCAAGTTCGAATCCCTAACCACGCACCGGTGTTCTCCTTGCCTAAACTCAAACCGTCACGGGGAATTTTTTTGTGGTGTGCATGGATCGAACCTGTGACCTCCCCCCAGGATGGGAACCCCTAAGGGAAAACACACCCTACCTCAAACCAGCTGAGCTGGAGATCATTGGCGGAATACGTTATGAATTGATAGCGGGTGTAATATAATCGTTGGAATATACTTGTTGAAATATGTTAAATTAATTTTTATTTGATGTTCAATTTTTTAAGTTTATTAAAATTAATTTTAATTTAAATATATTTTATTATTTAATTATAAACGGAATATAAAATAAAAAGCCTAAAAATAAATTGATATATATCAAAATAATATAAAAGTAGGCGTGATGGAATGGAGTGTAAGGTAGAAATTTGTGAAAGTTTGTACATTATAAGAAAAGTAACGGTTCTCTGGAAAGTATGGAAATCTGATATGCCGCTAAGGTTACAATTTGTGAAGATTTGTGAACTTCCCACATCATGGGTTAGGGGTGAGTAAACCTAAACCATTAACCCAAATCAACCGATAATCAAACCATTGTCGAACCGAATTAATCGATAATAAAAAGTAACCAACGGTTATGGCTAAGGATATTTGATTGACCGATAAATCGGTTATAGTTATGGTTAGGGCCTTAGGGGTGCCCATGTACCTAAACTAATAAAGACATGCTTACATTGAGATAGTTAAATGTATATATACTAACTAGTTTATACCTCGGGAGCGTCCCGGGTTGACCAACCTAAGTAAGGTGAATAAATTTAGAAGTATCTAAACTATAAAAATGACATGTGTGTATCAACTTACATTAGATACTTTTTTACAAAGAAAATACCAAAAGATCCATTTCACCCGGGAGCGTCCCGAGTTGAAAAATATAACAATTCTAATAATACTAATACTAATAGTAATAATTATTACTTTTGTAATTAAATAAATAAAAAATAACCTTGCTATAAGGTGACACCATGTGTTGCAGTGTTACGCGATTTTTTATCCTAGCTTCTCTTGATGAAGTATACCTATGCATCTTTAGAAGAGTAAAATTCCAATGATAGCATGACGATTGGGCTGAATTTCAACATCGTAGATAAGAACATGGTTTAAAAGAAAAAAACATGATTAATGAATAACCTGAACACTTTGTGTATATAAAAGATATTAACGTTTAAAAAATATGGGATGAAACTTAAGAGAGAAAATTTTAAATTTGTTTTTAAATTTCTTTTTTATTAAAATAACTCAATTTAATTTTAGTAGATTAGGTTTTATATTATTTTTTTTTTTTAAATTTGTCAAATGGCATGACACATGGCACACTCAAAGAGGAGAGTGCCTCCTTGAGTGCCATGTCATCAAAAATGTTTTGGTTTATTATATACTAGGTTATGTACCTGTGTGATACACGGGTTGAACAATTTAGTTTATATATATATATATATATATATATATATATATATATATATATATATATATATATATATATAAATTTGTAAGTATAATTAAGAAAAGTTATATTACATATTATACTGAAAATAAAAAAAAAATTATTTACCATCGAAAAATATAAAATATTCATCAGCCTCTTAATAATTTGTTGTAAAAAAACATTCATATTCACGTAAAACTATTTTCAAACTTTTGAAAATATATCTTCCATACTGTGGTTGTTAACTTGTAGACTGCAGGTACAACAAAACAAAAATATCAAAAGTAATAAGAATAAACCTATTTAGGCTAAGATATAAAAAATGAAATTAATTTGAAAGTAACTCCTCATACGTTTAAAATATTGTATTTCAAACAATGATTTTCATATATAAAATGTATTTATTATATTTTAATTGTTTAAAATATTGTACGAAATATAGTTTTAAACATAGAGTGAAAGACCAAATATTAAAAAATAGGTTAATTTAAGGTACACGACTTATATTTAAATTTAATAACATATAACTATGTTATCTTAAAAAACAATGAATATTTTTTTAATAAAGTTGACTTCGGTTAGTTAATAAATAAGAATTTCAGCAATTATATTAAAATAAATGTATTATTTTAAATAATAAAATGGGAGGTTTTATGTGGGAATTCCATATACCCCATGTATTATCTTTTATTAGTATAGATAGAAAAAGATTAATGTTGAATTGTTTATTTCATTATTATTCATAACAATATAAAAGTCTCACAAAACCTTAACTAATTACATTGTGTTATTATTAATTTGTTTATTTGACTTTTGAACTATTGTTAACATCTAAAACTAATAATATTTGGTGTGCATGTTTAACATCTAAATAATTAACCAAAACCAGTAAAGCTTAAAAATCATTTGTCAAACAACATAACAAATATAGTTTTAAATTTAGAATAAAAGATCATATTTTAAAAAAGAGGTTAATTTAAGGTACATGATTTAAATTTCAAGTTAATGACATATAATTGTATTATTTTAGAAAAGAATCAATCATTTTTATAATAATGTTTAATTCGGTTAGTTTTTTTTTTTTCAGGCGTAAACCAATGATAAACCTCTTAGCTAGAACCCCCCACCCCCCGGATCGAACCCTTCCTCTTTGAATAATAATGTTTAATTCGGTTAGTTTTTTTCAGGCGTAGACCAATGATAAACCTCTTAGCGAGACCCCCCCCCCCCCCCCCCGGATCGAACCCTTCCTCACACACCGGTCCCTTTCAAACCTATTGGGTATATTTTTTTCGATAGACAGCGAGACTCAAACCTGGGAACCCTTCCGAGTAGGAACCATGCAGGCGTGTAAACCCTCCCACCTCCCCAGTTGGACTGGACATCATTGGCGTTTTATTCGGCGAGTTAATAAACTTTTCAAAGTATGTCCAATAGTTTATTTCTAATTTTGTATTAAAATATAATTTTATTAATTGAATTTTAGTAATTGTATTAATAATTGTAGTTGTAAAAGAAATTATTAGAAACAATTTATCTACGTTAATAATAAAAATCATTTAATCAGGTTTTAATGAAATCTGTTACAACTATGATTATTAATTATTAATAAAATTACTTAAATTCAATTTGGTATATCTATATTTTGTTTTCAAAAATCAATTAATATAATTATATTAAATTAAATTTATTGTATTAAATAATAAAATTAGAGAATTCATGAGGAAGTGTCATGTGTTAGAAAGAAAAGATATAGATTTCGACCGCTCAAAAAAGTAATCATCTAAGTTTATAACTTCAAACAACATTAAAAAACATAGAAAAATCTTATATCTTACAACCCTTTATTACACCTAATTATCTTGACTAATCAAGATATTAGAACAAACACTGATATGTTACCGCCATCAAACCCCGCTTGGTTAATAACCGAAATTAACCAAAACTTAACCAAAGTTCAGTTATGGTCATAGAAATCCCATCATCGAAGTGAGCGGTTAAGGTTATGATTAAAGGTAAAAACCAAACTAAACCAAACCATAGTTTGCACGTCCGCATCATGGGTGCTCTAATTTAGACCGGGTATTGAAAGAAGCAGTTCCGGTTTTTTTGTGCACCTCTATTGATGTATTCTGAGATAGCATTATTAGCACCAGCCACCACTAAAAAAAGAAAAAAAACTAACCTGTAAGTAGATATGCATTACAACATTAAACATCACGAATCTACATCCAGAATCTCAGCAAATGGTATCAAAGACGACGAAACTTTTAACTAGAATACTTTGTCCAACAATCTAAACCAAAAATCAAAAACAACTTCCACATCTCTGTTTTCTTACGGTTTCGGTAACCAACACGCTAACCTTGGTGGCCCGCTACAAATGTGGATTCAGGTAGCAAACAACATCCCATGTACATGACATCATATCATATCCTTACCATCTATCTGTATCGGAAGCCCAGATCCAGCTCAGGCCCCGGCCCATACATCCCTTGGTTATGTCCTGTGTTGACCGGACGTACCTGCTGCTTTGACTGGGCCCACCGTTCCATCTCCATCATCCTCTGTAATGCTTCCGCATGGTTGCTTCCACTGCTACCATCAGCAACTGACACCCACAAATGCAACAAAAAGCAAGTTGGACTAGGAAATGCATATGAACGCGCAATAAACCAATTCACTACGTGTCGTTTGGCATTTCGTTGTAAAAGTGGTATCTGATTATTCCATATCACATACTCTTTGCAAGTTTCCATATCAAGTGAGTTTTTCCAACACGAGTACATGACATGAAATTTGCAAGTTTGAGAATAGGTTTGGGTCAAACCCCCACAAACACATTTAGCTAAACAGGTCGTGTTCGGGTCCACCTGACGGGCTAGCGGCCGTTTAACCTATTTGATTATATAAATAAAAAATATACATTGTGATAAACTAAACTGACTAGATTTTATATCCAAATTTTAAACGATAAAAGAAAAATGAAATAAATTTCCGATTGTATTTTTTGGTTGTAGACTTGTAATTTTAGAGCATTAATAGAATTGAATTTTGGGTCAAACAAGTCATGTTCATGTCACCCTGCGAAAACTCGTGTCGTGTTTGTGTTCTCAAGTGTCTTAACTGTCGTGTCAACTTTTTGATTTTGCATTGGGTTCGACCAGCTGACACGACCCGACCCATTTAACACCCCTACAGTTTCGAAACACAATGACAAACACCTTGAACAGAAGTATGAAGAAATTACCAGATAACGGCAAACCGAGTCCACCAATGTTGGTCTGCTGGTGGGGAAACGGGAATCCATGATCTGGCATAATATTGGGTGCTTGAGGTCTCTGAAGATCACGCAGCATGTGAGGTGGCGGGATGTTGCTTTGCATCCTCATTTGTGGCAACATTTGAGGATGAACATTAACAGGAATATCAAAGCCTGTAACCCTAGCATCAGGGCGATGAAAAGGAACCGTCATGCTTCCTTGAAATTGTTGATTAAAATGAGCGTCGCGTTGCATGAGATGCTCGGGAAATCTCATCTGGGAATTTAAATGTTGAGCGTTTGGATCTAATGGATGAAACATAGGTCTCTGATTATGATTGTTAAATTGTCTTTCAGGCTCCAACATGTCATACGGCCCACGAACAAAATGATTACCGGAATTAAGAGCCGCAAGTTTCTCCGATATATCAAACGCCACTTCAGCTGGTAACGCTTTCCCTATATTCGGATTACGGTTATTTGCAGGATCGCCACCTATAATCAAGCTCTCCTCTTCAGGAAGCAGAATCTCACCGGTGCCAATGGCTTGTATACGAGATGAGTCAACACCCACCTGTTGACCGTCAAAGTTTAACCAGTTTTCAGGGTCATCCGACTTGGCAGGCTGTTTCTGTTTTAAGGACAAAGGATTGCCTTCATAATTTGTCATGGCGGGTCCCATTCCATCAACATTAGATACAGCTGATTCATGAGGCTCGATATAAGCAGACCCTGGTGGGGCCCTCTGTGCAGAAACGGGCGCTTGAGCTGACTGCAGCTCTTTCATGAAAGCGGTCCCAAAAAGGGCTTCGAGTGACAGATTCTGACCCGCGGTAGCAGCTTCCTGATTATTACTATCTTTTGGCTTTTCAGAACTAGGATGGGCCTCAACCGGCCTGATGTTGGTATTCGGCCCATCATCGATGGTGGTTCCTTTTTGTAACAACGAAAGCAAGTGATGAGTTGCATGATTATTAACTGCTATAGCATCCACGTTTCCTTGACTAGAACCAGTCCAATCAGGAACAGGTGGCTGCAAATTTGAACTTTTTTCAGAGTATTCGGACAGTATAGTCTGTTCAAGGTCTTCGCATGTAAGGACAGCAGCAACTGGAGGCGGTGCAGACTCCTTAATATTGCTGAACAAATGCTTCGAGCCTGTGTGCGTTTCGGTATTTCCGAATCCCTTGTACGGTAATTCTGGTGCAATGGGGTCAGTAGATATGATATTGGGAACTTGAGAACCAGCTCTGTCGCCACCACCAATCAGTGAAAGCAAGTCATTCGGTCTGCTAGATGAGAGATCATCCATGGCTTTCTTTTCTGCAATATATAAAAATTTAAGAAAAAATAGGATGTGTCAGTGTCAGTGTCATACATAAGAGGATAAAACCAGATAAACGTAAATTATTAGTTGTGAAGATTTATATACCGTCTTCATTAAACCACTGCGCAAATTTAGATGATTGAACATTGAGGGGACCAAACGGATCATCTGGTTTACTCTTCTGCTGCAATACAAAAAATAAATAAAAAATATTGCGTTAAAGTAAGCAACATGTGCTCAAAGTCTACAATTTTATTTTATGAAACATGAACATAATCTTATTTTGTAAATGTGTACCTCAAGGAAGCCTGTGGGGCCACCATCTTTAATCGTTGGACCACTGCCGAAAAATTTACCGAGGATGGAGGTTGTACTATCCTGACTAGAATTGCTGATAATCTTATTTGTCACAAGTTCAAAAACTTCACCATCGACAGGTTCACGGACTTCTGAAAAACCGGAGTTTCTGTGCAAATGATGATCAGCTGATTGTATGTTCACCTGGTTATCTAGAGTCCCATTTTGAGTGTAGTTACCCTTGGCAAGCAAATGTATCTCCTCTATTCCAGGTCTAGGATTCTGCTGTATAATACATGAACAAGAAATATGTGGGTTAAATGAGTTGAGTTTGGCCTTTAGAGAAGCATTTTGTGTTCATTGCAAGTCTTGGTTAAAAACCATGAACACACGCATACTATAAGAGGTAGCTAAATGGGACTTCAGGTAATGGTTCAAAACATTTATCTGTTTCCTTTTTAGCTATGTTATATTTGCATAACTCAAATCGACCCCCTCATAAGTAAATGGGCTGAAACAGCTACCTCCGTGTACTATATTAATATTTATGGTATGTTTGGCAAAACTAGCTGATGGCCGGAAGCTATAGCTTTTTAAATATATTTTGGTGTTTGGCAGAGTAGCTGGAGCTTTTAATAAAATGTATAAAATGACCAAAATGGGCATAACTAAAATCTTGTATGCATGTTTTTTTTAATGGTAATATGGGTATTTGTGTCATTTTACTCATTAAAAGCTTGTAGCTAGTAGGAGCTTTTTCTTAAACGCTAGTACTAGTAGCGTTTCAATATAGAGCTTTTTCTCCTAACCTAAAAGCTTCAAGCTCCTTCAACCAAGTCCAAACAAGGCTTTTCATTGAGTAGAAGCTTTTTCTTAAAAGCTTGAAGCTCCTAAAAGCTCCTTGCCAAACAGGCCCTAAATCCGCGGATTAGCTAGCACATTAATTAGACATAAACACAATATACATACGTCACTTTATATTTTTAGATATTTACCTCTTTTTCGATTGAAGAAACCGGTTTTGTAGTTGAACTCTTCTCAAGAATTGGAATTGTACTTTTAAATCCTGGCGGTACAAGTGGGCGTGGTTTGGAAGACTGCAACAAAATAGATGATTTCCCAGAATCATCCTTTGTACTTTTCAATTCACCACTAGCCTCTGAAACCACCCCTTCTTCCTTTGCCTCTTCCATAACAAGGTCTGTAAATTCGTCACTTTTAACCTTATTTGCGTTCATTTTCTGCTTTTCTTGTAGCACTTTCTGTTGTTCCTTCCTCATTTGTTCAAAAGAAGCTGAAAAGAGATTAATGATCAGCCAATTGTGCAGATCATCAACCAGTCAACCACAACAGAAAACACGATGCAAATATGTTACCTCTTCTCTTTCTTTCTTCTTCTGCTCTATCCTGACTTGTAGACTCAATAGAACCAAATGTTTCATCATTGAAAGAGTCGTGAGTGTTCGAACGAGGTGGACCAGCCTAACATAACAGTAAATTATATATTAGTATACAAACACATACCAGTGGTGGCAGGTTAGGCAATTTGTATAATAGGTCAAAACATGTTCGAATATGCCTCGTTACTCTTGAGATATTTGTACAATTCGGTACAAATCCTAAACAAATCAGGTTGACTTGAAGCCAAAATAAAACGTCCCAGTCTTATAATTTTTTTATAAATAACTAGTGTGACAAAATTATTACAAAATTATACTACATCGGTAATCATCTGGTTTTTTGAATAATATGATTTAGTAGTTTTATACTGGGTGATTCCTTATCCATTTGCCATGTTCCCATACATAAGTAAATGTGTCGAAATTGGCACCTCTTAACACATTCACTTAGAAGAAAAATTATACCAATCCAAACGAGGTTACAAAAGCAAATTTTGAAATTAAACCTTGAAAGGACGAGGGGGCTGATATGCCTCGTTACTCCTATTGAGATGATGGTGTTCATTTGTTGAGCCTTTTGGAGCAGAGGTTCCACTTGCAAATCCTGAGGGTCTTGGAAAAGAACCACTACCGAGAAGTCCATCATGCTCAGAATTTTGCCATGGTCTCCGAGATGGATTGCCATAATTAGACCTTCCAGAATCTGAACAAGAAAACTATGATCAATATAAATGCACATACGCGCGCGAGCGCACACATATGTATATAACCAAAAGAGCCACTTTTTGGCCTTTGAAAATAGAGTAGACGAAGAGGGTATGGTCGTGAGTTGTGAATTTGAAGAGACATTTATCTCTGATCTAAGCCATCCAATTACAAGGTTACAACACGAGGAGTCGAGTGGTAGAAGTGTAGAACTATTTCCTAGGTCATCAATCTGGAATTTGGGAGCCTTAATTTTCCAATCACAATTGCTGATTGGCTGTTAGATATGTGCTACAATCTACAATCGATGAAAATTTGTTTGCATTATATTAATAGTACATTTATACGTTTTCTACTTTCATACCACCAGTATATTACCATATTAATAATATGATGATATTATCACGTCAACCAATGATCGTATCATAGTTGTCAAAAGCCATCGCCTCTTGCGCCTAGGCCCATTTTTTAGGGGAAGCGATGCATTTGCGCTTTGAGTCAAGGAAATTGCGTTTTAATTCTCTAGGTGATGGTTTAGGCGCAAATTTCAGCTAGATTCCCAAATTCTGGAGAGTTTCCAGCCAAATTCGTTAAATTACGGCTAGATTCCAACCAGATTTCTACTTTTGTCTAGGGAAAACTACTTCTAGTGTCACTAATACATCAATATTTTAAAACTTTTTGATACCAAGTAGATGAAAAATAGTATTATTTTAATATATTTTTACTATATTTTCTTTGTTCGCTTTTTTAATCTCCGGCCCTCGCTTTTTTTGCGCCTAGCCAGGCAAGGCCTATGCGCCTTGAGTGCGCCTAGCGCCTTTGATAACTATGGATCGTATGACCTAAACACAAAAAGATCAATCATTCAGAATTGTATTACACTATTGCCATTTTTTGTTCATTTACTTCTTTTATTTATTGCAATACCACATACCGTGTATTAGTACAATGAGTCAATCTATCAAAAAGGCTTTCTCCTTTTCAATGTAACATACTAGGAAGATCTTGTTTCTATATTAGTTATGTTAGAAAAATGAATTCCATGAATACGAATACAAATATAAGCTGAATTATTTGACTTATTAACCCAAATAACCCAAGTCCCCAATGAAAGACATACCGCATTGTGGTAACCCATTATCTAGCAGACCACTAAAAACAAATAATGGCATCTCACCTATGTACTGCCACTTAAATAACACTTCTGCTACCAATCATCCCCGTTGACAAACATACATTTTAACAAATCTAACAAACCACCAAAAACGAATTATGACAGTTTTCACCTACCATGTGATCCCTATACTAAGACCTAGGACACAATAATTAAAATTAAAGCTCTTTCATAAAGTCAAATGGGAAAACCCATCCTTGACGTAGCTGATGGCTGTCGTGTTTTTAAAGCGAGTAGCATGTTTGGTAAATAGAACAAAATTAAAAAAGTAAGTAAAAATACCGACAGAAGAATATCCCATAATGTCTATTAGTAAACCCAATATCCATATTGGAACAAGCACGCTTTTAATTCTCACTATAGCTAATAAAAAGCAAAATGCGCCTAAAAGGCCGTTTAACTGACAAAATCATTATTATTATTAAGGGTATTGGATTTTATTAATACAAACTTTCACTCATTGGCCGGCAATAATCTGTACTTCAAAAATTCCCAACAACAATCCCAACTTAACGTATTGGCCGACAATGAACCATTGTTAACTGATAACTAACTTAGTTAGTGGATGATGGCGTGGCATGCTCACGCTGACGTGGATGATGACATGGCCAGATGATGACATGGCATGCCCATGTCAGCATCCATGCAACATGCAAGTGTTGGCATGCCACATCATCATCCACGTCAGCATGAGCATGCCACGTCAGCATCCACTAACTGAGTTAGTTCTCAGTTAACAAAGGTTTATTGTCAACAAAGGTTTATTGTCGGTCAATACGTTGAAAGTTGGGATCGTTCTTGGGAATTTTTGAAGTACAGATTATTGTCAGCCAATGGGTGAAAGTTTAAATTATTAAAATCCAATACCCCTTATTATTATTTCAATATATCATCAGTCGATGTTGTGTCGTACTGCCGTTCAACCGGCATGCTCTAGACATAAGCTCGGTCTTCCATCGGAGGATTAAAAACACTATTTTGGAAATAAGAACATTATAAATCCAATATATTATTATTAGCAAATATAGAAAACCATACCCTATAGAATAGCAATTAGCAAACCTAAACCTCAAGCTAAAATTTAGATTAAATTAAATACAATAGAAACCCAATGTGTGAAACACTGAAACATTAGGTAGGACACTACACGACAAGGATTAGTGATTTAGCGTCTCAGCAAACCAAACCATTGGTTACAACTAAACAAAATTAATGAAATGATGACAAAACAGTTACATGATGATAACACATTGTGCATGACAATTTATCAACTATGGTATGTATACTATATTCACTCAAAAAACAAACCTGAATGCGCATCAGATTGCGAATCGCCATCTTTATCACTCCATCCAGAGGAACGATTGTCCCATCTTCCGTAACCTCCACGAGAATGATTGCTTGAATCACCCCTAGTGGGCGGTGAAGAGCTGTAATCATTACGACGGAAACCTTGTAATGGCGAATTCCCATGAGTTCTTGGCCGATCCTGTATGCTATTCTCTTCAAATTCCCTAATATTATTGACCCAATATCAATACAATCACATAATACAATACAACACAATACAATACAATACAACAGTGATTATCCTAAAACAATCCACCTCAAAATCGATTGGTCGAATCCACTAGGCAAGCTTTTGCACATTTCCAACTCACTCAACGAAAGTAAAAACTCTCTAGTATACGAAAATCTCGGTTTCCTGAATCAAGAACCACAATTTAAACACAAATTAAACCCAAATTAACATCGATCCAGAACCGAACTTCAACGAAATAAACATCAACAAGAAAAAACAGTAATTACTTGTCAGATTCATTAACCGATTCAGCCGCCACCATACCCGAGCTCTCATCCTCATTTCCCAAGCTCATTTTCACAAAACTAACCAAAATCTAACCTTTTCACAACCCTCTACCAGATTAATTGATTAAAAAAAACCCAGTTAACAAAAATCTAAAACCTTCTAAGCTTTGTATACATAATACAAAAATCTTGCCCTAAAACACCATCAATCAAGAAACCACTAAAGGAAGGGTAACTATCTCACAAATTATACATCTGCCTATAACCCATTTCTCTAAACCACTAATCTTTGATGGGTTTACACAAAATCTAGGATTTTGATAAGGTTTGGTTTATGTTTTTTTGTTGGGAATCTTGAAATAAAAGGGTGTGAAAGGCTAGGGTTTTGATTGTAGGATAGATGGGATTTTGGAAGGATTAATCGAATCCAGATGGATGATTGTATAACATTTTTAGGGTTTCGATTGAGGTTGATCGTTGATGATGATCGAAGGATTTTGAAGATGATAATAATAATATTATAATAATAATAATTTAGAGAGAGAGAGAGAGAGAGAGAGGAGAGAGAGAGCTTGTTGTTGGTAGCAAACAAAGGGGATATGTGTTATGTTAGTTACAGTTTTACCCCTTTAATTATGTTTTGGTGTGTAGGTTTAACCCTTGGATTTAATTTTAATGAGAGGTTTAGCAAAGATATGTTCATGTTTATTCGTTTAACATAAATGAACTTCTCACTGAATGACTCATGATCGTTTGATTCATTTACATGCCTACTTAGCTTTACTAATGCGTTCACTGTTAGGTGTATACTTCCAGGAAGCGTCAAAAAATATGAAGAAAGAGTAAGAACACTTGGTGAAAAGTTAAGTATTTCCTTAAGTTTAATACAATATTCAGGTAGTTTAGGTTGTCAAACGATTTAAAGTTACAAAGTTGGAGATTGAGTAAAATGTTAATATCTTGATGGACTGCCAACTATGTAAAAAAGCATGTTTGGACAAGTTTGGTGAACACGTCCTACATTGTAAAACCCTACATTGTAAAGAGCTGTCAGAGTTTAAATACATACATGATCTGGTTAGGGACGTCTTATGGGATATTTTACGAAGGGCATGGATCTCAGCAAAAAAAGAAGCACCCATAAATTTCTAAACATACCCACTCTAAGGACGGTCCACCTTGAGGCCAGCGGATGTCCTTGTATTTGGATGGGTACAGGGCAAGCAAGCATGCGTTGACCTTACGGGGTGTCTCCGTTGGTGGGATTTTGGGATACCGGGTTCATGGCAGGACAAGCGGTCTCGAAGGCCGAAATTAAAAAAGTGGATAAACATGAAATGGCTTGCCTTGCCTGGAGAACCAATATGTCTTTGTACCTTTTGCATTTGATATGTTTGGGGTGCTTGCCCCCAAAGCAATTAGTTTCCTAGATCGGGTGCAGAAGGTAGTGCAAAGTAACTCCCCGTCAACTAAGGGCCAATGTTTTATTTTTAATAGTGTAGGTTTTGCTATCCAAATGAGGATAGCAGCACAACTTATTGTCCGTTTACCCATTATTCATTTGTAACTTAAAAAATCGTTTTCGAATAAATGTAATGATTACTAGTGAAATTCAAGAACATGCTACTCAACATGTGGAAATGTAAGCACATGTGAACAGGTAGAAATATGTTTAGGGAGAGGGCACAAGCCCCATGTAGCCTCATGCCTACCAATGCAACTGTGTCACGTTATTTGTACACTTAAGTAGCCCAAAGTAACTCCATCACTGGAAATGTCCTAGCCTAAAGTAGTCTTATCACTGGAAATGTCATAGCCCAAAGTAGCCCCATCACTTTTTTCTTTGTTAATATTAATTAATTAAAACAAAATAAATTTATTAAAATTTAATAAATATATTAAAAAATATTTAAATATTAATAAAAAAATAATATTCAAACGGATAGTTTTCCAACGGCTACTTTTCAAACAGATACTTTTCTAATCCTATAAATACAAGACAGAATACTCAGAGTTACTCACAATTTGATCTCATAATTCAACCCCACCCCAAACTAATAGAATATGTATTATAGAAACAATTGTATAGTCAATATTGCTCATTATTACTCATCATTAGCTCATTATTAGAGAGCCAATCTCTCCCCAATTATAGGAGGATTGGTTATTGCTTGTACCTTATTTATAGAGATCTTGGGGAATGGAATTATTATGTTGACTAACATATTATCATGGTATCATCCTCTTAACTTCCGATCCTCCCTTCCTCCTCTATACACGGTCGCCTCCGCCGCAAAACCCACCCCTGCTTCCGTACTGCTTCCCTTTCTCCTCTTTACCTAATCCTCTCTGCTTCTCCTACCATCCCACTGTTATCCCCTGCCCTCCCTCACATCTATTTCCCCACAAAACTTCCAATCTTCCTCTCTGTTCACCATAATCCTCTGCCTCAATACCTTCACCCGCAAACAATGGACCCGAAATTACACCCGGCGATGACCGTTTCCAACATCAAGAATTTCATCCCTATTATTCTTGAAGATGAAACCTATCACTATATAACGTGGTCTGAACTTTTTCAGATCCACTGTCGTGCCTACGAAGTCTACCATCACCTCCTACCAAGACCTACTGCCGCTTCTTCTTCTACAACCACTGATGACGGCGCACAGCCGGAAACCACACCCGCAGCAGCCCTATGGTCCCGTCTGGACGCCATAGTCCTCCAGTGGATCTATGGCACGATATCACAATCTCTTGTTCACACCATTATGACCCCGGGTCAGACTGCTCATGCCGCGTGGGTCGCTCTCCGGAATCACTTCAACGATAATAAGCACACTCGATCAATATTTCTGACCCAAGAATTTGCTAACCTTAATCTTGCAAATTTTTCTTCTATGGCGGCATATTGTCAACATGCGAAACTTCTTTCGGACCAACTCGCCGGAGTCGGATCGCCTGTTGACAATGACCGTCTCGTTTTGCAGGTTTTGGCAGGACTTACAGAGCAGTTTGACGGGATCTCGACAGTTCTCGGCAACAAGGATCCCTTACCGGATTTTTCAGAAGTTCGCTCACGACTCGGAATGGAAGAACAAAAGAAAAAAAGGCATGCCTCCACTGCCGCACAAGCCTCGGCAACTGCTCTCACGGCGTCTGTATCATCCGGGTCATCGGACGATAGGTCGCGTGGCCGTGGTAGGAATCGGGGACGGGGACGGGGTCGTGGATCCTCCAACAGAGGTCGCGGCCCCTGGAATGCTTCCTCACAACAGCTTGCTTCCCACCCCTACATAGTTTTTCCTACCTCATGGGCTCAATCTCAATGGGCCTCTTTGTTAAATGGACAGCAACAAGCAAATCGGCCCAATAATGTCCCACCATGCCCATACCCTTCCAGGCCCAATAACTCTACTACGGGACAAGGAATACTCGGCCCAAAGCCTGACCAGGCATACACCTCAGGCTATACACCAACTGATATAGAGCAAGCCTTATACACACTGGCTTTAAATCCACCGGATCACGGGGTCATGGATACCGGCGCCTCTTCCCACTCGGCCAACGAGCAAGGTATTTACTCCCCGTCTAATTTTAATAAATGCACTAACAAACATATTATTGTTGGTAATGGCATGTCCATCCCGGTTTTGGCCCAAGGTAACCAAGTCCTACCCCCACCCTTCCCACCCTTAAAATTAAACAATGTCCTATTTGCACCCAAAATAATTAAAAATCTTATATCGGTAAGACGCCTTACCACTGATAACTTGGTTTCAATTGAATTTGACCCCTTTGGTTTTCTTGTGAAGGATCTCAAAACCAAGGCTCCCATCCTCAGATGCAATAGCACAGGCGACCTCTATCCTCTCACACAACAATTCTCCACCAACTTCAACACTCCCACTGCCCTTGCTGCTGTGTCTCAAGACCGTTGGCATCAACGACTAGGACACCCCGGCAACAACCTTTTACATTCCTTAAAACAGTCTTCTTTTATTGATTATGGTAAAATAAATGACAAACTTTGTCAGTCATGTGTGTTTGGGAAAGGAACTAAATTACCATTTTTTGCTTCCATTAATACTACTTGTTTGCCGTTTGATATCATTCACAGCGATTTATGGACCTCTCCTGTGCTTAGCACAGCTGGTCACCGTTATTATTTACTGTTTATAGATGATTTCACCAACTTCATATGGACCTTCCCCATTAGCCACAAATCACAAGTTTTTGCCACCTTCACCGCCTTCTACAACCTTATACAAACACAATTTGAACGAAAAATTAAACAGTTCCAATGTGATAACGGTAAAGAATATGCAAACAATAACTTCTATAATTTTTGCAAACAAAATGGTATGCAATTCCGCTTCTCATGCCCACACACATCTTCTCAAAATGGCAAGGCGGAACGCAAAATCCGCACCATAAATAACATGCTCCGAACACTCCTTGCCCAAGCCTCCTTACCCCCAAATATGTGGCATCACGCTCTTGAGACCGCCACATATCTCCTAAACATCCTCCCTAGTAAACAACACGATTTCCTCTCACCCACCTACCTTCTATACCATAGCATCCCCGAATATGACCATCTCCGTGTGTTTGGTTGCCTGTGCTTCCCCATCACCCCCTCCACCACAATCGACAAACTCACCAACCGGTCCCAACCATGCGTTTTTCTTGGATACCCCTCTCACCATCGCGGATATAAATGCTTCGATCTTCATACTAATCGGATGTTTATATCACGCCACGTTTATTTTGAGGAATCCATCTTCCCTTACCAAATCCGCACCTCCACTAGCCCACCCAACTATGATTTTTTATCCACACCTTTCAATCCCCTATTATGGAACCAAGTTATCTCGCCACCCGGCCCAACTCCTACTACCTCACACCCCTCCGGCCCATCAATCGCTACCCAGCCCACAACCAACCCAACGCCATCTACCCCTACCCAATCCCACGGACACATCCCACAACAACCCAACTCCAATAACTCTCCTCTACCTAACAACCCATCTCCACCCAACAACCCACAACAAACCAACAGCCCAATCCCGGCCCATCAAACATCACCGCCCAACCATGTCCCTAATTCACCAACACAAACTAGCCCTCTCAGCCCAACTCACGTTCCCTCTCCACCCAACGACCAAAATAACATTCCTGACCCTCCACCCGCACCCATCCCTCGCACTATCCACACACGCTCCATGAGCGGCATCACCAAACCTAAACAACTATTTAACCTTCATACCTCAACCATCTCACCAATCCCTAAAAATCCACAGGTTGCCTTATCCATACCAGAGTGGTACAATGCCATGCACCATGAGTTTAGTGCACTTATTAAAAACAAGACCTGGGAGCTTGTACCACGTCACCCTGATATGAATATTATACGTAGCATGTGGCTTTTCAAACATAAATACAGGTCGGATGGCTCGTTGGAACGTTATAAGGCTCGCCTTGTTTGTGATGGTCGCAGTCAACAGGTAGGCATTGATTGCGGTGAGACATTCAGTCCAGTCGTCAAACCTGCCACTATTCGCACGGTCTTATCCCTTGCACTAGCCAAGTCTTGGTCAATACACCAGCTAGACGTCACAAATGCATTTTTACATGGTAATCTGGAAGAAACTGTCTTTATGCACCAACCCATGGGATTTCGCAGCAAAGAATTTCCATATCATGTCTGCCGCCTCAAACGGTCTCTTTATGGCCTCAAGCAGGCACCTCGTGCATGGTACCAAAGGTTTACGGATTTTATTACTTTACATGGTTTTCACCAAAGCAGATCCGATAACTCCTTATTTATTCACCACCATGGGAAAGACACAGCATACCTACTTATCTACGTCGATGACATCATTCTCACAACATCCAATGATGCTCTTCGCCATAGATTGATGACCACTCTAGCTAGTGAATTTGCTATGAAGGATTTGGGACCACTATCATATTTTCTTGGCATTCAGGTACAACGCAAGGGAAATCACATGTTCTTATCACAGGCCGCCTATGCCAAAGACATTATTCATCGGGCAGCCATGGACTCTTGTAAACCAGTTGCTACACCTGTTGACACACAATCAAAGCTTAGTAAAGACGCCGGCAATCCATTTGATGACCCGCCCACCTACCGAAGCCTTGCCGGTGCCCTACAGTATCTGACATTTACTCGGCCTGACATCTCTTACGCTGTCCAGCAAATATGCATGCACATGCATGACCCTCGTGAGTCACACTGGAACGCTTTAAAGCGTATCTTACGATATATTCAGGGTACCGTGGAGTTGGGTCTACATCTCACGCCTACTACCTCCATCTCTCTCCGTGCCTACACTGATGCAGACTGGGCAGGATGCCCTGATACCAGACGCTCCACTTCGGGTTACTGTGTTTATCTTGGAGATAATCTTCTTTCGTGGTCATCCAAAAGGCAGTCAACCGTCTCTCGTTCCAGTGCTGAGGCCGAATACCGTGGAGTTGCTAATGTTGTTGCTGAAATCTGTTGGCTACGGAACCTCCTCTTAGAACTTCGTCATCCTCTCACGCATGCGTCCATCGTCTACTGCGACAACGTGAGTGCTATTTATTTATCGGGCAATCCAGTTCAACATCAACGAACCAAACACATTGAACTCGATATCCACTTCGTCCGTGAGCAAGTTCAACGAGGCAACGTCCGTGTACTTCACGTCCCGTCACGTCATCAAATTGCCGACATCTTCACTAAAGGCTTACCAAGAGTTCTATTTGACGACTTCAGATCCAGTCTCAGTCTTCGGCCACCCTTCGCTTCGACTGCGGGGGTGTAATAGAATATGTATTATAGAAACAATTGTATAGTCAATATTGCTCATTATTACTCATCATTAGCTCATTATTAGAGAGCCAATCTCTCCCCAATTATAGGAGGATTGGTTATTGCTTGTACCTTATTTATAGAGATCTTGGGGAATGGAATTATTATGTTGACTAACATATTATCACAAACCCTCCAGCTCCGGTTCCAAATGAGGAACAGAGGAAGGGTACGATGATGAACCATATTATCTTCCAAGTCCTGACTTTGGCTGCATCCGCTCGGATGCTAGGTCGAACGGTCTTGATAGCGATCGGTCCGTGTCATCGCCGGAGTACACTCTAGATGATTGGGATAACTACTCTCCGTAGGTGTGTTTAAGTAATTTAGGTTTAATAAATGTTATAATTTAGGATTATGTAATGTTTTATTTTAAGTTTATGTAATGTTTTAATTAAAGTTAATGTAATGGTGTGAAATTTGGTGTGTTATATATGTTTAAAATAAGTTAAAAAAGTTTTTTTTATTTAATGCTTAAAACAAAGTAGCCCCATGCACCAGGATTAGCCCCATTTTGAAGCCCCATGCCACTAGTCGCGAGTGCCCCGTGGTCCCTTATGTGGATTGTTTTATCGGAAGATAATGAGTGTGGTTAATCATAGATGGTTTAAAGATTGAATTGTTGGGATTGATGGGGTTATTGATTGCAACGATCAAGTTGATACATATACATATATATATATATATATATATATATATAAAGAGCCAGCAAGCAGCTAGGAATACAACGAAAAAGAAAAGAACAGAAACTAACAACAAGAAACCCCCCACATTACAAACAAGAAACAATGTCAAAATTCAACCAACAATCCCACGACGGCTTGGGAACTTTAGATCGATTGCAAATCCTCACAAAGGAGTCTTCCTTGATAAAATCAACCACTTTCCCAACCGAAAGAAAAAGGCCCTAAAAAATCTTCTTGTTCCTAGCGAGCCAGATCCGCCAAATTGTTGCACAAGTAATCATGAAAACCACTCGCTTCCAAACCTTCGAACCCGGTTGATCCTGCAGCCTCTTGAAACATTCGGTAATAGACCCTACATTCGAAGGAAAGTGAACCCGGACCCAAACAAAAATCTGCCACCAAACGGCCCTAGCAATCGTACAATTCCACAAGGCATGATCCACATCCTCCACCTCGTAACCGCATCGAGCACAGACCGTATTACCAACCCGGATCCCACGCTTCAGTAACTCCACCTTTACGGCAATCCTCCCAAGCAAGGCTCTCCAAAGAAAAACATTACACTTAGGAGGAATCCAAGGGTCTCATCTGCAAATGACAATCGGGCCAGCCCCGTTTTTAGCCAAATCCAGTTGTCGTCTCACATGTTTGGCTGAGAAGCCAACCCCATCATCGTTATCCCACTTTCATGTGTCCCCGTTACCACCGAAAGAGATCCTGCTAATTAAAGACTGAATGTTAGCGAAAGAACTCCATTCCCCAGCTGAAATAAAGTCTCGCTTCCACTTGCCGAGCCAATGAACCCATAAGTTATTCTTTACAACCGTAGCAGCCACAGAGGCGTCCTTGTCAGCGGCCAAAGAGAATAAATCAGGAATAGGGAGCACAATGGTTCGGACGTCGCCCAACGGTCTTTCCAGAAGTTAGTTTGCAAACCATCTCCCACCGAAACCTTTAGGTGTTCATGAATAACAATGCCATCTTTAGCGAGAATCTCATCAACCTTACTAATATCTTTCCACGGACCCGAGATAGCATTTTTCACAGGGGTGATTTTGTCTTTCAGGGAGACCCCATGAATAGAAGAAACAACCTTGGCCCAAAGTTGGTTCGGCTCACTCCTCATTCTCCACCACCACTTAGAAAGCATGGCAACGTTAAAGTCGCGAATACTTCCCAACCCAAGCCCACCACGGATCTTTGTTGTAAATCATTAAGAATCACTTCCCTCTCTATAGTTCTCTATTCAGAAAAGGGTTAAGAGCGCAGCTTATTGTTTGTTTACCATCTATTTCTATATAATTGTCTTTAGTAATTGTGGTATGATAAATTGCAACATATTGTATATCTATCCACATATTTACTTGCCTATCTATCTAATTATATTTATCATCATTATATGTCATATCAGTGTAAAATTTTGTAGCTAATTAGCCTTGTTAGACCACACATGCGACCATGTGAGTTTAAACTACACTTTTTTTCAACAAGATTCACAAGCCTATAATAGAACTAATAAGCGATTGTATTGTACATGTACAAGATTATGTACTCAATAAATCCAATCAGGATTATGTGGTGTATGGTAAGTGATAGATAATGAAAATGTGGTAGAAATAAGGGATGTTGGGATCACATCATGATTTGTTACTTGAGTGGCTATTGAGGTAAATTTCCTAGACTGCATGGTATTGTTTTCCTTGAAAGCCAGGTGGGGCTGTTTTATGGCTTCAGCAAGCTCATCTCTTGCCACTAAATCATCCGATGATGTTGGTCGCCTCTCTTCCTTGATTTCTTTAAAAAAAATGGTGGTTGTTTTGTGGCAGGGCCGGCCCTAATGTTTTGTAAAACTAGGCAAGCGCCTAGGGCCCCCAAAGTTCCAGGGCCCCTAATTTTGCTAACCTTTGATCTTAAATTCATAGTTGGACAGTGATGATGTTTCAAAACAAGTTCTACAGATCGTGAGACAACTCCAAAAATGAAAGACCAACGAGATATCTATTTCCATGAAGAAAATAAGTCTCAAATCAAATCGAATAGATTTCATTGTATACATACATATATGGTTACATAACTATATATCTAAACTAGTTTTGACTTTCGAGTTCATTATAGTGGTTTTAACTAGTAAATCGTAAGGAACTTAAAAGTCAAATTAGACGCCATCAAATTTAACTTCATGCTTTGTTGCACCAATTAAGGAAAAATAATAAAAAGGAGGCATTGCTCTTACCAACCAAAAAATTTTTAGTTTATTGTTGCCGGTTTGAAGCCCGGGTAAATGAGGTAAGCATATAAAAAAATAATATAAAAGGGCCCCGACTTTTTAGTTCGCTTAGGGCCTCTAAAAATGTTGGACCGGCTCTGTTTGTGGTGGTGGTGATTGTTAAGAACTGAGAGAGAGATAGAGAGGGAGGTGGGTTCGGTGGGGGTTATGACCATAGATCGGTGACTCTTAACTCGGTAGTGTCTCTAATGACAATGGTGGTGAGTATGGTGCCTCTAGTACCGGTTTCTTTATCTATATTTCTTACAAGTAATAATGGTGGCCACCTATATGGCATGTCAACCCCGGTTGCAGCCATAGCGACACAAATTCTTATTCGAGCCTATTTATTTGTTATTACTGAATTATTGGTTGTGTTAATGATAGTGGCGAGTGGGTGACTGTAAGATCTGTTGTGGCGACGATGATGGGTGATGAACTGCTTATTGGCATGGCAATTCGGGTTGTAGCCGTTGCGGCATTTGAGCCTCTCTTTATTTTGCAACAACGATGATGATCGCACATCTGAGTCAGTTTGTTTATCTCTTTTTTTTTTTTTTTTTACTTTTATCAAAATATCTGTGATGCTTTTATTTGCCGGGATAGACGGTTTTTGTGTTGTTGTTTGTTATCATTTTCATGGACCTAACTAAACAGCCAAATATCAAGGCCCCGATTTGTAGCACGAGGTATATATCAAATTATGTATGCTTTTATATGTGGGTTATTTTATATTAAAATTTTAGTTGAATAAATATTACATTATAGCTTTGTTGTCAAAGGCGACTTGGGCACTTAGACTATAGGGTGTGGAGGAGGCCCATCATCCATGATGTTCCTCCACCTCAGATGCCACATCAATGTGGGTAGGAGCATCATCCCTCCCTTTAAAAAAACAAAACACCAATCAAATGGCTCATCATACCCGGCATATTCTGGACGGTCATGCCCTTGTAGGCATAGGGGGCGGTGTACGCCGGCCCGACATGGCATTGCCGACCCTATGCCAGCTCCACACCCTTTAGTCTTAGGCGAGACTAGGATAAAACGCCTGGTTGTGATCAAGGTGACCATTTGCGACTTTCGAATAAAAGCAAAGCTAGGCCATAGGCCCAAAAAGCTGATATTTTCTAGAAAGTTAGGCAGTAACTTTTGTTAGACTATCTGTTATGAGTAGAGGTGAGTGAAGGATTTATCGAATAATATTGTGCCACGTCAACGCTAACTTGGCACTGGATAGCGGCCGGCGATCGCTCGCTAGAGGGTGTTATGGGTCAAGGTGAGTGAGGTTTTTTTATAAAAACAAACATTAAACTAAAAATAAAACAAAAGTTACACTAAAATAAAAAAATAAAAAAAAACCATTACATTAAAAAAAAGAAAATGACACTAAAAAAAGGATATTACACTAAAGTAAAAAAAAAACCTAACGTAGGCCTGAGCGTAACATTTGCCACGCCGAAACGTGGTTGAAGTTATGGCCAACCGTCCGAAGATACTCCACTTTGGCGAAGGCGACGGGCACGTCATCGGTTTCGTCGGGCATATCATCCTTCACCGCTTTGTACGCGGTTTCAAAGCTTTTACACTTCGATTTCAAGTCCCCAAACTTGTGGGAGATGGAGTCATTTGTACGGTTGGTACCCCCTACAAGGGTACCAAACTCGGCCAAAACCTGGTGCCACTGTGGGCCGCGAGCCCCATAGCCACGCCTTGATGAAACAGCGTTACCGTGGACTTGTTGGTACGCGAGCACGAGTGCTAATTCCTTCTCCTCAGTCCACTTGCACCATGATGATGAAGTTGGGTTTGAAAATTGAAAATTGAAGGTTTTAGGGTTTGAGTATGTGAAGAAGAAGAAGAAGATGTGGTAAATAAATATAGGGGGGTAATAAATTTGGTGGGTGAAATTTTAATTTTTGAAATTTAAACCGTTGGCCAGCCCGCTAACGGACGCGAGCTGGCTCACGTCCCATCGCTCGCTGACTCAATCACGTGGACCTGTTGTGGACCGCGCGAGACACGTGTTCAAAGTTGTGGCTCGCGGCAAGCTGCTCGCAGGCCACAACGGATAGTCTTACCCAATCCGATTGCATCTTTGCCGAGCAAAAACAGAGAGAATACGACATAGAGAGAAGATAAATGTCCTATGTTTAGTATTTGGTCAAATATAAATGGCTTAAAGCTTTTAGCAATAGTGACAACACATATTGCTTTGTTGATAATGCTAATTTAATATCGCTTCCCTTAGAAAAGTTTGTGACGACTACATGTACTTTTTAAAATTTATTTCCTATACTTTTTAATTTTTTTTTTTTTTTTTTTTTTTGCGAGGTAATTTATTTCTCATTAAACCAAAGACAATCAATTACAAGTGATACGTAGGTAAACGAGCCACAAGTTGCGTCGCTACCCCTTTTTGTATTACAAAACCTACTCTATTGAAAATAAAACATTGGCCCTTAGCAACCGGGGAATTACTTTGCATAACTTTCTTCATGCGATCGAGGAGCTTGATTGCTTGCGGGGCCAGCGCTCCAAAAGTATCAAAAGCGAAGGGCACAAACACATGCTGGTTCTCTAGACAAGCCGCTTCATGTTTATCCATTTTTTTGCTCTCAGCTTTCAAAACTGCCTGCCCAGCCACAAAACCCGAATCCCGAAGTCCCACCAATGGGGATACCCCAGTCAGGTCAACGCACGCATGCTTGCCTTGCGCCCATCCAAACACAAGAACGTCCGCTGGCCTCAATGTGGACCGCTTGTCAAGTGGGTCCGTCAAGAAATTCACGGGGGCCTCTTTTTTGGCTGAAATCCCTGCCCTTCGTAAAACATCACATAGAACATCTCTAACCAGGTTATGTCTGTATTTAAAGCCTGGTAACTCCTTACAATGTAGGGCGTGTTCTCCAAACTTGTCCAAGCGTGCTTTTTTACAGATCGGACACGGTTCGTCGACGGGAAACATGGAAATCATCAGTCGGTATTTGAGGACCGCCCGATATTCGATGGCCGACATATATTGCCCTAGTCCGTCAATTGGGAGTGTAGTAAGGAAATCTTGAGCATGGGCCTCTTTAAGACATTCAAACACCACTTTCTGGCGCGAAGACATGTTAAACTCCTCCTCCATAGTCTGCATGGCTTTACTGTTAAACGCACTCGCTGAGATTTTTTAAATTTATTTATTTTTCGGTTTTATTTATTTATTTATTTATTAGAGACCAACAAATATTATTAATTGAACTTGTTGGTATAGCAAGAAGCTAACCAACAAAAACATATAATTTAGAAGAAAAACCCCATACCCAAACACCAACACTCTGTTCCAGAGTTTCATTAAAGGATGGAAGAGAAAGGATTAGGAAGGAAGTGGGAAAAAAATGTGTTCCAGAGTTTTTTGTAGGAGGGAAAGGGAGGGAATGAGAGGGATAATAAAGAGGATTTTAGTGTGATTTTCAATCTTTCCAATTTGGAAGGAATTGGAGAGAAGGGAAGAGGAGGGAGATCCTTTCTCTTCCATCCTTTAATGAAACTCGGGAACACAGTGCAAAACCTGTAGAATCAAACCACCTAATGACCGCTAGATAGAGATTTTTAATTCCGTATACAAAGATTTTTAAAAGGCATACTACTTATTTACGTTTTTAAAGACTTTAAAAACTTTTGATATTGGTCATATGATTATAATTTCTAATTGGTTAAAATTTGGTAATTTTCATAAACACATAAACGCAACTAATTACATCAAGATAGCGGGCAGGCGGGCAACTTATATGCGTTCCTCTTGCGTCTCGGGCGTAAACCCCAGGTGAAACCTATAGACCTTGAGTGCGCCTTCGGTATACAAGTTTTTAGAAAAATCGGACTCGTTTCCTATTTCTTTTTTCTTCTAGGGGCAATTTTTATATACTTCTTATAAACTTATATGGCATCACAATTACTCATTCATATCTATGTATTTTATATCTTTTTCTTGAAATATCTTTATATCAAATATACTTATTTTTAAATCTGGCATCTCTCATTTTTGTCCTCGAAATAAAAATTAATCTATGTTTATAGTAGGGTTTTAACTTCTAAAGTTTATGTTTATGGTTTTGCAGGGTGTATTAGCCATGTTATAAACTATATTTATTAAAATATGAAGTGCTGGCGAATTTTATACTGGGCTTAGGCCTCGGACCAGACCAGAAAACTAAAAAACATGATGCAACCTGAAACGTTGAATGTTGGAAAACGATCTAGATGATATATCTTACCTTTGACCACTTCCGCAAAATAATTTACCAGGTCTAAAGCTCAAAAATGTATTGGTTTTAAAGGATAAAAAAGGTAACATTGTGATCACTAGAGAATTGTTTTAGCCTATTGAAACTACGTCGTATAGTCTTTGCTAATCTGCCTTCTTATCAGCCTCATCTATGGCAGCTAACCTTTCAACCAGGGGAGGGTGAGAGTAGTGATAAGCGGAGTACCATGGATCTGTGTTCATCGCCGACAAGTTCTCTTCCTGCAAATTCATATTTACATTAACAAAAAACATAGAAATATATATATTGAGTAGAGCTAAAAAGCCAACACCATAAAAACCAATAAAGAAAAAAGATTTTATATATATACACACACGTAGCGCTGCAAACGAACTAAACTTTCAGCGAACAGTTCATGAACCATTCGGCGGGAAGTTCGTTCGTGTTCGTTCGTTTAATAAATGAACGAACACGAACTAAAAATTCCGTTCATTTAGTTAAACGGATGAACATGAATAGAGGTCGCGTTCGTTCGTTTATGTTCGTGAACGTTCGGTAACGTGTTCGTTTATGTTCGTTTGTGTTCTGTAGTTTAGTAAGGTTTTTAATTTCTATACTTTTTATATTCTTTTATTTTTATTTTCTTAATGTATGTGAATTCGATGTTAATCAAAAGTTAATATACGTCCGTTTGTGTTTGGTTCTGTTCATGAACACTTGTTTGTGTTCATTAATGTATGTTTATGTTCGTGTGCGTTCATGAACAAAATTAACAAACGAACACGAACATGAGTGTTTTCTTAACAAACGAACACGAACATAAAATCTCGTTCGGTAAGTGTTCATGAACTGTTCGTGAACACATAATTTTCTTAACAAACGAACACGAACAAGGCCTTGTTCGTGTTCGTTCGGTTCGTTTGCAGCCCTACACACACGCGCATACCTGTAGTTTAACTAGTCCATCTCGTAGCGGTTTAGAATAACCAAGATTCTTTGCAAAAGCGTCAGCCTAAATTTAAGATTAAACCAAAAACCATGATAACCAAAGGATCAGACAAACCATACGAGCACGTAAGTTAAACTTATTTTGGAAACTAATATATAATAAATAAATAAATAAACTACCTGAAACTCAAAAGCACGGCTTACGAGGTTAAGGCCAAAGCTTACAAGATGCTGGACAGGAATTATGGTGTGCTGCAATTAAAAATTATAACAACATTAGCAGCACATCATCAGACCACATTAAGGCATGTAACATTGTGACAATTTCGACCCATTAGAATACAAATAGGTCAATTCAGAATTGACGAAAGGAAACAGTTTGAATGGATCAAATGGCAGTGGCGAAGCTTGGTTCTCGAATCGGTGGGGGCCAGACTCAATTTTTTTTCAATCGGTAGTGGCCGGAATATCAAATCGGTGGGGGCCGAACTCAACCCAGACTCAATTTACTTACGAAAATCGCAAAAATTTACCACTGCGCCAAAAAACGGTGCCCCCCCCCCCCCCCCCCCCCCCCCGGGCCCTCAAAAAACTTCGCCATTGTCAAACGGGATGGGATGCCATCCAAAGTGTGTTAAAAAACATATAACTTCCTACGGTAAAACCTCAATAAATTAATACCCTCAGGACTTGAAACAATATTTATGTGATGGATTAATTATTTATCAAGAATAAAAATAACAATAACAAGAAGTCGACATCCAAGAAAATTAATCGTTTGGCACAATTATTCTTTGATCCGACAATAAAATGTTTTTTGGTAAAACTGAAAACATAAATTAGTATTGAAAATTGTAATAGCACGGTTTGTAGTCCTATTAACAACATTCAATTTATATAAGACACAAAAACAGGTAAAACATGCTATTGCGGATAAGTCCAACCTCGACCAATTTTGACCAGTAATCCAACCCACTCGTTTTGCCAGCCGAGGTTTGAAGTGTTAAAACAAAGGGATAATATCGGTAGAAAAAAAATGATTTTCTTAATAAGGGTGAAATATCGTTCTAGAGCCAAAATCCTATGTGCATCCACAATAGATTCTACTTCAGATTTTTACGTTATGTTTCAAAGTATTATGCCCCCCCCCCCCCCCTACGTCTTCGTAAAAAAACACCAAATTAACCTACCGGCTACCCTTACGAACCAACTGTATTCTGGTCAACAACTTGGGATAAATCAAGCAGATTTATAGCAGTGTACCTGGAATAGTATGAGCCCAATGAGGACTGGTTGAGTATCAAACCCAAAACTCATGAATAGATCCTTCGAGTTCTTTACAAGTGTATAACCTCCAAATTGCAAAAGTGTAAGAACCTGCAAAGTTGTCAAAGGCAAATGCACACTTCCTTTAAGTCAATCATGAAATCAAATAGCTATTTATTGGTCAAAGCCACATCCTTCCACAGAGTCGATGATATAACATATTTTTATACGTGTTATATCCAAAAAAATCAAGAAACTGGAACGCACCTGGACAGCAATGAATGAATACATTGTGTGATTCAGTTTCCAGTGACCAAGTTCGTGTGCAATCACAGCAACAACTTCTTCCACATTTTTGCACTGCATATGTCAGACCATGTTAACCAAATAAATACAATAAGAAACGTGAACTTAGTATATTTAGATCTAAGGTTTAAGCGGCATCATACGCACATATACTACCACATAAAGATGATGATGTGGCAGAAAAATAGAAAAATAAAACAAATTCATCAATACACAAACATGGTTTGACCTAGGGGTGCAAATGAGCCAAGCAGCTCGCGAGCCACTCGAGATTGGCTCGAAAAAAAGCTCCAAATGAGTCGAGCCGAGCCAAGCAGAGCTTGAGCTTAAAACAAAGCTCGTTTACTTATCGAGCCCGAGCTCGAGCCTGGCATATGAAGCTCGTCAGGCTCGTCGAGCCCTATCGAGCCTATATATAATATTAGTTTTATAAATATTTTATAATATTTACCCCACATTTAAAGTTGTTTAGTACACGAGCCGAGCTTTTGACTTATCGAACTATCAAGCCTAAGGAGCCTATTATTTATATTATTTTTATTTAATATATTAACTAATAAACACTAAACGAGCCGAGCTCGAGAAACTACCAACGAGCCGAGCTCGAGCTCTTATAAGTTATTTGAGCTCGGGCTCGGCTCGTTTGCACCCCACTTTGACCCCACAAGCTTCACTAAAGACTGAAATACGAGCGGTGGTGTTTGGGATTCTGTTTGCAAACTGACGACCTAATTATTGTGTTTTCAAATCACAGTTGATCATTTTTAAGTGTTTGGATGGAATCAATCTGATTCTGATTACTTGATTGTTGCATGGTTATGCCATCAGTCTTGGATAATTAGTTTAATAGTAGTTTATACAAACATGATTATTCAAATCAGTTTTTTTGATAGTTAATCTCTTTTTTTTTTTAAATAACACGGCTGTTTATTTGATTATATAGAGCAGAAACACAACCGAACACCATCCTTTGCAGCCTATTTATCTTACAGCTGATTATATATTACATAATCACTTTCAACACAGAATCCAAACACCCCCCTGAGATAACCCTTGTATGCTGATATAATTACCTGCTGAATCAAAGTATCATAAAGAACAATACGCTTGTTTTTAAAGAACCCATACATGTATGCCTGCAGAGCAACAAAAAAAAATATGTCAATACAAAACCAGGAAATATAACAAAGATTTCCAACAAAAAAAAATATTTATAATATTTTTGTAGAGATGAAGATCTTTATTCCCAAAAGTGTGCAATCACATGCCAATTATAGAAAAATAAATAAAAGCAATATAAATTCTTGATGCATACAATCTTAATATTATCATTCATCATAGCGGCATGTTATTGAAAAAAAAGGACAATAATTGCAATTAAATAAGAATCCTCACATTGCTATGGCTTGACCGTGTAGATCCATCCACGACAAACAGCTTCTTCAAAGGGAAATTGAGGGAGGAAGCAAGAGCCTCAATTTTTGTCCTAAGCTCGCCATCGGGTAGCTATTTTTGGTAACATAACACTCGAAATTTCTCAGAAAGATAATACATTTAAAGCGAACAAATAAAACAGATTTAGAGCTACAGTCCTTACCGGTGTAAACTTATTAAAAAGGGGCGCAATTAATACTGGGTAAATCGTCATCATGACGAGAGACAAAACAAACATAAACCCCCAAAGATATATAGCGAGATAAGGACCACCTTTCTGCAATGAAAACAAAACACGATCACCGTAAAAAAAGGAAAAAATAACTACAAGGAACTTTGCTAGCAATATCCTCTTAAGAACGCTCGGTACCTGTACTATTAGAATGATCGCAGCCACAATGGGTGGTCCTATTACTATAGCCAACATCAGGCCCTTTATCATGTCTCGAATATACAGCCAAATTGTTTGCTGTAACCATAAATATCGGTGATCATGAACATAATATCTAACATAAAAAAAGTAACTTGAGAAAATAACAGAAGTCATACTCTATAATACCTTGTTAAAACCATGTCGCTCCTCAATTACAAACGTTGAGTAGAGAGAAAATGGCAAGTCTGTTATCTGCACAAGGAAATAAAATAAATATGTAAACGAGAAGAAAAATACAAAAGTAAAAATATAGTTTGAAATAATCTGTTAATGAGAAATAAAGTTAACATGTGGCAAATAAGTAATGTGAATTTTTGCATAATGATCTTCTTGTATAAATGCAACTGTGCAACCGTTAAGCTATATTATAGATTTATAGTAAATCTTTTGGCACATGATGTTGTTCAGCATTTCATACGGATACAAGCAATCCTTGCTAAAGATTAGCCTATCTACTTGTCAAGTATTTGAAAAACGGTAGTATTAAGATTTAAAAAGAACCTACGTACCTGAGACCAAATCATAACACCAGCTAGGAATGCGAGTGTATGATATATTTCATTTTCCGCATCAAGGCTAGTGGATTCCAAAATACTACCTGATTTCTGTGACAATTTTCAGAAATATGATCAAAAGTTGTTAATAAACATATGAATCTGTTAGGGAAAAAAATACAGAGAAGGCACTAAACTACCCACCTTCCAAAACCAAGGCAAAACACCATAGAGCAAAATAGCAGAGTCCATCGCTATTGTTACAAACTGACTAACGAAGTGAAAATTACTGTGAAACAAGGAAAAAAAACATTAAAATTGAATTCAACAGTTGAGAAAAAATGATCATGGAATTCACCAAACATGTCCCTTGCAGAAAAACAAATTTTGTTAAACATTTAAGCTACCTTTTGTCAATACTATAAGCTCTAGATTTTTCAAACTTCTCCTGGCTAATCACGCCTTCCAAAGTTTTCGGAAGAGTTGGCAGCTTGAGAGCGGCATGCTGCCTCAAATCTAGATATGTCTCAAAGATGTACATCAATATCATAAACCCTGGGAATTAATAGCAACCGTCATTAGAGATATTTACTTCATTTATATCATAATGTTTAAAATTACACCCAAAAACATTGCAAAAGATTGCAGATAAGTGATAAAGCGACAAACATCAACAGTACTTCCATAACTCAAACTAATACGTCAGACCATAAACATTCCCCAAAACCAAAACAAACAAAACCCTAGCAAAGATTCAGTAACAATCAAGATAAACAAAAATACATAGTTCATTAATAACTAGAAAACCAAAACTACATCAAATCATCACCAAATACATAATCACACAAAGTTACCACACAATATAACCATACAAATTACAATTAGCAACATCAGCGTCCACATCATCATCCACTAACTGAGTTAGTTCTCAGTTAACAAAGGTTCATTGTCGGCCAATACATTAAAAGTTGGGATCGGTGTTGGGAATTTTTTAAGTACAGATTATTGTTGGCCAATAGGTGAAAGTTTGGATTATTAAAATACAATACCCCTTTTATAAATCCAATAAAGTTGTAAACTTGATACAGATTTAACCATTTTGGAGAATATTTCAGCTCACTAAAACCAAGAAAACAAAAACTGCATCAAATCATCAGCAAACACAACACCACACAATGTAACCATACAATTAACAACATCATCCAAAACCCATTTCATAAATTCAATAAAGTTGCAAACTTGATACAAATTCAACCGTTTTAAAGAATGTTTAAAACAATTACTAATAGCAAACCCTAGTGATGAAATAAAGACACGTAATAAATACTATAAAGAAAGTGTAAAGGGGTGAAAAGATACCGACTACAGCTTCCATGTAGGGAAACGCCATGACTGTGCCGGAGAAGGTTGAAGACGATCGGAGATAAAGATTTGAGGTTTTGGTCAATCTAAACGGGGGGGTTGGTTTTTTAGTAGGGAATGAAACATATAACCCTAATAATAACGATCATATAGAGGGTGTTTGGGATTGAGTTTGGAGATGCAAAAGTGCTTTTGGTTAAAAGTGCTTATTGGCTTATGACTTTTTGAAAAGGAGTTTTAAAAAAAGTGTTTGGATTAGCTTTTAGGATGAGAAACGTCAAAAAGTCAATAAATTGTTGTTTTTTTAAGTGTTTCACTTAACTTATTGTGAATATTGGTTGTATGTGTGGTATATTTGTAATTTTTTTCCAAAAGTCAAAAGCCAAAAGCCAGGATTTCTAACTTTTCAAAAACAGCTTTTTCACCCTTAAAAGCCAAAAGTCAAAAGTTAAAACAGAAAGTGCTTTTGAGTTACACAAACAGCTTATTGACTTATTGACTTTTTGAAAAAGCCAATAAGTCAATAAGTTGTTTTGAAACTCAATCCCAAACACCCTCATAATATAAACTATGAATTTTTGTTATATACTTGTATCTATCTACTTGGGCACGACGCCCCGCAAGGGTGGTTGTCACAGTTGTTCGCCGATAAAAAAAAACTTATATTTATCTACTATTTTAAATTCATTTTCTAGATAAATACTATTATTTCATTTTACGGGTGTGTTTTTATGACCGGATCGGATCAGGATTCGGTAATGGGAGCGATCTGGCTAAAGGTATTAGACTTGTTTTGAGGGTGGTCTGTTGGTCGGACTAGTGGTCAGGAGCAGTGGCGGATACAAAAAAATTTTGTACGGGGGGCACAATACGGGTCGTCAAAAATGAGTTGTACAAAAACAAGTAGGAAATGATGATAAAATAACATAATTCAATAATTTTTTTAATATAATATAAAAATACCACGATTACAATTGTAATCTATATGTTTTCATCTCTTTTGATTTGAATAATATTATTAAATTTTTATCATAGTAGCAGGGTTCAAAGAAAATCAACAAATTTAGGCATAGGAGTAGAGATATGTCTCGTACTAATACTAAACAAAAAAAATGATTATACAAAGCACTTCAAAACATTGCTTATCCGAGTTCCAAACTTCTCGTTTAAAAAATACTCGCTAATTGTATACTCGTTCAAATTTTAAAATGGATACAACATCTAATGTTGTAGTATCAAGTATTAACATATTATATAGCTAGATGCAAAGTTAAATATTATTTTTGCATTTTAATTGAGCAAAGTTAAAAAGAGATAAGTTCCGTTAAATTAGTGACGGATTACTAAAAGGAAAATAAAAAAAAAGGTAGAAAACAACCTAGATAAATATAAAGTAATTTCATAGATGATGGACACTTGGGCCATATGGGAAGTTTTATTTAATAATTACCAGAAAGTCTAATTACAATATTACATAAAGGTGTTGGGCCAACTGCACGGTGGGCACAGGCCCACCATACAATTGCCATGCCTCCGCCACTGGGTCAGGAGACGAAGTGGATATACATGGGTAAACGATATCAAGTTGAACTTATTTTTATATACTAATCATTTATATTTTGTTATTTTGTATCTTTTATATTGTATTCAGTTATATAATTTAATTCGGTTCTTAAAACGGTTTGGCTGCTCTGACCAATGAATCAGTAGTGAGACCAGTTTAGTTTTACAATATTCTATAGGAAAAGTGATCATGATTAGTGCTTTTTTTCTAGATCTTTTCACTAGTTTTTTTTAAGCAATTTGGTATTTTTTTTCTATTTTGAGTTGTCATTGGGATGACCTTTTGTTTAATGTATGTTTTTGAGTGGTAGAAGTGCCGTTACAATTGAATGATGTCTATGTGTACGCGTACACCTCCATGATTGAGAATGCACTAGATCGCAGAAAAGTGTTTGCAATGCTTAATAATATTGAGAGTCTACACAAGTTGAATGTTTTGCTTCGAGAAAAATGGCTTACATCCAAAAAGCAAACTCATAGTTACAACCAGGGATGCGTCTTCAACGCAAAGGTGTGCATTATATGACCTGTAAGCTCAAGCCAAGCATGCATGAGGAAGTCGTACTTGATGGCTTAGGAGGCTTGGGGCGGTCCGTGATGGACCAGCCATGATGGCCGTGACCATCACGAACATCGCGTGACAACTAAAAAATGTGACCTACATCACAGAAGAAAAAGGAATTGGTGGTCCCATCATATTCTCTCACTAGGAGAAGTGGCAGCTAGAGTCCAAAAAAAAGGAGAAAAAACAAGCTGGTGGTCCTATCTCTCTCTTTGTTTTTATTATAAAAAATATTGATGGGTGTGTTGAAATGAGGTGTCACAAGGTGATTGGGTGTGATGGTTTTAGTGATAATCATGAAGACCACCACATGGAATTAAGTGATAAAATGTGATGAAATGAGGTGACACAAGATGATTAGGTGTGATAGTGTGATGAGGTGATTCATGATTGGCCACCCCATCCACCCTTATGTGATACTAAATTTTGGAGCTTTTATGCATGCAAGAGCCATAGGCACGAAGAAGGTTATGAAGAGGTTTCAAAAAATCTTGTGAAGTATTGTGGTGGACATCCGTTGGCTTTTCATGCAATCTTTTACTCTTTGTTGAAAAGATGGAGATGTGACTAAAACATTAATATTAAATGCATGTTGTATTATGACAACATATGAGATTAAGAATATTGATGACAAATGCCTTCTCAATATCAGACTGAATAACGAATCGGCGATGCACTCATTGGTTCAAGAGATTGAAAAATATTTGATTCGCCAAGTATCTCTTAAGAAGCTATGAAAGAGTATCAGTTATGGTCTCATGAGGAGGCAGTCAAGGTGTTGCAAGAAAAAAAAAACATAAGAGGTCAAGTATACTTCTACTAGTTATAGTTGCTTCAAGTCTTTATTGTTTGTACACATGTATATTACCTATATATCTATGTGATGAACATTAGTTTAAATGATGTAAAGCCCATGGCTTTTGACTTTTGGTCCATCTTAAAGGGTTGTTTTTTTGGTAGGGAATGAAACAATGAAATATATACCCCTAATAATGTTCATGTAAAGTAGGAATTTTAGATAAAGAATATTATTTCATTTTAAATTCATTTTTGTTATATACTTATATCTATCTATCTATCTACTATTTTAAATTCATTTTCTAGTTCAATTTTAGATAAAGAATATTATTTCATTGCATGGGTGTGTTTCTACGACCGGATTGGACTAGGGTTCGGTTATGGGAGTGGTCCGGCTAAAGGTATTAGACTTGTTTTGAGGGTGGTGGGTTGGATGGTGTTCAGGAGACGAACCGGATATAAATTTGTAAATGATATCAAGTTGAACTTATTTTTCTATACTAATCATTTTTGTTATTTTGTATCTTTTATCTCTTATTCAATTATATAATTTAACCCAATTTTAAGTACGGTTTGGCCATTACCATTGGTAAACCAGTAGCAAGGTCAGCTTGTTTACCAGTTTGGTTTTAAAAACATTGGTAAAACCCGATTTGACATGAATTGCAAAAACCGCCCCATTTAAAAAACATGATGTTTTTGGTTATGCTTTGTTTGAAAAAAAACACTGGAAGCTTGATTTTGGGTTGCTATGAAACTTGAAACGAAAACAAAAGCGACTCATAAACTATGTATCCTTTAGATACATATACACGTTTGCTGCAACAAAGATTCTTGAAAATCGTTGTAACGTAGTGATGCTGTCGAGTGAAATCATGCATGTTTTGATATATTGTTTTCATTGTCTCCATGAGGGCCATCCCGTGTGAGGATCAATATTGGTCTTTAAAGTCTTTTGATTAAATACAAGTGTGTGTGTGCGCGCGTGAGAGAGAATGTGTGTGTATGTTTGCGAGAAAGAGATAGAGAATGGATATACACTTAGGTAGTATTTGTACTATACAATGTACTATACAAATTGCAACTCTAATAGTCATTACATGCTGAGTATTTATAGTCTAAATCATGTTAGACTGATACTTGTTAATTTAGATGCTCATTGGAGATTAATTTTTTTTTTTAACAAGTTATTTTCATTAAAACAAAATACGAAAGTTACATCACAATAGAAGGTAGACGGGCAACAAGCTGCGCCGCCACCCCTTTCTGAATTACGAACCCTATTATACCAAAGACAAATCCTTGTCCCCCTGAAGATGAACTATTGTTGTGGACGACCCGTTGGACCCTGGTCAAAAAACGAATAGCTTCTGGCGCTAGGGAGATTAAATTAACAGAAAACATTCAAAATGTGTGACGACACGAGAATGGATTTTGTATAAACAAAACTATAAATATAACTTCATTCAATCTAAAATGATAGCTCGAAATGACCAATTATATAGTTCATGGATGAATGATACTATTCGATTTACAATGTTCACTTCGATTGGAAAATACATAACAAACTATAAGTAGTCCAGCTTAGGATATACACTTAGGTAGTATTTGGTATGTATGAATGTGAGGCAGAATGAAATGGGTCATTACAAGGGAATGAAAAAACAGTTATTTGGTTGGTCAATTGAATGAAATCATTCATTACACAAGCATTTCATTTACCCCTTGTTTTTTTTTTTCCATTTCTTTCCCCCACCCAACACCGTAGCCACTATCCACTGTCACCGTCGCCATCACCACTACCCATCACCGTCTTTGCCACAACCACCCATTACCGCCACCACCCACCACCGTCTTCACAACCCACCACCGTCGTCACCACCCTCCCCATAGTCATTGCCGCATCCACCACCTACCACCATCGTCACCACACACCCACGGTCATCTAGAAATATAATACTATAAGTGAAATATTAATTAACATATAGACATAATTAAGATAACTAATAAAATCAACACACTAAAATAGCATTATATATATATTAAACAGAGAGCTCTTAGAAATAGTCAGTTTTTAAACTTTTTCGTTTGCGCCACTCTTTTTTTTCCTTTGTTAAGTTTTTTTTTTACGTTTTTGTCACCAACTTTTTGGTTAAGTTTTTTTTCCCTATTTTTGCCACATTTTATTTATTTTTCCTTTCTTTATGTTCTTTTTTCCCCGTTTTGGCCACCAATTTTTTGGTTACGTTTTATTTTCCCCCATTTTTTCCCGTTTTGACCACCAACTTTTTGGTTAAGTTTTTTCCCCCATCTTGGCCACAATTTCTTTTTTCTTTTTCTTTTTTTTTGCGTAGTGTCTGTCTACGTTCGTATAATACTTTCATCTCCATTCGTCTGCAACACCCGCTCTTTAACCCAACTTGCTCTACGTTCGTTTAGTGTTTTCGTCTACGTTCGTATAGTATTTTTTTTTACGTAGCGTTAGTCTACGTTCGTATAGTACGTTCGTCTTCGTTCGTCTACGTTTTCTTTACGTAGTGTTCGTCTACATTCGTATTGTACTTTCGTCTCTGTTCGTCTACGTTTTTTTTACGTAGTGTTCGTCTATGTTCGTAATAGTATTTTCGTCTCCGTTCGTCTGCAACGCTTGATCTTTTCGTCTCCGTTCGTCTACGTTTTTTTTACGTAGTTTTCATCTACGTTCGTGTAGTATTTTCGTCTCCGTTCATCTGTTGTGTTCTTTCTTGCCGATTTTCCTGATTTTGGTCGTTGTTTCGTTGTTACGTAACACGGTTTTGCGTCCCCATCTTACACCGCTGTTAGCACAGTTGTGGCACAACGCGCCACAGAATATATCGCGCAGCGCGCGATCATTAAAACACCTAGTTTAAATTAAAAAGCCTTGTTATTATTACTTATTTGAGGTATGTATCGTTTTTTTCACTCGTCTTTCGCATTCCTGACGGTCCACAAATGAGTCTCTTGTTCTAATTATTGTTCCTTTATCATTAATTAAAATTGTAAGTGAGTTAAGTCTATAGCTTTCTAACACAACTAGTAGATACACAATGAAATTCTCAAAACAAAACACTTATGCACTTGGTTGATTTGTTTCTAACCATTATTAATGTGCTTGAATATATTGTAAATGAAGGCCATATTGATTATAGCAAAAGTTAAGCAAATGGCATGGTAGAATACTTCCAGTCATTTGAATTTGTGCTTCATCTGCATTTGATGTTGCACATTTATCAAAAGAAAGATAAAAACTATCAGAAGTTTCATTGGTGATATCAACCACAACAGTCTTGCAAATTTTTAGAGAATATGAATCGATCAAATTCTAGATAAGGTATTTACTTTTTGTAGAAAGCATGATATTAAAATGTTGAACATGACGGAAGAATATGTACACCTAAGATCTCGGAAACAAAGGAACAAAATCCCCAATCAACATTATTATAAGTTTGAGTGCTTTAACATTATCGTGGATATGTTGCATCAAGAATTTGGTGACTGTTTTAATGAGGTTAACACAAGATTTTCTAAAAAATGGTGTCGTTGAGTTCACATGACTTTTTCTTTATATTTAACATATCAAAGTTACCTCGCACAAGTGAATTCTATGCATATGATATTCATGATAAAGAAAAGATTAGGCATAAGCATCAACTTGCCTTGAATCATCCAGTGTCCTAAAAGACATAAACTTTGCTAACTTGAATATTGCCGATCTTGCTAAAGGGATGGTGAAGACGAGGAAACGCTTATTTGTCTTTTGGCATGTGAATTATAAAAGCTATCATTCTTTTTGCCTGTTGCAATCACATATGCTGAGAGATTTGTTTCGATGATGAAACGAATAAAGTTAAGTTTGCACAATCGTATTGGTGATGATTTCTTCAATGCTTGTGTATTTTGCATTGTAAACGTACATGAACTTTCCACTATTACTAATAAAATCGAGAGTTTCCAAAAGATGAAAACACAAAGAAGACAATTGTAATATAGGTATTTTTATATACGTCTACAATGCAAATTACATAAGCTACCTGTATCACCACCATCGCCGCCACCCACCACCACCATTGCCGCCACCCACCACCACCAATCCCACCACCGCCACAGTTGCCGCCTTCCACCCACCAATACCGCCCCCGCCTACTACCATCACCGCCACCAACCACCACCGCCACTTGCCAATGATTTTATCCCTTCGTATTTTCTTGTTTATAAACATAAAGTAATGGTTCATTCCATTATCACATGGTAACCAAACAAGATGTGTAATGATAATGATTCATTACATTGTCCATTTCATTACCCCTTCAATTCAATTCCCTCGTTCATTCTATTACACCACACCAAACATACCCTAAAACCAATTTCGGATAAAATTCACATTATAATTGGAAAAACCGTTTCAAATTCAAAAATTCAAACTCAGCTCAATTCAGCTATACCAATGACCGAATATATTCGTTCCACTTGAGAAGGTTTTCATCTAGATGACATCACGCAAAGTATGACACTCTTCAATACAATAAACACCTAACTATTCAATTCAATTTGATTTAGTTCAACTTCCGATTTGAAAACCACAACAAAAATTACATTTTGATCTAACTTGCGATTTTTGAAAGCCACATCTAAATAATAAACCCCTAAGTAACCCTAAGATAGCTATATTAAACGTAAGGTATTGTTTTAGAGATACCAACTCACACACTCTTTATACCTACTTCTGAATCTGCACCATATGAATAAAATCCTCAACTACTTGTAAAGAAACACCTTTACTATATTATACACGTCGTCACATCCTAAGATAGCTATATTAAACGTAAGGCATTCTTTTGTAACTTACAACCCCTTTTGGTTATCCATCCTAAGGCCAACTTTAAACCTTTTTCTAAAGCAAATAAATAATTCTAAGTATAGTGACTAGTGACATAAAAAACACCAAAAGTCCAAAATTATTATCATTATATGATTTATTAAGAAAAAAAAATTGTGTCTTGTTTTACACATAAAAAATCATACCAAACTCCAATTTTGAACACTATTAAAAAGTCTTCAATTAGTCAATTCCCAAGATTAATAAATTTAACAAAGTTAGGTTCTTTTTTTATTTTTAACCAAAATTTTGGCTTTCTTGGGTTGTATCCATTTTCTGATTATTGTTTAAGAATCAGTAGAAAACAGCTTCAAATGGAAAAGAAAACAAATTATTCGATTCTGGGGTGTCTTTATTCGAATCAAGTTTACTTTTTTATATATGTTGGTAGCTTCTTTATTATCTGTTGTTGTTCTTCTTATGAAATTAATGCTGTTTCTACCGAATCTTTTACCCTTTCAAGTTTTACTTATGGTAGAACTGTGCTCAAACCTTATGATTGGAGATATATCAGAGGTAATCTTTTTAGATTAATTGTTTGATCATTTATGTAATTGATTAAGCTTATTTTGTTTTGTTTTGTGGGTCAAGGTGAAATTTGGGAATTTTTAGGTTAAATTTTGTGTCTTTTGCATTTGGGTTATCAGTTTATGATATGATTTGAATAGGGTCTTGATAAAGTTATCATCTTGGGCCTTGGCATACAATTAAGTTCAATTTTGTGTGTGTGTGTGTTTTTTTTTTTTTTTTTTTTTTTCATTTGGGTTATCAGCTTGAGATATGATTTAAATAGGGTCTTGATAAAGTTATCATCTTGGCATATAATTTGGTTCAAATTTGTTGTGTGTGTGTGTGTGTGTGTTTTTTTTTTTTTTTTCATTTGGGTTATAAGCTTGAGATATGATTTAAATAGGGTCTTGATAAAGTTATCATCTTGGCATATAATTTGGTTCAATTTTGTGTTTTTTTTTTTTTTTTTTTCATTTGGGTTATCAGCTTAAGATATGATTTAAATAGGGTTTTGATAAAGTTATCATCTTTGCATACAATTAGGTTTTGAAATTGGGTCAAATGTAAAAACATGTGAATTTCCAAGTTGAAAGAATAATTTGGTTTGTTTTGTTATGAGACCTATATGCATAATTTGATGTTTCAGCTATCATGGAATTAATCACTATGTCAGAGTCAGGAGGTGTTTGGGATTGCATATTAAAATTTTGAAATAAATTTTATTTAAAAAGATTAGATTTTTGTCTCATGGTATTGGTATATAATGCTGTAATTTAATGTGTTGATTGGTGAACTTTTGCTAAAGGATTTAACGGGTTCGGGTCAAAACAGGCTTGGATCAAACTGGGCTTCGGGTCAAAACGGTAGACTCAAATGTCCGGAGGTGTTTGGGATTGCTTATTTAAACTTTAATATAAATTTTTCCTTGAAAAGACTGAATTTTGTCTTATGGTATATACGGCTGTAATTTTATGTGTTAATCAGTGAACATTTGCTCAAGGATTTAATGGGTTCAGGTCAAAATGGTAGACCGAATGACCCCATAAGCAAATTTTTTTTACCTAGATAAAAATGAGTCTTAATTTTTTTTTTGAACGGCTTAAATTACACCAAATCCGCCTTTGGCAGGGCTCGAACCCTTGATCTCAAGGGGAGCAACACCTTAACTCCAATGGCTTTGCCAGTTGTACAATTTTCGTATCAAATACTGATTCAATCTTGTGTTATTTGTTGCAGTTGATTTACCAACTTGGTTTTCTTCGATGACTATATCTTTAGAGTCGGATGTAAACCTTGTAAGTATGATCGTCTACATTACCAAAACCACAATAACTTTTTATTAGTAAACAATGTCATGAAAATGTTATATTTTGCTTAATGTTTGATGGCTTTCTATTCTTTTGATGTTTTCATCACTTGTATGTATGCATCATATTTAGGACGATATCTCGTCCCATATTCATTTCTTGGTTATACCATAATATGAAATTATTCAAAGGTCGAAACAGATATGACACAAATATTTCAAATCCATTTGTGTTGTTTTTTTATTACTTATTATGGTTTTAATGATTTGCAGGATAAATCTAGATTTCGGAGGGCAGATAAAGGTAGTCTACCGATGATTTGTGTTCGTGAAGGCAGCCCTCCTTTGCCTGACACACATAATACCTCTTTTACTGGTTTAGGTACACCATTAAACTCTTGGATTCCCTTCACAATAATTTATGTCCATCTTGTAAAGTCCTGATTTGTTGGAATTTATGGTTCCATTCTTTCATACAGTTATCATCCATTCTTCTTTTTGCGTGTCTCAGTTTAGTTTGACCTACAATCACATCTTCGTTTATTGAGAAATGTATAGATTTTTTTTTGAACGGCCAACAAATCAATCCCGAGCACTCTCGAAGTACCCACTGGACAAAGGAGTACTCCGAGAGTAACCCGGGTCCACCAGTAATTTCACACCAGTTCCGGGGAAACCCGCCGCCCAAAGACCCACTGCGGTAAAACCCGGCCCACCAGCAGCATTTTGGTGCCGGTAGGACTCAAACTCCTCACCTCCCATAAGGAAAGAAGGAGGGTGCCACTCCACCATAAGGGGATTGGCGAGAAATGTATAGATGTTAAATGGGCTAAATGAACACATCGTTTCAAATTCTCACCAAGCTTGGCTGATCTTTTGAATATACATTTTATCAACATTTTTCTGTTATTTTGTTGGCTTTTGCAGTGTGGGATCCCATTTCAAATGGGTCTTTGGCAATAGAAGGACTTCAGTTCTCAGAGAAATGTTATCCTATGCAGAAAAATATACTAATAAAACTAACAAACGAGCAGGTACACTTTCTTTCTATATTCTCACACTTAGATTTTTCTAGCCGTGACGGAAATTATGATATTGTCGATGCTTCTTGTGTATGTGTATACACACACGTGTGTACACATATACATATATGTTTATACATACTTATACAGACATGTGCTTACAGATGTATACATAGTACATACATATATAAAATATATATGTGTATATATGAGAACATTGAGAACTGCGAAGCTATTTAATGTTGTGTGAACTGTGAAGGTCATTTAACATAAACCGACTATTACAAAATTGTCATTGTATGAAACAAACTGATTTTATTAATTTTTGATGTAATTATGTAACTAATTTCAGTTCGTTACTATTTTATGTAAACTTTAACCTAAAACACAGGTGGCCGGCTACACAGTTATATTTTATAGTCTTAATGCTTTTGTGGCTTTCCATGTAATCGCTTACAATCGTTTTGCTTTCATATATCTTTTAATTGAATTCAATATTGATCTATAGATTTCTCCTGGAGTATGGTACTTTGGTTTGTTTAATGGCATTGGATCCATGAGGACTCAATCAAAGATGGTAATCAATATTATCATTAATGCTTCTATCATATGTTATTATGTGAATTTTTGTTTACACCGAATGTCGTTAAAGGGAAGGGTGTTTGACCATGCCAAATGTCTAGAATACCTTTCAGGGCTCCAAAATATAGATTCTTGTAGACCCAAATGAATATAATAAGGGTGTTTGGACAACCTTGAACTTTTGACCCACTTAACCCATTGCCCTCTTCCCTTTTATTATTTTGACTCTGACTTTGACCGGTTTGAGATAAAACACAACCGAAGTTTACCTATTCAATAGTAAAAGGGTTGAAAATTTTCTTCTCTATAGAATATCATCATTCATGACGCTACAACACAATAAATCAAAATAATATGATCATATAAAATTTTGTAAAAAGGAGGGTGCTTCTCATTTCGAGGCGAAATGAGTAATTTCTTAGATTTCTATCCTAAAAATAAACTACAAATAAATTCCATAAAAATCATGTGTTGGTCTTTTCATTACAGATAAATCGAGGCTCGGGGTATTCTTTTAGTGGGAACGTGAGCGTCGAAGGTTGTATGAGCCCTTCCATCTCGGGCCAATTTTGCAATGTAACAATTGATCATCTTTCATGCGTTGACCAAAATTCAACACAAGGAATCATCACTTCTTGTAAAAATGATGGTGAACGATCTTGCATTCATCAGAACGAATCAAAACTCTACTCTTTGGATTTGTTGGGAGTTGCAGAAGAGATCACTATATTAGCAACCAATGTCATGTTCAACCAAACACAACTTTCAAAGGGTGCAAATAACGATAGTAATATCATACTGATGTGTTATGCTCGACATGGTAGCATAGCATCACCATCCACACATGATTATTCGGGTAATATCAACAATGCTTCTTTAGTTATACGATCTCCAAAAGTTGGTCGGTGGTATATTACCGTTATAAGCCTCAACACCTCTAAAGAAATCACGGGGAGCTTGGATGTTTGCTATTCCTTAGAGTGGAAATTACTTCAGTGTCCAATAAATAAGGCCGGTTTGAATTGTACATGGGAAAGATACACACTTCAGGTTGGTTGATATCTCTCTTACTCAAGTTATTTTTGCATATAAGAATCATAATATTTGTTAGATATAAATATATTATTTAGATAAAGAGTGATTAGCATTTTCATTTTACCGGTTCAGTCATTTGTTCATTAATTTGATTCTTACAGAAAAATGGTGGAATATGCAGACAATTATGAGGAAGAACCCATCCGTACCGTTTGAGTCGTATTATTTACCCGCCAGCGATAAAGTTTCATCAGATTCTCCTAATTTTCCTCTCGAACCTCTCCTTAGCAACTCATCGCTTGGTCAAAATCAAAGTCAACATTTTGGGTGGACTTATTTTCTAGTAGATATCCCTTCAGGTGCAAGTGGCGGAAGTATTCACATTCGGTTGAATTCAGACAAAAAAATAGATCACGAAATATATGCATCGTATGGTGGACTACCACTTGAAGATAAATGGGACTACTTTTATGCGAATTCGACTAGCAACAGTAACGGTTCTATGTTTTTTAAGTTGTATGATACGGATGAGAAGACGATTAGTTTTTATATTGTGTATGTTAGAGGTGGAACATGGAGTTTTGGTGTAAAACATTTGACTTCGGTTGGTAATGCCTTGAAAAGTCAAGGTCAAACTACCATGTCTATTTCGATTGAAAGATGCCCGAGAAGATGCTCGTCTCATGGAACATGTCAAAATATTGTGGAAATGAGCGGTTTGTCTCTATACAGGTAAATGCTTCTAGTCGTTTTCTATAAAAATAAATAAAGAGGGACCAGATGGTTGGTTGAAAATGTGGCAATTTAGACAGATATACGTATGAATGTGTCAACCTGGGGCAAATTTTTATCACTCATAATAGGTTGAAAGTCGGCCAAAGTGAATTTGTAATCGGGTAATGTGATAAAGTTGCAATGCACTTATCTAGTTATCTGGCCCATAGTTGATAATAGCGAATAGCGGACGATAGCGACAAGCTACCGATATGCTACATAGCGATAGCGATGAAATAGCGGGCGCTATTTCATGTTTAGCGATACACTAGAAGAACTTTTTAGAGATGTTTTCTATGCATATTTTACCAAAAAGAAAAATACTAAAATTAGAAAAATCTCGCTATTTTTCGCTATCAACCATATAGCGACACATGAGCGCTACGCTACGCTATTCGCTATAGCGGGCGCTATGGTCGCTATTAACAACCATGATCTGTACTAAAGCTTTACCCGTTTTGACCCGTTACCCAACCTGTGGGCTCAACCTTTTTACCACCTCTAGTTGGCAATCACTTAGATTTGTTGCTACATTTATATCAGCTACTGCTGGTGTGATCGTACCCATGGCGGCTTTGACTGCAGTGTTGAAATCGTCTCCCATCAAGGTAAACTTGTTTATTGCCTACTTACTCAAACCGAATAAATAACATATGTGGATTCTGATTTTTTGCAAACATGCAAGATTAAGTCAGTTAAATGTTGGCATCGAGTCATCGACCTTATTTGACTCTTATTTCTGTTAAAGCATTCATATGCGATCTTTATATGATATAAGTAATAATCATGGATTTATAGGGCATATATGGCAATCGGTTTCTCTTATTGCATCAAATGCTGCATTTGTATTTCCAGCTTATTGGGCACTTCGGCAGAAGGTAAGAATATTGTTGACTTTCTCTTTTTATTTTAGTTTATGTTTGACTTTTGAAAAAAATAGGTACATCATACTAAATATCGATTATCGAATATCATCGTCGTTGTATAACTCTCGCACCCCTGAGTGCAACGAGGCTTGCAATACTTTTTACCTACATATATCATGCAAATCACGATAATTATGATGTTTGACTTTTTTGAAAGTCAAAAGTGAACATATGATGTGGTACTTGTAGGCGTTTGCTGAGTGGGTGATATACACATCTAGTGGAATTTCGAGTGGTTTATATCATGCGTGTGATGTTGGAACCTGGTGTGCTTTATCGTTCCGGGTATTGCAGGTAATTTATCTTTTGCCCCTTTGCTATAAGAAACTAATATATAAATGACCAAAAAGACATCTTTACCCCTATGCAGTTCATGGATTTTTGGCTTTCATTCATGGCTGTGGTAAGCACTTTTGTATACTTGGCTGATATAGATGAAGGGTCAAAAAGGACAATTCATACGGTTGTTGCCATTCTTACGGCCCTTATGGCCGAAAACGGGCCAACTAGGTAAGCTTGATATGCTCTTTGGGGTTCTTTTTTTGTTTTGTAAATCAGTATTGATGCTAATGTTGTCACAGATCCTCCAACATTGTTCTTGTTATAGCAATCGGGGCAGCAGGTCTTCTTGTTGGATTTTTGATTGAGTTTTTCAGGCATTATAGGCGGTTTTCGTTTTCAGCAGAACTTTTGCTAAATGTGCTTCACAGGTGAGGTTCATTTTTGATTGATTTAGATTTTGTTAAGAATTCAAACGATCATTCTTCACATTTTGTAATTTCTTTTTGTGAAGTAATATATTCGGTTTAGAATCAGCCCGCTTGAAATCAGCTCATTTGACATATTTGTTTTTCAGGTGGCAAACGATCAAAGAATGGTTTCCTAATCTTATAAAAACGATTGTTAAACGCTTTCGTTGGTTTTTTGTGGTTGCCGGATTCGCTGCATTGGCAATGGCTGCCATAAGCTGGAACCTGGAATCTACTGAGAGTTATTGGTTTTGGCACAGGTCAGTATTATGAGTACCTTTCAAATAATTTCATTTTTATTTCGATGGTAGTTGAAGCTGTCGCCCGAATAACCCAAAGTGAACATGTTAAAAATAGGGCCATAGGACTGTTCAGGTTTGGCTGGTTTTGGCAAATAAATTAGATCGGACCGCCAACTATGGTTTTGAAAAAAAAAGCGACAAACCAAACCGGTTAGGTTGGCTGGTTTTAGCAGCTCATTTATTTTGAAGTTTTAAACGCGATAAAGGTGGCATTACTGCATATTTTTAAACTAAAAAAATGATTAATAAATGTTAAACTGCTGGTTCCAAGTTCCAAACCGTCTATCGGACTGTAAAACCGCCAAAATCAAACTGTACACATTTAAACCGGCCGACTTGCTTTGGTTCGAACAGTTCAATCGGTTTCAACAGTTTATGAACACCCTAGTTAAAAGTCGGAGTTACCTCGCTCTTGATGTCTATTGCTAACACTTATAACCGAACAAACTGTTTTGCAGCATGTGGCATGTATCAATATACATTTCTTCATTCTTCTTCATCGTCTCAAAAGTAAACGGCGCTTCAAACGCAGAGGCTCCAAACGTAAACTATGAGTTGACCCGCCAAGACTCCCTCTCAAGAGTTCAAGAACGACCGGAAAATGGTCGAGCGAGCTAGATTTTTGTTTATTCTAATTTTTTTTTTTGTTATTGGGGTGGTGTTGCATAAGGTAACCTAGAAATGTATATGAAAAGATCTTGAAAATTTGTTATAGAAGCAACTTTTTTTTTTTATATATTACAACATTTTTAGAACAAAACCAATTCATTGTACCATTTTTTCTGTACATACCTCAAACATGCCTTTCTTTATATCATTTTCCACGTGGCATTTCTTATAACAATGGGACCCACAAAAACATATCAAAACCCATACAACATTTTGGTCCTGTTTGAACAAAAAGTGGCATCATATTAATCATTCAATTCTTTGTAATCTTTCCTGATGTTCCACAAAACCTCAACACATCTCCTCATGGTTGGCCTGTTTCTTCGATGACCGTTAACGCATTGTAACGACAGTTCCAGAATATTCTCGAGAACCATACCCTTTGCATCGGACGCTTCTAGCTTCGGATCCAGTACCAAAATCGCATCACCTTCTTTAAACTTCTTCAGCGCCTGTTATTTCCACCGACAGAATGAAAGTATTAAAGATAACGAATAACTGACACTGATACTAGTATTATACATTAATATTGTTTCTGATGCACAAACATACCCATCTAGCTGTTACGCGCTCATCAAGTTCACGTTTTGTTTCAACAGGCCTTCGGCCTGTAACAATCTCTACAAGTAATATACCGAATGAATAAACATCACTCTTTTCTGTAAGTTGATATGTCTTGAGGTATTCAGGATCTAAGTAGCCTGCAGTCCCCTTAACCTGAGTTGACACATGGGTCTGACCTGATTCTGCATCGGCTGCTAGCCGTGCAAAACCAAAGTCAGCAACCTTGGCTCGTAGTTTGTCGGTGAGCAGGATATTTGAAGACTTGATGTCCCTATGGATTATAGGGTGGTCTGCATTTAAGTTGTCACGCTTCTGGTTAAACACAAAACAGATGGTTCGCGTTTAGTTAAAGATACAACGAGTACCTGTATAAGTGTGTAGGTAAGTAATAGCGTGTGCTACATCAATCGCAATATCCAAACGCGAGGCAAGACTAAGTACATTGCCATTGAAACCTGCATTATATTATGTATGTCATATTGCGTACGAGGTAGGATATGTATTGACAGGCATATGATTTTGAGAAGCTGGATCGATAGAAGAGAAAAGAACTTACACTCTAAGTGCTCGCGAAGGGTTCCATTCGCAACGAATTCAACGACAATGATTCTTTCATCTCCATGCTGCAAATATCCATAACACTTGACCAGATTCAAATGTTCTATATGTGATAACGCCTGGACTTCACTCAAGAACTCGCCTCCCAAATTCTTGTCATACATACTCTGCACACACAAACACACATCAAAACCTTTAGTCATATATACCCGCTGTAAACGACCCAAATCACTCATTAGTTACTTGAGTTCCAGAAATAGAGCCAGAAAGAGGCCAAGGTCGAGCTTGAACTTAGGCAAGCTTGGGCTCGACTCGACTGACCTTTTTGGCACGTTTGACGGCCACGAGAGTTCCATCTTGAAGCTGACCCTTGTACACAGTCCCGAATCCGCCTTGACCAATTTTAAGAGCCGGGGAGAAGTTCTTGGTTGCGGCAATGATTTCCGTGATGGTAAATTTAGTACTTCCAGGTTCTCTTGTGTGAGTATTATGACCAGAATCGTTCCGGGTTGCATATATACCACGAGCTGTTCCTCGCTTCTTCCCTTCAGTAGAATCAGAAGCCCCCGAAACATCTATAAAATTCAAAAAATTTCATCTTTCAGGTTTCATATTGGAGCATTCATAAACCGTATGTAACCAACCAAACCGATGCCACTCAGGATCTTTTTTCCATCGTGTCATTTTTTTTCAAACACCGAGGTTTATAATAACCAAGAGTTAAAATTTTGGAATAGCATGGAGTTGGGTCATAATAAAAGTACTATGTCATTAAAAACAGGGCCGTCTTTGGGGTGGTTCGAGGAGGCCAATCGGACAGGGTCCATAAATCTTGAGGGCATAATTTAAAAAAAAAATTCCTATATGTATGTATTTTTTTATATAACTCATTTAACACTTAAACTTAGGCCTAAGGGGCCTATTTTTTAACGGTTCGGATAGGGTACATGAATTTTTAGAGATTTTCATGGACGGCCCTGAATTTAAAAAAAATACATTACAAAAATTAAAGGTCATTTGAAATATAAAAAAAAAAAAAAATACATTTTATAGATGCTCCCTGTGTAACCAGGGACGAAGGTTTCTGTTAAAATGTCTTGATTATTAATTTCAATTTTATTATTTACTTATTGTGTTGCATAAGACTTGTTATTGTAGGATATTGCTTCAGTTGATAATGGTCCAGTATATCGAGCCCAGTAGTAGAGATAGAAGCCCAGTAGAGATAGAAGTCCATCAGTATTGAGAAGCCCATTCCAAGAGCCCAGTAGTCATACCAGACGTCCACTTGGTTGCCTCGGGACCTTTCCTGCTACCGAGCCTAGTTGGCAATCCGTGTGAATTAGAATGAATGGTGGAGATCAAGTATTGGTGTGTTTGTTGCTTTAATCCAACGTCTGATAGAGCTTCGGTTGTGTTTCTTTACGAAGCTGGTTCTCTTTCTATATAAGAGAGGCTTGTCTCCTGTGTACGAGTTTCAGCCACACTTTATCATTTCTTCATATTATCTCCTCACATTGTATTCTCTCTAGTGTTTAGGTTTCAGTGTTGTAGATCATCTTCTTTGATGATTCCTGAGTTTGATCTAAGTGTTGTATTGAGAGTATTGTGAGTGTATTGTATTTCTGTATAGTTGTTCATCCTTTTATGAACAGCTATTTGTTGTTTCAGTTGTATTAGTTTTCTCAGATTTAATAAAGTTCTTTATATCTTTGATCTGAGAAAAGTTCACATGGTATCAGAGCTCACGGTTGAGCTCTTGTCTTGATTCCGCTGCTGATCGTTCGAGTTTCTCACTAATCGTGTTGAAGAAAGGGTTCTTTGATCTGTTATCAGCAGATCTAGGGTTCTTGGACAAAGGAAGCTGATCGCCTTGTATTTTGATCTCTGACGATATAACCCTAAGTGAAGGTTATACGTTAGGGTTTCTTGGACAGGAAGGAAGCTTATCTTCTTTTTGCTCTCTGACGATATAACCCTAAGTGAAGGTTATACGTTACGAGTTATTGGAACCCTAACTTGGGAACCTTTGGTGAGATCTTTCTGATTCTTGTATTTTTTCATATTCCTAGAGTTGTTCTAAGGAGTCATTGTTCGGAGCTTGTGCTCTGGGTTAGCTTTAAGATCGGTCTAGAAGTAGGTGGCTCCCACACTAGGACCTGCGTTGGCACCATTGAGTGACGAACCAACGATCTGGATCACCAGTGTGGCTTCGCCTGTGTCAGTCTTTATTTGATCTTGTTTTCTTGCTGATTGGTAGTTGTCTTGACTTTTTGTTTTGACTGCTATCTGTGTGGTTGATTGTTTTTTCTTGGTTCGTGCTTGTTTGTTGACTGTCTGATAGTTAACATGTCTGAGTCAAGTAGTGACTCAGGTGATGGTAGATTAGGAGGTATTACTCGTGTTAATAAACTTGATGCTAGTGATCCATTGTATTTGCATGCTAGTGACTCTGCAAATTTGTCTATCATTTCTATAAAACTTAAAGGCACTGAGAACTATACTGTATGGAGTAATGCAATGATTTTAGCATTACAAGTAAAAAACAAACTAGGGTTTATTAGTGGTGATTGCATTAAACCTGAAGATGATTCTGTGCTTAGTAGGCAATGGGATAGATGTAACTCTGTAGTGTTAACATGGATATTAAATTCTATTTCTGAGGATCTCTACATGGGACAAGTTTATTCAAAACTTGCCTCTGAAGTATGGAGAGATCTGAAAGAAACGTATAATAAAATAGATGGGTCAGTTGTTTTTGATCTGTATCAGAAAATTAATTCATTTACTCAAAATGGAATGACTGTTTCTGAATATTATCACAAACTAAATGTTATGTGGAAACAACTTGATCAAATATTGCAGTTGCCCTCTTGTACATGTGATGCTTCCAAAGAATTTAACAATTTTAACCACATGATAAAACTTATGCAGTTTCTTATGGGGTTGGATAGTGTTTACCAAAATGTTAGAACTGCATTACTCATTAAAACTGAGTTGCCTTCTGTAAAAGAGGCCTTTGCTGTTGTTTCTAGAGAAGAATCTCATAGAAATTCCAGCAATGGTAGTAAGAGTCAAACTGTTAGTTTTAACTCTAAAACTATTCAGTCAAATGAGTCTAGTAGCAGTGGTTTTAGTAATAAAAGGTTTACTAAAAGTAGTAATCAATCTTTGAAATGTACTCACTGTAACAAGACAGGACACTTGGTTGACAAGTGTTTTGAACTTGTTGGTTATCCCCCTTGGTCTAAGTTTAGGGGAAACCAAAACAAAAGAGCAACTGTCAATAACAATACTGCTGTTGATACTTCTAATTCTGTTACCTCTTTGACTAGTGATCAAGTATCAAAGTTGTTGAGTTTGTTACATGAGAAAAGTGGTGAACCTGCTCAGTCTTGTAATCTAGCTGGTAGGATATTTAATGCTTTCTCATTTTGTAAAAAAGTGTTCTGTTTTGCTAGTTCAAATGGAAAGTTAATTGGAATAGGATGGATAGTTGATTCTGGAGCTAATGAACATATGGTTAATAGTGATAAAGATCTTTTTGACTATATAGATGTTTCTGATTTAAATATAAAAGTGAGACATCCAAATGGCACTTTTGCAAAGGTCACTAAGATTGGTAAAATAAAGATTTCTGAAGATGTTGTTCTTCAAGATGTGTTAGTAGTTCCAGAATACACTGTTAATCTTATGTCTGTCCATAGGCTAGCTAAGGACAATAAGCTGTTTATTGGTTTTGATGAGAAAAGATGTTATTTACAGGACTTGTTAACAAAGAAAGTCCTGGTGACTGGTGAACAGTCTGATGGTTTGTATATGTGTGGCAATTCCTGGTCTGTGTCAAAGGTCTGTTTCAATTCTGTGAGTGACTTTAATCTGTGGCATGCTAGACTAGGTCACCCTGCTGTTCAAGTCCTTAAAGTCCTAAGTACCAATTTGAATATAAAAGTAAATGATAAAGACAATCTATGTGAAGTTTGCCATAAGGCAAAACAACATAGAGAGCCTTTTCCTTTAAGTGATCATAAGACAACTCAATTAGGTCAGTTAATACATATGGATGTATGGGGACCTTACAGGGTCCCTGATAGAGATGGTAACAAATATTTTTTAACAATAGTAGATGATTTTTCTAGGGCTGTTTGGGTTTGTCTTATGAAAACTAAAACAGAAGTTTTTGAACATGTACAAGATTTTGTAAATATTCTATTAACTCAGTTTAAAAAACAAGTTAAGGTTCTTAGGAGTGATAATGGGACTGAGTTTGTGAATAATCAAATGAATTCCTTTTGTAGATCAAAAGGTATTATTCACCAAACTACATGTGCCTATACTCCTCAACAAAATGGTGTTGTTGAGAGAAAGCATAGGCATTTGTTGAATGTTGCTAGGGCCTTGTTGTTTCACAGTAATGTTCCTGTTAGATTTTGGACTGATTGTATTCTGACTGCTTCATATTTGATAAATAGGACTCCCTCTTCAGTGCTTGGTGGAAAAACTCCTTATGAGTTAATACATGGTTTTGTTCCCTTTTTTGGTCATTTAAAGGTGTTTGGGTGTCTGTGTTTTTGTACAGTGTTAAATGAGTCTAATAAGCTAGAAAGTAGGGCAGAAAAGTGTGTTTTCTTGGGATATTCTCATGAGAAGAAAGGGTATAAAACCTTTAGTTTAGATACTAAAACAGTTTTTTTCTCAAGAGATGTTAAGTTTTTTGAAACTTATTTTCCATTTAAAGAGAAAAATGTTTTTGAAACTTATGATTCAAATCCTGATAAAACAGTAAATAATTTGAATTTTTTTGACTACTTTGAAAACACAGAACCTATACACTTCTTGAATGAGGATGATCCCAATGATGAAGAAGGGAACAAAGGTAGTAATGACTTAGGAACACATGAAAACCTGCAACCAGACCAACAGTGTTCTGTTCATGGAAAGGCTGGTACTGATCAGACTGTGGGAAGTGCTCAGCAGCCTATGTCTGGCTCACAGCTGCCCTCAGTGCCCACAGATGGTACTCAGCAACCTGTAGACACTGATCATGATGCTGGTAGGGCAGAACATGTGAGTACTAAGTGTGATGATACCACTCAATCTGAGGGTGACATAGTTCAAGATAGTGTTAGGAAATCATCTAGAAAGAGTATTTTTCCTAATAGGTATAGTGACTATGTTGTAGAAGGAAAAGTTAAATATGGATTAGAAAAGGTAGTTAATTTTGCAAACTTATCCTTTGAAAATAAATGTTTTTCCACTACACTTGATAAAACTAGGGAACCTAGAAATTATTATGAAGCTGTTAAAGATGATAATTGGGTTAGAGCTATGAATGATGAATTAGAAGCTCTATATAGGAATGATACATGGGAAATAGTAGATCTTCCTAAGGGGAAGAACAAGGTAGGGTGTAAATGGATTTACAAAGTGAAATATAAGTCCACAGGTGAAATAGATAGATATAAAGCTAGGTTAGTTGCTAAGGGGTTTAGCCAAAAGGAGGGAATAGACTATGAGGAAACATTCTCTCCGGTTGTCAAACTTGTTACTGTTAGATGTGTGATAAGTTTAGCTGTACAAAATAGTTGGAAAATCTTCCAATTAGATGTTAACAATGCTTTCTTATATGGTAGTTTACATGAGGAAGTGTATATGTCACTTCCTGATGGTGTAAATGAACCTGAAGGGAAGGTTTGTAAGCTGAAAAGGTCTTTATATGGCCTGAAACAGGCTCCACGTATGTGGAATGAGAAACTTGTTAGTGTGCTTAATGAATTTGGGTTTACCCAAAGTAAATGTGATTATTCAATGTTTGTTAAAAGTAGTGATGATGTGTTTATTGTAATCCTTGTGTATGTGGATGATATAATTATCACTGGAAATTCATTGAAAGAAATAGATTTAGTAAAAGAGTTTTTTAAAACCAAGTTTTTGATTAAAGACTTAGGAGAGTTAAAATATTTTTTGGGTATTGAAGTCTTTAAAACTAGTGATGGTTTGTGTCTTACACAAAGGAAATATTGTACTGAGTTGTTGGCCGAGTATGGGATGTTAGGGTCAAAACCTATTTCAAATCCAATAGAGCAAAATAGTGTGTTAACAAGTTATGTTTCTCAGAAAAACAAATTGTTGGGTAATGTAGTAGGTTATCAACAACTTGTAGGGAAACTCATATACTTGTCTCACACTAGACCCGACATATCTTATACGGTTCATTATTTAAGTCAATTCATGCATAAGCCTTGTGAGGGTCATTTGAGAATAGCTTTAAGGTTGTTGAGATACCTTAAAGGATCACCGGGTAAAGGAATTTTGTTTTCTAGACATGATTCTTTTAACTTGGTGGCGTTCTCTGATTCTGACTGGGGTAAATGTGTTGATAGTAGGAAGTCTGTAACTGGGTTTTGTCTCTTTATTGGTAATTGTTTGATATCATGGAAAAGTAAAAAACAGACCACAGTGGCTCGTTCATCGGCTGAAGCTGAATATAGAGCAATGTGTGCTGCTGTGTGTGAGGTAATATGGGTCAAAAATCTTTTGTCCGAACTAATGGTAAGTATTGATTTGCCTGTACATTTACATTGTGATAGTTCTGCAGCCTTATCTATAGCTGCAAACCCAGTATTTTTTGATAAAACTAAGCATTTCGAGTTAGATTTGTTTTTCTTAAGGGATCACATTAGTAAAGGTGTAATCAAAACGGATAAAATTGATTCAGAAAATCAACTGGCAGATATTTTTACTAAAGGATTGTTAACACATCAACATCAAAAAATTTGTGGAAAAATAAAACTATTTGATGTGTTTAAATAATAAAATTGAGAGGGGGTGTTAAAATGTCTTGATTATTAATTTCAATTTTATTATTTACTTATTGTGTTGCATAAGACTTGTTATTGTAGGATATTGCTTCAGTTGATAATGGTCCAGTATATCGAGCCCAGTAGTAGAGATAGAAGCCCAGTAGAGATAGAAGTCCATCAGTATTGAGAAGCCCATTCCAAGAGCCCAGTAGTCATACCAGACGTCCACTTGGTTGCCTCGGGACCTTTCCTGCTACCGAGCCTAGTTGGCAATCCGTGTGAATTAGAATGAATGGTGGAGATCAAGTATTGGTGTGTTTGTTGCTTTAATCCAACGTCTGATAGAGCTTCGGTTGTGTTTCTTTACGAAGCTGGTTCTCTTTCTATATAAGAGAGGCTTGTCTCCTGTGTACGAGTTTCAGCCACACTTTATCATTTCTTCATATTATCTCCTCACATTGTATTCTCTCTAGTGTTTAGGTTTCAGTGTTGTAGATCATCTTCTTTGATGATTCCTGAGTTTGATCTAAGTGTTGTATTGAGAGTATTGTGAGTGTATTGTATTTCTGTATAGTTGTTCATCCTTTTATGAACAGCTATTTGTTGTTTCAGTTGTATTAGTTTTCTCAGATTTAATAAAGTTCTTTATATCTTTGATCTGAGAAAAGTTCACAGTTTCTTAGGGCTAGGGTTTGACGCAGTAGTGGAAATTTACGATTTTCGTAGGTAAACTGTGTCCGTTTTTCACCGTCTTTCACGGTTTGGACTCTATTTTGATGTATTTTTTTCAATTATGGAATGAAAGAATAATAACCAGAATACGTAAGCGAATCCGTTGTCTAACCTTTGTTATCGATATATACTTTCTTTTTTCATTTTACACAATTATGTAATAATAATAATAATAATAATAATAATAATAATAATAATAATAATAATAATAATAATAATAATAATAATGATGACCTGATGTTAAACTGAATGCATCAGAGACATGGTCCTCCTCCGGCGGAGCAAAACAGGAAACGAAAACTCCGGCGACGGATTTAGCAGCACCTTTGACTCGGCTCCGGCGAGAAGTTGACTTTTCAGATGAAGAATAGGAGGAGTAGGAGCTTGGTGATGGTGAAGGAGGATAACTAACACGGTCAGGTGTACGCATCATATCAGAGCTGGATTTCCGGCGACTGGACATTGTGTTAGAGAGAGAGAATAGAGAGAGAGAGATGGCGGGTATGTGTATGATAACGTATATTGACTGTAAACAAAGACTTGATTTTTATGAGATGGTGGGTGTTGCTAACGTGCGCTTTTAATAAAAGGCCGACGGAAGTCCACCTAAACATACGCCACTTGCCATTTATGACATACCAACGACTAATAATAGTGCTTTAACTCTTTTTTCTTTTTGAAAAATTTCCGGATATATACCAACAAGTATTTTGTACTTAGCAAATTTTAGATGAACTAGTATTAATCCTTTTGTGTTACGGTGTGGGGGCGTAAAATCGTGTTAAGTAGCACGATGTAATAATATCGTTGGTGATCATTAGCTACTCTAAGTGTTTGTGTGGTATGGAGTAATGGAAGGGATGAGGTAATGGAACTGACAATGTAATGAAATAGATCATTACCATTCCAAGTCTTGTTTGGTTGTTATGTGGGAATAAAACAAAACATTACTTTGTGTTGTTGGATAGGGAGGAAAAGACGAAGGAACACAATCAGTGGTTAGTGGCGGTGGTGGGTGGTGGTCAATGGCGGTGATGGTGGGTGGTGATATTTGGCAGTAGCGGCGGTGGTGGGTGGCGGCGGCGTGACGGCGGTGGTGGCGAATATGGAAGGTGGGTGGGCGACGATGGTGAGTAGCGGCGGTGGTGGTTGGTGGTGGTGATGGTAGGTGGTGGTGTGTGGCGGTAGCGTGGTGGGGGGTGGTGACGACGGCGGTGTTAGGTGGCAGCAATGGTGGTGATGGGTGGAGGCGGCGTCGGTGGTGGGTGGCAGCGGTAGTGGTGGGTAAAGAAAATTATGGTGAGGGTGGCAGGTGATAGAGGCGGCGGTGGGTTGGTGATGGTGGTGGTGGGTGGTGTTGGATGGCGCGGTGGTAGGTGGTTGGTGGCGACGACGGTGGGTGGGTGAAGGTAGTGGGTGGCTGTGGTTGGTGGCGACAACGGTGGTGGATGGTGACGATGGTGGTGGGTAGTGGTGGGTTATGGTGTGGTTAATAAAGGGTGAATAAGGGATGTAATGAAAAATACATAATGGTGGATGGAATGGTTTTAAGGGAATGGAATGCTTTGTGGAATGGGTGATTCCATTCTTTTAACCAACCAAACACACTATAAGATATCTTAATAGGTGGTAGTGACGTTACCAAATTGGTAACCTTACCCAATGGTCAAATTTGACAAAAAAAAATGACCACAAAAGGTTTAATGGGATCGGTAATTACTCAATAATTTAGGGTACCCGAAATAGGTGGCGACGGTGTTCTCAAATTGGTAAGCATACTTGATTTAGGCTACTTGAAAATGCCCCTACAACTCTTGCTTTGTTGAAGCCTAGTCCAGTTTGGATCCATATCGATGATGGTGTAGCATCTAATCTTGTCTTCTCAAACAATATCGTATTCGTAAACATTGAAGAGCTCACGAACTAAAGCTCGGTTTTGTCGCAAACCTCACCGCGGTGATCTATCAGAGTTTTATCTCGATTTTTATTGGTGAATATTTTTTAGGTGATTTGATGGTTATATTTATCGTTGATCCGTTAATAAAGTCGTTATAAACACCAACTTTCTGCGCATACCTTCCGGACATAGTACCAACACATCCTACTTTAACTTACATGGTTACATACTTTCATATATACTACAAACTAGTTTTTATCCCGGGAGCGTTCCGGGTTGAAATATCTAATATAACATAATAAAATATATTATTATTATTATTATTATTATTATTATTATTATTATAAACAAATCTCTGCCATAAGTTATCATATTCAAATATAAAAAAAAAAAAACGAATCTCTGCGCCGGGGTATAAATCTAGTGCCATTACAAATGAATTCGGAAGTTTGTAATCAATCATTCTAAAAAGAACTAACATGAAATAAGAAAAAAAATGTTAATTATTGAAATATCGAATGCATTAGACTATGGGTTATGTGATGCGTTAAAAAATTCATGGGTATATGATCGGGTATGTAGTTCGGGTATTTGGGTATGTTGTTTTGGGTAATCGGGTCGGGTATCACCTAATCCCAGACCCGACCCAAACCCACATTTTTTTTAAACTAATCCCAAACCCGACACAATACCTGCCGGGTTACAAAAAATAGTCATTTTTTTCTCCGATTTTTATATAGCACTATGGTACTCGTTGGAAAGATAATAAACGCTCATTAGTTTGGTGTAATTTTTTTCTTTAAAAAATCTCGTATATAAAAGATATTAACGTTTAAAAGTTATAGGAAGAAATACGAGAGATAAAATAATAAAGGTTTAATATTTAGATTTAGTAGATTAGGTAGCGATTTTACGACTATAAAGGATGTACCAAAGGTAAAAAGTTTGGATTGAAACTTAAAAAAAAAAACCTTAAAATGACTAATCTCATCGTTAAATAAATACCATTGCATACGCTATATTCTTTCGGGCCCACAATAAATTGCATACGGTTCACATGTTCTTATTAAATTTTAGCTATTACGAAGTCATTATTCATTAGAAAAATGGTGTTTACTTGAATATATATATTATAGAAAACTGCTCGAATGGTTCATTTGGTTTGCTCAAATTCACCTTTAGTCCTCAACTTTTTAAATTAACATTTGTAGTCTTCAACTTTTGATGTCAGTTAACTTGGATAGTCCCTCGAGTGAATGAAGGTTAAATAATCCAGTTAAGTGGGTGTGAAATTCCTAAACTACCCTTATTATAAAAAATATAAAAAGAATTAATGTGAGACCCATCCAAATTTTCCCTTATGGAAAGTTAAGGCCTTGCCCCTGACCTGGCCTTTTTAGGGGCATATTTGAATGTGATTCTATGTATATATAATCAACTGAAATACAAACAAACAAATGAGGTGTTAGACGGGCTAGTCAATGCTAAATCATGATAGATTGTGATCCGAGAGTTCGGGTTTAAACCCGACCACTTTAGAATATTTGTGTTTTCCTTCGTTAGAAAAGTCAAATATTTTAGTTTCCATGTCATCATATGTGATGTCGCTGGTCGGGTGTTTGGGCAGACGATGTTCCAAATTTGACCCGTTCCAATTTTTTTAAGTAAGTCACTAAAATCGCTTTAACCAATTAAAGTTAACTAGTAGGAAACCGCACGATGTGACGGTGACGACAATTTATAACGTGATACTTGTTTTTTACTATTTTATCAATGACAAAGTATGGGAAATATTACCATCATAGAAAAGAAAAGAAAAAACCTAATATGTAGTGAAGAATGGCTCTTGAATCACAAAAATTTGCAACTATAACATGTAGAGATCAATGGACCACAATAGCGGACCCCACAGTTTATAAGGCGATGGGTTCATAGACGTGATCTAAACGATTTTAAAAATTATATCACAGGGTTTAGTGTCGTCTGACTGAGAAATACTTTTTATCTACTTCTTATTTGGCATGCTATCCATTTATCCGTTATAGATAAATAATCTAAATTGACCTGTTCATTAGTAATGCGTCAAAGTAGTAGATAAACGGATAATATGCCAAATGCAAAGAATATCACTAATGAACGGGTCAATTTGGGTTATTTATCTATAACGGATGAATGGGCTAGTAAATGCTAAATCATGATAGATTATGATCCGAGAGTTTTGGGTTTAAACCCGACCATTTTAGAATATTTGTGTTTTCCTTCGTTAGAAAGGTCAAATATTTTAGTTTCCATGTTATCATATGTGATGTCGCTTGTCGCGTGCTTGGGTAGACGGTGCTCCAAATTTGGCCCGTTCCAATTTTTTTTAAGTAAGTCACCAAAATCGCTTTAACCAATTAAAGTTAATTTATATAAGTCTTAGCAAAATTAGTTAGGATTTGGGTGAGCGAATAAGTGAAGTGAACAACTAACCGAAAATTATGGTAAGTCTTGGTTTTAGCGTGTGAGATAGGTGCCCCACTGCCCCGGCTTTCTCAGTTTCTCCGTTTCTTTTTCTCTAAGTTATATGTTTTTGTCTGAAAATTTTATACGTATTAAGTCTGGCCCTCTCCGTTTTAAGGATCCCGTGACTTTCGGCCCATACGGATATTTTTTTCAAACTCCGCCACTGCAATGAAAGCTCAAAATCAGGTAATCTAGCTTACTATTTTCTAGAGTATGGGCATGCCTCTTAATTAAACTGTCAAAAGATTAGTTTTTGTTATGTCATTTACGAATGAGGTTACCACGGGCCTTTTGACTTAGTGGTAAGGGAAATGAGAGTTAGGGCTTGTGGTTGAATGGTCTCAAGTTCGAATTTGATCCAACCTGGGTTTTACTGCATCGGGCCTTCGGGCAACGGGTGTTTTTTTCCGGATCAGGGACTTTTCGTGGGCCATGGCTGCCTAGCGTTTTTTCGTCTGCTATAGGGGTATGGGGTGCCTTTACTCGTGAGGCAGGTGACCCCGGGTAGCTGGGGCGTCATACTGGTCGTTAAAAAAATTACAAATGAGGTTTTACAATTTAATTGAAAAATATGATGATAAAAACCTATTTCTGCAAGAATAAACATTCTTGCACAAATAAATGATGTTGTAAGTATGATCTATTTTTTTTTTTTTTTTTTTTTTGGCATTTGCACTATTATTTTCCCATCCAGTTTGCTCTTGCAAACACGGGAGGCTCTTCGCGTGGTCAAATAGGACCCCTGACTAGGGCCTGTTTTTTACAAGACATTATTTTTATATAAAATTTCAATATGTATACACAACAACATATGTATATTTTTTTTTTTTAAAATGAAATCCCATTTTAAACTTAAACTTAAGCCCATTGGAATCCCATTTAAAACTTAAAACTTTTTAACCCATTTACAAGCCCACTACACATTTAAAACTCAAAATATAAGGTCTACGGCTTATATTTTTTAACGGCTCGAATATGACACCTAAATATAAATATTTTGATACCCCACTGCTTACAAACTAATATTTTCTCTTTTAACATTTCTAAAAGAATATTAATAAAAAGGTTAACAACATTGGTAAATAATTGACGAAGTCTATGATTTAAGCGACATATATTTGCTGACAACCAAAGAACACTTGATGACATCATATTCAAAGTTGGTGATTTTTTAGTGATTCTTACATGCCACGTCAATATATGAAATTTTGGTTGCCACGTCATAGTCAAACTACAACAAAAGGGCCACATGACTTTGTAAGGTAGTTAACCAAATTTAAGACAGCTAAATGTCTTGATCAATGATTCATTAGTGATATGATGCTTAATCTTAAAGCCAAGTCAAACAACATGACTTTGAGGGTAAAAAAAGGTAAAAGGAGAAAAAAAAAACTATTTACTAGGTTATGTTAGCCTACCAGGTTTCAAGTCGAAGTTCTTGTGTTCCCGAAAACTTTATACGAATCTTTAAATATGTCAAACACATGAATTCGCACAAAACATGTCTATTACAAATTGAGGAATTGAATTTTAATAACCTAAACTATTCAAAATTGGCCAGTGTCACCCCCAACTAAAATATTGGCCATATATAACCTGAACTATTAACATGTTGGATTTTAACACCCACTAATGGTCAAGTTACTAATGCCGTTAGTGTGTTCGCTGACGTGGTACTAGTTGCTAACATGGCATGATGATGTGTCCCTCATTTAGCCTAGTGGACTGATGATGTGTATTAACCACGTCAGCAACTGGTGCCACGTCAGCGAACCCACTAACAGCGTTAGTGACTTAACCGTTAGTGGGTGTACGTGTTCATATGTTTGACATGAAACTCACCACAAAACTTTTAGCTTATACCCACTTTTGTGAGATCCGTGTCATGTTAGAAATTCACACGGTTGAACCAAGTTGCCATAATGAATTTCGAGCGGTCAGAAATTCAACTCTTCCCTGTTGTCTATGAAACATAATAAATCCCGAAATCAAATGACTCCAACACATGAATTATCATTATTCAATAGCTCTATGATCATCAAGAACATAGTAAACTCTCAATCAAAATCCAAACCGCAATACGGATCGCAACAGTCAAACATATGTCGAAAACTAAGAAATTAACTAGATGGATTTCAGCGAGTTTGCAATGTCAATAACAAAGCGATAACGCACATCGGCTTTCTGAAGTCGCTCCATGGCAGTGTTGATGTAGTCTATGGGAATGAGTTCAATTGCTGCTGTTATCTTGTGCTTTGCTGCAAATTCAATCATCTCTTGTGTCTCTTTTATCCCTCCAATCAAACTTCCTCCCACAAGCTTCCTCCCTATAATCATGAAAAAGTATACTTTGACTTTAGATTCAAAAAGTCAAAACAAGTGTTTGACCAGGAAAGTCAACTACTGTATTGAGGGATATATTCTGAGTCATACCAAATAGCAAAGGGAAAGCAGGTACTTCATGTGGTTTGGTTGGAGCACCAACCAAAACCAATTTGCCATTAGGCTTAAGGATGCTGATTAAAGGTGTTAGAGGATGATCAGCCGAAACAGTGTCGATAATACCATCCATGGTACTCATAGCAGCCTGCACAAACAGTTGAAACAAAGGAATTATGTACAAACTGAATCATTAGTGTTAGATTGTTAAATCTTTTATGTGTTGAATGAAATTCTATGTTGAATATTATTGTTTCATGAACGCGAACGACAATTATGATCAAAATGCTGATGTATCAAAGACGCGTGTGATAGGACCTAACGGAAAATTATTGCTTCATGATTTATAGCCCAAACCACGCCTCTTTTGGCTTTGGGCCGACGTCTTATCTCATGACTGGTTGCTTGGCCACAAGTGGCGGACCTAGTGTATAACTAGGTGCCGCGTCCGTTGCTGCTCAACTTCGCGCGCGTAGTGGAAAATTTGTTTTTTTTTTTTTACGAAATTTTGAAAACGTTTCTACTAAAATAAAAAAAAATGAAAAACGTTATTAATGAAATTCATTTCTAAATCCGCCACTGGCCACAACATTTTTTTATTTTAAAGATCAAAACCGAACCAATGTTTATTTTATAGCCAAAGCCGGAAAAAATGCAGAATGTAGAGTCTTTTCATTTATACTTTCATGTCATCATTTGCAGCTAGTAAATGATCATGTATACAATAATAAACCAGTGTTACCTGCATCTGTGGTTGATCACTGCTGACCAAGAACGAATCAGCACCAAGTTTACTCATAGCTTCTTCTTTTTTCTTAATATTAGTGCTGATCACAGTAACCTTAACACCAAGAGCTTTAAGAAACATAACAGCAACATGACCCAACCCACCAAGACCAACCACACCTACATGCATTCCGGGTTTATCAAGCCCATAGTATCGGATCGGGCTGTAAACAGTAATTCCTGCACATAGTAAAGGCGCACCGCCATCAAGTGGAAGGTCTTCGGGCCAGGAGATGATGAAGTGTTCATTGCAAACCATGTGGTCTGAATAGCCACCATAGGTTACAACAGCACTGCTATTGTAGGTTGGGACTGATTTCGAGCAGTATTGCTCTTGATCATCAACACATTGGTCACATGAACGACATGATCCAACCATACAACCTACCCCAACTTTGTCTCCAACTTTGACTTTCTTGACCTTGCTGCCAACCTCAGTCACCACGCCCACAATCTCATGGCTGAAATGTAGCAAGTTAGTTAGCCTCTAAACGAACTGGACGTTCAGTGAACCCACAATTAGAAAGTTTGTTTATTCGAACTCAACAAAAGTTATGTTCGTGTGGGCCGTGTAGCCCAGCCCAATAGTTTAACTTGGACATATTGTTGTTTATTTTTTATTGGTGTTCGTTTGTTTTCATTTATGTTAGTGTGTGTTTGTTCCTTGGTTTTATAATGCGCATATCTGGAGTGAATAATGTACGCATCACATGATATGGTCTGATCATGTGGCGTATCATGCAGTTTACAATAACTGCGCGTGCTTGCAAATTAGTATGAGTTTTTCAAATTTGATTGAACATATATGAAAAATGAGTGACCAATGGGTTTGAGTATTTGAATATAATCTAATTAGAGATTATGAGAATATCTTATATTATTTTAAAAGTTAAAAAGTAAAAATATATTATATATAATTAAATAACTTTTAAGTTTCTTTTTAATAATGAACACCTATGATGTGGGTACTTTGCACATCGCCTATCTCGCATTGGATTTTGGGATCAAAACGCATCGATCGCCACACGCTTTTAAAACCAAGGTTTGTTCATAATATTAACGAAGGGGCACAAATGAACACAAACTTGTTCATTATCTTATATATGAACGAACAAAAACAAGAAAATCCATTCGTTTAAGTGTTGGTGTTTGTTCGTAAGTTAACGAAGGAACACAAACAAGCCTTTGTTCGTGTTAGCTTGGTAATTCGCTTACACACACATTTATAAAAAAAAAAAAAAAAAGCAGCAGATGAAAATTGAAAAGGAAAGCAATTACGTACCCAGGTATCAAGGGATACTTGGCATTGAACCAATCATTCTTGATAGAGTGAAGATCAGAATGACAGACTCCACAATACAACACTTTGAACCTTACATCTTCATCTCCTGTTTCCCTACAATCAATCAATCCAAACCCATCAATTCATATATATAAACTAATTACAAAACAATTTTAATGAATGATAAACACATATATTTTGAATGTATGTATGATACAATTATATATAATTACGTAATGAATGATAAATACATATATTTTGAATGACATAATTACGTAATCTGTTCTTTCTAATTACGTAATGAAAAACACATAATTTCGTAATGCTTTCATGAACAGAAAAAACACATTCATGAACAGACAAAAACATTACGTAATTATCACGTACTTCGCACGTATTGAAGACTTTGTATTTTAACCGGTATATATATTATACACACACTGACACACATTTTTACGTAGATCTGATTATATGATTTAACATGCAAACATACTAAAATCCTACGTACACAAATTTACAGCGAACGTAAAAACCCTATGCGCCACACGATGAATTCGAAGATTATTTTTCACCGATTAAAGATTAGAATGTTCAAAAAAATTGTATCAGAATGTTGATCGATCACCATTTTCAATAATAATAATAATAATAATAATAATAATAATAATAATAATAATAATAATAATAATACCATGACATTAATCTGCATATTAAAAAAAAAATTATATAAAAAAGAAAACCTGCGGGAGAAGTTGAAGGGGGAGAGAAGGCCGGAAGAATCCCTAGCGGCGTAACCAAAGGCCTTCACTGGATGCTCCGTCTCCGGTGAACTCCCCATTCACGATCAACGGTCGATCTGTTTGTGTATATATGTGTGTGTGAGAGAGAGAAATGTAAATGTAAATGCAAATGTGAGCGTTTGATGGAGAAATGTGTGTCTAATATTAATTATTTATAGTGCTGGCGGTGAGGGCGAGCTCCTCAGGCTACACTAGACTTTCTATATTTAACAACCGGCTACGCTTTGTTTTTAAATTAATTGGGATTGGATTGGTTAAAAGTTTGAACGGGTCGAGTTTGAACGAGCTCGAGTTCGAGCCTGAAATATGGTAAGTTGAACTCGAGCCGAGATTTTGCTCGTTTAAGCTGTCGGAGCGAGTTCGGGCCGAACTTTTAGCTCATTTAAAATTGTTTTTAAATTACCTCGAGGGGTGCATGTAACCAAGAATGAGCTTTTAAGTTTTACTTTCCAGCTAAGCTCGAGCTAAAATTAAACCAACAAGGACATTAATATTAGACACACATTTCTCCGCTCACATTTGCATTTACATCTCTCTCTCACACACAGAGATCAAAATAGCGGGCTCGGACCAAGCCAAGCTTGAGCTCGGCTCAGCTCTTTTACACCCCTATTTTAAACTAAGCCTTCTCAGCTCGGATTTTAACCGAGTTGAATTTTCAAAGTGGAAGTTGGGAGTTCAAGCTTCGCAAGAGGCAAAAAAATGGTGTTTTTAAAAGGAGATGAAATAATGTGTGTAATAAAAATAGGTGTAACAATGTGGGTAAAAAAATGGGGGAAACTAGCTGTTAAAAAAAAGAAAAAAAAATAAAGAAAAGAAAAAACCCTAATCAAACCAGCTTTGAGTTGGCTAGTTTAGTAAGTGGGCCATTTTTGAGGGACCAAACCCTGAGGGTATATGTGTCTGACCTTGTTATTGATTTAACATATTTGGATAAGAAGAGATTCTTTTTTTTTTTTTTTACAACCAACAAATCAATCACGAGCGCTCATGAAGTAATTACTGGACAAACGAGTACTCCTAGAGTAACCCGGGTCCACCATTAATTTCACACCAGTCCCTAGGGAAAACCCGTCGCCCGAAGGCCCACTGCGGTCAAACCCGGCCCACCAGCAACATTTTTTATGCCGGTAGGATCCGAACTCCCCACATCCCATAAGAAAAATAAGGAGGGTGTCACTCCACCATAAGGGGATTGGAGATTAGAAGAGATTATAGAAACGATTTTCTTTAGTAATTATCTCATACTTAACAAATATTACTTTTTAAGATAAGATTTCACATTTTTTTACAACTTATTACCTTTTTTAGTTGAAATTTAATATTTTGATATGAAGATATTTTGAAATCGATTTTCAATGGTAATAGTCTCAAATGTATTGCTAAACCTAACACACACATACATGTATAGGGTGGGGTTATGCTATAAAGGGTGTGTTTTGTGATAAAGGTGAGAAATAATTGTGTCCTTTGGTGATAAAACACAGTAGGTGTATTATATGAAAGAGTATGTGTTTCGTAAATGTTTGGTTTCTTAAAAAACACATCTTGATGATGTTTGGTTATTGTGTTTTGTGTAGTAAACACTATGTGATGATTTTGATGATAAAGTACAGTAGGTAAGAAAGTCAATTGTGGTACTCTTGTAGTTGTTTAAAACACATGGTTTTATGTCAAAAAAAAAACACACTTCAGGTTTAATATTGTGTGTTAAATTGTTCATTATGATAAAACACAAATGTAAAACACAAAACGTCAAGCACACGTTTGTATACCTATTTAATTGTCCTTGATGATAAAACACAACGTCAAGCACACGTCCGTATAATTATTTAACTTTGAAATTCATCTGATAACCTTACGATACTAATACTGATTGATATTTTTAAATATGATAAATATATGACTAATCCCTAAAAACTCTCCTCCATTAAAACCACCCAAAAAAATGATATATGTAATATTACCTTTATACCTTGGTCTTAAAATACTCCACCGTCACGTGTTAGCATGGGAATGCTTCTTACTTTTCTCATAATTTCCACCATTTGTATGAGAACCCTTATCTATCTATCTATCTATATATAGTGCACCGTTACCGTAGAAAGTAATAATATCGTGCGAAGTCTGCAAAGTACATCATAATTACGTAATGTAATCTTACTGATAATTACGTAATTTATGATACAATTATATATAAACTAATTACGTAATGAATTATAAAGACACATATTTTGAATGACATAAATTACGTAATCTGATCTTTCTAATTACGTAATGAAAAACACATAATTACATAATTATGTAATTAGTAAGAACAATAAAAAACAGCTGAATTTAGTTTTAATAACAAAACTACGTTAACGAAAATCATGAACAAATCAATCGAACAACATTACGTAACAAAGAAACAACTCAATTCATACATGCACAATCATTATTCACAGTCATCTTCGATGAATCAATGAAAAAAAAATCGTTTGGAGATATAATCAAAAGAGAACGAACTAATTTAGGATTGATCGTTTGATGATGATGATGATATGATTAGTTTATATATAATTGTATCATACATTACATAATTATCAATAAGATTACATTACGTAATTATGATTTACTTCGCACACTTCGCACATTTTGGAGACTTTGTATTTGAACCGGTACACACACACACACACATATATATATATATATATATATATACACACACACATACATACACTAGGTTATAGCCCGTGTTACACACGGTATAACATATAAAATTCTTACAAAGCTTTAAAGTATAGTTAATTGAATTAATATATTAACGCAAATTAATGAAAAAGTTAAATATATACAAATTAATGAAATTCAAGCTTACTCTCACCATGTGCTTGTCATCTAAAGGTTCATAAGAAGAAACAACACATTTTTAATACATGCCAAAAAGAAACAAAAAGAAACATATAGATATTGAATACATAAATTAACCTATTCACATGAATCATATGTTAAACAAAAACTTAAACATACTCAACTCTTGTTGTACTGGAAATTTAAACATGCCCGACTCTTGTTAAACAAATTGCCTTTTTTTCTTCGTCATTAGATTCAACACGGAAAGAAACTCAGGTAAAAAGTCAAATTTTTTTGCACAATGCTAAACAAATTCGACCATTATTTAGAAAATTTAAAAGGAAAAAAAACACAACAACAATTGGGAGATATGATTTGACTTTTTACCCAATTTTGCACAATGCTAAATTCATAAAGGGACTTCAATGCTTAAATGAAAGTTCTAAACATTAATAAGTAATATTCAATAAATAAATAAAGTAATAAATTCAATTTGATTATAAAAATTAATTATGATACCTAAATGGGGTTAAAAGATATTTATATCCCAACTCAAAGTAAGTGTTGAATTATTTATAACAATATATTTAGTACAAATTAAACTTTGACTGATTATATTGTTTTATACACTTGCAATTGTAGTAATAATATTTTAAATGTTTATTGCACAAAAGGCAATAACACATTAACAAATAAAATAAGAAAATAAAATTTGTAAAATATGAAATAAAAAACGAAGGTTTAAATAAAATTGTTATGAGGTTGTATTGTTACTCCAAATAACAAAGAATATGAAGCTGGTTGATACCAAAATAATAATAATAATAATAATAATAATAATAATAATAATAATAATAATAATAATAATAAATAATAATAATAATGAACAAAATGGTGGCAGAAGGAAAAACTATACAAACATATTTATTAACACAAATATACATTGTAAAGAGGAATAAACAGTTAAATGTTTACTTAGATATAAACAAAAAGTAAAACAAACTGCTAAAATAGTTGAATTTGATGTGGATGTGAAGTGATCATACATTCTTTATGTGAAGAAAGAAGAAGAAGATGAATTTAAGAAGCATATGTTCAAACTTTTTTTAGAAATCAAAATGTGGTTATTTGTAAATAAAAATGTTAAGTGAATAAATTAGAAAAAATAATTGATTTAGAAATGTCGTACCTTACAACTGAGAGTTACAATATTTGTTTAATTTTAAATATTCATATTTTAAATTAAGTTTTCCAGTTAAATTTGATATTGACCATATTTTTTGATATCAATCAATTTAAATTTCTTATATTAAATTTAAAGTTATCTAAATGGATGCAATGGTGGTAATTGTAAGTTTTGGTTGACTTTGATAGTGTTATCCAATTAAGTAAACTTAAGTATGTAAACAAAATTTTCAAAAGTAAATCCTAAAAGTTTGATTAAGACATTAAATTTTAGGATGATAGATGATGAAGCCAGCCCAACTGGGGGGCTAACCTGGTTTTATCCACAAGGTCATGAGTTCGACTCTCTTGAGTGGCATGTCTTGTGGGGTTTTACTAGAGAATTGGTGTAATAGGTGTTAAGTGGGATACCCTCGTTGAATCTATAACTTATAATAAACGAATTGAATTTCTATGAGTTGGCATTCAATGGAGGCCTCAACCCCCCACTGAATGTGCCATGTGGAACTTTGAGGTGATAGTATTGAATTTATTATTTTAAATAAAAAATAAATTTTTAAAATTTTTATTTTCTTTTTTTAAATAAAATATATATCTATATTATCTTAAAATTTCAAATATGTTAATTATTATCTTTTCCTTATTTTCCTCTCACATTTTTAAATGTTAATTATTATTTTAAAATTTCAAATATTTTAATTAATATTTGTATCTTTATTTTTTCCTTATTTTCCACTCACAATTTTTAAACGTTAGTAACTTTTATGTATGATATTTTTTTTTGAAAAAAAAAAATTTACACCAAATTAACGATCGCTTTATTATCTTTCCAACGAGCAACATAGTGCTATACAAAAAACGAAAAAAATGTTTTTTTAGTGAGTTTTTGTTCATGCAGAAAAAAAAAACACATGTGTTTAGGTGATTTATTAATCATATATAGGCAAGTACTAATCATGTTATGATAGTATATATGTTTTTAAAACCTACTATTATATATATGAATTACTCATGTTCATATGCTATAACGATATGCTTAGCATTAAAAGAGGTTAAAAAAATTTTAATCTGCAGAGAACGCAGTATGAGAGCCCATTTTCGTAGTATAAACATTAAAACAACTTTCTTTAGCATTAAAAGTAGTTAAGACTATTTACTTCTTTTATCCTTTTTTATTAACTCATATTAGATTTTTCAACCCCGGGACACTCCCGGGGTAATCAGCCAGTGTTATATATATAATAACTATTACGTTTTTTTAGATTTTTTTGAACGGTACTTTTTTTAGATGACTTTAGAGTTTTCACACATGTTTACTCTTTAATTTAGTTTTCAGTTGAACTATAATATTGTAACAGTGTAAAGGTGCAAAAGTTTTTATTTGAACGGCTAATGTTACTTTTCATTATATTTACAACAAAACACTTTTACTTAGATTTGAATTTACGACATCTCCTTTAAAAGGTATAAACCTCACAAAGTAACCTACCCCACATTGGCATTCTCAACTTGTTATTGGTCTATTTTATTTTGATATAAATGTGAGGTATAAGAGCATTCACAACCCCTCCATTATATCACCCCCCATCTTTAAAATTTAAAAAAGTCTCCTAAATAGTCACTCCATCCCATCCATTATCTATCTCCCCAAAACTTAAATTATAAAAAGATGCTACTGTGACTTTTCATATATGAAAAGCCACTGTAGCCCCCTATCTCAACCAACATCAACAACATAATTTCTTCTCCTGCACATCTCATCTTCTCCCGCCCATATCATCTTCTCTCCCGCCCTTTTAACATTCTAAAACCCATCCTTCTATTCCCTAGTTGCAGAACAAAATCATAACAACAAACCTCATCTTGGTTCAGGGTCTCCATTTGGTTATTTTAGGATGGTGCACCAGTCGTTGTCATTACTTGTATTTTTTTTGTCTTGAAACTGAATTAGATAATATCACATCCTAACCCGAATAAAATTGACGAAAAATGACCATTTTCAAAGATGAATTTTGACCCGAAAACTGTCTTGATCCAAACCCGTCCTATAAACATTTATTACAAATTGATTTTAAAATAAAAGTATAATATGACAAAATAGTAAGTAGTTATGATTGTAAATAGAAGAAAGAGAAAGAAATAATAAAAAATGAAAATGGAGATAGGTTTGGTGAATGGGATGTGGGAGATTTTTTAAAATGAGATATAAATTTTGAAAAGTATGATTTTTTGTTAAATTATAGGGTGAGATATGGTGGAGGGGATGCGAATGCTCTAATAGAGAAAGTATTTTTTTAATATTATTTTTTTTAGAAAAGTTAATTTTTCTTGATTATGTCGTCTGTGGGACTTAAACCCAAGATCTCTTAACCTTAAGTGATTTTGAAGGTTTTGCCTTTGTTAATAGACAACCAACCCTGTTGGTTATTATTAATAGCCTTTAAGCTCAATAGATTTGAGGCTAGAGTAATTAATGATAGATTTAAAAGTATAACTAAATTACTAAACAAAACATAATAAACCATCTACTAATTAAAAGAATGTATGTTTGACAGGAGCATCTCCACTAGGAGGGAGGTTTAGGACGCATATGAATCCTATATGGATGTTAGACTATATGGAGGGGCGCATGAAGCTTCATGTGGTACTTGTGGGGCTCATGTGTGAAGGGTGAAAATTATGGAGAGTAGGGGGGAGGGAATAATATTATTATGTGTAAGATTTAAAAAAAAAACATTAAGAAAACTCCACCTTGGCCCAAGCCCCGCCCCACGCCAATGAATATTTCCCCGCCCTTGAGGCTTCCCCCCCTTCCACGCCGACACCCCCCCCCCCCTCCGCGTTCAATCTTAGGTTGTGACAACCGGCAATTTCCGATTTATGCCGATGTGATTTTTATTATTAAAAATTAAATATTTATTTTAAATATTTCTAATTATTAAGTTTCGGAAGTTTACTGACTGTTTTTACGATCGAAACTGCGACCGGTTAAATTAGCGCGATTTAAACGCGTGTTCTGAAAACACGCGTCGGACATCGAAATATTTATATTCATGCTCGGTTTTGTATTTCGAACAAAACCGACTACTTTTTATAATTAATTATCGAGCCTAAAACTAAACCGAGACGTTTACGTTTAAAACGGGTTAGATACGCGGTATTAACCTACCTACCAAAAACCCTACCTATAAAAGCTCCTAACCCTCTTCTTCTTCCCCATTTCTGCCGCTCATCTCTCTCTCTCTCTACTCTCTCTCTAAAACACTCTCTCTCTCTCTCACGAGCTCTCTCTCTCTCTCTTCAGCTCACCCTCTCTCTACATCATCCCTCTCTCGCCATCCAACCATCCCTTCCCTCTCTCAGACAGGTCCGACCACCACCGTCTTGTGTGGTGGCGGCGTGATAAGGTGGCGGCGCTGTGAAGAACAAACAACAATGGTGGCGGCACTTTATTATTACTCGTTTTCAGATCTGGGTTCAGGCCTCAAGTTTTAGCGGTGGTTCGTTGATTGTGGTAGCCGATGGTGGGTCTGGTTGTTTGACAGGAGTATTTTGGTTGGTTATGGTGGATTTATGGTGGTGTTAACAAGATGGTGATGGTTCACGAAGGAGTAGCTGACGGTGATGGTTGTGGCTTGGTTAGAGGTGCGTTGCTTATCCAACTGGTTGTGGGTGACGTTTCCGGTTCAACAGAGCTGTTTTGATGGCTGATGATAATGGTTGCGGTGGTCTTGTGCCGGGTGTTTGCTCGGTTTTTGGTCCGATGGTGGTGGTATGGTCATGGGTCAGTGTCGAGTGGTGGTTGTGGTCCACGAGTTTTGAGTCAAGGGTTCGAGTCACGGTTCGAATCTGGTAATAGTCGGTAAGATTTTGGGTTCGAGTTTTGGTCCGGTCAGGTGGCTCTAGTCGGGTGTAGTTGTTCGGGTCAGATTTGGTACAAGTTCGTGATGGTCCGGGTTTCGTTTTGCATCCTGTCAGATTTGGTCAACCCGGGTCAAACGGGTCAGATCTGGTCAACAGTCAGTTTGGTCAACGCCGCGTTCGAGGCGGTTCCCGGTTATGCACGTACGATTCGGTATACTTATGTTCGTGTTTATTATTATCTTATTTATAGATATCATATATTTATAAATGTTATATATATGTAAATATTATTATATTTATGAATATTATAAATTTATAAATATATTGATATGGACAAATAGTTTTAACTCGCGAACGAACCGAATAATAATAAACGGTAATTATATTAGACGATTTGGTAAATGGTTAACTTAACGTCACTTATGATATTGAACATCGGACTAAATAACATTGGGCTATATCGTCGGACTATATTATATATATTTCTATATATATATATATAACTATACATATGTGACGAAACGTATACAGTCTCGTGAATCGAAGTTGTGGATAAAAGGACTTGACGAATTGTGTTTGAAAGTTGATTTTGGGGAAAATTGTAGACAACGGGTGTTGTCTGGTTCGTACAAAAACAGAGGAAACTCTGCCCAAATTTTTATAAAAATCAAAGCGTAACGAACTACTATTTCTATAAATAAATTCCCCTAAGTGTTTTGGACAAACAAATCGAAATGCTGTTAAGGACTATTTATTCGTAGCAATAAAGATGATTTCCAAACAATATTTGAGAAAAAGTAACAAATGTTATTAATCGGTTTTAATAACTACAATTGTATCTCCTCAAAAAGTATTTCTAAAATAGAATTACACAAAACAAATACATTTATATGATTTATGAGACGAGCTACGATTCAGGATAATTATACGTTTCGGGGTACTAGTCCAACATGGTTTATACACAAATAGTAACAAGTGTGCAACTTGGGTGCTATGTTGTATATGGGAATTAAGATAAGTCATTGTCGGTTCGTCGAGTTGAAACGTATTGAGACTCGTGTTGGTACACACGAGTCTAGACAGTCGGTTAGGCTATCTTGTAAGCGATTGATAAGCTAGGCTTATGAGTGATAGACTGTTATGGTGTCCTTTGTTGGTAATTTAGGGCATGAGGAAGTCGGTCGAGGTTTCAGGCTTGTTTGCTAGCTTAGCATGGAAATTAAGGTGAGTTCATGACCCCACTTTTTATCGTTTTATAAATGCTTTCGGGGGGAAGACATGCTTCTTTTATGAAAATCTGATGAAATTAAAGTGATCAAGTTTTGGGAAAAGTTTAACAATTCAAACACTTTGAAAAATCGTACATGGGAAATCAAATGGGTTGCGTGAGTTTCACGGCCCCACTTTACGTTTTTGTATTTCGGGGGAGATACATGCTTTATACATATTTCATAAATTATCATGTTATACTAGTGTTAAATTCATTTGTGCTATACGATACGTAAAGTCCCGGGGAAACCATGAATATGCTGGGTAGCATAACGGGGGAAATGTGGATAGATCTATTGGGACTGACAGACCCCACCCGTCGGCTGGGAGCCGGGCGGGTGCATATTGTCTCGGTCATAAGCTTAATCGTTTCGGGCAAAATCATATATCGTTGTCTGTAATGGTTTCCGGTCGTAGTGGTATTATTCATGCGTCTAGCTAACGCTATCATTTCTAACATAGTGATAACATGATGGCTTTCAAAACTTATGGAAATGTTTTTGTAAAACTTTATTCCTGGTTTGAAATAACATAACTTTATTCCCTGGTTTGGGGTTACACAACTAGTTCCTGGATTTGGACTACATAGATTTCGGTTGAAATGATTTTGGATTAAACTCAACTTTTGGTTTCGCAAACTTATGAACTCACCAGCTTTATGTTGACTTTTTAAGCATGTCTTTCAGGTTTAAGCTTTGGTAACGGCACGGTTGGAGTGGGCGACGTCTTGGGATCGGGGATCCTAGAGGGTTAGAATTGGCGTTCAGGAAGTAAGAGTCTTAGATGCATCTTTCCGCTGCGCGGCGAAGCTACCAAACGTCACAACCGATTTGGGGATAAGTCGGGGTGTGACAGTTTGGTATCAGAGCCATAGGTTTTAGCGAACTAGGTGTCTGGGTAGATATCTAGGCTTTAACCTGAGTTTGTTTTGAAGTTGGGACCAAAATTTCTAAGACATAATATTAGTATGAACGCCTAGGAACTGGAATTCCAGCCGTTGCCAAATCAGTTGCATGACTATTAGTGTATCACACTAGCTCAGTGTACATTCCTTCGGCGCAAGGAACATTTATTTTCTTATGTGAATAGTAAGTTTATATGTTCGATAGTGGTATGTAGAAAGGACATAGCACATGGTGGCTAGGCATAATTCACTAGTGACTGGCGAGTCATCGCTTTAGATATCAGAGTGTTTATTCACATAGAGTTAGCTGAGTCATTGTTTCTTGGTATGAGGAACAACTTACTTGTTTGTATACTGTGTGCATTTACGTAAAGTATATATTATACGTATCGTCAATGGTTGTCGACTCAAGCTTGGACATATCTACAACGCTCCCACGTGTCACGTTAGTTGGACGAGTTGGCAAAGGGATTGTGCAGCATCTGCGGTCTCGCATCCCTGGTTCGGAGTATGCTATGTCATCAAGGCCGGGTTGGGCCGAAGGCGTCTTGATGAGGCACCTCGTTTTGCAGATGATGCTGCGAGTCTGGAATGCAGACGAGAAGAGCACCGGGAAAAGTGGCGCACACGACGAATATTGTATTATATCATGTTATATATACGTGTTATTATATGAATGTGACGAGTGCTCGTGATATAACTTATGATGGAGGTTAATAGGATGATCTGGTGAGGTAAATTTTCGATAACGCAGACGTCACGTTATTGCGGATTTACAGGCACTTGATAATTCTAAGAACATCTATCGTGAGGGTATCTATGCTATTAGGTTGTTGTATATACATATATATATATATAAATAATGGATAAGGGTTTTTCATTATTTTGTTGTTACGGACGTGATTGTCGATTCTCCCATGTTCGTGTCATTTGTGACCTTGCTTTTCTTAAACCAGTTTAAGTTCTTGATGATCTCGTTTCTTGAACTTCTAAGGTTCATGTTGTAGAACCTAGTTATATCTTTTTGAGTACGATCTACATCTCTCTTCTTTTGTATTCGTGGCCTTCAACATTCAATCATAAAGGAATTTATTTTTTTTTGTTGATTCCTTATTCTTTTCACCAAACTAGACACGCATTTTTGTACATGTGTCAACTATTGTATGTTTGGATTCTTTAAATATGTGAAGGTCCATTGTAGGGCTTCGCATCAAACAATTGTTTCATTAATGATTTGCTTTATCATTACGTTGCTCGTAATGTTTGACTTCTAGTCTTGCTATGTTTGGCCAGTGTAGGCAATGAATCCTTTGATACTTCGTCGATGAGTTTCTTTAAAGTCGACATTTCAGTTGAATCGAATTGTTGGAATTTGATACAGCACCTTGCGGTGAATATTCAATCGACTTGGAATAATGAATTTTTATTGACATGTCTCACTTTCACCAACTTGTTTGTTATTGCCTTAAATGCAGACGCACCTTGTGGTGTGTACTGAAAAGTTGGTGCACTAGTTGTTTCGTTTGAGGTGCGCCAATAGTGTTTGTTGACAAAGTTATTGTTTACACTTTGCATCCGATTGGTTCTAAAACTTTATTTCGTGCCATTTGTACCGGCAAGTCCGTTGACTATTTTGTTGTATTACCATTGGTTCTTGGATGATATGCTACTTCAAATTTTGAGGACAAAATTTCTGTAACATGGGGAGGATGTGACAACCGGCAATTTCCGATTTATGCCGATGTGATTTTTATTATTAAAAATTAAATATTTATTTTAAATATTTCTAATTATTAAGTTTCGGAAGTTTACTGACTGTTTTTACGATCGAAACTGCGACCGGTTAAATTAGCGCGATTTAAACGCGTGTTCTGAAAACACGCGTCGGACATCGAAATATTTATATTCATGCTCGGTTTTGTATTTCGAACAAAACCGACTACTTTTTATAATTAATTATCGAGCCTAAAACTAAACCGAGACGTTTACGTTTAAAACGGGTTAGATACGCGGTATTAACCTACCTACCAAAAACCCTACCTATAAAAGCTCCTAACCCTCTTCTTCTTCCCCATTTCTGCCGCTCATCTCTCTCTCTCTCTACTCTCTCTCTAAAACACTCTCTCTCTCTCTCACGAGCTCTCTCTCTCTCTCTTCAGCTCACCCTCTCTCTACATCATCCCTCTCTCGCCATCCAACCATCCCTTCCCTCTCTCAGACAGGTCCGACCACCACCGTCTTGTGTGGTGGCGGCGTGATAAGGTGGCGGCGCTGTGAAGAACAAACAACAATGGTGGCGGCACTTTATTATTACTCGTTTTCAGATCTGGGTTCAGGCCTCAAGTTTTAGCGGTGGTTCGTTGATTGTGGTAGCCGATGGTGGGTCTGGTTGTTTGACAGGAGTATTTTGGTTGGTTATGGTGGATTTATGGTGGTGTTAACAAGATGGTGATGGTTCACGAAGGAGTAGCTGACGGTGATGGTTGTGGCTTGGTTAGAGGTGCGTTGCTTATCCAACTGGTTGTGGGTGACGTTTCCGGTTCAACAGAGCTGTTTTGATGGCTGATGATAATGGTTGCGGTGGTCTTGTGCCGGGTGTTTGCTCGGTTTTTGGTCCGATGGTGGTGGTATGGTCATGGGTCAGTGTCGAGTGGTGGTTGTGGTCCACGAGTTTTGAGTCAAGGGTTCGAGTCACGGTTCGAATCTGGTAATAGTCGGTAAGATTTTGGGTTCGAGTTTTGGTCCGGTCAGGTGGCTCTATTGAACGCCACGTGGCATAATCAAGAGATGGTTGAGGCCACCATTGAACGCCACGTCAGCAACTATCAATTCTTTCCGGAGCGTCCCGAGGTTGAAAAATATAACCATTCTAATAATACTAATACTAATAGTAATAATTATTACTCTTGTAATTAAATAAATAAAAAAATAACCTTGCTATAAGGTGACACCATGTGTTGCAGTGTTGCGCGATTCTTTCTCCTAACTTCTCTTGATGAAGTATACCTAGTAAAATTTCAATGATAACATGGCGACTGGGCTGATTTTCAACATCGTAGATAAGAACCTAGTTTAAAAGAAAAAACATGATTAATTAATAACATGAACACTTTGTGTGTTTTTTTCTGTATGAACGAAACCCCACAAAAAATAGTCGATTTTTCTCCATTTTTTTATATAGGACTATGGTACTCATTGGAAAGATAATAAAACGCTCGTTAATTTGGTGTAATTTTTTTCTTTAAAAAATCCCGTATATAAAATATATAAACGTTTAAAAATTATGAAAGGAAACATGAGAGAGCAAATTTTAATTTTATTTTTAAATTCTTTTTTTTCCTAAAATAACTCAATTTAATTTAGGGTTTTATGTTTATCTTTTTTTTAATTAAAAAAAGGAAATATTTCAAAAACACTAAAATATTTCAATTATGATGCCACGTGACACTCTCAAGAGGAGGTTGAGGCCTCCATTGCACGCCACATCAGTATATACGTTTTCTTTTATATATATATAGATAGATATCAAGTTGAGGTTTCAAATTAGTTAAAAATACACAAGAAACTATAAACTTGAAGAAATTAACCACATTAGTATAACAAACTTACTAAAAAAGTATCACCCTAACTAAATCGACAATACATTAACGAAATAAAACAACTTCAATACATTAAATATCCAAAATAAAACACATTCAATACATTATATTCAAATAATATTTTATTTCAAATTGATTTAACTTTGTATAATGATATTATAAGATCATTATATAAACTAGTGTTTTTTCGGCCCGCGCGTTGCGCGGGATTAAGAATATACTAAACGCCTGCAACGCAAATCAACTGCAATAAATGCCATCTATCGAAATGTACTATTTCAAGTCAAAATGTCTTCAACTTCAAAAAATATCCCTGTAACTTGGCAAAGGTCTTGGCCATGGGGCGCGGGTTTGCGCAGAGAACGAAGTTGGTTAGCAGGGCTTTAAATCTGAAAAAACTTTTTGTAAGGGTAACTAATTAGAAGGAACCGGTATATGCTTAAATGTTTTACTATACACTTCAAGCTAATATGTTAAAACTTGCAAAGTTACAACCAATTACAACCTAAAAGTGGTGGTAAGATTACAGGAACATTCATCCACTTAATCGGGTGTCATTTGTGATTTACAAAATTAAATACTTCAAATATATTTAACCACAATATAGATCTAAAAATCTGCATAACCAACACACTGGCAAGGCAACCTAATTTCTCACAACTAACAACCAATTCAAGTGGCAAAACAATTTAGTCACAAATAGCCTTAAACAAATCTATAATCACGACCTATTTGGGCAATGAAGTTAACATAATGTAGCAGATCCTCTAGATAATAAAAAGCACCAAAGAACAAAAAACAACCTGCCAAATCGATCAAAATCACAACAAATGGATCAAGCTATCATATGGAATGTGGGTTTATACTATTAAGTGTTGAAATTGCTCTAGAATATTTCATAATTTCCTGTATAGTTGTATATCACAGTAACCTACAAATCATACTATCATTATCCCATCATCTCTCCATTACCACGTACATCACAAAATTTCATGGTAACATGAGATAATTACCTTATAAAAATACAAAAAGAAGATTGAGTACGAACCTGAAATAAAGAAACTGGCCGATTAAAATGAGGGGCCAGATTCTCATTTATCATGTCCAGCTGCACACATTAAAGCCTCGATATGCAAAGCAAGAAAAGAAAGAACATGATTTTGCTAGATGTTGACTTTTGTGTAAGGTCAACCATATCATTCAATTGTTGATGGCGGCTTTTGGATGTAACGTCCAGGCAAACTTGGTTCACCCCTCGAACATTGTTGCAGATCTTTGTTGATACATCTTCAAAAAACTTATGCTCAAAATAGCACCTTAAAATTCAAAATGTAAAAATTCCTGGTTATATGTCAAAAGTCAACACCAAAAACAAATATCTTAAATCATGTATATGTCCATAACATCAATCAAAGACTAAAAAACATATCTTAAAGCATGTATATAATCATAACATCAGTCATTTTGATTCAAAAAGTGAAAAACATATCTTAAGGCATGTATATATCCGTCTTTGCATAGAAATTCACTAACAGTTGAATCCATCCAGACCAAAGATAGTTGGCCATGTCAGCAAAAGTCTAGTTGATGGTTTATACGCCCAACCGACGGTTTGAAATTTGAAACTGGCAATTTAACCTTTTATTCATTTATGTGTGTTCATTTTTAAAATAAGTAGTTATATAATATAACTATATCCATAAACCAGCTTTTATCATATAAAACTTTAATGCAGGGCAATGATTTCGAACGAAACTCATTATATAAAAAACCAGTTCAAGCCATCATAGTGACAGCTAAATTGCTAAAAGCAATCTGTATGGCTGACCCACCCGACCCGTCATGGGTTTGGTTGTCGCTTTCTGAAACTGTAGTTGGTGGTTTAGTCTAAAAATTTTGTTCACCCAGCTGAACCTAACAATAAAACTCACAAAGTGGTTTTATTCAAAAGTTCTCGCTTTAGTAAAAAAATAGCACGGACAAGAGCATGTGCTCACCAATTAGCAGTCATGTCGTCTTGACTGGCCCCAACTCTAAGTGCAACAACACTATAATGAGTCCTCTAATCTCCTTGAACACCTGTTGTTTCTATCGGTAAAAACAAAGCAAAGGTCTGCCATATGTCATCATATATCCCAGCATCCTTTATTGCCTGAAAAAATATTTCATCAAACCATGTCAAATGGGTCTCATCTTTTACCTGGCGAAGATTATCAAGCGCGTTTCCTTGAGTTACATCCCTTGGAATTCTCACAAGTCCTGGGCATGGGAAAGGGTGCCGCTTAAAAAAGAACACCGGAACATAACAAATCTTTCCAATCAGTAGTTCCAAACCCTGCACCGTAATGATCTGCACACTGTCATTACTTATACACTTCCTTACAAGCCTAATAATTTAATTTACAAATGACTCATCCAATAAAAAATTAGCCAATTAGCAAACTCTTGTAAATGTAACTATCTGGAAAAACAATGGTATTCAAGTGTACTTGATGGTTCTAGGTACTCATAGTCTCATACACCACCACCGCTATAGCCTTCTAACTTCTTCACAGCCACTCACAGTCTTCAGAATTTCTTATTGCAATGTCGCATGGTTGGCGTCCAGAATCCAGATACTCCAAACCATCTGATTGCAAAAAACTAATAAATGAACAAAAAAAAAAAGTCAGATCAAAAGCAAGATTTCACATTAAAAAGCACACTTGCACCAAATCCACCACTAACATCATCTTCAAGTGAGCATTCTTCTATCTTGATACATAACCCCAAATGCTTTTACCTACTAACAAAAAAACTTACCCAATTTCCTCTATTCGTTCACCTTCTATGCCACTCAAACCGTTGTTAACTTTCTAGTCATCTGTATTCAAAACGAAAACAAAGAAAATATTTTCAAGATGAATATATGATTAATATAAAATAAATGTATGAAAACGGAACATATAACCATGTCCTTGAAGAGCTCTTCAAATGGTTAGACTATCTAAAAACCCAAGTTAAGCCTCTCATAATGCTTTAAGTGCGCCAATTTTCCACATTTGAATAAATAGTCAATATTATTAACCACAACTAAAGTTTAAAAATAACTTTAAAACCGGTCAAACTGGTTGAAAGTAACACAGTCTCTAATCTATAACCGGCCGGTTTCGAACCACACCAAATAATACCTGTTAGCCAACCAGCACAACCTCCCAATTTGCAACGTCTACATGAAGGAGCATTCATCAGACATAACCAATCTTGCAAAAATCAGCTTTTCCTTTGTAAAGCACCTTTTACATGCAACCTTTGTAGAGATCTGTAGGTAGACCTTAAGACAGTGAGATTTAAAAAAAAAATAATAATAATAATAGGACTATGAATATAACTCGACGACCCACTTAAATAAAAAAGCACAATACCTATCTCTGGAGCTGAAACTGTGCATGTCCACATAATGGTTTTAGAACCACTTGATTGGACAATTGCCAGGTTAGCATTTTCATCTCAAAGTGCCATCTTTTTCTTCTTAGATGAGCTGAGTTTCATCAATGGCTCTAATCTTCCCATACATAAGTTGCATTGGGTGTCACCAAGCTTTACATGAAGATAGGAGATGTAGGCTGTAATGGAAATCAAAATAGTGAAATCTAAATAAAAAGTCAATGTATATATCGTTGAAGCTTAACATATTTGAATTTCAAAAACATTAACAATAATCGAAGTATTATTGACGTGGTAAACCTAAGTCTACTAATAACACCAACTTCATGCTACTTTATACAAAGCATTTGAAGAATTCAAATATCACCAGTAATGAAAGTGATTCATAATTGTTTCACAATTTCACCAAAAATTAAAAACTGCAAACCGCATTACATACCTTTGGCAACGTATGAGTCATGAAATCTTGCTTGATCCGAGGGATACAAATGCACGATTCTCGATCTTTAATTCGTCATTGTTTGCATTGATGTGGAATGCTGAAAGTGTGTGATGCGTTAATATTCAAACTCAAGGAAAAAACCCAACAATCCAAGTAATCAATAGCCCATAGGAGCCCTAATTCGAAAATACAAAAACCCCATTATGTTAAGAGACGAAAAGGTACAAGAAACAATCAGTTGATGTAGGTTTAACTCAAGATAGTTGAGATCTATTACCTTAAATAAAGATTTCTTTGGTGCAGGAGAACGTCGAAAATAGTACGTTAAAGATGCGTAAACACCATCCATCAATACCATCCGACTGACAGTTAAAGATGCCTAAGCAGGCTAAACGGTCAGTGGAACTCACATAGTGGAGACAGCGAAGGCGGAGGGCGCGACGAAGATGAGGCGGGCAAGGGCTTCAGTCTCACTCAAAAGCTCTCTCTATAACATATGAAAAATGGAAATTTGGGAATATGAATGGTGGCAAATGGGATACCGGCGGTGGAAGACACGTGGTTTAACGGGGAGACGACAGGTAAAGGAGGTAAATGGCAAAAACATATTGGTCAGGGAACTTATATTAAGATATAGGATAAATTAACAAAAAAACACACACTGACTCGAACTCAGCTATAACCCATAGACACACAACATACACACCAACTGATCTGGAAGGACTTTAGTTAACATAGTCATAACATACAATATTTAACATATTTACTAATCAGGAAAAAATAAAAAACACTGTTCAAATCAGTTTGCTTATTAATATAGTCTAATTAAGTAAAATCAATAGAGAACTATCATATATTCTCATGCTAATATATCAATTGCATCTCATGATACTTATGAAGAGATAAAAGTAACTTGAAACATTGTCACATATCCTTATATGACTGAACATGCGACAAAAAACAAATTTGGTTAGCCTACATGTTTTTTATTTTGTTTTTGTTTTTTTAAAGTGATTTTACGGAAGAGAGAACTTTGAAACCATATCAAACAATTTGCTTTCTACATGTTATGTAAGTAGAGAGAGGCTTAGTGATACATGCCACACCACACTTGGTCACATACCCACGTCTCCCATGCACAGCACCCATGCAATGCTCAATGTGCAGTACCTTGAATATGATACCCACGTTGCCATTCACCCAATGGATATCCAAATAAACGTGGCTTGTGCATTTCACTACTAGAAACATACCCCTTTCTTGACGCGCATTGTGCGTCATAAAAGGGTGTTTATGACACACAGAAAAGTGTCAAGGAAGAACATGTGAAGAAAGGTTTATGACATGCAGGCGCGTGTCATCTTTTAATGACACGCGTTTATGACACTCCTTTACGACACGCTTTTTTGACACGCATTTATGACACACTCTTTAATGACACTCTTTTATGACATGCATTTACGACACACCTTTATGACACTAATTTTGCGTGTCATGTTTTTTTTTTACCTAAAAAAAATTATGCAAAATAACTAATAAATCTGGATTTATATTTATATTTATAATAACAAAATCAATAAATTTCAAAATAAAATTGCATATATTATATATACCACAAAAAAATTACAATTAGCATTTGTCGAATCCTACCACTAGTTACAAAAATATTGTGTCAATACATTACATTAGTCTAGACTAAACGTACGGATAACTTGAAAATGAAGGTTGCGGCATAACTAGACAACTCTTCACGAATGGCATTAATATCCGCATCCGTGTTAGCATCTACTCCTCCCCCTACCTGAGACAACAATTAAATTAATAAGATGAAGGTTAATGTTCGTGATGGTTTTAATTTCAAGACGAGAATTATTACTAACATAAACATCAAAATCACTTAATTTGTATAAACATACATATAGTTGTGTTCTAAACCTGTTTCTGCCTCATGTCATTTGCAATCAAATAATTGAGTATGTCCCTCACACCTAAACATTTTAAAATAAAAAAACCATTATTAATCAGCTTGAAAATATAGCTCGAAATCTGAAAAATGACAACTCTGAATTTTGAGTGAACAAAAGACACTTCATACTCGATATATTTAACTGTTTTGGGTATACTATTATCATCAGATTGATCTAATAACGATTAACAAACAGAATTTTATAGAATCACAAAATACCTTCTTTTTTTTACTTCTTTATCAACATTCTCCATCAATGCCTCATTAAAACCTCCATCCACTTTGATCTGAAGCCAATCTTTTTGTATCAACATAAATATGAACATGACTGCTACATCAGTTTAGTACATAACAGCGCGACTGCACAGCAACGCGACTGCGCAGCAGCGCGCAGCAGGCAACTGCGCAGCAGCGCGACTGAGCAGCAGGCGACTGCGCAGCAGCGCACAGCCTGCACAGAACAGGCGACTGCACGGACTGCGCGCGCACTAACGTCGTTCCAACTCTCAAGAAGTTGTTCTTTAACTCTGGTTGATTAGAACCAAGATTTTTGTCATGAAGATGCTTGACATCTCTATTAGAGCCTGACGTCATGATCTAACCGGTAGTTGCGCGCATTGAGGCATTTTTTCTTTATAATTGAATCTCTTTTTAGTGTTTTGTCTCCAAATCTGAAACTTGTATAGAGGTTTGACTATCACTGCTTGCCCTTCTATCTATCTATAGCCTGAAAACATTGAAAATAAGACCACATTATCAGCTCATGGAATAACACACCTTTGGGTCCATTTTGTGAAAAAACATATTACTTACGTGAACAACTGAGGGCGGTTACGCGAGAGCTGAGGCCGCTTCATTGGTGATAATATCAGATTTCTCAAGGTCATAGAAGGATTGCTTGCTCCAACACCACCACCACCGCTGCCGCCGCCACTGCCACCACCACCAAACATAGGACGGCCAATAGGTCTTCTGTTGTCAACTGGAATTGCTGAATGTTTAACAAGTGGGCTAGCAGAGATGTCAAATGGCCCGGAGTTTGAACTGTTCTGTCTTGCTGCTTGTGGCCATATATCTTCCCGAGGTCCTGGAGTGTCGGGAGTGGTTACCGACCAATCTGCAGCATATAATTAACTAGCATTTCTTGGATAACACCAACATCATAAGTAAATATCGTTCATACACACACACACATATGTTTATCTTATTATCATAATAATTTGGTAAACAAAATTAGATTACCTTTCCTGATATGATCTCTGTTATCCATCATGTTAGCTGGACTAGCAAACAAATCATGATCTGTTCTTGAATAGAAGTTGTTTGCAGGTTGAATTGCTGAGCGTTTGACCGATTCATACTCGCTTCTCAACTAGTCATACATCTCATCCAGTTTCCGCTTTTGCCTACAAAACATAATGAATTTTTAAGTATCCAAGATGAGAATCAAGAAAACAATAATGACGGGATATTTACAAATAGCTAACCTCGATTTTTCAGAAAACTTTTCTTGGAGCTCCTGCTTATCTTTAGACAAATTCTCGATTTTTTGTTCTGCCTGCTGACACCGTTTGGCCATTTTCTGATATGCTGTATGTACTTGCTCCATTTTTTCGGTGAACTTCTCTTGCATTGTTTCGCATTTTTGCCTGCACTGAGCTACTATTCTATTCATCTTGTATTGCATTTCAAGTTCTTTTTGTCCGATGTAGAACATGATGCTTTTATACGAACTCTTCATTACTTTATGTGTGTCAAAGAAAATATATATATCAAATATGAAATATCAAGAGACTTTTAGTTAACTAATTAAAGTTAATAGGATACAAATCTGAGGAGATATGCCAGCCATAGCCATCTGCAATGAAGCATATGAAGAAAATTAAGAAAGAATGCTAAAATCGAAAAGAGAGTTCATAAAAAGCGTTTTGGATATATTGACAGTATACTGTAGCATATCTCTCAACTGATACAGTTTCGAGACTCTCACATACGCATTTTGGTTTTTAATATATAATATAATGCATTAATCCCATGTAACGGTGCTCCAACAAGAAAGCGAAAATCAAGTTCTGCAGTGAGTACATAAAATTAAAAATATATTACCTAACATATGATACTATCATTACAGAAGTATATTTGCATTAGAGAGCACCATAAGGCACACATTAAACAATGCTTTAAACAACATATATAAACATAACAGTTAAACCTAATTTACCATTAGTTCTCATGTCGGAAACATCTCTGTCCAAATCTGAGCGAATTACGGACTTGCGAACCTTCAATCGAGTCAGTTGACGGCTCCAGTGACAGCGTAACAATGTATTATAAGTAACATGAAAAACACTAAACTAATACCTGGTAGGATTATAGGAAGGAGACCAGAGAAGGCATGTCACAACTAAAAGCATATATGCCAAAACAGCCCAGAAAGCTTGAATAACCCAAGCTCGTTTCCATAGTTCGCTCAACGGATCACTTGCATTGAAGTACAACTGAATAAAAAGCATAAAGATTTAATAGTGAAGAAGCAAAATAAACTGTTTCAAAGGAGAGACCGATACCGCAACTCCAATAAGCAATCTCAAACACCCCTCACTCATACTCACAGTCTCACACCAAAACATACAAACCTAACTATTGTCAACTCAATCACATTACATAAAACACAGATTAAAGATACAAACAATAGCTAATGTAACATATTAACATCAATAGCCACTCCTAACATTTTGCCTTAAAAATAATAAACTATATATAATATAAAACATGCTGATCACGAAACCTAATAAAAACAAAACTAATGAGCAATACCTTTAACCTTATTACAAAACGGACAGCATTCATACTGATACAACACAACCTCCTTGGGAACCAGATCTAAATGAACCGGTTCTTTGGTATACGCCTCTTTCTCCGCCAATAACAACGCTCCAGCACCAGCAAGACAACCTAACGAAATAATAACTTTAGTCGCTCCAGGAGATCCGGTAGACGAGGAGATGGATCGTATAGATGAAGAGAACCAGCGGTGAGAGGATGTTGCGGCATTGGTGGTGATGTAAGAAGCGTTAAGTTGGAGTGTATAGCGATTGCCCTTGCAGATCTTTCAATTGAGGGGTTTCAGAATGAGGGTTTCTGATAATGGAGAGGTTTCGATTGAGGGTTCAGAATGAGCTAGGGTTTCGATTGAGGGGTTTCAGTATGTATGTATGTGTTTGTAGAATGAGGGTTTCTATTGTTTCTAAGAAGAAGATTGGATACAGACATGATACATGAAAGGAGGGGACTTAAATGTGTGGGAGGGAAATTAGAAATGTGTGAAATCTTGACACTAAACATGACACACAATTGTTATACTATCATGGTTTTTGAATTCTTGACATCAAATTGTTGACACGCAAAAAAGCGTGTCATTGTTTAACCAATTTTTATAAACCATGACACTTTTTTTTATGACACACGCTTTGAGTGTCATAAATAGATGCGTGTCATTAAATGTGTGTCAAGAAAGGGGTATTTTTCTAGTAGTGTTTGTTTCCTTTTTATCTTATTATTGTTAGTTTCTTGAGTAGTGGATTAATGCCTTTACACGTTTATGTTTCTCTTGTTTGCAAGCCTATAAAATGGCATTATGTTTTGTTTGGAAAGTATGAATGAAAAATATTTGAAAAGCTTTGGCTTGATCCCTCTTTTATCTTGATGTTTCTTGGAAGTTTTGTAGGTTTTTCTTTGTAAAACCTATCACTTAGTATTTCTCAATTTATATGTTTAAATTCCTCTTGTTCTGGATCTCTAATATCGTGTAAGAAATGAAAAAATGAATCATATATTTTTCAATTCATTTCCTTCGTTTATTGGATTAAGCATTATCAAAAATCTATGAATTAAACAAAGCCTTAGTGGCATCAATAAATTGCTCAGTTGGTAGCGTGAACAACATTTCCAATTCTACTAAAGTTCCAGAAGCTATCAAAAGCATAAAGCACGTCACATGGCAGCAAAGTCAATCAATGGACTAAATCACAAACTGAAATAATATATGTCGCTATAACAAATATAAAAGCAACGATAGTTATGAGTTCTCCAAGGGTAAAGGGTTGAAGGGTTTCGATTAGCCTAACACAGGTCGTGGAGTCCCCTCACGTTTGTAGCACGCAGGTAGGATCTTGTTGTTTTAGTTTGTTGTTTATGATTCAGATTTGAAGAAGATTAAAACTAGAATGTTGTTGTTATTGTATTATTATTAGATGTGATGTGTAAAGAAAAGATTGTGCATGAAGCATGATCTTCTACAGAGAAGAGATGGATATGAAAGGAGTGACTTTGCTTATCAGGAAGCTAACTTTTATAGAAGAAAGTTCTTCTATAAAGAGAAGTGAAGCATACTCAATTCTTGGCTATGGTAAGGGTTTTTCCCATTTTGCATATGGAAGGCTTTGGAGATGCAGGTAAATATGTGCACTCTCCACACGTGGTGGTTGAGGCCTGAGCTCGAGAGTCAACCCAAAAAGTGTGACAAGACAAGACACTTATTTGTTCCTTTTGCTGCTGATAACAACTGCTTCACTTTTGAACCCTTTTAACCTTTAACTTTTTAAGTTGTTGTGCATTACAATCAATTTTTTAGATTTGAGCTACCCACGTCATCAATATACAAATAGTGAGGAAGAGCTGAAGAAAAAACTCACACAGCTAAAAGAGAAAACTCACACAGCTAAAATTCTTGATTTCATCAAATTACAGAACCACTAAACTCTAGACCTCATAAATCTTTCACACAACATGCATACCTATAAATATATTGACAGCAAACAAATAAACCTTCCCTGATGTGAAGCAAAGAATAGGCAGGGGCGATGGCCGGTGGAGAAGGAATGAGGCAGGGGCGGTTGGGTTTGGTCCGTTTGGAGATGAGAGAGAGAGGGGGGAGCGAGAGAGGGGGGAGAGACGTTAGCAGTCAACAACAATGTTTGTTTGTTGTGAAATGATGGTTTTGAGTTTGTTTCAAACCATAGGTTTTGTAAAAAAAAATAGAAATGAAAATTAAAAAAGAACGCCCCTTAACATTCGAACTAGAGACCTGTTGGTTGTTATAAAGGGTTTCTGCCACTAGAGAACTCATCATCTATACAAATGTTTCCTTTCTAGATTTTAATATACATTAACACTATAATTTCGAAACCGAGTGGGTTCCCGGGAATCCACCAGACATCCCTAAATCCGCCCCTGTTTGGGACCCATACAAATCCTATATGGATGTAAGGTGAAGAAGAGATGAAATAGAAAGGGAAGAGAGATATTATCTATGATTATAGACTAGACATAGCAAAATATGTGAGGAAGGAAGAGAGAAGATAAAGAAAAGAGAGTGGTGTGGTATCTGAATGGAGCATCCAATTGAAGATGCTCTAATAATTAGAGGGATGTTAACATACAAAGGCTTCTTAACACATAAATGATACAAAGGACTCATAGCGCGACATGTGGCACTAGCCAAAAGTGTATTTTTGTTCGCCAATCATAATTACGCATGTTATCACAAACCCAAATAATTACACACGTTATATCTTACAATTGCGCATGTTAAACAACATAACGACACACGTTATACATGATAATTATGCATGTTACAAAACCCAATGATTTTTTTAAAGTATAACAATAATGTATGCAAATCAAAGAGCATAAAACGCTTGTTTTTATGGTGTATTTATTTTTTAAAAATAATGTTGTATGAAAAAACTTATGAACATCTAAAAAATGGGGTGAAAGTTGAAAAAAGTCGATATGCCTATTTTACCCCTTCCTAATCATTTCTTATTTTTTTTTCATGCATAAATTTCAATCTAAATACATATTTCAATCTCATGTTCGTTCGTATCTTTTTTATGTTAAGGTTCCTTTTGTTTAAAATATCTCCTAATAATTAAAAGGTTTAAACATGTATTATTTGGGTAGCCAATTTTCGGGTTGGGCCCATCACAACCCATGTTGTATCCTCAAGTCCACTATCCAAGTATTTTGTTCAAGTATTAAGGCTAAGGCCATGCATTTAATTTGAGTTGGCCTATGACTTCCTTATACTCTAACCCATAATGTTGTATCCTCAGCCCACGCAATTTAATTTGAATCAGCCCCATCATAATTCACATGCATTTCAAAATGAAAATAGTCGATCCTATATCAAAACTCTAAAATAAAAAAAAAAATCTTGATCAAAAAATACAATCCTACATATGATAGATAGTTCACAAGCATTTCAAAATGAAAGTAGTCGATCATCATATAACCCGAAGTGACAAAAAGAATGTTTACAATTCCACCAATAAATGTGAATGTGTTACTAATTACTATCATTATGATTGTATCTTTTTTAGGGTCCATCACCCTTTGATACTCACACAAACCCTAATTTCGCTAATAAATAAAATGCCCCATAATAAGGTAACATAACTCATTCACCCACAATTACTTACACTCAATACTTCTATCTATTTTTCTACCTTAAATAACAAATATTTATTATCTATGTTACCTTATTAAGGAGGAGAGATGTCCAATAAGGTAATTTCATCAAAGTTTTAAAATGGCATCTCAAGAGCCTCAATGTAATCATCAAATTTTTACACCATTTCTTCCCTTTATACCCTTTTGTACAACTTTTGATGGAAGCTTTACAAGTCATTAATACACCAATACTACTCAATACAACTTTTGAAACCGTCTTCATCAATGGCAGCTTTTCATCGTCATCAATTCAGCATTAACACCCTTGTACATCTCCTTCTCTCCTCCAAATCAATCGACACTGCTGGTTCAAGAATAATACAATGTGCTTCAATGCCATTTCAGTTAGCATTATTCATCGTCTTCTTTCAATCATCGCCAATTATAGTTTCAAATCCCCTCCATTTATAGTCGCCAATGGTCACCAGGAGACCCAATTTGCTACACAGCTTCCCTAATTTCAGGTTCATAGCCTATTTTTTCCGCCCAATCCTTGATTCGTATATGTTTATGCCATTTATGTTTCAATTAGTAATTGCTATAACCCCTGTTGTTTTAACAATTGTATTGATAGGGATTTGTTCAATCGTTAACCAGCTTCGTTAGAGGCCCTTTTCTGGCAAACGAGGTGATAGGTCACGCTTAACCTTGATGGTAAAATTCCTCATTACATGGCCCATGAAAGATTTATCTTTGTGCATTTTTGTGGTTTGGATTTTCTTTGTAGGTATTCCTTACCAATTCCTATTGTTGCTACCCAAGTTTATAGAAACAAAGCTAGGTATTTTTTTCTTTTTTCTTTTTGTTGAGAGATATTTTATGCCAAATTTGATTGTTACAACTGAAGTTTACTAAACAAAAGTTGATTTTGTTGTTTCATTTTTTTAATCATTTATGTGCTTACAACAGGCGACATCAGGTACTAAAGGTGGTTTAAGTGGTTCCCCGGTCATTGATTGGCAAGGCCGGGCATTTGCTTTGAATGCTGGCAGCAAATCTTCAAGTGCTTCAGCATTTTTCTTACCTTTAGAGCGAGTAAATATAATTTATATTTATATACATATATTCAGCTCAACATTGTTACTGGTGGTGAAGATGCGACATGTTAAGTTTACAACAAAACATTTTTGTGTGACCTTACAGGTGATGAGGGCGTTAGATTTCTTGCAGAAGGGAAGAGATTATTTTCAAGATAAATGGGAGGCTGTTACAATCCTCCGTGGTACACTTCAGGTAAATCAGTTTCTCATTTGTGTACGTCCATTATTTTCAAACAAATATCTTTAATGTTTTATAACAGTAAATAAGTAGTGCGTTATTGTGATCATCACGTCTTTATATACATGACCCATTTATGTTAATATTCATGATACGTCTGATACAGCCAACATTTCTCCACAAAGGATTTGATGAGACTCGTCGCCTTGGTTTGCAAAGTGAGACAGAGCAGGTTTCCACTTTCTTTAATTCCCTCACTGTTAATAGCATTATTTTTGGTTTTCTTGTTATTTCCGAGGTCTTATCTGAGTTATTAATTTACTTAGTTGGTGCGCCATGCATCTCCGCTAAGCAAAACTAGAATGCTTGTAGTTGATTCTGTAGTAAGTCTTTTTTTTTTCATTTCTGTTAGTGAATTACTAGATTGTATACATTCATAAGTATGTTTGCAGCTGATAAAATCATGGCTATTCTTTAGGTGCCAGGTGGGCCAGCTCATAAACAGTTAGAGCCAGGTGATGTGCTCGTTCATATGAACAAAGAGGTGTATATTCTTTGTGCTATAAAACTCACTTTAAATACATTAAAATCAAAGTTACCATTAACTTGTTCCAAATCTTGATGCACGTAACTACTCAGTTTCTGACATGACAGTGTTGGCCAAAATGTTGATTTAGAACTTGAAAGAGGTGGCAAACCTTTTACTGTTCAATTGACGGTGAGCTCCCAAAATTTTTGGATTCCATGTTCTTTTTATGGTAACTGTGAGCACCTGTTACCAGTAAACTCGTGGAGCCCACCAATATCCTGCTAACGATCTTTAAGGGGGTTAAATTGGATTTGCATACCCCGTTTAATTTGCCAGTTAGATTTTATCACATTTAGGGCTGTGATCAACCATTGGTTGTTCGGTTTGCAGATCCAAAGAAACCAAGAGTTTGGGAAAACAGGTCTGTGATGCTTCTCTATACACACAATTCTTTAAACTAACTAGAATAAAAAATTATTCTGTATGATTGATGCATCTTAAATTTTGTTGCTGCAGATATCCACCCTACTTCAATGACCCAGTGGCTCAAACCTCACTACCTAATAGCTCACAAATGGTTAGTGGTCATCAATTGTACATGTTTACATTCTTATTTGTTTTTGTTTTTCAATTAAAATATTGTTTAGTGGAAAATAGAACCTTAGCTTATTTTGATTTTAAAAAAATTAGCCCTGTAGTCATTAGTTTCTAGCTCTTGTCCTGTGCCTACATGTGTGGAAATGGAAGATGCACTGGTTGTGAATGGAGTCAGCATATATGTCCAGATGGCAAAAGGTTTTGGGCCTCACATTTTTTTAACTTTTTTTATCCCAATAAACAAAATTAATAACTATAGGAACAAAAATGTGCTCTGCGTTTTCTAATGATTTACATATGCATAATGTTGTCTTGAAGCGGTCTCACACCAATGGGCTTTTTAAGAAAGACATGAAGCTAATTACTACATTTAGTGGAAGTTTTATTCTTGCCATTTAACTTGATTTTTAATTGAGTCGAGCTCAAGTTAATAACTCATCTTGAGGTATTCTTTTATTTCATACATTGTCACTTCGGTAACTTTTCTACCTTCTTACCTACCTAATCTGCAAACTGTAAAGCTTAATCTTTCTTGGATGGCTTATTTGAATAGTGTATATATTATTTTTTTATTCACTCGATATAATAGTATTTTTTTTCCAATACGTGACAAATGAAAAGGTGTTTGCTTTTAGGAATTGAGGTACGAAAGCTATATAATTGATCCGCTTGTAGCGAAAATGGAAGAAGAAGAAGAAAAAATGAGGTTGTTCAAAGAACTTGGACAAAGTACATAAGTAGAGAGAGAGAGTAGAATGTTAGATCCGCGTTTTATATGTTGCATATAATATTTTTTAAGCCAAATTGATCCAAAAGATAGAATTGAAGTTCTAAAGTCATTAATTTGGATGCTTAACTCAGCCACACCCTATTCCTATGTTGAATTGAGTTGAATTGATTGAGTGAGAACTGAAACACCATTTTAATTCCTTGGTAAGATCAAGCCTCAATTAAGTAGTTATGTATACTTAGTTAAATTTAGTTATTTGGTTCCTTTTTTTTTACGAAAGGAAAACACCTCCTACCGAATTATATAAACAAAATTAATAACCATATAAACAAAACATGATCTACATTTTGTAATGAATTACATATGCAAAATGTTGTCTACCATCTATTATATTGTTGTTTTTTATGTCATTTTTTTTGTTTGTACTCGATTGCTCTTTATGAATTTATATATTAGTTGTATTAGCAAATTAATTTTTGAAAATAAATTAAATGGAACCCAACACGCAATGTACGACAAAAAAAACATAAAAACCCGCGGCAACGCGCGTGCATTCCCACTAGTCATGTTGGGTGGTGGTCACATGAGACCCCTTTTGGCAAGGTTGGCGGCATTGGCGGATGCAGTATTTTCAAAGCGCGGGCCTGTGCCCACCGTAGCCCTAACCGGTGAATAATTTCAAAAGAAAAGTAGAATTTACTTAATCCTAAGTTTTCAAAATGAGGCACAATGAAATAATAAAATAATATATCCTCTTTTGAGTTTGGTTTATGAAAGTGAAACTTAAGCTTTTAACAATATTAATACTTTTAAATGTGGAAAGTATTTAGTTTGGTGTTTTGATAAATTTTGTTGAAGCTATATAAGTAAATTGTTTCTGTTTAGTATAATTATTCAATTCAATTAAAAGCTATAACTTTTTATAAAACAAAGTAACATTGGAGTAAAAATCTGTATCAGTTACTGAATAATCTTTTAACCGGATCTCGTCATCGGCATAAGAACTTTCGATTATCACAAAAATATTAGATATACGTGACAATTTTTGTAACATAAATATACGAGATAAAAACAATTTTTATAATTCTTTAATCATTAATCATCATTTTTTTTACTCCACTCAAGTTTGGCTCGATCCATTTTAATCATCAGACACTAGGGCCGTCTCCGAGAACGATAAAAAAATTTTGGGCCTCTGGCAAAATGGCTCGATCCATTTTAATCATCAGACACTAGGGCCGTCTCCGAGAACGATAAAAAAATTTTGGGCCTCTGGCAAAAAAAATTTGGGCCCAAAATTTTGTAAAGAGGAATGAATTTAAAAAAAAAAAATTAATCATGGTGCTAGAGCCAAGGTTTGAACTTGAGACCTCTACATTAAATTTGCATGGTTTTTCCAACTCCACTAACAAGACTTTCATGTTTAAAATACAAATATATATCCTAAATATACAATTTAATATATATATATATATGTATATTTTTTTAAAAAGTTTGGGCCCATTTATGAGTCGGGCCGTGAGCTGGTGACCACCTGGCCCATGCTTAGAGCCGGCCATGTCAGACACGATTTGAATGGCGTTCACTTCTAAGTTTCAAAATATTTTATCATTACGAGCCTTTCAAATACGCCAACATGTCAACACGAACACCGCATTGACAATAACCTTCCAAATACCGATACGCCAACATTTTTGTAGAAGATGATGCAAGTTAATTATATTGCACTTTAAAATGCGTCAGTTGATAAAAAACCATATAAATGCATGCATGCATGCATGCACTCTATATTTATTTGTATGGCAACTAGTCGTAAAGGTGGGCTCGCCGTGTGATGGCAGGTGGTAATAATGGCAGACAATGACGGAATTAAGGTGATGCTAGCCTATTAATTAGGCCAGGCCTACTATAATTAAGTTTTTGACCAATTTGCTCTATATATATATTGTGTGATTTCATGAATACTGATCAATTAACAAATAATAACCACTCAAATACAACTCAATTGTTGAATAATAGGTCATAATTAGCAGGTTTACTAAATAAAAAAACCCGGTTTGCAAAACGAAACTGGTCCCAAACCTGTTCGGCCTACCATTGTTTGATACGGATACTATGCATCGCCAAAAAAACTAGAACTGTTCGGCCTTTTAAACAAATGTTTAGAGTATTTAGATGATTAATGATTAATGTTTAAACTTTTAACTTGTTAATGATTGATGAAATATGTTTGAAATACCTCTCTATATATTATTGTATCATGGTGATTGTTTTCTTGAAATGATTGTCGCTGATAGGGTAAATAAATAAAATGATCACAAAAATCATCATTATGACCTTGTGGTTTCCCATAGTTTTATATATATATTGATCAAGTTTCCTCTTCACTACATAAAAAAATCAGCCTTGTAGTCTTGTTAGTTGAAGATTGACAAATGCAATATGTTAAATAAAAATAAAAATGAGATGATTCAATCTATTTAATCAATAATATAGCATATTGGTCATAAGACTTGATCTAATAAGCAGAAAATGTATATATAAAAGAACTTATGACTAGAAATTAAATAAAACGAGTTAATAACTTGGTTCTTATATAAAATTGATTCTCTCGATCTTTACGTGTTGGTTTTCTCATTTTGTAAGCAACTCTTTAACTCTTTAGCAGACTTTATTGACTAATCAAGTACTTCTTTCGGTCTCTTGCTTTATTATTTTTTTTTTTAACGGCAAACAACATTTTATTCCATACCCAATTATTTACATGTCCACTAATAGCAAGGTATTAATTAGAATCGATGGCTTCGGCTTCAGCAGGTTTCGATTCATCTTCCTCTGTCTCATTAAGTTCGATTTCTTATTTGAGGTCATTACTTGGGTGTTCATTTATTAGCTTGCTTTACGATCGTAGGCACAAAAACAATTTCTTTACCAATTCTCTCCCAACAGGTTTTGTTTCTTTGATTTAAAGTTAGGAATTTGGGTGTTCTTTGGTTAATTATAGTGTTTGCTTTCAAATCCTGCAGCTACATTTTTTAGGATGATTTTCAGGTGCTAATGGTGGTTTTCAGGTGGTGGTTGGGTAGGTGACGAGGATGGGGGCGGTGGTTCATGGTGATGGGGTATAGATGATGGATGGTGGTTGTGGTGATAGCTAGAGGTGGAAGCTGGGGCAAAGATGGGTTGAATGTGGGGTTGCAGGGGTGAAGGTGGGTGAAGATGTGTCTGAGAGAAAGAGAAGGGGGGGGGGGGGGGGGTGTTATATTAAATAAATAAATATATTATGTTTTATTGTATAAAAATGTAAACTATTGAAAAAATAAAAATACAAAAATAAATAGGTGGAATGACAATAATATCCTTGAGTTAACAGAGTAAACAAACGGAGTTAGTGAATTGGACGAAAATAACACCAAAATCTATACGTTAAGTGTTCAATTACAAAAAAAAAAAAAAAAAACACACACACACAAACACACACTTTTTTAGACTGAAGCAACTGAACAAAATCTCAGGGATGAAATTGGCAGTTAAGTCTAAAACAATTTTTTTTTCTAAAGTCCATCAAATATGGTGAATTTGATGCTTAGCTTCTTTATCTTAGGTAGGTGCAAATAAAATATTGTTATGTAAAAATAGCGTCCTTGTTCAATGAACGAAGCTAACTTGTAGTTATTTGATATTGGTTCGATAGTTCCAAAAGCTCACTCTAAATAAAATTCAAATAGTGAAACAATTATTTTGATACCAGTATAATATAAAATAAAAATACTTTACAAATATATGTAGTTATGTACTAAAATCTCCATTCCAGATATGTTATATCCTTTTAACGCTCAGAATCAAATAAAATTCAAATAGTTAAATTCGAATCTTTAAGTTGACATATTCATAGTTTCTTATTTGATAAAAACTGTAGTAGTTTTTTTTTTTTTTTTTTTTTTTTTTTTTTTTTTTTTTTTTTTTGAAACATAACTTCATTCACCAAAACAAAACACACAGCCTCAAAAGAATTGATGCTTGCGAAAACCCGGTTACATCATTTACAAAGGATAAATACCCCAATCCTTTCAAAGAAGGTTTTTAAATTCGGACCTACATTTTATCCTAAAAAACAAGAGGGACTTAACGTTTGCAATAACGTCTACAACCTTGGGCTCCTTATTGTTGAAGATATTCTCGTTTCGGGTTTTCCATATCCACCAAGCTGAGACCAAAAGAATACCATGAATAATATTTTTTGCTTTCTTTCCTAACTATAACATCTTATGAAGGTTTCGGGTATGCTCATGGGTTTCGGGTATCAGGCATAACAATCGAGTATCATGTTATCAACGAGTAAAAATCAATGTACATTAGTTTAAACCAATACAAAAGTTATAAAGTTCACAGGCTACTACCACAACTAGAGTCCAGTTTTTGAACCATTACAAGTTCAATATTTTTCTTTCACCTAAAAAGATAATATCCAGCCAAAAAAATAAACTCTTCCATCTGCTACATCTCATTTCTTTAAACATTTTTCCTGCAATGGAATAAATAACAGGAAACTTACATTAGGAAAAATAAATTAATAATTGCCACAAGATTGAAACCAAGAAGCAGAGATTGAACCAAACTTACATTTCTACAATTAAGTAGATAATACCCAAACTTACATTCTTTAAATGTTTATTTGACATGAATAAATTGAATAAACTGGAACACAAATTGTATATTTACCTGGTCTCGTCACCATCATCATAATCATATTCAATTGTTTGACAATAAGCTTAAGTTTCTTTTGTAGATGTTGCTATGTATATCAAAAAAATGAAGCACAATTCATATTCATATATAAAAATAAAATAATCATAGATGTAATCAAATAAAATTATCTCTTATTTCATTTAGTAACCAACTCTGAGAGCACATCAACGCTTCCAATGTACTTGGATGAAGGTGGCTACGATGAGGACTTACTAATCTATCACTTGTGCTAAAAGAAGACTCTGAGGCAACGGTTGTTATGGGGATTGCCAATACATCTCGAGCTATCCTTTGGAGTATTGGGTACTTCAAGCCATTTGTTTTCCACCAAGCTAGTATATCAAGTTCCATATTTAGTGGACAAACTCTCTCTTCAAGGTAATGATCAAGCTCCAATATTATACCTCCTATGACATTCAAATGTAGTTCTTATTTGTAACTATACTAAAATATATATAATCACTGTGGTAAAAAATCATACATGACGTATTCTCCTCGGCGACAAATAATGAATAGTCATCAAACAATCCACATGACGTATTCTCCTCGGCGACAAATAATGAATAGTCATCAAACAATCCACTTTCACTTTTATCCTTATTTGAAGTTGACCCACCATAGCCATGATTCCTTGCATTCTCATAATCTTTTGTTTTATAGTCTTCAAACAATTCATACATAAATTTATGCTTGTCAATTTCAGCCTTTGCAACTTATTTAGAACCGTAAAGCCTTGGAAATGAATGCATCATAATTTTCAACTTGTAATGGGGATCTAAAATGGCTGCTACTCCCATAAACCCATGAATAATTGACCAATATTTATCAAACTTCACAATCATCTTCCTAGCCATATCCTGTATCACTTTTTCATTATCTTGACTCCACTTGTTCAATGCAAATTTTATTTCATACACTAATTTGAAAAATATATTTGTTGTGGGATATTTTATTCCTGAAAACAACTCAGTTACATCATTAAATACCTTCAGCTTTTGACAAATATTAGAAGCCAACTCCCAGTCTTTATCTAATAGCAAGCTGTTATATTGAGAATCTCATTGCTTAAGACGTTTGAAAACATCCTTGTAGATAATAGCAACATCCAACATAAGGTATGTTGAATTCCAACGGGTTTTGAAATCAAGAGACACCTTTTTTGAAGATGGAATTCCCAAATGACGAGCTGCTGCTTCAAACTTTTCATAACGTTTTGGTGTGCTGTCCAATAACCAACGCTATCCCTAATTCTCTATATCCCATCAGCAATAATTGACAACCCATATTGGACAATTAGATTTAAAATGTGCGCACAACAACGCATCTGAAATAACCGCCCCCCCCCCCCCCCAAAATAAGATCACTCAAAGACATCTTGTCTAGTAATAGGTGAATCAATACATCCTTTGTTGTGCAGTTATCAACCGTTATTGTTGATACTTTCCTATCGATGTTCCAATCACACAATGACTCATACAAAACATTAGCAAGAACTTCACCAGTATGAGTACAAGGAACATATTTTTAGCATTAGTTAGACAATTAGTTAAATCGATAATATACAAATGAAAACAATATTGTACCTCATTATTCGACTTTGCAATTCTCAGTTATCATCGATGAAATGAGTAGTAGTGGCCATAAAACCTTTCTTTTGATTACTTGATGTCCACATGTATGTAGTAATTGCAATTCTACTCGCATTCTTCTCCAAAATCCTTGAGCATATCACCATTAGTATAAACATAACATAATAAGTGTTTCATGTTAAAAAAATAAGTAACCAGATAAGTAGTTCATGTTAAAAATAAGTAACATAAAAAGTGTATACCTCATTGTCTTCTTTTTTTCATGATCAAAAATCTTCAATACGTCACTTTTGAGGATATTTCAAGATGGAACTTTAAAAAAAGGTTGTAGGACGGCCACAAACTTTCTAAATCCATGGTGCTCGACTATAACAAGTGGATACTCAAGCACAATTACCGTCTCGGCGAGATCTTTCCTTGATATATCAGCATCAAAATTGTAGCAAGAGACATCCGAATGTCCTGATGACTTTGCTTGATTCATTGATAAAACTTGTTGGTGTATATATTAATTCTTGTAGGAACCGTTCGTGCAAAATAAATAAATAATTCTTATTAATTTTTTTTCAATACAATAAGCAAAGAAAATGAAATACTATTACAACTAAAAAGAAAGAAAATACAAGAAGATGATGAGAAATTAGAATTATTGTGGCTGAGGATCGTGTTTGACACGGGGCCCTTAAAACAAATTCCGAGCCTACCGGAGACTCGTTTTGTTTCCCAGGGTACAACAGCCGAAGCAGTGTGTACTGCCGGAGTGAGCACTAAACCTGACTTGTACCTTGATCTTGATAAGAACAGAGAAGAAAAATTGCTAGAGAGATTTTAGAGAGGAGTAGTGTGTTGTTGGTGTGTCTGCTGCAATGCCAATACCTTGGCTTTTATAGGAGCCAAGGGTTGGTACAAGTCAAAGGAAGTCAAAGAAATTAAATGCCAAAAATTAAATGTCATTAAACGTCTTTAACGGCATTTAATGCTGCTTTTAATTCTTAGTCAAAACTGTTGACTCGTCAGTTTCACTGCAGCTCTGAACCGTTGGGAGTTCACGTGTGCGTCAGATGCACACTGGTGTCTGACCCGCCACGCAGGCACGAGTTACGCGCGCGCGCCACGAAGTCGCGCACCACGTAATCCCGTTCTACGTCACGAGTCCGCCACCCGCGCGCCATGCAGGACAGGACGCCACCTGTCTCTGACTTCCAGTGCCACGCGCAGTGCTGCGTCCGCGGACCATCCCGTGCTCCGCATTTACGTCAACGGAAGTCTTCGTTCTCCGCGCCCGCCTACCTTGCTGAACCACCTGCGCACCATCAAAAATACTAAGGCGGCTCGCGGCGACGCGAGTGTGCGAAGTGCAAAGTGCAAAGTGCAAAGTGCGCCTCATCGCCCACGCCACGCGCGCGTGCGAGTTAGGGGTGCGTCGCACCCTTCGCGACTTCCATAGTGTGTGATTCCATGGAACACTTAGGATGGGGAGTCCTTCCTTATAAACAAGTCCAAGACTCATCTCCCTTCCAATGTGGGACAAGTTCTCCTTGCAACTTTCCATTTCACATTCCCAACTAGTTGTTTCACTCCTCTACTTTTGAGCATCGATATCTCATTCATCTTTGCTCCGTTTTGGACGTGGTTTGGTTCGTTGCGGAGTTCTCACAACATAGAACATAAACCCACAAAGAAATATATAAATAAACATCAGTTTCAAATATATATTTTTGTCCAAAACTTAGGGAAAAATCATTTTCCCAAAATTGTGAAAATAGCATTTTCACCTATTTTTCCAACAATTCTTTCGTTTCGGACATTTCTCCATATGTATAAGTAAATGTTTTGTCTCATTTTTGCTCTTTGCTCCTAATTTGGCGTTGCAATAATTGCACTTCGCCTTTTCCTCACCATTCACCTTTATCTTTTTGAAATACTCCCATGCCCGTGAAGTTAATTGCCTTTTTCGATTGACAGTTTCATTAGTACCTTCATTACTATATTGATCTTGTTCTTGAGACTGGTTTGTGTTTGTGTATTAGAACTATCAGAACCTATAATCCCATCTCCTTCAATATCCATACCTATAAACAAGACAAATGATTGAATAAGTATTCGGACAAAAATCAAAATAAAACACAGCAACCAAAGCAGAATGTCTATATTCCAAAAGGTAAAATTAATTTTACATCACCAACATGAAACAATTTTGCCTTAATAATATCAAGAACCAGTGCCGGCCCTAGGGGTGGGCGAGCCGCACTTCCGGCCGAGGCCCGTGTTCCCTTAGGGCACAAATTTTTTATATATGTGTTATATATTTAGCCGAAGGAAAAGTGTAATCGAATAGTAGCGGAACAAAAAGAAAAAAAATTGGTTCATCTGAGATTTTTTGAGGTGTTGTGTAGCACTCGCAGGTTTGGAAATGGAGGTTTGAAGGTTGATTGAAGAAGATGATAGATGGTTAATATTAAATATATGGGCAATTAGGGTATTTTACTATTATAAATGTGTGGTTAATCAAATTGTACTACGCATCATCTGACTTCTTATGTCAAATATTTTATCCAAATTTTATATAATGTGAAAATACTTGATATTAGTATTATTCTTTAATTCTTTTATTTTTGTTTGTTTGTGTTGCTGATATCTTTTACATTCTATCATTTGCAATTAAAAGTAAAAAGTAAAATCGATTTTTATAGTAATCAAATTCATATGTAATTTTATTAAGTTTCTCATATGTAATTTTATTATTAGTCTGGTTCTTAAAAGCGATTCGACTGGCCTGAACAGTGAATTAGAGGGTGTTTGGGATTGCGTTTTGAATCTGATTTTTAGATTATTGCGTTTTGAAAACGCAGATAATCAGTTTTTAGTGTTTTGATTGCGTTTTGAAAACGCAGATAATCAGTTTTTTAGGCTACCAAAACGCAATAATCTATAAGCAGCTCCACCCCTGCTTTTCCAAAACGCATAATCTGTTTTGAATAATCAATCCCAAACACCCCCTTAGTAAGATGTATGCTTCAATTTTAAAAACATAGGTTTTTATAATTTGTTGGGTCATAGGGGCCTTTTTTCCTGGCTTGTACAAGGCACCTGAATCTTCAGGATCAGCTCTGTCAAGAACAACATACATAACAACATGTCAACATTAGCTAAACGTTTCTTTTCATTTAAATAAATACCAATTTTTTTAAAATACTTGATGAGCTCAGGATCCAATCAAGCATTCACCTTTTATCTTTGCACCCTGAAATTTTATATTTTATCACTTTCTATTAGATTTATTTATCTCGGGAACCTTTCCGAGGGATAATCTAGTAGCTGGGCAAGCGCCGAGAAAAGCGGAATTGCAGAAAGTAGATAAGCACGCTAAAGCTTGTGTAGAGAACTAACATGTCTTTATCCTCTTAGCCTTTGATACCTTTGGCTCCCTAGCGCCAAAAGCTATTCGTTTCTTGATCAGCGTCCAATGGGTCGTCCACAGCAATAGTTCATCTCCAGGGGGACAAGGATTTGTCTTTGGTAGACTAGGGTTCGCAATTCAGAAAGGGGTAGCGACACAGTTTGTTGTCCGTCTACCTTCTATTGTGATGTAACATTCGTATTTCATTTCAATATAATTGGCTATTCAAATAAAAAAAATAATTTTTATATAGATTCTCTTTAGCTTTTTTTTTTTTAATCAAGTTTATTATTTAAGTAAAGTGAAGTTTATGATTTTTATTAAAACATTATCTTTATTCTAGTAGAGAGAGAGAGATTGGGGGTATCCCCTGTTTCTATAACTCTCTTGTCCAAATCCATTTTCTTTCCATAATTAACTCTCTCTCTCTCTCTCTCTATTCTCTCTCTTTCTTATCTCTCTCACCCAAACACACGCACAGATTCACCCACAAACTTAACCATGTCTTCTCCAAGCAAACGCAGAGAGATGGATTTAATGAAGTTGTAAGTTCTTTATGTACTTTTTATATCTTATCTGAATATGTTTCTCTTTTTTTTTTAATAATTTAAAAAAAAAAAAAAAAAAACTGATTGATGATGATGAACTATATAGGATGATGAGTGATTACAAAGTGGAGATGATCAATGATGGGATGCAAGAGTTCTATGTGCATTTCAATGGGCCTGCTGAAAGTAACTCCTCAGACTTTTTTTCTTTATTTATATCTTTACTTTTATTTATAAAATAAAAAAAAAATCTTTTTATGATATTATGGTTTGTGGGTATTCTTGATTTTAGCTAAGATTCAACTTTTATGAACTGGTTACACCAGATTTTGACTTTTAATAAAAAATAAAAAAAATTAAAGGGTTGTTCTTTACTTGATTTTAGGGTTTGTGGGTATTCTTGATTTTAGCTAAGATTTAACTTATATGAACAGGATTATTATTATTATACCAGATTTTGACTTTTTTTTTAAAAGATTGTTCTTTATTTGATGTTAGTTTTTTAGGGGGTGTTCTTGAATATTTGATATAGATATATGAAAAAGTTTAGATTATGTTTGTTTTTGATCTTTGATTTGAGATTTTGTGAGAAAAGTTTATATCTTTATTTGATCATGTTAATCAAAACATAATAAGATCACAATTGGGATAAACTAATGTGTGAAAAAATTTATATCTTTTTGTTAACTTTTATCAAATTTGATCATGAATCTTGCAGGTCCATACCATGGAGGTGTGTGGAAGCTAAGGGTTGAGCTTCCAGATGCCTATCCTTACAAATCTCCATCGATTGGCTTCGTTAACAAAATTTACCATCCTAATGTCGATGAAATGTGAGTGTGAACTTGTGTCATGTTATCTTACGCTCATTTGATTCAACGAATCCATGATCTTGTTTCGGTAACAGTATGGTTGTTCGTGATGATCATATTTAGTATTTACATGTGTAACTTAATTTTCAGGTCAGGGTCGGTTTGCTTGGATGTGATTAATCAGACATGGAGCCCCATGTTCGGTAATTACAGCATTTCTGAAGTTCTCAATTTACAAGTATTTTAACAATGATTTAATGAACTTTTAACTGATAGTAACATACTTTCTAACACTATAATGCCCATTTTAGCAATTTAATCCTCATGGGACAAGGGGGGTGTAAGTTTTACATCGACAAGATTTATATACTCGTCGTGAAGGGTATTTTGGACATTTAACTAAAATCTGACATTGATGTATCTTTATAGACTTGGTGAATGTATTTGAGGTGTTCCTTCCACAACTTCTGTTGTATCCAAACGCTTCAGATCCATTAAACGGTGAGGCTGCGGCTCTTTTGATGCGTGATAAAACTACTTATGAACAACGAGTGAAAGGTATGATTGCTACTCAACTCAATGCTTATGACAGTATGAGCTATTGAACATGGTGGTATAGGATACCAACCGATGTCCTTTTAACATACTTTTGCCACTAACATTGCTTGTAGTACAATTGGTTATGCATAATTCATCAGTCTAAACATTAAACATGTATGCTCCTAGGTTTTAAAAAGTGCGCCTCAGGCGCGCTTAAGCGCGAGGCGACCTGAGGCGCAGATCCATGTACCTTATGTCACTCAAGGCGTGCAGTGTACAAAAAGCGCAAGAAAAGCACGTTTTTTGGGCCAAAAAAGCCCCTGAGGCACGCGCTTTTCGTACACGGGGTATTTTTGTGCTTCAAAGTGTTATACATGTAGCTAAAAAGGTTGTACATTTAAGTTAAATCATATATAAACCTTATTTATATCTATAGTTTGGGTAAAGGATGCTAAAAACCTATAGGATATATAAAAAAAATTATATAATCGTCTTGCGCCTCGCGTACGAAAAGCCCACCGCTTTTGCGCCTTGGTTTTAGTCCTCGTCGCTTTTGTGCGCTTTGCGCTTTTTAAAACCAAGGTATGCTCCCAAAGTCCCAAATAAGCCACAGTTAGGAACTCTAGACTATGATAATAAGTTAATAACAGTTAATGATCTCAATCCATGCAGTGAAAGTTGTGCATTAGTGCTGAAGTTTTGTTTCTTTGCATAGAATATAACTTGTACCCAATGACATAACAACTTGTACCTATGCATTGAAAGTTGTATATTGGTTCATTGAACAGAGTACTGCGAAAAGTACGCGAAGGCGGAAGATGTGGGCGGCGTTCCCGAGGAGAAATCAAGCGACGAGGAGCTGAGTGAAGACGAATACGACTCGGGAGATGATGACATGGCAGCAGGCCCAGTGGACCCATAGCCAAACCGGTGTGGATCGTCTAAGGTTATTGTTGTTTGTACATTATGTTTCAGTTATTGTAATTGTGTCTTGTTAAGTTGAAAAAAAAGAAAGACCATTTGTATGGGAAGGGATGACAAAGAAAGTCCTGATCCCTCTGTGTATTTCATCTCATGTACATAAATTTATCTGCTTCTGTTCATGTACTTTAATTTAATGGTTATTATTTGCTTTGTGATCGCGTGTATGCGTGTGCTTAAAACGCGAGTATTATTACAGAACACTAAATTATTGCTAGAAAAAAGAACACGTCTAAAAGTGTTTTAGATTTTTTAACCAATGGTTTATGATTTATACAGTTAACTGCATGGACAGTCCTTGTGGTTTGGTATCGATTTGGCTCCTAAGTTTCATTAGTCGCATGTTTGGTCTCTGTTGTTTGCTCAAACATGCACTTTATATACTATACAACATATAATAACAGTGTTCTTTAAGTTAGCAGTTCACTCTGGTTTATCATTGTGTATTGAGTTCCTTGATTACCTCCTAACAAGCACAAGCCGAAAAGTGTCTGGGAAATCGTTGCATATCGGGTTTACAGTTCGCTAAAAACGAACATCTGTCAAGAAAACAAAACTTTGTATTATCAAAAGCAGTAGCACACTTGTGTTATATGCTTCAATAGTGGTCCTTACTCCTTAATGCATGCGAACCTACAAACCTGTCATAGTTGGCTCGGCCGTCTTTTCCCAGCATCTGTCCTCATACGCTTAACAGGGTCTAGTTTGACCCAGGTTCCTAGTCCCACGACCAATAGGTGAGACCGGACCAGCTGACCTGCTACCAGGTTGTAGACTTTTCTCTGTCCTCTCTCTTTTTCTTGCAGACTACAAGCTCGCCCGGATGGGTCAATGGTCTAGGTTCTTCCTGAGCATGGGCTGCACCAGCAGCCTTGGTGCTACTGTTCCCGAACTGTGTTTCTCTACCAGGGATGGACTCACGAGGGAGTGGTCTAGGAGAGAGACTTGGTTTGGGCTCTGGGTGGTCAATAATCTGTTTTGGTCTCTTGGTTTCGGAATCGGCGGGGGCCGAACTCAATTTTTTTTCGATCGGTAGTGGAAAATCGGCGGGGGCCGGACTCAACCCGGACTCAATTTACCTATGAAAATCGCAAATTTTCACTACTGCGCCAAAAAACAGGAGGGCCAGAGCCACCCCTGGCCCCAAGTATACTTCGCCCCTACTTGGTTTGACCACCGGGTGGTAGCCCTCTAGGAGACGAGGAAGCCACAGAGCCAGAGAAACTGAGAGCGCTCCTGGCTTCTCGGCAGATGGGCAACAAGTTGCGCAACCACCCCTTTTAATCACCTTTTAAAAATTGATTAAAAATTATGCATTCAGTAAACAAAATCTTTAGGCACCAAACCACAAAAACGGCTCGGCCATTCAACCAACAGGCCTATGTCTATTAACAAAGATTTTAACTGAGTTAATCACCTTTCTTTTATAGCTATCTAAATATTCAAAACTAAATATAAAGATTTATAACGTTTGACAAAAGATCAAATACAAACAAAATTATCGTGCGAACAGTACGAACTGAAGGGAACAAAAAAAAAGTGGCGGTGACATTTTCGTAAATAATGACCACCACTTTTGTTGTATAATTACTCTAGTGTATATAACTACGCTATATAATTACCCTAGAGTAATTATATAATTACTCTAGTTATATAACTACGCTATATAATTACTTTAGAGTAATTTTATAATTACTCTAGTTATATAATTACTCTAGTTATATAAAGTTTCCAATATTTACAGAAATGCCACCGCGTGTTTTTTACTTCAGTTCGTACTGTTCGTACGATAAAGCCTATTTGTACGTGAACTTAACCCTTATTACGTTTACTATCATAAAATCAATATTTCTTTTTTATTTATAAATAAAAAAATTGAAGCCAGTTATGAACGACGTAAAAACTCAAAAAAAAAAAGCATTTAATCAAACATAAATTTTAGTTGGCCAAGAAGACGTATACAAAAAAATAATCCGACCTGCCGGATTCGAACCAGCGACCTAAGGATTTCGGCAATTACAACTACAGTCCTCCGCTCTACCAACTGAGCTAAGGTCGGTTTGTTGTCTTTTGTGGATAAATTATTTTTATTATTGTGGATAACATACTTTTATTTTATTGCAACCGAGTTCAAGCAATGTTTTGCTCTCACAATAACAAACTTGCTTTCTTCCTCAATTTTTGCCCTCCATAGTCCGTATATTCTCAAAAAAAAAAAAAAAAAAAAAAAAACCTCTCCTGAGGCGATCTCCGATTGCTGTTGCCGGAATCCTCTTACCGGCGACTTAAATCCGTTCTATTCACTGGTATACTTATCGATTCCGATCTATAAATTTGTATCCAAATATCTGTTTATTCTTTGTTTATTCACGCTATATATTTAGGAACAGATCATTTATTATCTAAATTAGACAGATCAGTTATATTCGTTGTTTTCTGTATATTACTTGAATGACCTAGTTTGTTACATATGCAATCGGAGCCCTTAATTTGGATTTACAGCTAGGAACGATTGTGATCTGAAGGAATTAGCTGTTTATGTCCTTACGTTCATGATTTGCCCTAATTTGTTCCGGTTCGAAAACCTTTCGATTGGTTAGAAAATCATGTGTATTTGATCCGGTTCGAAAACCGTTTGATTGGTTATAAGTTTGTTAGAATAGCAGTCTGTGGTTCTGAAAATCATGTGATTTGCCCTAATTAGATGTTTTTTTTTCCTCTCACAGACTTTTGTAGCTCTTGTGGAATCATAAATCACTCTCTGCATTTGTGTAGGTGATATTATATATCTTCAATACTTTTGATGTCTTTAAGCATGCCAAGAACTTTATCTGGTTTATTTTAATATGTACTAACAAATCGCTAGTTACCATCTCTAGATTTTTTGGTATTGCCTCTTGTTCATGTTCCATTTACGAGATGGTTAAAAAAAACCACCCAACTGAATTTTTAACATTGTTCTCGATTAATTAGTGTCTGAAGAATAGGATTAATTCAGTTTACATTACATTGAATGTTTTTTTTTGGGGATTGCAGGAATTTAGTTATTTGATAACATAAAGAAAGAAACATGCCTGCACAAAAGATTGAAACAGGTCACACCGACACTGTCCATGATGTATGCATGGATTATTATGGCAAGCGAGTGGCGTCTGCATCCTCTGATGCCACCATCAAAATAATTGGTGTCAGCAACAACTCTACTTCCCAGCACTTGACCACTTTGACCGGTCACAATGGTCCAGTATGGCAGGTTGCGTGGGCCCATCCCAAACATGGGTCACTTCTAGCATCATGTTCTTATGATGCAACCGTTATAGTTTGGAAGGAAGTTAACCCTAATGAGTGGACCCAACTCCATACTTTTAGTGAGCATAAATCTTCAGTCAACTCTATTGCCTGGGCCCCGCACGAGCTTGGTCTCTGTTTGGCTTGTGGCTCTTCTGATGGGAACATTACCGTTCATACCGCCAGGTCAGATGGTGGGTGGGACACCACACGGATCGACCAGGCTCACCCTATTGGAGTTACCTCGGTTTCATGGGCCCCATCAATGGCTCCTGGGGCTCTGGTTGGATCTGGTGCTTTTGAACCTGTTCAAAAGCTGGCTTCTGGTGGGTGTGATAATACTGTAAAAGTATGGAAGCTATCTAACGGGATCTGGAAAATGGACTGTTTCCCCGCCTTACAAATGCACAGTGATTGGGTTCGTGCTGTCGCGTGGGCTCCAAACCTGGGACTTCCAAAATCGACAATCGCAAGTGCTTCTGAGGATGGTACAGTTGTGATATGGACTGTGGGTAAAGAAGGTGACAACTGGAATGGTAAGGTTTTGTATGATTTCAAGGTCCCGGTTTGGAGGGTATCTTGGTCTTTAACAGGAAATATATTGGCGGTTGCTGCTGGCGGTAATAATGTCACTTTATGGAAAGAAGCTGTTGATGGAGAATGGCAACAGGTAACCACTGTTGAGTAGCTTTTCTTTATGCTTGTGTTTGTGTTTTTTCTATACTGCGTCGTGTGTTATTCTTGACCCGTTTAGATTGAATTTTGATTTGAACCATGTTGAACTCGGTTTTAGCCCTATGTTACTAGCCAAATAATATAATTAGAACTTTTATCGGATGTTTGTGTTTTCTTTCATTTCTGTCGTTATTTGTTTTGCGATTTTGCATAGAAGCTTTGAAGCTTAAGTTTTGTTTGGTTCATGCCCCATTGGCTGTGAAATATGAGGTTTTTGTCATCTCTAGATTTACGGTTAGGGTTAACAAGAGATTATGGCATTTCAGTTTTGACATCATGAAATTCAAATCATGCAAGTTGGGTAGATTGATAGATGGATTGTCTCGGGCTCGCATCGTTTAACTTAAGAGAGCTCGATCCGAGTTCTTTGTTTAATGCTTGAGCGCGTCTCATCAATAATTTTACAAGCTCTGTCTCGACTCGTTTATGATATATTTATCTATATTTTGTTATGTATTGAAAAAAGATTTCTTATAAATAACAATAGTTACACATAGCATAATGTAAATTGTTAAGTTTCCATCATGTTTATGTAAATAATGGGCTCGTTAAAGCTTGGTAGCCTAGTCAAGTCTTAGGATCAAGCTTGACTTGAATTTTCAGTGAGTAGATCTTGAGTAGCGTTGCGCTATGTTTGTAGACTAGGAGACATTACTTCTGAGCTACTTCGACTGAAACTCCATGTATACGACTATGCAACTTAACCAATTGTCTACCCCCTCTTGGGATATTGGTTCAAACTCAAAACTTAGGAGTTGGGATGTAATACGCATTCAAGTCTTCTCATAATGTATACTTTAAGCTTCTTTCTCCTTAATACTGAGCGCCCTTTATTTCTCTGAAGTCTGAAGCCATTTGCCAAGGTGGTGGAATGCGATACGAACCGAAATTTTTGCACTTCGCTCTGAACTGGGATATAATGGTCGTCCACACTCAACATTGTTGGTTACCATTAGTCGTTATAAATTTCGGTTGGTTGACAAAGGTTTACGACACTAAGATCTTTTTATCGAACTGAACTAAGATTGTTTTCTTATCATAAAAGATAAGACTGTAAAGAAAATGATTGGTCCCAACACATCTTGTATGCATACTATATAGTATCATAAAAATGAAAGATTCTATATGATATGTCCAATGTGAGTTGATCTATAAAAATCATTCGTTACTGCTCAAAGGAGTAGTAATAGGTAGAGATGACAGAATTTGAACCCGTGACATTTTGTACCCAAAACAAGTTGCGCTACATCACTTCCATTGGTCAAGAGTGTCATTGTATAGAATTTGTGTCTTGTTTTCCACATAAGTCAACCCGATGGCTATTCATTTGATTTTGTAAATTGCCAACTCGCACAGATGGAAAATTTGTTGCGATAACACTTATCTCTTTATGTGTTGGTTTGATAAAGACTAATCCATTTTATAAGTCGCTTACACAACGTGTTTGCAATACTTCCATTGTTGTAATGCGATGGTGACTTTTACTATATGTTAGTGTAATTATTACTAGGAGTTCATCCACTTTTATGGCTAATAACTTGATGCATTGACTTGACTCTCAAATATGGAGTACATTGTCTTTATTGCTAAAGGAAAGGGTATAAAACAACACATTTGTTACATGAATGAAGTTTTGGAATGCATCCTAAAAAAGTAAAACTGTAATGGTTTATGCACTACAGTTTGCCATCTAGCATATGATCTACTATATGGTTAATTTCACAATGAAGAAATCATTGCTAAAGATATGGAATACAGTTTGCCTAGGCGATCTCTGTCGTTAATGCTTTCTTCCGCCATCTTGCTGGGGGTCAATCACAAAAACTAAACGAGTCGCAATTGTGTTGGACATGATAAGACGCACGGTTTAGTTACCTGTTTGACCCATTTGACTATAAGACATTTTAAATTAATAAATTGTGATCCATCTAGCCCTGCTAGTTTGAAGAAATGCCTTCAAACTATGGTTTACCAAATGTCCATACTTTCTTACATATGTTAAAACACAACCATATGCAGGAAAGATCTATGGTTACATTTTTTCATCAGTTAATTATCAAAACACCCATTAATTTCGACTTTTCTGCAACTCAAAATCGGATCGGCCAAAAAATTTTCATCAAACAAACTTGACTCAGATGAGTCGAAATTCCAAAACAGTAAAATAAAAAGGTTCAACAATAAGTCCTGCCTATATCTAGTCAACACAAATCTCAAAAGATCTTCCAAGTTCAAACAACAAACACTTACTTTTTCTTCTCGGCACCTCCACCAGACCTACACATACAAACATCCAAAGTAAGACAACACACACATGCGACACATTCATATGAGATGTAAAAATACCAATAGATATACCTCATCTTGCGTAGAACGCTGGACATCTCCTCACGCTTCTTTTTCGCCCTCTTGTGGGTGCCCAACTTTCGCTTAGCAACTTTGAGGGCACGTTTGTCTTTACCGACCTTAAGAAGTTCGGTAATTCTCTTCTCATAAGGAGCAAACCCGGCCACCTCTCTGATTAGGCTCCTCACAAAGTGTACTCTTTTACTTGTTTTCTATAGTAAGCACCAACAAATAAAATAAAAGATGGTTGAGATTTGAAAATCAATTTTCTGTCTTTGATAAATAAATAAATAAAATATATACACAAAAACTACAAAAGATTACTCACCCCTTTCCTGTCAGATGGGCGTGGTGCCAATTCCTTCTTAGTCACGACATGTCCTTTGTTCAGACCCACAAAGAGTCCGGTGTTAGGCTGTTTAGGAGCCATTTTGTGCTGAAAAATAATGCATTTCAGTACTAATCAACATACATTTTACAAGTAAAGACATTCAAGTGGTGCAAGCATTAAAACTAAAAAGGTTCTTGTGAAATCCAAGCTGAAAAAACACACGTATGCAGCACAGTGCTGTTCGACCGTTCTATAAGCAAAGAACTGTGAATATCCATTAAAAAACCTTATGACTTTTGTTTTTGATCTGTTGCCAAACTTAATGTTGAGTTTTCATTTAGAAGCCACTTTTCATAAGAAAACCTAAATTAGATCTTTATCAGCATCCGGTTATGTACATCCTGATTAAAGATAATTGTCATTATAAAGTAAACAACATGTCGGGTACGGTCTAGTCACCTGAAACTGATACAAGGCGAGCTTGGCGCATAGGTTTAAAAAAGCGTGAGGCACTCCGAGGTGAGAGCTTCACGTATGTGAGGCACCCAACGTAAAAAAGAGCAAAAAATATTTATACAAGCCAACACTACATATTCTACTTGTTAATCAAGCCTAAACACAATAACATAATTATAAAACACACTTAAACAGTTAAACACTTCATTAAACATACATTGAAGCCTAAGCACCCTTAAAAATCTTCTTAAAAAAAACCTGATTTTGACTTTTGGTCCAAATAAACCCTAATTTTGACTGAGGCGCGCCTCACAGCACCTCATGTAGTTTAGCGCCTCAGGCCAAAAAAAGGCGCTTTTCCTGCGCGCTTTTTTAAGCCAAGGGCGCAGGCACGATGAGCACTTAGCTCTGTCCAAGAATCAAAATCGGACTAAAACTCGTACTGGCCTAAACAGGTACAAATTAGAACCAAGCTTGTTAATATTCTTACACAATCCTAACCACAAGCCAGGCGGTTCCCTTTTTCAACATCTTTCACCTAAGGCAATGTAGAATCTAAATGGAAGTTTCAATTTTTAACTACTATGATTGTGTTTGTATTAACAAGCAAAACCCTATAACTAATGTATAAGCTCAACTCATTTATGTTAAAAAAAAAAAAACAAAGCAAAACCATATAAGAAACCATCTAACACTTAATTGGGTCAACGCAATGGGCGTATGTTTTTCAAACCAAGATGACATTGAATCTAATCACATAAAGATAAACATACGTTGATCAGCTAATAAAGCAGATACAGATAAGCAATCTACAACAACAATTTTTAGAGTAAATGAAGCATCAATGAGTTACTTAGAGAACGAACCTACTACTCCAGGCGGTTGCGTTTGACAGGGGTCGGCTGGAAACCCTAAATCAAGTCTTTATGTAGGTTGGACTCTTCATACTAGTGGGCTTTTTTTAACACTTATGGGCCATTCTTTGAATAATAATATTATCATATTATGTAGAGATTGGGCCTTTGGTTAGTCACGTCTTACGGGTCCAAAAAGATTTACTCATTTAGATTTTAGATTGGAGGTGAACATATTGGTGGTTTTTTCACAAACCAACTTCGGTTCAGAAACGCTTTGACTTTGACCGGTTTTTTTTTTTTTTTTATCGGCAAACAAAACTCTTCATTTCATCACCCAAAGATTACATACAGCTATATGCCTAGCAAGACACTAGGCAATATATTACTCACCAAGTTCTCACCCCTCTATAATAAAAGATTACAATACAGGAACATTAAACAATTTCCAGCTCTCCCAATTCCACCCATTTCCTTTCACCTTGTGCTTTGCCCATATGTAGATCATAGCCTGGGCTTCTCCAAATATAGCAGTTGGATCCGTTATTTTCCCGGAGAAGATTAGAGCATTTCTAGCTTTCCAGATTGCCCAACACACGCCAATAATCACCAACCTGACCCATTTTCTTTTACTCCGCTCAATTCCACCGGTCTTGTGCACATTAAGGAGGTCCCGAACATTAAACGCATACACTGGTGGGATTTTACACCATGCTCTTACTTGTTGCCATACAACAGCCGCGATAAAACAACCGGTTAGGAGGTGATCTGCATCCTCGTCTGTTTGTCCACAAAATCTACATGAAGCGGACCCGTGCAAGATTCTTCTTTTCTTCAGGCCTAGCATTGTAGGTAATCGGTTTTGTTCGGCTCTCCACCCAAAGATACTCACCTTCTTCGGAGCTCCTTCGACCCATTCGAATGGGTAATATAGGACAGCAAATTGGTTTAGTAACTGCTTGCAATAAGAAACCGAAAAAGACACGTCAGACCCTCCATTCCACCTCCATTTATCTGTGTTTCCAGCCGCTTGTACACTTGAAATGGTATCCGTTAAACGTGACAGCTCCGAAGTTTCCTCAACAGTCATCGACAATCTCTTCCAGCCCCAAGAGACACGTCTACCAGCCACCTTTACATACTTTACGCTTTCCAGCCTAAACAGGTTTGGAAACTGATACACTAAGGGGCCATCTCCAATCCAGAAATCTACCCAAAAACGGATCGACTCCCCATCCCCCACCACCCCTTTCATTAGAGTTCATATGTTTATATTTTTTTTGGACAGATCCTTTTCAACCTTATTTATACCTGCCCAAACCCCGAAGATTCCCGGCTTTATAGGCAAGTATGACCACCCCCAGGATTAAAATGTATTGCCGAGACCACTTTAGTCCATAAGGCCGATTGCTCCGTGTTAAATCGCCACCACCATTTCATGAGAAGACTAATATTTATGTTATGTAGGGACCCCAAACCAAGACCCTCTTTTTCCATCGGACCGATCACCTTTTCCCAACAGATCTAGCCTGCTTTGGCCTTTATATCATCACCTCCCCAAAAGAAACGTCTGCGTAGGGACTCTAATTCGTCAAGGATACCTTTCGGGGCCCTGTAGAGCAAAAGGAAGTAGAGCGGTAGGCTATCCAAAGTGGCTTTGAGAAGCGTTAAACGTCCCCCAAAAGACATGTTTTTTGCCTTCCATTTTGACAGTTTTGTTTTGAAGTTATCAACTACACATCTCCAATATCGGGTCTGACCCATATTCACACCTATGAGAAGGCCGGGATACTTACAGGGGAAGCTTCCAATGTTGCAGCGAATGGTTCCAGCCACCTGTGCAATAAACTCTTCGGCTACACCCACACTAAAAATAAGCGTTTTTTGTACATTAATTTTCAGCCCTGAAATAAGGTGAAAACACCTCATTAATTGAACCACATTGCGGATATTTCCTTCACCGCAATCACCCATAAAGACTATGTCATCGGCGAACATCAAATGGGTCATGTGCGGTCCTCCATTCGGTAATTTAATCCCCTTAATAATGCTCAGATCCGTTGCTTTCTTAACGAAACCCGATAATGCTTCTAAAGCAAGAATAAATATGAAAGGGGATAAAGGATCCTCTTGGCGTACACCTCGGAAAGCTTCAAATTCCAAGGATGAAGACCCGTTAATCAACACGGACGCTCTACTTGAATGAAGTACCCCTCCCACCCATGTCCTCCAACGTTTCGGAAAATTCATTTGTTGAAGCACTTTATCAAATGAACGACCAACTAATAGAATCATAGGCCTTTTCTAGGTCGACTTTGAGAATAAAAGCTTCCTTCTTCACCTTCTTAGCCCAAGAAATAATTTCGTTTAACATTAACGGACCGTCTAGGATGCTTCTATCTGAAAGGAATCCAGTTTGCACCTCCAAAACCACTTTTCCAACTACTTTCTTTATACGGTTGGAAAGCACCTTTGAAACAATTTTCGACAAGCTCCCAACCAAGCTAATCGGCCGAAAGTCATTAAAAGTCATGGGATCATTACACTTTGGAATGAGGGCTATGAAAGAAGACCCACAACCTCGGTTAATGATTCCATGCTCATAGAATTCCGTCATCATCCCCATGATATCATCTTTAAGATTCTCCCAATAGTGCTTGAAGAAGCCAAAATTGACCGGTTTTAAGCCCAACCGGTTTTGGTTTCAAACCAGTTAGGTTATGTCCCTGTTTAATCAGCCACATATCGATAACCCAATTTTAGTTCGGTTTCGATTCCATTCTAGTTCATGTACACACTTTTTAAAATAATATAAAGTGCATAAAACTTACCTTTTATTAGGTTTTAGACTTTTTTAAAACAAGAAACGTGAAGTTTAATAAAAAGAAAACATAATTTTATTTGTGTTTATAGCCTAAGTCGTTTTTTTCATAAACCAGTTTTGTTGTCCCCCCCCCCCCCCCCCGTTCCAACCGGTTTTTAGTGGTACCGGTTCAGTTCTAGTTTTTGTACCAGTTTTGGTTCCGATTCATTTGGCCGGTTTTAGCCTGACTTTTGGTTTGGGATTTTTTTAGTACCGGTTTGTATTGGTTTCAACTTAGATTTTTTAGTATCAATTGTAGGTGAAACGGTTTGTACCAGTTTCAGTTCGCATAGGTCTTGCCTGTTTCGGTTCCTGAATATATTGTTTTGTTCATCTCTAAATAGATTTGGCTCGATTGGCTATATGATAGAAAATGGGCTTAGGTTGTAATGAATTGTTTTGTGTATATATAAAAAAAATATACTAATTTGGGCTCAACTTTATTGTCATATTTTGTGACAGCTAGCGGTTATGTTGTCATCATCAATGGAGGTGGCAATAATGACAACAATAGTGGTGGCAACAGTGGATGATGTGGTAATGGTGGAGGTTACGGTGATGTGTGTCGTGAAGGTGGTCGTAGTGGTGGTGGAATTTGGGGAAAGGTAGATGGTGGTGATAGATGGTAGCAACGGGAGGTGTTGGACCATGTAGAGAGGTTCTAAGCTAACAAATTTAATAATAATTACTCGTTGTTGAGTATACCCAAGTAAGATTATCAATGGAGCTCGAACCCTTGAGCTCAATGAGAGTAACACCTTAACTCCAATCCTTAACTCCAATCATAGCATACCTTCGTAACTCAAGAATTGACAATCCAAAATACTCATATGGTAAGTATTAGCTCACTTGAAAAAGGACTCATGTTGTGCATGTTGATAACATGAAAAGAACTAGAGAGAAAGTAAAGAATTTCTATTAATTCGTACACATATATGTGTGTTTATGTACACGTACGATTGTAATTGAGGCTAACTCATGATGTGGAGAAAATTAGCCGTTTAAAAAAAACATGACTCAAGTATAATTAATGTTTAAGTCATGACGTCATGTCGGGTTAGATTACACTCGCCGCATCGTGCTAGCCAACCCACTGGCTTGATAAGTATCTCATGCCATATAAGTTACAAAATGACCCTCTATTACGCATCGTTGCATTTTCATCTTTCCCTGATCGGATCAAATTTGTTCCAAGCCAACGCTCACATCTTTGTAAGGTTTTGCTTACTAATCATTTTCCCTTTCCCTTTCCTTTATATAATAATTTGTGCACTTGGAGTTGTTATTCCTTCTTCTTTTGTTAATTGCTGGTTAGGTAACCCTAGGTCCTAATTTCATCCACACATTTGCTATATTTCTATTATCTTAATCCCTTCCATTAGTCTACAGTGTCGTTGTAGAGAATTCATGTCTTGTTTTCCACGTAAGTCAACCAGATGGCTATTCATTTGTTTTTGTAAATTGCCAACTCACACAGATGGAAAATTTGTCGCTATAACACTTCTTTATGTGTTGGTTTGATAAAGACATTATACATGACTAATCCATTTGATAAGTTGCTAACACAACGTGTTTGCAATACTTCCATTTGGTTTTTGTAATGCGTTGGTTACATACGTTAAAACACAACCATATGTAGGAAAGATCTATGGTTACATTTTTCCATCAGTTAATTATCAAAACACCCATTAATTTAGACTTTTCTGCAACTCAAAATCGGATCGGCCAAAAAATTTTCATCAAACAAACTTGACTCAGATGAGTCGAAATTCCAAAACAGTAAAATAAAAAGGTTCAACAATAAGTCCTGCCTATATCTAGTCAACACAAATCTCAAAAGATCTTCCAAGTTCAAACAACAAACACTTACTTTTTCTTCTCGGCACCTCCACCAGACCTACACAGACAAACATCCAACCAAGGTAAGACAACACACACGTGCGACACATTCATATGAGATGTAAAAATACCAATAGATATACCTCATCTTGCGTAGAACGCTAGACATCTCCTCACGCTTCTTTTTCGCCCTCTTGTGGGTGCCCAACTTTCGCTTGGCAACTTTGAGGGCACGTTTGTCTTTACCCACCTTAAGAAGTTCGGTAATTCTCTTCTCATAAGGAGCAAACCCGGCCACCTCTCTGATTAGGCTCCTCACAAAGTGTACTCTTTTACTCGTTTTCTGTAGTAAACACCAACATATAAAAGATGGTTGAGATTTGAAAATCAAATTTCTGTCTTTGATAAATAAATAAAATATATACACAAAAACTGCAAAAGATTACTCACCCCTTTCCTGTCAGATGGGCGTGGTGCCAATTCCTTCTTAGTCACGACATGTCCTTTGTTTAGACCCACAAAGAGTCCGGTGTTAGGCTGTTTAGGAGCCATTTTGTGCTGAAAAATAATGCATTTCAGTACTAATCAACATACATTTTACAAGTAAAGACATTCAAGTGGTGCAAGCATTAAAACTAAAAAGGTTCTTGTGAAATCCAAGCTGAAAAAACACACGTATGCAGCACAGTGCTGTTCGACTGTGGTATAAGAATATCCATTATGTTAAGTTAATGTTAAGTTTTCATTTGGAAGCTACTTTTCATAAGAAAACATAAATTAGATCTTTATCAGCATCCAGTTATGTACATCCTGATTAAAGATTACTGCCGTTATAAAGTAAACAGCATGTCGGGTACGGTCTATTCACCTCAAACTGATACAAAGCGAGCTTGGTGCATTAGTTTAAAAAAGCATGAGGTGCTCCGAGACGTTTGGTTCGAAAATCCGAGGCGTGAGGCAAGAGCTTCACGTATGTGAGGCGCCCAAGGTAAAAAAGAGTAAAAAATATTTATACAAGCCAACACTACATATTCTACTTGTTAATCAATCTTAAACACAATAACATAATTATAAAACACACTTAAACACTTCATTAAACATACATTGAAGCCAAAACACACTTAAAAATCTTTAAAAAACCCCTGATTTTGACTTTTGGTTCAAATAAACCCTAATTTTGACTGAGGCGGCGCCTTAGCGCCTCGTGTAGTTGAGCGCCTCAGGCCAAAAAAAAGCGCTTTTCCTATGATTGTGTTTGTATTAGCAAACAAACCCCTATAACTAATGTATAAGCTAACCTAATTTATGTCAAAAAAAAAACAAAGCAAAACCATATAAGAAACCATCTAACACTTAATTGGGTCAACGCAATGGGAGTATGTTTTTCAAACCAATATGACATTGAATCTAATCACATAAAGATAAACATACGTTGATCAGTTAATACAGCAGATATAGATAAGCAATCTACAACACTCCTGATTACACTAACACACAATTCATGAACAACAATTTTTACAGTAAACGAAGCATCAATGAGTTACTTAGAGAACGAACCTACTACTCCAGGCGGTTGGTTGCGTTTGACAAGAGTCGGCTAGAAACCCTAAATCAAGTCTTTATGTAGGTTGGACTCTTGATACTAGTGGGCTTTTTTTAACACTAATGGGCCATTCTTTGAATAATAATATTATCATATTATATAGAGATTGGGCCTTTGGTTAGTCATGTCATACGGGTCCAAAAAGATTGGAGTAAATCTTTTTTTTCACAAACCAATTTCGGTTCAGAAACGCTTTGACTTTGACCGCTTTCAACCTCAACCAGTTTTGGTTTAAAACCGGTTAGGTTCCGTCCCGATTTAGTCGGTCACAAATCAATTACCTGGTTTCAGTTTGGTTTTGATTTCATTCTTGTTCATTCTGGTTCATGTACGCACTTTTTTAAATAATATTAACTACATAAAACTTAACGTTTATTACCTTTTAGACTTTTTTTTAAACAAAAAAAGGTGGATTTTAATACAAAGAAAACATAACTTTATTAGTGTTTATGGCCTAAGTCGTTTTCTCAAACCGGTTTCATTCCCCCCACCCCCAGTTCCAACCGGTTTTTAGTGGTATTGGATCAGTTCTAGTTTGTGTACCGGTTTTGGTTCCAATTCGTTTGGCCGGTTTTAGCGTCGAATTTAGCCCGACTTTTGGTTTGAGATTTTTTTAGTACCGGTTTGTATCGGTTTCAGTTTGGATTTTTTTAGTACCAATTGTAGTGAAACGATTTGTACCGATTTCAGTTTGCGTAGGTCTTACCAGTTTCGGTTCCCGAACATATATTTTTGTTCATCTTTAAATAGATCTGGCTTGATTGGTTAGGTGATAGAAAATGGTTTTAGGTTGTAAGGAATTGTTTTGTGCATAAAAAAGAACTAATTTGGGCTCAACTTCATTGTCTTATTCTATGACAGCTAGCGGTTATGGTGTCATCAGCAGTGGAGGTGGCAATAATGACGACAATAGTGGTGGCAACAATGAGTGATGTGGTAATGGTGGAGGTTATGGTAATGGTAATGTGTGTCGTGGACGTGAACGTAGTGGTGGTGGTATTTGGTGAATGGTAGATGGTGGTGATAGATGGTAGTTGATATCACCCTACGTCACAATGTAACAACTGTTCTCTGATATATGCCCATCGTCTCACCAGCCTCAATCTAAGCCTCATCCTCAGACACTGAGATTTCAATATTAGTGTTATCATCGGATAGTTCGACCTTAGTTGTCACCCGACAATGAAAACATCGAAGGAAACATCCTAATTTTATGATCGTTCAAATTACTCTCCCTCGATTCTTGCTCGGTGCTTGCTCGGAAATTTTGCGCTCGAAGAATGCTTGTTCGATTTTCGGCTCGATTGTAAACGAGCCGCTCCGCTCATGAAAAACCCTAATTCAAAGTAGTCTCGAATAGGGGTGTAAACGAGACGAGCCGAGCTGAGCCCGAGCCTGACTGGGCTTGAGCTCGGCTTGTCATGGTTTTATGAAGCTCGAGCTCGACTCGCTAGCAAAATCAAAAGCTCGAGCTCGAGGTGATTTTAGAACAATCTCAAACGAGCTCAAAGCTCGACCTGAGATCACAAAAGCTCGGCTCCCGAGTGTTATTAAATGGGCCTATGAAATAAGGACTTGGGCTTTGGAGATGTGGGCTATAAATTATAAGAGATATATAAATAACTTATAATTATGTTTGGCTCGCTTAGGCTCGCGAGCACAATTGAGCTTTGTATATAGGGCTCGATAACTAAACGAGCCATATTTCAGGCTCGAGCTCGTTCGAGCTTTTTACCAAGCCAATTCCGGGTAGCTTTTCCAGCCGTTACGTGTCATTTACACCCTAGTCTCGAACCCACTAGCTTGATAAGAAATAGAAACTCAGGCCACAAGTTTCGTATAACTTACAACATGACCCTCTCGTTGTCCTCTATTACGCATCGATTCATTTTCATCTTTCCCTGATCGAAATAAATTAGTTCCAAGGCAACGCTCACATCTTTCTAAGGTTTTACTTACTAATCATTATCCCTTTCCTTTATATAATAATTTGTGCACATGGAGTTGTTATTCCTTCTTCTTTTGTCAATTGCTGGTTGGACCTAATTTCATCCACACATTTGCTGTATTTCCATCATCTTAATCTGTACCATAATTATTCGTTAATAGTTGTTGTTCCTGATTCAATCCATGTATATTTTATGCCCTAATTGCTGAATTTTTAGGAATCTGAAAAAAAAAAACATTGATTCTTTTTTTTTTATTGGAATTGAAGGTATGTAGATGATTTACTGTGAATGAAGTTGTGTAAGTAAACACATTTTGTATTTTATTGGATTATTAATAAATCTGGTATCAGGATTTTGTGGTATTAATAAGTTATAGCATTCAGATTGACTTGATTTGCATTTATGCTTCCAATATGTTTTGTTTAAGTTTAACACTTTAAATTCAATGGTTTGTATATATTTTATTGTTGGTTAGACCGATTGATGCAACTAAGTACTTAACTCGGCCGATATATCAGTGTATATCACCGATATCTCGGTTATTGGTCATCAACCGATATATCGGTACAAAAATATCGGTCAAAATATTGGTACCAATATTATCGGTGATATTGGCCGATATTTGACCGATATATCGATATCCCCAATATTGGTGTTTTTCTTCTTAGTTCTTTTTGTCTTGCTTCTTATGGTTGTTATTAATGTTTTAAGTCTTAATTGTTATTTGTTTAGTGTTAAATATTAGTGTTTTAAGTCTTAAAAAGTTCCCACTTGCTACAATTGTTAGTGTTTTGCAAGTTGTAAAAGGTTAATTTGTTACTGTTAGGAGAGTATATTGAATTGTTAGTGTTAAATTGCTATATGTATGGATTTTGCATGATATAAAAATTGCCGATATCCCACCGATATCTCACCGCGATAACCTATATCTCAAATATCGGTCCTTCACCGACATCCGATATTTTACCGCATTAACTGCTTAGTGATGCAATAGTGATGCAATTTGTATGCAGGAATCATTGCCCATAGAAAGAATCTGCATAAAGTCATAAACTGACATAGAGTTGATGAATTGCGAGTTGTGTTGTATATGTGGTTCTATTCGAGTCAGCTTGTTCTTTTTCCTATTACAAATACCACTTTCGGGCTATTGGTTATCGTTTTAATCTATAAGAACGTGTGTAAGCTAGCTGCTATCAGTTAGTATTTTATAACACGGGTTCTTTAAATTTGTACAGGGGTTGAATTTGCAACAATATGGATGTTATAGGAAGTGGGGCAGAGGGTTCTAGTCAAACTGTATATACACAATCATCGTTGATCAGTGGTCTCCCGGATGATATTGCTTTAACTTGCTTAGCAAGGATTCCACGTAAATACCATTCACTCCTCAAATGTGTTTCAAGAAAGTGGCGGGATTTGGTTTGCAGTGAAGAGTGGTATTCCTATCGTCGAAAGCATAATTTGGCTGAAACTTGGATTTATGCGTTATGTAAAGACAAATCGGAACAACTTTGTTGTTATGTATTAGACCCAGATTTGCCCAAAAGAGGTTGGAAACGTATCCCGGATCTTTCACCTCGTTGTTTGAAAAGAAAAGGTGTAGGTTTTGAAGTGTTGGGGAAAAAGATTTACTTTTTGGGTGGATGTGGCTGGGTTGAAGATGCTACGGATGAAGTTTATTGTTATGACGCTAGTAGGAATGCATGGAGTGAAGCTTCTCCCTTGTCAACTCCAAGGTACTAGCTCCTATACGATATAAACTATAAAATGGTCAAAATCTCTATAGAATGCAAATAATTAGGGGTGGCGATCTAATGCATTTAATTGGGTTGTCAAATAAATGGGTTGTCATACCTTATGCATTTAACAAACAAGTCGTGTTTGGATTAACCTGTCTAACCCATTTAATTAAATAGTCGTGTTTGGGCTGACTTGTTTAATTCGTCAATCAGTTTGTGATCCGTTTAACCCATTTACTTCAACCTGCTAACCTGTTTAACACGTTTACAATTAGGTTATAATTACCAGTTTACAGTGTCCAGCCCATTGAACTCGTTTAGATAAACAGGTTAAATGGCCATGTACGAGTTACAAAATTTAACTGTGTCCGGGTTAGGGTTTATGTATTTGATACAAATAAATGCATGGGTCATACTTGGGTTTAATGGTTCAACCCGAAACCCTACAATCCAATACAATTGCCACTTCTAAGTACAAATCTCTAAAAGTAGATAAAAAGGAGTAATTAGGTTAATTTATTATACCCTTTGATAATCGGTTTTGTTACAACTGGTATGAAATTGCTTATTTGACCCTAGAAGCAAAATTTATTATCCAAACATTAAAACATTGTAAGCTTCTCTTTTATAAAACACTAATTCAAAACCATATATTGTGTGGCCTTTAGATAGTTTGGTTCCCCACTTCCCCCTTCTCTTTCCTTCTCTTTTTTATAACCGTAAGAATCTATCATTGGAAAACTCACGGGCCCCAACACTAATACACTGCTAACCAATGGGATGGTTTTGTCCAGGTGTTATTTTGCATGTGAAGCAATGGATGGTAAAATGTATGCAGTTGGTGGACTTGGATCGAAATCAAGCGATCCGCATTCATGGGACACTTTTGATTGCACCACAAACTCATGGACCTCTCATATGGATCCAAACATCGTTCCTGAGATCCAAGATTCTCTAGTGCTTGATGGGAAAATCTACATCCGATGCGGGCTTTCTGCTGTATCAAGTCATGTTTATGCAGTCGTGTATGACCCAGTAAATGGCACATGGCAGCATGCTGATGCTGATATGGTGTCGGGCTGGCGGGGCCCAGGCATTGTAGTAGACAACACACTTTACGTGTTGGATCAGAGTTCAGGAACAAGAGTGATGATGTGGCGGAAAGATAGTCAAGAATGGGAAGCGTTCGGGAGGCTGGCAGCTATTCTTACAAGACCGCCGTGTCGGCTGGTGGCAATTGGTAAGAAGATGTTGGTTGTTGGGAAGGGGCTTAGCACTGTGGTTTTTGATGTTGATAAGGCTGCAAATATTGATGGAATGTTGGTTACTACTTCTGTGCCAAAGTTGCCTTCTGATGATGATGTAATAAGCTGCAAATCTGTTTCTTTATGACCATTTTACCCCTTGTATTTTATAAGACTCAAACTTGTTTGATAAGATGTCATGTTAATTATAAGACTAGATGGTCATAAAACTTCAACAGCATTTATTTGTCCTCTCTCTTTTTATCTTGTTTTAATTTAAAATATAATATTATAAATGGATTTCATTTCTTGGTATCTCAGCAGCATTTCTTTGTTGTTATTTTTCTCTACCTTTATTCCATCGCCCATAATATTATTCCCTGAGTTTATAAAGCTTCAAATGCTGATCAACTTGTGGCATCTTCCATGTGTTGTTGGTGAAATAAGTATCTAGGTGTGTGTGTGTGTTTTTTTATCAACTGTATTTGATCAGGGGTTTTGTAGCTGATGCATTTTGCTTCCTCTAGCTAATCAGATCCAACAGATTGCTAGTAATTTCTGTTTTTGAAGTTTCTGCATAATTCAACATACCATTATATTGTTTTTCATCCAATTATTCATGATTTATAAGTGTAGCTCTATGTTTATCTAATAGAACTTAAGCTCGTACTCGGCTTGCTTAATTTTAGAGAACTTGAGTTCGTGCTTGACTCGTTTTGCTGCTCTATGTGATAATAATTTCATTTAGGCTTAAGGTTGGTTTATAAAGCTTAGTCCCAAACTCGTCTACTAAACAAGAATCATTTTACGTTTGAGTTTTGGTCTAATTAATCGAGTTTTTAGCAATAGATCTCGACTCACTGACTTGATTCATTTACATGATAAAGTATTACATGGATTTTTGTTGTTATGCATGCACTACTTGTTGTGATATTTCTATATAGTTTTATATAGATATCATATATCTAAATTATATTTGTCATATTTTACTACAGTTCTGGTTTTGTATGTTTATGATTCGATGTTATGGTAGCAACAAATGCAGATGCAAAAAACCGACTCAGATGGCACGTTCCGCCTTCTTTACTGCTCGGGTAAAGGCAACAAACGTGGGGTTATGCAAGAGCTTGATCAAGGTGTAGAACCAAACGTAGGAGATTGTGATAGAAGAACCGCACTTCACTTAGCTGCTTGTGAAGGCTTTATAGAAATTGTTCTTTTACTTATCGAGAAAGGCGCGGATGTCAACTCTACTGACCGTTGGGGTCGTACAGTAAGTTTTTACTAATACATCGGACTGTGAACTTGTATATTTAGGGGGTGCTTGGATGTGTATTTGAGTCGTGGTTCCGAGAGTAAATAATCAGTTTTGGATGTTATATGTAGCCACTTGCGGATGCACGCAGATTCAGTCACATTGAAATTTGCAAAATCCTTGAGGCACATGGAGGAATCGATCCAGTAAGTTGTTTTCTTAAACATCTACACCTTATCTTCAGAGAAAAAGTATGAGTGAAAATGTTTTGACTTTTAAGTCAAACCTATTGCTATACCAACATGGACAATGCTTTTGGTAAAAGGGATTAAGGGTGTGTTCAAAACATAGTAAATTACCATTTTAACCTTATGAAAGATTCAATCTTGAATGGAATATGACTCATTGATGTCTCCACAATGGTGGCATAGCGGTCAGGGACATGCAGCATAAAGTAGAGGTTGAGGGATCAAAACCTGGCTCCATGTCCTTTGTCTTTGGTTTAGGCGATTTACCTATCTCATGATGATCGTGAGACCAAGGACTCCCTAGGGTTATATGTTACTACTTGTTATAGAGTTACAATATAAAAAAATGTACTTTTAACATATATCCTTTGACCTCAAAAGTCAAACTGTGTCTTTTTTACAGGCTGCACTCGACTCTCAGGCTCCATGTTACCAGATTGATTACTCTGAACTTCAATTTGATGCAGCAGTTCTTATCGGTGAAGTAAATATTCTATATGATATAGTAAAAGAAACTAAAATTGGAAATGAGTTGCATACGTAACAAAACTTAACAGCCTGTGTTGACCATGGTACATATGAATGCAGGGTTCATATGGCGAAGTTTATAAAGTAAAATGGCGTGGTACAGAAGTCGCTGCAAAGACAATCCGGTCTTCACTTGCAACAAATGAGAAAGTGAGGTGAGCTTTGGCCAATAAAATAAACGTCAAGGGATGTAATCATTTAGGGTTGGTGGGTTGAATACTTGAATCCGGACATGAACCATATATTTTTTCATGTCAAAGACACGAAACACACTTAAAATCTTGTAACCTAAACACGACACATGTAAGACCGGGGTCTCACTGGAAGCAGCCTCTCTATTCCCACGGGGTAGAGGTGAGGCTGTCTACATCTTACCTGCCTCAGACCCTACCTTAGCTTTTGCTATTGGTGGGATTAACCGAGTATGATGATGATGATGTCAAACAAGTTGGCGGTTGTAATCAAGATATAAATGGGCGAAACAAGTCATAAACTGGTTGGTGGATTACAATGAGTGATAATAAATGGGTAAAATGGGTTGGTAGGTTGACCTATTTACTTAAACGGGTTAAATACTATTAAAAAATAATCTATTTGACTCCTGAAAGTCAAACATGGAATTCATGATTGTTGGTGGGTTGAATACATGATTATATTATTACCGGATTCATGTCATGTCAGGAATCGCCACTGCTAAGTCAAACCTAGTACTATTCAAAGTAATCTATATATGACTCCTTAAAGTCAAACATGGACTCACTAGTTGACTTCTGAATGTAATCTGGCCATTTATACCTATGTTCAGGAAAATTTTTCTGGAGGAACTTGCATTATGGCAAAAGTTGCGCCACCCGAACATTGTGCAGTTTCTTGGCGTTTCAAACTCAGACCGCCTGATTTTCCTAACCGAATATCTAAAAAATGTTGGTTGGTTTCTTTTTTTGTTTTTGGGTTATTTCCTTTTATTATGTACTTACAATTTTGGACTTTTTTAGGGAAGTTTGCTTGATATTTTAAGAAAGAAAGGAAGACTTGACCCATTGACTGCTGTTTCTTATGCTTTGGATATTGCAAGGTGTATCATTTCTCAACTTTTTGTAAAGCGCTAGACGCATCCGTCTCATCTCTTTTACATATCAACTTTTATTATGTCATCATAAAACCTGGTTACTTTTACATATCAGCCTTCTACAGAACCTAATATTGACCAATTTTGACATAGATGTGTATGAAACGCTGCCTAAGGCCCTAGGGAATTTTCTGAATTGCCTCACGCCTCATGTGCACTTTTTAAAACCAAGCTTTAGGCTATGCATATATAGCCAGGCAAAATGAGATTGAACACTGAGAGTCTCAGTATTATCCATAAATGTCCCAGAAAGTAAAGTTTGACCTTTTAAGGTCAAACTGATTGTTTTTTCTATTACATATATTATGTGGATTTTCTTATCATATTCAACACGAAAAAGTTGTAAACTATTTTTCCTGTTATATAAATTTAAATGTTATCGCCAAGTCTCCTTGAGAAGTCGAAGAGTCGACCTGAATTTTAAAAGTTTAACACTTGGAAAATGTATTCTTACTGATCTGCAGGGGTATGAATTATCTTCATAGACATAAACCTAATGCTATAATTCACAGGGATTTGACCCCAAGGTATGTATTAAAAAAAATCCGTGTTTTAAAGTATGCGCTAAAGTAACAAAGCTTGCCTACATCTCACCATCCCCAGAGCCTACCAATAAGCTAGGCTTTGGTGGGATTCTACTACCAATAATAAGCTTGCCTACATCTCACCCTCACCGTGTCAACTTGTGATCACGTTAACCCGGACCCAACTTGTTTTAGCTAAACGTGTTTGTCGGTTCAATCTGAAATTGATGTTAACTTGTTTAGCCTCAACCCCATAGTAGTAAAAGACACCAAAGACGTTCGCCTAGGCATCCAGGCGCAACCCAGCGCAACAAAAGCGCCTTGCGTTCATCAAAGGTCACATGCACAAAGTCAAGACAAAAATACAAAATAACGGTATGAACAGGTCTGGATAAGCTAAAACGGGTCTGAAACATCTAAAATTTGCCTTGAACCAGCCTAAAACAGCTAAAAGTGGTATGTTTAACTGTGTTTCTTGCTTATCTCTAGCCCTTGCTTTTTAAGCTCCTTGCGCCTAGGCGACAGGCTCACCTCCCCACTTTTTTTTTTTCTGTCATGATTCTTTTTATGCTTATACTTCTAGGTTAATAACCTTATTGTTTTTTCTGCCAAAAATATCTTTCAGAAATGTATTGCTAGATGAAGCCGGGCATTTGAAAGTTACAAACTTTCGCTTGAGCAAAATTGCACGGAAGAAAGACGTTTATGGCTACAAAATGACTGGAGGCACTAGTTCATGTATTAAAAATCTCACATAATAACAACAATAAAAATTGATACTTTTAAGATTATATGTTTTGTGTGTCACTTTCAGATCGATACCTGGCTCCGGAGGTGTATCGTCATGAGTCTTATGACAAGAGTGTTGATGTTTACTCATTTGCTTTCATTGTTCACGAAGTAAGACATACTTAGTTCTTAATGAAAAGATGCATAGTTTGACTTTTTCCATTTGTTTGACTTTATAAGTCAAAGAATGCAAAGACTTCAAAAAAATTATGTTCATTTGAACAGCTTTATATCTATTGTTTCCATATTCAAATCTTGTATTTGGATGTGGCTTTAGATGTTTCAGGGTGGGCCATCTAATAGTGATGAAGTGCCAGAACATGTAGCGGCCAAACGGGCATATGAGAATTCAAGACCGCCTTTATCTTCCTATATATACCCGGAACCTGTGAGGATGTAAGTTATTTAAATGTGCATTTGTTTCGTTAATGCAATATCTAATACACGTGACCAATTGACCATAGGTGTCAAAGTCAATCCATTTATATGAAAACGGGTCAATTGGGGTTGTACTTTATTGATAACGGGCCAAACAGGTATATTATAATAAATTAGATAAGAATGAAATGAGTTGAAAGTCTCTAAAGTTGTCTAATGTGTACTCTAATGCCTACAACGTCCTCGATCATTTTATTTAAAAAAATATATATATAATTGTTTTAAAAATGTAGTTTATATATAACAGCCTCTTTATCCTAATGGATAGAGGTAACGCTTACCTACATCCCACCCTCCCCTGACCCTACACGTAGTTCGCTATTTGTGGGATAAATGGGGACGGTTTTTGTTGTTGTAGTTGTTGTGTATATCATATATGATTCATTAAATATTTCCAAGTTTTGACTTGCATGTAAAATTTACATGCATCGGCTAGAACTCACACCGCACGACGCAATGCTGCTTGTTTTAGGTCAAACAAACTTCTTATCAACTGCAAAATGTTGCTTTGCATCTCTTAAAACTTCTAATACAAAGGTCAAAATTGTATGTTTGTCATAAAAGGTCAAAGTTAGTGTGCATGTTTCGACTTTCAAGGTATGCACAAACATACCAGTCATGGTTAAGAGGTTTGATTTTACAGGCTGCTAAAAAGATGCTGGCACCGGAATCCTGATGTGAGGCCAGTGTTTGAAGAAATAATAATAGAACTCGAGAACATTTTGGAGATTGAACAAAGAAAGTTGGCCGGTGGATTATGGCGTACATGTGGAATCTTATGAGTTGCTACCATTTCAAAACTTGTTTATGGACATTTGTATGTATAAGCACTTCTGTTCTTGATATATATATATATATATATATATATATATATATATATATATATATATATATATGATATGTTGTATGAGATAAATCATAAGTTTGTTTTAGGCTGTCTATACTATGCATATAGAAAACACACATGTTTGAATGGAATGTTTGACTTTTTTAGGTCAAACGTATAATATTTGTATGTGTGACATTGATGTTATGATGTAAGACTTTGAGACAAGATTTAATGTATATTTCCTAGTTCACCTCGAAAGATTAAGCAGACAAAACAATGGGAATCTCAAATCCTAGTGGAAATCCGAAAAAACATTGATCTGATTCAATGTCAACAAATATTAATTACTTCAAGATTTGGTCCTTCTCAAAGATATTCGTCCTCGTTTCCTCCGGGTCATAATTTATCTAACGTGAAGTTGCGACATTTGACAAAAATCATGGGTCCTATGGAAAACCAAACTCAGATGGGTCTGGTTTTAGTGGTTGGATTTTTATTTTTATTTCTTTAAAATCCTTGGTTTGTGTTGAAAATTTTAAAAATAGTCAATAACAGTCAAAACTTTATAGTCTAAACTTGAAAAAGTATATTGATATAGGTCAAAAAGGGTGATTTTTGGTACCGTTCAAAATGAGTAATATTTGGCACATGTCAAATCGGGTCAGCCTGTTTCTTTCTTAGTTGACTTTTCCTGCTCTACATGCTCAATTGGATTATTTTTTGATTTATTGTTGTAATTTAAGGAATTATAGATTTAACCAGTCAGGCTCGTTGAACCATTTTTTTTTTTATGCCAATCCTATATTTTTTCAAAAAACGATTTTTTAAAACACTGTTAGGGGGCGCTAAAGGCTTTAAGTTGAGCCCACACCACCATAATCATAACGCGACAATGTGCAAAGACTTTTAGGGGGTGTTTGTTAGCCTTTTAATAAACCTCTTAATCATTCGGTTCTTAATTATTCAACATTAAGAGTGTTTGTTTCAACTAAAAAACAGAATCTGAATGGTTCTATAAAGCTCTTAACCATTCAGCTAATAAGAGGTGCAGAGCCATTCAGACCCTGTTAATAATTTAACACTTAATTAGACAGATCCTACCAAACAGCCCCTTACACTTTTTAATTGAAAAAAAGTGTTTGGGTAATGATTTAAAAATGAGTTTTTGTGCCTTGAAAATGAGATAAGTTATAAGTTACAAATTGTGACTTTTTAATTAAGAAAATAAGGAGGTGGAAAAGGAGATAAATAGATAAGTTCGGAGAGCCGAACATGCTATTAATCCTCACCTCAATTCCATTTTTTGCACCGAAAGATGAAGCGGAGAAGAAAAAATGAAAGTATCGAATCCCGGTACAAATCCGAAAAAGCGTTCGTCTGGTTGCAATGTGAACAACATCCAAGACTCTACTTCAGCATTCGCTCTCTTCTCAAATATCTTCGTCCTCATTTCCTCCACGTCATATTTTATCTATTAAAACAAATCTTTAAAGGGTTTTTTTATCGCACCTTTTTACATCAGTCGACTTTGTTTGTTTGTTTTCGATTTGTAATACTAATTTAATCTCTTGATGTGTGTCATTTTTGTTTCTATGTTGTTTCCATTAACTTAGTTTTTTTTACTATTGCATATTGTTGGTTTAATTATTATTATTATTTTTATTAACGTGAAGTTGCATTTGACAGAAATCTTTTGTCCTATGAAAAACCAAACTCACAGGCTTAGATGGGTCCGGTTTTAGCAGTCGGATTTTTATTTTTATTTCTTTAAAATCGTTGGTTTGTGTTGAATTTTTTTGAAAATAATCAAAATGTACAAACCATCAAAAGTTCAAAACCCAAATAAACCGCAACCTAATGTCACATCAGATTTACAAACTCTTCATCAAAACCTTCATTTTTTTCACACAATGTACAAACCCCAAAGATATTATATGTGTGAGTGGAGGGACCCTTAGAGTGCCCGAAGTGGGGGCGGGAATAGGGCGAGAAGGGGGAACACCGCCGCCACCATGGCGTGGAAGGGGGAGGGCGGGGGCAGATTGCTTGGCGTGGGGGGGGGGGGGTGTGCCAAGCGTAGAAAGTATATAATTCGTGAACGACAAACCGCAAATGAGGCATTGGTACGTGATTACTTCTCACCCGAATCAACATACGATGAAAAAAGTTTTATGCGGCGTTTTCGTATGAGTCGTAATTTATTTTTAAGAATAACAAATGATTTAGAAATTATTATGAATATTTCAAACAAAGGCCCGATGCACGTGGTCAGATGGGATTTACCGCGATGCAAAAGGTACAACCCCCCCCCCCCCCCATTTTTTTCACACAATGTACAAACCCCAAAGATATTATATGTGTTTGAGTGGAGGGACCCTTAGAGTGCCCGAAGTGGGGGCGGGAATAGGGCGGGAAGGGGGGAACACCGCCGCCACCATGGCGTGGAAGGGGAGGGCGGGGGCAGATTGCTTGGCGTGTGGGGGGGGGGGGGTGTGTGCCAAGCGTAGAAAGTATATAATTCGTGAACGACAAACCGCAAATGAGGCATTGGTACGTGATTACTTCTCACCCGAATCAACATACGATGAAAAAAGTTTTATGCGGCGTTTTCGTATGAGTCGTAATTTATTTTTAAGAATAACAAATGATTTAGAAATTATTATGAATATTTCAAACAAAGGCCCGATGCACGTGGTCAGATGGGATTTACCGCGATGCAAAAGGTCACAGCCGCGCTTAGATACTTGGCTTACGGAACCAGTTCCGACATAATGGATGACTACCTAAAGATGGCCGAGCGAACGGCTAGAGAAAGTACTCAGTTTTTTTTGTGCGGGCGTCGTTGAATTATATTTAAAAAGATATTTGAGAAAACCTACATTTAGTGACGTGCACCAACTTTTAGAGTTTCACGAAGAAAAACATTGTTTTCCCGGTATGCTCGGGAGTTTAGATTGTATGAAATGGGAGTGGGAATTTTGTCCAACAAAGTGGCAAGACCAACACGCGAGCGGTTTTCATAAAAAGCCGTGTATGATGCTTGAAGCGGTTGCGTCACAAGATCTTTGGATTTGGCATGCGTTTTTTGGTGTGCCCGGTTCGTTGAACGATAGAAATATTCTTAATCAACCCCAATCTTCAACGATGTTGTAAACGATGTTGCACCAAAAGTAACTTTTTTTTTTAAACGGAGTAGAATATAAGTATGGGTATCTTCTAACAAATGGAATTTACCCTGATTTGGCCATGTTCGTAAAATCGTTTACACGGAGGACTACGTTAGACCCTAAGAGAAAAAAGTTTAACAAAGCTCAAATGGCTGCACTGAAAGATGTTGAGCGTGCTTTTGGTGTGTTGCAAAAAAGATGGCGCATTTTGTCCATGCCATGTAGACTGTATGAAAAACCCCAAATAAGAAATGTGATGTACGCATACATTATTTTACATAACATGATTTTGGAGGACGAAGGACGTGCAATATGCGAGTACTTTGGTGAGGAAACGCAACAAAGTCAAGAAAACATTACTGATGAAGAAAGAAACTTCAACAACTCTGAAATCAAGAATAGCCAAACACATCACAACCTTCGAGCGGATCTAGTTGATCATATTTGGAGTATACCAAGAGATTACCCATCTGACGATAACGATAGCGATAACTAAAACCATTTTCGGTTCATGTATTTTTTTTAAAGTGCCTTTATGTTATTTAATTTTCATGTATTTTTTGTTAGTTCGTGTATTTTTTTTATTTACTTTGTAGTTTATTAAATGAATTTATATTTATGTTTTTATAAAATTGTGTTTTTTTATTTATTAAAAAAGAAAATAAAAAACAAAAAAAAAATGAAAAAGCAAGTGTCACATGTCGCTACATGACGCTTCATCCCCCTCTTTCCCCCACCACTCCGAGTAGTCTTAAATGAAATCCATCGGAGATCCAAACGAGGTGGTCCATGGTCCATCGGATCCAAACAAGTGTCATGACGTGGCAATGACAGGACAAGGCCTACAATGTTATCAGACAAGGGAGGTGGTCCATGTACGATCCGGATGAGTAAAATGCTAACTGACAGATATGCCCATAGTTGGTGCGGCCTCAGTCCAAGAAGTTTAATGTAATCAGTTTTAGGCCAAATATTCTCATTGCACAATATTTATATTTCTTACACCCAATTATTGCTTATTATTATTAATACATTATATTGGTCTCATTGTCATGACTCATGAAATACTAGTCAACTGATACGTGCCCACTATCCCATGAATCCCCTGGAAGTCTCAACTGTCTACATGTTTTCCTTCTTTAGTACAATTCCTATATTTTATTGTTTATGTTATTTGCTATTTAATTAGATTAGTGGGTTAGTGGTTACCCCATGTTTAGTTTCCTTATATTGCCTATAAAAGGCTTTGCTATTTCAACATTAAAGGCATGAATGAAAATTATGAATTAGTCTAATTATCTCTCTATTTTCTAATCTGGTTTCCATCTATTTTCTTGGCCAACGATTAACCGTTGGAACCACATCATCAACATACTATACTAGTCAATATACGATTTTTGAGCTCATTTCACTTCTTATCTTAAAGGTCCTCCGGACTCCAAACTTTCAGACTTCAAAAGCTGCTTGTGAAATTAATCAACTTAAGTCTTTACAGCTATAAGAGTGCTCCGTACAGTGGTGGCAAAATGGGCCGGTTGGGTTTGGGTCAAACTGGTAATTTTTTATACAAGTAAAAAAGGGTGATTTTTGAAACGGGTCAAAATGAGTAATATTTGGCACAGGTCAAATCGGGTCAGTCCGTTTCTTTCTTAGCTGACTTTTTCTACTATACATGTTTGACCCGTTAAAGGAAGAAAAAACAACTTTAATTGACCCGTTCATAATTAAACGGGTCAAAAACGAGTTCCATTTATTTTTAATTTCGTTACACCATACGCTCATAGAAATATATTACTTAGAAATGAAGGTTTTAATGAAGCTATATGAAGATATGATATCAGAAACAAACACAATGAAGAAATGTAAGAACACCATAGCTGACAGTGTTCATGATTAAAAAAAGTCAACACAAGTCAAACCCACAGAGGCTCCATTAGATTATTGTGGTAAGGGGGGACGGGGCACTACCAGAATTGGGCACGGGTACCCCTTTACCAGCACGGTAACACCACCGCCACATGTGCTGGTAGGGTTCACGTGGACCGTTTTCTGGTTGTTGTTACCGTGCTGGTACAAAGAAACGGTCTTTTTCTTGACCAATGATAATATGCCACGTTTTACCTTCACCTTTGACCGTGATATTTTGACCGTGTTTTATTTTTGACCGTTTACATTTTGACCTTGGTTTATGTTTTACCCCTATACAAATCATACTTTCACATAATAAACACGGTGAACTTTCATTAAAAATTTAAACACCATTACAAAATAAACATTAAACAACCGTAAACATTAATTATTAATTATATCTCGCAACAATCGCCATGACGCAAAATGGGTGAAGTTGGTCATTTGTTCACGGTAGTAGCTGCCACGAGTGAGTTGGATTGCAATGTCTTCTTGAACATTAGGTTGCCTCTCCATCGTGGCTTCATAAAGGACGTTCCAACGAAGACACCTTAGAGCGGTCATTTGTGCCGGTTAAATTATTGAATATCCCCGACACCCGGTGCCAAAACGAAATTGGGGTATCGACTTCATGAACCCATGTGTTTCTCACTACGAGGTAGGCCCTCATTAACGCGGTATCCTCATTTGCATTCCATGGGTCCATTTTTACGAAACGATTAAAGTATAACCGGGTTATTGTGTGATTTTGTTGTGTTGGATTAAGGTATTTTTATAGACCAAACCGTAATGGTACAGATTCCAATGGTTGCAACGGTTTAAATGTAACGGTAACAAAATTAATTACCGTCCGACTGTACAACGGTTACTTTTCTCAATTTTAAATGAAATATAATAAAATAATCAGTGGAGTGCTGCATACAAAAAAGTGTTTCAGTGAAGTAAATCAGTAAAGTGATGTGGCATTGCAGGATTGGTTAAAATCAGTGAAAGAAAACTAAACTCTACAAGGGCCCCTTATGCCCTAATATTAACAACATTGGGTCATCTATACCGACTTACTCAGAAATGGTTGAGTAGCATACGGGTTTTGATTTAGACATGTTACATGTTATAAGTCCATTATTGAAGTCCAGATTTGTTGGTGTAGTATGATGTAATTCTGTGATAGCATACGGTTTGATCGATAACTATGTGCTCTAAAGATGTCTTTAGTATTTGTGTTTGTAGTTTGGTTGTACTTATTAATTGTATTTACGGGTTGGGAAGTTGATTCCAAACCGGTAAACACAACAGGAATCTGTAAATCGTGTCAGACAAATAGATTTGAACACGGCTTACATATTCATTTGTTGACACAGAAACAAATTATTTAGTGTGACTTTATTTATTTTTTCTATATATTTTCTATATATTATAATATTATCGTTCTAAAATTGCAAGTCCTACGCCCAAATGTCTAACAAAAAACGCTCTTATAAATTATAAAAGTAAACGTTCGAACCATGGACTTGATAAGTTAATCCGAAACCAACTCTTTTAGCAAAATGTTTTATGTTTCTTAATTCTTCCACGCATATTTTGTGATATTCCAGTGCTGTCATTATTCACAGCATTGATGGTTTATACTTTAGAATTTGTATAGATTATTGTAGATATATTAACAACGTTGGGTCCATAGCTCAGTGGTAGAGCAATTGACTGCAGATCAATAGGTCACCGGTTCGAACCCGGTTGGGCCCTTTTCATTTTACTTTTTTCTATGTTTTTTGACATTTTCTTCTCTTTTTTAATTTTTCATAATGTATTTTTAGAAGTAAGTCTGTTAGTTACCAACATCAAAGGGTCCATAGCTCAGTGGTAGAGCAATTGACTGCAGATCAATAGGTCACCGGTTCGAACCCGGTTGGGCCCTTGTTACTTATTTTTACTAATTATATATGATTATTTTGTTCTATCTTTATTTTTATTTTTTTACTAATTATGTCTTTTTTTTGTTTTTTTTAATTATTTTTTTGTACATTTTACTAATTATGATTTTTTTCCTTTTATGTTGTCTTTTTTTACTAATTATATGATTTTTCTAGTTTTTGTTGTTTTTTAATTCTTAACTAAAATGATCCTTTAACTCATTTTTACAATTTTTTTTAACCTTAGGACAAAGGACCAGAACCGTGACAAACTATGACCAATCGTTTTGGTCTCATTTGAACCTGTTACAAAAACAACGAACCATGAGCCGCGACAAACCAAACTGAACCAAGCGAATAAATAACTTTTTTGTACATAAAGTAGAGCCAACCAAGTTCATGCTTTACAGTTTACAACCAATTCTTCAACAAAAGAATGCATCCTTTTTTTTTTTTCTAATTTCAATCTCTTACCATAAAGAACAGCAAAATCTTCACTCTATCTCTGTCTGACCATTCAGTCAAAGTCAAACATGTAAAGTCAACTAGAGCCAACTTCATCACTGACCATTTGTGGTGGCTGCAGTCCTCTTGGCTTCAAGGGTTGCAGCCTCTTTGAGGGCCGCATGGGCTTCATTTTCCATTTTTAGCGCAAAAAGTGAGGCGGATTGTAGATATAACGCGATGTGCCAAACTGGTGACACCACTTGAGCCTGCATTGCGTCATTCAATGCTTCTTGAGCCATGTCATTCATGAGGTACGATAGACTACGTCTGGCGTAAACAGTTGGTGAGACCATTGGTCCATGCTCGATGAACTGCGAAAACCCAAACATAAAGGGTATTTTAGTCTTTAGATAAATAATCAAATGCTTATGCACTTGAATGCATCATGACTTGTACGTATAAAATAGGGTTTATTCGAACAAAATACTGGCTTTTCTTGTGTACTTTCCCATGGGTCATTTTGAAGTGCACATTTCACCGCAATTTTCTATTATTTAAAGAGTATTTTAGACCTTGGTGATACTTAAGTGCTACAAAAGGGTATTATCGACTTTTGATGATACTTAAGGGTATTTTAGACATTTTAGTGATAGACAACAATTGCCATCAGGGGTGACAATCGTGTCTGGTTGGTAGATTGGATCCTTGAACCTGAACACGGCCCTCGTATATGTATATGTTCATGTCAAAGACAACAGCCCTAACCCAAACACATTTAAAAATTGCGTAGCCCGAACACGGCCCGTAACCCATTTACCCAAACGAGTCAAACAGGTTGCGGGTTTCAATCAAGTTCATTGCCATTGTCATAAAATATGATCACTGTGGAAAATGTGCAAGATAAAAAATAAATAAATAAATAAAAACCTGAGAGTAACACTCTATTGCATCATTGAAATCTTTTTGCCGGAACGCTACATCCCCCTTTTTCTTAGAATTTAACGACTCTTGCATTTGATCGGTCCACACTTGAAAGGAGAGCTGTTGCCATAATTACATGAATAAGAATCAAGATCCAAATTCAATTTGAGAAAACTAAAAAAAGATAGTGAATCATTTTTTTTCTGTTTGATGGAGAACATAAAAGTGGGACAAATCCATTCGCAAGCAATCAACTAACCTCATTTGTTTGCCCTTCATCATCTTTATACGAAATCGTTTCCAAAATTTCATGTATTGCGGTCAAATCCATTCGCAAGCAAGCTTGGCCAAGTGGTGACCGAGGTGAGAATGAAGTCGTGGCTGGGATCCCCATCAAGACGTATGACGGAACCTGTAAAGAAATTATTGAATGGTATTTTAGACATTTGACTAAAGTCTTTGAATATTTTGTGCTAAGTCAAAAGCTAGTCAACTAACCTCTGTTTCTTTTTGAAGAACAGTCAAGGCAGCTACTAGTGACTGTGAATTTGGGCGTTCACGGGGTTCATATTGCAAACAACGAGATGCCAAACGCACCAACTCGGTTCCATCATCATTAGAAAATTGTCCTTCCAAATATGAATCCGTAAGCATCTGAAGGTTTCGATCTCTTATCAAGTCAAGAGCCTGAAATTATATACATACAAAAATATGTGATCAAACATACATACACACACATACGAAAGGTAGGGATGACAATGGGTCGGGTATGGGATTGGTTTCAGGTAATCAGGCAGGTATCATACTATCACCTAATACCATACACGTCCCAAATCCGTGAAAACATTATTAATTCAGACTCCCATGCCCGAGTATCCGTCCAAGATGTTTTTGGTTTCGGTGTTACTACCATCGGTGACGCGGAGAGTGAAGACGTATACTTACATGGCTTGGAGGAATGTGCTTCCCGCTAAGAAGGTCAACCAACAAAGTCCCAAAGCTATATATCACACTTTCAGGGGTTACTCTTCCTACATGTTTGGAAGCAATTTTCAAATAAATAAATGTCAAATCCAAAACATAAATAGGAATCGTTCCGCAATCAGAATGCATCAGCTCTAAAAAAATTCGGTAAAAGTAAACATTGAATTTGGACTTTGGCGGCAAAACAATTAACTTATAAGAATTGCCAAACCGAAGTTGAAATTAACTCCCTTTGACCATTAGAGTCAAAACCAATCCTTTTGACCACAAAAGTCAAAATGCAGCATCTCTTCTGAAAATAATTAACAACAATATTGTAAACAAAGAATGTACCTGTCCTCAAATACTCGGGAGGAGTGAATGCAAGATTTGTGCTATAACTTTTCCCATCCCGACTGTTCTTCATCAAGCCAAAGCATGAAAGTCTAGGATTACCTTCCTGCGGGAATCTAATGCATGAATATCGATTTTCATATTTAAAAGTGGGAAAATATTAAATTAAAAATTTAAACTTTGACCTCATCAAACAAAATTCTATAGGCATTGAGGTCGTGATAAAGAGCACGCCCTTTATTTGCGCAATAGTCAAGAGCTTCGGCTAAATGTAATACCACCCGTAACCTCATTGCCCATTTCATCGGCTGTGATTCCCCTGAATCCACAGAGATTTACATGATTCTTGTGAATTTAGAAAAAAAAAAAAAAAAAGATACGGTTTGCAAGAATGACTGATTGTGAACAAATTATGGATATGTAGATGTAAATAAATAACAAAAATAAATAAGAAAGAAAATTATAGTTCTTTTAGTTTAAAAATAACAAAGATCAGCTTACAGTGAAAGAGATGTTTTGCAAGTGTGTTATTCGGCATGTACTCGGCCACAAGCAGCCGTTCCTCATTTTCACAACAGCAACCAAGAAGATTTGCCAGCCTGGCGTTACGAAGTTGACCAACCGATTTTGCTTCCTCCTGATGTTCCAAAAAGATAAATTCCAACATAAGCAAGAATGATACAAGCAATCACAAGTTAGAACAAATGTGATGCGGGTGGGTCAATCAAGTAACACGTCAAAACAGGTTCTGGTCAAATTGTGAGGTGTGCTCACACATCAACCAATATAAGACAATAAGATCCACAGTCTTGAAAACAAAAAAAAAATATTGATTAAAGAACATGATTTAAAGATTGCTCAAGCCTCTATCGAGCATGTGACCATTTTCACCATCTGTCGGTGTCTTTGTGGTTACAACAGTTTTACTGTTATGTTCATTTACCGTATGGTTTTATTCTAAGAATAAGCAGTCATTCACCTATAAATGTTGTAAGAATTAAACTACATATAACAGAAAACTACAAGAAATAGTGAGTTTTTATACCAAAAATTGTCGGGCATCGGGCCAGGCCGAACTATTAAAGCGTTTAACTGCGATCCTCACTTGATTCTCAAGCTTCCCTTTATATACAACATTTGGGGCCTTCTCGCCATGCTCAGATACAATGTTTTGAACCGCAAAACCTGATGTTGCGTTTTTAAGTTGCTCAAAAGTGAACTCTTTGAATGCAGCCGAATTACCATTTTCCTCTTCATTACCTATTTGCAAAATGGAAAAACAAACAAACATGCTTTCTTTAAAATTATTGATACAAACCCCGAAAACGTTAAAACAAAGTTTTTTTTTTGTTTTTTTTCTTAAACTTGTCACATTACATCAAAATAGAAGGTAGACGGGCAACAAGCTGTAATTTCACCATTAAAAGTTATTTAATGGTAAATTATAGATTCCATCATTCATACCATTGTTTGGATCCTCGAGAACCGATGCGTTGTTTGGTGAAACTAGACATGGAATGAGCTTGGTGCAAGATGAACCCATGTTACCAAAAGTAAACAACACCTAGAATTTACCTGAACTGCAAATGTTTATAAAAATTTCAAGATTCAAAACCAAATTAAAGACTGAATCATATCATACCAATTAAACATCACACTTTCGATTTCCGATACAATATATGTTCAAATATACAAAAATGAGTGATCTTGGACAATTTCCAATGGCCTTTTTTGCAGCAAAAGGGATTCATGTTTGATCAAATATAACAAACAAAGCAATTAAATTGCACATACAGAACACAAAGATTTTCATATAAGAATTTAATTTTCAACAGATAATAATAATAATAAAACCAAGTTCCTGAAAGAAACTTTAGGGTTTCAGCTAATTACAGTACACAACACAAATAAAAACAAAAATTAACATACAAAGATTCAACCTTAAAGCAAATAGAACAAAACCCAAAAAGGAAACAGCTAAATGAGCACAAAAAGAAAATAAAAATCTCACCTTTTGTTGATGAATGTGTGAAAAGAAAAGGTCAAAGTTCACCGCTTTATGATTGTGATTAAAGAAAAACTCAAATGGGTGGCTTTAAAAACTTCCAAAAGTCAAAATTAAACCCCCTTTTTTTCACATTTTCACATCCAAATATATAATCAAGAACTACCCACTTCAAGAAAAGATTTTAAAAATTTAAGGGGAAAGAAAAATTAAAAGAGAAAAATAAAAAAAAGGGGTTTGGGGGAGTGGGGAAAAGATAAGATTTTGAAGAAATAAAATTTTAGAGGAGGCTAAATTGATATAATGTATAGAAGGCATATTGAAGGTAAATGAAATGACAGAGTGACAGGATGAGATAGATATCCTTGTATCTTCATAATCTTTCTTGGAAGCCAGCGCTATTGCTGTTGGCCTTTTTATAGTTTCTAATTGTACCATTGCAACAATAATAATATTATTATTATTATTATTATTATTATTATTATTATTATTATTATTATTATTATCCCTAATTGGAGTGATTGGCAAAATAATATCAAAAGTCCTTGTGGGTAAAATTAGTAAGGTGCTTGGGGGTGTAATTTCTTCGGAACAATCGGCTTTCATAAAGGGTAGAAACATTTTCGATGGCCCCTTAATTGCGAATGAGGTAGTCTCATGGGCGAAAAAATCCAAGAAAATGATTCTCATGTTTAAGGTTGACTTCGCAAAGGCATACGATTGTGTCTCTTGGAAGTTCCTTATAAATATAATGCATCATATGGGGTTCCCAACGAAATGGAAGAATTGGATTATGGGGATGTTGGTAACTGGTAAAGCTTCGGTGTTATTAAACGGCGCTCCTACGGCTGAATTTCAATTAAAAAGAGGCCTTAGGCAAGGCGATCCGCTCTCGCCTTTCCTTTTCACAATCGTTATGGAAGCACTACATGTCATGATGAGTAAAACGGTTGAAGCGGGGACTTTCGAAGGGGTCAAACTACCTAACGGTGGACCTGAAATCTCACACTTGTTTTACGCTGACGACGCGCTCTTCTTTGGGTCTTGGTCCGGGGAGAATATCCAAAACTTGAACAGAATTTTGAGGTGTTTTTCAATGGCGTCCGGTCTTGAAGTAAACCTGTCTAAAAGCTCCTTGTTTGGTCTGAACGTTATCGGGTCTGAAGTTGAGAACTTGGCAAACGTTTTGAGATGCCGTAGTGGTTCACTTCCGTTTATATATCTTGGGTTACCGGTTGGTGACAATATGAAAAGAATTAAAAGCTGGAAATTGGTGGTAGATAAGTTCAATGCAAGATTGTCCAACTGGAAAGCTCGTAACTTGTCGTTCGTTGGGAGATTGGTGCTGATTAAAGTCGTGTTGGGAGCATTACCAAACTACTATTTGTCTTTGTTCAAAGCACCTATTGGGGTGATCAAAGTGTTAGAAGGACTGAGACGAAGATTCCTTTGGGGCGGCTCGGCGAATACGAAAAAGATTAAGTGGACGGCTTGGGATAAAATTGTAACACCCAAAAATCGTGGGGGGTTGGGTGTGGGCTGCATTGAGGACCTAAACATGGGTTTGCTGATGAAATGGTGGTGGAGATATAAAACCTCTAGCAACCAACTTTGGTGTAAGGTCATAAACGCAATCCACGGGAATAGGAGGTGTATGGGCTTTGTACCGCATAAGAAATCTGCAAATGGGGTGTGGTGTTCTATCGCATCCATGAAGACTGAACTTGCAAAAAGGGGGATCGATATCGAAGACAAATTTAGATGTACAGTGGGGAACGGCGAATCGGTTCGGCTGTGGGAAGACGTATGGTGCTCAGAGGGTCGCCTCAAAGACAAATTTCCTAACTTATTTGCTATTTGTAATGTGAAACAGGTCAAGATGATGCAGTGTTATAGAAGACTTAACAATATTATATGGTGGGACATTCCGTGGTCGAGGTTACCAACATCAACTTCTGAACTCGAAGAGGCGAACAGGTTGTGGTTGCTGTTAGTCGCACAGAAGATTACACAGACAGAAGACGTCTGGAAATGGGTCAAACAGTCTGGACCGGTGGACTTTTCTGTTAAATGCGTTCGTTCAGATCTGCAGTCGGCTCAGCAAACTGCAGGTCTGTTGCGGAAATTCTTGTGGAGCAGGATTGCGACGCCTAAAGTAAACTGTTTTGTATGGAGGGCCGTGGAAAACCGAATACCAACTGCAGAAACTTTAGCGTACAGGGGCGTTAACATCGGGGACGGCCTTTGCAAAAGATGCGGACTCGAACCTGAAACAGCGGAGCACATATTCTTCGACTGCGTGTGGGCAAGATCGGTGTGGTGGAATATTCATGACTGGCTAAAGATTCAACTCCCGCTGCAACAATCAAACCTACAGCGCCTACTGGATGATGTAAGAGATTTGCAAGCTCCTGGGAAAAAGGTAGAGGTGGTGTATGCGGTTATCCTTTTGGTGGTTTGGAAACTTTGGCTTGCAAGAAACAAAAAGATCTTTTCGGACGTTAATACGGCAACACCCTCGGTTATTGAAGACATTAAAATTGAATCATATTGGTGGATGTCCAACCGGGCAAGGATCGTGGGACTGGAAAAATCCGCTTGGTGGGACTTTTCACATTTCGATAACGGCTGAAGTATAGTTTTGGGATACGGCAAATGGTGGTTTGGGTTAGTGATGGTAGCTGTATTGTTTGTAGATTTATTGTGTCTTGTACTTTCGGGTGTATGTGGCCCAGGTAGCCTCTGGCTTAATGTGCCCGGGTGATACTGGTGGTCGTTGTTTTTTCTAATAAGTTCCGTTTGAATGTTCAAAAAAAAATATTATTATTATTATTATTATTATTATTATCTTTTTTTTTTATTAGAAAACGCTCGCTAGCAAGCAAGTAGCACGAGCAACAATCAAACATCAAAAAACTTCCACTCGAGTTAGATCAGTTGTTAATCCATAAAAAGCCAACGGATTTTATTTCTCCAATTATGTTCTCAACCTTGACCGGCATGTTTGAAAAGATTAAGTTGTTCCTTGTTCGGCAAATGCTCCAACACGCAATCATCATGATATTTCTCCTAGAAGGGGTACTCATGATTTGTTTGTGTATCTCAAACAAACCTTGAGCTGAAAAAGCATATATGGGACGCGTTCGACACCACGTGCTTATATGATGCCAAACTGTATTGATACATAAAATGAGGAGAATATATGATTCATTGATTCATCACTGCTATTGCATATACAATAAGTGATCGACCCATCGTAAATTGTTCTTCTAGTCGGTATGTCTAGAGTAGGAATTCGGTTCTTATAATATATTTTATAATGTACGAGCAAATGGGGGTGGTACCCCCATTACTCACACGGCAACATCGTCTCGTGTGACAGGGGTAGTGGGTGCTGGTATGTTTCACGAGTTGTATCTCATAGTTGGAATGAAAGTGAGAGTGTTTTTTTATGAGTTGGGTGACTAAGGGTAGTGATACCTCCAAAATTATGTTTTAATGACAGTACAAGATTGATAAAAATTAGAGTAGCACCCTGTCGTCCCTCATAATAAATAATAATAATAATAATAATAATAATAATAATAATAATAATAATAATAATAATAATAATAATAATAATAATAATCAAGTTTTAAAAAGCAATAAACACCTTGCGTGTCTACCGCTCAAGATAATTAAATCTATCGTTGCACACGTATGTTTTTTAGATTGTGGATGCTTAAAACAACTATGGAAGCACGGGAAACATAAAGTTAGACATTTTATAAGACAACATCATTTGATAATCACATTTTAAATACTATTTTTACTTTTATGTTTTATTAATTAAAATAACTTATCGCAACAAATTTTAGTATAATATTTGGAGCATTAATTAAATAAGATTGGATTAGACTGTTAGACCATTTTCCATCTATAACTTTAAACAAAAAGCATGGTGCCTTGGTGGTTAGTGTGTTTGTTTGTACCTATATGGTCTTAGGGTAGCGAAGTTGTTCCATGTTTTTCTATACGTTGTAACGTTTCTATACGTTTCCACCCACTGTGGGAAAAATACAAGTTTGGTCATTAAAGCAACATGTAATTTTTTTTTTTGGACCGGCTAAACTCCCACAATCCGAGCTCCCTCGCAGTACTTGAGCAAATTCCTGCACAAAGCAGGACTCGAACTTGCAACCCCGGAATAAGAAACAAAAAAAGCCTTAAAACCTCACACCTTCACCAAAACAACATGTAAATATGATAAAATAAAATTATAAAACCGTGTTCTCTCTCTCAAAGTAGTTGGAATTTATTTATGATGCTTGCAGTTAATACTTAGATACCAAAAAAGTCAACAGAAAATTTAGGTAGAATATTTTCAATAAATGATTTTGAGTGTGAATACTACAATTTCATAATTTTAATTTTTTAATACGACGTAAAGAATGGCAAATAGTAATTGTGTTTTCTTTTTTTTATTAAATAAATAAAAGATATTATTTAAATATATAATTTTAAATAATTGGAAATTTAGTAAAGATTCCACATGGTAAATTAGTGAACAAACCCAGACACCTGATATTCTTGTGAAAAACAATGTCATCTAGATTCTCGGCTCTCAAAAAACATCCATGGGTTCGAGATCTAGAGTGTGACGTATCCATAAATTTTATCAATATAATAAAAAATAGTAAGATCGTCACTACACAATGCAAAAACCTAGTCTTGAAGCTGGTAGGGTTGTTTATCAATGGACACCTTATGGATCATTCAGCCAAATTACAATTTTGGTCAAAGCAAATTCAATAAATAATCATTCTAAGGTTTATTTTTAAGCTTATATCTTAACAATCTTGAGGAGGCTGATGCAGAATCATCTAAGAAAACAGTTCTTGTTCTTAATAGGTCCAACACTTGTAGCCCAGTTGGATGAGGGCCTAAAGTTTTTTTATGGGAGGCTTGGGTTCTATTCCCACTAGCTACATTTGGAGGACATTGGTGGATGGGAAATGAAGGATGACCCGGCCATTGGCTTGGGTTTGAGTCCTGATCCCGACCGGTTTTACCGATTATTTCACTGTCATGCCTTCGGGCGGGTGAGTGGTCGAGTTTTCCCGGGAATTGGTGGCAATTGGTGGCCCGGGTGCCAAAAGGGTGCCCGGGAGTGCTCGGAAATTGATTCGTTGGCCGTTAAAAAAAAAAACAGTTCTTAATAGGTTCAGTTCAATTAATTCTATAAACAACCAATCCTAAAAGTTTTTAAATACCGTCTCGTAGACCCTCTAAACGACCAGACCTTGAACACCAAACATTGGTTAACAAAAAAATATAAAACCAAACCATTGGTTATTCGCTTTTGTCTATGTTTTCGATTCAATGTTCACCCCTGGAACAATATCTTTTTGTACAATACATTACAATACATATCATAAACAATGAAAAACTTTATGAAAAGATATGAAACAAAGTTGAGTTTGACCTAGTCAACCAACATCATGTCAGGAGTAATTAAAAGATGGTGGCATGCAACTTAACCTTTGAGGAAGCATATTTTCATGACAGCTTGCAAATATCGATATTTCGTAGACATGACTGGGCCCATTTGTCACACCATCTCATTATCATATTAAAAACACTAAATCAACATTTTCTCAGCTCAAAATTATAATACAATTAATTTAACAACATAATTTCTTCAAAAAAAAAAATCTTCCTGATAATACACGTTTAAAACCTACGAATGTCTTTGGGGGGCTTGAAGTTCACCGGGTGAGTTTCAGGAGTGGCGTTTTCGTCTTCTTTCCACATTTTGATTGTTTTGTCGGCTTCACATGTAACAAGCCTCGAGCCAGTCATGTCATATGATAGCGCATAAATTCCAGCCTCACTATCCAGTGACCCTGTATCATCGAAATATATAGTCAGATACGCTTTCCTATATGTGTGTTAAGTGTCAAACATGCATATCTTGGTAGGGATCGGGTCGTTATCTAATACCTGAATAAATCGATTAGAATGTTTCATGCATTAAAAATAGAGAATCACAAAATATAGTCCATCTATGGGTGTGATAATTCTACTCGTGTCTACAAAAAAAATGCCTTTTCATCTATGTTAAATAATAAGTCAATCAAATTCGGTGGGTATTTGCCTTTAAGATTCGCATATATCTCAAAATAAATAAATAAATAAATAAATAAACTTGTCAGCTCCCGTATTACATGATACAAATATGAGATTTGAACATCTATTTTTATGCTCACACAACTCATTGTTTACATACTATTATCCGACTAAAGATATCATACTCTAGTAGAAGTATATACACGATTATTGAGTGGCATATGTCATGACTATGTGTGAAACTATTGTGAGAGAACTATGAGTATAACATTCATGAAAATGGCTGCTTTCGTAGCCTTCTTTAAAAGTACACTTTGACCCATTTGAGATGCAACAACCCACGCAAGGGTCAAGCTTGCTACTTTTTAAAAACACGGAGACGATGATTACTAAGTAAAGAGGGAAAGCAAAAGGGGGCGTACCAGGCTGAACGATTGTTTGAGATTGTTGGAAACTATGACCACTTTTCCAGTCCCAGAACCACAAACTCCCGTTGTCACCTTTTCATCAAAATGATCACAATCAGTTAATATCAGATGAAATACAAATTCCGTATATCCTAAAAATTATAGCAGTAGTGTAGGATGATTATGAACACACTCACCTCCAGTTGCCAAGACACCCTCTTGATTGACTGTCATTGCATTAATTATGGTCTTCTGTTGGGAACTGCAGATATAAAAAATGAGACACGATAAATTAATAATTGGGAAAAAAATAAGCAGATGAGCTAAAATGATCCTATTTGCTTACATACAAAAACTTTTTAATACTTATTTAATTTAGAGACGTACCCATGGGCCAGGTAAGTTTGTGGCGAGTAACTTTACATGATCAGTGCATGTACAAAATTGATATTGGGTAGCATATTTTGCCCCATGGGTCTGTGTGATATTTAGCCATGACCTATGATCTAACCAAAGATACATGTGCTTTCCAATTATTCAACCAATCAAAATCAGTTTGTTTAAAGGGTCCAAAGAAAAGAGATTGTATTTGCAATTGATATAAATCTGTAAGGATGATTTCATTCATTCTCTTCAAACTTGATATAATATTACATTTACCTAACAAAGATCAAAATATTAAATATACCGATCCTCAAACTTGCATTATGATACAAGAGCTTGGAGTGTAAAGCGAAAAGGGTATAAATTATTAAATTGTATTTATTGAAGTGAGTATAGATCAAACTTGTATTTTGAATGGGTATATTTAATATTTAATTTTGGGTTAATGTAATATTACACAAGTTTTCAACAGTATACATAAATTGCCCCAAATTAGTATAAAGATAGAAACTCACAGCATGTTATGCAAAAACTCTCCTCTAGGAAGGCTGAACTTCTTTATATTGTCGGCTGATGCTGAAGCAAAACTATCCCTGCAACGTCAAAGACAAAATATGAAAACTACATTTATATTCAAATTATGATATGAGAAAATACAAAATAAAGTACATACTCGATAGGATGCTGAGCCAATGCACGTACAGATTTCTTATGATGAGTAAGAGTTGCCATTGTTTTACCTACAAGAGTAACAACGGGCATAAATCCAGATCACAAAAATAAATATGTATTGATAAAAAACATACAAAATATCTTACCATATCTAAGATCCCAGAACTTAATGGTTGAGTCATGGGAGCCAGTTACAACTTGAGGATCCTGAGAGAAAGCGTACCATACTAAGCTTTTTAATGATTAAAGAAAGAAGTTATTGATATACTGTTAAACTATACTACTGTATTGCTTACTGTAGGTCGGGTGAACACTGAACAGACTGTATTATCATGGCCTGAAAGAGCATGAATCTGCATCTTGCTGCGAATGTCCCATACCTGAAAATTGATACGTTGCCAAATGTTAATTTCATAAATTACTACTTTTTTAAAAAAATATTAAATGTTCTACATATTAACAATTCCATACCCGGCAAACAGAATCACGACCACCAGTAAGAAGAACATCAATAGTGGGATGAAGTGCCAAGCAATATACACCACTCAAATGGCCATGATATGACCGAATAACCTTTTAAAAGAAAAATATTAATTATTTTCAGAAAGTGAGGCACATACAAATATAAAATAAAATTAAATTGGTCACTTGTCGGTGATTAAAACCTTGTTCTGTTCTAGGTCCCAGCATTTAACTTGTTTGTCATCACCAGCAGAGAACATGTAGGTATGCCTAGTGCTAACAGCAAGACCTGCAATACAAAAAAATGGATATTGGTTTCAGATGCAGAATGTACAGGCTCAATGGCATTAGTAGAGGTGGCAAAATGGGTAGCACAGGTAGCAGGTCAAAATGCTTAACCAGGAGTCACGACTAATTTAAAAACCATACCTCTAACTTGTTCTATATGACCTGTTAGCGTCAACCTCAATCGTCCTGACCCAACATCCCAAATCTGCCAATAATCAATATAAATCCTTTAGTCACAGTTCAAGAATATATGTATCCATTGATTTGATGTTCCTGTTTTTTGGGTAACCATGGGAACCCATTAGGAAACACTCATGGGCAGTTGGGCACCACCAATACCCTGGCAAGTTAGCACTAGGTAAGGCACAGCTTATGCTGGGCAGGTGGTCTTCAAGGGGTAAGGCAGAAAACCAACGAAAGCCGGGTTTTTACAAGAAACCTCTGCTAGTGAGACTTAAATGCTTAACACTTTGCCACCCCTTGTGGAAATAATGGAATGACAAAAACTGTACCATTTACAAAACTGTACCACTTTGCCACCTCTGCTAGTGAGACTTAAATGCTTAACGCTTTGGTATATAGACATTATACAATGCGTCAATGACTCAATGCTCTTTCTTTCCAAACAAATAATTACTTACATTTGGTATGAACATGACTCTTTTACAGCGCACAACATTTTAACATGCTTGGAAGTTGGAAGCAATAATTGTGATAAGAAGATGGATTTAAGAAATTAGAATTTAGGGTACCTTCTTAAGTGTTCTATAACTAGAAAATAGGAATTTAAATTTAAAATATTACATTATATAGGTGCATAAAAACATTAATACATTATATACCAAAATTTCTTATCATAGTTTTGTTTAGTTTTTTATTTTATATTCCTATTAACTAAAACAATTACCTTAATCGTTCGATCTGCAGAACCTGTACAAAACCACTCGTTATTTGGACTAAAGGCAACCGATCTCACCCATCCCAAATGGCCACTAATGACCTGCAGATATATTAGCTCAGTTTAGTCAAGATAAGCAAGGCTATAAAGAACGAGAAAATGAAAAGCAAAAAAAAAAAAAAAGATTCAGATTCCTAAAGCCAAAGTGCCAAACCATAGATATCTTCAATTTAAGTGCCAATAAGTAGTAGACCATTAATTTACCATAGTAACACCAGCTTATCATATGGTGGGTAATTAGAATTACAAAGGATTTACAGTTTACAATATTTTTATTATCGATCTGGACCTGAGCGTTCGGTTATACATAATCGCTCAATTTAGTCAAGATAAAGCAAGACTAAAAAAGAAACAAGAAAATGAAAAAAAAAAAAAAAAAAAGGATTCAGATTCCTAAAGCCAAAGCATATATCTCTTGAAATTAAGTGCTAGTAGACCATTAATTTTCCATAGAAACACCAACTGACCAACTTATCACAGGGTGAGTAAACAGGGTTACAAAACCCTACAGTTAACAATTATTTTATTATCCATCCATACCTGAGTATTGGTTATGTGTGTATAATCTATTTTTTCATATCACAAAGATTAAAAATACACTCAAATACGTATATAAAATTCTTGTTTGATAGATACTAACAAAAGTAGAAGTATAAAGAACATCAAGATTCTCACTCTGTAGTTCTTCCATGGAGCATGCCAAACAGGACGTGGCCATCTGCTCGGGATTCTTTCCATAAGGGCTGCAGTTGGCAGATTCCTACAAGAAACAAATAAACAAGCCATACATGTTATCAACTTCATTACCATAGTAAAGTCACTATAAACCAGAGAGTTTGGAATTTTAGCTTCATGCATTTAGACCATTAAAATAAGATGCATAAATGGATATTAAAAAAGGACAAGTTCCTCGGTTTAAATATACAAAGCATATGCCATATCCCAACCTTTCAGAAGTACCACGAACGGGAATGATAGCAGTACTTTTCCCAGTCTTATTTCCATCACCTCTGCCATATAGAAATTATCACAACCCATTCAATTTACCAAGTAAAGATCCAAAAAAAAATATAGCAGTAGCAGCAATGAAAAAAAAAAAGCGCTTACAGGTTCTTTGGTTGATGAGACGTAATGGCTAAATCACTTTGCGCACCAGTCTTCTCAGAATTTGTACTACCTACATAAATAAGTTAGCATAAGTCAAGAGACTATGCCTATATTTTTTTAGTTTTTTCTAATTCTCCACAGTTCTATTTCCGTCAAATGAACACATTTTAGTTTAGTATCATTCATAAGGAAAACGGATAACTAATAAGTTTACTGTTGACAGGCTGATTAAACTAGGGCATTCAAAGTTGACAGATCCTTGCAATATAACACCTCTCTAGTTAAATAAGCCATGCACATAAACCATTAAAAGTTAAAACCGACCACAGCGCCCAAGCTGAAGCGAACTATGACTGAAAGTGTAAACCAAACCAGCCGTTTAACCTTTTTCTTTATTTTAAAAACATGCATTAATGTATGTGTACAATCTTATAAACAACCAAACCCTACGCGTTGAAAGGTTTCGGGTACCTGATAGCACAAGAGCATTGGAGTTGGAAGGTGCAACTTGATTCTGTAACGAACTCTTAACAGGCGGATTAGAAACAGTTTTTATCCCACCGTACTCAACATGTAGCTTCACCATCATCATAATAATAATAAAAAAAACAAACAATTAATATCCACTCTATTAAACATTATTATGAAATAAATGATAACCTAATATGTAATATGACAACTAACCTTATGGCTCAGGCGTATCTTCTTACTGTAGAGTAACAGCAAATAAAAAACAATTAATATTAATAATAATAATAATAATAATAATAATAATAATGAGGGATGGAATTGAAATTAGGGTTTGAAGAAAAACCTGTCGGGGTCAGGAGGGGGGAGATGAGAGTGAGTAGGAGAGAAGAGATCGAGAGAGCGTTTTAAGGATTTGAAGCTGAGTTTTTTGAACGATTGTGGTTCGACTGGAAGCTCTGACGCCATTGTTGGGCCTGTCATCGGAGATAGCCGACGATTCGATCGAATATGTATGTTATTATGTTGTTCAAGGGAAAGAGGGGGTTTCCCAAATTTTATTTAAACTAGTATTTTAGTTACCCACGCTTCGCAGCGGGAGCTTCTGTGTTGTTGTGGGTTTGATGGACAGTAGAGATAATATTATGGTGACTGTTATTCTTGTGTGGGCTTCATAAAAATACTCGCGCCGCATCAGGTTCCAAACCAGTCTTGATTACAATAGTTGGGTTGACTCTCGTTGCCGTAATTTGGAGCCCACAAATATGTGGCTAAAAAAAGCAGTCAAATAAATGTTTTTGCTAGTTATTTCCAGCAATTGGCAATAGTTTCGTACCGCTATGTAGCTTTTTCCATCCATTATGTGCGCCAATAATCTTCAATTACGTTACGAATAACCTTGAATTACGTGGGCCAATAATCTTCAACTACGTGGGCCAATAATGGTATCACTTTGGGGCGATGTTGCTTCGCTGCAGGGACGCTCGTGTTGTTATAGGTTTGGTGGCATTAAAAATAACATTAATATCCTCGCTAGTTATTTTCGCCAATTGGCAATAGTGTCGTATCATTATCTAGCAATTTTCATCAAATACGTGGGCTAATAATCTTTAACTACCTTACCAATAACTTTCAATTGCGTGGACCAATAATTGTCAATTACGTGGGGCAATAATATTATAATATTGAATCCTGAGACCCCCTTATAAATCGTTGTGTCTTCCAGGCGCCTATTTCCACGCAAGCAATGTGAACGCGTGCAGTTATTTTTATAACATTATTTTACAAAACCACTATCCAATTTCCCTCAATTTTACTCCCAATAAAAAAAGCTTTCTAGGCGAATTGTTGCTTCCTCTTTTTGGGCGGCTAGAAACACCCAATCAATCAGAAGATTTTGCCGCCACAAGCAGCGAATCCCATCGTTGTACTGTATAACTGTGCCATCTTTATTAGATATATATAATAAATAAAAATAAAAACAAGTCAGTTTAATTTAATTTAATTTAATTTGGCGGGTCAGATAACACAGATTTAGGCTCGAATTTGGGCCCAAACCAAATGCTAAAAACACAGTTTTTGGGTTAAAAAAATAAACTGTTCATTTGGGGGGAAACTGTTCAGTTTTCGGGTTTAAAAAAAAAAAGTTGACTTGTAAAATTCAGACCGAAACATAAAACAAGAAAATTGTAAAAGATGAAAAGTATATGAGTGAAAACTAAATAAAATAAGCCCTAAAATCACATAATTGTTATATTAATAGTTGATTTGTTTCAAGTTCAGCTTTCTATTTAGTCTTGATAATCTTTGACTGAAAAGATCCCCGAAATAATGAATTTGGAGCTCAAACTTTGAACCTGTTTTTTTAAATTAATGGTTAATTGATTATTCGCATTGGGGTATAAATTTTTTTGGGTTACACCATTTATCAATATAAATTAGATAAAAAAAAATGTTCCTTTCAGTTTTGGTTGGCAGCATAACCGAATCGGAAAATTGGTTTTGAGCAATCATAAAACCAAACTGTCGACTTTTAATGGATTCAATTATTTCGGTTTCGTGAACACTCCTAACTTATTTTTGTCATGTAATAGATAACGCAACTACAATAAAGCTTTCGTTACCTGTGTACAATATTTTCATTTGATGATCTAATTGAAAGCGACGAGTTTACAAGTTTGATTCAGTTTTGAAATTTATAGATGATGGTTTATGTAGGATTACTTAGATTTATTTTTCTTGATTTTTTTGTTAATTGTAACTCTTGGTTTTTGTGAAATTGTTGTTTTTAAGCGTCATTTGTCTTTTCTAAATAGTACTTTGATTTTTCTTAACAACAAACCAACCTACTTCTAAATATCAGTGTGAATTTCGGTATCAATTCAATACCCATATTTGACGTTTTCTGGACTGGTACTTTCCTTTCGATACGATATTTTACCGACTTTTTACCTTTAAATACTGTACTGCACAACACTTTTATTACCCCGCACCAGTTGCCATTTTTAAAGAATTACGGAATCGATACTATCAGTTTCAGTACAATGCCGAGCACGTCCCTACCCAAAACCATGACAGCATCATCACACAATGAATATACTAGCATAATAACTTATTAAAAGTATAAAAAACCAAACCAATAACAAACATATCATCATTTTAGTTTTCAATATATCCAAAGACGTTATAGAAGTAATAATAATATTATTATATCTTCTCCCCCAAGGCCCAAACCCTATAGTAGAGGGAATCTCGTTTCCTTTGATGCAAAAACCTCTGCTTCTTCATATCAGGTACTCTTAACAACTCTCTAATTATGGAACACTTTCATTATAATATATATCATAACTAAATGTGATGTTTGACCTGCTTTGACTTGATTCTACATTGTTAACTTTTGTATATTTGTGATCTTCACAGATTGCATTGTCATATGTACTTAACTGTTTAGAGGTTTGATGAGCTTTATTTGTTATTGTTTAAGTTACGGTAGTTTTGAAGATCAGAGGGTTTATCATTTATGTTACTTTCCTGTTCCTAGATTTGTATGCGGTTTAAGCCACGTTTGCTTTTACATCAAAATGCTAGCTCAGTAGGTATTTTGAACTTAGGTTTCACTGATTATAAGACCACGTGTAATGGTTTCATTTTTTTTAACCACCATGTCATAAAGTGAGTGCCACATGACATCACTTTCACATAGACATGAGCTCTCACATCACTTTTTTTAAGGCTTTTTTGTAATGGTTTATGTAGAAATTTAGGGTTTCAATACACAATAACAAATAACCAACAGAGCCAACACAAACTCAAGAATAACAACAACAAAAGTAGGCGACAAAACGGTGACAAAATCTTTATTAAACCAACCCAAAAAATGTTCCCCCCAATACCCAAGAGTTCAACAATAGAAGAACTCAGAAAGAAACAATACAATACTTGTTTATAACTACTGATTAGTTAGACCAGTAGATACAAACATAAGGAAAACAAGAACAAGACTAATACAGACTTACAGTGATTAATAATAATCACTGATGAAGACGAAGACAACTGAAACCCTAATTACAGAGAGAAATAAGACTCAAAAGAAAACAAAAAATGAAACGAATGAATGATAATAATACACAGAAAAGATATATATATATGTGGATCCAGAAGCTTCTCTCAGCTACCAAAACGAACGGCCAGGATTAACTTAATCCAACGTTCAATACAAAACCTCGAAATGATACGCCAGCTAATCACAACCATCTGGAGACCAGGCCCATTGGCCCAATGACATATGAAACATAAGCCCACAAACACACAAGCCCATATCACCTCAACAAGCCTGCATATACTCAAGCCCATATAAGTAATGATCCAAAATAAGAAATATAAGCGCCCAAACAATAGTAATTGAATTAGATTAAATGTTTAACATTTTAACATCCCCCCTTAATTCAATTACTAAACATATCAGTTAATCCCAAAGATTTACAAAAGTTATCATGTTGTGAACCATATAAACCCTTTGTAAATATGTCAGCCACTTGCTGACTAGAATCAACCTTTATGACTTTTACAAAATTATTACTAACCTTTTCTCTCAAGAAGTGAAGATCCAGTTCAAAGTGTTTCGTTTTCTCATGAAACACTGGATTCTCAGCAATTGAGATAGCAGACTTGCTATCGCAAAACAAGCTTAATGGTAACTTAGATTTAATACCTAATTCACTTAAAACATTAGACAACCAGACAAGTTCACAAGTTGTGGAACATAAAGCCCGGTATTCAGCCTCGGCACTTGACCGAGACACCACACTTTGCTTTTTACTTTTCCAAGACACCAAATTAGATCCTAAAAACACACAGTAACCCGTAACAGATTTACGAGTTTGCAAACATTTTGCCCAATCTGCATCTGAAAATGCAGATAGAACAAAATCATCTGTTTTCTTAAACAGTAACCCTTTTCCAGGTGACATCTTAAGGTACCTTAACAGTCTAAAGGCAACCTGCACAATAGCCTCTGTTGGCTTATGCATGAATTGACTTAAGAACTGGACGGTATAACTTATATCGGGTCTAGTAAGTGACAAGTATATAAGCTTACCAACAAGTTTCTGAAAACCAGTAATATCCTCTATATACTTCTCAAATTTAACACTTTTCATAGACAAAATATAATTCTGTTCTATTGGTATACTTACTGGTTTACAACCCAAATAGCCAAATTCAGCTAACAAATCAAGACAATATTTACGTTGATTTAAACAAACAGTTTCTCCAGAATACAAAACTTCAATACCTAAAAAGTATTTCAATTTACCAAGATCTTTTATTTTAAAACTTTCCTTTAAAAAAGTTTTAACATTATTAATCTCAACTTCACTATTACCAGTCACAACAATATCGTCAACATAGACTAACAAAACCAAGAAAACATCATTATCAGACTTCACAAACAATGAGTAATCACACTTACTCTGAACAAATCCTATATTAACAAGAACTTCTACGAGTTTCTCATTCCATTTACGAGGAGCTTGTTTCAGTCCATATAAAGACTTGACAAGCTTACACACTTTTGATTCACTGTTAGACGAATATCCTTCAGGAAGTGTCATATACACGTCCTCAGTTATTGACCCATACAAAAACGCATTATTAATATCCAACTGAAATAAAGACCAACCATTCTGTACAGCTAAACTAATAACACATCGTACAGTGACCATTTTAACAACCGGAGAAAATGTCTCTCCAAAATCTAAACCTTCTCATTGGTTGTATCCCTTAGCAACGAGTCTGGCCTTATACCTCTCTACTTGTCCATCAGACTTGTACTTGACTTTGTATACCCACTTGCATCCAATAGCTTTCCTATTTGGAGGCAAGTCGGTAACAACCCAAGTATTGTTTTGGTATAAGGCCTCCATCTCACTATTCATAGCTTCGACCCACCTCGGGTCTTTTGAAGCTTCATAGTAAGATGTAGGTTCAGAAACTTTGTTAACATTTGAAACAAAACATAAGTTTTCACTAGACAAATTAGAGTAATTAATACTCTTATCAATTCCATACTTAACTTTATTATCTAAAATAAAATCACTATATCTCTTAGGTAATATAGACTCTCTACTTGACTGTCTAAAACTAGAAGTCTTATTTCCCTCAGAGGATATAGTCTCAACATTTGACTCTTCAAACCCTGAGGGATTAGTCCCTCTACCTACTGTACTACCAGGTGGCTGACCATCAGTATGGTCTACCTCTCTGGCAGCCCTGGGAGAGTCATCTAATTGATCCCCAGGTGAAGAGTCATGAGTCCTACTGGGTCCCCCTTCATCATCGGGAAGACGTGTGTTACTTTGGTTCAAGTCATCTTTCGAAACTTCATTTTCAAAACAGTCGAAAAAGTTTAAATGATTTACACTATCAAAAACATTTTCTTTAAACTCAGTTTTAAAAGGAAATATATTTTCATAGAATTTGACGTCTCTAGAAAAGACAATTTGTTTAGTTTCAAGACTCAGAATCTTATAACCTTTTTTCAAAAAAGAATATCCTAACATGACACACTTATTTGCCCTACTACAAAGTTTATCCGGTTCATTAAAGACTGTTTCAAAACACAAACACCCGAAGTTTCTTAAATGACTCAACTTTGGGGGGAACCCATAAATCAACTCATACGGACATTTACCACCTAGGACGGAAGAAGGCAGCCTGTTAATAAGATATGCAGCAGTGAGAATACAATCAGACCAGAATCTAAGTGGAAGACTACTTTGAAACAACAATGCCCTTGCTGTGTTTAAAAGATGTCTATGTTTCCTCTCCACAACACCATTCTGTTGCGGAGTGTAAACACAGGTAGTTTGGTGTAGTATACCTCTTTGATTACAAAATTCATTCATTTGTTTATTTACGAATTCAGTACCATTGTCACTCCTAAATATTTTAACACGTTTTAGAAACTGAGTTTTTATTAACTCATAAAAACTAACTAAGTTTTCAAAAACATCACTTTTACTTTTCAACAAGTAGACCCATACAGACCTTGAATAATCATCCACCACTGTTAAAAAATACCTATACCCCTCACTACTAGTGACCTTGTAAGGACCCCATACATCAAGATGTACAAGATCACCCACACTTGTTGACTTATGATCACTAATAGGGAATGGTACCCTAACTTGTTTAGCCTTGTGACACACATCACAAGGATGAGACTCAGATACACCTATATTAAGAGTATCTTTTAACACAGCAAGAACTTGACTAGAAGGGTGTCCTAGTCTGCTATGCCATAGACTGTGATCACTAACACTATTAAAACATACACTGCTGAAACTCACATTATCACCCACAAAGTATAGACCTTCTTGTTGTCTACCAGTCACCAGGATTCTCTTTGAGTTGGAATCCTGGACAGAACATGTATGCTCATTAAACAAAACATCTAGTTTACTATCCTTAGCAAGTTTATGCACAGAGATCAAATTAACACAATAATCAGGTATATAAAACACATCTCTTAAAACAACATCCTCAGCTAGTTTAACATCTCCTATCTTTGTTACCCTAGCATTTGTACCATTTGGATGTTTAACTTCCATATTATATCTAGACACATCAACCCAATTGATTAAATGTTTATCATTTCCTATCATATGATGGTTGGCCCCAGAATCCATTAACCAACCAAGAAACAAAGCAAACTTCAACATAATTGAACAACTAGAAAAATTTTCAAACACCTTAGACAGTTTGTTTAAAACAGACAGACTGGAAAAACCATTAAACACAACTGACTCACCTCCAACATTAGAACACTGAGGATCTCCTCCTGATTTCTCACTAATCAAACTCATCAGCTTTGAAATCTGTTCAGATGTAAAAGGTGAACCAGCACTAGAAGTAGATGCAACATTAGCACACACATTGTTATTACTCATACTTGTTTTATTGTTACCAAAAACATTGTTATTAACAGATTTATTTGTCTGATTAAAGGGACTCTTTTTGAATCCAGGGGGATATCCCACAATTTCAAAACATCTATCAACAGTATGACCAATCATATTACAATGTGTGCACTTAAGATTAGGATTAGGTCCTCTATTGTTGTTACTATTGAACCTTCTCCTATTATCATTAACCTGATTTGACTTAGCAACAAAAGAGACATTAGACCCTTTTGACCCACTGCTTGTGCCTCTATGGGATTCCTCCCTAGAGACCACAGCAAAGGCTGTCTTCACTGAGGGCAGTGGATCACTTGTGAGCAAGGTTGTTCTGACTGGTTGATAAATCTCATCAAGACCCATAAGAAATTGCATGAGTTTAATCAGAGAATTAAAATCATTAAATTCCTTTGAGGCTTGACAAGTACACATGGGAAGCTGAACTATAGAATCAAACTGCTTCCACATTGTGTTCAACTTATGGTAGTATTCAGCAACTGAACTACCATTTTGAGACAAACTATTAATTTTCTGATGCAAGTTAAACATAACACATCCATCAACTCTATCATATGTTTCCCTAAGGTCCAACCAAACATCCCTAGCATACTTTGAAAACACCTGACCAAGATATAACTCTTCACATACAGAATTAATCAACCAAGACAACACCACTGAGTTACATCTATCCCACTGACTTGCTAGGACATTATCATCAACAGACCTAACACAAGACCCATCTATAAATCCCATTTTATTTTTAGCTTGCAAAGCCAATTTCATAGAGTTAGACCAGACAGAATAATTTTCAGTACCTTTTAGTTTAATACTGATAATAGTCAGACTAGAAGTATCACTTGGATGAAGATACAAGGGATCACTAATGTCAAGTTTACTGACCAAGGTTGGATCAGGTCCTTGATTAGCACCCCCTCTACCTTCTCCATTAGGATCCACAACATCTCCCATGTTTAATAAAACACAGAGTCAACAACAAACAGAAAAAACAGACAGCACAAGCAACAAATACAAGAAACAAAAAGACAACAGCAGCTATCACACAAAAGACCTAATTAGGGCGAAACTGTGTCAGTGCTACAGATCATGGGTTCATCACTCAAAAGGTGCCCATGCAGTTCTTAGCACAGAAGCCCTTTATTAACTAATATACTATATACGTATATAGACAAAAAACAAATACTCAGACAAATCAAGACCAAGAACCAACAAGACAAGACAACAAACCACACATATTGGCCAATACCGGTCCACCTAACCCGGTCAGTGCCACTAGACACAACAAGAATCAAAAAAAGAGAGGAACGATCTCACAATGAGGGGGAACCCAAGTTAGGGTTTCGCCAACCCACAACCAACACCTTCACTTAGGGTGTTGAGTTATGGGAGCAACTGTTGCTTTACACATCCACTTTCCAATAGCTCCACAAGACCAATCAAGCCAACAAAAGTTGACCTCAAATAACCTGCAATATAGCCACAAATAACAGACAAGAGGTGATGATAGACCAGATCTACAAGATCAGACAAGATCTATCAAACCAGAAAAACAAAGACCAGATCTACAAAGATCAGATCCCTAACATATACACCAGGACCAGCGGAAGACTTATACACGACACCCAAGACCAGATCAAGAGCCTTACAGCTCTGATACCATGTAGAAATTTAGGGTTTCAATACACAATAACAAATAACCAACAGAGCCAACACAAACTCAAGAATAACAACAACAAAAGTAGGCGACAAAACGGTGACAAAATCTTTATTAAACCAACCCAAAAAATGTTCCCCCCAATACCCAAGAGTTCAACAATAGAAGAACTCAGAAAGAAACAATACAATACTTGTTTATAACTACTGATTAGTTAGACCAGTAGATACAAACATAAGGAAAACAAGAACAAGACTAATACAGACTTACAGTGATTAATAATAATCACTGATGAAGACGAAGACAACTGAAACCCTAATTACAGAGAGAAATAAGACTCAAAAGAAAACAAAAAATGAAACGAATGAATGATAATAATACACAGAAAAGATATATATATGTGGATCCAGAAGCTTCTCTCAGCTACCAAAACGAACGGCCAGGATTAACTTAATCCAACGTTCAATATAAAACCTCGAAATGATACGCCAGCTAATCACAACCATCTGGAGACCAGGCCCATTGGCCCAATGACATATGAAACATAAGCCCACAAACACACAAGCCCATATCACCTCAACAAGCCTGCATATACTCAAGCCCATATAAGTAATTATCCAAAATAAGAAATATAAGCGCCCAAACAATAGTAATTGAATTAGATTAAATGTTTAACATTTTAACAGTTTAACTACTCACCACCAATTAAAATAATATTCAAATTATATAAAGTGAGTGCCACATCACTGCCACGTAGACATGAGCTCTTAGATCACCTTTTTTCCCCGCTTTTAGTGTGTAATGGTTTCACAGGTTTTAATTATCCACTACCCATTAAAATAATATTTAAATTATATAAATTAAAAAATTTGTAAAAAGTTGATTGGTTTGGGGAATCAAAATGGTGGAAGTGTGGTTTGGGGCGCGAAAGGGATCACGTCCAGAAGCTTCACTCCTGCTAAATATAGGGCTGGGGTGGTGTTGAGGGGTTAAGGGAATAAGGGGCGTTAAACATTCCTAGGCGGCAATGGGCGTTACTCCGTAACACCTAGTCCAACTGAAAGATGCCAGCTAGTAAAACACTGTTTGATTGAATATACATTGCCTTTCTTTTCATCTTACTTTATTAGGATCTTCAGTTCTAATTTCATTGAAGTGCAGAATTGACATTTGTTCTTTAATTTAGCGTTTTTCTTGTCGTTATTATGATGTATTTTCGTCTGCTAGATGCTGTTTTAGTTGGATGTTTTCATTTCAGCCTGTTTGTTCGATTAATGATCTCGTATTCATGTCATTGATTTCGATACTAGTGAAGTTTCTGAGGTTATTTTATTAACTGGTGCTGGCTGGATGTAGATACAGTTGAGTTCATTTCACTATTTCAGTTAACTTTTGATGGACCAGGTATTTCAGTTACATTCCATGCTGTTCTGTAAGATCTGTTATTTATGTTTTTTCAATAGACTTTTGAGTGATTACAACGGCTAAGAGATTTTATGCATTCAACATACACTAATTGGATCTGATCCATTTGACCCGTTTTTTCATTTCTGCATTTTACTTGTTTGACGTGTTTGAGATAAAACATAATTCAAGTTGACCCATTCATAAGTAAATGTGTCAAAATGGCCACCTCTAATTTGAAGACTAAGAAATTGATTCCATCTAGGATATTGTTTTTTGTTTTTTGGATTTACATATTATATCTGATACTAAAAAATCCACAAAGCCATCATCCATTTACAAACAAGGTCAACATTTTTCTGCACACTTCATATCATACACAAATTTACAATTCCCAAATTCATGTTTTTAAACAATTCAAACAGAAGCAAAGATAAATCTTGTGAAAAAACCTGTCTTAGCTGACTCACAACATGCTGTCTGCACGCGCTGGAAGCCGTCGAAAGAAGTTAAATGGCGCAGAGGGCAACCTATTGCGAAACCTGGGATGTCTCATGACATAAAATCCGATCAGTGCCACGAGCACCTGAAAAGGCGTAGCGTATACCACAAATGCAGCCACAAGGCAGAACACCATGAATATAAGTGTAGCGCGAGGGTCCCGCCAGCTGAGAAGTCCTTGTAGTCGTTCGCCTTGGCTTGCTATATCGCCAACCATCGACTGGAGTCGACCCGCAAGACTTCGTAACCGGTCATACCGCTGCCGGATGATATCTGGGTTTCGAGACGACGGTAACAAGTCAAATTCCTCGTCCAACTCATCGGGTTGAACCGCGTCAGCGTGTGATAATCGGATGTTCATATGAGGAGGGTATTGTGGTCTAAACCAGTAGTTCCAGAGCCCGATTAGGAACATGTAGAGGAAAGCCGTTGGCAGAATGAGCTCCGGTAATGACACGAGCACCACGAGCAGGACATGAACGAGCACGGTTGTAATAGGAGTCTTCCATAAACAAACATCCTGAAACCATTTACTCACTGCGAAAACCCCATTGAAAACCGATTTTAGCCTGTAGTAATTCGCCTTACTGCGCCTCATACTCCATAGATGAGATTTTGCATCTGTCATATACTCAACTATTTCTTTCCTAAGCGGCGGTTCTGCTCGACTGAGTCGAGCAGCCACTGTCACAACCGCTTGATGGCGGAGCGCGTCCAGTTGAACCACAGACAATGGCCTCACGTAATGCATTTTCGGTAAGAGGGGTTTCGAGTACATATACATCATATTCATCATTGAAGTACACGAAAAACGGATCGCCAAATGCAGCTCCCCCATTTTTTTCACACCCGTCGGGTGAAGAACTAGCAACGGGTATGAATGCGTATAAACCCGACCTGTTTCAAGTGTCGAAATTCTGATTCGGATTTTCCCGATCCTCACATCCTGCAAATTGGAGCCATTCTCGAGCTGAGAGTTATCAAAAACACCGATGGTTAGAACTGTTGCCGGGTCGTAAACTTCCCAAGTGTACTGCTCGTTGAATCTTGGCGCCAAACTGTTGATAACTGTTCGCGTTCGAACCCATTTTTGACCGTACTTAGCGACACAATATGCATCCGTCACTCCCATACCTTCTCGCGTTTTCATAGGAAGTAGAGCACTAGCGTTTAAGATACCGAGTTCCAGTATCCCAACCGATGGCTTCCACAGCTGTTTTGCTGACGGTCGCAGATCGCTGCTGTACTGCGTCGACTCATCGAGCACATGATACCCGCCGTCAAGACAAACCCGAAGCTGGAGCCGAGTAGCAAACTTATCGCTTTTCTTCAACTTCTCATCAACTTCTTTATCACTCGGGTCTTGAAGACTAAACCATCTGGGATGAATGGGTCGATCATCAGCCCGTCTATCGACAGTACTCAACGGTATAAACACCTTCCCTAACGTCTCTTCTTTATTGGGCGCGATTCGATCTTCAATAGTAAGCATCAGATGATCTTCAAACGGCTCAGCAGCTACAAACATCATATCCTCATTCCATAATGCATTTGCATTTCGTGCCATAACTGGTCGTGTCTTCATTACATGGTTATGAATCTGTGCTTTCACATATACATTAGGGAACCGGGTTTTTTCGCCCCAAACGAGATCTTGTACCTCGATAACATTAACGCGAACATACCAAAGTCGCGGAGAGTGGTAGACCTTTGAGCGAGTGTACTTTATATAAACCGAGCTATCGACACTACTCGTAGCTTGGTCTACTAGAAAAGCATCAGGAAAGGCTTCATCAGCTTGTGTCCCAATCCAAACTGCAAGCATTAGTTCACCTTTCATCTTGTCACCCTTTTCGCCCTCTAGCCGGTACCATTCTGGCGCTAACGGGCTATCGGGTGGGACCCGTTTCGGCACATCGTGAAGATTCACACGAACGATCCCAACAAAATCGTCTTTGATCACGTCTTTATCTTTAACCACAACGTCTAAAATCGTTGCCTGCGTTCTCTCACGAGAGAACGCGAAAACTGTGTTCCATTCGGGGCTTGATGTTTTCGAAAAATGTTGTGTGATTCCTTTATAGTTCCCGACCCGTACTTCAACATACGGGTCGAGACTTCCTGTGATGTCCTTACTCGGGAGGTCTTGCGCTTTCACGACCCTAACGAATAGGTACTGCATCGGTTCAACAAGGTCATGAGTGCTGGCCCGTCGGTTAGGACCACTCACAACCCGTCCCCGAATCACCCGACCACCTCCAAGATTCGGGTTAGTCTCTTTGATTGCATATTCCATCGGCTGTGACGAAGACCCCGAATACATCCGGACAATATTTGGCTGACTTCGATATTGACTTTGATTTTGACTTTGACTTTGGTTTCTAATGCTCTCAGCTCCATATGCAGGCGGTTGGTGCCCGCCTTGTGGCGGGTTCATAGCCGCCTGCTGTGGAGGAAACTGAGGCTGCTGGACAACATTCGGGTTTGGCAAATGGCGAAATGTTCTTCTTCGAGAATCTTTAGACTTTTTTCGACTATGGGACGAAATATTCACATTCATTTCAGGAAATGGATCCGCGGATCCAGCCATCGGGTTATCCGTGATGAACACTTTAAGGCCCAACTCGCCTTTCACTTGCGAAAAAATGTTTCGTTTCTCTAACGGGTAATGAAAAACAACAGCATCTGAATAAGCCACAAATGATGTTCCATTGATTTGAACCTTACCCATGAATGTCTTCGAGTCGTTGCCTTCAGTTCGGCTGTATACATACGCGTCAAGCGTAAGATTCGACAGGTTACTCGAGTCATCAATATTGAAATAAAAGGTCTCATTCCAATATGGGTTGAGATCCTTTTCTTTGACAGTGGTTCTAAACTTCTGCCTATCGAACTGCAGCTCGACGAACGGGCTAGCGGATCCTAGCCCGTCTTTCGCCATGAGTCCATGGGCGTTATGGACCTCAACTCCTAGCTTTAAGTTGCTCATTTAGATATTATTCTTGTCACAAGACTTTCACAAAGAGTTTGCAGCCTTGCAGATGTAAACAATAACAAAAGTCAAACTCTTAAAACATTAGAGCAATGATAGGAAGTCAACCATTAATGCACAAAACACAATGATGAAAACAAAAGTCAAAATAAATAGAGAAGTGGATTGAAATAATTACCTAATAATATTAATATGTTATCTGGCTTAACAGAGACATGGTGCATTGCAATGACAGTAGCATATTATAGAGATTAACAAGCAAGAAGAAGACGAAGAAGTGGATTTAATTATCAGTGGTTGGAAATTTCTGAGATTATTCATGGAAAAGTTGGCGAAGACAAGGATGGTCAGCGCTAATTAGTAATATTCGGCATACTTTTTAATTTGTTAATTTTATGACGCAGACCGGAAACAAACGATAATAATAATAAGAATAGTTTTTGAAAAACTTTGAAAAAATGAATGATGATGCTCAATGCAATGTTGTTTTTTGAAGTAAACAATTACAATCCAAATATAAGAATTAGAAAAAAGCACATTTTTATTACTCACATTTGACATCAAATTATAACACTATAAAACAATCTATCTATATATATAAAAGAAAATGTATATGCTGACGTGACGTGTAATGGAGGCCTCAACCTTCCCTTGAGAGTGCCACGTGGCATCATAATGGAGAGTTTTGGTGTTTTTGAATTATTTCCTTTTTTAATTAAATTGAGTTATTTTAGGAAAAAAATATTTAAAAATAAATTTAAAATTTTTTCTCTCATATTTCCTCCCATAATTTTTAAACGTTTATATCTTTTATATACGAGATTTTTTAAAGAAAAAAATTACACCAAATTAACGAGTGTTTTATTATCTTTCCAACGAGTACCATAGTGCTATATAAAAAAACGGAGAAAAAATCGACTATTTTTTGTGGGGTTTCATTCATACAGGAAAAAAACACACAAAGTGTTCATGTTATCACGTAAAATTAGATTTTGTGGGGAATATGAGTTATTACTGATTAGAATACTATGAACATGCAATGATTGATAGATTTTGTGGTTAGTTAACTTGAGCCATTTGCAATAGGTTATCATGTAAAATTAGATTTTTCAACCCCGGGACCCTCCCGGGGTAATCAGTTAGTGAATACATAAACTGATATAACGTATCTATTTTATCATCCGTCTAATAATCAACCTCCCTTTGTTCTAGAAAGAAAAGAAAAAATAGCAAGGATTGTATGGTTGGTACTAGACAATGATGAATGGAACGGAGATACTAGTTGAAAAATTAACATGGATGGCCGTAGTTGCTAGGCAATTAGGAACTATGACCTATGATGAAGATACTAGTTGAAAAAAAAAATGTTTAGGAGAGGTGACATGATGATAAAAAAAATGTTTAGGAGTTTAGGTAAATCACATTATATTAGTTGCTGTTAAAAAATTCATTTTTTCATGTAAAAGCCAAGAGTTTGATTTTTTATTTAGTTTTTTTTTTCTCAATCACATTATATTAGTTTCTGTTAAAAAATCATAACTATTTTTAATATAACGACAAGAGTTTTATTTTATCTCTGAGTTATTTAGTTTTAATATGGTATAACATAATATTTTTTTTTTAAATATACATTAGAAAATTTCAAAGTCCTCTATTCTCAAAAAGTCAATCACAAAGGAGCCATACAATAAGTAAGATTTATTCCCTTTCATGACAATGACAATCTGAGAATATTCAACCTAACCGTTATTTAAAAAACTGAATATGTGCAACTGGGAAAGTCATATTCTTAGTTGGATTTTATTTAGTTTCACATTTTATAAACAATAATAATTAGCTAATTTCATTTAGCATTTTTTCATTTAGGCCAATGTATGCTCAAACAGCGAATAAGTTTTTATGTTTGGGTGACTAACCTGATTTATAAAAGTTATTATTTGTTATAGAATAACGTGCATGACAACTGTTCAGAATAAACAACAAATTAACAATTTTATTATTGAACTATATTCGGATTGGGTTATTCTAAATACACCATACCTATTTTTCATTTGCATCCATTCTATAGTATTAAATAGGTTTGAATATAATAAACCAATAAGAATTCACTTCCATTTAATCAAGTTTGACTAGAGTAGGAATTTTAAAGCTTAGTTATTCAAGCTACAAACAAACAGAGAAGATTTTTGCAACATTACATTTTAAAAATTAATAAAAAAAATGTCTTAAATGTTCTCTTTGCAAAATTATTTTATAAACCAATATAACACAAAGAAAATACAAAATAAAAAAAAACTTTTTAAAACTTGATAGGATTGTATTGCTTTTGAATAAAAATATAAGTATCTTTTGAGTTTGATTATATTAAGTACGTTTCTGTTCAAAGTTGAACACCTTAAGTTCCCAGAAAAAAAAATTTTCTATAAACTATATGTTAAATAAAAACACTTTCTGAAAAATATTTGTTAAGTAAAAAACTAAAAAAAAATACAAAAAGGTAATAAAATGACAAAATAGCTAGATTATATTAACAATAAAATTTACATAATAAAATGAAATTTATCTGCATTTAGTTTTGTAGTTTTATGTGAAACTAAGAGATGTTTCAAACGTTTAACTAATAATAAATAAATTTTTATTAAAGTTTTCAATTTTCAATTTACATGGAGTATGGTGTATGAAGAAACACGAATCCTAGATTATCGGATTGACGCTGATCTCAGTAGTGGTTCTATAGGGTTTTATAAAGGAGAAAGATACACTTGGCGTCCGTTGAGTGGGCGCTGATGGTCGGCGGACACGTGGCGCCCGCCTGTTGGCTACTGTTGGCGGTGGGTAATCATCCCCCTGTCTAGTACCTGAGACAAGTAGGAGTTGAGAAAGTCTTCTTGTCAGAAATATATCTTGGCTGAGGAGCTGCCACGTCATCGCCCTTTGTGAGTGTCAGGTTGGGCGTGGCCTTTGATTGGCCGAGAACTCTGACGGGTAGCCTGTTGTGTCAGGAACAGTCGTCCAGGGCAGCACTGTACCCAAGTGTGTATCTCAAAGCTGCCCTGAAAGGAATCTTTTCAGCAAGTGTGCTTGCTTATCTTGGTGGGGAAGCTTCGTCCTGCGTCGACGTAAAACGGGCGAGCAGACATGCGTCCGTCTCGTCATGGGCGCAAGGTGTCCGCTGACGTAAAACGGGCGGGCATGCATGCGTCCGTCTCGTCATGGACGCAATGTGTCCGCTGACGTAAAACGGGCGGGTTGGCATGCGTCCGTTAAGTCATGGCGTAAGGGTTGATTTTGTGATATAGTGGTACTAACGTGTGATTAGGGCTGTGCAAAGGGTCCGGAACCGACCCGACCCGACCCGGACCCACCAGAACCGTATACCCTTTTATTGTTGAAATTAGGAACCATGAACCGAACCTTAAAAGGCTATGTGGTTCCGGGTCCTAAAGGTTTTCATGGGTCGGGTAAAAGGGTCTGACCCTCTAGAACCCTTTAATGCAATAGCCACTTTTAGAGGATTTACATATTCCTATTCTTTTGCCATGCTTGTAAAAGAATTCCTCCATATGGTTCTAAGGTCGTCCGTTGTGGACGTGCGAGCGAATGTGCGCAAGCCACCGACGTGACTATCAAGTAATCTGGTCACTTGATCCGGTTGTGGCTGGAGGTGAGCAACGGCGCAACCAAAGGTCACTTTTTCCCGTTAACCCATGCGACCACCATCGCTTGTCCTCGCGCCGGGGCTGTTCGCGTGGGGCTGTTGTGGTTGGGGTGAGCACGGGCGCTGAAACCTCGTTCGCGCTGTGCTACTCGTGCTTCCACAACGGACAGTCTAACAATAGCCCATGAGTTTTTTTTAAGTCATTTTTCGTTTTTTGACTTATGTTTTCGTAACAATTTTGTCATTCTCATCAATAGAGACATTATGTAAATCTGTTATATATACATAATAAACACACACACACACATATCAGAGCGATATATATAAATATTAACTTCAAATTTGGATATAATATATATTATATAACATATCACATCTATGCATATCCATTAAGCTGAAGAATATTTCAAGAAAAATACATTGTTATTATTATAAATAATATTTTTAATATTGTATTAACATTACATGAAATCGATTGTAATAAAACGTAAAAACGAATAGTGAAAAGACTAAAAAAGATTATTTTTATATTTTTAATTAAAATACAAATGGTTCTTATGGTTCTTATATTAGAACCGTGGGTTTGGAACCGACCCGACCCGGAACCGATAATTCATATAAATTTAGAACCGGAAACCGACCCATATATTTAAAAAGGTTCGGGTCCAAGGTTCTCGTGGGTCGGATCCAAGGTTCCTGTGGGTCCGAACCACGAAATGCTCACCCCTACGTGTGATTTTTACTAGCGTTTAATACCATATCCCTTCAGTGTAATAAAGTTAAATTATTATTGTTAATGATTTATATAGAGTATGGTGTAATAAAGTTAAAGTTTTGTCCATTTATTAGGAAAAATTAATTTATTAGAAAAAAATTAAAAAACTATAAAAGTTAAAAAAACATACATTACAAAATGTTAATTTATTAAAAAAAATAAAAAATAATAAATGAATAAGGGTATGAATAATAGTTAAAGAATAAATAAAAGATTTTTGATAATTAATGTTTTGTACTTATTGAGATAGTTATAGAGTAGTTTAGGTAATTAATGTTTTATATTTATTGAGAGATAGTTATAGAGTATGGTGTAGTAGAGTAGGTGTAAATAGCAACACCCATTCGGATTATAATACAGAGTCATAACCATAAACAAACTACAAGAAAAGAAACTATAAGGTAACAAACCTGGAACGAAATTAAAAGAAAATAAAACAAAAGAAACAATGGAGATGTTTGAGGATGTTGGCAACACGTTGCCCTTAAAACAGATTTTGGGCCATCCAAATGAACCCGTCTATTTCCTGAGGTATAACGGCCTAAGCAATTTGTATTGCTGGAATTAGCCTTACACTTGAAAAGATACCTGAAACATGAGTGCGAAGGGTAGAAAAATTGGAAAAGTTTGTCTAAGATCATGTGGTCGTTTGAGAAGATATGTTGCAAGTGTTTTGTGTCTCTTAACAGAGCACAAAGCTTTGTATTTGTATAGTGAAACAAAACCATATAAAGAGTATTATTGAATACGAAATTCAATGAAAAATTAAAAGTGTGTTACCAAACCGTCACATTACGCACCGTTCCTCTTGATCTCGTGCCTGGGCGCGTGCCGGGTGCTTCACACCCTCTTAATTGCCACTGAGTGTGTCTTGTTGTATAGTAATACATTACTCTATAAAATCCAACTTATAAAAACACATAATTTATTTCTCCACTGATGTGGACATGCACAATTTTCCACAATCCCACAAACTTAAAAGCTTAGATCTCTCATTCACATTTTATCTTTATAACTATATAATTATTATATTAATCATAATATAATCAATTTTCAACAACCCCAAATGAATGAAGATTGACTCAAACACTCCAATGTCACGATAAAATTTCAGCGGTTAAATGTTGCAGGATAAGTAGGTATCCCCTTTGAACCCTCATTTGTAACATGTACTTTGTCTCATGGCGGTCAGTAGACGCTATGTCCTTGAACCAACCCCCTTTTAGGTAGACTTTATTACACATCACTCATTACTCTTCCTGGTATGGTTAACCTCCCATTGTTGTATTCATTTATGGTCATGGAGCACTATCCTGATTCTGCGAGAGCTCTAGAAATTGCGCCCCCATAATTCTATTTGAAGCGAACCAACTTCTGTCTCACATAGGTGATTTTACTAAAATCATTAATAACCGTATGCTTAGCCTACTTTGACATCACTGATTTATTTTAAGGATGAACTAGGAAGTATGCAACTCCCTTTATGTGTTGGAGTACTTCCTCACGGTGACCTTAGTTCATACAGTTAGGTGGTCCTAATAAGCCTAGATCATGGGATCTCCAATCTTCTGAGATATGATTTCCGTTGTACAAACTTACTCCAAGGGCTTTAGTCATGTTCCTTTCGATGACTTGTACACTGCCTCTCTGCTTAAGCCTTTTGTAAGCGGATCCGCAAATTATCCTTTGACATCACATAGTCAATAGTGATAACCCCTGTTGAGAGCAGTTGTCGTATCGTATTATGCCTACGTTGTATGTACCTCGATTTGCCATTATACATTGCACTTCAAGCTTTACCAATAACCGTTTGGCAATCACAATGTATGCAAATAGCCGTCACAAGCTTATGGCATTTTGGAATATATTCCAAGAATTGACGTATTCACTCTGCTTCTTTTCCAGCTTTATCAAGAAGAATAAAATCAGATTCCATTGTGGATCTAGCTATAAGAGTTTGCTTGGACGATTTCCAGGTTATAGTTGCTCCTCCAATGGTAAACACATAACCACTTGTGGATTTTGAATCTTTTATATCGGATATCCGATTGGCATCACTGTATCTTTCCACAATAGCTAGATCTTGGCCATAATGCAGTCCATAATTCCTCGTGTATCTCGAATACCTTAGCAATTTTGTCATGCTCTTCCAATGATCAGAACTAGGATTACTAGTATATCTACTTAGCCTGATTACAACACATGCAACGTCTGGCCTGGTATATGACATGAGATACATAAGTGTAAGACCCTAACCCGTAATCACGCGATCAACGCCCAAATCATACGGGTTTTGACCTTACTTAAACCACTCCCGATTAAAACTTAGATATTTAAGAAAAACTTAAATTATCGTGATAAATACTTTTTGATTTCTACACTTTAACTATTACAACATATGATGAGATTTCACAATTTCACAGGAGACTCTTGAATTCTATTGCGGAAGCTTGGTGAGTGTTCGGGCGTGTTCGGTTCTTCTCGTGACTTGATCCTTGCTCCGAGACTTCCATCACATGTTTACCTAGCACCATTACACAAAGAATGGTTAGTGAGTGGTCAAATGAAACATTTAAACTAGTACGATAGTCATTACACATCGAAACGGAACGAACCCGGCCAAACGGCCCTTTATCAGGAGAACAAACTGCTGCAACTTATGCGCATCAGCTGTTCGGATCGCTTTTACCCCTTCAAAAACCCAAAATCCGACTTCGACTTTCAAATGAGAATTGTTCTACGCTCCGAGATCTTTCCAGACATATAAAGAACACCTCCTAACGATTTTTCTACGATTTTATATGGAATTTTAAAGATCGTGCTGACATGCAGGTCTCTGTGCGCGGCCGGTCGATCTAAGTGCGCGGCCGCGCACAACTTCTGATCATTTTTTGATGATTTTTAAGCATGGGAATCATGTCGCAACCGCATTTGATGATTCCCGAAGCCTAAGTATTGACTTGCCGACTAAATACACCTTTGTTTGACTGAAATTATAGTCCGGTTTATGTCGCCATGATCCGGTTCTTAGTTTTGAATGTTTATGGCGACTTTTACCCAATTTGACCCGTTTAGACATTTAACTTATCCAAAACACCATTTGACCACGCGCAATGCATCTAGTTTATGTTGCCAAGTCATTAGACACTTGATCAACTAAAGTGTTTGTCCGATTTGTTCATTATGGTTCCGAATATTACATTTATCCTTTTGTAAATCTTTATAAATTCCCAAAATGCCCCTCCTTGCCCAATCTTTCGATTTAGCCACTCGTGGCGACACTTTTTGACCCAAATCCATTGTTTTGGACTCAATTACTTGTTTAAAAACTTCTAAGTCCGTACGGACTTAGATTTTCACCATTTCTTACACTTGTTCCCAATTGATCAATTCTAAGCGCATTAGCGAGCATTAGACATAGTTATGAAATTAACTTACCTATTTGGCACCCACACTTCATGTGGTTGCTTTAGCACCCATATTGTTTCGCTCGAAGGCGTTTATTAACTACGGACTTACCGGATTGCAAATGCCCCATTTCCATGCCTTAATATTCCTTTTCTGAAATGTCTTGACATCATGTGTCCACTCTAATCAAGCTCACCTGTGGGAGAACCCTTGCTACACAATATTATGTTCTAGGGTCCCAAATGGTGACGCCAAAACTTTTAACCCATATACATACTTGTTTCTTAATGCTTGTTGTACAAGCATTATTCATCAAGTCTCAAAAATGAAATAATCAACGTTGACCCGATTCATGAAATACCTTAGACGCAACACTTAAACCTTGTTGCTATACATGAAAGTACATGTCTTTACTTCGTTTAGTGAGTATCACTTTTATATAAACCAAATCGCCCCTTTACCAATTATAAAACAAGTTACTTTATCACTTTTTATGACTTGACCCATTTAGGGAATTTCATCACATGGGTACAACATATCCCTTCATTTATTACACTAAACACGTTTCTATTTAGTTTTTACCCATGTAGACTCGTTTAGTAGAATTCACCACTTGGGGTCCGAATTTATGTTTGTCGTACTCAATATTTAACAATAAGTGCAACATTCAACTCTATGATTAAATCGAATTGGCGTAAGTAATACTTACCTTGTATCCGCTCTTTCTTCTTTATGCATTGAGCTTTCATCCGTTTGACCCGTTTGCTCCCTAGTTCTTGTACCTAACTTAGGGACATGTCAAACCTTGTTTTAGTAGAATACACAATATGGAATTATCTCAATATCCAAAGCATCATGTATTCACTCACACACCTAGCTCATCATGGGCTATTTCGTACATAGAACATGCACTTGACTAAATTCACTAATTAGTTAACATCACATACAATTGTTAACTTTCACATGCTCCTATTTCTCTTAATTCACTAGTTTTCATCAACTAGACGTTTCTTCGAGCACTTGGTGTGCGTCCGCCCAAAATGCTCGATTTCAAGAATCTAAGTTTAAGCAAAATATACCCATGTATCTAATTATCATCATAACATAATATTTAGGCATTTCATCTAATTTGATCATTATGTTAACTCCTAAGAGTCACCCAAAACTACTAATCATGTGTGGTTTCAACCTAGAGGTTAAACCCCAAATCTTACATATTCACATAATCATATGGTTAAAATCAAATGCACATGTAGAATGTGATTCATAACCGAATTATACCTAATTGAGGCTCCCTAAAGCTAGAGAAACCTCTAACAACTCATAAATTCATGTTTTGCCAAAACCCTAGATTTTGACCCAAATCAAAAACGAGTTTAACATCAAATTTTACACGAATTAAAGGTACCTTGATGTTCATTAGGCCTTAGATGACTTGTTTCTTGCTAGAGCATCGAAAAGCCCCTTGATTTGGCTTGGATTCAAGCATGTTCTTGAGTGTTTAGGGTTGGAGGTTGAAGGAGATAAATCTCCTGATTATAATCGACACACACACTTATGTGTGTGTGTTCTTCCCTTTTCAACATGATGCACCCACACGTTTCCCATTTTGGCAACTATGGTCCCTCCAAAAACCCCCAGTTGTCATTTCTTATGAAACTAGCTATTCAAACCAGTTTTTCTTATTTTGTTAGCTTGTTAATAAGATTAATAACACTAACTAGATTATTTCTATGTTAGAACATAACCTGTGTTCTTTCTTTGTTCGGATCTCGTTTTAATAATTTTGCTAACCACGCCTAATGGCATAATAAGACGAACAATTGGTTTTGAGGTGTTACAATAAGATTGTCAATGATCCTTGAATACTCAAATTGAGCAACACTCTCGCCTCTATTCTTTGACAAATGTTGAGAGGTAACAATTGGAGTTTAGGCCACACTCTTGTCCTCTGGATTGAACTTCTCAAGGATCTTATCCACATAATGAGATTGACCTAACACAAGACCAGTTTGGGTCTTAATAACCTTCACTCCTAGAATATATCACATCAGCTAGACCAATGTCTTTCATGTCAAATCTCGCTTTCAACATGTCTTTAGAAGATCCGATCATCTTGTCATCACTCTCAATGATAAGCATATCATCTACATAAAGGCATAAGATTACATAGCCTTTAGAAGTGTCATTCACATACACACACTTGTCACATTTATTTATTTTAAAACCACTGTTAAGCTTAACTTGGTCAAACTTTTGATTCCATTGTTTTGGAGCTTGTTTTAAGCCATGCAATGACTTTACAAGTTTACTTACTTTGCCTTCTTGACCAGGAGCAGAAAAACTCTTAGGTTGATCCATGTAAATCTCCTCTGATTCCCCATTTAGAATTGCAGTTTTTACATCCATTTGATGTATTTCCAAATTTCTTAAAGTTGCAATTGCAAGCACCAATATAATGGAAGTTATTCTAGGCATCGACGAATAAGTGTCAAAGTAGTCGAGGCCTTCCTTTTGTCTATACCCTTTGATCACAAGCCTTGCCTTATACCTGTCAACAGAGTCAACAACTTTCATTTTCCTCTTGAAATCCATCAATATCAAGACACAAAATCCAACCTTATTGGCTCAATGATTTGGATACCAAATAAGAATACGTGTTATGAGACTATCAAATTTCAAACCAAGCATCTCATAAACAAAACTCATATAGTTGAATCAGACTTTGATAGTATTCAAAACTTAAAGCAAACTACAAAATATATACAAACATATTTGGTATGTAAATAAATATTTGATTTATATTAGACCCTTTAGCTTCAACTAAAATGTCATTAGCTTAAACCATGTATATAGGGTTAGGATCAAATACACAATAAAAGAAAAATAGGAAGTCGTAGGAAGGGTATCAAACGGACTTCGATTGCACTCATTCAACTGGCATTGGAACCGTCTCATCGAACCCTACGATCTTAGTTTTTAGGTTTCGCTTTTTTGGAGTTTTAGCTTGTAGTTTTTAAATTTACGTTATATCATTGCATCTTTTATGTAATATTGTATTTTTTTTCATCATTGTGCCATTTTTGTAATTCATTGTGTCTTTTTTCTTCAGCATTGTATTATATTTTTCGGTATTATGTTATATTTTGTGACTCATTATGTCATATTTCGTGATTTATTGCGTTTTTTATATCCTTCTCACCATTTTCATTTTTTTTACACTGTGTAGAATAAACTGAGTCTAACTTTTTAATCATTATAAATAGCATTAAATTACAACGTCGGTTGTGAGTGGGCGACACTGTTTCGCTCATTGCAAGTCAGTAAAGCACTGCCTACGTCACGTACAAGCCTCAACAGCACCTACTTGCGTCAGCCTTACCTACGTAGCCGGTTTCCAATGGTCGGTTGCCGGTTAACAGGTATACAGCTCCGTCTTCTGTGTAACAAGCTACCACCTCCTTCACACCGTCGCCTACCGGTAACAGTCGACCACCTGCGGACACGTCCGTTGCCAACGCATCCGCCGCCGCCTGTGTTTGTGACCGGCCGGATCTTCGCTGAAATACGAAATTACAACTTTGCTCTTCCATACATAGACTCACGTCTTCTCGAAGGCCGCCATTAACCACCGAACCACCACGGCTTCCGCTTGCGGAATCGTTATGCAAACCAGCTAACATAGTGGCTGTAAAACTTTATGCATGCTTTGTTGTTGTTTCATCTCTGTGTTCTTCGTTTCAAAACCTTAAGCCGCGGATTTAGGCAATGGTGGCTAACACGAGTGCCGATAACGATGTTGGTTTGAAAATTAGATGGTGACATCGGCTAGGTGGTTCTTTTGCAGTGGCATTGGAAGTAGCGGTTTGATTTGTGGTGGTGGTTGTGTTGGGAAAAGGAGGTGTTGTACAATAAGATCTTCATACTCATTTGCTTCTGACCGATGACGACTTCCGGTGCTCTTCGATTTAGGTGGTTGTGATCGTTGCCGAAGAGAGTGTTTGGAGAGAGAGAGAAATACAGAGAGAGTATAAAGTAGGTGATTTGATTTGGTTTTTTTAAAGGTAAACGTAGGATAGTGGACCTCAAAAACTGAAATCAAATATGATTTAATCTATGTTAAATTTTTATTTACTTTTTTATTGAAAAAAGGGAGGAGCAACTCAAAAATACTACATGCTAAGGATCAAATTAGTTGTAGAGTAATTCCTGAATCCCTTTTATATTTCTTTTTCCTACATACTAAATTGTTGTTAATTTTAGTTTTTATGGCATAACATTGTGTTTACGTTAACTGCGTTTTCTTTAAAATTGGCTCCGTCTGTTATCACGTAACGTTTCGTCATATGCTATCGGTGCAACGTGCAGCGGCTATGTATAACGCAGTAACCCGTTTGTCCCTGCCGCGACAACGCGCGGCGAGTATAAAACTAGTTTATTTTATATATTAACTTGCAATTGCAATTGCAATTGCAATTTACGTTAGCAATAATTTGCTGAGATATGATTTCAAGTTAGAATATCTAATAGATGGAACTTTTTCGTATAAAAAGAAAAAAAAAATCGACAAAAAGCAAAATTTTAATTTATTTCTAACTTTGTTAGTTTGATGGATCACCTTTAACGTTTTTTCGTACGGCCTCACATGATGTTTGTATCACAGCTCTAAAACTCTATGGTACACATTTTATGCAAGGTACAATGTCTAATGCATGAGGTGCAAGCATATGATCTCATGACATTTCAATGTTTTGGTCACATTTTTATCCATAATGCATGAAGCCCGTGTAACTCCATGGCTTAAAACATGATAGTATGATACTCCCTACCCCATTTAAACAAGATACATTGTGAATACATAGTGAGTGAAAATATATTCTCTTAGAAATATGAAAGATTTGCATAAAGATAAGTGTAGAAGCATAAGCCGGCTTAGGCCATCAATCCGTTATCATAACAATGTCATAAAACCGTTGTTGGTTATAGTTGCTGTCTTTGTATTCGGTCTCATCTTCATGATGGTCGCATGTTGGCTAAACCTTGTAAGTTTCCATTGAACCTCCATAACTTTCTTAACAAAATTATTGTGTTTTCACTTGTAATATGAGGCATGCATGTGATGTAGTCTTTTTTAGCAATCATCAATCATCGTTAGTTGTAGTATTACAACTCTTATTTGGGGTGTGTATGGCTCGATTTTGGGCTCAAACCGAACCAAAACTGAAGTTTTGGTTTTCTGAAAACTGTTCAATTTTCGGTCTTTCATATTGGTGCGGTTCGGTTATTGGTTGATTTTAGGTTTTAAATTTGGTTTTGAAATGTTTGAGCCTAAAAGTTTATCCCATAACCGGTTTTTAACTTTTACATTTGGGTTTAAAATATGAGCCCAAAAACATAGCCCAAAATAATGAAAAAATGGCCTATGTTTTGTTGATCGTCTATTATTAATTTGGGCGTGAAACTTTGGCCACAACAAAGAACATGAGCCCACAATAAAATAGCAAACATTCTAACAAGTTTGGTATTGTAGTTCGCTTTGATTTTGGAGCGAGACATTACCGAAACTTAATCATAAATTTTGATTTTCGAGAAAACAAAACCGAATTGCTAGTTAGTTGTTTGAAACAGTTGGTTTGGTTCGGTTTTGTTGTTCTTTTGGGTCTTCCCTTTTTTTGGAAAACAACTTTCAAATCCTCGAAACTTTGGTACTGTTGGCCCAGATACGATACACACATATAATCATAAATGAGCAAAAGCGACCGAAATTTGTACAGACAAAATGGTCACAAAATTAGTGACTGTATGAGCAATTAAAATCAATTGTCAGACAGTTAATGACCAAAACAAAATTGATAGAAAAATTACTCACATGATTTGACCCGTTATCTAAAACGTCCTGCAGGTCATAGAAGTAATTTAAACTTAATAGTTCAAGGTATTTATTCTTAAGAGTCTCACTTTTATCATAAAGTCTTGTAATGATAAAATAAGCTAGAAAGAAGTAATAGTAAAAGACTGTATTAGTAACATTTTAATATAAAGCATAACACGAATATAACACACAAAAATATATAAGATTTAACATTTTAACTAAACCTTACGTATTCAATATATTAAAGCATATACAACCTATAATTTTTAGAAATGCCACATCATTAAAAGTTAGTCTTAATTCATTATAAACTTTGTAATAAAAACCTTTCACTATGAAAAATTGTGCATATACAACCAAATATCGTTGGTATTTAAATAACCTTTGTGATTGATATTATACCCTTTAGCTTCTACCAAAATGTCACAAGCTTAAACCATGTACGTATCACTTTATAATTATGTATTTTATAATCTTGTAATTCACGTTAGAAAATTTAATACATAGATTAGAACTTTTTCGTATAGAAAGGAAAAAAAAATGATCATAAAGTAATTTATTCATTTATTTCTTACTTTATTAATTTGATGGATAATCTTTAACCGTTTTCAATCCTGGCTTCACATACTAATTGTACCATAGCTCTGAAAAAAAAAAATGTACCATAGCTCTGAAATCTCTGAGTACATATTTTAATTCATGGTACAAGTCGTAATGTATATGATATCATGATTTTTTAATGTTTTAGTCACATTTTCATCCATTTTTGTACACTAGTGGGTTTACTCGCGCATTGCAGCGGGATTCACAAATGGGTTACAATACAACATTATGAACAAAAATTAAAAAGAGCAACAAACAAAAATGAAAATAAGATTAAAAAACCCGTGAATATAAACAAAACCTAAAAATCAAGAAAACTTAGATAGAAATAAACCTGTCTCAATTTCACTATTTTTTCGATCAACCATCGCCTAAACACCAACGCTGCTCGCACGGTCGAAGAATCCACACCACTGCTCCTCCAACCTACTACCATCAAAACCCCACCATGAAGTCGTCTCTGTCACCGCCACTCGTTGCCACCGCAAACTGTCGCTGCCAAGTGAAAATACAAGCGCTAGGGTTTTTTTAGAGAGATTATGTTTTCTTCGATGGGGAACTGAGAGAGACGATGTATCTTCAGTGCTTTTAGGGTAGTAAATCAATTGTCCTTGTACATGGCAATTATAGCCATAAAGAAAGAAAGAGAAGAGGTGACGGTTTGATAGATGCAATTGAAGAAGGGGTGGGGGATTAAGTGTGAACAAGGGTAAGAAGGGGATTAGAAGGATAAGATGGACTTTGACGCATACCAATACCTAATGAACGACACGTATATCATATCATCAATCTATCATAAAAGGCCTAACAATTAATCAACTAATAAGAGTTATAGAGTCTAATTTCACGTAATTATCATGATTAAAATTGAAAACAAAAATGATTGCGTTGAATAATATAAGAAAATGTGCTCTGGTTAGCTTAACTTTAACTTTAACTTTAGGAAGACTTTAGTCACTATATTTTAAAGTTTTAAAACTCATACAAGATTAGGTGAGATAAAATTATTTATTGTGGTAACATAAATTATTATCTTTCATCGCCATTATATGAAATTTGTTCAAAAATATTGATATCCCGTGTGTTTATTTAGTTTGGGTGAGTTCCATTTTCATATAAAAGTTGATTATATTCTAGGGGCATTTAGGAAAGAAAAATGGTAAAATTTATGAAATTGTAAAGAAACTCTTGGTATACCATCTTAGCTTTAGACAATTTGAACATACTTGTCCCTGCTTCCTCCTTTATAATGTAGTATAGATACTTAAAGTTATTCCCCATAATTATTAGCCCAAGGCCATGCTTGTCTTCACATGTAATTCCACCCTACACTGTTTAAACGTGATACATTGTGCATATTAGCATAAACCCGCGTGTTGGGCGGTGCTGCACAGTGTTTGAATGTTCTGTTTGGTCAAATTTGTGATTTTCGACCCGATTTGACCAGAAATTTCAAATTGAATGATATAACTTAAATTTCTTTTATAAAAAGTACATATACTTATAATTTTGTTTATTTAGCACGATCCGAGTTCAAACATAAATCAAATTGTAATTTAAATAACCTTAATAACCTGAAAACAATCACGCTAAACATCAATATTCCACCTATTGCTTTTACCTATTATATTATAGAGATTCAAACCAACTTATAACTAGATCAAAATTTTCCTATATAATTGGTAAAAAAATAATATTATGTTGTTACCCAAAAGCATGATGTATAAAGTGCCTGTCACACCCCGCCCAGGCCGGGGCACTTACAGTGACCAGTCGGCAAAAACTTAAACCGGAAACGTAATCTCATTACATAACTTGAGTATTTATTACAAGCCAGTGCGATCCCAGTACTACCAAGCTAAACAGAGCTCAACTATAATAAGATGAACCATCTAAAGTATTCTAACTCTTAGCTAGGAACTCCCATTCCTTACACCATTAACCTGTGATACATGCTCGAGTAATAAAAATACATCAGCGCACAACTGGTGAGTCACATAAATCGACTCATCAGTAAAACCACCACATAAACATTTTTATTGATCAAGTATGAGCTCCTTGCATGTCACCATAATCATAATCCGGTCATATATTCATACAGCCTACCAATTCCCCAGCAGGAACTGTATGTCCCCCCATGGGAAAATATAATGATCATCATAATATATATAACACATTGGATGCCCACACCTATGGTTCGATGCAAATACATGATCAATCACCACCAAAATAATTTTATGAGCAAGTATCACGTTTTGAAAATAGTTTAAGTAACTCACCTCTTTATTAGCCCTTTGCAATCGACCATGCTAATACAACCAGGTACTATCTCAGGGTCCTGATACAATTATACCACCCCTAGGTTAGGTAACGGTACACCTATCCCATTATTATTACAGTTGGATATTGGTTAGCGCTACCTTATTTAAGCATGGGTGATCAGTCCATGCCTAACTAAGGCTAGGCTACCCAATACTCATCTCTAATAATAATCCTAATACCTAAAAATAATATAACTAAACTATTACTAATAATACTAATAAAAATAATTAACTAAACATAACTTAAACGAGAATATACCTGACTATTAACTATGAAGAGTTATTCCCGCGTCTCTTTACTCTCACTCCAAAAGCCAACTAAAAGGCCTATTATAGGCTTGCGATATTGTCTATAGTGGGATATTGAGAAAGTTGTGATATGAATTAATGATGAAGGTTCATTCCTATTTATAGGCAACCGCTTGACCGTGCATCATCTTAACGTATAAGTTTACTTCCTGTGATGGTTTTGGTTTTCATGACTCAACACACTCCTACATCACCTATACACATGCCTAGCTAATTCATATGTGCACACTTACACACGTGTACCTTTGCATTAGAAATTTATTATTATAGTGTTACAATACTTTTGTTTATAGATACAAACACACGCACACTTCAGTCATACACATGCACCCTTCAGTATCTCATAGTTATACACACGCCATACATATACACGTGTACCATTTTTAGTACCATTGTGAAGGTTCACCGCCATGTATACATACGTACATATTAGATTTGAACAAAATATATATTATAATATTTAAATTATTTCAGCTGCTTAACTCATTTTCCTCGTATAACTTTTAAAGTATAATGTTTTATAAAAATACGAATATACCATTGAGACGAGCTCATTTTTATCTACGTTTTGACCTAAGTTTCATAAAAACGGAATAAGGCTAAATATAATAATAATATTTTTATTATTATTAAACGGTCTCCTATACTAGCCGGTGATCATCTACATACCTCACATTTCAAATAACTATTATAACTAAACGGTCTCTTATAATATTAACTTCTCGACGAGATCTTATATCTCAAATAATCATGCTAACTATCACTTACTCGTTAACAAATTTTAAATACAAATATATCCATTTCCCCTGTTATTGGTTCGTTTTATCGATCAGGGGCCCGTTTCATACATTAATAAATATGATCCTTAACGTCAAAAATCATCAAAGGAGGGATCTTACACCAAGAAGCGACACGAGCCCATACCTCCGAAGACACTATACAACCGGTTAATAAATGCATCAACGTCTCTTGATCTTCACCACACATGGGACAAGCCAACTCTTCTATCACCACTCCTCGCTTAGATAACTCCGATTTAGTAGGGAGACGATTAAGTTCGGCGCGCCAAACCATAATTTTACATTTCAGAGGGGTCCATCCCTTCCGCTTCATGAGAGAGCCGGTAGGAGCTGGATTACCATCGGATAACAATTGTTTCGCTCCTCTAACAGAGAACAGACCATTCGTATCTCCTGTCCACTTCCATTTATCCGAACCACGCTGCCAATTATACTCGAACAGATCTGTCAAAAGCTGATATAAGTCGCTAATTTCTGCAGCAGATGATGGTTGTTGTTTCCAGTTCCAATTCGCAGCAGACGCAGCCCCATTCGTAAGCTGTACGCGTGTATTAACTGTAGCCCACTTATTACTCTCCAAACGAAATAAAGATGGGTACACCAATCGCAGAGGCTCCTGTCGCAACCAAGTATTTGTCCAAAAGTTAACAGCCAAACCGCCTCCTACTATACCAACAAAGAAACTGTTAAGGTCCCTTTGGCTATCAATCTTTTTAGAACCTATCTTTACAATCCGTTTCCAACATCCGCTAGCTAAAGGACCACAAGGTAGCATAGACCATGCTCTCGTTGACCCGTTACATCCCACTATAACCTTCTTCCATAGGCTCTCACCTTCAACTATTAATCAATAGATTTAATTGTTGTATTAATAACCATTAATTTTTTTCTATTTTTTTTCTATTTGAACTAAGTATTAATTAATATAATTAAATTGTTGTATAAGATTTCTCTTGGCATTTGAATGAAATTTCAAATTTGGTTTTATATATGAATATGAAATGACAACTTTACCTATTCAGCATCCATTATATAGTAATATATATATATATATATATATATATAGAGATAAATTGAAAACCCCGTTGAGTTAAGAAAACTTAGAAAACCCATGTAAAAACGATCTAAAAAAACAACGTGAGAGTGGCTGGCCCACAAGCGAGTCGAGGCTGCGCATAAGGGGCACTAAGGCTTCCACCCGAAAAATTTCCTGTCACTTGCCACTTGACAGATGTTGCACCCTCCACAATAGGCAAGCCTCTCTGGAGTAAATGCACGGTGGTAGAAAACCGGGGGCCATCAGAATCGAACCTGACACCTACAAGTAGGCTAGTTTCGATAATCACTTGGCGAGTCCCTCAAATGCTTCCCGTAGGAATCGAACCCGGCTTCCCCAAAAAGAAACCGATCCGTTCACCACTAGGCTACAAGTGAGGGATATATATACACATTATGTGAGAATATGTTCAGCAACTTAGAAATATGAAAGATTTATTCAAAGATACTTGTAAGAGCATAAACCCGCTTAGGCCACCAATCGGTCATAAAAATAATGCTATAACAAGGTTGTTGGTTCTAGTTGCGGTCTTTGTTTTTGGTTTCATGTTCATGGCGGTCGCACGTTGGCTAACCCTTGTAAGTTTCTATCGAACCCATAACTTTCTTTGTAAAAAAAATTGTATCTACAAAGGCTGTGTTTTAACTAGAAAGATTTTGCATGCGTGTCGTGTGGTCTTTCGGTATTCAAAAGCCTAAATGTAATTTTCCATATTCAAAGCCAAACCGTGTGTTATCACTCATTAGTTATCTCGGTAAGATTTTGTTGGTTTTTCGGTTGTGGTTCGATCATCGTTTTTCTTCACCCTCAATGGATGATTTATAAACATAAAAACTCCTAAAGTTCAAAGTCAAAGATCATGCACAATCATGTTGCATATCATGTTGCCTATTATTGCAAACTGATGATGGTTTTATGTGCTAATCTAACCATTAATCTTCATTTTGCATCTAGTACATATTTTCAGTTGAACCCATCCTAAAGTTCCAGACAAAAGAGGTTCATGACTTCCCTATTGAATGTTTAGCATGGAATCAAACGCTATCATGCCCCAACAACTACCCAACGACACACAACAATCTAGAGTACCATTCATCATTCAACACATGTCCTGAGTACTTTCGTTGGATCCACGAAGACCTACGACACTGGAGAGGGACGGGGATCACAAGAGACATGCTGGAGGTAGCGAAACGAAGTGCGCATTTTAGACTAATAATCCTAGATGGAAAAGCATACGTCGAAACATATAGAAAATCAATTCAAACTCGAGATTTATTTACACTATGGGGGTTCCAACAATTGCTAAGGTTGTATCCTGGTAGGATACCTGATCTAGAACTTATGTTTGATTGTGATGATCGACCGGTGTTCAACGTAAAACAATACTTTAAGAGGCCAAATCCTGGGCCTCCACCGTTGTTCAAGTATTGTTCTGACCCATGGAGCTTGGATATTGTTGCACCCGATTGGTCTTTTTGGGGATGGTATGTAACTTTGACCTTAGCTCTCTCTATTACTTTTTTTTTTTTTTTTGGCTCTTTTCACTTGCATTTTCTTTAAACAATATTGTAGAATAAGGTGGTTCAATGCTTGATTTCTATTCCATATGGTGTACAATATATACAAAATTACATTTCCTATTTTAGAGAAGAGATAATCACAACTTAATGATAGACATTATCTATAAATACAATATTTCAAAAGTCAAATCTATTAAATCTATTACACCCCCGCAGTCGAAGCAGGAGGTGACCGAATGTTGAGACTGGAGCGGAAGTCCTCAAAAAGCACCCGTGGTAGACCATTTGTAAATATGTCAGCAATCTGAAGACGAGTCGGGGTATGGAGAATCCGAATGATGCCACGGTGTACATGTTCACGCAAAAAATGAATGTCAATTTCAATATGTTTGGTGCGTTGATGTTGGACCGGGTTGGTTGACAAGTAGATAGCACTAATGTTGTCGCAATAAACCAAGGTGGCCGATGAGATGGGCATGCGTAATTCAAGAAGCAGGTTGCGTAGCCAACAAATTTCAGCGACAACGTTTGCAACTGCTCGATACTCGGCTTTGGCACTGGACCTAGAAATGGTCGATTGTCGCTTTGAGGACCAGGAGAGAAGATTTGAACCCATGTACACACAATAACCTGACGTAGAACGACGTGTGTATGGGCAACCTGCCCAATCAGCATCTGTATAGGCTCGCAGAGAGATATTAGTGCAAGATGAGAGAGTGAGGCCGTAGTTGGCGGTACCACGAATGTATCTTATAATTCGCTTCAAGGCATTCCAATGAGCAGTTGACGGGTTGTGCATGTGAATGCATATCTATTGTACGGCATAACTGATGTCTGGTTTAGTAAAGGTGAGATATTGGAGAGCACCAGCCAGACTTCTGTATAGTGTGGGGTAAGGTAATGTTGCCTTGTCCTAAAATCTTTAGGTCATTCACAATAAAACCATAAGGGTCAAATTCAATAGATAATTGGTTATCAGTTGTAAAACGACGCACAGAAATAAGGTTTTTAACAAGATTTGGTGCGTAAAGGACATTATTGAGTTTAAAAGGTGGGAATGGTGGTGGTAAGGTAATGTTGCCTTGTCCTAAAACCAGAATGGTTTTGCCATTGCCAACAATAATGTTACGAATAATGTCAGAATTAAAAATAGACGAGAACTTATCAAATTGAGGATACATTGTACCTGACGCGCCAGTGTCCATAGTCCATGACGGGTTGTTATGGTGAAGTGCCAAGTTATAAAGTGCCTGTGCGATGTCCGTAGGAGAGTGGGTGGTGGTGTAGGATTGGGCCGAGTTGGTTGTGGAAGGTTTTGGGCCTAAAAGGCCTTGGGCGTTGGAAGGGGAGGGGACGGTTGGTGGGCTGGGATAGGTATTGGGCTGTTGGAAGTTAGTGGGCTGGTTGTAAGGTTGTAAAGGATATGGAAATGGGGGAGTAGGCCAGTTAGCCCACGGTGAGGGAGAGTATGGAGTGGGCTGTTGGTTGGGCCAAGGGGAAGGCCAATATTGTGGCGAGTAGTAGTGGGGTTGTTGGTAACGACCTCGTCCATATGATTGCCTGCCTCGTCCGCGACCATGGTCACGTCCGCGGGATCGAGTACGATCATAGGATTCGGGTTGACGGTCATAGGGGTCGGATTGAGAGGCACGGTTATCGTGGGTTTTGGGTGTAGGGGTTTTGGTGGTGGTGTGGAGAGCCGTGCCAAAAGCTTGGGCGGAAAGTTTGGCTTGGTTGGTTTTGGTGTCTTCGTGTTGACATAGGCGGGACCGGACGGTGTACAAGTCGGGTAAAGGTTGTGTGTTTTGTAGGATTAGGGAGAGGCTTTCATAAGGTTCGGTGAGGCCGGTTAGGATTTGTAGGACGAGTTGTTTTTCAGTGATTGGGGATTCAAGGCTTTTTAGTTGGTCAAAGAGGAGTTTCATGTGTTGGCAAAAAGAGGACATATCTGAAAATTGTTCAAGTCGAGTGTTAAAAAATTTGTTTTGAATAGAGAGGAGGCGGGTAGCTTGGTTGTCTAAGAATAGGTTCCTGAGGCGACACCAAGCATCATAGGCACTAGTGTTTGTGATTATGATGGTGTGGACTAGATCTTGGGTGATTGTGCCATAGATCCATTGTAATACAATGGCGTCTATGCGTTCCCAAGATGCGAGTGGGGCAGGTGTTTCTTTGGCTTTGTCAGCCGTAGAAGAGGACTCGACAGTGAGACGAGGTTGGAGGTGATCGTACACCTCGTAGGCCTTGCAATGGAGGATAAAAAGTTCCGCCCATGTATTGTAGTGTTCGATTTGACGGTCAAGGATAATGGGAATGAAGTTCTTAATGTTGGTGACTGTGATGGCTGGGTGTAGAGTGGAAGAAGACATGATCGGATGGGGTAATGAGCGATCAGCAAGAGAAGAATCGAAGGTTGAAGGTGACGGCAAGAGGAGATTAGGAAGAGGAGTAGGGTTAGGCACTTGATACCATGTAGAATAAAGTGGTTCAATGCTTGATTTCTATTTCATATGTTAAACAATATATACAAAATTACATTCCTTATTTTAGGGAAGAGATAATCACAACTTAATAATAGACATTATCTATAAATACAATATGAATATGTCAAAAGTCAAATCTATTAAATATTAACTTAATTAAATAAAATGATAGTATTATTAGTTGATTGACTAAGTTCATAACTTGGAATGTAATGAGATGAGATAGTAATAAAGGGGACCAACCATTTTCTTAACATATAATTTATTTGAGATTTGAGATGTAATGCTTTCAAAAGTTAAAATTAACCTTTTTTTTACTATAAGTTAAAAATCATCACAAATTTATTATTCTTTCTTTTCTTTTTTTCTAAATTATTTTATACTAGTTTTTATCTCGGGAGCGTCCCGGGTTGAAATATCTAATATGGCATAATAAAATATCTAATATGACAACATAATTAACGACTTGCACAATTTTTTTTAAACTAATCCTAAACCTGACACAATATCTGTCGGGTTACAAAAAATAGTCGTTTTTTTCTCCGTTTTTTATATAACACTATGGTACTCGTTAGAAAGATAATTTGATGTAATTTTTTTCTTTAAAAAATCTCGTATATAAAAGATATTAGCGTTTAGAAGTTATGGGAGAAAAATGAGAGAGAAAATAATAAAGGTTTAATATTTACATTTAGTAGATTAGGTATTTAATAGATTAGGTTAAACCATATTTAAACCATATTTATTTATTTTTTTTAATTGGTTTAAAGTTGTCACATCACATCCTATATGACATCTCTTAAAGGAGGGATTGCATAAAAGTATGACATGTAGGATTAATTCCTTTGCAATATCCGTGGCCCTTTAGACTTGAAAGAAAGAGGGCCACAAATAACTCAATGGTCCATAAACGCAACAAAGTCAAGTATGAGGAGCTAAACGTTTTACAGATTTCCTTGAATATTGTATACCCCAAATCCCAATTCAAACATTTTATTCTCAAGTATTATCATTTATTTATTATTTCACTAAAAGATATAGCCAATTTTCTTTCAAATTAAATGAAACTTACTTGAATACATTGTACTGTCATGGTTGATCCAACTGCTTACGTCCTATATGATGCCACTAGATTATATCTTGGGAGCGTCCCGGGTTGAGAAATCTAATTTAAAATATCAATTTTACATCTGAAATAGATTGATGCGTTTTACAGTTACATGTAGAAAAGCTTCGGGTAGCACTTAACCTAAAACAATTAACAATGTATCTCTAATGTTAGTGCATAACCTTAAACAATGTATAACTCTAATATTAAAACCTAACCTAAAATAATGTACAACTCCAATGCTAAGACATGTAAATAAAATTCATGATTAATGAATAACCTAAACACTTTGTGTTTATTTCCTGTATGAACAAAACCACACAAAAAAATAGTCGTTTTTTTTTTCGTTTTTTATATAGCACTATGGTACCCGTTGGAAAGATAATAAAACGCTCGTTAATTTGGTGTAATTTTTTTCTTTAAAAAATCTCGTATATAAAAGATATTAACGTTTAAAAGTTATGGGAGGAAACATTAGAGATAAAAATCTAATTTTGTTTTTAAATTTTAAATTATTATTTTCCTAAAATAAAGGCCTTGCCACATGGGATGACACATGGCACACTCAATGAAGAGAATACCCTCTTTGAGTGTCATGTCATTAAAATGACTTTGGTTTATTATATGTATAGATAAAGTTATTACGCTACAAAATAGTTGGCTTCTAGCAACAGAAATACCCAATGCTGATGACTCTTCGTTGTGTCGGAAAACATGGCATGGCCATGGGTAAATAGTTAACCGACGGACTACCAACACTGACAGTGTCCTCTCGTTGATCATCGTGGGATTAACATCTAACAAATTTTTTTAATGGTTTGTATTATCCATTAGTGAGTAGCGACCGTAGGTGATTATTTCGTTGCTAAAAGTAGTGCTAATACAGGCAAAGTTTGGTTGCATTTCGTTCTATAAATTCTTTAAAGAGAAATTAACATCAACTTTTATAATCTAAACGTAAATGTTTACATACATTTGTATTTTTGTTTTTAACTTTGTAATATTCGAGCACTAATATGTCTAGCACGATTTTCAGGTTGCTAGTAAAATTTTGTAAGATAAATATTTGTTTGTTTTTTAAATTTAATGTGATAGGGCAGAGACAAATCAAAAGCCATGGGAAATGATGTTGAAGGATATGAAAGAAGGTAACAAGAGAGTAAAATGGAAGGATAGAGTACCTTTGGCTTATTGGAGGGGTAACCCTCATGTGTCCCCTATTAGAGCTGACCTTATCAAATGCAACACTACCAACACTCATAATGTTGATTGGGATACCCGTTTGTTTACCCAGGTAATTATTTGTTTCAAACGCCTAACCGATGTGTAACATACACTAATTATTTGTTACCATAACCCCTAGGTTATGATCATGTAGAAACGGTGTTTTTGTTGAGGATTGTAGAAAGAATTTTGGACCATTTGATCTCTAAATCAATGGTACATTTTAAGTGGTTAAAAAACACACACACTCTCCAGACACTCACCAATTCTTTCTCTACAATCAACTAAGAGAGTTGACCGTAGAGAAGAATCAAATGTTAATCGAACATAGTCAAGCCCTAAAAAAAATAGGTGGCCCTTTGGCCGAAGCTTTAGTTTTTTTTTTTTAAAAGTTTTATTGTATAGTCAAACCGTCCCTGTGTTTGAGCTGTATCTCCTAACAAATTAATTAAGTGGTATTTGTTTCACTTAAGTTTAACTTGATAGTGATATGAAACAGGATTGGGTTAATGAATCAGTGCATGGATACAAGAACTCCAATGTTGAAGATCAATGTACTTACAGGTAGATATATTCTTTTGAATATGTTAAAGAACTCCACAGGATAGTGTTATTTGACAGACTTTATGGTTAATGAGCAGGTATAAAATATACATAGAAGGATGGTCATGGTCTGTAAGTGAGAAATACATATTGGCATGTGATTCGCCTACGTTATACATCACGCCAAGTTTCTACACTTTCTTTTCAAGAGGGATGTCTCCGCTCCAGCATTTCTGGCCTATTCGGGTCACTGACATGTGTAAATCTCTTAAATTTGCCGTCGAGTGGGGCAACAATCACACTTCCAAGGTAATATTCACTGATATTCTACAAAAGCGATCAAAATTTGCGACCAACAATATCCAGTCGCTATTTCCCTTGTAAAACACATTGGTCGCAATGCCACTTACTGATGTAGAGACGAAACTCCACTTCTAAAGTTGGCCATAAATGAAATCATGGTCGCTGGAGTTGGTTTGATCGGTTGTTGAATTCGTGGACCAGTGGCGAAATGACATAAAAATACTTTATTTTGGATACAACTCACTTTTTATTAAAATTTTGTAAACAAAATACATAAAAATTTTAACAATATTATTTATTTATTTTTTTAATATAAGTATATTTATTATTAAGTGTTGATAAATGCAAATTCATGGTCTCTATTAATTTCCAAAAATCAAGACTTCCATTTCTCAACTAAGAACTAAAAACTTTTATAAAACTAATATAAAACCTACTAGTTTTATAAATCATTTTCTAAAATCTTTTAGTTTTACAAAAAAGTTTGTATTCCATTCTTTTTTGTGAAGGGTATTTTGGGTTTTTAAGAACTTGATAATTACATGAATCCGCTAGGCTCAAGAGATTGGTGAGGCATCAAGCCGGTTCATTCAAGAGGACATGAAGATGGACTACGTTTATGACTACATGTTACATCTACTTACCGAATATTCTAAACTTTTGAAGTTCAAACCTACCATCCCTCCAAATGCAGTTGAGCTATGTTCGGAGTCAATGGCATGTTTTGCTGAGGGGAAGTGGAGGAAGTTCATGGAGGATTCACTCGTGCGGCACCCTACAAACGCGATCCCATGTACTATGCCTCCGCCATACGATCCCTCAACTATCAAATCTATCATAGACAACAGAACAAGTGCAATAAAACAAGTTGAAATGTGGGAAGATGATTATTGGAAAAATCACAACCCGAAACATTGAACAAATCCTCTTGTACTTATCTTTATTGGCTTGTAACTTTTGGTCCAATATTCTGACTTTAATTTATGATCAACGTTATTAGATATTGCTTCAAAGTCAGCAAACATGTAATGCTATGTGTTATTGCCATCCCTTTTCTCTTCCTCGTCATCCCTGTTGGGTCTATATTAGTGAGACTGACACTATCAAATACGTATAGGTGATCAGTATACGAGACAAGTTAATTGGGACCGAGAACACATAGGTTCTCAGTGTGTATTTGGTATTTGGACCGAAAACTAGTTAGTTTACAGTTGGGCTTGGGCTGGGCTTGGCTTGGGATAGGCCATGTGGGCTTAGTTAACCTAGACTACTATATAAGCATGTTTATGCTCATTTGTTAGGGTTAGCGGTTAGGTTTTATCAAAGAACTCTCTTGTATCAAAATGATTGATTGCAATCGTATGCAATTGAGAAGATTAATCTATGTTTTCATCTTGTTCTTGAACGATATTAATCATTGGTTCCGCCTTTGATTAATATTACTTGATATCGGGTGTTATTCGGGACTTGCAATTTGTATCTGAGCCATTGTAGTCATTTGTGGCTCGGTTTGATATCAAGGGATTCAAGGACTTTTTAGGCTGGATTTTGTTTTGATTTCAGTTGTTGTGTTTTGATATCGGCTTTGGTTTATTGTTGATTTAAGTATAAAGTGATCAAAGTAGGGGCGGATGTAGTTTGATAGGAGGGGTAACACCCGCTACCCCTCAACTTTTCCGTCGTAGTGCGAAATTTTATTTAGTTTTTATGTTTTTTATATTATGTTACCCCTGAAATTATATTAACGTTACTCCTCAAAAATTTTAAAAACCTAAAACACTCTCAAAGTTTATGATTAGTCCACTATATAAAAAAAAAAGATAGAAGCCTATTAGTCCATAACCCATTAAACATTCCATTCGTTAATTATAAGATAGAAGCCCGTAACGCTTAAGCCAATTAGTTGGTTAAGGGTAGAGGTGCACATATCGGGTAGGGTTTAGGTACGTGTATTGAGAATACAAATCATACCATATGTACCCAAGTAGGGTATTATCGAGTTCGGGTATAACCGTGTAAAGGTCCAGGTATTAATATCCGGTTTTCCAAAGTAAGTTTTGCTATTATTTTACATAAAAATAAGTTCGTTTAAAAATTATATTTGATTTTGTAATTTGTAAAAATAATTAATATAAATTACAATAACATAAATTCACCGAACTACAAACACTTTGCTTTATAATATGCATTTTCAAAAAATTAAATGTAAAAGTTGTAAACAAAACATAAAAATATACTTTAAAAATTTGGGTATAAAAAAACTGGTATCTGGTATAGGGTATGACCGGGTTCGGGCATAGGGTATAACCGGTCTCGAGTATTTTCGGGTATAAATCAGGTACGGTTTAGGTACGGGTATTGAGCCAAAATGTATACATTAGGGTGCAAAGAACAATAATAAGTTGACAGCTCCATCAATACAGAAAAAGATTATCGATTGTTTCGTGTTCATTGTATGAAAGTGCGGCAAAAAAATTATTTAAGCGTTACCCCTAAAATTTCGGTCTAGATCCGCCACTGGATCAAAGTATACATATTGCATGATCAAGGCTAAAAGAGACTTATACCGTTTAAAGTTATCACCAAGCTAGTTAACATTTTGGTCACACAAGGCATGTAAAGTTAACACCATGACCAAATGATAAAGGGGCAGTTGGTTGATGGTGATTGATCAACTACCTACAGCATAGTGTGCATGTTATAGTGTACATGGTCTTTTGTACAGGAATTTGAACTCAACAAGACCAAAATATTCAACACACATTGCAGAAATTTTGGTAGTAACAACTTCTATTATTCACACCTATTACACATATCCTCAAGATAGTTACTTGAATTATATTTGAATTTTTAAAGTTTACACATTGTAAATCATCAATCTTTGAAAATGAAGGGAAAAAATTGAAAGTAAAACCATTGAAAACTCATAATTTCAATGGTCAAGAAAATAGAAAAAGGGCTTGCTTGACAAAGTTACATTAGAAAAGAAACCAAGATTTGTGAGTATATATAAAATATTTGAATTTATATATGACTGCTCCTCTTCCGGTGATTGCTACTTCGGTTGTGATTTAGGATTGCTCTTCTTCTTGTGGTGATGGTTCTGGTTGGCTATTATCTTCCGCTCCCTCTCCAACTCCCCTTTCTCCCTCTCCATCCCCGCCACCTTCCTCCTCTGGTGGTGGTGCCTCTGGTGCAATGTCCTCTGGCTTTACGTTGCTCTTTCTGTTGGCGGCCTCGAGGACATGACTGTAATTCCCTTTCTCCATGAAGAGTTGAGCAAAATGGTGTTTGCAGTAAAGAACACCATCAAGGGCAGCATATGATGAGTGTGTAAGAGGGCAGCCTCCATGAGCACATTTGAAGCATAATTTGTGATACGGTTCACCTTCCATTGTCACCTATAATGTTTAAAGAATTTTACTTATATGACGTGGAACCAAAACTTCTTGGTCTGGGTGGTTCTCTTCATTACGGACTAGAACCAAAGAGTTGAACTCATATTTTGATCCCTTGGTTCTATCCAATGACGATAGACAAGTTCTTTAGTTGAATAATACTAAGCAATATTGTATTACCTTTTCAAGGGGGTAGACAGTTTTGTTACATTGTCTACATTTGTCTTGGGTGCCAGAGAACATAGATGAAAGTTTGTTTGGAGCTCTTGACTGCAACATCATATTAATTTTCAAATACTCAGTTTAATCATAAATATAGGGGGAATCTAATTAATGAAAAAGTTAAAGAATTGTGTGATGAACATACCGTGTTATCTCTATCTGGTTTTGCTGCAAAAAATTGGAAATAAAATGGAAAATCAAAAAACAATCATAATACACGTATTTAAATAAAGAATTACATGTTTTTCAAAAAATTATAACATACTTACATATATGTATGTATGATGATAAAATATCTTACATGTTGTGTGGAAGTTCTTGCTGAAATTCCCAGATTCCTTGAAGAGTTGTTCAAAGTGAGGCTTACAGTAAAGTACTCCATCCATGGATGAGTAAGAGCTCATCTGCAAGACAAATTGTTTTAACATTGATTAATTAATTGTGAGAAAAATGCAACCTATTAAAAAACTTTTGATATTATGATCCGAAAGAAACCTATCTCAAATTTTTGGAATAGAAAAATATTAGGTTTGAATGTTGATTCTAAAACAAGAAAATGATATGATTTTGGATAGTTTGTTCACTTTCCCTTCTACAAACTTCACAACGATAACAAGGTTCTCTCGCATTCGCAAACAAGAAAAAGCGAGTAAATCAAATTCTTTCATCAAATTACGTCATAAACTTTGATTCTTTTCCGTTACAACACTAAAATCAAATGTTTCTTTAGAAGGAAAATACCGTAGAAGTAGATTTTTTTGTGGGATTAGTTGGTTTTGGAAAACAACTTGCACATCTAGGCGGGTTTTGAAAACCATTGTACATCTAAGCAATACACTCCTTGCACAAGCGAGTTCATTAAGCCATGTTTGACAAAGATTTCAACTATTCGCCGAGGCGACAAGCCAATTCATCAAGTTCGCTTGCTAAGAAAATGAATTGATGAGAAGACAAAATGTCGTAGGAAATTGATCACCCCATCAAAGTATTTTTAAAGCAAATATAATTCCCTTCAACGCTTTTGCCTTCTTTTGAATTCGCTTTTTTATGCAAGCGAAACTGATAAATTCCACTTGCCATCTTGCCGATTCTTAAAATCTTTATAATACATGGCTTGAATTTGTTTGTACAAATTGCCAAGAATCATCTAGATGTGCATTTGGTTTTCCTAAACCACTTGATCTACTAAACATATTTCCTAGAAGTAATATTTTGTACCATAAGTTACAATACGTGCCAAAAAATAAGAAATGAGAAAACAAATAAGAACAAAAGTAGAAACATTTGAAGAAGTTAATAACATATGGAACAAACCGAAAGAGTGCCTTTGCAATGACTGCATCTAAAGCAAGCTCTATGATAAGTAACCCCATCAGCAGTCAATAAATCCACAAAATAAACAGTTTTATCGCAAGCTTTGCATTTATCCAAGGTTCCTGTGAATGACATTGTTTCTTATCTTCTTAATTTCTTTTCTAAGTTTCAATGCAAAACTTTAGATCTTAACAAAATTGGGTTGTCAATTCATTGATTAAATGAGGATCAAAGGAAAAAAGAATATTATGTTTCCCTTGAAACTATATTTTGTTGGCCATAACTAGATTGAATCAATGGAAAACAAACACCTGATTGGATATCCTAATAATTCTGTGCCTATGAATAAGAATCACATATTTTTTATGTAAAGAAATCAAAATTTCTAATGGTGGTAAAATTTATCACAACAGTCAACATTAAAAAGATAATCTATCTCTAATATATAAAAAGTTTGTTATATATATAATAATGTTGGTAACAAATTTAATCTTACATAATAAAAAACATGAAATAATTAATAATCTGAACATTTTAGATGTCTAATCATTTCAACACCTTTTAAATCCATAAACTAGATGTGATTATACGAAAACCGATAACCGAAAATAACTGAAACCAAACCGAAAATAACCAAAACCGACTTAACCGATTGGTTACAGTTAATTATGGCCAAAATCGAATCATTCGGTTATGATTTCGGTTTTCCCTTCTTCCATAACCAAAATAACTGAAACCGAACTGATTGAAATTACATTGTTGTCGCAAAGAGATGTATTGCATCGTAGTATTGATATAGGCAAGTAGGGTAAGGTTCGGCTAAAAAGTCCATTTTTCCAAAATTGTGTTTTAAGTTTTAGGAGAAAGTTTTTATCTTCTTTTGGCATTTTGTAATATAGAAAAATAACAATTTAACAATTTAAAACACAATTAAATGTATTATAAGCATGAAATTTAAAACATGCTGATTATCTTTCTTCGCATGGTGTTTTAAGTGTGTTTTAAATTTCATTCTTAGAATATATTTGATTTTTTTTAGTTACAAAATTTCAAAGATTATATTGAATAATAAAACAAGAATTACAAGTGATTGTGTTTTAAATTGTTTTGATTGCTATAGCTCGTAAAAAACTTGATTTTTTTTTTAACTTGACACGTTTTATCCCACTGATGAGAGTTTGATCTTGAATCCAATACCGCTAAAACAGTGCTTTACTGTTGTTGCCTTTATGTGCTTCGGTTCGAGTCAAATGCTATCTTTGAAACTGGCTTGAATCTCATCCTGAGTTTGACCTTTAATATACCGGAATAGGAAGGGAAGATGGTACACATCACATTAGGTTCCTCAAAGTTCATTACTATTATCATACATTAAAAAAAAAAAAAAAAAACCACCATCATATCCAACTTTTTAACCACCAAAAACAACAAGCCATCCATTTTGGACTAGTTAAGTAGATAAGATATGAATAGCTCATTAATTTGTACGTAGACAAATCCTACAATATCAGGGATGTCAAAAAGGACCATCGCCAAAATTCCTATACATTGCCTTTAATCCCAAAAAGACATCATACAACAACACTTAAGAGGGAATTCTTAAAAGAAGGATCAACCAAACTGAATCCTAAATCCGTTGTTTGTTAGGGTCTAGTAGTTTCTACTCTCAATGTAGTTTTTCGGTTTGACATCTAGCAACCCTTCAAGCATAATCTCAAATGGATCGTTTGAACCCATTTCTTCATGAGATCTTATTTTGACCACAAAGAAATATTATAAACACCGGAATGTACCTAGTCGTTTGTTCATGAGGTGGCATACTAGATTTTTTATTCTTATTTTAGATGCTTAATTATTTTGTTTTTAAAACTCACCATGTCCTAAATAAACACTAGATTGTACCTAATCATTTGTTCATGAGGTGACGCGCTAGGTTTGTTGTGTAGGACAATTTTATTAAATAATATTAACAAAGATTATCAAGATACTCTCTTTATAATTTTGGGAAATTGTAGTACATACACCGTATACGAATTCAAACGAAAATAAAAATAAATATAACAAATGTAAATTAATCGATTCAAACCGTAGTCTTCAACAAAATCTTAAATCATGTCTTCTTCCAAGTTCCAATCTCCTAAAACATATCAAACTTTGGTCTAACCAAGATCTTCAAAACCGAGTCTTCAACAACGTCTTCTTGTAGTTTCCATGGGTGCAATAAAGTACAAACTAATATTGACGGTTGTGGATGAGACACATGTTCAACGTACTTCCTTTAAAACAGATTTCACATCTCTACTCAAGATAACGCGTCTGTCTCCCATGGTACAACAGCCAAAGCAGTCTGTACTGTCGAAGAAGGCCAGACGCCCAAGGTTACATCGGGTAAAGTTATAGTGCTAGAACTTGTGAAACATGTAATAATGAAAAGGTAAAGAAATCAGGTAGGAAGTACTCCTCTCTATAACACCTAACATGTGGGTATTTTTTTCTCAAAAAAACTCTTCTCATGTGTATTTCTCTTGTATTTCCTCCCCTCTCTCAAATAAGTCACAAAACATTCCATTTTAAAAGAGCAATGGATGGATGAAAAGTTCCATTTTAATTAGAGATTTAATTTAAAATCCTTTCATGATATCCTTATTTTATATGCTTAATTATTTTGATTGTTATAGCTTGTACTTGATTTATTTTTTTTAACTTGGCCATTTTATCCCACTAACGAGAGTTTGATCTTGAATCCAATACCACTAAGCTCAACACAAACCCTACTCTCAATCTAATGGAATTCGACATGAATGATAAATTATGGAATAGCATGAATTTAAACACAACTCGTATATTCATTGATAAATGCATGTCACGTTTGGCATAAACAACTATTTAAATTCACCTAGAAACATAAACATCTGTAGAATTTTAAAATGCTGATATACTACTTTCTCCAATAATTTAGTGACGACAGATGTAAAGTGGAATATATCCGGAAAACAACATCTCACTATTATTAATTATTAATATTATACATTTTAAAGAAGCTAATTAATAATACCCAAGATTTCGAACAATGATATTCCCACAACAAAACAAAAGTGCATATCCTACCGACAAAAGCATATAAATTAAATTAAAACTCACAATATATACCAATCGGATTCTATATACATATAGTTATTTATGTCTAAAATAATAGAAGTATTTTTCCTCTACTTTTTGTACATCAAGTCATCAATAAGCCCAAGTCCAGCTAAATGTGCATAACTATACATCAAAGTATAAATTAGACACTCAAAATTAAAATTAGCGGGTGTAGCAATATTAACACCCTATATATATAATATATAATTAGTTATATTTGATAACAAAAAGATTGACTCCAAAAGATATAGAATTTTGCAATGACATCCGTCGGTGCTATTGGTAAGAGAGAGTACTCACAAATAGGGCTGTTTTTCAGTGAACCGTTGTTAAAAGGATTTAGTTTGTAATTCAAATGTTGCACGATAAAATGTTGTGTTGGTCTTGTTCAGTTCTATTCCTATTGGGCTTATACCTGATTGGGTTTATGTCTGGACTTGTGTCTTGTACGAATTCTATTGTTGTGGGCCTCATCCTGTTGTGGGCCTCATCTGGGTCTCATCTCTACGTCAGTTCAGCTGACTTAATCAAGTGGGTTAAAAGCCTATATATGTGTGTTTCTTGTGAACGGTGCAGATTTATCATTGGAATAAGTGGATGGCTCAGATTTGAAGCACACGGATCGTCAGCTGGCATATAAAAGCTTTTGGAGTTTCTCTCACATTCATTCACTCTCTCTCTCGTTCAGATTGTTACTCTCACACACACACTTTACGTCTCTCTCATTCTCTGTATTAGGGTTTGTGTATTCTTTGTAAGTGTTTGTGTATTATCTTGTATTATTTCTTGATCATCTGCTGATATTTCATCAGCAGATGTAGACAATCTTGTATCTTTAAGTTTCAGTGATTATCTGAAACTTTATTGGGTCTGGTTGGGTGTTTTCTGGTTTGGGTAAACTAATAAGATTTTGGTCACCGTTTTGTCGCTATATTCTTGTTTCTGGTTTTGTATTGTGTTTGTGTTGTTATTGAGAGAGATTGAGAGGTATTCGTCTTAGATTTTCTACATGGTATCAGAGCTAAGGCTCTGATCTGTGGTGTTCTTGTGTCCTTTTGTCTTCCGCTGTCTTTTCTCTGGTCAAGGATCTTATCTCTTTAATAGATCTGGTCCTTTGTTGTTCTTTAATAGATCTGATCTTGATATAGTAGATCTGGTCTATTATTCTTGTGTTTGGTTATTGGTGGTTGAACAGACTTGTATTGGTCAACGTGTGTTGGCTGGTGATCTTCTGGAGTTCTTGGATTGGAGCTCTTGGATTGGAGTATTATAGCTACAGTTGCTCTCACAACTCAACACCCTAAGTGAAGGTGTTGGTTGTGAGTTGGCGAAACCCTAACTTGGGTTCCCCCTCACTGTGAGATCGTTCTATCTCTTTTATTTTTTCTGCATTGTCTGTCTAGTTGTCTTGACCGGGTTAGGGTGGACCGGTATTGTTGTTGGTATTTGTCTCTGTCTGTTCTTGTTTGAGTTTCTGTGTATTTGATATATATACATATATAGTTAATAAAGGACTCCCGTGTTAAGATCTGGGTGGGCACCTATGAGTGATGAACCCACTATCTGAACACTGACACGGTTTCGTTCTATTAGGGCTTATTATCTGTTCTTGTATTTGTCAGCTATTGCTGACCGTTTGTTTGTTCTTTCTTTGTATTGATTGTCTTTGATTGTTGATATCATGGATGAACCTGGTGGTGGGGGTACCCTCACTAATCCTGGTGGTGGACGTCCAGAGAATCCTAATACTCTAATTAGTAAATTAGATATTGGTGATCCTTTGTATATCCACCCAAGTGATACCAGCACTCTGTCTGTTATCAGTATCAAACTTAAGGGTACTGATAACTATTCTGTTTGGGCAAGTGCAATGAAGCTTGCCCTTGAAGCCAAAAATAAGTATGGCTTCATAGATGGTTCTGTTACTAGGTCTGTCACTGATGAAGTCTTAGGTAAACAATGGGATAGATGTAACTCAGTTGTTCTTACTTGGTTACTCAATTCTGTTAGTGAAGAGTTGTTCCTAGGACAGGTTTTCTCTAAATTAGCCAGAGATGTTTGGCTTGATTTAAGAGAAACCTATGATAAGGTAGATGGATCTGTTATGTTTAGTTTGCATCAAAAGATTAATTCATTAACTCAAAGTGGTAGTTCTGTTTCAGAATACTATCATAAGCTAAACACAATGTGGAAGCAGTTGGACTCAATGGTTCAACTGCCTTCATGTTCATGTGCAGCTTCTGGAAAATTTAATGATTTTAATGCACTAATAAAATTGATGCAATTTCTTATGGGACTAGATGATGTTTATCAAACTGTTAGATCTAATCTTCTGATGCAAGATCCTCTACCTAGTGTCAAAACAGCCTTCTCTATTGTATCTAGGGAAGAGTCACATAGAGGTGCTAGTTCTAGTGTGAAAGGATCAAATGTATCCTTCTTTGTTAGGTCTAATCAACCTGTGGACAATAAAAGAAAACCAGGTAGGGGTCCTAATCCTAATCTAAAATGTACACATTGCAATATGATAGGTCATACTGTTGACAGATGTTATGAACTGGTTGGGTATCCTCCTGGTTATAGGAAGAAAGTTCCAAACCAGCCTGGAAAACCAACTAGTTCTGGTAATGTGTTTAATGCTAAGGCAAATGTGTCTAGTAAGAGTCCTGTATCAGCTACTGCTTCTTTGCCTTTTACCTCTGAGCAGATCTCTAAGCTGATGAATCTTATTAGTGAGAGACCATCAAATGATCCTCAATCTTCCAGTGTTGGAGGTGAGTCTGTACTTGTTGATGGTTTCTCTAATGCTACTGTCTTGAACAAAGTTTGTGATATTTTTAGGAACTTTTCTAGTTGTTCTACTTTGGTCAAGACTGCACTGTTACTCAAATGGATCATGGACTCTGGTGCTAATCAACATATGGTTAGCACTGATGAGAATATGATCAATTGTCTTGATGTTTCCAGTTATAACATGTCTGTTAAACATCCTAATGGCACTAGTGCCAAGGTTGTTAAGATTGGAGACATCAAACTGGGAGAAGGTGTCATCCTTAATGATGTCTTCTATGTCCCAGAGTACTGTGTAAACTTGATTTCTGTCCATAAGTTAGCTAAGGACAACAAGTTGAATGTGTTGTTTGATGATCATGCCTGCTATGTCCAGGATTCCAAGTCCAGGAGTGTCCTGGTGACTGGTAAAGAGCATGATGGACTGTATTTTGTTGGTGATAATGTGAGTATGGTTAATCTGTGTTACAATAGTATAAGTGAGTCTAATCTATGGCACAGTAGGTTAGGTCATCCCTCTAATGAGGTTCTTGCTGTGTTAAAAAAGGGTTTGAATGGGTCATGTAAAGAAAACAATGTTTGTGAAATATGTCATAAAGCAAAACAAGTTAGAGTTCCATTTCCTCTTAGTGAACATAAGACTACTGAGCTAGGGGAATTGATTCACTTGGATGTTTGGGGCCCTTATAGGGTAACAAGCAAGGAAGAGTATAAGTACTTCCTAACAATAGTGGATGATTTCTCTAGAGCAGTTTGGTGTTATCTCTTGAAAGGAAAGGGAGAAGTTTTTGAAAATATACTAGTTTTTTATGAATTGTTAAAAACTCAGTTTAAGAAAACTGTTAGAACTTTTAGAAGTGACAATGGAACTGAATTTGTTAATAAACAGATGACAAACTTTTGTAATCAAAATGGAATTATTCATCAAACCACTTGTGCTTATACTCCACAACAAAATGGTGTTGTGGAGAGGAAGCATAGACATTTGTTAAACATAGCAAGAGCTTTGTTGTTTCAGAGTTCTGTGCCTCTAAATTTCTGGTCTGAGTGTGTACTGACTGCTGCATACTTAATAAACAGGCTTCCTTCTTCTGTCTTGAATGGTAAGAGTCCCTATTAGAAATTATTTGGTTTCCCCCCTGTTATAGAACATTTAAGGAATTTTGGGTGCTTGTGTTTCAAAACTATTTTAAATGAAACAGATAAGATGTGTAGTAGGTCTGATAAATGTGTTTTAGTTGGGTATTCACCTTTTAAAAAGGGTTATAAACTGTGGAGTTTAGATAAAAAAGAATTTGAGTTTTCAAGAGATGTTAAATTCTATGAAAACATTTTTCCTTTCAAAACTGATAAAGAAAAAACTGTCTTTAATAATATAAATCATCTAAACTTCTTTGATCTATATGAAACTACAAGCACTGAAACATCTTTAAATGGTCTTAATAATAATAATAATAATATTCCCGATGATGAAGGGGAACCAAATGGTGCTCATGAACAATCACCTGGTCAAGGGAAAGATAACTTTCCCAGAGCTGCCAGGGAGGTTGATCATCACCATGATCAGCAGCCTGGTAGTACAGGTTGTAGAGAGTCTGACCCTTCCAGTAGTGAGTGTTCACATGATGAGACATTTACTCCTGAGGGAAATAGAGTTGATAGTGTTAGAAGGTCTCATAGGAACTCTGTTTTACCAAAAAGATTTGATAGTTATGTTATAGAAGGAAAAGTTAAGTATGGAGTAGAAAAGGTTGTCAATTATTCTCTTTTGTCTCATGAAAATTATTGTTTTATTTCTAGTCTTAATAAATCTATTGAGCCCACTTCGTATTCAGAAGCTTCTAAGGATCCCAAATGGGTAGAAGCCATGAATAAGGAAATGGAAGCTTTGTATAAAAATAATACTTGGGTCATGAGTGATCTGCCCAAGGATAGAAAACCCATTGGCTGCAAATGGGTTTTCAAAATAAAATACAAAGCTGATGGGTCAATAGAAAGGTATAAAGCAAGACTTGTTGCTAAAGGCTTTAACCAAAGAGAAGGTCTAGACTTTGGTGAGACCTTCTCTCCAGTGGTTAAAATGGTAACAGTCAGGTGCTTCATTTGTATGGCTGTCCAGAATGATTGGCCTTTGTATCAAATGGACATAAATAATGCTTTCCTGTATGGGTCAATAACCGAGGATGTTTACATGACACCTCCTGAGGGTTATTGTCCTAAAGAAGGAAACAAAGTTTGTAAATTAGTTAAGTCCCTTTATGGACTTAAACAGGCTCCAAGAAAGTGGAATGAGAAGTTAACTTCTGTTCTACTTGAAATTGGGTTTAAGCAGTCTCTTTGTGATCATTCATTATTTGTTAAGAATGTGAATAATGTATTTGTTGCATTGTTAGTATATGTTGATGACATTGTCATCACAGGTAATAGTGAATCTGAGATTAACAATGTTAAAGGTTTATTAAAACATAACTTTCAGATTAAAGATCTTGGTAAACTTAAATATTTTTTAGGTATTGAGGTGTTATATTCTGAAAAAGGAATTTCTTTAACTCAAAGAAAATATTGTTTAGAGTTACTCAATGAGTTTGGATATCTAGGTTGCAAGCCTGTAAAAACTCCTATAGAACAGAGCTATATTGTCTCTGGTAAATCCAAAAATGAAGTGTTTCTTGATAATGTGGTAGGATATCAGAAACTTGTTGGTAAATTGTTGTATCTATCTCTGACCAGACCTGATATCAGCTATGCTGTTCAGTTTCTGAGTCAGTTTATGCATAAGCCCACCAAGTTTCATCTTCAAATTGCACTTAGACTACTAAGATATCTTAAATCATCTCCTGGAAAGGGGCTCTTATTTAAGAAGTCTAGTATTATGAGTTTGAGTGGATTTGCTGATGCTGACTGGGCCAAATGCTTAGTTACTAGGAAGTCAGTTACAGGATTTTGTATTTTCCTTGGAGAGTCATTGATCTCCTGGAAAAGTAAGAAGCAAAACACAGTCTCTAGATCTTCAGCTGAAGCTGAATATCGAGCTCTGTGTTCTGCCTCTTGTGAAGTCATATGGCTTCAAAATCTGTTAAAAGAATTGAACATTAATGTAGCTTTACCTGTCACTTTGTATAGTGATAGTAAGGCTGCACTTGCTATTGCAGCAAACCCAGTTTTCCATGAGAAAACTAAACACTTTGAGATTGACCTTCATTTTTTGAGGGAAAAAATCTCAAGTGGGGTTGTTCACACTGAAAAGGTTATTTCTAGTGAACAAACTGCTGATATATTTACAAAAGGTTTAGGTATTGATCAACATCAATACATGTGTAACAAGTTAGGAATGATTGACTTGTTTAACATTTGAATTATGGGGGTGTGTTAAAAGGATTTAGTTTGTAATTCAAATGTTGCACGATAAAATGTTGTGTTGGTCTTGTTCAGTTCTATTCCTATTGGGCTTATACCTGATTGGGTTTATGTCTGGACTTGTGTCTTGTACGAATTCTATTGTTGTGGGCCTCATCCTGTTGTGGGCCTCATCTGGGTCTCATCTCTACGTCAGTTCAGCTGACTTAATCAAGTGGGTTAAAAGCCTATATATGTGTGTTTCTTGTGAACGGTGCAGATTTATCATTGGAATAAGTGGATGGCTCAGATTTGAAGCACACGGATCGTCAGCTGGCATATAAAAGCTTTTGGAGTTTCTCTCACATTCATTCACTCTCTCTCTCGTTCAGATTGTTACTCTCACACACACACTTTACGTCTCTCTCATTCTCTGTATTAGGGTTTGTGTATTCTTTGTAAGTGTTTGTGTATTATCTTGTATTATTTCTTGATCATCTGCTGATATTTCATCAGCAGATGTAGACAATCTTGTATCTTTAAGTTTCAGTGATTATCTGAAACTTTATTGGGTCTGGTTGGGTGTTTTCTGGTTTGGGTAAACTAATAAGATTTTGGTCACCGTTTTGTCGCTATATTCTTGTTTCTGGTTTTGTATTGTGTTTGTGTTGTTATTGAGAGAGATTGAGAGGTATTCGTCTTAGATTTTCTACAACCGTTCATGAACCGTTCGGCGGGAAGTTTGTTTGTGTTCGTTTGTTTAATAAACGAATGAACATGAACAGAGGTCACGTTCGTTTGTTTATGTTCGTGAACGTTCGGTAACGTGTTCGTTTATATTTGTTTATGTTCGATAGTTTAATAAAGTTTTTAATTTTTATATTTTGTGTAATATTAATTTATTTTTATTTATTTATTTAACCCAAATAAATAAATAAAAATATATGTATGTGAATTCAATTTTATTAGAAAGTTAATATATGTCTATTTGTGATTATTTTGTTCATGAACACTTCTTTGTGTTCATGAATAAAATTAACAAACGAACACGAACATGATTGTTTTCTTAACAAACGAACATGAACATAAAATCTCGTTCGGTAAGTGTTCATGAACTGTTCGTGAACACATATTTTCCTTAACAAACAAACACGAACAAGGCCTTGTTCGTGTTCATTCGGTTCGTTTCCAGCCCTCCTTACAAATCAATGTCACAAAGGATCCACAATTTAACGTTTTTCGTTGGTACACAAAACAAATAAATGATGGATGTTAAAATAATTACATTTATAATAATTACATTTATACGTAGCAAATTTTTATTTTTCAAAAAAAGAAGTTATATGTCTGTTTATAAAAGAAATATTTTTGAAAGCAAATAATTAAATAACACATACCTAGTGTTGTAAATTAGTGAAAAAAATATTTGTTTTCCCTAATTTGGATACAATTAAATATGTGTAATTATTATATATATATATATATATATACTATATTATAATGCATGAGGGAGGGGTACTTTAAGATACCCAAAAGTTAAGAACTTTATTTTCACTAATAACCTTAAAACGAGGGTAAAATAGTCATTCAAACACTTTTACACTTTAGTACCTCCTTTTACTTACTTATTCCCTCATTTTTAGTTAGTAGTTACACTTTTCTCATATCCCTACAAAATTATAATTCTTTTATTTAATTCTATCATAACTTTTAAACTATTATGTTTTAAAAACATTCGAAAATACCGTGACGACCTGCTCATTTTTGTCGATTTTTTCGATGTTTGTCTTAGTCAAAATATAGATGTGTCGATTAAAATGTACAAGAAAGAAATGTGCTATGTACAAGTGATTATTGCATTGCATGTTTAACTAAAAGAATCTAAAAGAAACAAATATTTCTAATTAACTGAAAGAATCCAAATTTTACCTACAACAAAATGCTTAATAGCTAAAGCTTGAAAAGACGTAACTAATATTTTTATAATGTACATTTCATGTAAATGTTAGTTTCTTGGTCGTCCCATTTTACTGATTAGACCCTTTTATACATATTTTAGTCATGTAAATGTTAGCTTCTTGGTTTTGCAGATTCATCTAGATGAAAAACATATGGAAATGAACAAAAAAAATAGTCATACAAACATCTAAAGTAGCGTCTGAGGTTGTATTCATTAATGTTTACTTTTTAATATTAATATGGTTGTTATTTTATGTGGTATACTGTTGTGTTTTATTGTAGGATAATGATGATAATAGTGTTGAGATTATTTGCTATAGTGCAATGTTTAGTCCCTACAAATCAAATCTTCGACATGAATTTAGTGAAGAGGTAATATCAATACTTATTTCATAGTCTACTAACTTATGTATTAAATATTTTTAATTTTTTTTAAGGATCGAATGCATGAATCTAATAGGAAGAGATCCAAGAGACTCTCTGAATGGAATTGAGTCAAGTTACTGGTCTAGACAATTCTGATCAAAATGACAAAGAAGACGCATTTGATGATACTTCAAATTTAAGCACTAAACTGAAACTCCATTTAAGATACCACGTGTGTCAATTCAGAAGCACAACAAATTTCATGTGGTTTAATATTATATGTTTCTTTAAAAGTTGTGTTACTTTTAGTATCGTATTTTATTTTGTTTATTCAGTAACTTTTCATTTAATTTAGTCAGTTATGATATGATTTTTCTTCATTTTAATTATCATTTTGATTTTGCAAATCAACAATAAGAAAATAAAAATATATGTGTCCGTTGAAAATGTTAAAGATGGATTGGAAGCAAGAATTTATTCTAGATTTTGATTATTGGAATAAATCTCATCCTTCAAAATATGTAATAATCAACTATGATGATATACAAGAAATTTCAGGGACCGCTTTTAATAGCGAATGGTAGGCAGACAATATAGATGAGATCATGCAAACTTGAAAGGCGTATGACTAAATTGATCTCATGATTCAATGAGTTCACACTTGAGTTTTAAGTTTTCAACTTTTATGTTTATTAATAATTATTTTTCTTTCGTATGTTACTTTATTTTATCAAATGTTTCTTGAAGTACTTTATAATCTAAATGTTAAATCTTGTTAGTTACAAGACATGTATAACGCTTATGACGTATATCCACTGCAATGATGCTAAAACAAATATTATATGAATTTGAAATAAGTATCACAATGCAAAGTATCGCTCCCGCCGCATCGCGCGGATTTTCTACTAGTATATATATATATATATATATATATATATATATATGTCAAGTATAAAATGAAAACCCGCTTGAGTTGAGAAAACCTTCGAAAACCCATGTAAAAAAACATTTTTTTTCTTTGAAAAAAAATAACAAATGTAAAATACATATTTGTAAGCGTTTTGGGAAAAAAAACGCCGATTAGATTTTTTTTAAAAAAAATAAACAAAGTTGCTAAAAACATAGGCAAATAGCTGAAAACATATGTTTTTTAGCAGCTTTGTTTATTTTTTTTTAAAAAAAAATCTCATCGGCGCTTCTGTTATTTTTTTGCCCAAAATGCTTAAAAACATGTATTTTACATTGGTTATTTTTTTTAAATAATGATTTTTTACATGGGTTTTCAAAGGTTTTCTCAACTCAAAAGAATTTTCATTTTATCATTCCTCTATATATATACACACATACATACTTACTAATTTATGAGTTTATGTTATCCTAGACGAGAGTTTCACACCAAGTTAAAGCTTAAAAGGTGTTCAAGTGATGGATGAGATATAGTTGGTCAATGTTATATGCTTAGACCACCCGTAGTGAAGAAGTGAAAGGGGCATTAAATGCCCCATTCGCACTCCTTTAGCGCCTGCACACCACCCCAGGGGCGTTAAGCTTCAAAAGTGGCTTCTTGTGCGGAATATTTCATGCGTGAATCTTTACTTTTTGAGATAAGCCAATGAGAGTGGAGCGGGGTGCCAAATTTGGCGAACGATTACATTTGGTCTTATAATAAAAATTGAAAGAAGAATCCGGGTTAGAAATGGGTGAGGCTAACAAAAAAATAAGCTTAGCGTAAAAAGTATAAGAAGAATTATTAGCCATAGATTAAACTAGATAATCAGGGGCACGATAGTAAAATCATTGCGTCATTAAAGTTTCATCCCCATTTTTAACATGGCCATAACTTTTCCATACGACATTATTTTATTTTTTAAATTATACCATAAAAACAAGTTTTTCATCCTCTTTCATTTGCATACCATATTGCCATACTTTAAAAAAAATTGTTGGGTTGATAACTTGCGTATTATTGAGGGTATACTTACGTTTTAGAAACACAAGTTATACCTGATAAGACGACCTGATACAACGACCTAATAAAACGCAAGTTATACATGATAAAACGCAAGTTATACATGATAAAAAGATGCAAGTTATATATATGATTAAACACAAGTTATATCTGATAAAACGCAAGTTATACCTGATAAAAAGAAGTTAGTTATATTTGACAAAAAAACGCAAGTTATATCATGATAAAACGCAAGTTATCAACCCAGCAAATTTTTTTTTTTTTTTAAAAAGTATTGCAATAGGGTATGCAAATGAAAGAGGATAAAAAAATTGTTTTTATGGTATATTTTTTTAGAAAAATAATGTTGTATGAAAAAGTTATGGACGTTTAAAAAATGAGGGTGGAACTCAACAATTGTGGGTTATATCTATTTTGTCATTCTCATTCTATTTTATAAACTTAACGTATACTTTTTCCATTTAAATAAATCTAATTATTTATTTTGATCAAAAGCCCAAAATCTTTCTTATCCTTTTTATGTTAAGCTTCTTTTTACAGTAAACTTTCTCGGATAGAAATTGTTCCAAAGTGTAATGTAACTTGAAATGTGGTTTAAAAACAGAGGTATTAGATTTTAATAAATATAATTTTTATTTATTAGCCGGCAATAATCTGTACTTAAAAAGTTCTCAACAATGATCCCAACTTTTAACGTATTGGCCGACAATGAACTTTTGTTAATTAAGAACTAACTTAGTTAGTGAACGCTGGCGTGACATGCTCACGCTGACGTGGCATGCCAACGCTGGCATGGATGATGACGTGGATGTTGACATGGCATGTTATATCAACGTCCACTAACTTGGTTAGTCATCAGTTAAAAATGGTTCATCAGAGAAAAAATGTCTAAAAGTTAGGATCGTTATAGAAAATTTTTTAAATACAGATTATTAGCAGCTATTGAGTGAAAATTTAAATTATTTAAATCTAATACTCCTCTCTTAAATAAGAACGAAGTAACATATATATCAACTACATTTATTGACTATTACTTTCGCACCTATGTGCGCACAATGGTGTAACATATATTTCAAGTGACTTGGAATATGTATACATAGAGGCTGACACAAATGTCCAATCGAAAGTCTCGAGCTTGTACAAATCAGAAGTTGTACTGCCTTCAACATCCGTAATATAATAGCTTAGAAAGTACACTTATTTTTATTTAATAGTACTTTCTAAATTGTCACCCTTTTATCCACAACATGACTTGAATATTTAACTTTATAAGGAGGGACACCTTTGCATCAAACTTTAGTAGTGCTAAAGTCTTTGGTGCTCTGAATCCTGGCTAAAAGTAAAATTTGGGTTAGGGTAAAAAGTGTTGTTAAATCACTAGAACAAAGGAAGACAGGTAATAATTTGGACTGGTTATAAGGTGCATTAAATGCATGAAGCCAAAGGTTCATGATACCGATGGATCGACCAACAAACACCACCTTCGCATCTTCATATTTTTCATTTATTGCACCACCCCACCCCCCATTCCCGTGCCATCCGACCACCTAGCTCCATTCCATATCATATAATATACCAATTATATAATTGCATTTTGTTTTATTAAAATAGAATATTTTTATATTATCCCTATCATGTGGCCAATCCAATTACATCCATTATTTCATCGCTTATAACAAAAATGTCAACATGACCTTTTTATATATACATATTATGTACTATGAATCTATGATACAATATTCTACAAATTTTGTATTCAACGAATTTGAATCGGCATTGAATTGATTAAAAGAAAACCATAACAAGCTGCGTCGATATCCCTTTAGGTTAATTATTATTCATGATAAAAACAAATATTTGAACTAGAAACCATACCAATCCGAAAGTGACAAGATTTTAAAAATAAATTAAATAAATGCTAGAGTAATTATTTGTTTGATTGTTAAAGAAACAAACTTGATTATGATTTTGTAAACAATTATGAAAAAGAAGTAATTCCCTCCGGATTTCCAGTTCAATGATTCACCCAAACTTGTTTCTACTAGTTAGATGCCACATAAACAATGTCTTGTTAAAGGTTCAAGTAATAAGTAAAGAAAAGTTTTTAATAATAACCTATGTAATCTACTTACCAAAACTAGATGTGCCAAAAACTCTCCTAATAATCAAATTGCTCACAATGCAAGAAAACCGAATGCGAATGATAAAGTACTAAAATCAACAAGCTTAAGTTTCAAAAAAACGAATCGTCCACCCGGAGGTGGTTACAAGGGAATCTAACCGCTCATCATCACCATGTGATGTTCAATTGATGTTTTCTTAAATGTTGGATGCATGAAAGAATGATTGAAAGATGATTGTATCATGGAAAAACACCTTAAGAGTGACAAAAAACGGCTTTGGTATGGATGAATTTCATTATGGGATGTTTATCCTTAAATAGGGTGCAAAACCCTTAATTTTCGCAAGTTTCCCAACACCCAGAGCAAGGTGGCACCACTCCTAGCACAAGCGCAAGGTTGCGCTGGGGCCAATGTCTTGCTAAATTATGTTGAAACTAGCGCATGGTTGTGCCCTTTTTGTTCCTGTCACCGCATGGTTGCGCTAGCACACCCTTTTTTTCTGTTTTCTCGCATGTTGAACTCCTATCATGCATATGTAGTTCCAATACTTCGTGTAGTTCCTCAAAAACTTTCATTAAGCTTCAAAAAGCCATCCATTAAGTTTAGGGTACCTACAATTCAAATCAAACTCAAAGTAAATCGTTTTCATGTTATTAAACACTTAAAAAATCCTATTAATCACATTAAAACACGGTTAAATACATGATCATCGCTGCCTTAACCCAAAACCAAAAAAAAAAAAGATTTGGTTTGACATTCGAAGATCTCCTCGGGCCCACAACAGTGGACCTTTCCTTGTGCTTGTTGAAAATTGAAGAGTCAGTTGCCTTGCCAGCAAAGCACAAAGCGTGCCTGGAAGGCAAGCCCGTGCCCGGTCACCAACTTCACCTTATAAATTCAGCTCTTCTCCAACCATTTTCATTGCTCAATTCTTTCCTTTCCACCTAGATTACATTCTAATTCTATATTCTTTCTATTTTGGTTTTGTAATCCTAAGATTGTAAGAACTAGTTTAATCAATTTTCAATCTTTTGTTGATTAATATGATCAAATCAAGTTTGTTAATGAATATCTCTAAATCAATAAGTGGTTAAAGTTCTCTTGGGCACTTGAGGGAAACAATCCCTAAATGGGGACTTAACTAAACAGGTTATGGGTTTACGAGAGGTGTGTATATGGGATTGACTTTAAGTACTAATTAACATATTGAATGTGTGTTGTCCAAACCCTTAAATAAATCGCCAACCTTGTGTTTGTTGACTCAAACATTCATGATTTCTATGTTTAATTTGCAGCATTAACATGTTAATTTCTTGAAAGGGGTTTAAGTTTATGGTTTGGGACTTCAAGTTTGGTAAATTCTTGCCTTAGTGGTGGGAAAATCGAAGCGCTAAGGACTTGATTTGTTACACCTTTCACTACTCTTGTGGAGATAGAATCAAACCAAAAGATTCACACTGATTAGTGGAATAAATCCCTTGTAACTAATTTTACTTAATACTAAACCCCAATGATGAATAGGCACCCTAATGATCATTTCTTAATCTGATTTCAAAATATCTTATCATTTGTTTGTTTATTTATTTTTATGTTCTTTTATAAAAATCCATAAAAATCACTCTTTGTGGCTTGACTAAACGCTAACAACACTCCAGGACAAAAAGCTCTTGTATCCTTGGATGACCTAGTTATCTTACCATCACTATATTACGCTAACGATAGGTGCACTTGCCTCAACATGATGTTTTGAGTGATCGTATCTTATCGTGTTTACAAATTTAAAGTTTGATCCTGTGAAAAATCCGCCTAAAAATCAAATTTATATACACTCCACACCACGTCAATTCATATAATATTTTATTCATAAAAAATAATTAAAAAAAATTACATGAGACATCTTATGAAATAAAATTTATTTACTGCACACATGATTGTGAAGCTCATATAAAAAAAATGTTGGCCATACATGCCTGATGCATCTCAATATCTCGTATTGTATTAGAGTAAAGGAACAGGGTTAGGGTTCCTCATAATAGGAAAGTGGGGCAATAGTGTATGTCCTAAATACATTATTGAGTTATAAGTCTTGGATTGTTTAGAAAAGGACTAATAATGAAAGTGAGATGTAATCAAAGCTTCCTCAAATGCATGTTACAAAATCTTTCACCAAACAATTATTGATTTATTGTAGGCCACAATACACAAAAAGCTTCATTTGACAAAATATTCGCGAAAATTTCAAATGTAAATATGGCATGCATATACCCATTTCTTATCGGTCATTGTATCACATTTGATTAAATTTTTATTTTTCTCTTTTTTATCGTGTAATTTTTTAACTGGTTACCGTTTACTAGACTCAAATATATTGTATACTAAAACCAAGTCAGTTTTCAATCAAACCTATATATCGGAATATGCCTAAAAATAACTTAGGGGGTGTTTATTAGGCTTTTAATAAACCTCTTAATCATTCAGCGAGTGTTTGTTTTAACTAAAAAAACATTTGTATGCGCCAGTGGATATTCCGCGGCTATGTATTTAGTGAGTTTAGATCACACGTGTGTTGGGAATTATACCTCAACTTAAAACGCCGCATGATGGATTGACATGCGGATCGGCTAGCAAACCGAAAAACACGAGATTTCTCACAAACAATTCCTTAACTTGAAACTATGGCAATTATACCTCAACTTAAAACCCCGCATGATGGATTGTCATGCGGATCGGCTAGCAAAATGAAAAACACGAAATCTCTCACACATCATGACATCCGTGACCCGAAACAATTCCTTGACTCGAAACTATGGCGCGTAGAACGTGGGGGCGACACATGTGTCCCGGACGGCACAAAGGGGCGACACATCAGTAGATAAGTTTATTACTTGCATAAGTACGAAAAAAAAACAGTTGTATTCATATACCGACACAAAGTTTGCGAAAGTATTACTAATCCACAACTTAAGATCAACCAAACATCAAAACCACATGAGTATGCTTTCCATATAAAAAGAAAAGAAATAAATAAATAAAAAACTGAAACACCCTTCATGACACGTTTAACATGATCCATTATAATCCAACCCGGTTTATCAAACCAGGTTGACCGAGTCAATGCCCGAACCACCACCTTTGCTTTGCTGTAAAAATCACACACCCTACTGATTCCTACAGCAAAGCAAGGGTCGACAAGCACGGTTCGTTCTTGACTCGCCAAAAAAAATCTTTAAAAAAAACTATCATTCACATTTCACCACCCCCAAACGCTACTCCAACCAACATACCACCCGAAAAAACCCTAAAATACCATGAATCAGCTCTCAGATGGAAGTGCTGCTTTGATCTTCTGAACAGTACACGATATCAAATTATTAACCGTCTCAACAGACTCAACTGTGAGTTTAGCGGTAGGAAGGCTATTCACAAGGATCTGAAACGCTACGGTCAAAAGAGATCCGCCAGCCCTACCACCATTATCTGTCTCGGACACAACACGATCACCTGGCCCGTCAGGCATTATGGCAAACCCTGACGGCAAAAGAGCCACATAAGCCGAATCACCGCCATTCATCACCACATGCATAGCCGGAATATCCACTGGCGCATACACCACCAGCGACCCCGCCGAATCGATACATGTTTCTTGAAGAATCAACATACTGCTTTGATTAGCATTCATTGCCTATTAACCAAAAACAAAAAAGAAATAAAAATAATTTTGTTAGGCTCAAGATAATGGCCAACACGACATCATGACACATATACGACTCATATACAAACATATGAGTCGTATATTAGGCGTCAAAAGATTCAATCAGGTGTCGGTTAAACACCTTTTTGTTAAGGTTACAAGTTATAAAAAAAAAAAAAAATTAGAAAATATGGTGATGTGTGGTTACTGTCTAATTGAGTCAACTGCTTTGGATAGCATCCCAAAATCCAAAACGGTGACGTACGGTCTGAACCCAGAAAAGGTTTCCACTGCCCCCCCTATCACATGCACCACAGTTTTGACTTTCTAAATTTTTTTCAGATCAAAACTTTATATATAATCATCAGCTTCAGTCTGTACGTTAGATCTGAAATAGACCCCTTACTCTTTTTAGTCTTTTCTATACGAAATTACCCTTTTGCCCCTCTCTTTCCTTTCATATTACCACTTTTCAAACCTGACCTATCTTCAAGTACAACACTATTATTAGGGTTTTCATAGGTTGTAGGTCCAGGAATAACCCCCACACATCAAACCTGTTGATTCGAGATTCAAACGGTTTAGTTCACGGTTTAACGGTCTGGTTTGGAACCCGGAACCGACAGCTTAACTTTTTATTATGTTACATTTTTTTATTTTTGGGATATGAATAATTATGTATATGTTTTATTCATGAATCATATTTATCATTTTAAAATATTGAATACAATGTAATGATTTTGAAAAATAAGAAACTCGGTTCACACTGCCAAAACCAAACCGTTAGACCGCCAAACTGTTATCAGTTTGGCCAAATCCTTAGCAAGCGGTATAACCTAGAATTTTTGTTAAAACTAACTAAACCAGAACGTGAATAAAAACATAAGAGGGGGCTAGAAAGATTACGCTAGCTCGTAGAAGAGAGACACAGTTGCCATGATCTTGGCCCTTGGCTATATGAGCCATTTCTTGCATGGGTCCACCGTTGGATAAGATATCCCACTCACTTCTTAGCCGTTCATCACGAAGAAAATCAAACAGTCGTTGAGGAGACACGGGCAGCCAAACCGAAGTAGCCGCGCTTAAAACAATGCCCGGAGGCTCACCCGGGTCATCAACACTTTGTCGGGTCATGACCCGTACATCTTCATCAACGTTAGTTGCACAAAGTTTGTCCCATTTGTAAATTGTGGAGGCGCAAACACCAGCACAAAAGTTATCCGTCATTCGTTGTGCTAGTTTCAACATGCTCTTCCTCCCGCTCGGCGTTATCGCTGCATATATAACAACACGTTAACATATAAAAAGTTGTACCATATGCATGTAGAGTTGTACTGCCACCATAACAAAAAATAAATAAATAAATACCAGTGTGATCTCGAGTAGGCACTGCAGAAGACATAAGAATGGCGAGGCACTCGCATTGTCGCTGGAGGGCGGCCACCCACCGTTGTGCCCCAAACCCCATACCAGCCCGAATCAACGGACGGTAAAGCTCGTGAACAGCACTTTCATCGTATTCCGCGTGCTCCACCCATGTAACCTGAAAAAAGCCCAACACATCAACAACCCCTTATAGAACAACAATACACACAGTGAAATACAACTTCAAAAAAACAAGATTTAACAGACAATTAACTATTTTTATTAATAATTAAAAGACTCTTGAATTAAATAACATAAAATAAATAAAGACAAATCTTGGAAATGGGCTCAATGAGGGACATAGTATATTAATGGAAATACTATCAATTCTAGTGAACCAGAAAATGACATTTTTTTATATTAACACAAACATTTAGGCAATATAAAATATGAAGAAAATGACATGAAAATGGTCAAACAGGATCGAAAACAAGCCAAAAAATACTCAGAAAACTTGGAAGGGAAACATCAAAACAATTGTTTTATACGAACGATGATATTAACTACTAAAAGTGATCGGGATCAACGCGATCTGAATAATAAATATGTCACAATGCGCGCGAAATCTAGTGGTTAGATGTTTCTGTTCTATATTATATATAACACAGCTGCAGTAAATGATATAAAGTAATTGAATGTGATTCCATATGCTTGATTTAAGGAGTACATATGCATTGGTAACTCAAAAACAGCATCTAAGATGAATAAAATACCATTTGAGAAGGTTCGTTTTCATGTTATAATATAAAATTCATGTGCAATTAGATCTTGTCAACGAGAGTGGCGACTCGGGTCAACAACTATAAAAATGAGTTATATTGTCTGCAAGTTGTGTGACTCGTTCCTAGACATGAATAAAAATCACTCATATTGAAGTGTTACTTTTAGTTGGAACAGTCGTTATCGACTGTTTCAAGAGTTGCAAGTAGTAATCGATATCAAGACTAGAAATCACATGTGAACATTGTGCAAGTTGTAAATGCTCATCTAAACTTGTACACATATGTAAGTATTTGTACTTTTAAAGCTTGTACATAATGCTTAATAAGATGTAAGATGTGCATTCAATGTTGTACTTTACCACATGTAGGTAAGCATTCATGTTTCTGAACTAAGTTTTAAGGTTTTGTGTGATGGAGTATGACAGCAGACTCATTAAAGACTAAGGCCAAGCACACCTACTTGTTAAACTCCATAAATGCTAAACAAGCATTAAAATTTTTGACTTTTATGAGTCAAACCGAACGATTTTAAACTTCAGAACCGATAAGAATCACCATATAGTTATAGAAAAGGAACGACTATCACGTTATGATATAGATAGCGTACATCATACGACACATTTCAAGCAAAAAAACCATAAATATAAATATAAACTTTCAATTTTTCAAAGTCAAAAGTTGACTCAAGATTGATTACCTTAGAGTAACCATTAGGCATATCTTGAACGACACAGCCGGAAGGAAGACGTCTGCAACTCATAAAAGGCTGTTGGCCGTCTCGAATTGTATCGATTGAAACGTCAACCACCGCCCACACACCCTCCGCGTGTTGCTTGCAAAACCGGAGAAAGTTGACCTCCCGGACCGAGACCAATGGTGATAGAACTTGTAGCTCGGCATGCATCTAAAACAAGTTTCGGTTACAAAAAAGAATGTATGTAACACATAAAAACACCAAGATTATGAACTTTATTTTACCAATTGAAGTGCACCATTTCTTGTTCCTCCCATACCATTAGAAATCACATCTAGTGTTGAACTTCTAGCAATCATACACGGAAACATTTCGGCCCATTTGTTCTAATCAAAACCATAAAAAAATTAGATCATAATTCGCAAGAAATAACAATCGAAAACATGAACAACGCGAAATTACCGAATCCATTAGAGTTTCAACAAGTGCCAAGCTATTGATGATCACCATTCCAGTCTCCCTCGAAGCCTCGGAAATAAAATCATTCGGTCTTAGCCCGATACACGGAGTAATGACCCTAGAATACTCATTTTCGTTCATAACTTCACGGCCTGTTTCCAAAGACCGGAGCCAAAGTGGCTCATCGGTTTGGGCTAACTTAACCAACTCATCCATAGCAGCCAAGGCGAGCTCGAGATACATTGACCGCTCTAGAGAATGATCCATCCCCATCATGTTGTTACTCGCTCTCGACGAGGGTACAACCGACGACGCACTGGAAATCCCCACACCGAAATCTGGTGGCCCTATAGGCAGTGGCGAGGTGCTTGAACTAAGCACTCCGCCACTACCTCCGCCTTGGAGTTGGTGGAAATGGTGTCCACCAACTCCAAGCTCCAAACTCGAGTTTGGCATAGGCGAAGTCATCGACGAAACCGGGCGGCCCAAAAACTTTCCAGCAAGCGCACAAACGCGGTCCAATTCGTCTTTTAACCTTGCGTTTTCGATCCTAAGATGCTGTTCTTCTAACGAAATCTCACCGATCATCGCGGGCCCACCGCAATTCGTGCAGCTAGGGTTTCGCATTGCCTCTCGAATCGACATGTTTTCGGCTCGAAGCTTATCGTTTTCTTGGCGCAGAATCGAGTTCTCGTGCCGCTCTATTTGTGTCTAACAAAACCCCAATTTTTAACATCAAAATCCAATCTTTTCACAATATTATCATTAAAAACATAAAAAAAAATCATTTTATCCTCTTACTTTCATCTGGGTACGACGATTTTGGAACCAAAATTTAACCTGTCTTGTTTCTAAACATAATCTTCTGCTTAACTCCAACCGTTGCTTATCATCAGGATGAGGACACTCTTTAAACAATCTTAAAAAAAAAAAAGTTTAAATCTTTATTATACAAAAAAAAAAAAGAAAGATCTCATCCATAAAATCATCAAAAAAAATAATAGTAATAATAATATTTACGCTTCAAGTTCTTGAATTTGCTGAGGGGTATGACGGTGGTATCTTTTTTTCCTCGGTGGTTTGCCGTCATCACCGTCAGGATCGTCACCGGAGCCACCACCGTCCATGTTATCACTACCGGACTTACTCTCATGCTCCTCTTCACGGCTCCGTCTAAGGCCGTTACCACCGCTAGTCTCATAACTTTCCGGCATTCTTCCACCACCCTCCATCGTAGTTTGCTAAAAAAATAAATAAAATAAAATAAAAAACCCTCATTAAAAATTCAAAAAATAAAAATAGAAAATGGTGTTATTTAATGTGTTGAAATATTAAAGATGATTATTATTATTATTATGATAACCTACAAGAGCAAGTGAAAGACCGGGGGAGTTAAACATGGATTTGGAGAGCATATTGTACGGAATATCAGCGACGAGTCTGTGACCGGAACCACCACCGTCGGCGCCGTGGGTGTTATCAAGAAAACCCCCAAAACTCATGAAATTTTTTACTTCACTGTAAAAAAAAAAAGGAAGCAACTTTATGATTGAAGAAGCTAAACCCAGTTCAAAGAATGGATGTTTGTTGGAACAAATCCATAAAAAAAGATGAGATGAAATAGGGTTATGGTTTTTTAAAGCAAGGCAAGAGAAGATGTAATGGGAAGAAGAGAAGGAAAGTTGGTTAGTAGGTGTTGGGTGTGTGTTTATTATGTTAAAGAGGTTTTGGAAGGCTAAGATGGATGAGAGTGAGAAAGAGGTATCTGCATGCTTGACTTTTGGTTTTGGATCATGAGCTAGCTTCAAGAGAGAGACTAAACAAACAAATGTATAAAAAGATTTCTTTGAGTTTTCTAGAGAGAGAGTGTCTGTGTGTGTGTGAGAGAGAGAGTGAAGAAGAAGAAGATAATGTGTGTGGAGACTCAAAAGCCTTACAAATATACACAAAACAATCAAAAAAGGTTCATAGTAAAAAAGGGTCGGTTCGGTTGACTCTTCACTCCTCTCTCTATCTCTCTTAATTTTCATTTTTTAGTTTTACTTTTTGTTCACTCTCCCCATTAAAATGTACTTTTTTACGTATATAAATCAGGGAAAATGTATACAAATGCTATTTTATATAAAAGTTGAAGATGATGTAAGAAAAGTTTCATACTTAAAATTCAAATATCATGTATTTTTTCTATTTCTACTCTTTTATGTAAAACCTACTTTTACATATTTTTTTACTACTTTTTATCCCGTAAGCGTCCTGGGTTCAAATCTATCTATATATAAAAGAAAACGTATATGCTGATGTGGCGTGCAATGGAGGCCTCAACCTTTCCTTGAGAGTGTCACGTGGCATCATAATAGAGAGTTTTTGGTGTTTTTGAATTGTTTCCTTTTTTAATTAAACTAGGTTTTTATCCAGCTGCGCGTTGCGGCGGCATCAATATGATCTAAAAATAATTAAGTGATGACATAGCGTTGCGACATTTCAAATTCCAAATCAAACCTAAATCAATTTTCATTGTGTTCGTGATATTTGTTTATCATACATAAAACTTTCCACCTAAATTATTGCGTATCCTGTGAAATTTCTTTGGTAAACATCCTCAATAATAGTATCATTTTACCAGGAATCTCCCGTGGTACGCGGCACATGGTGGAGATGGCGCACGGTAGATGTGGTCGGTGATACGCGCGTTGTGCGTTTTTCACATGACGTGTTAATGCGGATTTTGGTAACCGACAAAGGCATTGAGACTAACCGTGGACAATGAGAAAATACAAAAGTGCCAGTGGCTACGCGGAGAATACCAGGAATCTCCCGCGATCCGCGGCACATGGTGGAGATGACGCACGGTAGATGTGGTCGGTAGCCGGTTGCGTACGTTAAAGTGAAGCAGCTATTCATTTCGTGGTTGTTAAATATATAGATAATAAACAAACAAAAACCAAACCCGTGTGAAATCGGGTAAAAAAACGCATTATGTCGGGGCCAAAATGAGAAAAAAAAAACTTAATAAAAAAGTTGGTGGCCAAAACGGGAAAATAAAACTTTAAAAAAAAATTTGGTGGTCAAAATGAGAAAAAAAAAGTTAATAAGAAAAGCAAAAAAAATGTGTCCAAAATAGACCCCATATTATGCTTGCAAGAATTGAACTTGAATAATGTTCATATAAACCAACAAACCCAACCACCACACAACTACCACATATGTTGAAATTATTTGAAATTATAAGTATTTAACATAACATTAATAATGATAATAATGAAATCACTATTCATTAGCACGGTAAATTAACAGTATATAATTGAGTTATTTTAGGAAAAATAAATTTAAAATTTTCTCTCTCATATTTCCACCCATAATTTTTAAACGTTTATATCTTTTATATACGGAATTTTTTAAAGAAAAAAATTACACCAAATTAACGAGCGTTTTATTATCTTTCCAACGAGTACCATAGTGCTATATAAAAAACAGAGAAAAAATCGACTATTTTTTGTGGGGTTTCGTTCATACAGAAAAAAACACACAAAGTGTTCACGTTATCACGTAAAATTAGATTTTGTGGGGGAATATGAGTTATTACTGATTAGAATACTATAAACATGCAATGATTGAGAGATTTTGTGGTTAGTTAACTTGAGCCATTTGCAATAGGTTATCACGTAAAATTAGATTTTTCAACCCCGGGACCTTCCCGGGGTAATCAGATGACATAATAAAATATCTAATATGACAACATAATTAATGACTTGCCAATATATGATTAATGAATATTATTATTATTATTATTATTTATTTATTTATTTTAAACAAATCTTTGTCATAAGTTATCATATTATTATTTTAAAAAATTCATGGGTATCACCTAATCCCAGGCCCGACCCAAACCTACAATTTTTTTTTAAACTAATCCTAAACCTGACACAATACCTGTCGGGTTACAAAAAATAGTCATTTTTTTTCTCCGTTTTTTATATAGCACTATGGTACTCGTTGGAAAGATAATAAAACGCTCGTTAATTTGGTGTAATTTTTTTCTTTAAAAAATCTCGTATATAAAAGATATTAACGTTTAAAAGTTATGGGAGAAAACATGAGAGAGAAAATAATAAAGGTTTAATATTTACATTTAGTAGATTAGGTATTTAATAGATTAGGTTAAATCATATTTATTTCTTTTTTTTAATTAGTCTAGAGTTGCCACATCACATCCTATGTGGCATCCCTCAAAGGAGAGATTGCATAAGAGTATGACATGTAGGATTAATCTCTTTGCAATATATATATATATATATATATATATATTATAATCTTCAATTACCATTAATCTACTAGTGGGAAACTCGGGCGTTGCTACGGGACGATTAAGATAAAAATATATTTTTTGAACATTGCACAAGCATAGCTATGTTAGCCTACCAAGTTATAGGAAAAGTGTAAAAATATAATGTCTTCCTTCCATTGTCTTTAATTAGCAGTTGTATTGCATTGCTTTTATCATGTGGAAAAAGTTATGGATATGCTTCTTTGCAGGTTGATTACATATGAGCCGTTCAAACTTCCTCTTAATGTGGATCTTATAAAGTTCTCTACTCTTTCTTTTCCTCAACAATCTTTCCAGATTTGGCACTTTCAACATATTGAGTAGGACTATTAGTATAATAATAGTTGATAATGAGTCAAACCGCTATTTATATTATTTTATCGGCTTGTAGGTCAAATTGCATATGGTATATAGAACATAGCATGGTATCAAGTCTCCTTGTAATCTTTTAAAAATTACCTTACTACGAAGCACGAGTGCTTACACTCACAGACATACACCTTACATATTAATTTTTTTAATCGTTTTAAGGTTTGAATTACCTTTCTGCCCTGTATTGTCGACTACGCCACAACGCGTTGGTTTCCTGCTAGTAGCAAAAAGAGTCCCTATAGTTTGGTGGTTTTTATCAGTTCAGCACAAAAAAATCAAAATAATTGCTTGAACAGTCTTTTTAGTTTCATGGAATATGTCAAAGCGGTCCAATTACTTAACGAGTGTTAACTCAACCTCGTTAAGTCAGTGACAAAATCATCCATTTATCTTCTGACTTAAGTTAAATAAAAAAAACTTTATCTTCTTTCTCCCTTTTCCCATATCTCTTTTCAATACAGGGTAGCTAAATCCAGTTAATCAAGAAAGACGGGTATGCTCTTATTTGTTCCAAATACATAATTATATACTATTAATAGACTAAATGATTTAAACAGTAATTTTGATTGTGGCTTTATACTATTGGCTTGTCTATCCAGTCCTTATCATATGTACACGCGTCTTTTCCTTGCCCTTTTCTCCCTGTTCAACAAACACGCGTATCACACACAAAGAGAGATGGGGATGGGATCTAGATCTGAGAGCATACCTTCATCAACATCTCCTACACCAAAATCTCCTTCCCCATCATCGCCCTCATCCACCGAATCGTCGCCCTCATCCAGTCGTTATACACAGCACCCGCAGCGTACACTATTCTTCACCATCACTGAAAACCCTAACTCGGCCGGAATCCACCAACATCACTTTCCTTCCCCGTACGTCATTGCCTTTCGCCACCTACAGCCATTTTCCGCAATTGCAACCCTTCGTCTACCTTCTCCATCACTCCGTCAACCAAGTTCTGTTGCACCGGTACCGAGTAAGCCTTCATTTATCTAAACTAAAAAAAAATGCAATTTTGGATCGCATTTCTTTAATTTGAGCTGGAACCAAAACTATGTTTCTAAAATTTCATGCTCACAATGTCCTTCATCGGCCGGAAAACATAACCATACGGTAAGTCCTTTATCGCTTCAGTCTTCTTATTACTATGCTTTATCGTCTTCTGTAAATGGTTTCTTTTTAAAATGACTACTTTGTACTAATTCAGTCACATATTAATTGTTTACTACCTTAGCTCGATGATAAAATTATCTTTGAGGGGTGCTCTCATTTAGAATGCAGGTCATAAACATAATGTTTATTTGGCACCAGAAGAGCACACTGACAGCTTGCTTTTTGATGAAGTTTTAACAGGTGGAAACATTGAACACATGCAATCAATCCTTGGTTTAACATTCTGACTATTATTTATTTTTTATATCCAAGTTGTAATGTAGATCTATTTTTCTTGCAGAAGTGGATAATAGTAATGCGGATTCCATTTGTAGTGACACCGAGAATCCAATTGCTCATTCGGCGTCTATTTCAGAGATGAAACATGGAAGTGAACTCCATGAAGCATTGAATGTCTCAGTTGAGGAATATTTGGATCCTGTGGAACACTCTGACAGCTTGCTCTGTGATACACTTTTACCAGGTGAAGACACTGAACACTTGCAATCCATGTTTTAGAACACTATGACTATTTTTACTTTATTGTTTTTCCAGCTCTAATTTAGAAATATTCTTCTAGCAGAAGCTGATGGTGTTGATGCGGATGCTATTTCTTGTGACTTTGAGAAATTAAGCGATCTTTTGGTGTCTGTTACAGATATGAAGAATGAAGTTGTAGAGTGCAATGGTAAGCTTCACATCTCGTATATAATGGCATAATGCGGCATTACTAAAAATTAGCAGTTGTGTTATATTATCTTTTTGTTTCTCTAGGTTGTACAAATGACAATGAAAATCCAAGTGAGCTATTAAACTTGGATAATCCAGACAACCATAATGTTGCTATGGAAGTGATTGCAGAGCCAGGGTGGATGGAGGAGAATATCTCCACTAATCATGGTACGCTTGAACTTATTGTCTAAAAAAGTTGTTAGAGTATTTGATTGTAATGCGATTATTATTGTCATTATAGTTGACGACGCCCTTGTGAATCCTAACGAGCAAGAGCCAAGCAAGGATTTAGAAACTCCTAAAGAAACAGAAAACTCTTTGATCAAAGAAACCGCTCTGGATATACATTAAGAAACAGAGGAGAAAATAAGACATGTTGATAATGTTATCGACCACCCAACTCTTTTGACACCAATAAAGAACAAAACTTCAAATAACAATAGCCCAACAGCAATGAAGGAAACGAATCAGGTTTCAGGCAACAACGAGAACATCCCAAGAAAGGTGCAAGAAGTTATAGTTGAAGATGATCAAATGTTCAACAAAATAGCCGAAGATGAGAAGCCTCTTATAAGTTTAAACGATACAAGTATAAGGCAGCTAAAGAAGCAACTGAAAGCTTTAGCATATGAGACGAGGTATGGTACCATGTATACTTTTCTAAATGATTACTATTCCATTAATATATATTTTATGACAATTATCGTATAGTAATAGTTGTTTCCATTTTGTTTAATGGTTAGCTTTGTGCGAACAATGTTTTTCATAATTGTTAATAGGGAAGAGTATGATAGACTAATAGTGATTATCAATTCACGAGTTGTAGATTGTTCCATGACAGAAGGTGCAGATGCAAGACGGATTATGATTCATGACAGTTAGTGCTAACAATGGTATATCCTAGAACCTATCACATGCTTTTTCTGTACTGAAATTTTGTTAATATGAGCAGTGCGTCAGAGATGGTCCTTTGGTTGAGCGGTTATTGTCTAAGGCGACGGCAACACCTTCTTCTTCGCATTAGGTCTGTTTGTTGTGGATAATATTTGGATTTTTTTATGTGGGTTTTCGTGTATTCGAATCGGGTATTATACGACTTTCTTATTTAATCCAAACGGATACGTTCTTTATTGCCAATATTTTGAATTAGGGTTAAATGTGGGTGGTTTTCGTAGGAACATCACATTACGTGGAATTATTAGGAATGATATAACTTTTCATTATATTTTTGGCTATTGATTAATTTTAATGTTTGGTGTTCTGAATTTGAATTTACAGTGTGCACCTTTAAGGGGTTCTTGGTGTTTTGATCGCGCCATGAGATGTGCCTCACAAACCAAAAAGTATAGCAGATGTTTGAAGAAAGGTTATAATTGGATGGGTAATAAATTGGTAAGAATTTTGCTGGTCTTTGGGTATGTACTGGGCAATCAAATATGTGGATACGTAGACAAAAGATCAATTTGGTAAGAATCATCTTTTTTGTTTGATATTGCTATCAAATATGTAGATATGTTCCAGACAACAAAAGAGCAGGCTCAGCTTGTAATAATTAAGTCTCTGGGATAGTTAAGAGTACGCTGATCACTGTTCAACCGTGTTCTTTGTTAAACCTACAGCTAAAAGAGGATTTCCAGATTTGGGGTTTCTTTCATACACCAACTTACTTCAGCACACCAGTTGTTCGACTTAATGCTCACTTGAGATTCGCCTATAAATTTATGGTCAATTTGGTTTCACTTCCTTTTCTGATTTGGTCTGTCGTTCAGGTTTGTTTCCCCATCAACATGACTTGGATGAATGACTGAGGTAATTTCAAATATAATAACAGATCTGCCATTTTCAGTCCATTTACTTACGAGTCGGTCAATATATTCACTTCCATGGGTCAACCGGGTAAATCCAATAGACCTAGCTTAAAACGAAACATGTAAAATGGGCCAAAAGTAAATCAAAAATGTATTTTATCACATACAAAACTCTTGAATCGTCCTTTGAAAACTTAATCTTGAAATACAATTTTATTTTGTAATGATGTCTAAGAAGTTAAGGATAGTTATGTACAGAAGATTCAGAAACTTTTGACAAAGTTTTCTAGGTCATCCAACTTGACTTGATTATACAAAAGATTACCTATTCTGGCCTCTTATCAGCCCACCTGCTGTAATAGGGGTGTCAATCATGTTGCGTTAGTGGGTCAACAGGTTTATGGTTGGGGTTGAAACATTAACTGTGGATGTGTAGGCTGGTTGTAAAACTTGCTAGATAGGTTGAAGGCTTGTAAATATAATTGGGTCAACGTGTGAGCTAATCGGTGGGTCAACCTATTTAGTTAAACAAGTTATACCTTAACATGTCATATAACCCGATTATACTAATCTCTTCTACTTTGTGCTTTGGTTGTGGTGATCAGTTAGAGATCTTATAAGAGGCTTTTTATCATTTTGCAGGAACTAAACAAGAAGGCCCAATTCCTTGTACGCAATATTGTGTAGCAGCATGCTTGCTGGTTGTCATAGTGCCCGTTCCTCAAGCGTTTCCTTTTGCATCCACACTTCAATTCCTACTTGATGTAACAACTACTAATATAATTATGTATTTTAGTTACAATCCAGGTATTGGTTTTTAACTTTTGCATCCAATATCAATGGCAAACTACACAAGAAGTTATGAATGTATTCAGACCAACCACAGCAATCCACCACTATTGCAACCATAGCACCATCCAATATTTGTAACATTTCATGCCTGAAAACTAGCTCAGGCTGATTTTTCGGAATTGTCATATGTTTTTTTTATTGCTATGCTATAGGGCGATTGTTATTCATATTAATAGTCGATAAATGTCGTCTATGGGTTGCAAAAAATATATATACACAATACTAAACAATTTAGTCCTTAAATCAGTTATAGTTGTTCAAATCCATCTTCATCGCCTTCTTCCTCCACCCATTGAAATTCTGTCCTCAAAATCTCCATATGTCAATCGCCTTTGTTCTGAAGAACTAGCGAGTTCCTTTTTTTCAAAGGTAGACAACTTTCCCTGTTCATGTTATCAACTGAGAACGAGTCGGTTTCAAGCGCCGCAACGCGCGCGCCAGATATTAAAGCTAGTTTTTATAAAGACCCTTTATCTTGTGATCAGTTGAACTATTGAAGGCATTGGTGTGTTTGATTGCATTGATTTCATTATCTGATTGAATTTACATTGATGAATCTGCAGATATTCAAGGCGTGATATCGAAAATCAATCCGGAGCTTCTGAAATCTACGATTGCTTCAACATCGGCAAATAGTTTCGCTGTGAACACCGCATTTTCATCTAATCTGCAGCTTCAAATGCCAACAGTTTATAACTAGGACTCCGACATTGTTAAGATGTCGGTAACTGTCGCTACAATGACTATCTTCTTCAACGAAACGGTTTTGGTTTTTGATGTTACTCCTAATCAAGCAGAGAGTATTATAAAACTTGTTGAGAGTAGTGTGAACTCAGCTTCTAACAATGTTGTTGAATCAACACTTTTTGTGAAAACCGAAAGTAATCAGACTCAAGGCATAGGTTGAGTACTCAGCAATGCTACGCAAAAACTTTTGATTTTGTGTTATCGTTATTCATTAATTTGATTATAGTTATACCGATTGTTGATGTTTGTTTTGTTTTGTTCATTTTGATCAGATCTACCAATGTCACCGGATATAATTAGAACCTGGTCACCGGAGATGAAGGGTGACCGGAGAAGGAGGAATGGTGGTGAGTTGGCCGGTGGCCGGAAAAGAGCCACCCCAGCTGCAAGGGGCGACTAGCTAAGCTAGTCGCATGCTACAAGGGGCGACACCTCTGGGAAACCCAGTCGCCCCTCCAGGGGACGACTGGGACCCCGAAACATGATTTGACATCTAGAATATATTGTGAGCCCCGTGGCATGTCTAGAAACCTCATAACACGTGTTCGGACTCGTATATGCAGTATGTGAACTGTATGCTAGACCTAGTGAATTGTTATGCGTATTAAGTGCGTGTTTACATATGATTGCTTGGTTACTTGTATTTGGCTAACATGGGGGATGTCGGGTCACCAATGGGATGTCGGGTCTTGTCTTGTGTGGTCAGGTTAGCGTTCAAACATGTTTTCAAACGTACTTGGTTATGGTTTGGACATTCATGGACTAGTTAACCTACGGGTTATTAGTCCGAATACTTATATACATCTTATGATAGGTCTTCGGTATTAGGGACTATCATAGCATTTTGGTTTAACTATTTTCAAGAACGCCACTTAAGTTGAGTGTCACAGCCCTACTTTTACTGATTTTACTTTAGGGAGAGAAACATGCCACGTATTTTGCATTCATAAAGATCATGTTATACTATGGTTATCTTTTGTTTACTATACGGTGTTTCATCTTAAGTCCCAGGGGAAACCATGAATATGTGGGTATACATAACGAGGGAAATGTGGATAGATCTATTGGGCTTGACAACCCCCACCCGGGTTGGCTGGAGGTCGGACGAATGCATATTTTCTCTAACTTTCAAGCCTACCGAGGATGACGGTAGCCCAACATTTGGGCATTCATACATGGTTACATGTCGGTAATGGTTTTTAACCGTAGTGGTAATAGTACTTAACGTCTAACTAACGTTCATATAACATAGTAGTAACGAGATTGATCTTTCAAAACTTATGGAAACGTTTTATAAAAGCCTGTGAACTCACCAACATTATATGTTGACATTTTTGGCATGTCTTCACAGGTCGCTAAGGTAGCAGTACATGGACTAGGCGCACGTGGTTTTGCACGACGTCTAGAGTTTAGTTGCATGTTTTTAAACAGTTTCAGACTACGTTTATTTTATTATGGCTTGTAAACTTATTTCAGCTTCCGCTAGTGGTTTTATATTATAAAACTTCATGGTTTTCGGTTTACGTATTTTACATATACTTGTCGTTTATTGGACCGTTAACTTGGATCCTGGTGTGTCACGCGCCTTGCGGTAAAACCCAGTACGTGAAATTTGAGGGTGTGACAATGTTCAAAGCTAACATGGAGGAATCCCCAATGGACTCCGAAGAGTGACCATAGAGGTGACTCAAGTGGATTACGTTTTTAGTAAAGTGGGGAGTTCAAGTACGTGTCGTCGTGGCAAATGCTACAACCAAATTATATCTAAGTTTTAGTTTATGTGTTTTAAATTTATGTTTTTTAAATATAATGTTTTTATGTTATGTTTTATTTTATTGTAATGTTTTTTTTTTAATTTTAATTTGTTAGTTTATGTGTTTTTTATTACCTTTAAAACAAAAAAAGAATCCAAGGTGACGTGGAGCCGGCCACCCGGTCACTGTCCACGCCACCACCACCCCGTATATAATTGGTTTGGAATGTTTAAATGAGTTGGATCCACGTGTCAATTCATGCCTCTTTAGAACCATGACCACACCATGTATTATTAGGGTGTGTGTAGTGGGCAACGTTATCCGGCGTTTTAGCCCCTATAGCGCCGGGGAACACCGCCCCGAGGGGCGCTATGGGGCATTTTCAGCTGAATTGGTTTTCTCCATAACGAGCGTTGTGTGGTATGTCATTCTTTATTATTATTATTATTATTATTATTATTATTATTATTATTATTATTATTAATAAGAAAAAAATGAAGATTGGGTGGTTGGGTGGTGGTGCTATGGGGTTGG